>CM031235.1:577205930-578590560 GCA_018340775.1 Taxus wallichiana var. yunnanensis
ATGCTTACGTTCAATTACGTATTACTATCCTCAGGCCATCGACTTTGGCGGAAGAATTTGGAAAAATTTTCCAGTAGCACAAAATGGCCAAATAAACCTGAAGGCCATATTGATAGATATTTCCCACATGCTTGCACGAGATAGCGAGGTGTGGGAATTTTGTTTTCAAATGCAAAAAAGTACAGGAAAGTACAATTCAAACTTGCCTTAATCCATTTTTAGTGTCATATTTTGCCTAAATTTCATGACCATAACACGATTGAAGCTCGATTTTCACGTGCTACACTCTAAACAAATATTGGTAAGTTCTCTGAATACAGAGCTCAATTTCATATTTTGATGGATTTTGTAGAGATAAAATTAAAAAAAACCTATGACACATGATTATCAACAAAAAATGACGTTTCAACCACCGTTTTTAATGAAGAATGGCTCGCATTCTCTCCCAAAGATGGTGAAAAAATGTCAATGAATGGACCATGTAAGGATGTCCATGCTATTTATTACATTTTTAGTTAGTGGTTTGGAGCTCCTCTCATGTTTCCATGTTTCTCTCTCTAGGCTCGTTGCATTGTAAAAAGCCATATTTGGCTCATTTTTGAAGGGGTTGGACATTTTCATATTTTGGCTCCCTTTGTCACCTTAAGAAAGTTATTTTGTGGAATATCATATACCTCTTCCAAGATCACCGTAACATGTTTCTTTTGCCTCGCTATGTTGTAATGCATGTATTTTTTATAATGGAAATGGCAATGTAAGCTCGGTGAATGAGTTCCCAATCCTCTGTTGTGCTTGTTTTATGCTTCATTTCTTACCTTTCATTACATTTTATTAGTTTTGCATGATATTTTGCTGCATTTCTATGATCACCTGTGATCAATTTTAAGTAAATAATGTTACCACTCCTTTAGTATATCACCTCATTAGTCTTAGTTTTATTTCTTTTACATTCTCTATCTCTGTCCCCTTGGAATTTAGAGTAGAATTTTTAGTTTAAACCTCTCATGTAATTTAAGTAAATATCTACATCAATCAAGGAGTTAAGGAAAAGCCTCTAACTAGAATTCTTTTCCTATTTTTACAATTCCCAATCGGATGTCTAAAATGTTGTGCAATCACACTAGAAATCAACCTCTAAATGTTAAGGAACCCACCTCTAAATGTTGTGCAATCACACTGGATGTCCAAAATGTCAAACTAGAAATCTGATCAACATCCATGGGTCTTGCTGATTTGCACCAATAGTTTTGGCACACCTGGTGGGACCTTAGAGGTCTTCATCTTCATTATAACAAAATTGATGTGCATTTGTTGCAAGTTTCTTGCTTAAAAGAGCCCTAAATTACACATCTGGTGAATCCAGGAAGAAGAATCAATCTGGTTTTAGCAATGCAGACACTGAAAACTCATGAGAAGAATCACCGTAAGGTCAAGAGTTAGAGAAGAATAGGTGTTGTTGAGTATATGCAATTATCTCCAAGAAGAAGCAAAAGAGGGAGGGAGAATTCAAAGGTCTCCATCTTCACCAAACAGAACTCTATCAACTCTTCCACACTAGTAGGCCTTTCATTCAATCAACGAGGTTCGTGAGCTAATCGTGAATGGCACAACACAACCCCTATGTCAATTTCCCACTTGGTAGCAGCCCACTTTCTCTCAATGCACAAAATCTAATCCAAGTTGCAGTATTAAAGAACATTCCATACTTTACTTTGGAGAGAATTAGACCACTCCTCGTGATCATGTCGGAGGATATTACTAATATTTGTGTAATCCATGAGATGATGAGATCTGCAAGTTATCGTCGAAACTTCTGGCATATTCATTCGAATGGAAAGCTTTGCAATGGTTTAGGAGTCTTGCCTCGGGTTCTATCTAAAATTTTGAACCATCTATGTATAGCCCTCCATGAGCAGTTTGAGAAAAGTGAGATAACTTGTCCCTTTGGAACAACCTGACAACCATCAAGAGAGATCCCAATGAGCAGCTAACTGACTTCAAATTCAGGTTTTAAATGACTTGGGAGAGAATTCCAATGGCGAGTAAGGGCCAACAACAAAGGTGTTTTTCTATATTACCTTAAAGCTCTAAATTCTGATATTTCTATGCTAATTCAATCAAGGGGCCAAATTTCAACTATCCTTATTGCTTATAAAATTGCCATTAGAGCTGAAAATTGTTTGATTCAAGATGGAAAGCTAGCTCCTAGGCATCCAATGCCATTATATCCAATTTTAGAGAGCCCAAGTGCTAGCCAAGCACCTATTTTAGCTCCTATTCCCACTCCAAGGAATAATAATTCAAGTGAAGCTTCTACTTCATCTTCTAGTGCCTCAAATGAACTTCAAGAAGTCATGAAGCAATTGCAAAATTTAGGCAACGCAGCTGGTTACACTCAAGAGGCAAAGTAAGCCCAAGGTTTTAGAACTTATTTCCAGCCTCAAGCTCAACCTAACATGCACCATATAATAGCCTCAAAGATCACCTAATCCATTTGTAAATCAAAATCAAGCAAGACCTCCCGCCAATAGACCATTTCAGCCTATAATTCCAATGCTACATCTACCTCTAAAGCAATAGTGCCGGTCAAAACAACATAGCTCAGAGAGTATGATTGGTGTTTTCCTATGCAATGAACCTCACAACTAGTCTATGTGCTTCAAAGGTGCCTTAAATCAAGCATTAATGGTGACAACTACTGGTGTGGAGAGTGAAGGAGTCGAAGGGAAATAACCAACAACAAGAAACATTCCAGCAATAATCAGCTCCAAATGATACCACACTTGTAAACTAGCAAGTGCGACGAAGATTTTTGTGGCATGAATCAAACAACCTCCGAAAGTGTTGCAAGCCAACACAAGGTCAAAAAGAGAAATATGGGTGAAGAAAAACAATTGGCTCCAAGTAATCCACAACCTTCTACCACTCCACAAATTATTGCAAACAAAATGTAGTTCCAAACACGTAAGGGCTGCACAAAACATCTCTAGGCAAACTCAAATGTCGATTGTTTCGCTTTGCCATGTGCGGGGAATGAATGTGTAGGCCAAGGGACAGAGGAGAGATGGTTCATCTCCATTCAACATCATTGATCGATGAAGAAGAAAAATGTAAACATATCAATGTGGGAATCACTATCCATCCTGGGCCAAAGAGATTCACTACAAGCTACCATGAAGGACTAATTGACTTCAAATCAGCGGAGTCGAAATGCAAGAAAGGTAATCACAAATGCTACCCGATCGAGGGGAATCATGGAGGATAACAGGTAAACTATTGAAGCCCCCTCCATTCTATGTTTCATGGATCATTGGAAACCAATTAGTACACAATTACATGATTGATTAAGGGGCAAGTAGTTCAAGAAATCCTAAACAAATAGCTAATCAGATTTAAGGGCTTCAATATGAAGTCATATCCAAAGGAGTAGTGTAATTGGATGGGATAGAAATAACAACAATTGGAGTGATAAAAGCTTGAGTCTTACTTTGCATGCATGCCCCAATGTTTTTGTTTTGCAAGATGTCTCGGTAATAGATCTTCCACCACTATTTTCCCTATGTTTGTCGATGGATTTCAGCTAAGATTGGAGGTTACTTATCTGGCGATTGGTCACACATGTTATTTAGAACAAGATATGGAACTAAAGCCACAATCGGAGTGTCTGAGCCTATTGTAAAATTTCACATTGAGCCTCACACTCCAAGCCAAATCAATACCAATTGTTCAACGTTTGATCAAGAGGATTATCAGCCAAGCACTAAAAGCTAACACAAGGGTTGGAAGCATCCCAGATTTGACTCTTGATGAATGGGAAAGCAAGGTGCATGCTTTTGATCCTTATCAAGAAATAGAAGAATCTGAGCTGCGATTCTATTGCATACGCATAAAAGAAAATAAGCCTATTCCTAGCATCACCAAGCCGAGACCACAAGGATGACAATGAGGTATGGTAGTTGTTTTTGATGGATCAAGGAGTAGAAAAGGTGTGGGAGGGGTAGCTATGCTTGTTTCACCTCGAGGAGTTAAGTATTATTCAACTTTTGAGATTTCAGTTTGCATGCTCTAACAACACTCACCGAATATGAAGCTTTGATACAAGGATTTCATTGGTCAATCAAGAGAGGAAAAGAGAACTTGCAGTCTCTGGTGACGAGTGATTTGATTGTCAACCAAGTTAAGGGGGCAACATGCTGCCAAGAATGATCTACTCAAGTGCTACAAAAATAGGGTGTGGGACCTCATGGAGGATTTTGAAGGCTTTGGCATCAAATCCATTCCTAGAAAAGAGAAACGAAGTTTCTTTGACAGGCTTATAGTAGTTGGAGCAGCCTTTGATGTTGTTGAAATCATCAAAAGGAAAAATTACGAATGACATTCATGTGATTATAAGTCCTTTAGTCCCAGGACAACAATGTGAGTTGGCAAGTGTTTCAAAGTGATCAACAAATCATTCATTTCTTTCAAGAAGAGGCTGATTTCTCAGGCTAAAAATCAGAAAAGATGGAACAACGAAAGTATGGTGATCAAGTGGTACAACTGAGAACCAACAAACTACCAAAGGGACTTATTACTTTGGAGTCCATTTTCAATCCTAATGATCAGTTTAGGAAGGAGAAAGCAAACATCCAAGTCAAGGGAGAAGATTCAGTGTCCATCTTGGTGGAAGAAGGAAAATCACTCCAAGTTGGTAAGATGACAAATTAACAAGAAAGGTATGAGTTCATATAGCTTTGTCAAGAATTCCCTGATGTGTTTTCTTGGAGCTATGAAGATTTGAAAGGTTTCAATCCCAAGTTAACTCAACACACCATTGAATTGGATCCAAGTACTAAACCCATTAGGCAAAAACCAATGCCAGTCAATCCACACATGGAGCCTCTCATGAGAAAAGAATTGAATAAATTGATAGAGTCAAGAATCATATTCCCCTATCAAGCATTCTAGTTGGGTGGCCAACTTGGTTCCAGAGTTAGAAAGAAGAGTGGGAAAATCAGATTGTGTTGACTTCAGAGACTTGAATAGAGCATCTCTCAAGGATCATTATCCACTTCCTTCTATGGAGAAGATTTTACAAGTTGGTGTTGGCTCGAGAGGTTTTCATTACTTGATAGCTATTTGGGGTACAATCAGATTATGGTGAAAGAAGAGGATCAGTTCAAGAAAACCTTTACAACCAAATGGGAACTTATGCATATAGGAAAATGCCATTTGGGCTATCCAATGTTGGAGCTACTTTCCAAAGGGAAATGGACATGGCATTCAAGGATTTGATTAACAACATGGTGTTGATATATCTTGATGATATCACTGTTTTTTCAAAAAATGCAGCAGACCATCTCTTTCATTTGAGACAAGTGTTCCAAAGGTGTAGAAGATTTGGAGTATCCTTGAATCCTAAAAAGTGTATTTTTCTAGCCCATGAAGGAAGATCCTTGGCCACATTGTCTCCAAAGAAGGATTAGCAATTGATCCAGAAAGAGTTGAAGCCATAAGAGCACTACCATTGCCAAGCCACAAGAAGGCCCTTCAAAGTTTCTTGGGGAGAATAAATTTTGTTCGGAGGTTTGTCCCAAATTTTGCAGCCCTAGTCAAGCCTATCACCAAGATGTTAAAGAAAATCATAGCTTTCAAATGGACAACGAAGGCAAGGAAATTTTTAAAGTAATCAAAGAAGCCATCTCTCAAGTTCCCAACTCTCATCAACCCATATTTCTCAAGGATTTCATCCTCTATGCATTTAGGGGTGATGATACCATTTCTACAATCTTTGAACAACGAGAACAAAGACAATGATGAGCGACTAGTTGCTTTCTTGACCAAATCTCGGAGGAATACGAGGTGAGATATTCTTTCATTGAGAAGCATGTTCTTGTAGTAATCAGAGCTTGAAGAAATTCAAACATATAGTTTCAAACAACAAGGTTCAATTATTGGTTTCTCATGTGGAAGTTAAGGACTTCCTCCTCAACAAAGATCTGAATGAAAAGAGAGAATCTGAAGGATGGATTACTCATGTCATGGAGTATGAAATTGATATCAAAGTCACCCGGTTGATCAAAGGAAAAGGATCATGTGAGCAGGTGGTCTTGAATAAACACAAGAAGCATGCGGTAATGAGAAGGAAGTTGTTTTGGCATTGCAAGACAGCCATGAGCAAGGAAGCACTCAAGAGGAAAATAATAGTGTCCTCACTCCTTGCTAGACCCAAGACATAATGCACTTCCTAAGCATAGGTCTATGCCCTCCGAGAGATGAAAAATACCAAAAGAAAACACTTCAAATTGTAGGTGTCCCATATGCCCTTGTTGATGGTGTTTTGTTCAAAAGGGATGTGAATCGAGTGCTCTTGAGATGCATTGGTACAAATCAGATTCACAAGGTGTTGGAAGAATTCCATGGTGGATCAGCTGGTGGTCATTTTTTACAGAGATTGATAGCTCTAAAGATCATGAGGGATGGCTATTATTGGCTGAAGATTTTCAGTGATTGTTATGCATGGATCAAGAGGTGCAAGAATTGTGCATTCTTCACGAGTAAGGAGAGGCTAGCTGCCCTTCCATTGCATCCAATTTCAGTTGACCAGCCATTCATGTAATGGGGTTTGGAATTCATTAGAGTCATTAATCCAAATTCAAGCCAAGGGCACAAATGGATTCTAACGATGTGATTACTTCACCAAATGGATCAAGCAAGAGCACTCAAGGAAGCAAATTAATCTAGCATCCTGGACTTCTATGAGGGAATAACAACCAGATTTGGCATACCTGCTTTCTGATAATATCGAGATAATGCATTGGAATTCATTGGGTCTAAGGTAACCCAATGGGATGTCAAGAATGGGATCTACCTAAGCACTTCATCAAATTATTACCCTCAGGGTAATGGCCTGAAGCTGAATCTACAAACAAGAACTTGTTAAGGATCATTAGGAGGACTCTTGATGAAAATCAAAGGTCTTGGCATACCAAATTGAAAGCAGCCTTATGGGATGATAGGGTAACTCCCAAGAGATCTACAGGTAATTCTCCATTCAAGCTTGTTTATGGAAGAGAGGCAATTTTTCCCATGTCACTTGATTTGCCCAAATTGGAACTCATGAAATAGTTGGAGTTGTTGGAGTTTGGACCCTTGGAGGTTAGATATGTAGAATTGATGGAGCTCCAAGAAATCAGAAATCAGGTGTCCTGACCAATGGAGAAGGATCAAGCTTTGATCAAGAAGACCTTTGATAGGAAGGCCAAGGATAGATCTTTCCAAGTTGGAGATCTAGTGCTAAAATTGGATGCGAGATAGAGCGAAAACCGGGAGGCATTCAAAATTTGATGCCATTTGGAGTAAAGCTCATACATGGTCACAAAGTGTAAGGATAACAATGCCTTCCAATTTTCTACATTGGATGGTGAAGATTTAAAGATTCCGATCAATGGAATTCATCCAAGCATTTCTACTTTGAAAGAAATTCTCCACCTTGAACATATTAGCTTAGGTTTTCATTCCTCCAAGTTCTTATGCAAATTATTTGTTGTAGATTAGCATTGCTTTCCTAAGTGCTTTGGCACAATCTTGTTGTTCCAGAAATGTGTTTACAGGCCTTGTGCCATCGGATGGTGTTCTACCCTCCATCTTCCTCCTTGCAGTGCTCTAATAAGTAGGGGTACCTAGCAGAGAATTTGATGACTCCATTCCCAATGGATTGTTTCATCTGTTGGTAACTTCATCCAATGCAGCGAGATGACCCTCCGAGTCACCAAAATTGTTATCCAAAATGTTCCCCTTGCACATTTTGTGGCTAACTTCCTTCATTCTTCTCTCTCTTATGCCTCAATCATAATTTTTTTTTTTCGTGCAATCAAGACCTTCTGGAAATGACACCATTGGATATCTTTTTAAGCTTTCCGAGAAGGTAAAGTTTTCCTCCTAACTCCATGTATTTTGAAGTTATGGCTTGTGACAAGAGATTTTGTGGGAAATTTTCCCCTGAAAATCCTGAGCGAATAAGATCTCGCCACATGTCCTCGTGGAGTGGCGGAGGGTGGAAGGTAAACTTGGAATTTTTACAAAGTGTTTGGCAAGGTTCCAAAATAATTTCTTGCCCCAAAGGCTGCCTTGACGAATTGAATCTTATGCCACGTGCGAAGGGGAGGAAATCAGGAAAATTTCCTAAGTGTTGGTGCAACCAAAAATTTCAGCCCCAAGGCCTGCACCCAACCACACTGTGCCCACGTGTCCCCAAGTGGGAGTAGTGGAGGCGGAGATGAAATTAAAAATTTGGCGAAGTGTTTGGCGAGGGTGCAAATTTAATTTTTTTACCCTCAAGGTCTGCATCCAATGGCCTCATGCCACATGTCCTAAGACCAGTGGACCACTGGAGGGAGACTTAAAATTTTGGAAAAATAATTTGGTGAGAGGAAAGGAGAATTATTGGCCCATTGGCCCGCCTGACCACCGAGATCGGAGCCACGTGTCCCGGGGCGTTGGAGCTTTTACCGTCAAGAGAGAAATGGGAATTTTTCCCAAACGTTAGCGAGAAATGTTTACCCCAAGGCCCACGTCTAATGGGAGCTTGCCACATGTCCCAAGACTAGTAGAACATGGGGAAAAGTTGGGAATTTTTCCAAAGCAAAATCAAATAAAAATTTCAAAGGAAAAGCTCACCCAAAAACATGAGCCAATGGGATCATGCCACATGTCAAAGTGGTAGAAAAAAATGCAACATCAGCCCACAGGGAAAAAAATGGTAGGAAGGCCCGCATCTAATAGGGTTCTGTATGTGTCTAGCTCAGGGAAAATGGTCAACAGCGATGGAAAATTTAAGAGAAGATGCCTATGGTGAATCATATCTTGCCACGTGTCCTCAGGCCATCGGCTTTGTGCAAAGAATTTTTTTGAAAATTTTCCAATGGCTAAAATCTGTGAAAATGAAGTGCGAAGGTTCGCATTTAATCGAGAACATGCCACGTGGCCTTTGGATTGGTTGGGCGCGGATATTTTGGGGAAATTTTCCCAAATGCAAAAAAGTGGGAAAATTTCAAATTTGCGGCCTGCCAATTTGTTTTGGCCATGTTTTGCCCTAAATTTTCAAACAACCATAACTTTTGATCCAGAGCTTGGGTTTTCACGTTCTTTACATCAACAGAAAGTTGGTGAAATTCTCTACAGATTCGGGCTCAATTTTTTTATTTTGATGGATTTTAGAGAGAGAAAATTAAAATTCTGTGGTATGTGATAATCAGTGAAAAAATGACATTTCAACCACCATTTTTAATGAAGAATGGCTTGCATTCTCTCCCATCATGGTGAAAAATGTCAAGGAATGGACCTGTAAGGATGCCCATGCTGTTTTATTGCATTTTGGTTGGTGGTTTGAGCTCCTCTCATGTTTTCCCTTGTTTCTCTCTCCTGGGCTCGTTTCTTACATTGTAAAAGCCAGATTTGGCTCATTTTTGAAGGGGTTGGACATTTTTCATGTATTACAGGCTCCTTTTTCACCTAGAAAGTGATTTTGTGGAATATCAAACCTCTTCCAAGACTGTAACATGTTTTCTGCCTCTCAGATGTTGTAATGCATGTATTTTTGATATTGGAAATGACAATGCAAGCTCTGTGAATGAGTTCCAATCCTCTGTTTGTGTTGTTTGCTTCATTTCTGACCTTTCATTACATTTTATCAGTTTGTGCATGATGTTTTGTTACATTTCTATGATCTGTGTCAATTTGAAGTAAAGAATGTTCACCACTCCTTTGGTGTATCACCTCATTAGTCTTAGTTTTATTTCTTTTGCATTCTCTATCTCTGTCCCCTTGGAATTTAGAGTAGGATTTTGAGTTTAAACCTCTGCAACTACAAGTAATACACCTGATCGGAGGAGTTGAGGAACTGACCTCTAACACGAAGATTCTTTTCCCATTTTTACAAGTCCTGATTGAGGAAAAGATTCAATGTTGTGCAATCACACTGGATGTCCAAAATGTCAAACTAGAAATTTGATCAACATCCAGGGGTGCTGCTGATTTGCACAACACCTCCCTTAGGGGTGGAATATCCTCACTCAGTTTCCAAAACAACCTGAAATTATTTAGGATCTTTGTATTTTGGAGTGAAAGATCAATATTCTTTTGAGTCAACTAGTTTACAGTCCTCCTCATTACATCATTTATTCTTAAATAAGGATCATCGATTCTACCACATTCTAATCTGGAAGAGATACAAGATGATCCCCCACCTTATTATCAATATAAAATTTTCTAAGTGTGGGTGGATTATCCACAATCCTCTGGGATAACTATAAGTTTGTAGTCTATTATCTATGATAGAGTCATTCTGGAAAAATCCCTTAACCTAACTTATTCCTCATCCATGCAATTCATCCAATAATCCTCAAAATGGGGCTCATGCTCAAAGGTGTTTGCAATGTTGGTAAACACCCATCTAATGTCATAATTAGGCCTGGCCTCAAAATTTTCCATATCAAATTTCTGCATTTCCTCTTCGATCAATCTAGCCTTGATGATCGAAAGACATGAATACCTTCTAATTTGAATAGGAAATTTTATATTTGTTTTATTCCTCCAAAAAATTATTTTATGCACATGTGTCAAATATCCTACTAGTTCCTAAAAAACCAATCTATCATCCACATACCTAGGCAATTTATATGGATTTCCCTCAAAACCACTAACTCTTATGTAAGTAAACCTTTTATACTAGATAAACCAACATCCATATTCCATAATTACTTGTCTATATTGCTCAAAAAAAATCCTATATTGTCCAATTAAACTTACAAAGACAAATAATAGGGGCAAAGAAAGTGTCATTAACCAACCTTACATTCCCACTCTAGTTAATCAATTGTAATTAGGAAATATATCATGCATTTTACATTGCTTAAATTACGCACATGGTGAAAAACACGGGAAACGTTTGTGTGCCCTATAACATTATAAATGAGATACGTCATCATATAAAATTCTAGGTCTGCAATATCTCCCATTTCAATTTTTGCTGCCCGAGTGACCATGTGATCTTGGAGTGCATTTGTAGTAAAGGTGGCCCAACAAATGCCCCCTTTTTTCTCCATAATAATCCATATGTATGTAGTCATCCATTCCTTAAATTCATTTGTTGTTACTAACCCTACCATTTGACTTAACAACATAATGACATCCTCAACCTCCTCTACAAACTGTGCCCTAACCAACTTCTTAGGGATTCTATCCGTCGTCCTCTTCATGATAAATTAGTTTGTATTTATCATATTTATATAGTCCTTCTTTTTTATTTCATAATCCTTCACACCAACTTTGTGCAAATGGTAATTGGCTTTATGACTATAGGAAATTTTAACATTATTTTGATGGCCGCCGGTGTTAGCGTCGATGCACTACATCCCCACTCCTGTCAAAAATTTTCCTCTTTTCTAATTCATAGTTCATAACACAATGCCACACTAATTCAGGGAAATGATAAGAGGGTGGGATGGCACTAGGAGAGAGAAATACAACTTTCCTAAATTGATTTTAAGAATTCATTCTGATGGAGACATTTTAATCTTTGGAGGAAGTCATCTAGATCAGCACCCATTAATTCTATGTTTGTAATCTTATCTAGATCACTTGTGATTCCTGACATGAATGAGAATGAAGATGACATAGTATTCATTTTTTAAAAACCCTAACTTTCCTTGTAAAAAAACTTTCCACTTTGAAAGAGAAATACATGAGTTTTAAAGATCTTACCACCAATCCATCCACGATTTAAAAAATTTAAACCCAAATCAAGAACTCCTTAAATTATCAAGTTCACAATTTGAGATCCACATCTAAGGAGGTGATAATTCTTCATGAAAATCACAAAGGAAAAAAAAAAAATCAATCCAATTGGTAAATAAAGATGAAATCATTCACAAGATTTAAAATGTCCTTGATTTGCATAACAACTTTAATGGTGGCATAAATAAATGCATTGCATCAAGACTGTTTAACCTATAATTTGTAATTTTAAAAGTGAACTATCCACGTGGAATAAATATTTTTGCTATCATGGGCTCAGGAAACTTTTGTAAATTTCTAAATTTTAAAGATTTGAATACTTTTGGCAAACTTGACCCACCCATATGCTATTTGGTATTCAAAACTAACTTGACACGTGGTCACATTCAGACGTATCTTGCGGGAATTCTGAAACCTTTTTGGAATTTTACTCTTTTTCCAATTAAAACCAAAAGTATCAAAAAAATTTGATGACCCATTTCTGATTTATTTATAAAAAAATACAACGTGTGCTTGATGGGCCTTGGGGACACTTTTACACTTTAACACTTTTTATATTTAAAGTGCACAAATACAATTATCTGATGCTTCCCCACATCCACTCGGCTTGAGACATGTGTACACCTTTGGGAAGGAAATAAAAACTACTTATGATGCTTTATGGTCTCAAATATTTGAGGAATATTCATCAGTCGTGAGACCAATTTTTAAGTTGTGAATGCCATAGAAAAATACAAATTTACAAATTGGACCCACTACACCACATCTAATTGAAAACCGCCATGTACCAATAGGCGAAGGGAGACAAAAAGAATAGACAAACATGATCCTCGACAAAAAAGAGGAAATACATGACTATACATAGAAAATCAATAGAGCCAAATCACACCTCAATAGAGAAAACAAAAAAATATAGAAGACAACATGACCAAGCTTAGCCGAATAAGGGTGAGATAAATTCAAGCACCAACAAATTATTCTTTTGAAAAAATAGAATGGACATAAATGGGTATAGTATGGAAAAAATCAACATGTGACCTTCTTCTCACCCAAAATCTTGAGGTCATGCTTTGAGACATCCGGTGTAGAATGAACGTGACTGTGAGTGTGGTGATGGGGATCAAGCTAATTGGGCAATATTATATCTTCAACACGTAATATTAGGATTTACAAGTCTAAGGAAAAGAAATATGTCCTAAGTTGAAGTGTTGTGATGGCTTGTCTCGAGATGATAGTGTCTTGGAGGATCAAATCGGTGTCAAGATCTCTTGAGATTCTATTTGTTGGTTTTTGAAAACGTGGAAAATGACCTACGGGCACCTCGTATGGATTGCCGAGACAAGGTCATCAAATTAAAACGAGAGGAATGGTGGAGTCATAGGTATTTATGGCTGATTTTTTAGTCTGGTCTAGAAATTCTTAACTTGATTAGCTATGATCTTGATGGGAAATTTGTGCAATAAGATTTGATGGGAGTGATGAATATCTGAATACTAATGTACGTAAACTAGTTTCAATGTCTAGCTGGTTAAGAATCATGTTGGGTTTGGGATCGAGGATCACAACCAAAGACTTGTGGATGTTATGGTCCTTATATGGTCATGCACATAATCAAACCATGTTGTCAAGAGCAGTCCAATAGTCGTAGGCTTGATTAGTAGTGATGTTTAGTGTATTTAGATGTATTTTCTCAAAAAAAATTACAGTGTGCATAAGAATGTCAAATGTAAATTGGTATCAATTTCAGTTATCAATTCTGGCTCATTAGGTTATGGGACCAAGGGATCACAACTATATATCTTTTCTTGTTGTGGACCATTGATGGTCATACAAAATGAAATAAAATGATTTTGATAAGAAAACTAATTACTGAAGGAAATCTAATCTATGTTTTTGGAGTTTTCACAATATATTAGATCAAAGCAATACAATTTTTTTTTATAAAAATGAAATATTTTTTATCTTTTTTAATTTTTAAGATATGGGTTCTAATCTAATTAAAAAAATAAATAAAAGTAATCAACCACATGTAGTTACTTACTTGTGTGAATGTGTGAATCTAATCTAAAAAAAATAACCTAATCTAATAAAAACCCTTCAAACCCTACCTCAAAGGTGAAGAAAAAATCATGAACCTGAAAGGGCTATTGTTCCCCACAACTTCCCTGGTAATGTTAAAGAGCAAACATTATAATGATTCGATCTACTTCGATTGACTAACCTATTAAAATGAACAATTTTCTATTGTATTTGATATGTAATTGAAACTAGTGATTTGAAATTGACAATTCAACAAATAAAACAAACAAATACACAATTCAAACATGGACAAGCAAGATCTTTGGAAAATCTAGTTGTATCTATATTTTTCCCCTCAGTATGTTCCTTTCTTTCTCCAAGTGTTCATATGAGTCCAAGGGATTGGGAATGCAAGAACAATAGTAGGAGGATGGCACTTGAGTAATGAAAAATTGAAGGTATTCTAGATGCAATGCAAGTAGAAGAGAGATAACACAAGATATTTGAGCTTGGCTATGTAATTCCTAGCAAGATTGTGGTAGCAATACAATGCAAGATACATAAAAATTATTAGGCCTTTTTCTTTAACACAAGCATGGAGTATATAGGAATTGTGAGGGGATGTTCCTTCATGCACAAGGTAACAAGATGAAGTTCCAACTAACTAAAGCACATGCAAAAATAGGAGAGGGAAGGAGAACCAAACAATAAAAACTATTTTTAGACAATTTGGCCCATAGATGCATGCTAAAAGTGAAGTTAAGTGAATCATCACATGTCAAAACATGCATGACAGAATTTGGAAAAGTTGTTCACGACCGCCGCCCTACGTAGGGTAGCGGTTTGGATCTCCACCCTATTTTGGGTGGTGGTTTGAAGCTCGCCACCCGGGTAGGCCAACGGTCTGCACTAAAAGCCAAAACATGCATAGAAAGAGGCAAAAATATAGAAAAAGTGTGGGAAGGCTGAATAAATATGTCTAGGAAACAAATATACACTGTGAATGGGCTTTTGAGCTTGAAAACCTTCTTTAAACGACCTAAATCATCATTGGGGACTTTTGTAACCATTTTTGACAATGTAGCACATGAAATTTTTGGTGTGTATAGATTTCCCCCTTAGAGAAGCGTCTTAGCCATGAAAATGTGTAAAACATAGATTCCAAGTATGGTGCTCTCAAAAAGGGGATTTATAAGTTATACGACACACTGTGTGTCAAATTTCACTTCCCAAAATCCCTCTACCCGCGAGAAAAAAAAAAAGACTCAAGAACGAGATAGATAAAATATTAAAAATAAACACGAAATCAAAATGACAAGAGGACTTACCATTTGTGCGGGGGATACAAAGATATACCCGTGCGATGCTCCATTCTTGTGAAAAATACACTTTGAAAATGAGGTTAAGATAACATATATATATATCAAAACAAACTCAATTTTCAATTCATTTGTGCATTCTTGAATTGGTGAATTTGGAGCTATTGATTCATTTGTGACCATTTCCAATGAGAGTACGACCAAAATGACCATTCTGATCAATTGATCATGACTCCACCTTTCGAAATTGACCAACATGGTCTAAGGTTGGTTATTCTTGCTTTTGCTTTTTCATACCTAAAATGTAAAAACATTGAAAATTTCACCTTGAGGGGACTATTTTCAAATTTTTTTCTTAAATGAGTCTCTTGGGGGGGCACCCATAGGGAATTCTTTTATTTTGTCCGAAATGGTCTTTTTTTGCACTCTTGAGAATTTTTTTAGGGTTAAGGGCACATTTGGCAAATTGGCTCAGCCACCCAAAGCAAAGTAGCGGTCACAGACTACCACCTATTTGGGCAGCGAGTCCTAAATCTCCTACCCTAAGCCGGGTGGTGGTTCGAACAAAATGACCAAAACATACATTAACTTGAATTTTTTTATTTTTTTAATGTTTTATCATGTTTTTGGTGAGCTTATATTCTTTTATATGTTAATAACTTGCTCTTTTTCCATGTTTTGGTGAATGTAGGAGGAGTACATTCATTGGAGTCAAGAGAGAGAGAGTGAGTGAGTGAGTGTGTGTGTGTGTGTGTGTGTGTGTGTGTGTGTGAGATTGGCTCCTAGAATTATGGATCAGGCTGACCCAAGTCGCGAGGGACATTATACAGAGAACAGGTATCTGGAGGATTGCACATGTGCCCCATGTTGCCCCTTCCGATCACATATTATGTGACTTGTTTTCGTACTGGGACACATTTCAAAACACTTTCTAGTTTCTAGGTGTTAGGGGTGAGTGGACCATTACTTTAGAGGATGTATACCATATCCTTGGGCTCCCGATTCTTGGGAGGATACTCATTTTAAAGAGATTGGGATTTAGGGACATGATGACATAGTGGGCCATGTGTATAGGAGACATCATTATCTCATCTGGTTCAAAGAAGGGGATGAAAGTCCATTCCATTGCTACTGCTCCTATTCCGATCATTTGGAGAGCCATTATGGGTATCTTTTCCTCACGATTGATTGGGGATAAGGGATGTGACACTATTCTCTATAATCAGGCTTCTATTATCACATAGATTGATGGACATGGCCATAGGTATGCCTAGGGAGCAGACATCCTAGGGACTACCTACCATGACTTATATAGGGTAGTCCGATTACAAGGGAAGTCACTGAGCCACCCCACTCTTGTTATGAGTTGGGTATATGAGCATATCACCCCCTATGGAAGGGGAGTACATGTATTGGATCAAGGGTTTTTCTAGGAAGTGAGATGGACATATATGTCAATTCTAGGAACACATCATTAGCTAGTTTCTTCCCTAACTATGACAAACATGGTTGTTACTCCCTACTAGGATATGACAGGGTTATGGTGATAGGAGGTGACCACGGTGGTAGATTTTTTTACTATAGGTCAGCTAGTTGACAGGGTCGGAGAGTTGAGATTCATCCATTTGATTGGGTTCCTTAGCAGTTTGGCCTACCATATGTTGACATACTTCCCCAGTGGTATCATTCTATAGGACCATTCAGGAGGGCCGAGGGTCGTAAAGGATATAATTGATAGAAATTGGTTACCCAAGGTGTTCCTATTAAAGTTAGGCATGTGTTCCATGCTTGATGGGAAGTTGGTGTCCCTTAAGTTCATTTACTCCATATTTCGGTTGTTACTTCTCACACGGAGAGGAGGATGAGCCTATTAGTGTAGACTCGATTCCGAGGACCATACGGGTAGAAAGACCGAGGAGAAATTTGGAGAGGAGACCGAGGGGGATAAGGTGGAAAATATAGATATCTGGTGAGGTATCCTACATGGTGGAGGAGGAGAGTGATCCTAAGTGGCATGAAACTTAGGAGATCTTTGAGATCTATGCATAAGGAGGCTATCGCGAAGAAAGAAAGAGACCTTAGTTTGAGAGGATCCATTTCCTCTAGATGGGGATGGGGATGACGAGTCTATGATCGATAATGTTTGGTGTCTTTCTTTGAGGAGGCCCCACAACCACTAGCAACATCATAAAAATTATTTAGTGACCCTACCTAGATGCCTAAAGATCTGAGTATGTTTGATACTCTTCTCTCTACTTTTAAATTTGAAACAATAGTTTTGGTATTCTCTTTTGATTTACATTTTGAGGGTTTCTAAATTATATTTTCTTATCCTTTCTCTTCTTGTAGTGACTACACAACAATGGCGAGAGCTTATCTCGATGGATGTGTGTTGAAACCCTACTAATTCCCTTGGGAAGACCCAGTAAAGGCTGACCGAGGATTCAAGTTAGCCACTAGTTTCCGAGAAGACACACTAATTTGTTTTCTCATTTTTGGAGGAGAAAAAAGGTGATGAAATACCTTCATACCATAGTGGCCAAATATGAGGCCATTGAGAATATGATGAGGTGGAGCCATTCTCACGAAATGAGACCACAAACCCAATGGCTGCCACCACAAGCATTCACACCATTCGGTTCACTCTTAGCATCTTCATAGGCGTAACAAGATCCTTAGATGCGACCCTACACTATCTGAGGGATCCCACAAGGATTGATAGGCCATTGGGCCATTTATTTCTTTGTTTCCATTTTGTCAAGCACTATATGATTTTTTTGTATATTTCAGGCTCATTATGAGCATTTTGACCATGCCTTAGCGCGTGATGGCATTGTATACAAACTTGACTCACTATGATATATAGAGACTCTTATTTTTGGTTCGGTAATCCATTGTATTCAAGTTAACCCTCCTTTGGTTTATTTTTCATGGGTACTCTAGACGTTTAGAATTTTTGGTTTTCTATGCTTTTCGGGATGTATGCAGTGGATGTTAAATGATAACAAAATGATTTCTTTCCTTTTTGGTTTTTTTTGCATTTTATAATGCAAACACAACGTGATGTTGAACTTTAGTTTCTTTAATAAATCTTTGACACTTCATATTGTATTAGAAAAACATGGTGACACAATGATATGATAAGTAAATGTAATTTCCCCACTCCCAACTCCATGCAACCAAGATAGGATGTAAGGGCTTAACACCAAGGGTTACAAAAGGAACAAGTTAAGAAAAATTGTTGAATGGTAAAGATGAGGGAAAGACAACGGTTTGATAGGACCAAATTGAGAAACTAAAACCTCACATTACTCAAGTTACTTCATAGTTTAAAATGTTATTTAATTTCCATTTTATCTAGACTTGGATCCATAGATGGCTACTTGGTTGAAAAAATCTGGTTTTGAGGTTTTAAAATCTTTTGGAATTTTAGACATCTAAGTCACTTTTTTTTTACTTATGATTTTGTAATATTTGAATGAATTGTTTCTAACTTTCAAGTTTATCAAAGAGACCCCCTACACCTTTCTCCATGCTACTATTAGGAAGCATGGGCTCATCACCATGGACAAGTAATAGGTGAGGGCATTTCTCTCCTTTCCCAACCCTACATCACCAGTAGGAGACACAGGCTCAACACCGAAGGTTGGTAGGGAAAGGAAACTGTGATATAAAAATTTATATGGAATTGCATTTGACTTACTCATCTAGGAAAAATGTATAGTATGTTCTTATTTTGAAAGATATTTTTATGGGATAGATGCGACGCCATAAATCTTATAGAAAAGACTATAGGAAAAGACACCTAATCTAGAAAGAGACCAAAATTAGAACCAAGTATGTAGGCCTTGGTATTATCACAATAAAAATTTGTCTTATATTGTTTAAACTGATGAAATGATTTGAAAACAATTGATGGTACCTTAAAAATGTGAAAAGATGTGATTCGAATGTTTTGCCAATGTTTTTCAGAAGTTTTTAGGAGTTTCTATAAGAATAAGTCCTTTGATCACAAATTGTGCAGAATGAATTAGAAGATGAAAGTGCAATGCGGATGCATTAATGTACATATGAAAATAATAATGGATCTCGTAATACCTCTTTAAGTGAAGAGATTTAACATATTTGTTAAAATCCTCACCCTCTATTATACACATGTGAAATGCCCCATTTTTGTAGTATTCTACTACTTGATACAGACCCAACCACATGGGTCTGAATTTTCTTCCTTCGCTGGTATTTTTGTCTATCCGGATGTCAAGTCTTAAGACCAAATATCCCTCATATATTTCATACTCGTAAACCTTCTTATTGTATTTATGATCCATTCAAATCAACATAAATATTGTGTTGTTCTTCGATGTTCAGTCTAACCTCATCAAGAATTTATAACTGAGAGAGTCACACTTCTCGATAGCATTCTTCTCCTAAGATTTGTTGCAGCAAAATACAGAGACTCAATATTTCAACCTTGAGTGGTAAAACTACTTCCACACCAAATACCAAAGAAAATGGGGTTTCCCCTGTTGGTGTTCTAACCGAAAGTTTGATAGGCCCATAAGGCTGGAAAAATATTTAAATGCCAATCTCATTTGTTATCCTTAATGGTCTTAAGGAGGATGGACTTTAATGTTTTATTCGTAGCCTTAGCCTATCCATGGCCTTGAGGATAATAAAGAGAATCCGTAAGATGAATTATATTTAAATTTGTAAATAATTCATGTACCTCTTCATTTTTGAAATACGTGTCATTATTCAAGATAATGACCTATGGCACTATTACCTACAAAATGATCTAGTTTAGGATGAATGTATTGATTACTGAGCTTGGTACCATGGTAAGAGGCATGACTTTGACCCACTTGGTAAAGTACTCTATGGCCGTGATTATGAAGTTATGGCCATTTATTGATGAGGGAGAGAATTTCCTATTAAATCTAGGCCCCATGTGGAAAAGGGCCATGGGGTTACAATTGGTTGCAAAGCTTATGCCGGTATGTGGATCTTATGGGAAAACTCTTGACATTTGTGGCATATGCACACAAACTCTACTACATCATGCTCTAGAGTGGGCTAGAAATATCCCATCCAATGTATCTTCCAAGTAGTGGCGTGGCTGCTAAAGTGACCTCCACATACTCCACTATGTGATTCATAAAGAATATTTTCAGATTCTTCTACGTCAACACATCTTAACAACATTCCATTGAAGGCTCTATGATAGAGAAATTTCTCCAAAATAACATACTTAGTGGAAATGATGTGTAGCCACCTTCTTTGTTGTGATGTTTCCCCTTCTAGGATACGTATGGTCCACTATAAAATTAATGATGTCAGTATACCATGGACACATAGAAATGGGGGCCTAGTCTTGACGAAGTATACACACTCATCGAGGAAGTCTAGATCTACCAGATCACCTCCATCTAATGGATTATCAACCAACCAATATGCAAAGATTTTTCCTTTAATAGATTTCTGATTAAAAAAAGTTATCTCAAATTCTCCCATTAGAGTAATGAAGCACCTGACCTTCTTAGATAAGGATCCATGTGTCAGGAATGCCAACAAGTGATATGAATTAACAATAACCATCATTTCTTGATTCAACATATAATTTCTCAAACGCTTTGTCACAAAGACTATGGAAAGGAATTATTTTTCTACTTGGGTGTAACGTGTCTCATAATCAAGAAACGTTTGACTAATAAAATAGACTACACACTCATTTATCATCATCTTCCTAAGCCAACATGCAGGTTAGCAAGACATCTGGAGCTCATGAATACAAGATCAAAGGGTGATATGACCTAGGTGACATGCATGTGGGAGGGGACAAAAAGAATCATTTAAATGAATTAAATGCCTTATCACATTCATATATCAAATCAATGTGGAAATACTTTTTCAAAAAATTGTTGATTGGGTGAATAACAAAGGTCAAGTTAGGAAGAAATCTTCGGATTGCCCCAAGCTTTTCAAGAAAATGTCCAATGCCGGACTCTGCATTGGTGGAATAATTTCCAATACAACTCATATTTTTGTTGGGTCTACATTGATAACTCATGAAGATATAATATACAACAAAATATTTCCTCTTGTTACACCAAATACTCACTTTTCTGGATTCAATGTGACACCATATTCAATCAAGTGAGAAAGGATGATAAGAAGCACCTTTGAGTGATTTGGGTGCTTTTTGGCCTTAAGTAACATGTCATCCATGTAGTATTCCACAATATTATGTATAATATCATGGAATATATAATTCATCACTCATTGGTTCCCAGGAGTTATAACCATAGTTTTAGCTTTGATCCTCTTTAGATGTTTTGATCTAATTGTACCTAGAGAATCCATTCATGAGAGACAACAATCTGAAACAGGTCGTCACATCAATGATAACATCGATGGATGGTAATGGGAAATCGTATTTAGGACAAGCCATATTTATATCTTGAAAATCTATGCAGATGCAAATCTTTCCATTTTTCTTGAGACCAGGGACTATGTTAGACACCCATTGTGAGTAATCAACTGGCTTGATGAACCCCACCTAGAGAATTTTCATCACTTCTTCCTTCACCATGAGGGCCACATTTGGCTTCATGGGCCTTGAATTTTTCTTAATTGGCTTTACATCTAGTTTGGTGATGAGATTGTGCACTGCAATGTGTGATGTAATCCCCGTCATTTCTTTGTAGTTAAACGTGAGTGATTTCTAATGATCCTTGAGAATGTGGGTATGCATTTCCACCTTCTCGGGATTTAAATGGACCCTAGCTTCAAAATATTTGGTTCTTCCTCGATTCCAATATTTATATTGATTGTTTCCTTGATTAAGAAGGCATTGCCTTCTTCAAAGTCAAGTGAGGCCGAGAGGAAAATCTAAATCTCCTCTTCTCCTACCTATAAAAATTTGAGTTCCATCCTGGGGAAGAATCTATCATGGGATTTCAAAAATAGGAAGAAGAGTGAGGATTTATAGAAATATTAACCTCGTGATGTGTAAGATGTAACTATGTGAGAGTGTTTACATATCCTAGAGTTTCTTTGTCAATTTCAAAGTAATTTGTAATGATAGAATCAATATCACTCTCTACGTATCTCAACATTGGATTTACCAAAGGTCTAACAACCAAAGGTTTTACTTGAATAGATACCGTGAAGTTTGAATCTTCCAAATCACTGCTTGGAGTAAAGCAAGAAGTGGAAGTTGCAATCGAGTCTACAAGGAGATTCTACTCTCGTGGAATTGCTTTAATTGATATGAATTCAAATCTCTTTGTTAAATTCAAAAGTGCTGTTTTGTAGAGTTGCAAATGCTTAACTCTAGTCTCATACACTTCAGATACTTGATTTGCAACAAGTTGTGAATCACCCAACACCCTGATATTAAGAGCACCCATTATTTTGGCTATGATGAGACCAAGTAGAAGGGCTTCGTATTCAGCCCCATTATTTGTGCACTCAAATTTTAATTTGAAGGAAAAAGGTAGAATCCTTCCCTCAGGAGAGGTAAGAATCACACCTGCCCTAGCGCCAAAATTGACATTTGAAAGTTACTTGGAAAAATGGACATTGGATCATCTTTTGAATCTTTCTCCTTTACCTCAATTACCTCAACCATACAAACCTCATTTTCTAGAAGAGAACTAAGTCCTAGGGTATGTCCCATGCCCATAGAATTGAAAGGAAGGAGAATGGGTAAATATTTTTCCAATATCTTGACAATCTTTGTCATAGTTCCTAATGATATTGTCTCTACGATGATGATTTCATCTTTGATCAGAATGCCTTCGATCAAACCTGTGACCTATAATTCCATTGTGGGAACCAACTTTTCCTCTGGTATTGATCTTGTAGGTTTATTTAAATGATTTGTAGGAAGCTCAAACTCATAGTGGATCCCTAGCCTCTTTTTCAAGTTAGCTAGGTGTATGTCAAAGGGTTTTGGATCACCCTACACCACAAAGACCTTCCCTAAATATAGGAACTTAACTTCTTGAAATAAAGTGGAGGGAATCTCCTTCATATGATGAATCCAAGGATGGCCAAGGATCATATTATAGTTGGTTTCCTGATCTATAATATAAAACTTGGTTAGTACCATCTTAGGTCTAAGGGTGACCAACAACACTATAGTTCCAATTGATGTTGTTTTGAATCTATTGTAGAGTCTCAATGTATTTCATATCAAAGAGTAATTGGTCTCTCTATACCCTATATTTTGAAGGAAAGAGAAGGGGACTATGTTAACTACTTCCCTATCATCAATCATCACATGCTTTACATAGTTTTTGTAAATCTAGACTTGTAAAAACAACTCTAGATCGCCTTTACGAGCTATTTCTGCTTCCATGGGCATCTTGCTGATGTCGAATACAAATCCAACATCTCTTTCAGGCTTCCCTAGAGGATAGACATAAAATTCCATGTGGTTTATTTGTGCTTCTAGAGGAGGGGTGACGTTTGTCAAATGACCAAGACCCAATGCTTCTAGTAGAGAGACCATTAGAGTAGGGGAATTCTATAACGAGATCGAGAAGGAAATGTGCAAGAAGGGAGTAGTTAAGTCATTAATCAAATTGTAAGCTCGTACTAGATTTCTTAGCATATTGCAAATGTCAGATGATGTCGTCGGTAGATTGGGATAGGCTATGAAGAATAATCCTTAGTTCTAGTGGAATCGTTAATTTGAGGTTCAATGTCCAACTCCACCAACCCCACAATTTTCATTTGCTAGTAACCATCCAATGGAGGTGCCACTTGTGGGTTTGACAAAGTTGAGGCTTTGTGATCATGGGTCCCTATTACAAAACCTTTGTTCGAGCCATTAGGATCTATTCTACCATGATTTATATGTGTGGGAAGAGGACCATTAAAGATTCCAAGTAGTCTGTTTTGTGGAGATACTTGTCCCATGTAGGTGTTTTGAGTGGGCAATCCTTTATCAGATTTTCCAAAAGCATGTTAAAAATAACTATCTTTGATCCTTTGTAAAATGTTGTAAAAATTGTTACAATCATGGCATTTTCTTACGTCATGCCCACGAACCCTATGGAAACCATAATATAAATTAGGATCGTAATCTTGAGACCTTTGGTTTACACCTTGTTGTGGCCAAAATTATGTTTATTATTTAGTTTTTGATTGTTATGGTTAAAAGTTGAGAACCCTTTCCCTTGGTTTTGAAATTGGTTTGGATACCTTCTTAGGTATTGGTTAGGGCCTTGGGTCTATATTTGTCTTGATTTCTGAATTTTTGTTTCTATTGTTATTGATGGTTAAAATCCACAGCATTGACTGAGCATGAGAAGTTACTATTTCTTTGATTGTTTTCATTGTTATTATTTTTGTTTGAAGTTCCTGTATTGGGAGTATTAACAACATTAGGTTTCTTAGGTTGGTCTGTCACTCCATCTGTCATGAATCCATGATTCTTATTAAGGATTTTTTGTCCTTTTTTTATTTGTGTTGTTGGAGTAACTGAGGTTATTTTGATTAGGGTGATGAAATTTCCATTAGATTCATATGTCTTACGACCACCGGTAATGGTTTCTTGGTCAATTTGAAGAGCACCCTCTAGCACCTCTTCATATCTCCTTAGTGGGAACTTTTGAACCTCTTCCTTTGTCTCCTTATTGAGAGAGTGGAGGAACAAATCACAAAGCTCTATTTGATCCATATTTGGAGTGCTTGCAGAGGATTAGAGAACTTGTCGCCACCTTTGAATGAAGTGGGCTGCAGACTCATTGTGTTCTTGCTTGATATGAAGGAATTCCTAATTCCTTTTCTCAAAAGTTTTTCATATCAAAATATTTAATAAACTGTGGTAAAATTTGATTGAACGAGTGTATTGAAGCCTTGGGTATCCTATAGTACCACTTGAGAAAATACCTTCTAGCATCTTAAGGAAAATCTTTGTAATAACTACATCCCATGGGAGCAGCTCTCGAATGGTTGTTGCATCATCCTTGATGTGTGTGTTAGGATTGCCCTCCCCTTTGAATTTTTGAAGATCATGCAAGGGTCTTAAGAGAATGACTGCGAATAGAGAAGTCTAGGGGCTCCTTAAGATATTCATAATAGGTCCCCATTACATATGTTTCAACCATTAAAGATGCTGTTGGGAAGGTGGAGGTTACATTGGTTGCTGAAATGGGAAAAAATAGAAATTTTATGGGGTGTATGGCATCCCCTGCAGTTGTCCATATGGACCTAGGTAGGTGTACATATCCCCTTGTGGAGATTTAGAATACATGTGTACGTAGGGGGTTGATTACCTTGATATGGAATCAAAGGCACAAATCTAGGAAATGTTACACTTACGGCTGGTATGGAATTTGATAATTCACTTTCAACTGATGCCTATTGTAGATATCCATACGTGGCATGAGGGGTCATACCCAAGGTGACCTTATTCATAAGTAGATCTCCATCATTTTGAGTACCCATATAAACTAAAGGATTTTGTGCAGTAGGTATTCATCCATAATTCTACGAGTAAGGAGAAGTTCCTATTTATCATGCATATGAAGTTTGAGCATTTTGGGAAAGCTCGAGGTCGTTGAATTTTTATACCAAAGCTGATATGACATCGCCCATCGACGTGCTGATGCTTTTCTTAGGTGCTTTTAGTTGAACCCTAAGAGGTTTTTGACAAGTATGGTATCCTACTGTGAATTATTCACTATGTTTCCACCCCTCATTAATGTATTTTTGGTTAGTGGAGGGTTTTGTTATTATTTTGGAGTAGAACATCACCTTTTTCTAGCAACCTATAGAAATATCGATTAATGTTCGGAAGTTTTGTTCACTCCTAGCATATTATGCTAAATAGTCCTCATCTAGATGTTAGAGTTGGTCTGATTGCATGCTAATGGGATTTCTAAACAATACTCGAAGAGATGAACTATCTTCATGAATTAAAGTCATGTTGTTTGAACTTGATTTTTCATGAGGATAGGTTTGCGTGATTTGGTCAAGTTCTTCATTATGCAGAAGAACCAACATTGGTTCCACTGAAGAAGAAGGTTTTGAATAGGCGAGTGGTTGTCCACCCATGGTGAAAGTGAAGGTGATTGTTGTGGTATAATTGCTTGGTAGATATACATGTCAAAACCCGGGATGGGTAAACTCGTACTCATTATATCTTGACATATTCGGGGTACAAGAATACCCATAGAATAAAGGATGGATGAAAAAGTGGAAACACTTAGAGACTAGTTCCTCACATCGCGTTTAGTAGTTTTTACGACATAAAATCAACACATGACCTTCTTTACACCCAAAATATTGAGGTCGTGCCAAGAAAACCGGTGTATAATGATTGTGAATGTGAGTGTGGTGATAGGTATCAAGAAAATTGGGAAATCTTATATCTTTAACACGTAATATTGGGATCTGTGAGTCTAAGGAAAAGAATGCTTTCCTAACTTGAAGTGGTGTGATGGCTCAATATGAGATAATAGTTTCTTTGAGGATCCAATCAATGTTTAGATCTACTGAAATTCTATTTTTTGGTTGTTGTACATGTGGAAAATGACTTGTTGGTGCCTTATATGGATTTCCGAGATAAGGTCATGGAAGTAAAATGAGAGGCATAGTGGAGCCACAGGGATTTATGGGTGATTTTCTAATTTGCTCCAAAAATTCTTATCCAGATCGTCTGCTATATTTAGTAAGGAAAGTTGTACAATAATGTCTGGAAGTATTGGTGAAGATCTAAATACTAGTGTACGTAAACTAGTGTCAATTTCTAACTAGTTAACAAGGTCGTTAGGTTGTGGGACCTGAGGATCACTACTAAAGACTCATGGAGAATATGGCTCTTGTATGGTCATGCACGTAATCAAACCCTATTGCTAGGATTAGTCTAATAGTCATAGGATTTATTAGAAATGATATTTTTTATATTTAGTTGTTCTATTTTCTTAGAAAATTTTGTAGGTGTGCGTAAGATTTTCAAACGTAAACTGGTATCAATGTCAGTTATCAATTATGGCCCATTGGGTTGTGGGACCAAGGGATCACAATTGTATTTTTTTTTGTTTTGGACCATTGATGGTCATACAAAATGAAATAAAATTATTTTGATAAGAAAAATAATTATTGAAGGAAATATAATCTATGTTTTTTTTTTTGACAATATATTAGATCAAAGCAATAAAAACACTAATTTATCAAAGGAAATATTTTTGATCTTTTCTAATTTTTAAGATATGGGTTCTAATCTAATAAATAAAATGAAGACAATTAATCAACAAGATGTAGCTGGTTACTTGTGTGAATATGTGAATTTAATCCAAAACAAATAACCTAAACCAATAAAAACCCTTTAAACCATACCTCGAGGGTGAAGAGCAAATCATGACCCTAAAAGGGATATTGTTCCCCAAAACTTCCCTGATAATGTTAAAGAGAAAACTTTCTAATGATTTGATCTAATTGTGATTAACTAACCTATTGAAATGAACAATTTTATACTCTATTTGATATGTAAGTGAAACAAGTGATTTGAAATTGACAATTCAACAAATAAAATACAAACATAGAATTTGGACCTAGACAAGAAAGAGCTTTGGAAAATATGGTTATGTTTGTATCTACCCCCTCAATATATTCCTTTCTTTCTCTGAGAGTTTTCGATGATGAGTCCAAGGGATTAGGAATGCAATAACAACATCAACAGGATGGCTCTTGAGTAATGACAACTTGAAGGTAGTTTGGATGCAATGCAAGTAGTTAAGAGATAACATAAGAGATTTGAGCTTGGCTATGCAATTCCTAACAATATTCGATGTAATGCAATCAAATTTTTCCAATTTTTATAAGTAAGCATACTAAATATTTCAGATTTAATGTATAATTCATATCTGTATTTTTGTAGATTTCTAAGACAACAAAACTTTCCAATGAAGACATGTAAAATAAAAGAGCTCATGATTTCAATATTGTAACTTTACAAAAAAAAAAAAACAATAAAGAGGAGTTTCACAACGAAAGAGACATAGTATTACAAAACTTCCAAATCACAATAAGGTAAGTTTACAAGATGAGGTTATCCAAAATCATCCATATAAAACATAGTTACAATGACATGTAATATTTACAATGATTTTGAGGATAAAAGTAACAAAAGTCACAAATCCAACTAAACTTCTTCCTTGAGTCTTCAACCTTGAGTGTTCTTTTAAGAATGCTGAACTGAGAGACATGGCTTGTTTACCACCCAACCAATAGGCATCATCACATTTCTTTCCATGGTTGAAAGTCATGCTAGCCTCCCCTAAGCCCATCGGAGAGAGGAACTAACTTCCACAATGTGCACAAGTATAAGGGGATAAACACAACAAGAATACATAGAAACATTTAAACACTTAGACATAATACACATGATGAGACAACACTATGAGGAGAAACAACCTCACCCTCACAAAAGGGGGAAGAGAAGAAAAAGGGTGCCCAAAAACAAGAGTGTCCAACCATATGATACACCAAATACATATTTTATAACATCCTTATTTCTGCCAACATTCATCCACCTTATTTCTCCTTTATATCAATGAAATCCTTCTTGGGAGGATTTTCAAACCCAATGGGTTTCCTCTTCAATAATGGGGAAAGGTTCAAGCCATATGAACCTTTCTCCCACCTCAAACCATATGAGGGCATGAGAAGGAACCTTCATGGCTTGACCAATAAACCATGAGGTTTGAGAGGGAAATCCCTCTCTCTTCCCCTACATTCTCCAAAAACCATCAAGCCATATGATGGTGGAGAGTAAAACAAAACAACAAAAAAACAACAAAAAAAGAACAACCAAGACTACATTCTTCATACAAGCTTAACAACATAAAATTTCACACACTTTATTTTTGACAAATGCATAGCTATCAATACAAGCAACAACAAGGAAAGAGGGATTAAGAATCCTACCTCTACAAGCTTCCAAGACTCTAAGCTTTTCCCACTTTGTCCAAGCAATCCTCAAGCTCCCCAAAATTTTCCAAGTCTAAAAAAAAATGCGGAAAAGGTTTCTATCCTTCACCATGAGGAAGAATATCAAGAGGAACCCAAAAGTTTCATCACCAATAATAAAATGATATGTGTCACCCCCTCCTTCCTCAAGTCAAAGATTCCCAAAACCAAATAAGTAAAACTAAACTCACCTTTTAGCCCTTGTCACCCAAAATACTAAAATGTAAATAAAACAAGGTGGAGCAACTTTTAACAAAACACACTTCCCCATCCACCTTACATGGATGTGACCAAAAGAAAGAAAAATGGGAGGGAAACTCCCTCCAAACCTTGGAAATAAGCCCCCCTATCTATTAGGTAGTGTCCAAAAGCCCATTTTCATGCTAAGTGAACTCCCAAACTAAAAAGGGGTCACTAAAAATGCCCAAAATAGCCCAATTTCGGGTTTGGCACACTTGGGCACAAGGGTAGAGGGTGTGGGGTCCACCCAAGGTTCACATGTGGCCCCAATCCCTTCTACCAACACACACACACTTACCCAAAACCATCACTTAAATTAAAATGAGATCATTAAACCCCTAAACTAGTTTACTTAAATAAAACACACCCTAAACATAATTACTTTTACAATACATAAATTCATTACAATTGAGGGTTCACTCATGGTGCCCAATTAATACACCTACTCTAAGGCCTCAAACATTTAGCATGGTTGGGGCTCATCATGTGGGATGCTTGTGCACAAGTGTGTAGCTGCCCTGAAACCCACATTCTCTTATAACCTGTCACCTGCACACTCATTGCACACATTAACTGCATCTATCCAATACAATAAACATCATCAAATCATCACAAAATTAATCAAACCTATAATATCCTAACATCATTATACAATTGATAGTGCAACACATACAATTATACACATAGCTCATCATGAATCATCCACAGATATAATTACAATGACATACACCTATCCTAGCATGAGTTACCATTATTAAATCCAGAAAACTATATCATTGATTAAATCGACTACAAGAAATCACCATCTAACCAATAAATCTCACTATCATGTAACTTTTTTAGTGTCATAAACATCATAAGGAATATATCAATATACTAATCTAGTCCAATTGGTGCTACGCACCTAAAATACCATAATTTCCATGAGGATAAATAACATAGCAAAATGTCTAAAATATATCAATGTCTCAGTCAAAACATGTCTATGCATAAAGGAACCAATAGATAGCTATAGCTATAAAAATGTGGGCACTACATCCCCCTCTCCTAGAATTAGAATTCCTCCTAGAAGTCACTGGAAGAGACAGGGGTATCTAGCTCGCGATGGTGTAGCATCCTCCTAGGTAGTTGATATCTCGTCATATCTGTCCCACTGCACTCTAACTTGGTCCAAATCTCAACCCTGAAGGGCCAACCTCCGATTGTCTAGTATGCGTGCGGCTCTAGTATCCACCGCCCTCCATCCTCTACCTATAATTCTTACCAATCCAAAACATGAGAAACATCTGGTACATATCTACGAAGTACATAAACATGAAATACATCGTGGGCCCGTGCAAGGCGTGGTGGAAAAGCTAGATGATAGGCAACTGGACCGATGACCTCAAGAATATAAAAAGGCCCCACAAAATGAGGTGATAGCTTAGAACCCTTTCCATAATGGATTGGACTCTTATGCGGATGAACTCTCAAGAATACTTTGTCACCCATTGAGAAGTGACAATCAATCCTCTTGGTGTCTGCATATGCCTTCTAGCATGCTCTATCCTGCTCAAGACGCTATCGAATCAAAACAACCTGTTGCTCTAAATCCTGAAGGTAAGTTGGCCCCAGAATAATCATATCATCAAGTCTGTCCCAGCTCAAAGGTGTCCTGCAAGGTCATCCATACAAATCCTAATAGGGAGCCATGCCAATGGAACTATGATAACTGTTGTTGTAGGCAAACTCCACTAAATGCAAATAATCTTCCCACTTCTTCTGCTGGTCCATCACATACATCCTTAGCATATCCTCAAGAGGCTGATTAACTCTCTATATCTATGCATATGTCTCTGGATGATATGCTGAACTGAAATTAATCTTTGTACCCAAGGCATCCTGAAAAGAAGTCCAGAAAACTGATGTGTAGATGGTATCTCTGTCATTAATGATTGTCTTTGAGATCCCATTAAATCTAACAATGTCCTCCATAAACACTTTGGCGATGGCCTGTACATTATAGGTGACCTTGGTTTGCAAGAAATATGCAACCTTGGTCAACTTATCCACAGTGACCATAATGGCATCATGACGATAAGAGGACATAGGAAGTCCTACTATGAAATCAATGGAGATCACATCCCATTTTCACTCAGGAATATCATGAGGGTATAAGAGTCCTGCGTGATGAGAATGCTCTACCTTGGCCCTCTGACACTCAAGGTAACATGTAACAAAATATGCTATGTCCTGACAAAGACCTGGCCAATAATATAACTCTCTCAAATTGGCATGCATCTTCTTCACTCCTAGATGTGCTGCGTATGGGGCTCGATGAGCCTCAGTAAGGATGAAACTATACAGATCACTTGCCTTAGGCACATAAATGTTCCTATGGAACTGAAGTAAACCATCTGAATCTAACATGCATCCTAAATATCTGCCCTCAAAATAACCTTGAGAATCCAACATCTATCTAGCACCCTCATAAAACCTATCCTCAGGAAGATGCTGAAGAATCCTACCCCTCAGATCTGACTGCAGTGTCAAAGAAGCAAGAACATGTCGTCACCTACTAAGAGCATCTGTGATGACATTTTCCTTTCCTTTGATGTACTACAAGTCCATGTCATACTCACATAAGAACTCCATCCAATTCCATTGTCGTGCGTTGAGGTTTGGCTGTGAGAAGATATGCTTTGCAAGCTACGATGATCTGGTCCTCAAAATGAAGGGTCTACCCAAAAGGAAATGTCACCAATGCACCAGAGCATGAACCACTGCTGCAAGCTCTAAGTCATGAGTAGGATAGTTAAGCTCATAATCCTTGAGCTTATGTGACTCAAAGGTAATAACTCAATGCTCCTGCATAAGAACTACTCCCAAACCCTCTAGTGATGCATCAATGCAAACAACAAAATCCTCTGTCAGGTCCAAAGCGCTAAGATACGCACCGTGGTTAACCTTTTCTTAAACAATGAAAAAGGCCTACTCACACTTTTCTTACCAATCAAACTTCTTCCATTTTCTCTGAAGAGAAGTAATAGGGTGAGAAATCCTAGAAAAATCCTACACAAACCTGTGGTAATACCTTGCTAAACCCATGAAGCTCCTCACCTCAATCACTGATGTGGGTGCTGGCCAATCCATGATAGCTTGAATCTTAGAGGGATCTATAGAGATACCCTTTCCTGAAATAATGTGTCCCAAGTACTAAATCTTTGTTTGAAAGAAGATACACTTTTCCAAGTTCCCAAACAACTTTTTCTCTCTCAAAACCTGAAGTACCTGTCTCAAATGCTTCTCGTGTTCCTCCCTCGAATGAAAATATATCAAAATATCATCAAGGAATACTATGAAAAAGTGATCTAGAAAGGTCCTAAACACTCCATTCATGAGGCTCATGAAGATAGCTGGGGCATTGGTCAAACCAAAGGGGACAACAGTGAACTCATAATGCCCATAATGTGTGTGGAAAGATGTCTTATGAATATCTACATCTGATATACACAACTGATGATATCCTGACTTGAGATCGATTTTGGAGAATACTCTCACTCCCCGCATCTGATCAAACAAGTCGTCAATCCTAGGAAGTGGATAATGGTTATTTATTGTGACTTTGTTGAGTTGTCTGAAGTCTACAAAAATCCTGAGAGAACCATCCTTCTTCTTGACAAATATGACTAGCACTCGCCAAGGAGATATACTAGGGAAAATGAGACCCTTGTCTAACAACTCCTCTAACTGAATCTTGAGCTCATGAATCTCTAAATTTGTCATGTGATAGGGTGCCCTAGAAATTGGTGCAGATCTAGGAACTAAACCAATGGTGAAATCCACCTCCCTATTAGGTGGTAAACCTAGAAGCTCTCTGAAAACACATTTGCATACTCCCTCAAAACTGCATGATCATCAAAGGGTGAATGCTCAGAGTCTTGTCTAAATGATCACGATGGTGATAGCAAACAATTGACAACCATTACACATTCTCCACTTGAGTTGCTTAGCTGAGATCATGTTTAAGGAGATAGGTCTCTGCATGCCCGAAATCACAACTACACTCCCAATATTATCCCGACACTCACCGACCTTATTTCTACAATCTACCTTAGCCCAATGGGCCTCGAACCAATCCATACCCAACACTTTGCTGATAGGATCCTAGAGGAATAACTCAAAGGTCAAGTGTAGTGGAGAAGACTCCCAAATAAAGTACACAACTCTCTACATATGAGTCCACCGCGAGTTCAGCCCCATAGGCCAACTCAACCTACCAACTATCTGGTTTCCTAGCCACCACTATCCCACACTAGTCTACTATAGGAGATTCAAAAGAATCAAAGCACCTGAAATAAAAATACTTGAGACAAAATTACCCCTAATAGTACCTATCATCTCAATGATGGGCACCTCCCATGTCACCCACTATCTGCTCAGATCTAGGAGCTCTTAACATATCCATAGTAGTGGGCTTGTGCAAACACATACACACATAATGGTCCTGGAGCCCTACAAATAAAACATCCTCCTATACCCCTCTGAGATGGGGTCCCTCCTATACTCGGTGAACTAAACTTGCCGGACTAATGCTAGCAGATAGCTACGAGTGGGTTGGATGTGATTGATGACTACCCGGCCTCATGTCCCTAGATCCACCAAAACAACCTCTAGATTTTCCTCACTAAAAGCTCACGAGTCCTGCTACCCCTCTAAGGCTATTGTCCCGATGTGTCTACTACGGTGGGTACAGTGGAGCTCTCGATACTCTTTGGAGGAGACTAGAATCCTCCTCTAGGGGTTGGTATTGCACCCCATGTCCTCTGACTCTAAAAATCTTGAATCCTATCCTGGAACTTGCTCTTGTTCCTACACCTTGGTCCTATTATCCTCAGCTAAGTAGGCCTTCTCAACGGCCTTCTCAAGCATGGGAGGAGATAACATCCTAACTGCTCCTACTATATCTGCATTCAGACCCCAAATGAACCTGTTTACCTATAATTTCTCGTCTTGCAGGTAGTCTACATACTGCAAGAGATCCAAGAACCTTCTCTCATACTATGCCACTATGCCAGATCCCTGTCGTAAGTCATGAAACTCATCGATCCTCTTATGACCGGCCTCTGAACCACTCCTCGAACATATTCTAGGTCACTATATCTCAAGTCAAATGGATCTTCCACTCCTCATTCCTCCACCAAATGTCTGATTGCATCTCAGAGGAGGTGTATGGTGAACCTAGCTTTGACATAGCTCTCATGAGAGTGCAAGGCAAAGTAGCTATCCAAACTATGGAGCCAGGACTCTACCCTAAAGCCATCTATTGAACCAGTATAAGTAGGTGGCTGAAGGTGAAGAAGGTCTCTAATCACATTACCTATGTCTTGATCTTAGCGATGTGGTTTAATAGGTTAAAGGGGTCACCTATCTCTAAATATTCCCTCAAAGCTATGTGATTAGCTGCAACGGAACAAGGCCATCCTCTCGCCAAGGATGGAAGGGTTGCATGACCTCTCTCGTCTCGAGGTATCGTGCTCAGGTGGCTTTGAATGTGCATCCTCGCCAATCAACTCCTCATCTCCCAACTAAATGTCCTCCTCTCTCGATGTCTCATGCGATGGTGGAAGGTGCTTTGCATGACACCTATCAGCTGTTGTAGGGCCTCTAATATCTGAGGCCCAAATTCGGGTGCCGGTGGCTCCCATGTAGGTGCACTACATCCCAAGCCTCTAGCTGATCGTCCCCTCTTGGGTGCCATCCTGTACGAGGTAAAAAAAATAAAATAAAAAAAAATGGTTTATAAACTTTTTAAAAGTTGCGGAAAGCATTTTTTATTTTTTTATTTATAAGAGAACTAAAGAAATAATACTAATGTTGTTATTAACCATTTCCGTTAAATAATTAATTTATACTAATTTAATTCACTGAAAAATAAAAGAACACTAACCCGACAACTTAATTATTTAAATCTATTAAATTCACTAGGGCCACAAATAGAGGTCTACACCCCTTTAAACTTAATTAGTTTCCTCCTTTTTAAATTAGTTTTCCCACACGCCCCCCCTTTAATTTATTTTTCATTCCCATAAAATAATCTTGACCCTTGATTTCGAATTTAACCTAAAGTTTCCCTAAATTTCTCTATGTTTTCCTTTCTCTTTTTTTTGGGTTTTCATTTGGTTTTCTTTTGTCTTTTGTAGGTGCGAGTTGAAGAGCTATGGGGGATTGATCTCATGGAGTTTCATTTTGAGAATATGTCTACCTATTCCTTCCTTATAGTCAATATTTGTATTTGTTTTCTTTTCTTGTGTGTGTTTTTATTTCCTTGTTCAAGCTAAAACCAGAGATGTTCTGGTATTACATCAGGTATTTATACCTACGTTTTGCATTACAATGGTGGCATGGAAGGGAGAGGAAATGTGATAACATAGAGGGTAGTGGAAGCCATGTAGTGTTGGGAGTGGAGTGTGCAGTGGTGGAGGATGGGGAGGATTAGGTGGTGGAATAGTGCATGGAGGGTGGGGAACTACGTAGACGGAGGGGTAGTGTCGGCGCGTGGAGAGTGGGAGAGGGGCCATGTGGAAGGGGTGGCGGGGTGCATGGGAGGGGGTAGCGAGGTGCATCGAGGGGGCAACAGGTGTGTGGAGGCAGAGTGATGGTTGCATGGTGGACAATGGCGGCGGTGGCGTTTTGTGCGGGCATGGGGAGGGGTCGACCCTCCCCCAAACTCCTTTTTTTTTTCTATTTTTGTTTGTTTTTATTATTATTATTATTTTTATAATCATGTATATATATATATATATATATATATATATGTATATTTCTATTTTTTTGTTTGTTTATTTTTTTATTTTTTATTTATTATTTTGAATAAACATTAATTCCTTTCTTCTTTTTTTGTTGATTAAAATTTGTTTCATATTTTATATCAAACATAATATAATTTAATATATTATTTTATAACATATGAGGATGTAAATAATATATGTAACTTCATTCAAATAGCATATAATTATATTGTAAAATACAACTATATTAAATTTCTTTATATATATATAGACACACACACACATATATAATTACATTGTTTACAATGTAAAGGAAATGTTGGTTCAAGTTGTATAATAACCGATTTTATTATATTATTTTTCTTGAATCAACTCTAAGTTCAAATGATTTATTATTTATGTGAAAAGAAAGGAAAATTATGTAGCAATGTATTTCCAACTAAAAGAAGAAGTTTGAAACATGACAAAAGGAGTTGCTACAATGAAGGTGTATTTTAAAATTGATGTATCTTTTTTTTTTTTTTTTGAAAGAAAACACCCATTAAGCTTTCACATAAAAGGAGAGTGTAAACTAATTTCTAATGGTAAAAGAGACTTGGAATATAGACAGATTTAAAACTGGTTTTGAAATAAAATCAACTTACTAAACTTTGACATGGGAAGGAAAGTAAAAAAAAATGACTTCATTTCTTTGTATAAAACCACTAAAATTTTGCAAGCAAGTTTCCTACTAAGAGGTTAACATTACTTCAAATAAATCAACTTTCCTTCTCAAATAAAGGTTACAACAAATCCTCATTAAGGAAAAACATTTAATACAATATTTCATTTCCAAGAAGCTAAAACTCAAATACATAACTATCCAAGAACAACCCCCCTTTTTAACAAAACAATAAAGATAAATAAAACAGAAATTACCCAAAGAGTCTGTGTGTTTGAACCCTCACACGATACCAAATTTATACCATAAAATTTTTCCCATTTTTCTAAGTAAGCATAATAAATATTTTAGATTTAATGTATACTGCATATCTATATTTTTACATATTTATAAACAAACAAAACTTTCCAATGAAGACATGTAAAATAAAAGAGCTCATGATTTCAATATTGTAACTTAAAAAAAAAAAAAACAATAAAGAGGAGTTACACAACGAAAGAGACATAGTATTACAAGACTTCCAAATCACAATAAGGTAAGTTTACAAGATGAGGCTATCCAAAATCAGCCATATAAAATATAGTTACAATGAGGTGTAATATTTAAAATGATTTTGAGGATAAAAGAAACAAAAGTCAAAACTCCAACTACCCTTATTCCTTGAGTCTCCAACCTTGAGTGTTTTTCTAAGAATGTTGAACCAAGAGACATGGCTTCTTTACCACCCAACCAATAGGCATTATCACATGCCTTTCCATGGTTGGAAGTCATGCTAGCCTCCCCTAAGCCCATGGGAGAGAGGAACTAACTTCCACAATGTGCACAAGTATAAGGGGATAAACACAACAAGAATACATAGAAACATTTAAACACTTAGACATAATACACATGATGAGACAACACTATGAGGAGAAACAAGATCACCCTCACAAAAAGGGGGAAGAGAAGAAATAGGATGCCCAAAAACAAGAGTGTCCAACCATAGGATACACCAAATACATATTTTATAACCTCCTTATTTCTCCCAACATTCATCCTCCTTATTTCTCCTTTATGTCAATGAAATCCTTCTTGGGAGGATTTTCAAACCCAATGGGTTTCCTCTCCAAGAATGGGGAAAGGTTCAAGCCATATGAACCTTTCTCCCACCTCAAACCATATGAGGGGATGAGAATGAACCTTCATGGCTTGACCAACAATCCATGAGGTTTGAGAGGGAAATACCTCTCTCTTCCCCTACATTATGCAAAAACCATCAAGCCATATGATGGTAGAGATTAAAACAAAAAAACAAAAAGACAACAAAAAAATAACAACCAAGAATACATTCTTCATACAAGTTTAACAACATAAAATTTTGTACACTTTATTTTTGAAAAATGCATAGCTATCAATACAAGCAACAAAAAGGAAAGAGGGATTAAGAATCCTACCTCTACAAGATTGCAAGACTCTAAGATTTTCCCACTTTTTCCAAGCAATCCTCAAGCTCCCCAAATTTCTCCAAGTCCCAAAAAAAATGAGGAAAAAGTCCCCTTCCTTCACCATGAGGAAGAATATCAAGAGGAACCCAAAAGTTTCATCACCAATAATAAAATTATATGTGTCACCCCCCCTCCTTTCTCAAGTCAAAGATACCCAAAACCAAATAAGTAAAATTAAACTCACCTTTTATCCCTTATCACCCAAAATACTAAAATGTAAATAAAACAAGGTGGAGAAACTTTTAACAAAACACACTTCCCCATCCACCTTGCATGGATGTGACCAAAGGAAGGAAAAATGGGAGGGAAACTCCCTCCAAACCTTGGATATAATCCCCTACCTATTAGGTAGGGTCCAAGGGCCCATTTTCATGCTAAGTAAACTCCCAAACTAAAAAGAGGTCACTAAAAATGCCCAAAATATCCCAATTTCGGGTTTGGCACACTTGGGCACAAGGGTAGAGGGTGTGGAGTCCACCCAAGATTCACATGTGGCCCCAATCCCTTCTACCAACACACACACACTTACCCAAAACCATCACTTAAATTAAAATGAGATCATTAAACCCCTAAACTAGTTTACTTAAATAAAACACACCCTAACCATAATTAATTTTACAAGACATAAATACATTGTAATTGAGGGTTCACTCATGGTGCCCAATTAATACACCTACTCTAAGGCCTCAAACTTTTATCTTGGTTAGGGCTCATCCTGTGGGCTACTTTTGCACAATTGCATAGCCGCCTTGAAACCCACGTTCTCCTATAACGTATCACATGCACACTAATTGCACACATTAACCGCATTTGTCCAATACAATAAACATCATCTACTCGTCACAAAATTAATCAAACCTATAATATCCTAACATCATTATACAATTGATAGTGCAACGCATATAATTATACACATAGTTCATCATGAATCATCCATAGATATAATTACAACGACATACACCTATGCTAACATGACTTACCATTATTTAATCTAGAAGACTATATCATTGATTAAATCAACTAGAAGAAATCAACATCTAACCAATAAATCTCACTATCATGTAACTTTGTTAGTGTCATCAACATCATAGGGAATATATCAATATACTAATCTTGTCCAATTGGCGCTACGCGCCCCAAATACCGTAATGTACATGAGGATAAATAACATATCAAAATTCCATAAATATATCAGCGTCTTAGTCAAAACATGTCTATGCATAAAAGGAACCAATAGATAACTAGAGCTATAAAAATGTGGCCACCATCGACAATAATAATACAATGCAAAATATAAAAATTTTCTCGGGACTTTTGTTTGAACACAAGCATGGAATATATAGGAATTGAGGATGGGATGTGCCTTCATGCATAAGGAAAGAAGAGGCGAGTTCAACTAACTAAAAATATGGAAAAATAGAAGAGGGAAGGAGAACCAAGCAATCAAAGCTTGTTTTAGACAATTTGGCCCATGAATGCATGCTGAAACTATAGTTACATGAATCGTCACATGTCAAAACATACATGATGGAATCTATAAATGTCATTCAAGACAACTACCCTCCGCATGGTGGCAGTTTCAGGAACTCGGCCTTGTTTTCGGTGGTGGTTTTAAACTCTTTGCTCGGGAAGGGTGGCAGTCTTGGCACTAAAGGCCAAAACATGCGCGAAAAGAGGAAGAAAGATGGAAAAAACATGGGAAGGTTAAGTAAATACGTCTAGGCAACAAATATACACTATGAATGGGCTTTGGAGCTCAAAAACCTTCTTAAAAGGACTGAATCGTCATTGGGGACTTTTGTAACCATTTTTCTCGACAATGTAGCACATGCAATTTTTTGGTGCGTATAGGTACCAACATAATATATAATTGGGCCTCGGACCTCTAAATGCATTATTTAGTTCCACTATGAAACAGGGAATTAGGACCCTACATTTTAGCACCGAGATCCCTATGAAGATGCCACGTGTTGTTGGGTGGTGTAATTTTGGAGGTAGTTGGTACTTGTGAAAACTTGCAAAAATAACAAGTGTCAAATAAATCTTAAATTCCGATAAGGATTGTTGTTAGGGATTAGGGGGTGATTTATAAGTTTGCACCTATAAAACTATAAATTCTCCTAAAATTCCCACCAAGGATTAAAAAATCATTTATGTCCAAATTTCTTTCTACATTTGTTAGAATATCCTCATACAGTATTTTAGAAAACATGTTCTTAATTAATATAGACTATAGTAGATGTATGTTTACTTTATTCTATCACATTTACTTAGTATTATTACGCACCTTGGATTCATCCACCTTCTTAGTTAGTATTACTTATGAATCTTAGTAGGATACCTATATTTATCTTAGTTTTACAATGACTTAGAAACATATAGTTATCCTAAGGTTATAGTTTCTATCATCTATAAATATGACTCTAGCACTCCTTGAGAACCTTTATATCTTCACAATGTGTCTGGTTTTAGATTATATCCCTATATTTGAAAACCAAGATAGAAACCTCTCTTTTACTCGTCATACAGTGCCCATCTATAAATTTGTAGACACTAAAATTTTGAAATATACCGTTTGAAACTAATTTTTGTGACAATTCTCCTTTGTAAGAAAAATGTCTATATTATATCCCTTCTCATTACATTTTTTAATCTATCTCCTAACTAACTTATCCCTACACATTTATATGTCAAATGCATAATTATAAAATTATTATTTAACCTATTTTTGTATCATGACACTTATTTTATATTACATTCATAGTCTCCTTGTCCAAAACCATAGAATATTGTCAAGATGTAATATATGGTTTTGGCCTATTTATGTGGTGTTAGACCAACACATCCTTCAACCTTGATTGAAATTTTATTATATTTTTTAGATCATTTTATCCTCATGGGACAACCTTATCATAAAAAATTACCTTTGAAACCCTCGTATGTGGGCCAAAATATGTCTCAACAACATGCACTCTTACTCATCCATTCAACTAGGGAATTAAAGAAAATGAGTAGGAGACATGCAAGTACTTACATACAAGGAGGTAGATTTAATGAAACTACGGTGAGTGTTAAGGTTACATATCTAGAGGGAAGTAGTCATTACACTAGGTCAACCTAGAGTTTCCAAGCCCCACAGTCAAGATAGAGGAAGGAACCCTACTAGGATATCAATGGTTGGATATGGAGATGTATGGATCAATAAATAAAAGAAAGAAGCATGAAATAAAAGAAACAAAAGTAATTAGAGACATGATATTTGATAAGATTTCTAAGATAACTAATATCTATCATGGATAATACTAAGCTAGCGTAATACAATGAAGAAAAGGAAATGAAATAATCTATGCAAAATGACAAAGAGTGGTTAGAGAAATCACCTTATACCTATAGTGTGGTTATTAATGCATTTATCTTCCCTGAGATAAAGTACACGAGAAATAAATTTGATATTAGGTGGAGTAGGTAAAGACCATTCCTATCCGAGACTCACTATATGATGGTCCAATAGTTAAAGAAATCATCCAAGAGGAGAGGAGTCTAATCCAATCCAAGAAAAATGCAAGATGAACTAAAAGTATCAAAAATAGATGTGAACATGGTGCAAAAGGGAAGAGTAAATGTTATTTTGAATGTATTAGCTTCATTTTTGTTTAGAGTGTCAAATGAGGTGGAAGTACATATAGGATGTCATTGCTTGTGGGTGATGGCATTGGCCATGGTAAAATATGACATCGACGTAATTACCCACACATGATTATTTTGGCCAAGGATGGTAAAATGAAGTAATGTGCCATGAAAAGTAAAAGTAAATTTTTGTGGGCCATGAAAGAGGGTGGAAAAAGTGAAAAATGGTAAAATGCAAGCAATAAGTCATTAATATGATATTCATAAGACCTAGCACAACAAGGATACCTAATGCAAACTAAGGCCAAGACTAAATAGTGACACTTTCTCCACATGTTTTCTCTAACCCATAATGGTTACGTGAATAACCATTCCTCATTTGTGGAAGACCCTTAAGGCACCCACTTCAGAAATAGATGCATCATAAACCCTTATCTACACAAGCATGATTGTTAGTAACATGTATGAAAGATGAAAAAGTAAAAGTGAACAATTTGGTGTATACATATGCCCTAGTCATTGATCATTTCATGTCACAATAGAAAAATGTGGGGTGGTCAATGGAAAAGGAAAAAAGCTGTAAAAATGATATTGAAATTATTTACAAAAATAAGTTCTTAAATGACTAGCTAAAATGAAATATACCCACCACTATGTACCTGATAGGTTAACTTGTCCTACCATGCGTGGGAAAAATCCATATTATGGGAACCTTGAAGAAGAAAAACTAAAAGGAAACACTATAGGATCATCAATAAAATAAGACATAAATCACCTAGCTAGGGGCCCATGGGATGGATGTTGTGATATCATGATGTTGAGATATTGTGATGATATATATAGTGTCAAAATAATGTCAAAATCAAAGATCATCAAAAGGAGGCATGTAATAGGTAAAAATTAATGGCATGAGATCATGATCAGAATGTAATAATGGATGTGAGTTATGGAGATCAGAAGTAAAAATGATGACCGTTTGAATATTGAGGATGATTGTGACCAATTTTGAATAGAAATTTGAGATTTATATAGTAAATTTGATTGTTAGTTTCTTATTACTATTTCAGGAATTAAGAGAACTGGGATCTGGAATTCCAAATTTGGTAGAAATTTAGATGATATGACACACATATGAGGTGGAGATGAAGGTTGATGAGGAGGAGAACAAGGAGCCACTCGACCATGGGTAAATCGTTGCATTAAATTTTATTGAGTAGATTATGTGTAGTTTATTTATTTTTATTTTTGAGCCGATAGAGTGCCAAACTTAGTCAAAATTACATCATCGAGTAGGTTAGGTTAAAATACAAGTGGGTGTGAGTGAGATTTTCTTTTTATTTTGTCTTTTTATCATTTTTGAAAAGTTATTTTTAAAAGGTTGTGGCCATGATTTTTCTAACAACCATCGACCCTCTACGATATTAAGGTCAATAGCGTCGAAGATGGGAAGAAAAATAGCTAGAGGGTTGATGGTGTCTATTAGAGGGATGATGGCATCTAGGAAGCCTATCAAGGGCCGATGGAATTTTCCATGGGGAAAATAACGCATACAATTAATTAAGAAAAATGTAAATTTGGATTTTTGATTGTGGATTTATGATGAAAATGTGTAATGTGTATTTATTGTGATTTTGTGGATGCAAATAGAGTGTAGGATCCACCTATGATGGAGCATACATTATCATGGCTTAGTGGGATGATTTCAGGATTAACATAGGAAGAGATAACCCAACTGCAAGGTTAGGGGCTTGGGGGCATAATGTAGATACCTAGGATACCACTTGATATGGATTTTCTGTAGATGTTTTTGGTTGTATGGGAGATTGGGTCCAACACCTTTCAGTGGTGGAAAAGATGAGATATGATGTAGATGACCTTGACATTGGAGAATGTACATGGTATTTTCAAGCTGCCGATTATAGGAACCCGTATGTACTATGATTTAACACTTAATACTTCATAGTGGAGATCCTTGGCCATATGGGATATAGGGATCATTACATATGATGAGTACATTTTTATTTTTGTCTCGGAAATGTAGGTAGTAGGGATTTTGGATACGTAGAAGGTGGTTATGGGTAATGTGGCGACGCATAGTTTGTCACAAGGCCAATGGAGCTATCCCATTATTATTGATAGTGGTATATTAGGATGTTATGGATCAGTATATACTATCAAGATAAGGCACCACCAATGGGTGCACTTAGTACATGTTATTTATATGGTTGGGAGACGAGGCCGAGGTTCATGGGGCCCATCATATTATTGACAACATGGATATATGAGCTATTCTTGATACACGGTATGATAGGGACACCATAGGTATTATCATTAGATTCCCTATGAGTCATTCGGTGGGAACAAGGGATGACAATAAGAGAAATTCGAGTATACCAACCACTAGCACAAGTGATCCCGAGATGATGTGATATAGAATAAATATGTAGGAATACATATTAGTGGCCCATATGGACTAGAGTAGAGTATCTAAAGGCCATGATGAAGGTGATGTGACATTATTTCTATTGGGTAGAGATACATACAATAGATAGTACCAAAATATTTTTGATGTACTGGAACCAATAGTAATAACACCATTACAACCTTACCAAAGTCTGCCGAAAAGATATTAGAGAGGTTGCATGAGTAGAGGTTTGATTTCCATTATTAAAACCTCGTAGGATACAAGTAGTGGGTGTACTAGGGAAAAATAATGCATATGTGGTGGGGAGGCTTTTAGCCACCATAGATCATAATGGATAGTAGTTCGGAGGAGGTACACGATGGATGATTCATAGAAACAAGGCCACAGACCGGGTAGGTCCTAGCATTATAGGAGAGGGAGTCGAAAACCAACACTATGGTTAAGAGATAAGAAGATGTAATAGCCATAGGAAGGATTTTTAATACCATTTCTTGTTCAAATGGGTGTGCATCTCGAGACAAAGGCCCAAAATAAAATAAAGAGAGGGGATGATATTATTTCCTTAAAGCAAGTGGACACAATATATATGAACTAAAATTTATCGTGATGATGAGTCGAGGAGGTCTTGTGTGGTCGAGGAGATGGTAAGACCATCATGGAGAGACCTAGGCATCTAGGTATGAGTGATATCATATTATTTAAATGATATGTGATAGAAATGTGTGATATTGTTAGTGATGTATGTCATTTATTTGTTTTATGAAGAAGATGACAAAGGAGTGACACTCGTTGATCAAGAGTGACCACCAAGAGATCCTAGACTCTATGTTAGATGTTGAGTATACTACGGTGTTGTTGGATCCAACAACACCATCAGTGGGATTTAGTGTGATCATTTATCTTGGTGGGTGAGGAATATAGGGGCCACGCTAAGGAGATATAGAGATGCACGAGCACAGGAAGCTATAGACAACATAGTTTTAATGTTGTATAGCCTACTACAAGAATAGGTAGCCGTGGTATAGGAGCATACAACTTACCTAACAGATGCCTAAATTTTTTTTTCATAGATTATGTCGTTAGAGACATAGTGGTGAGGGCATAGAGAGAGGCCTCTAAAGCCCAATCTAGAGAGGCATCCCTATATCATATAATGAGAGAAGATAACATGATCCTATCGTCTATAACACTCGAGACCCCGTCATGAGGGTGAGGGTGCTTGAGTCATTTTGTAGATGGAATAGAGCTGTTTTGTATGATTTTTTTATGTATAGAACTTGATTCAATATATATATATATATATATATATATATGTGTGTGTGTGTGTGTGATAACGATTATTTTTATGACATTTGGGTATTTTGGTGATGTGGTGATTTATTTATCATTTTCCTACTTTCTGGATGTATGTATGTGATAATACCATAATACTTAGGAATAATGATAATGAGATGGATAGGTAAATTTAGTGAGAATTATATAGATAGGATATTCCAACTCACACGATATGTAAAAATACTAGAGGTGGAGAAAAGGCTAAGACATCCAATTATAGGATGTCAAGGCATAGATGGTGATGAATCCAAGCGGAGAGAATAGCCTAATAAATGATTATATTTTTATATAGTAGAGATAATGTGATAAACCCAAGGGGGTTGAGAGCCCAATATAAGGTGAACGGTGATTGTTTGAAACCCATGTGGGATACGAGATCCCAAGAGAAGGCACAAGATTAGGAAAAATGGGAAAATAAGATGTAATCATGGTATTTGTAGGTAACTAGCCATGAGGGGAAAATATTGCCTTTGTTTCGGTGATAACGTCGTCAAATTGATGTAGAATGTGGCTTTGGGAATTGGTCATGAGGTGTGTTGGAAGCACAATGGACTGGGAGGGGGTGAATTAGTCCTCCAAAAATTCTTAAAATTTTTCCAAAATAGCTTTCATACACCATTAACGTTAAACTATTCATTAATGTGATCTTAACAACAAGAAACAACCATCCACAAATAACATAATTAAGGAGTACACAAGAATACAAGATATAAGTCAGAAACCCTCAAGGGAAGAAAACCTAGTAATTGTTTTGTTGAAATTACTCACAATAAATACTCAAGTGAAAATCACACATCGCAAGAGATTTCTCTTGTGAGGAACAAACCCCACAAGGAGAACCAACCCCTAAACCCTTATTGATATTACTCACAACAAGATACTTTTATAAATATGAATCATTAAAAAATATTTTGATAATAATATCACTTAAGATATTATTCCAACACTCATTTGATTGTGATCATAAGATTCAGCTCCAAAATCCTTCAAAACCTCTTCAAACACAACTCCTTCCAACTCGCTCAAACTTGGACTAATTTGAATGAGAAACATTTCACTCAAGCTCTCTAAAAATCCTCATTCTTCTTCGCACTCTCTCATTTATGAAATTATGCAATTGAACCTATTACACACTCACAAGTAGCTCACACTTTTCCTTCTACAAGAACTAGTTAAAATTTGAACCCAAAACACTTCATTTATACCCTTATCAGCTCTAAAACATGAGAAAAGTTAGACCTACACAAATATCTCAACCAATATAACATAAAAACATAACATTACACTTCTACATTCATAGGTTGGCCATGATCCAAGACACATACAAGCTTGAAATTTTCTTAAAACCCCATCATGTTGTTCACCAAAGACACGAAAACTCATCACCATACTCTGTTAAGCCTCTAAAGGCTTAAAAAATTTCAAATATGACATAAAAACATTATCCATGGTCAAATATTATCTTTAACCAGTCAAATTCTTCATAATACTATCAAGAAGGCTCATATCCTTTTACAAATAGTTGTTTCTAGAAACCATTCTTCACCTATGAACCTCTATATCACACCATACCACCTCAACTATGAAATTTAACCACTCATTTGATATATAATGACTTTTATATAACATCCATGCTTTCTAGAACTCATGAAATATCCATTAATTTAAACCACACATATTTTACTCTTCACTAAACTAAGCTTTCCAAAACCGAGTTTGGAAACTCAAATCAAATCGTTTTCACCCTTGCTGAAATTTTCAAGACATATAAATTCCTTTACTATGGAATAAATTCATCTCTATTCACTCTTCATTATCTATCAACCATCAAGTAAGACAAAACATTAGTATTATAGCTACATCTTTAAGCCAAAGAAATTTTGTCCTAAAAACAAGAAACTTTGGTCTTTCACAAACTGAGTTGGTTCGCCTATCAAACCTCATAATCAAGAGAAAAATAATGTGTCATTGGAAATTTATCTAAATATACTTACCATAACTTCTTACATTTCCTTCCAACTCCAATTTGAATGCCTTCCACCATTTCAATCTCTCGAAACTTCTCAAAATTGCTTGTTAAGGGCTCAAGGACCAGTTTTCATAAATAGGGCACACTTTTCCCTTTAGGACCTAAACTCGATCTGAAACTAGACCATAGAAATATATTAAAACCCCGGGATAAAAATATTTCAATTTATCCCATTCCTTTTTTATACAACTTTGATACAAACATAACATCTTCATAAACTTTCCTATTTGAGTAGGGTCCATAAATCATCACATGCTCTATAATACCTTTATGTAAATTTTTAGGATTCATCTACAACCTCCAATCATCATAATATTAATAAAAATAAATTCTTGGCACCTATCATGAAGATATCTCCTACCGCTTTTGAGTTACAATTGCAAACTCATAAAAAAGTAGTTTACCTTCTTAACATTTGTTCATAAAAACATGAAAATGAGACAACTACATTAATTTCATGAAATTATCTTATCTCAATGGAAAAACATCCTGAAAGCCACAAGGTCACATGTAAATCACACAATCAACAATGATCATCAAAAATTTCAATTCGAGCTAGAAAATGCTCTCTTAAGCACCATGTTTCACCAAAAACACAATAACTTGCACAATATTCTTTAAAGCAACCTAAAATTTTTCCCATATCACCTAAAAACATTTCCAATCATCTTCATTACTCAAATAGGTCTGAATCTTCATATCCTATCTCATTTTCATGACTAGCCTTAAGGGTTTTTCATGGTTTAAGCTAGGTCATATTAAAAGAACCTCATAACTCGTTATGAAACCTATCCAAAAGTACCTCACACACATGATAAAACATGTTTAACTCACCTACATGATTTAGTGACCTCACATGGATCTAAAAATCATCCTCGTGCTTCATTTGGCCTCTAGATATGTAGACTAGGTCTAGATGAATACCAAAAACTAGGTATTCAACCTATACCTACAATTTTAAACTCATGTGATTTTTATACAATCTCCATCCATGCTCTCAATTTCTCTAACATTATTATTAAGAAACCAAACAACTCAAATCACCATTCATAATCACCTTGGCTAGTTAGGTCACTGGTTAGGCTTATTAGACCAAGACATTATCACCTTGTCTACTCATGTAGCCATGAAAAAACTTGAACTTACATGTCACAGTCATTTCAAGCACCTTATATCACTCCTCCATCATTCTCTTTGTCATTAATGGGATTTTACATCAATGAAAACACCTAAACTTAACATGTGAAGAATCTCTCAATTTGTCATTGATGGAAAACCACCTAGATTTTCTCCCCTTTTTACACTAATGAATAATAACACCTATATTAGTAATCTATTAATCTTTCTCATCTTCATAGGATCACCTCTTAGTTGAAAACATCAACCAAACTCATCAAATTAGAATAAAAACTTGTCATTTCCTTCTTAACCCTATTTTAGGCTTCTTTATCATCATGGGAGTACTGTAGCACACTTGGGAGGAGTTGTACAAGGAACTCATACATGCCACCAATCATGATTATGAGATTATAAAATCATTCTTACCTCTTTCTTAGTCTGTTTCTACTTGATAAGGATAAAACTTGGCTTAACTCTTGCCTATCTTGACTTCACACAACTCTTAGGATTGAGTTCCCTAAACAAATTATTTAGTGCTATTTAGGACAACTTATACCATCAATAACAGTTCATACTTAACATGAATCATCACATTATGGATCCCCTTTGGTTCATACCATCCTTCTCTAATATAAAGTATCAACTTAGGAACGCATACCTTGCGTATATAAGTCATGCGGAATGATCGGACATATAATTCCTATCTAGAGTCCTTTCTTTAGTATTTTTATCCTCCTTCCATGATATCATGACCTTATTTGAGTAAATATATCACTTTTCTTTGAATAAAACTCACAAACATCTAAGACTCTACCTTTTTAGCACTTATGACACCTTTCATTCATGATCGAGGAGAAACTCAAGCTCTACCTACCTTGATGGACCAAAATAGACTTATACATCATTCTTATACCTCTACAACACTATAAAAACTTCATGAATGATCATATATTACCTTTTCAAAATACTTTTCACTTTCACTTTCACATGCCAATCCCATTTTTATCTAAGACTTCTTCCTTGAGTGACAATATAGTAGCTCCCCCTGGTTCAACTATCCTATGTAGACATGTAGCTTGTTACTTCTTACCTATAACTTTACATTCCTACTTTGACATGGACCATACTTACCTAGATACTTTATTTTATCACTTGAAAAAAATTCTTCCTCTATGAATACTTGTGATGTATGCGCAATGTCATCTTGACTTTTAGACATGTACTTTGTAACTTTTTAAGAATGAACCCAAGAGGTATATTCCAACTTTGACTACCTCTCATCTTTGTGTCAATACGGTGAATCATTTCAAGTAGTAAAAACATCGTAAATAATATCATCTATCAATGATACACATACCCATTGTGTCTAAGATACCTCTTTTAGACATAGAATGTTCACAAACATGTAGTTCAACCTTTTACAACATCTTTATATAATGAATACAAGTCTTGCAAGAAGACCTTTCTTCCCAATTTAAGTCCATAGACTACTTCAAGATTCCTTTCAAATTATTCATGTAAAAGCATCATGGTTCTTTTATGTACAATTAGCAACATGAAACTCTTTCAATTTCCTTGTTCAGGATACCTACTATAAACGTTGTTAACTCATGAAAAATAAATTTGAATTGAAAAAAAATACATTATTTTAAAATTAAGAAATCATATCCTTCACTTTAGGCATTTAAAACCATCGATGAGGTTCTCTATACCTACTTGAGACACTACAAGAGATCTCAATCCTCATATACATGCTTGAAAACAAGCACACCAATTGAGAGACTCATCTTGCACTACCAAAAGCATTCAACAACTTTGATTCTCCATTATAGGATTTATGTAACTATGCATACTATCTTGATCACCCTCTCATTTTCTTGAGACCATGCTATAGTCTCCAATCACCTAAGAAATGTTATTACAGTCTTTAATATTATACTTAGACATCTAGAAATATTTTTCACATGAAGAACACACACTTTCTCCTTCACAAACTTTATAATGTAATAACCTTCTTTATAGCATATCTAAAAATCATAATAACTATTTGGCACTTCTTAATTCAAGAATTAAAAACTCACTTACAGTCCCACACAACTCATGATCATACCTTAATTTCATTTTCTCACTTTATGATATATAGTATAGTCAAGATAAATGGCTTCTTTTTCATAAAGTCATCTCCAAGTCAATTCTTAGCATCTAATCCATCTTGAAAACATAATGAAAACCTTAAATAACATGAGGATAACCATTTGACTCCAATATCTCACCTTCTACAATATATTTTCTCACTTACGGATCTCTTCGAGGCCTCATTTTGATTTGAACACAACTGTAGACTTCACATGTTATTACAGACGTGATAACTTATTGATACTTCTTCATGTGGAATTTCATGGAAAATTTTAACACATCCAAGTCACAACTCTAAGAATGATATCAAAAATTTGATCTCAATGAACTCGTGACATGATTTGGAAAGGACCCTTACACTTATTACTGAGACTCTACCGACTAACATATGACCATTACAAGCACTTATAATACCATGGACACCTTTTGATCTCAACCTTCTTATATTGACCCATCATTAAACTAGAACTAGCTTCTTATGATGAAATCATACATTTATACATACCACCAGCTTGATAATTGATGTACCACTCAAGGACTCAACCTATAAAATTTAATACATGATTCATATAAAGACATGAAAAAATTTCCTATAAACATTGAGACACAACATGAACTTTGAGGTACAATTACTCTTTATATAACTTCATACGCAAAATAAAACACTTGACATACATGGTATAATTACCTTTTATATGACTTTATAATCCAACCATTAATACTTCGTGGTAGACTCAAGGACCTAACTATATACCCTTGTTGAGAAGACAATATTTTCCTAAGGAGAAGACACACATAAGATTCACGCAGGGGAACAAGGTGAACTTGAAGGTGTAGAAGGATAGGGAAGGAAATGAGCACCACAAAAATATGATTCAAGACGTAGCCATTTTAATGAATGGAGGCTATTTTTTGAAGATAGCATAATGAGCACATGTTGGGATGGAGACTTACATGACTCATAAATGCTATTTTGGAAACAAGCATCGATAAGCACCATGTGTGAGTTAAAGATAATAATAAGATTACTTCTTCCAGTTAACTATATGATGTTTACTATTAGCACAATTTCATGTGCACATGTTATTGTAAAGGTGCATGGTTATTATTAGCATGTGACATATTTTTGGGAAATATGTAGGAAGTGAAGGAAAAGTCCCCACCCTTATAAATATGTAGTGAACTTTGTAGTTAGATAGAGACTGATTATTGAATTATTATAGAGTTACGTTGTTGGATATGATGTGCACATAACTTATAATGATGCTTTGTAATGCAAGAAGCTTCTATGTAATTCATTGTTTAATATAATGGAGTATATTAGATGGATAATGGTTTTAAACATGATCATCTTGGTTCTTGCATGGTTAATCTTATTATAGTTATTGTTTAATTAATTTTTCTCTAAGATCTAGATTTGGTTATGCTCTGTGGAATGTTTATGCTTATTATGGTTTTGAATATGTTGTATCTTTATCACACTAACATCCTATACAAAAAAATCTAAAGAGGGTCCTAGTACCTTAACATGTTTTGGGTGAGCACTCATGTCGGGCTTGGTGATGTGCCGGTCGCACAGGTTTTCTAGGTTTTATATAGTAGATTCTAGGCTACATCATTTATTATATATCCATGACCTCTTTTTGTTATTTTTAGGATGTTTATTAATGAAGACACATTAGGTGACCTTAGCAAGTTTTAAGGAGTGGATAAAGGATATGGAAGAAGAGTAAACTAAGAGGTTCAACACTGGTTCTGAGTTTGATGCACACACGTGGATGGATCAAAATTTGTAAGAATGTTTCTATGAGAGCTTCTTTGTTATCTTCATGGTAGATTTGTACAAGTGGCTGGTTTCTTATGCATCTAAAAGGAATTGGTGGTATCACACACTTGTCTAGACGTATGAATAATTTCTTATGATGATGATCTGATTTGGACACACGTTGTGGATACTTGGTTCCAGTGGTGTTTTGAATAGTTATATTTTGGAGTACTCAATTTCCACTTATTCTTTCCTAGAGGTAGTTGAGTTCATTTTTATCTTATCCAATGGGCTTATTTGCAAGGAATTCTACTAGCAATCAAAATATTGATGGTAACCCTAAACATGGAAGAAAAACTGATGGCAAGCTAAACCCCACCACGCATGGGGGTAGGAACAGGTTTGGTGAAAGATTCTAGACCTAGTAGTAGAGAGGAAAAGAGAATAAAGGTGGCTTAAGTATAATGAGGAATATGAGAGGGAGATAGAGAAGCAACATCATATATTGTAGAGTGGATGGCATTTAGGAGAAAGATGGATTGTGGAGGATTTGAAGCTCACATAGGAGGTGTGGCACTAGAGCATCTGGAACTCCCCATTTTTACAATTATTATAGGTAACCTCAAAAATAATCCCTAGAAATATGCTAGCAAAGATGACCTAGGCCATGGGCACGCATCTGAATCTACACAGTAACATAGCCCTTGCGCTTGGATTTCCATTATGTAGTACAACTAGTAGTCACAAAAATATTTTGGGAAGTAAAAGAGTATGAGTAAATGACATAGCAAGTACATCTATGGAAGGGAAATTCTCTTATTTGTTGTTTGGAGGTACCTTTTTAGGTGCATTATCAGCACATAACTCAAGCATGCATAATTTTTGAATCACTTCTAAAAGTAATACCACTTCAACAACATTAAGAGTTTAGTTTAGTACCACTTTTGGGACACAAACCAGTACATCCAATGGTGCACTTTAGGATACAAGTGGAGGATCAAGGGGGATAGGTGGCTCTATTTTTGGTCAATGTGGTGGTTCTGGAGGCAGAGGTAACATAGGAGGTTCTTGATTAGGTGGGCAAGGTGCTGGACCAATCCCAAAATATTTACACAGAGATGTGTCTTCAACTTCTAGACTATGAGGGGCATAGAAGATGTTGCTGAAAACATGCACATGTGTGAGATATTATGGCATGAAAAAGGAGTTATGGCTTATGAGCGCAAGGAAAGTCATTTTGTAACTACATTGCAAAGTGACACACGTAGTTGGTAGTGGAATTTTGACCCTAATAAGACTTTTGTATATTATGCAACATTAAAGGATGTTTTCATTAAGTAATTGCATATCCACGAGTTTGAGTAGAATATTATAAGTGTGCTCAAGGATATTAAATAGAGCACTACTAAGAGCATTCGGGAATATGATTCCCATTTCAAGAAACTATTGTCTAAACTTTCTTATGGTATTCATGTAAGTCATCATGCACACGGTGGGATTTTGAGGGCTGATCACACCATTTAGGAGGGTGTTGTCACATAAGACTTATACGGACGCACGTGAAGAACTTGAAGTAGTTTTACACATTGAGGCATTATGGAGTATAGAAACTAGAGTGAGCCCATTCTTGGAGGCACATATTGCAGCTATGAAAAATAAGTTGGAGAAACTATCGATAAATTCAACACATGAGACATGCATTGGGATTTGGTGTATAGATTGTGAAGTGGAAGGGAACACCAAAGATAGTTGTCCTCGAGAGATCGGTGCATTCATTTACGGTGAAATTTTAGATATTTCATTTTGACCATGATGCTGACTTACGCCCATTATTACAATGTGTGATATGGAATAATGTATCTTTTATTGTAAAATTTTTTGTTCCATGACTCATGATATAGAGGACTGCAAGTTGATTGGTCATATCCATGATGTCATAGATAGTGGTGAGTGATAGATAGGGGTATCAGATAATTCTAAAGGAAAAAGTGAGCGTCATGATCATAACCACATTCAAGTGCGTTATGATTAGAATGAAGTGCACTTTGAAGGAGGTCATGGCATAGATCAAGGATACTGTGGTGGATTCAGGGGACGAGGACGTGGTTGTGGAAAAGGTGAGTTCCCTCATGGAATGTGTTTTACATATGGATCTTCTAACCACTATAAGTATGAATTTCCTCATAATATTACTTGTTATTTTTGTGGGAAGAAACACATCTATGTGGAATTCCCAGAATTATATGAGCATCTTAGTAAACAACATAAACAAAAGAACAAAGGTGTGGGGATGGTTAGGATACAATACACTATGGAAAATTAGTGGATGCCAAAGTTAGCACCAGAACTTGAGGTATTACCTATGACTATTACTACATGCACTAAATTTTCACGTGACAAAGAGGCATTACAACAAAATCCTACCATTACCAGGAGGAAGTTTTACATACAAGGTACCTAGATCTTACACATCAAAAGAATGTTTATCTGGAAACCATGGAGGTTCTTAGAAATATTCAGGGTGAGATACAATGTTTAAAGGAACAGTCACGCAAGTTAGAAAAAAATAAGGAAACAAAGACAGTCTAATTAGATATTGATGAAATAAAAGAGAGGTATGCAAGATGTTGCGCCAGGAGAATATTATTCCATTATTAGGTAATTGGTTAAAAGGAAACACTTCACACACAAGTGTTGAGAATGGACGTCATATCCTACATGCTAATATTCCCGTCATAGTTTGGATTATGAAAAGGATATCACTCTAAATGTTGTTGTGGATGGGTGGCTCTTGAGTAATATATTGATTTATACAAGTGTGGAAGTGAACGTGATTACTTTCGATGCATGGGTACAAATGGGAAGACCTCCATTACAATCATCCTCTAATGTATTTTTCATGGCCAATCGAACTAAGGCCACTCCCAAAGGATTTTTAAAGGATTTATCCATTATTATATAAGAGGCCAAGTTCATTGGGGACTTTCAAGTATTAACAATAAAAAAATTAGACAACTTCCTAGCTCTACTTGGGTGCCCTTGGTGTTATGAAAATAGTGCTGATCTACAGATTCAACAAGTATATAAGTTTTGAAAACAAAGAATAAAGAGTGATTTTCCCTTTGACAAATGGGAAATCTGCACCTTATGTTGAACATTTGAGTGAGGAAGACCTAAACAGAATTTATGTACACACCATTCGGGACCCAAAAGTACTTGAGCCATCAAAGGAAGGAATCCTTTAGTGTGAAGATGAACATTCTATTGATGATACTAAAATTATTTCTTGTGACAATTGGGCACATGATGTAGCCCAATCTACCAATAAAATCCTAGGCATGTTGGCACATCACTCATTCTATATTGAGCACTCACCCTAAGCATGTAAAAGTACCAGCCTCTCTTTAGGGTGATGTTGCAAGATGCTAACATGATGAAGACATAATGTTTTCAAATCCATAATTAATATATCATTCTACGGGGCATGTTCAAATCTAGATCTATAGAGTAAAAATTTAAGTTATGACCATAATGAAATCTAGCATGCAAGAACCAATTATACTCAAGATTAATACTTTGATTCAACCAATACAATCCATTATATTAAACATGATAAATACACATATGCTCGTTCTGATAGATAATACCATAGCTTATGCACACATCAGATTTGGTAGCATAACTTCACAGTAATTCAGTTCTCACATAATCCCTCTATACTATGCAGATCATTACATATTTATAAGGGTGGGGACTTGCCCTTCATCACTTGCATAACTCTAAAAATAGGTTGCATGCTGAAAAAAGCTATGCACCTTTACAATCACAACCACATATGAAAGTTTGTTAATAATAGAGCTCTTCTATTTAACTCTGGTAATAGTGATTCTATTCTTAGCTCACACTCATGTAAAGCACTTAGTAGCTACTCTTCCAAAAATATTTGATGCGTGTCATGTAATTATTTACCCATTTTCTATGCTTTGCGCGTTATCTCCGAAAATAGCATGCTCATGTGAAAATAACTAAGTCCTAAATCTGCCCTTATCTTCCACGCGCGTGTTCTCCTTATCCTTCATTGCCTTTGATGGTGCCTTGTTCTCTCATGTGAACCTTCTGTGTGCCTTCTGCTAAGTATTCCATTTTCATCCATTCAACATTACCCCACACTAAACTGCATTTCCTCCCTGACAACGGCTACTCATCGAAAAATAAAGAATAAAGTAATGGAAAAAATGTAAAAGAATTTTTATAAAAAGAATAAGGATTTACTATGCATCACCCTCGGCTTTAATCTGGAAGAATTAGTTCTAGATATTATTCTTTTATTGCTACCTATAATGTCTTCCACTCACTTAGCATGGCCTCTACCTTTTATCGATATTCACTACAATAGACACTAACTCATCTTGTTAAATTTATCCCTTCTCATTCTATAATACTAACATAATGTTAGCCATTGTATACATTCTCCCTTCCAAAAGATCCATCTTTTGTGCTATAAGTTTCCCCAGTTCATCCAACCTATTCTTATGGGGCTCTTGAGCTACTACAAGGGCCTCACACTTTTTCTTAACCAATGCTAGTCTTCCCACACCCCCTAATATTTCATCCTTCATATATTTGAGAACTTCATTTTCCTCTACCATTTTCCTTATTCTAATGACTGCCTCCAGTTTTTACATATATTCAATTCTTGATCCACTTTCTTCATCTCCTCCCGTAGAGTTTGAAGCAACCCCTCGTATGATGAAATATTTCTAATCACTGTAGCCTTTTCCCTCTCTACCTCATATTTAGGGTTCTTTTCCAATGGCATCCTAATTGGTCCCTCTTCAAGAACCATATCAGCTAAAGTATTCACATAGTGCATACTTGAAGGGAAATTTTGGGTACCTTGGGCTCTAAGTGTGGTCTTTCTTGGAGGACATGATCCTTGATCTCCTCTTCCATGCCAATAAGAACCCCATTCTTTTTATGCTCCAAGTCCTTTTCTTGTTTCAAGCACACAATCTCAGCATCCTTGGCCTTGATCTCTTCTCTCAACGCCTTGATAGTGGCAGATTTATCTATGTTCCTCCACACCACCTCTGTAGATACCTTCACCAAGGAATTTCTTACTTACTCATCAGACATAAAAATTTGTTTCACGGTTATATGTCTAGCCTGAGGTGCCTTCTTCAACCTTCTTAACATGCAAGATTCGTGCATATGTTGAATTTTGGCTCATCCATGTGTGTGTGCATAGACCAAGATAGTTGCTTTCGTGTGCACATGGTGGCCATGTCCTCATTCATCATATCTCATCCATATAAATCCTTGGGGCTCACCTTACTTTGAAAATGGTGTGGACAACTTTACTTGTGTCCTTAGCATAGCCTAAAGATGCAACAGTAAAATCTCTACTTTTCCTTTTACTTCTAGGCCCCTTAGGAACTGGCGTAACAAGATTTGGAGTTAGATATTCTACATCTTGAGTAGTATCTTGCTTTGTCTCTCCTTCCTTTACTCCTCCTTCATTCTTCACATCTCCATCTTTCATTTCTTCATCTTTTGGCTCTTCCACATCCTTTGGTGGTGTAGGAGATTTGGGTGTGCTCTCCTCAGACTCTTCCACCTCCTCATCCAACTTCAAATTTCTCCTTCTCTTCTATATTGTCTCCTTATGTGGAGAGTGTCACAATGATCTTTGCACTAATTGGGAGTAACTTTTTGAGTCCTTGTTTTCCTGAACACTCTCTTAAAGTGGTGTTCCTTAGGGTCTACTCCTACCTCAAATTATTCATCCCCTTATACTTGTGTTTGGGGTGGAGTACTTACATGATTAGATTCTACCTTGTTTGAGGGTTTCCTTCATCCTCTATACACCAAGCCACCACTGTCTTTGTGCTCATTCACCTCATCATCTACTTTTATAGTTTTAGTGGGCTTTGCAGCTAGTATATTCTCTATTGTATGTTTTCCTTAGGCAGCCCTGGGAGCATGAAATCATTCTCCACATATTTTTTTCCATCCAACTTGGACTTGAGATGAAGGTAGATAAGTGTAGTACCACTATCTCTATCACCAAACTCATGGGATTCAAGCTTATCATGTATGAAATTATCCTCTCTATATAGGTAGTCTTCCCTAGATACACATAGGTCTTACTCAGCGTATAGTAATCACAATCTACCTTGTTTGCAAAAAATTTCAAGTGTCACGCATTATTGAAATGATGTACTAATGCTTGGAAGTAGCACATTATGAAGGAATATGATGGCTTACATGAAGGGATCCAAGTACCATCCTTAATCACAAACCATGAATGAAAAAGTTTTTGTATCTTTATGCAACCGAACTTCCTTTCCCACCACTAAAGGTAAATCCTTAGGGATGTGCCACTCCTCTTCAAATGCCACTCAGAGCATGTCATACCACATCTCTACCCTTTAATTGAATGGCCCACTCATTAACCATTCAAGTAAGTACTTCTCAAACCTTTCCCTTAGGAACTTATTCTACATGGGGTACTCCCAGGTTACTAAGAACAACGAGATAGCACCAAAATTGATTTTATCACTTGTGTGTGCCTCCTCGATGATTGTGTCAACAATGTAGCCTGCTATGTTATAGATTGTTCCTTATGACATTTTACTTACAATTAGTACACACATTGTGTTCACTTGGGACCATCTCTCTTGGTCATTTAACTTGGTGACCAGATGTCCGGCCAAATACCTTACCACTAAATACTTATTCGGTTTGTCGATATCCATTCCGCATGGACCTTTGGTGTATCCTAACTCCTTCCACATCTCCAAGATGGTTGCTTTATCTATTAAGTCACTATTTAGGTCCATTCCCATGCCCCTCAATCCTGTTATAGTGGAAATCGAGCATTTGTAATCCTTACCACGTATGCAGTGGAATAGAAAAAATATTCATGTACCCTTATCGCCAACCACTGGTAAAAAGGTTCATAATTTATAAATTATGGGAGCTTGTATAACTAATAAATTCCAATCATATTTAGCATCTTCTCTCCCACATCATCATATATGGGCATATCTTCTTATGTGTGCTTGTTTGTCTTTATATTCAATAACACGTCCAATTCCTTTTTATTCTCTAATGTGTGGTGGTTGTAGTCACTGATCTTACATTTGTGGACATGAGAGTCCCATTCTTGTCCCACTATTATGCCTTTTAGGTATTGCATTTCTAAAAAAATTCTCTCGGGAGCAATTTCAACCTCTGCTTCCACCTTCTTCTTCCCTTTTTCTCCTATAGAAAGTTCTTTCTTTGGTGTCATCTGTAAATTACAACGTTCTATCCTTAAAATATTGTTTTCTACCTTTTGTAATGTGCAACCTCAAACCCTATCTTGAATCAGCATGCTCTAGTGTAATATTGTTCCCTATCTCTTTTAAATGCTTTGCTTTGCTCAAACCCTTCACCAATGGGGACGTAAGCTTCTCCTACACACAAATCTGCTCCTCACGTCTAGTTTCACACTCTTCGCACCTCAATACTCTTCTTTCAGCTCAATCACACTTAGCTCTTTCAAATTTTTTGATTTACAATGGTAAGAATGAAATTGTATCCCTTACTTATATATATTTTTAAAAATTTGGTGCATTTATTACTTCTTCACCTAACAACATTCCTCATTAATTGACCCTTTTCATAATTTTCCATGTGGTACATCTTCATGCCTTAGCTATAACCTTTTAGCGTGCCTTCCTACCTTCTAGCGACAATATTTTCTTCAACGACTTCCATATGCCTAGGTACCTCATCACTGCACCTTCTCCTGGTAGTTTCCATGACCATCGCTTACCTCACGTTATATTGTTTCTTCATTAATCTCCATCCATGGTCCTCATTTGGAAGAAATCTTATTTTCACCAACTCTTCAAACTTTGAATAACACCTATAGTATTTTTTTCCTTTATGTGTACCCATTTCTCAATGACCACCCCACACAAATGGTAGGACTATAAATGGTAATTATCTTCTAGCACGCAAACACGCTTATTGCACAAAACAAAAAATAAATTGACAAAGCATATCGATGAAGAAGGAAATACATTAAGGGAATTAATAATTGAAAACCTAATCTTAATGGCAATACTTACTTATTACACACACCAAGAAGACTTATTTATAATAGGCCTTCAGCCTACTCCCATTAAAGTAACCTTGTAACCGTATTCCATCAAGTGTTTCTAACTGAAAAGCTCTTGTTTCAAGTATGTGAGTGATAACATATGGTCCTAACCAATGTACTTTGATTTTTCCTGGATGGCACAAAAACTTAGAATCATAGAGAAGCACCATCTGTCCCATCTCAAGATTTTTATCCCTAATGTGCCTATCATGCCATGCTTTTTGCCTGGATTTTTCTTACTTTTGACTCCAGTGTGTTATTGCTCATCGCTCATCCAACTTAATCAACTTGTCAATCCATTCTTCTAATGCTTTCTCATCATCTAGACCTCCTCAGGGATGCGCATACGCAAAGAAGGTAACATGAATTCCATAGGAAGAACTACTTCATGCCAAACACCAATTGAAAAGGTGTGGCCTTGTTTAACCACTTGTATGTTGTTTTATACACCCAAAGTACTACAGAAACTTTATCATCCCAATCCTTTCTTCCAACATCAAAAATTTTTGTCAATGTCTAGCTCAAAATCTTGTTGAAAGCCTCAATAGTCCCATTTTCTTGAGGATGATATGGTGTAGTCTTATGGTGTGCAATCATGAATTCATCCAATAAAATTCTAATTGTCTCATTCAGAAAATGTGTGCCCCTATCATTGGTCAAACACAAATGGAATTCATACCTTGTAATACTATTTTGCCCTCAATGCATGGCAATTGCGATTACCACCGTAAAAATCCTTTGTAGGCATTGATTATTCCCACCTTTATGGGCAACCCACCCGAGTCATATGTGTGGCTGGTGAAATAGGACCCAAAAAATCTATAGACCATTTATCAAATGGTTCTACACTAGTAATATGTCTTAGACACATTTTATCTCGTTGAATTGGTTTCCCAAGGCACTAACAATGATCACAAGCCTTACACTATGCCTTATAATCTTTATACGGGGTTTCCCACCATAATCCAATGAGTAGAATCTTACACACAATGACATCACCTACGAGTGGCTACTGCAATACCACCATGAGCTTCCTCCATGATATTATTACACTCATGTTCCAATACACAACGACGTAATACTACATCTCAACCTAAATTATATAGGTCATTGCTAATCAACATATAAGGTGTCGTTTATATAGCAAGTTATTTCTTCTCTAAGGATTCCATTCCCTCCGTGCAATACCTATTCGTAGAAAGACAAAAATTTCATCTAATTTCGATGGTGTGCATTGTAACATGTATAATTGTGCATTGGGCATGGTATCTTTAATTGCATGTGCTTCTTCTCCTAACTATATTCTAGATAGATGATCCGGTCTAGAATTACTTTTCCTTGGTTTTACCACAACTGTGAAATCAAATTCTTGGAATAAGAGTACCCATCTGCATATGCACCCCTATAAAATGGGCTTGTTTACCAAATAATTCAATGCCATTTGATCTATATAAAATACAAATGGTGATTCTAGCAGTACTACTATCTAAATTTATGTACTTTGCATAGATCATAAACAAAGCTTCATGTTATGTATTTGTGTAATTATGCTCTACAAGAGTCAACTTTCTACTAGAAAATAGATAGAATTATCTATAATACCTTCTCAAGAATGAGCCAACACCGTGTCAATGGCCATGCCGTAAGTGTCCAAAAGTACATGAAATGGTTGGTTCCACGAAGGAAAGCACAAAATAGGCACGGTAGTAAGTTTCTCCTTGAATGTCTTAAATGTGCGCTTCTACGGTTCTCCCAAGTAGAACTTACCTTTTCCTTTCATAACTCCTCCAAAGGTGCAGAAAACTTAGCATACCCCTTTATGAATTTTCTATAATACCCGTCGACCCAAGAATCCACACACCTCACTTTTATTTGTAGTCTCTTTAAGGCCGATAATGACTACAACCTAGCTTGATCAACCAATAAACCTTTCATGCGCTTGTTTTCCCTACTGATATTCCAAACTCGGGTAGAAAAAACACATTTCTTGATGTTTAAAAATATTCTCAATTGAATACATCTTTCAAACATTAAGGGAAGACTATCATAATTATATTTAACAAGTCCATACACCTTCCAATCATCTAAATAAACTTGTAAGAAGTTATTAATAAAATATTTGAAGGCTTGAACAACTATGCATGAAAATACAACATATGCATTTTTCATACCAAAGGGTGTCATAGTATAGGAAAAGATTCCCCATTCAAGTAACAGGTATTATTTTTTCTTGATCTTCCTTTGAAATCCTAGCTTGATGATACCCGGAGAATCCATCTGTAAATGAATAAATTTCATGCCCTATGACTCCTAATATTTCCTCGGTGAATGGGGTAGGAAAGGGATAAGTCACACATGTAGCATTCATCTCCCTATAGTCCACATAGATCCAAATTCAACCATCCTTCTTTATACTAATTACCATTGGATTAACCCATTCTACTCATCCGAGGGCTTGATGATCCCAGGACTTCAACATTTTGTCAATTTCTTCTTTGACATTTTTCATGGAAGTTGGGGTTCATCCTCTAGGGTCTCTTTCTCGACTAGACGCACACCCTTCTTAATATTTATCTTCATCTCTCCTAATGATTCATGCACGCCTTTAAGTTCATGGTATCCCCGAGGGAATAAGTCTTGGTAATCTAATAATTACTCAATGATTTTTTCCACTTGAGTCAAATCAATAGTCTCTAATTATGGCCTCCTTAGGCTCAACATATGATCCAATATTCACTTTATTTGTCTTCATAGGTTCATGATAGGCATGTGTGGTCTTATCTCGCACTATCCAACACCTCACACCTACTGTTGAGCGGTTTACATCAATATTGTGTACTTCTTCATGATCCACTAAGTAGACCAATTTTCCTTTTCCTTTCGAAAGTAAGCATGCTTAAGTAGTGTTGTATATGTCCCTATTTCTTTAGCAAAACATGCTCCGAGTTTCCTTCATCAAATAACTCTTGAATGAGTTCTTCCTCCTTTGAACTATATCCCATAGTTAATCACTTTATAACCTTTAATGACTCATATACTTGAGGTTTAATAGAGAAGAAGTCAAATGTTTGGGTGATTCCTACAATTAAATCCTGCTAATTTCAAGTCTCATATGGAGTTTTGCATATACATAACAAACACGTGTGCAACCTTATAAAATGGAATAAAAATTTTACACCCAGGAGAGAAGGTGGTAAGGCTTCATGTCCCTCTATCCGAGTATATCACACTCTTTGAATGTGGTGCTAAACAGGTTGATTACCATGATAAGTGTAAATGAGTAGGTGCATTGCTCTAAAAACCCTAGTAGCAAGAGAAATCCTAATTTCATTCCATCCTATAAGATTATCCTTGTGAACCACCCACCAGTGCACTATTGTCCGGCATAGGGTCTATGCTAGCATATTCCATCTCTCCAACTTGTCTATCCACTATTCCTCCATGGCATGCATAAATGTCATAGGAACTCCTTCTCGAGTGTAACAAGTACTGCGTTGTTACCTATTCTCCTAATACAATGCGGTCTATTGTCCCACAAAAATGTGCTCTTGACTTTGTGCCCAACCAATTCATAAGTACTATGAGCCTAATTATCATAGGAAACACTTGTAATATTGGTAATATATTTTCATCTTCCCACTGAAGGATTCCTTCTTTAGATGGCTCAAGTACCTCTAGTTCCCAGAAAATGCGTATATAAATCCTATTTAGGTCTTCCTCACTCAAAGGTCCAACATAGGGCACATATTTTCCATCTCTTAAAGGGATAATAAATCTTTCCTCCTTATTTTCAAAGCTGATATAACCCTTGTTGAACTGAAGACTAGCATTATTTGCATAGCACCAATGATGCTCCAAAGTAGAGCTAGGAAGCTATTTACCTCTGCCAGTGCTAAAACCTCAAAATATCCAGTGAACTTGGCTCACTGTATGGTAATGGATGCATCTTTTAAAACTTTGATGGGAGAGTCCTTATTCCGGTTAGCCATGAACAATACATTCAAAGATGGCTGCAATGGAGGTCTCCCCATTTGTACCCATGCATCTAAAGTAATAACATTGACTTCCACACCTATATCAATCAATATATTACTCAAAAGCCACCCATCCACAACAACATTCAGAGTGATTTCCTTGTCATAATCTAAGCTTTGAGGGGAATATTTACATGCGGGATCTATTGTCTATCTCAAAATTTATATGCTTTGAGTGTTTCCCTTTAACCAAGCCTAATAGTGGAATGATATTCTCCTAACACAACATATTGCACACTTCTTTCAAGTCATCCATATCAGATTGGACCATTTTTTATTCTTTCTTTTGCTCCATCTTTTTTATTGCTGCATTAAATACTATATTTCACCCTAAATATTTCTAATTACCTCCATGGTCTCCTTATAAACCTCCTTCTAATTGAAAGGATTTGGGTACTTTGTGAATGTAAAACCTCCTCCTTTGTGATGGTAAGCTTATGCTGCAATGCTTCTTTGACACGAACCACTTCGGGTGGGTAGTGATTTCTTTGGATTCTAGTTCCAACTTGGGCATCCACTAATTTTCCATAGTGCATTGTATCCTAACCATCCATGTGCCTTTGTTTTCTTTCTTATTCTACTTACTAAGATGCTCATACAAATCTAGGCATTTATCATAACTATGATTCTTTCCATAAAAAGAACATGTAACATTTTGATGACGTTCACACCTATAGTGGTTAGGGTATCCACATGTATAACATGTTCCATGATTAAACTTTCCTCATTGACCACCACGTCCTCATCCTCCAAATCGACCATGGTATCCTTGACCTCTGCCATGACCTCCTTCAAAATGCCCTTCATTCCGATCATAGCACACTTGATTGTGATCCTAATCCTAATGCTTGTTCTTTCCTTTAGAGTTATCTTTACTCCTATCTATTGTACACCGATATCTATAGTATCGTGGATCTCGACCAAATAGTCGGTAGTCCTCCATGTCATGAGTTGTGGACCTATAAATTTTACAGTAGCATGATATCTTCTTCCTTATTAGATGTTGTAATAATGGGCAGCGGCTAACATCATGGTTTAGATTACATATCTCACATTCTAACAAAAATGAGTAGACTGATCTATGGGGAAAACTATCCTTGGTGTGACCTTCCACCTCACAATTTTTACACCAAAACCCCATGCGTGTCTCATGTGTTAAATTTTCCGATAGTTTCTCCAATTTTTTTCCATGGCTACGATCTATGCTTCTAAAAATGGGCTCACCCCGTTTTTATACTTCCGACCGCCTCAACATATAAATCTGCTCAAGTGCTTCACTTGGGTCATTATATGTATTATGTGATAGCACCCTTCTAAAAGATTTAATGAAACCTCAAAAAAACCATTGTGCATGCTTTGGCTTGCATGAATATCATAATAAATTTTAGATAGAAGCATTTTTAAATGAACATCATACTCTCTTACACTCTCAATAGTGCCTTACTTAATATCCTTGATCACACTTATACTCTTCTACTTGAACCTAGGCATGTAAAACTATTTAAGGAAAGGATATTTTTAAAATGCATAGTCTACGCAAGTCTAATCAAGGTCAATTTTTTTATACCAGCTATGTGTGATCCCTTGTAACATAGTGGCGAATTGACTTGCCCTGCGTTCAAAAGTCAAGATTCCCTTTGTGCGCAATAATATTTCACCCATGTGCACATGTTCAACAACATATTCTATGCCCCTATACTATGAAAGATGAATATACATCTCCCTTTAAATATTATGTGATTGGTTTGGACCTTACCCACCTAATCTAGAAGCTCTTGTGTTTCCTCTACCTCAAGAATCACTAGATCCACCGGAACTAGAACCACATATACCTCCTAATCCTTAACTTGTAGTTAGATTCAGACTAGAAGATGTACTTCCCTATCTCCTAATAGTAGTACTAAACTGCACCCCTCCGGCATGTGAAGTGTTACTACTCCCAAAAGAGAGTCCAAAATTTTGTGCACCCAATTATTTTTGGAAGATACAAGCTGAAAAGGTACTGTACGATGGAAAAGTGACATGCGAGGATGATAATCGGCAAGTGACCTTCCCCGTACCCAACCTCCCAAGGTCGTGCCAAGACAGCCGGTGGTTTGAAATGTGGGTGACTTAGATGAAGTCACAGCCAGGATTATGGTCAATTTTCTATGATAGAAAAGCTACAAGCGAGGATGAGAATCGGCAAGCAACTTTCTTATGGCTAACCATGGGAGGATCAATGACTAAGATCTGGTAGTGTGATCTCCTAGTAGCTAAAATGACAAAGGGGGGATTTAGAGGCTATGAGCGGGTAGCATAAATTCCCTAGTGATTTATCCTCCTAACTAGAATTTAAGCGTTTAATCTAGTTATGAAGTCTCTAAATTAACTTAAACTGAAAATAACAATTTATACTACTATTGAAAGGGAAACTAATCTAAACAAAATAGACGATTGAAACATTATAATTACAAGCAATAATTAAACTACTTTTATACTAAAACTAAACAAGTGAGATAACCCGGTGTGGTTATTCACCTGTGCAGATGTGTGAATCTAAATAAAAGACAACTAATTAACTTAATTGAAAAACCTTCAATCCTACCTCAGAAGTGAGGAACAAATCATAGTTTCTCATAAACTATCATTCCTCACAGCTTCCCTGGCAATATTGAAAGTAAGCTTAACTGAAATAAAATGATTCGCTACTCTATTTGATAATAACTTTGACAATTTAAACCTGGAGTTTACTGAGCAGAGGTAAATCCAATTTTGTTGTAGCTTGTCCCCTCAGAGTGATCTCTTTGTTCTTACATGTTCACGTGAATCCAGAAAGAGTAGGAGTATGGCAACATCAGCAAGAGAAGGCACTGGGACGGTAGTCACTTTGAAGTAAAAATGGCACGAAGCACAAGTAGGAGAGGGATAGCGCAAGTGAATCGGCTTGCCTATGCAATTCCTAGCGGGTCGTTGCAGCAATGATGAAATAAAATGATAAACAACGAGTACTCAAATAATTAATAATAGCAGCTTCAGAGAAATACAATGAAGTACAAGTAGGAGAGGAATGGCACAAGAGAACAAAGCTTGGCCTATACAATTCCTAGCAGGATCGTTGTCGGTGTACAGTGAGGCATAACTAAATACTCAGAATTCTAATCCATGCTAAAGATAAAATGATTCATAAAATAAATCTAGGACTGCGTATTGAAGAATGAAATTCAAGAATGAAGACTCCAGACCAAAGAACCAAGACCATTTACTTGTAAACAAGCTACATATTTATAGCATTTGTAATGACTAGAAGGCAAGTTCAAATTGAACTCTCCCACCATTAAACAAAGATAAATCACTGTTCAGTTGGCAAAAACATAAATACAAGCTTTAGTGGTTGAGAAATGTGGGTGAAAATTGAATTTTCACGCTTGACGTGATCGTCGGAACATTCTGGAAAGCGCGTACAGGACCGCCGCCCTGCATAGGGCAATGGTTACAGGACCGCCGCCCTGGCCTAGGTGGCGGTTATAGGACTGTCGCCCTGGCTGGGTGACGGTTTCAGGATCGCCACCTTGGCTTGGATGATGGTTACAGATACCAATGCCCTAGTTTGGGTGATGGTTACAGGACCGCCGCCACAGCGAAGAGGCGGTCTTGTAAATAACAACAAAACAACAAGGAAAAAGAGAGAAAAGGCTAGGACAAAACATGTAGAGGCTAGAAAACGATTTTTGGGATGCAAATGTATATTCAACAAGATTTCTTGATTCTAAAAACCTTGCAAAGAGATCTTAATCATCATTGGGGCTTCTGTAACCAATTTCCGACTGTACAGTACATACAATTTTGGGTACATACATATTGCCCCCTCGGAGAAGCGTTTTAGCCATGAAGAGGCATAAAACTTTGGGTCTGAGTATGGAGGTCCCAAAATGGGGAGTTAGAGGCTATACCTGACATGCCCGTGTGTCAAAATGCTGCCGATTTTCACATGCTTTTCAGAATGTATGCAATGGATGACAAGTGATAACAAATGTTAAACAGAATGTTTTTACTTTATTTGCTTTTGTAATGCTGATATGTGATGACGATCATGTAGTTTTGAACTTTTGGCCTCTTTAGACAATGTCTGTGATTTCTTCTTATGTTGGCAAAATGTGATGAATGTATAGCGATAAAGAGATGAACTTGCCCCAATCCCAAATCCACGCAACTAGTAAGATGCGAGGGCTCAACACCAAGAATTGGGAAGGGCACAAGTTGTATGAGTTTGATTTGAGTGGAATGATGAGAGACAGACAAAACAAGAACAAGAACCAAATTTTGACCTACACACCCACCCTACTCAGAACTACTACCAAGCTTAGAAGGCCACTTACTTTTTAGTTTATCTAGACTTAGATTCATAAATGGCAACCTGGTTGACAAAATCTGGTTTTAAGGATTTGATCTCTTTGGAATTTGGATGTTTGGATATTTGCCTTCTTTTAACAGAATTTGACTTGTGTTTTTTTAGCATACCAAGATTTGTTAGTTTGTGTGATTGGACCCCCCACACCTTGCCTCATGCCACTAGTAAGAAGCATGGGTTTATCACAAAGGCAAGATACGAGGCATGTAATGGCACTTCTTTCCTTTCCCAACCTCACATCACCAGTAAGAGATGTGGGCTTATCACCGAAGGTTGATGGGGCAAAGAAGTGTGTAAAATAAAATATTTTGTTTGCTTGGTGCTTTTGATTGCATTTGATTTTGACATTTTTGATCTATGACTTTGGGATATCCTTTCATTCCAAGATATTTTAAGAGGGATAGATGTGACACCAAGAAGCTTCTAGAACAGACCGTAGGCAAGGACAACTTTACCTAGTAGAAAGAAAGAGCAAAGCCAAGTATGCAGGTCTTGGTATGGTTTCCATCAATGTTTGTCTGTCAAACTTGATGAGAAGATTTGAAAGTACTTGATGATGTTTGAAGAGATGTGATTTGAATAATTTTGCCAATATCTTCATAAATTTGTAACAGATTACTTAAGAGTAAGTTCCTGGACTACAATATTTATGAAATGAGTGAACAAAATGAACCAACTAAATTACTAATGTAATGTAACTGCAACCATGTACATATGAAAATGCAGGTGGAACCATATGTCATGATGTCTAAGGTGAAGAAAGTTGATGAATATCGAATTCTTCACCCCTAGAAGTACACAGCGGAGAACCATTATCCTCAAATTTTTCATTTTCTTGACGAGGGCCTACCATTCTGGGTTTGAACTTACAACCCTTGCCCAGAGGTGTATATGTCCCATTATTAAAAACATTTTTCTGAAAGAGGCATTCGCGTACCTCTTTGTCATGTTTTTGAGAGATGGCATGTGGGTGAGCATGACTATGCTGCTTGACCTTCTCTCTCATAGCGAGCATTGTGTTAATGATGAGGTCTTGCCCCATGGATAGGGAAAACTTAGCTTTAGACATGCATGGGTCGAAGCTAGACTTTAGAATAGGGTAGTGCCTAGAGATGGTTTTGATAGGCATCGTTTCAATTTTAAATTTCCCTTCTTCATTTGTTAATTCTATCATGTTTATATCTAGATTTGGGTCATCGGAGGGAAGAGGTGCTATACCGAGAAGACTATCCATTCCCTGTGGTTCGAATGGGAGAAAGATTGGCTCATCATTCTCCAAGAGTTTCATAATTCCTGTTGTGGTTTTAGTGGAGACTGTTTCCATAGAAATTGACTTATCTTTATTTGTCTTTGCCACCTCGTATATTTTTGGGTCAACAAATTCAACCTTTGGAATGTTTGGGGTGACCGGGACTAACTCTTTTGTTAGAGGCGGCTTGTTTAATTGATTCATGGGAAGTTCATGCTCTGTATGGAATCCTTTCTTTTTCTTGAGGTTTTCTAAGTGTATATCAAAGGGTTTAGGATCCCCTTTAGCGATGAAGACCTTTCCTAGGTGTAAAAACCTTACTTCTTGAAATAGCGTAGAAGGAATTGCCTTCATGCGGTGTATCCATGGACGATGAGAATCATATTATAGTTGGTTTCCCGATCTATAATATAAAATTCAGTGAGGATTGTTTTGGGTCCTAAGGTGACTGGTAGTATTATAGTCCCAATCGAAGTGGCCTTAAGGCTATCATAGCCTCTCAGTGTATTTCGAGTCGTGGAACAATTTGTTTCCCCATATCCTAGTTTTTGAAGGAAAGAGAAGGGGACTATGTTAACTGCTGCCCCATTGTCCACCATTGCGCATTTAACATAATTGTTGTAAACCCACACCTGTAAATGCAAGGCCGGATCGCCTCTACGTGTGATCTCAAAGGCATCTCGTGGGCATTTTACTTATTTCGAATATGAATTCGACATCCTTGTTCGGCTGCCCCGGAGGGTGGATATCAAAATCTACGTGATTTACTTGTGTTTCAGGAGGTGGAGTGATGTTAATTAGATGACCTAGACCTAATGCTTCTAAAAGAGCAGCTCTGTGAGGAGGAGAGTTCTTTAGTAAATCTAAAAATGAGATGTGCGAGAAGGTCTTTGTTAGGTCACTAATTAAATCATAGGCACTGATGGGTTTTTCTACTATCTGTTGACTCTTATCTCATTTCAGCAGATGACTTGAGCTTAGTTGAGAGAAATACTCTCGTGTTCTTGTTATAGCTTCGATAGGTAGCTCAACGTCTATCTCTACCAAACTGAATATCTTGGGTCTCGGTTGACTTCCCAACTGTGGCGTAATTGATGGATTTAGTGAAGTCGAGGCTTCGTGATCATTGTTTCCTGGTATTGCACCCTTGTTCATCCCAGTTGGATTTAGTCTGTTATTATCATGATTTGGGAGTGGATCGTTAAAGATCTTGAGGGGAGCATTTTGAGGGGAAACTGCTCCTGCTAGCGTGTTTAGTGGTGATGACACGGGATCTGCCAAAAACAAATCTGTGAAGAACTGTCTTTGTTCTTCTGGAAAACGTTGCATGAATTTATTGTAGTCACGACACGTTCTAGTATCATGACCCCAAATTTTGTGGAAACCACAATAAGAATTGGGATTGTAATTCCTGTTTTGTTGGTTTGGTGTATATTGTGGCCTAAAATTCTGATCAAACTATTTTTGCATTTGTTGTTTCTAGCTTTGGTTTTGATAACCAAATGAGTTTTGTCATGGCCCTTGTATAGGATTTAGCCATTGTTGTTGTTGTTGTTGTTGTTGTGGATGGTTAAAATCCACCGTATTGATTAATCGTGGGTAAAGTTATTGTTTCGTTGGTTGTTTGTTTGTGATGGAGTATTGACAACATTTACCTTCTTGGGCTGGTCGGTTACTCCATCCATTGTTACACCCAAATTTTTGTTAAGGATTTTGGGTCCTTGATTAATGTTTATGGTAGTGGGATAATTTTTAGCGTTCGATTGGGGGTGATTAACCTCCCGTTTGCACCATATGTTTTACGGCCACTATCTATCGCTTCTTGGTCTATTTGAAGAGCGCTCTCAAGTACTTCATCATAAGTTCTTAGTGGGAACTTCTGGATTTCTTCCTTCACCTCTTTGCTGAGAGAATGAAGGAATAAATCACATAGTTCCATCTGATCCATGTTTGGAGAACTTTCCGAGGAATAAAGGACTGTACGCCAACTTTGGATGATATGGGTGACAGATTCGTTGTGTTCTTGTTTGATGTGCAAGAATTCCCTGATTCTTGTTCTCAATAATTTTTTCATGTCGAATGCCTTAATGAATTCTGATACGAGCTGTTTAAATGAATGGATGGAGGCCTTAGGTATTCTATAATACCAGTCGAGAGCAATGCCTTCCAAGGTTTTAGGGAATATTTTAGCAACAACCCCATCCCAAGGGAGTAATTCTCGTATGGCTGTAGCGTAAGCCTTGATATGCGTGTTTGGATCTCCCTCACCTTTGAACTTGGGTAAATCGGGAAGGGGTCTTGGAAGCATGACGCTTCGTATGGAAAAATCTAAGGGCTCTTTTAAATATTCTGAGTAAGTCCCTATCGCATATGTTTCAACCATTGATGGTGGTTGCTGAGGGAGTGGTGGTGGGATGGGTTGTTGATATGGCGCAGCGTATGCATTGGTAGGGGCATAGGGAAGTCCCTGCGTTTGAGCAAAAGGGTGGGAGAGGAGAACATATCTCCTTGTGGTGATTTGGAGTACATGTTTAAGTATGACGGGATATTGTCTAGTAATGGATTGTTTGATACTAGACCAGGAGGAATGGTGTTAGAGATGATGGGCCTTGTTGGCGTTTGTTGTGGATACTGAGGAGGCATGCCTAATGTGCCTACTCCTATGAGGATATCTACTTGGCTAGGGTGGTATGGAGGATTGGAACTTCCTGCTTGCATGAACTGAGAATTTTGACTTGCTTGAGCAAGTTCTAACCCTCTCACCTTTTCTACTAATGTTGAAATGACTTCATTTGGTGAAGTCATGGTGCTTTTCCCGAGCGGAGTTTGTTGTATACCCTAGTGTTGTATAGGCATGTGATATCCTGTCATGAACTAATCACTATCTTACCAAGTTTCTCCGAGAGCATTTCCTATATGCAATGGCATAGAGGTATTATCTTGAAAAGAGACCTCGGGTTGTATTTATAAACCTCCTATAGGTGGGTACATACCCCGAGAATGTTTTTCACTCCTAGGATAACGTATTGACCGTTCATCATCTAAGACCAGATATGGGTCTGATTGTCTACTAATTTGTGGTCTAAGTAGCATCTGAGGAGACGAACCAGATTCTCTGGTAAACGTCATATTGTTCGAGCCTGAAGGCTCTATTTGTTATGTTCGAGGGGGTTGATCTAACTCCCCCATTTGAAAAGACGAGTTATATTTGTTTCTTGGGGTTTGTGTTGACAACTGATTACTTGAATAGTTGTCACCCCATACTGAGAGTGAGGGTGATGATTGTCTATTCAGTTGGGTGTAGTATGCCTCAAGACCCAAGAGGGGTCTATCATATTCATTGAATCCCGACATATTCGGGGTATATGAATACCGGCAGAATAATGGGAAGGAACGAAGGTGATTTGTGAAAGAACATGTGATACTATGACTCCGAACGAGAAAGTAGGAAGTTTACGTCGACTTCACTCATGTTGGATTCACCAATTTTGTATGAGGAAAAAGTGACATGTGAGGATGATAATCGGCAAGTGACCTTCCCCTGCACCCGACCTCCCGAGGTCGTGCCGAGACAAATGGGATTATGGTAAATTTTCTATGATAGAAAAGCTACAAGCGAGGATGAGAATCAGCAAGCAACTTGCTTATGGCTAACCATGGGAGGATCAGTGACTAAGATCTGGTAGTGATCTCCTGGTAACTAAAATGACAAAGCGGGGTTTAGAGGCTATGAGCGGGTAGCATAAATTCCCTAGTGATTTATCCTCCTAACTAGAATTTAAGTGTTTAATCTATTTATGAAGTCTCTAAATTAACTTAAATTGAAAATAACAATTTATACTACTATTGAAAGGGAAACTAATCTAAACAAAATAGACGATTGAAACATTATAATTACAAGAAATAATAAAACTACTTTTATACTAAAACTAAACAAGTGAGATAACTCGTTGTGGTTATTCACTGTGTGTAGATGTGTGAATCTAAATAAAACACAGCTAATTAACTTAATTGAAAAACCTTCAATCCTACCTCGTAGTGAGGAACAAATCATAGTTTCTCGAAACTATCATTCCTCACACTTCCCAGCAATATTGAAAGTAATCCTAACTGAAATAAAATGATTCGCTACTCTATTTGATAATAACTTTGACAATTTAAACCTAGAGTTTCTTGAGCGAGAGGCAAATCCAGCTTACAGTAGCTTGTCCCCTCAGAGTGATCTCTTCATTCTTGCATGTTCACATGAATCTAGAAAGAGTAGGAGTATGGCAGCATCAGCAAGAGAAGGCACTGGGACGGTAGTCACTTTGAAGTAAAAATGGCACGAAGCACAAGTAGGAGAGGGATAGCGCAAGTGAACTGGCTTGGCCTATGCAATTCCTAGCAGGGTCGTTGCAGCAATGATGAAATAAAATGATAAACAACAGGTACTCAAACAATGAATAATAGCAGCTTCAGAGAAATACAATGAAGTACAAGTAGGAGAGGGATGGCACAAGAGAACAGAGCTTGGCCTATACGATTCCTAGCAGGATCGTTGTCAGTGTATAGTGAGGCATAACTAAATACTCAGAATTCTAATCCATGCTAAAGATAAAATGATTCATAAAATAAATCTAGGACTGAGTATTAAAGAATGAAATTCAAGAATGAAGACTCCAGACCAAAGAACCAAGACTATTTACTTGTAAACAAGCCACATATTTATAGCATTTGCAATGACTAGAAGGAAAGTTCAAATTGAACTCTCCCACCATTAAACAAAGATAAATCACTGCTCACTCGGAAAAACATAAATACAAGATTTAATGGTTGAGAAATGCGGGTGAAAATTGAATTTTCAGGCTTGACGTGATCGTCGGAACATTCTGGAAAGCACGTATAGGACCGCCGCCCTGCATAGGGTGACATTCTGAGACCGCCGCCCTAGCACGGGTGGCGGTTATAGGACCGCCGCCTGGGCCGGGTGGCCGGTGCACAGAGAACCGCCACCCGGGGCCGGTGACGGATTCTGAGGACCGCCGCCTCGCCAGGGTGATGGTTACAAGACCGCCACCCTGACAAGGAGGCGGTCTTGTAAATAACAACAAAACAACAAGGAAAAAGAGAGAAAAGGCTAGGACAAAACATGTAGAGGCTAGACAAGGATTTTTGGGATGCAAATGTATACTCAACAAGATTTTTGGATTCCGAACACCTTGCGAAGAGATCTTAATCATCATTGGGGCTTCTGTAACCAATTTATGACTGTACAGTACATACAATTTTGGGTACATACAGTACCCCCAAAAAAATGAAGACATTTTTGTTGCCATCTATGTATGTGTTATATGAATTACTCATGCTCTCCTACTTCCTAAATTATATTTCTGATTTTTTTCATATTAGATGTTTGGAAGACCAAGTTCAAGGGAAAGGTTTCTAGGTAAACTCGATGCACACCCACGGCCCATGTTATCTCTATTGGCATGATTCTACGTGAGGCAAAAGGGGGTTCCCTATCATGATTTCCCAAATGGGGGAGTTCCTGATGCTCTGGTTCCACATCTTCTACATGAACTTCAAATCTCTCATGATTCATCTCTCTCCTCAATACAATCTACTCTATAATGTCATGTTACTTCTATATCTCCTTCTCACATGCCTCATTGTACTTAATATTCCTTTTTTCTCTCTTCCTCTCTACCACTAGGTCTTCCATCTTTCACCAAACCTTTTCCTACCCTCACGTGTTGTGGGGTTTAGTTAGCCATACTCTTGTAAAATTTCAAATTATGCTACCTCTAGGAAAGAATAAGTGGAAATTGAGTAATCTAGAATATAGTCATAAGAACACCATGAAACCAAGTATCCACAATGTGTTTCCAAATTAGATCACCATCATAGAAGACCTAAAATTATTCTTACATCCAAATAGTATGTGCATATCTCTAATTCCTTTTTGATGCATAAGCAATCAACCACTCATATATATCTACTAGAAAGATAGTGAAGAAGCTCTTATACAAACTCTCATACAAATTTTGTTCCACCTATGCACTTGTGTTAAAATCAGATCCTATGTTGAACCTCCATGTGTATTATTCTTCTAGATCATGTATCCACTCCTCCACACTTTCTAGGGTCAACGAATATGTCTTCATCATGAACCATCCTGAAAACAACTAAAAAGAAGTCCTAGCAGAAAAACTAATGATGCAGCCTAGAATCTACTAGTAAAATCCTAGGTGCACTTTGGCACATCACTCATCCTACACTTTGGGTGCTCACTTGAATCATGCAAAGGTACAAAACCCCTCTTTAGGGTTGTTGTTGTAGGATGTTATCATGATGAAGACTTAATGTGTTCAAATTGATAATTAATATATCATTCTACAGAGCATGTTCAGATCTAGATCTATAGAGTAACAAATTTAAATTATAACCATAATGAAATTAGGCATGTAAGAACCAAGAAACTCCATTATATTAAACACTCCTTGAGATCTATATGATTAATACTTTGATTCAACAAATACACTCCATTATATTAAACATGATAAATTCACATAAGCTCATTACAATAGATAATACCATAGTTTATGCACACATCATATTTGGTAACATAACTTCACATTAATTAGTTCTCACACAGTCCTTCAATACTACACAGATCATTACATATTTATAAGGGTGGGGACTTTCCCTTCACCACTTACATAACTCCAAAAATAGGTTGCATGTTGAAAATAGCCATGCGCCTTTACAATCACAGCCACACATGTAAGTGTGCTAATAATAGACCTCTTCTAGTTAACTGGTAGTAGTATTTCTATTCTTAGATCAAACCCATGCAAATCACTTAGTATCCTCTCTTCCAAAAATAACGATGCGTGTTGTTAAGTATTTACCTATTTTTGTGCTCCACATGCTATCTCGAAAATATCCCGCTCATGTGAAAATGGATAAGTCCCAAATCCACCCTTTTCTTCCATGGGTGCGTTCTTCCCTATCCTTTTGCACCTTTGACTATGCCCTATTCTCTCATGTGAACCTTATTTTTGCCTTCTGCGCTAGATATTCCACTTTCATCTACTTAACAACACATGGCACCTATGAGATGGTTGGGCGTGAAGTAAGAAGTGCATTTGCATGGAGAAATAAACCTCTATGTATTCATAGGATAGGTAACAACCCTATACTTTAGTACACTAGAGAAGGAGATCCTATGGTATTCCTACGTGCCATGTAGGAGTAATGGACAAATTAAATGGAAAGAAAGAATATGTGGATGGTTCATAGGGATAATATTATAGAATGGAATGATGTTAGAATTTCTCTAACCACTTAATTCTTTAGGAGTAATATGCATACTACAATCTATATGTATCACGGTAATCAACATCTTCAACACCACATTCAACAATGTGAGAGACTCGGAAAGAGGGCAGAAGCTTTACCACCTTCACTATGGGTGAACAAGATTTATTCCACTTTAAAATGCTTCACACGTTCTTTGTATGTTTATGCAAAGCTCCATAAGGAGACTCGAAATAGCAGGACTTGATTGTAGGAATGACTAAGAATTTTTACTACTTCTCTACTAAACCTTTGGTGAAATAGGCATTAAGGGTTATAAAATGCTTAACTATGGGAGACAATACAAAGGCTGAAGAACTCATCTAGGATTTATTTGGTGACATAGAATTAGGAGAATTTTTTGATGAAGTAAAAGAGATAGATGCCACACTACTTAAGCACACTTGATGTGAGAAAGAAAAGGGAAAGATGGTCTATATAGCGGATGATGAAGAAGTATAAAATATAGATAGAGAACAACCAACAGTGTACGTAAGAAGTGTTAGAAAATGTGGATAAGAATGCACACACCTATCATGAACCTATGAAGACCAAGAAAGTGAACATTGGCACAGATGTTGAACCTAAGGAGACAATAATTAAGGATTATTGAACTGATTCTAAAGTGGTAAAGATAATTGAGTTACTAAGGGATTTTAAAGACTTAGTTCCTAGGGGCTACCATGAGTTAAAAGGAGTGCATGAGTCATTAAAATAGATAAAGATCAAGCTAAATAAGGTGCGCACCCATTCAAGAAGAAAACTTACAAGATGAACCCTAACCTACACGTCAAAGTTAACGAGGAAATAGAAAAAATGTTAAAATATGGCATCATCAATCCCCTAGAGGAAACAAAGTGGGTTAGCCCCATAGTGATCAATATAAAGAAAGTTAGTATGATTAGGATTTGTGTGGATTATAGGGAACTGAATATTGTATGTGTGATTGATCCTTTTCCTACACCTTTCATAGAGGAAATATTATAAGGTGTTATGGGTCATGAATTTTATTATTTTACAGATGGATTCTTTGGGTATCATCAAGTTAGAATTGCATAGGAGGATCAAGAGAAGATGACTTTCACCACTAAATGGGGAAGTTTTGCATATACTATGATTCCCTTTGGTTTGAAAAATGTGCCTACTATATTTTCACGCATAGTTGTTCAAGCATTCCAATATTTTATTCACAACTTCCTGCAGTTTACTTGGATGATTGGATAGTGTATGGACTTGTTAAGGATCATTGTGACAATTTGTGCTTAATGTTTGAAAGATGTAGATAGTTAAGAATCTCTTTAAACATCAATAAGTGCATGTTTTCTACACCTTTTGGAACTTTGTTAGGGCACATCATTTGTAAGGAAGGTTTGTTAGTGGATCTAGCTAAGGTTGCAATTATTATAGGCCTAGAAGAGCCTACCAATCAGAGTGAGGTGCATGGATTATTGGGCCACACAAGGTATTATAGAAAGTTTATCAAAGGATATGAAAATATTGTCACACCCCTAGAAGAGTTACTAAAAGGAAAAGGGATGTTCTATTGGGGAGAACCGTAACAACATGCATTTGAGGCATTGAAGGAGAGACTTACAAAAACACCTATTCTATGTTTTCCTTCATGGAACCAACCATTTCATGTACATGTGGATGCCTTTGGCACAACCATTGGTGTGATGTTATATCAACCTAGAGAGGGTATTATAAACCATCCTATCTATTTTTCTAGTATAAATTTTACTCATGTAGAGCAGAATTATACAACAATAGAGTGTGAGGCCTTGTCGATGATCTATGTGTTGCATAAATTCAGAAAATACTTGCTAGCAACACCTTTTGTATTCTATACTAATCACATGGCATTAAAATACTTGGTAAATAAGCCCATTTTACAGGGGCGCATATTTCGATGGGTGCTCTTATTTTAGGAATTGATTTCATAGTTGTGGTAAAACTAGGTAAAAGTAATTTTGGCCCAGACCACTTATCAAGGATTCAATCAGGGGAGGACGTGTAAACAATTGAAGATACAATGCTAGATGCATAGTTGTATAGGTTACATCGTGTACCTTCAGAATTAGAGGATATTGTTGTATTTTTATGCATGGGTATGGCACCAAAAGGAATGAAAGCATTGGAGAAGAAACAACTTACAATTCGTGTGACACCCTTTATGTTGATCAGTGGATATTTATACAAAATAGATGAAGAGAAAGTATTGTGGTGGTGTGTACTGGAACATGAGCACACAGATATCATGAAAGAGGCTCATGGTAGTATTGTAGGTGGGAACTATGCAGGTGACACCACCGTGTGCAAGATTCTACTCATTGGATTATGGTGGGAGACCTTATACAAGGATTACAAAGAGTATTGTAAGGCGTGGGATCACTGTCAGCTCCTTAGAAAACTTGAGAAAAGAGATGAATTTCCTTTGAGTCCTATTTCTAGTGCAAATCCATTTGATAAATGGGCTATAGAATTTGTATGTTCTATTTCACCAGCCACGCGTAGAAATGGATCATATTGTATCATCACTTGCACATATTATCTTACAAGGTGGGAAAAAGTAGCACCAATAAAGGATTGTACAACAGCTATAACAACCAAGTTATGATCGAAATTTTTCTTACTAGATATGGATGTCTATTAAGCTTGAAAATTGATAGGGTTAGATGAATTTATGGTTTTGTACTAGAAAACAAAACCCTATCATCCTTAGGAAAATGGTACTCTGAAGCCTTCAACAAGATATTTTCCTAGACCTTGAGAAACATTTTTGATGTTGGAAGGAAATATTGCAATGATAAAGTTTATGTTGTGCTTTGGGCATATAGAAAAACCTAAAAGAGGTTGAATAAGGCCATACCCTTTCAGTTGGTGTTTGGCATAGAATTAGTTCCTCCTATGGAACTCTTGTTACCTTTATCACATATTATACACACTAGAGACCTAGCTAATAAGAAAGTATTAGAAGAAAGAATTGATAGGTTCATATAATTGGATGAGAGGCGTGCCATAGCATGTTGGAGTCAGAAGTAGGAAAAGGCCAGGAAGAAGGCATGACATGACCGACACATCAAGGACAAGAAGCTTGAGGTTGGAAAGATGGTACTACTTTATGATTCTAAGTTTCTACACCATCTAGGAAAGCTCAAGGTGCATTGGTTTGGACCGTATGTTATCACTCATATACTTAACTCAGGTGCTTTCCTGTTAGAGTTTCTTGATGGAATGTGGTTACCTAGTTAATTTAACCGGATTATGATGAAGCCCTACTATAAATAAGTCTTCTTGATGTTCATAATAAGTTAGTGTTTCCATTTAGAATAGATTTCCATTTCCATATTTCCTTTAATGCATTTCCTTCTTTGTCTCTATGCTTCGTTAATTTAGTTTGGTGTTCTATGTAATAAGTGTGTTTGCATGTTAGAAGCTAATTAGAATCTAAAATATTTTTATGCATAGAGGACTGCATATACCATTAGTGTGGGGTGTTTGCTATTTGTTATTCACAACTGGGCACACATGAGAAAAAAATTGTTACATGTTCTATTTGAGTATGGAAAGGAGTTATTAGAAAGGATATTTCTTCTAAAGAATATCATTGATGGGAATGAATGAATATATAGTATAACATGAGGTAAGAAGTGATCATGATAACTATTATGAGAGGGCACAAAGGCGAGGTACTCGATGCATGGAAGCGTGTAGAAGAGAATTATATAACCAGAGGGTATGAAGGCACACTAGAAGGTTATAGTTGGGGTGTGAAATTTAACTACGTGGAAATTTTTGGAAATTTTTAAAATGGTCAATTAATGAGACAATTTTTGGTAGGAAAAGGAGCAATAAATCTACCAATTTTTGAAAATTTATATAAGGACATGATCTAGGTTGATTTTTACCTTTACTACCACAACTATTTGAGTGAGCTAAGTATAACCGAGCCAAGTAAATTGTGTTGAGGTGTGAAGAGTTGCAAAACAAAACATAAAGAGTATATTTTTGCATGGAAAGGCTTGTTCCCCATTGGTGAAGGATTTGAGCGAAGCGAAGCATTAAGAAGAAGCTAGGGCACACAATTTTGAGCTAAGGAACAAGATTTCAATCTAGGGTTTGAACTTACTTGACAGAAGAAAAAATGTGGAATTTTTATGATAGCATTGAAGAAAGCATCTATAGTAGGCACAAAAGGAAAGAAAAAGGTGGTAGTTGAGGTTGAAATTGCTCACAAAAGTAATTATTCGAGATGCAAGTACCCCAAATGAGTAATAGTCAAAAAATATTGGGATTCCCACATCCACCAATGCAAAGTTATTACAACTACACCACTTTGATAACAAGAGAGAGTAGGATGATTGACTCAATAAGAAGACCAACAAGTGCACAAGTGGAAGATATGCTAGTGTATGATGACACTAGGGAAAAGTTGCTTAAGAAGGTAGGAGTTTATCAGGTTGTATGATCTCCCATATTTTGGAAAATATAAACATTTATACCAATGGCTTATGATTAGATTCCATGAGGACTTCTTTAGTCGACAACAACCTTAATTGTGACATTAACATTATTAAATGGCACACAAATAGACATTGTTAGTGATCTAACTGATAAAGCAGTGGTTATAGACACAATCACGGATTTTGGGTATACCAAGGGTCCACGTGGAATGGACATCTATAGACTAAGGAAGTACCCTATGGTGCAATAAGATGCACATCTTCTCACCAAGTTAAATGATCAAGAGAGATGGTCACAGGTAAATATAATGTGGCTTTATGTTGTAAAGAAAATGTCCTAGGGAGAAATCTACAACTTAGTAGGCTATATTGTAGAAACCATTGTTGAGGAAGTGTGTGCAGGTGAAAAGATAAGTTTTGGTGCCATCCTCTTATCTCTTGTATTTGTAGAAATTGGAGTGCCCGATGGGCCAAAGAATAAAATTTGGGAATACCCCACTAAGAAAGAAGTCCCTCATGGAAAGGTTTGAGAAATATTTATGTGAAGGATCAATGAGTGGCCTATTTAAGAAAAGGGTAGAAATTTGGTATTACCAACTTTATATGGTGCTTGAGGTGGATTGACTTATTCTAAAGGAACTACCTTTGGTAGTAGGCAAGGTAGTACAATTAGCGGTGTATCAACACTTTTGCATCACATAGTTTTTCATGAAGGATGGGATATGAAGTCCATGGTGCAAAATACGCTTTTCCTTCATAATAAACTACTTCCAAGCTTTGATTCACATATTTTTTGATGCATGTAGGCTAAACTTCAATGAAGACAAGGTATATTATGACTACCATAGTCTGAGGAAAACATATGTATATCTAGATCATTCTTCCTATATTGAGAGGCTCAGTTCAGATTCCGTAAATATGAAGTTGGTAATTTTGGCTATTGGGGATAAGGGATCCATGCTCATATATCTTCATCTCAAGCCTAGGTTGGAGAATAATAAGTTTTGGAGAATGAGTTCATACTCCCGGGGCCGCCTAAGGAAAACATACAATGCATAATATGCCAGCCTCAAATGCTACTACGACCATATAGATAGATGAGGAGGAAGAGGAACACAAATATAGTAGAGGCTTAGATCATAGAGGCTAGAGGCATCCCACGGAAAAAGTGGAGAGTGAATGCATAGATACTCCACAACAGTGCAAGAAGCGAGAAGAGGACTTGGATGTGGATGTAGAGCCTATAGAGTTTTAGTTTAAGAAGGTATTCAAAACAAGTAGGACTCAAGTTGTGAGAACACCACAATCTATAAGAGGATCACCTAGGCTCTCCCCTCAGAAAGAGGCACTTGAGAAGAAGAGAAGGAGAAATTTGAAGATGGATGAGGAGTTGGAAGAGTCTGAGGAGACTAGGCCTAGAACCCTAGTGTAACCGAGAATATATGGAGGAACCGATATATGAAGAGGAAGGCATGAAGGAAACAAGAGAGACCATGCAAGAGCAACCCAACATGCATGTTACTACTTTGGAAGAAGAAAGGATATCTCTAAGCCTTAGCGCTTAGGTTCCTAAGGGTCCAAGAACAAAGATAATGAGTAAATAATACATTGTGCAAAGTATGGGCTATGCTAAAGACAGTAGGAAAATTATCTCGCATCTAGTTTCGTGAGCACAAGTAGGCATTAAGGAATTGTATGGATGGGATCTGATGGATCCATACATGACAACCACATGTACAAGGAAATAATTATCTTGGTCCATGTAGACCCATATGGATGAGCCATATTTCAATGTATGCAAGGAATCTTGTGTATCAAGGAGAGTGAAGAAGGCACCCCAAAGCAGACACATGATAGTAAAGCCTATTCATATATCTCGATGAGTAGGAGAGTAATGCCTTGGTTAAGTTATATACAGAGGTAGTGTGGAGGAACATTGATAAGGCTACCACCATTAGAGAGTTATTTTAAGAGAAAAAGGAAAAGACTACAAAAATAAGGCATTTAAAAGAAGAAAAGGACCTAGAATATAAAAATAATGAGGCCTTCATTAACATGACAGAATAAATTGGTGACTATGTTCTGAAAGAAAGACCTCATCTTGAGTGTAATGTACCTGAGGAGTTTACTTTGGATATGCATTATGTGAACACATTGGTCGATTTGGTGCTGGAAGTTTGACTAATTCTAATTCCAATGCCAAAGGATCCTGAATAAGTAGTAGAAAGAGAAAAGTCCTCTGTGGTTAGGAAAATTTCAAATTATGAGGTGTTGCTCCAAAATTTGAAGAATGAACTGAAGAAAGTAGACCAAGCTATGAATATTTGTGTGGCACTAGAAGTAGTGATAAGGATCAAAACTTTGGTTGAAGATAATGATGTTCTGAAGGCCATTAAAGACGAGATATTGGGGCACACAAAAATATTGGCACTTGTGAAATAGAAGTGTGAAGCCCTTGCAGCAGCCCAAGACCCATATAAGGAGAGAATAGATGAGATTGGGAAGCACATAGCGTAGAAGATGGATCTTCTAGAGGGAATGATGTGTGATATGGAAAATGTTATCCAAGTACTCCAAATGAGAAGGAAAAGATTACTTAGGATGAATTAGAAGCCATTTCCTTAGACATCCCAGAGAAGACAAGGACCATCTTTGGATGAATGGAAGACATTGGAGGCTGAGATTAAAATAGAATATCCATAATTGATCCTCCCAATTGAAGAATAAGGTGCTATAGAGTAAAGGTATATTCTTTTGTATAGTGATTCTTTATATTCTTTCCATTCTTATTCTTTATTCTTTAGGAACATCATAAATAATCCCCATTTCTTTGGGATGGTAATGTAATTTAGTGTGGGGTAATGTTGAGAAAACAATATTTTCCTAAGGAGAAGACACACATAGGATTCACACGTAGGAACAAGGTGTACTTGAAGGTGTGGAAGGATAGGGAAGGAAACATGTGCCAAGACAAGTTGATTTGGGACTTAGCCATTTTCATGGATGCAGGCTATTTTTTGAAGATAGCGTACATAGCACACATTGGGATGGAGACTTATGTGACACACAAATTTTATTTTGGGAATGAGCATCTAATAAGCACCATGCATGAGTTCAAGATAATAATAGGATTACTTCTTCTAGTTAACTATAGGATGTCTATTATTAGCACACTTGCATGTGTGCATGTTATTGTAAAGGCGCATGGCTATTATCAGCATGTGACCTATTTTGGGAAGTGCATAGGTGGTGAAGGGAAATTCCCCACCCCTATAAATATGTAGTGAACTGTTTAGTTAGATAGAGAGACTGAATAGTGAATTATTATAGAGTTATGTTGTTGGATATGATGTGTGCATAACTTATGGTGATGCTTTGTAATGTAAGAATCTTCTATGTAATTTAATGTTTAATATAATGGAGTATATTGGATGGATAATGGTTTTAAACATGACTAGTAACTAGTTCTTGCATGGTTAATCTTATTATAGTTATCATTTAATTCATGATTATCTAAGATCTAGATTTGGTTTTGCTCAATGGAATGTTTATGCTTATTACGGTTTTGAATATGTTGTATCTTCATCACACTAACATTCTATATAATCAATTATAAAGAGGTTCCCTGGTACCTTTATCTACTTCGTGAGTTCTCAGCTCAATCTAGGTGTTGTGCCGGTGCGACTAGGTTTTTCTAGGTTTTACATAGTAGATTATAGGATAAATCAACCCTTAGAAAGATTTCTTTGACTATAAAAACACACTTTCATTGATTTAAAAACCATTAACAACAAAATATGACTACAAAACATACCTTACCATTCTTGATGACATATCATGACTATATAACAAACCTCCTATAGTAACATAATTCAACCAATCAGCTCCCCTCTTCTTAATGTTTTATATGGATGATAATGTCTCTAAAAATCCTTGTAGAGACATAATACTTCATGACTCACCTAAAATAATGACTTAAATATGTCTTAAGCCCTCTTAGACACCTAAAAATCACCTTTTTCATCTTTGTTCTTATCTATAAACTAAGAATCATCTTGTGTTTCATTCTTATTTTCTCTAAGTATAACTTTATTATTCATTCTACGCTCCTAAGTTCTGATTTTTCTTCTAGAATTAATTATAGGACCTTGAAAGTTTCTTTCTTACCTTGTTAGATGATAACAGTCCCTAGAAATATGTGCAACTTAATTACAACTATAACACACAACTTCATTGTAACATTCATTACCCCAATTCGACATGAATATTCATGTAGACAATACCTTGTAGTATGACCTCTCTCATGGAAATTTTAGCACATTAGAAACTTTGATGAATCATACCAATTATCTCTTTAAGGATAGTCATCTCGAAAAACCTCCTACACTCCTTAGCCCTATGTTCAAAACCATTTCAATTGAAACAAGAAACCATTAAATGATCTCTCATAGCTTGAAGCATGTGGTTACCTAATTGACTTTGTCTTCACATTTTATTTCACATTTATTTGTTTTGTTCTTCTTTGGAACTTTAATTTTTAGAATCTTTATTGAAAAAAATTTTCCTCTTGCATCATAACTTTTCTTTTGATATCATCCTTTAATCCAAATGTGATCTATCTCTTGTTGATCTTTGATTTCCAATAATATCATCAAGAACCTTGGTACTCTTCTAATATTTCTAAAAATATATTGCTCTATTGATCTGCATTAGACAACTTTCCCTTAACAAGAATCACTTATTCTTCCTTGGATTTCAAACTTAAAGTCATGGAGCTAATTTGCATCTCTAGCCTCTTGATCGTATCGTATAGCTTTTCTAACATAGTCAAATGCTTCTACTTAAGCTCATGAATATTTCCTTCATATTATTTGACTGAGGCTTTAGATTATTTACATTCCTCTCAACACGCTTTAACTCATCTTGTACACATGCCAATTCGGTCTCATAGACATCTTCTTCTTCATCGATTGTATTTTATCATCAAACAAGTGTTAACCTTTCCTTCATATATCTCGTGGCATATTTGGTCATGAAAAAGACCTCATCAACAACCTCTTTTTATCTAATTTAGATTCAGAATCAAATAATCCATCATCAATTTTGTTTTTTATTAATATGAATATCACTCTTCTTTTGTATACAAACTCTTCTTGCTCTTCCTCTTATAATAAAAATTCTTGAAATTCTTTTCACCTTTTTCAAACTTGTTAGCCTTATTTTCATGGAATTATTCATGCTAGTTCTCATCATGATCTTCCTCTTAATGATTATAAGGAAATTTGATAGAAAAAATACCTAATTTTCCATAATTGAAACATTTAAAAGGAATTTTACCTTTCTATTTTCTATAGCTAACCTTCAATCTCCTAGCATCCATGACAAACAAATCATCATCATGAATCTCATAGAAATCATCATCATCCTTAATTTTCTTTTATTTTTCTTCTTTTAAGTTTAAGTTATCTCCTTCTTTACATGTTTATAACTCTAAATTCTCATCTCATATGTAGTCAAGGTTCCATGTAAATCATCCATTGTCAAGAGAGTCAAATCCTTAGCTTCTTCAATAGCGAGATAATTTGAAATCAAATATAGGAGTAAGATACCTAAAAATATTTTAAAATACAACTTCTTCCTTCAAATTTTCACTTATATTTTCATTTTTTTGACAACCTTTTCAACTCAAATAAAGTATGTAGCAATAGGCTCATAATCACTCATTTTCAGCCTTTCAAAATAATCTCTGAAAGTCTAAAGCTTAGTTATCCTTACCTTGGAATCTCCTTCATACATGATGCACAAATTATCCCACATAGATTTTTATAAATTTCAATGCATTGCATTCACAAGTTCAGGTTCAACCAATCCAAAAATGATGACATTCATATCCTTGGAATTTACGCTTCAAGTCTTCTTGTCTTCAACAATTGCTAGAGGGGTAGCAGGAACTATATAACCATCTAATAAATATTGCCATATATCAAACCCTAGAGACATGATATGATTCCTCTTCCTTAGACTCATAAAACCATAGTTCAATCCATCAAACAAAGGTTCCTTGCTGGAAGAAGATCCAAATTCTTGACTCACTTTTTTTGTGCTTCAAATGATATCATTTCAACTGATCAAACTTCTCAAAAATGAACTACTCTAAAACCAATTTTTAGAAGACGAATTATTCCTTTAAAAATCCTTAAACAATTTACGACTTAACTTTCATACACCATTAACATTTAACCATGCATTAATGTGATCTTAACAACAAGAAACAACCATCCATAATAACATAATCAAGAAGGAGTAAACAAGAACACAAGATATAAGTGGGAAAACCTCAAGGGGAAGAAAACCCATTGAAAATTTTTATGATATTAGTCACAACAAATAATCAATTGAATAACACACATCACAAGAGATTTTTTTAGTGAGGTACCAACCCCACAAGGAGAACCAACCCCTAAACCCTTTTTCATATTACTCAAAAAATGATATGTGCATGAATATGAATCATTTCACAATATTTTAATATAAATACCATTGAATATATTCTACCAACACTCATCTGATGGTGATCACAGGATTAAACTCCAAACTCTTTCAAACCCTCTTCAAACACACCTCCTTCCAACTCACTCAAACTTGATCAAAATTGGACTAATTTTAATGAAAAAACTTTAAATAAATCTCTATAACACTCCTAAATATTCTTCAAAATCTCTCATATCTGAAATGATGCACTTTAACCTCTTACACACTCCAAATTAGCTCACACTTTTCTCTCTAGAAGCACTAGTTCAAATTTAAACCCAAAACACTTGCTTTATACCCTTCTCAACTAAAAACATAATATAAGTAGGTCCTACAACAATACCTTAAAAAAATATCATAAAAACATAACATTACACTTATAAAAATTCATATCATGGACCTATGTAGGTTGGTCATGCTCCTAGACACCAAACAAGCTCATAAATTGCTCAAAACCCCATTACCTGATTTCACCAAAGACCTCTAAATTCATCACCATAATTTTTCAATCCTATAAATTCATAAAAATATCAAATATGAAATATAAACATCATCCATGGTCACAAATTATCTTTCACCAATCAAATATTTATAATACTATCAAGAAGGTTCATATCCTGTTAGTGCACGATTTCTAGGTTGATCACTCTTGCATCCAGTGTGATTGCACAACATGGAAACCTTTCTCCAAGTGTGGGACTTGCAGAAATGAGAAAGGAATCTCCAGAGAAGGCTGGTTCCTACTCCTAAACTACCTGCCACAAGCTATTCCAGTGCAGGCAAGCTAATCTAAACCTAATCTAACCATGCCAAGGAGACAGAGAGAGAGAGAGAAAAGGGAAAAATAGCAAAATCCTACACTAAAATGGTGATACACCAGAGAAGGAGAATGTTGAACATCTATCAAAATTGCCATGGAACAAAGAGAGGTGAGCAATGGGAAGGATGGACAGATGCATCACAGGCCCAAGGATAGATTTCACACAGAAAATGTCCCAAAACTCCATGAACACAGCTCCAAACCTGCAATGAACATTCAAACATGCACAAATACCTGCAATGAAGAGAGGCAAGAAGAGAACAAGCGAAAAATGAGCAAGGATGGACAGATGCATCACAAAACACGTTTTTGTTGCTTCAGAAGTTTACACAGAACATCATTTCAATAGTAAAAGGAAAAAATGCCATTACAGAGCAAGGGAGGAGGTTCAACTCCATTTTCAACCCTGGAGAAGAAAAGAAGGGAGGGAAGAGCCGAAAAGATGAACAACTTGTAATCATATCTCTCCAAAATGAGCCAAATCTGGCTTTTACATTGCATGGGTCGAGCCCATGAGAGAGAAAACGTACAAAAATGTGGGAGCCCATTCCTCATTGACTACAAATGCATTAAATCAGCATGGAGGACCTTACAAACCCATACCCTGTCATTTTGACCAAATGGGAGGAGAGTGTGACCCATTCTGTATTAAATTTGGTCGCTGAAATGTCACTTCTGGCCATGAACATGTGCCAGACATGTTTCTTGATTTTATCTCTCCAAACTGAACCAAAATGTAATATTGACCCCGGAATCATGTAGAGAATTTCATCAGATTTCCATTGATATAAATAACTTGCAAATCCGAGCTATGGATCAAAAGATATGGGGGTCTGAAGATTTAGGGCACAAAACAGGAAAAAATGGGTTTTGAAAATTTTTCCCGCTCCGCCACCTGGACAACACGAGTCGGGCACTGATTGGATGAGAAATTCTCTCTTCTCCACCTCCCACAGGTTTCCCTTTGAAATTTTGACCTTTTTCATACTTTTGAAAAATTCTCATTTTCCCCCTCACCCCGCCACTGGGACACGTGGCATGCATTGGTTCGTTAACGGGCGCGGGAAAACATTTACCTTTTAGTTTTTGGCCAAAACTTTTGCTAAATTTTTTAAGTCCTCCCTGAGCTCTGCACTTCCCCTGCCTTAGGACACGTGTCCTGTGTCTATTGGCTCGGGCCGACCCTTCAAACCTCGCCCTTTGAACTTTTGGGCCCAAAAACACTTAGTCAAAAAATTTTATTGCGCCTCCCCTTGTGACACGCGTCACATTCTGATTCGTTGGTGGCTTTTCTAGGTCTTCGCATCCCTCACGTATTTTTGGCCCGGATGTCCCAAACCATCTGGGAAAATTTCTCCGATCCGCCCGATTCGGGCTTCCCTGTCCCTCTTTGAGGCGAAGACACGTGGCACATTTCCATTCGCTCTCGGCTCTTTCGGCTCTCTGCGTCCCATGCATACTTTTGGCCTAGATGTCCCAAACGAAATTCCTCTATTTTGGCTGATCCAGTGCTTCGCGTTTCGCATCCCGTGCATTTTTGTCCTAATCGTCCCAACTGCGAAACAAAGACAAGCAATTTTTTTTTTTTACCGAATAGCCTTTTTGCGTCCCCGCGCGTACCTACGGCCCAGATGTCCCAATTGCTGCATGGACCGCCTGGAGGCTTTTCGGCCTGGTTCGCACCCGACGTCCCAACTGTCCCAAGGACCGCCTGGACTAGGACTTAGCCAATTTTCATGATTTTTTCTGCCCCAAGCTTGGTTTTTGTAACTTTTTCACCCCTTTTTAGAACTTGCTCTTTTCTTCTTGGATAGGAGAGTTAGAAGGAAGCCGAGGGGGCCCCAAAAACATGATTTTTTTGCCTTGAATCAATCTTACTTGCTCGGGACTGAAGAATCTGATGCATGTTATCAAAATTACCCTGGGGGGTGAATTTTGGATAACAGTTTTGGTGACTCAGCGGGGTCATCTGCCTGCTAGATGAAGTTACCAGTTGCCTGAAGCATCCATTGGGCATGGAGTCATGAGTTGTAGCCTAAAAACTGATCTGAACTTTGAAAACTTCCCTCTGAACCACTTGAATCCCACCGAACATGGAGTTGTTCTCACCAAAATGCCACCAAAATGGACTGTGCAAGAGCAAAACCAGCAGCACCAAAAACTATGTACAGAACTGAAAATCATACATGCTCCAAATGGAACATGCAGAGTGTGCACAAGCACTTCTTCTGCTGAAAGCAAACCTACCTATTCTATTCTAACTAGAAGCAAAGGCAAGCTAAACAAACCCTGCAATTGGTTGTGAGAAATAGCTTCCCTTTCTCAAAAGTGGCAGCCATGCAAATGATTTGGAGCTGAGTATGGCTGATTGGATGAGTGGAAAATCAACAAGAAGCTGGTCTTCCACCCAAATCATCAAGGTATCAGCTGAAGGAAATTCAATACCTCTTTTAGTTGCTCTACATTTGGATTGAAGAGGTATGACAACTGATCCTTAGTACTTTGTAGCTCATCCTCATGCTCAGAAGCAAGCATGACTGGTTGTGGCTTCTCCTTTGGCTCCAATGAAGCCAAATACCTGATTGGGCAAGGTATGGTCCATTTGATATGCCCATAGCTCTGATTTTCAACTCCAAAAATGGAGTTCTCTTGTAGACCCTCTTGAATGGATGGTGTGGAAGAAATGGTGAAATTCCTCTGTCCTTTCTCTTCCTCCAATGAAGGACATGAAAGATTAAAATCTTCCAATCTTGGTTCCAAAGAGCTGCTATAAGATGCAGGCTGCTGCAAATGAATGTTCTCCTTCATGACAGTAGACTCAAGTGTTTGGAATGTGGATGATGAAAGAGAGAATGGTGGAAACTCAACCGGATCTTCTCCATCAAAACAATCCTCCAAATTTGACAGATAAACTACCTCATGGTTGTCCTACTTCAAATGCTCCACTTCCTCCATGGTGTCTTCTTGATCTATAACTTGACCACCATGGTTTCTTTCTCCCTCCAACATTGAGTTTGAGAGATCAAACTCCTCTTCAGTACTAGATCTTGAGAGAGGTGAAGTAGAAGGAAGAACTGAAGGTTCTCCTGTAGCCTGCTTTGTGCTCAAAGCCCTTGGATCTACACTTTTCTCCTCCACAACTAGAATGTGCTCCTCTTCTTTTGGATCTGGAGCAGCTTCTCCTTCCTCCAATGTTTGAAGACATTCTTGCCCTTGATTGAACTCTTCCTCCAGTATGAAGTTTGCCAAGTCAAACTCTTCAATCTGCTGCTCTAGAGGACAAGTTGGGACTGCAAGATCTTCTTCTTCTGCTGCAACAAAATCAGTCCTGACCACCATTTGTTCTCCAACTCCCATCTCTTCTGAAGGCTTAACCATCAAGGGGATCTTTGTCATCCCAAATTTGGCAGCCCAAACCCTCAAGTTGTCTGTCATTTCTTTTCTTCTTGGCTCTTCCTCTTGCTATCCTTGATGACTGATTTTTGCAATTTCTTCTTCCCCACATGGAATTGGGAATGCAAGAGGAGGGATGGGTTGTAACTCAATTGATTTGGAAATTTTTTGTGGTGGTGGAGGTAGAAACTCTTGTTTCTTGGAGGAGGGGTATTTTCTGTTAGCTCTTGTGGAGGGGATGACTGTTTGGAAGGAAAAAGGAAAGAAGAATTGAGGTGCGGTGGAAGACTGAGAGGTGGAGACATGGGATCAACATTTGGGACAGCAGATGGGGAGTTTAGAATTTGACACTGCTGAGATAAAACAGATTGGGAAAGAGGAAAAAGAAAGGCATGAGATGGCGTGCTTACCCATTGACAAGGTTGCTGAATACTCCTCTCATACACCTCTATTTCTTCAATCCACTTTGCAAGCAATGGCAGCATTGCAATCATGAAGTCAAGCTTCTCCTGAGGGCTGAAGTGTCTTGGAAAAGGGCCTCCCCATGGACAAGGAGTCCTGCAACCAATTCTGAAAGCTCTCATTTGAGCTGTTGCTCTGGACTGCACCATCTCTACCTCCATCTTTTGGATTTTCTCCAATAGACCAGCATCTTGCATCTGATTGTCTTCATAACCAGCATACTCTTGCTCTTGGAAAGCTCCATAGCCAAAATGATCTTGGCATTGCTGCTCATATGGGTATGCATGCTGATTTGGAGGATTTGTAAAACATGTTGGAGGTGTGATAAACTGTTGTTGTTGAAAATGTGAATTCCATGATGGAAATGAAGTCATGATTGCACAACTTCATGGAATGGAAAAGAATGAAAGAGATGGAAAGAAGGATGGATGGGAATGGATGAAAAATAGGTCTGCAACTTCAGAAATGGGTTGCTGATCAGATGGAGTCACCAGATGTGTTTGCAAGTGCCTCCAAAGGCTAGAATCTTCACAGGAACACACCAACCTGCAAAAGATGAAAGTGAAGACCTCTAAGGTCCCACCGGCATGCCAAAACTATTAGTGCAAAATCACAGCACCCCTGGATGCTGATCAGATTTCTAGGTTGATCACTCTTGCATCCAGTGTGATTGCACAACATGGAAACCTTTCTCCAAGTGTGGGACTTGCAGAAATGAGAAAGGAATCTCCAGAGAAGGCTAGTTCCTGCTCCTAAACTACCTGCCACAAGCTATTCCAGTGCAGGCAAGCTAATCTAAACCTAATCTAACCATGCCAAGGAGATAGAGAGAGAGAGAAAAAAGGGAAAAATAGCAAAATCCTACACTAAAACGGTGATACACCAGAGAAGGAGAATGTTGAACATCTATCAAAACTGCCATGGAACAAAGAGAGGTGAGCAATGGGAAGGATGGATAGATGCATCACAGGCCCAAGGATAGATTTCACACATAAAAATGTCCCAAAACTCCATGAACACAGCTCCAAACCTACAATGAACATTCAAACATGCACAAATACCTGCAATGAAGAGAGGCAAGAAGAGAACAAGCGAAAAATGAGCAAGGATGGACAGATGCATCACAAAACACGTTTTTGTTGCTTCAGAAGTTTACACAGAACATCATTTCAATAGTAAAAGGAAAAAATGCCATTACAGAGCAAGGGAGGAGGTTTGAACTCCATTTTCAACCCTGGAGAAGAAAAGAAGGGAGGGCAGAGCCAAAAAGATGAACAACTTGTAATCATATCTCTCCAAAATGAGCCAAATCTGGCTTTTACATTACATGGGTCGAGCCCATGAGAGAGAAAATGTACAAAAATGTGGGAGCCCATTCCTCATTGACTACAAATGCATTAAATCAGCATGGAGGACCTTACAAACCCATACCCTATCATTTTGACCAAATGGGAGGAGAGTGCGACCCATTCTGTATTAAATTTGGTCACTGAAATGTCACTTCTGGCCATGAACACGTGCCAGAGATGTTTCTTGATTTTATCTCTCCAAACTGAACCAAAATGCAATATTGACCCCAGAATCATGTAGATAATTTCATCAGCTTTCCATTGATATAAAGAACATGCAAATCCGAGCTCTGGATCAAAAGATATGGGGGTCTGAAGATTTAGGGCACAAAACAGTAAAAATGGATTTTGAATTTTTCCGTGCTCCGCCACCTGGATGACACATGTCGGGCACTGATTGGATGAGAAATTCTCTCTCCTCCACCTTTCATGGGTTTCCTTTGAAATTTTGACCTTTTTCATACTTTGGAAAAATTCTCATTTTCCCCCCGCGCCCCGCCACTTGGGACACGTGGCATGCATTGGTTCGTTGACAGGGGCGGGGAAAACCTTTACCTTTTAGTTTTTCGGCCAAAACTTTTGCTAAATTTTTAAGTCCTCCCCGAGCTCCACACTTCCCCACCTTAGGACACGTGTCCTATGTCTATTGGCTCGGGCCGACCCTTCAAACCTCGCCCTTTGAACTTTTGGGCCCAAAAACACTTAGTCAAAATTTTTATTGCGCCTCCCCTTGTGACACGCGTCACATTCTGATTCATTGGCGGATTTTCCGGTCTTCATGTCCCTCGCATATTTTTGGCCCGGATGTCCCAAACCATCTGGGAAAAATTTCTCCAATCCACCCGATTCGGGCTTCCCTATCCCTCTTTGAGGCGAAGACACGTGGCACATTTCCATTCACTCTCGCTCTTTCGGCTCTCCGTGTCCCGCATGTACTTTTGGCCCAGATGTCCCAAATGAAATTCCTATGTTTTGGCCGAACTGGGTGGTTCACATCCTTTGCGTCCCCGCATACTTTTGTCCCAACTGTCCCAACTGTGTGAAACAAAGATAGGCAATTTTTTCCCTTTTTCGGCCGAATCACCTTTTCGCGTCCCGCGCGTACCTACGGCCCAGATGTCCCAATTGCTGCGTGGACCACCTGGAGGCTTTTTGGCTGGTTCATGCCCCAACGTCCCAACTATCCCAAGGACCGCCTAGACTAGGACTTAGCCGATTTTCATGATTTTTTCTGCCCCAAGCTTGGTTTTTACAACTTTTTCACCCCTTTTTAGAACTTGCTCTTTTCTTCTTGGATAGGAGAGTTAGAAGGAAGCCGAGGGGGCCCCAAAAACATGATTTTTTTCCTTGAATCAATCTTACTTGCTTGGGACTGAAGAATCTGATGTATGTTATCAAAATTACCCTGGGGGTGAATTTCCTTTTTTACTCTACACTAAAATGAGTTGCCCAAAAATTTATTTTCAAAACTCAATTGGTTTTCACCCTTCCTTAAAGTTTCAACACTTATAAATTAATTAAATAGGAAAAATTCAACCCTACTTACTCTCAAATTTATATAAAGCATCAAATAATCCAAAACATTAGTATTTTACCTCTATTTTCCAACCAAAGCAATTATGTCCAAAAAACAAACAAATTTGGTCTTCAAAACTAAGTTGTTTCACCTACCAAACCTCATCATAAAGAGACAAATAATATATTTCTATAAATATATTTTAATCTACTTTATATAACATCTTACATTTCCTTCCAACTCTAAGTGGAAGGCCTTCAACCAGGTCAATCTCTAAAACTACTCAAAACTACCCTTTTAGGGCTCAAGGACCAGTCTTCATAAATAGGGCACACTTTTCCCTCTAGGACCTCAACCATGATCTTAAACTATCATGTAATTCCAGGATAAAAAAATGTCAATTGTCTTTATACCTTCTTTGGAAAATGTTGAAACAAACTAAACATCTTTAGAAACTTTCCTATTTTACTAATCATTGCATAACCTATCACTACCTTTCTAGAAATATTTAGGAGTCATCTAAAACGTTAAACCATAGTAATAGTAATAAAAATAAGTTCTTGGCACCCATCATGAAGATATCTCCTACTAATTTTGAGTTAGGGTTTCAAACTCATAAAAACAATTTACCTTCTTAACATTTGTTCATAAAAACCTGACAATGAAACCAATCCATTATTTTTGTGAAATTATATTATCTCAATGGAAACATATGCTAGAAATCCAAAACTTCCCATGAAAATCACAAAATCCAAAGTGAGCATCAAAAGTTCGATTTGAGGTGGAAAATGCTCTCTCAAGCACCTTATTTCACCAAAAACACAATAACTTGTAAAATATTCTTCAAGGAAACCTAAAATGTTTCCCATAGGACCTCAACACAATCTAATAATATATAAAATTATAATCATATCTAAAATAGGTATGAATCTTCATATCCCCTCTCATTTACATGACTACCCCTTCAGGTTTTGCATGGTTTAAGCTAGGTCGTAATATAAGAACCTCATACCTCATCCTGAAACCTCTCCAAAAGTCCCTAACACAATTGAGAAAACATGGATCACTCACATACATTCCTCCATGATCTCACATGGTGTTGTAACTAATTAGCATTCTTCATTTGGCCTCTAGGAACCTAGACTATGTTTAGATGAGTACCTGAAACTAGGTCTTTGACCTATAACTAAACTCTAAAAATCATGTGAATTTCTATACACTCTCCATGCATACTCTTTATGCCTCTAACATGGTTCTACAGATACCAAGAAACTCAAACCATCATGCGCAATCACATAGGATAGCTAGGTCACCTAATTAGGATTACTAGACCAATCCATTATCATCTTTTGCACTAATGCAACCATAAAACAACCTAAACCTATATGTCACAATTATGTGAAGAACCTTATAGAATTCTTCCATCATCCTCTTTGTCATTAACGGTATTTTAAATTAATGAAAACACCTAAACAAGATCTTCATAAGATGTTGTGTAATAGCCACTTTTTGATGGACTTCAGACCACATGGAAAATAAGGTGTCATCTATTTGGTCCTTTAATTGAGTGAGGAAATCATGTAGAATTCATTAAGATTGGGGCAAGGCTTGGGATGAGGCGAAGGCCTATATGTAGGTTATGGTCTAGGTGGTCTTGGGGAAGGTAAGTAGCTCCAAGAGGAATCGTCCCTACGTTTCGAGTGGTTAAAGGAGTTTTGGGATAGGATGATTACTACGTACAACCTAAACATTGACATCGGTGTACATGCAATACCCATAATGAGAGCATAAGAAATGATTTTAAGTATAAGGATATGTATCTTTTTGGTTTGGTCACATTTGACCTCGTGTACAAGCTTCTTCACATGGTATTTATAGGCTCTATAGTAAGAGACATCATACCCTGGAGCCTCATGCCATGTGTATTATTTCTTGTTCATTTAAGACTGAGGATCCATAAAGGGAAGAGGTAGGGGGATATGTCTCATAGGATGTATAGGGCTAGTGGGAATGTCTAATAGGGGTACTAATGTAATGGGTGAAGAAAAAAAAGCTGATGGAGTAATGTTTCACTCAATCATTAGAGAACAATAAATTATTTTATCACCCATGAGATCATCAAATTTGTCATCAAAGTTAGAAACCCATTCATCCACTTTTTTTGGAAGAGAATTGGTCAAGTAAGTTCATATAAGTGTGTAAAAGTGTGACTGGTGGAGTAGTCATAGGCATCGAGTTTGGAAGATTCAATAGTGTTTGGGGGTTCTTGTTTTACTAAATTGGCATTCATGTCTTGATTTATTTTTCTACATAGGGTTTTTTATTAGCAAAAGACTTCCATATCTTGAATGTTTGCATAACTAGCCATATGAGTATAATCTAGAGAATATCTATCATTGTAATCTGTCATGGAATAATTGACTATGCAAAATTTGACTATGGTTTGGAGTTAAACCATATGATCTCATGGGGGTTGTGGTGTTTGTGAGATAACTACATGAATCAAAGGATCCTTTTTACGAGGACAAAAATAAGGAGGTGGCTGAGATATGATGATCTCGAGAGAGGCCAAAATTATTGTTTATAAGGGTGAATTCATCTAGCTCATTTTCATTAGATTCTAAGAGATTGGGAGGCATGCACCCAACCAACCTAGGATAACCAAATATTTTGTAAAGATTATCTATGGAGTAGTTAAAGTGATGATATTTCCTCAAGCATGGGGATATTATATGTCCCCTTTTTATGAAGTGTATCGTAATTCCAAGGATTAATCTCCCCTTGAATCTTATTAATATCTCCTTGGGAGTGAAATTCACATATTAACATGTAAAAGAGGTGATGCCATGCATATTGTGAGTCCAAGGCTTCCCTAGGAGAAATTAATATAAGGTAAATTTGAATACCATAACTTTGACATGGATAGTCTTAGGGGAATAGTGATGGGTAACCAAATACACCCCATTGGAGGAGTTTTTGGTGATAGTATCCTTAACAATTTGTTCAATTAGATTTTAGGTATTTGATGGAATATCCAAGAGACTTGATGAAATCTAGTAAAGCCACACATATGCTTGCTTCCTCATCAACGAGAGCATGATTAACTAGAGTGTGACCAATCTTAACTAAGATAAAGAGTTGTAGATTGTCCATATGGAGAAATATATTATATGTGATCATACAAGAGAAGGTAAAATTAATGCATGAATGGGAATATGTGGAAAAATTAGTACAAAAAAAGTGTTGCTCAAATTTTTGGTGAATAATTTCTTTTGAGCCATTTAATGTGGGAATATTCCCAAAATAAGGAGAAAAAGGAATGTTCATATAAAATTTCATAGTCATGAGACACTCACAATGGTGAGGTCATGTGTGCATTAATTCCAAGAAGGGGATTAGACCAACAATCTAGGAAATTTCTTCGAGAGGATCCCACTCATTGTACTTGAATTTGAGATAGATAAGAGTGTTGTGAATCCTTATAAAAAGGATCAAAAGGAGCAAGGGTAGTTAGAGAAACCTATGGGGATGATTTTTTCTCATTTCCTACACCATTGACCCTATAAATTTTATTTACATAGGTTTGATGGTGTCTGTAGATAAGGATCTAGATACAAAAACAATTTTCCCTATAGGAGAATTTACACAAGGGCTAATGGTGTCTGGAGGAAGTAGGTTTCTAACTTCATGTGTCTGATTCTGAGGCACAAAATGGTAAATGACCCTATAATTTCTAGGCTAGAATACTATAGGATATTGTGACTCAACATAAGAGAACATGTTTTACTTCATTGATTATAACTGTGTTTTTACGAGGGTAATCCATGTCAACCACATTAGTTGTAACATTCTCTTTCTTCTTGGAACTTTCAACAACATCATGATTAGGAATAGGATTTGAAAATATTATTATCTTCTCATTAACTTGATTGATCGATTCATGACGATATATTTTTTTTATTTTCATCACGATATTTGACTGCTTCATTCAAATGCTCATGAGTGATGCCATCATAGTAAAGTTAGGTCCTAAGAAATTGTTGATAGCATCTATACAGAGTGAATGAAAATTCTCATGTGAGTAACTCCAATTAAGATGCCACTAACAAAATTTAATCTCATAATTTAAATGAGGAATAGGTCAAGAGGGATTTAGGATCGTTGTTAGCAGTTATGTAATTAATGTTTTAATTCTTCCTTACTCAAAGGTTGATGAAGGTTAAGATGATTCTTGTTGTTAGTAGTTTGTTGGTTAATGTTGAAAACAAATATATTTGATAAAGCAAAAGGAGGAAAATATATGAGACTTGTCATCCTTCACATTATTTTTCTTTAATCATTGAAGGATATGGAATTGCTTATTAATTTGTGTCTTGGGATGAGCCCTCTCAAATTCTCTCATGATATTTTCTTTCCTTTTAGCTCTTTCAAAGGCCTCTTATAGGGAGGTATGATCCAAGGATCATAGGAAAAGTTGAAAGAGTATATCATTGGCACATTATTTTCTACCCCCATGGATAGGGTCTTCTAATGCTTGATAAAGGATTGTGCTTTGATTCATTTTCAGCTTGTTGATAGTTGATGAAAGAGTTGATGTTATTTTTTGGTAGACATGATATTGGAATTCATTTAGTAGGGATGTCACTAGGGTCTCTATCTAAACTATACAATTGGGAGGAAAATAATTATACCAATCAATAGAATCTCGAATAAGGGTCTTAGCTAAGAGTTTAGTGGCAACATATAATTTTTTAATCCATTATTTATAAATATTTTTGAAGGCCTTGATGTGAAGAGTGGGATTAGTAGACCCATCATAAGAGATAGATGGAAAAATTACACCAATGTGTGTATTAGCAATATAATTTTCTAATGGATCCTATTGGACTATGTGAAAGACATTATTTTGAGTGGCTTCTTGAGTGATGGGCACCCCATTGGGCCCATTTGGTAAAGAAGGGGGCATGGTTCCCTAAGATCTTATTGGAGGGTGGTTTACTAACTAGGACATATTGGCTTGTATTTGGAGGAGTTGAGTGGTAGTGGAAGATTGTTGTTGATTCATTTTGTCAATAAGATGAAGAATAAGATTGGTAGGATCAGAATTGGAGGCATTTTTAGATGAGCCTATTTCAGTAGATTTCCCCATTTTTCTCCTATGATCAAGTTTCTAAGAGATGAAATAAAGAAAATATTTCCTAAACATATCTTATAACTCTCCTTGTATTGAGGAAATTGAGATAAAAATTTATATATCTCAAGAGGATGGTTAAAAGCATCATCATACTTTATTTATTCCTCCTCATCCTCGGGTGGGACATTTTGATGGTTAGAAGGCTTATTTCTAGGTGCTCCTATGATGCAATAGTACATACATAAGGGGATTTAAGTTTCTAGATGGTATGTTTCTAGAAATGATCGCACAAAATATTCAAAGGACCCCATGTGTAGATACTCCATAATGGAGTGACTATTTGACTAAGGAAAGGTCTAGAGATAAATGGTATATTAAAAATTGGCCATGTAAAAAAGCACATATAGTGGACGAATGCATCTAGCAGAATATTTGGTTGAATAGAAAGGATTGCATGTGTAGAGAGGTCTACATAGGTACTAAAGGCATCAATGTGGAAACAAATAAAATTTCCTAGGGCGATGGTGTGTATGTAAGTAGTTTTTAAAGGTTTTTAGAATTTTTAAATATTTAAATTAAGTCAAAATAAAATATGTGTTCTTTTAATGAGTTGTCCTTAATCATAAGGTCTATAAGATTCATGTTAGGTTCACCAGAAAAATTATGTGGGCCAAAATGTGTCTCAACAATATCCACTCTTATTCATATTTTTAACTAGGGTATTCAAGGAAAGGACTAGGATACATGCAAGTACCAACATACAAGGGAATAAACATCAAGGGGATACATTGAACACTACATTCACATATCTAAAGGAAGTAACCCTTATAGTAGGTCAACCTAAGGTTTACAAGCCTCGTGTTCCAGATAGAAGAAGGAACCCTACTAGGATATCAATGGTTAGGTGTGGAGATGTATAGATCAATAAATCAAATAAAGAAGCATGCATTAACTGAAATGAAAGTAACTAGACAACTAATACTTGATAATATTTCTAGGCTAATTATCATCTAGAATGTATAACACTAATTTGGCGTAACATAATAAAGAAAATGAAAGGAAATGATCTATGAAAAGTGAAAAAGGATGCTTAGAGAACTCACCTTATACCTGTAGGGTGGTTGTTAATGCATCTATCTCCTCTAAGTAGTTTCAAATAGAGGGAGTCGCTATTCGGTGGATTAGGGTAGACCATTCCTATCTTATAAGAATTATATGATGAGCCAATAGTTAAAGAAATCATCCAAGAAGAGATGAGTCCAATCCAATACAAGAAAAATGCAAGATGAACCAAAATCAAAATGAGCAGATGTAAATATGGCAAAAAATAGTAGAGAAAATGATAGTTCGGATGTCTTTTCTTCCTTTTTATTTAGAGTGTCAAATGAGGTGAAGGTACATAGAGGACACCATCACCCATGGGAGATGGAATCAACCATGATAAAATATGATACTGACATAGTTTCCAATGAGTGATTGTGTCAACCAAGGATACAAAAATGAAGTAATGTGCCATGAAAAGTAAACATAATGTGTTGTGGTCATGAAAGAAGATGGATATAAAATGGTACATTTCAAGCAATAATTCATGAATATGATATGAATGATACCTAGGAGGACAAGGATACCTAATGCAAACTAAGGATAACACCAAATAGTGACACTCTCTCTTTATATTATCTCTAACCCGTAATGGTTACATGAATAACCATTCCCCATTCTTGGTAGGCCCCTCAAGGAATCCACTCAAGAAATAGATGCATCGAGAACCCTTATCTACACAAAGGATGACTGTTATTAGTAACACGTATGAAAGATGGAACGTAAAAGTGAAATATTAGGTGTATACAAACCCTATATAATCAAGTAAATATAACTTCACTTACTTAACTAGAAATCTTATGATCTCTCATTGTAAATACTAATACAAAAGGAACTCAAGGCTCCCTAAATCTTCCCAAAGTTGATATATATCTATTAAGGAAATCACTACTATAGTTATGAATCACTTAACCAGGAAAAGGAGTTTATCTTCAAGAATTTTTAAGTATCCAAAGGCCTCAACTCAATGTATTCACAAGAGAAAAATCATCACAAGAATTATGAAAGAGGTTAAAGTTTCTAATATAGTTACATCCATATAGATAACACATGTTATGTGGATAGCCATGTTTGGTTTGAGGCCTCTTTGGAGTAGTGCTAACATTTGTGGTCCATGGATTACACTTAAACCAAAATAATAACATATTTGTAGATCTTCTACCCATGGTTAGGGTTTAGTTTGATTCAAATCATTCCTAGGGTTTTTTAATTATGTAACACTTAACGTTTGGAAGTGGCACATGTTTATAAGAAACCAAAGGGCACAAGAAGTTATAGACACACATTTTGAGGAGGTCCAAAACCATATAAAATGTGTAAGACCATACATTCATTCTTGGTAGATTCCTATGATTATGAACCGGGATATCTATAACTACAGTCTCAATAATAAAGCGTCATTAGTATCAATACTCCTATTTTATCTATTTTTGCACTCATATCTCTCCAATTTAACATTGTACAACTGAGTCCATATATTCTCTTATGTTTTTGAGCTTATAACTCATATCATTATCACCACAGACACAAAACATATGCACTTAGTACTTGTTAGATCATGCCTTTAGTATGTCATTATATGCATGATTCCCAAGAATTAAAACTAGACATTAACAACACTTGTGTTTCTTTACAATTGAATTTCTTTATTTATCCATACTTTCATCATCTATTTTTGTATAATTATCCATTTTCTTTTAGACAAAACATAATGTGTTACCTAACTTAGTACTTCCTATTTTACCTTCGATTTCTCTAGATATTAGTGCAAGTTATGGACATGAGTGACCAATCAATTCTATCATTTTTCGATAATTTCTTATGTTAAAAATTCCATATCAATTTTTATCCTTTTATAACTTATATTTTTCAATATAGATTAGGTTTTAGGGTTTTCAATGAATAAATTCATGAAAAGGAATAATATATACATACCTAGAAATTATTCTAAGGAAAAATATAGAATTATGAGAAATTGGGCTATTGATTTATATCTACTATTTGGAAAATAGGAACACTTGAGGATTGTATTTGGGTTACATTATTCCCTATATAGGAAGGGAAAATTCTGAATTCTATTACACACATTAATCTTGGGGAAAATTAGTTATAGTATCTTATCTTGGTGTGACTGCACAATGTAAACCTAGATTTAAGGGACATGATCAACATTGAATTTTCTCCAAGGTGTGGGACCTTGCATGGTATTATCTTATTTATCTCATGAGAAAAATTCTCCATAGAGTGAAGGGTTTCTGGTTCTTACTCCTCTGTCTAGGTGTATGCATGAATTTTGTAGAGGTTTAATACTAGATCCTACTCTAAATTCCAAGGAGACAGAGATAAAGGATGCAAAAAAGAAACAAAACTAAGTAAAAATGGTGATACACCAAAGGAGTGATGAACTTCTATCTTGCAAATAAACACAAATCATAGAGATGTAACACCAAGCATGCACAAATTTCCAGAATGTAATGAAAGACCAGAAAACAATAATATACATGAGAGGATTGAAAAAATCATTCACAAAACATGCATTACCATTCCCAAATTTGATACAATGCATTACACTGGCAGAAAGGAAAAAAATGTGTCACAGGTTCCATGGAAGGTCTGAAAACTCCTCAAATTCACGTGCCAGGGAAGAGGGGAGTCTGCAAAGAAAAAAAACATCCAACCCTTTACAAATGAGCCAAATCTGGCTTTTAATGGCGAAAAAAGAGAAGAAGGAAAGAAAAAAAATGGGAAAATGATTTATGAGTTCAACTACCAATCAAATCCCTTCAATTTCACCTGAAAATGGGATTCATGGAAAAACCCATACGCCAAAGTACATTGCTCTGATTTTTGACCATCAAAAATGACCCATACTTCATTAATTTTGGTGGTTGAATGTCATTCTATATTTTTACATGCTAGAGATGTTTTCTCATTTTTCTCCCACAAAACTCCACCAAAAAAAAAATTGAATAGTCCATCATGTAGAGGGTTTTCACAAATTTTCCATTGATATAAAGAATGAAAATCGAGAGCTCTGGATCAAAATATATGGCCCTCTGAAGATTTAGGGCAAAAATGGCAAAATTAGGGCAAAAATGGGTTCGCGGGCCAAAATTTGAAAATTTTCCCCTTTTTGAATTTGGGAAAATTTCCCAAAAATCCCCGTGCCCCACCGCTCCACTGCCACGTGGCACTTTCCCATTCGCTGTGGGTGTGGGGCTCAAAATTTTTCCTTTTTTTTTCAACTTTGGAAAATTTTCCAAAATACTTTCCACTCCTTGCCCTCCTTGCGCTCCATAGGACACATGTGTCACCACTCATTTGCTTTGGCGGGGATTTTCCTCAATTTTTCCTTGCGCTTTGGGCACTTTGGCATTTTTTTCCCCTTTTCACCTTTTTGAATTCCTTGGAAAAAACTTCCAAGTCCTCATTTGTTTTCTCCTCCACCAACATTGACATGACATGTGGCATCCTCTTTGGTTGGTCCGTGTTTGGGGCCAATTTTTTCCTCCATTTTTTTCCTTTGCCCCAAAAGGGGCTAAGTGCCCAAATTTCTCCTCTGCTCCACCTTCCACATGGCACCTTCTTATCTCCTCTGTGGGCATGTGGGCTTCAAATTTTCCCTTTGCCCCTCACCAAATCTCCTTGGAATTTCTCCAACTTCCTCCATTGCCCCAACCTCCGCCACCACCACGTGGCACCTTTTCATTGGCCGGGCTGTCAAGGGAAATTTTCCCCAAAAAACTCCGTCGGGCCATAACTTGCAAAATACAAGGAGTTAGGAGGACTTATTTACCTTTATACGGAAAGGGAGAAAAATCCTCTATCTAATGAAGCAATACCCAAAAATTTTGAGTGCAAAAAGTGAAAAAAAAATTGACTGAGGCACAAGGAAGGAAGGAATGAAGGAAAGTTAGCCAAAATAAGCGGGGGCTTATTTTGGATAACAATTTTGGTGACTCAGAGGGGTCATCTACCTGTTGGATGAAGTGACCAGCTACCTGAAGCAATCCATTGGGCAATGGAGTCATGAACTTAACTGCTTGTTACTCTCAATCCATTAGAAAATCTCTAGAATGAAGATTGTGAGAGTAGAACATTACTTGATCTGGAACATGATCTGCAAAAGATGCATCCTTGGGACAACAAAACTGTGCCAAAGCACTTAGGGAAATGTAAAACTAAGCTACAACAAAACAATGTGCATAAGCACTTGGAGGAATAAAAATCTAAGCTAATATGTACAAGGTGAGAAGTTTCCCTTCTAGTAGCAATGCTTTAGATGGATTCCATTAACTGGAATCTGCAGTTCTTCACCATCCAATGTAGACAATTGGAAGGCATTGTTGTTCTTGCATTTTGTGACCATGTAGGGGCCACTCCAAATGGCATCAAACTTTGAATGCCTTCCTGGCTTTGCTCGGTCTGCATCCCATTTCAACACTAGATCTCCAACTTGGAAGGTTCTAGCCTTAGCTTTCCTATCAAAGCTTCTCTTGATCAAAGCTTGGTCCTTCTCCATTGTTTGGGCTGCAAGCTCTCTTGATTTCTTGGAGTTCCATCAATTCTGCATATCTAACCTCCATGGGTTCAAACTCCAACAATTCCAATTGCTTCATGAGTTCCAATGTTGGCAACTCAAGTGACATAGGCAAGATTGCCTCTCTCCCATAAACAAGTCTGAATGGAGAGTTACCTGTGGATCTCTTGGGAGTTATCCTATCAGCCCATAGAGCTGATTTGAGCTTAGTGTGCCAAGTCCTCTTGATTCTCATCAAGAGTCCTCTTGATGATCCTTAATAGATTCTTGTTTGTAGATTCAGCTTGGCCATTACCTTGAGGGTAATAATTTGATGAAGTGCTCAAATAGATCCCATTTCCAACATACCCATTCAGTGACCCTTGATCCTATGAATGCCAATGCATTATCTGATATTATAGTGGTAGGTATGCCAAACCTGGTTGTTATCCCCTCATAGAAGTCTAGAATGCTAGATTCATTTGCCTCTTTGAGTGCCACCGCCTCAGTCCATTTTGTGAAGTAGTTTGTTGCTGTTAGAATCCACTTGTGTCCTTGGCTTGAGTTTGGATTAATGACTCCAATGAAGTCCAAACCCCATTGCATGAATGGTTGGTCAACTGAGATTGGGTGCAATGGAAGTGTTGCTAATCTCTCTTTACCTGTGAAGAATGCACAATTCTTGCACCTCTTGATCCATGCATAACAATCACTAAACATTTGGGCCAATAATATCCAGCCTTCATGATCTTGAGAGCTGTCACTCTTGGAGAAAAATGACCCCCAGCTGATCCACCATGGAACTCTTCTAACATTCTCTCAATCTGATTTGTCTCAATGCATCTCAACAACACTCCATTGATATCCTTTTTGAACAAGATGCCATCAACAAGTGCATATGGAATAGCCTACAATCTGAAGTGTCTTCTTTTGGCTTTGTTCATCTCTGGAGGGCATAGGCCTATTTGTAAGAAGTGCATTATGTCTTGGGTCCAGCAAGGAGTGAGCATACCACCATTTTCTTCTTGAACATCTCTTTGTTCTTGGTTGTCTTGCAACACCAAAACAACATTCTTCTCTTTGCTTGCTTCAATTGATTGGCTCAAGGCCAATTGCTCTCACACAATCCCTTTCCTCAGACCAGCTTGGTGACTTTGATCTCAATGTCATACTCCATGACATGAGTAATCCACCTTGCACATTTTTCATTTAGATCTTTGTTGAGGAGGAAGTCTTTAACTCCCACATGAGAAACCAACAGTTGAACCTTGTTGTTTGAAACTAGATGCTTAAATTTCTTCAAGCTCCTAATCACTGCAAGAACATGCTTCTCAATGAAGGAATACCTTACTTCATAGTCCTCCAAGCTTTGGCTAAAGAAGGCAATTGGCTGCTCTGCATTTTCTTCATTCTGTTGTACTAAAATTGCAGAAATTGTATCATCACCACCAAATGCATAAAGGATGAAATCTTTGGAGAAATCTGGGTTAATGAGAGTTGGAGCTTGTGAGATAGCTTCTTTGATTGCCTCAAAACTTTCCTTACCTTCAGCTGTCCATTTGAATGCCATACTTTTCTTCAACATCATAGTTATTGGCTTGACAAGGGCTGCAAAGTTTGGAACAAACCTTGAACAAAATTGATTCTTCCCAAGAAACTTTGAAGAGCCTTCTTATGCTTTGGCAATGGTAGTGCTCTTATTGCTTCAACCCTCTCTAGATCAATTACTAATCCCTCTTTGGAAACAATGTGGCCTAGGAGCTTGCCTTCATGAGCTAGAAAATGCATTTTTTGGGATTCAAGGATACCCCAAATCTTCTACATCTTTGGAACACTTGTCTCAAATGAAAGAGATGATCTTTGCTACACTTTTAGAAAATACAGTAATATCATCTAGGTATATCAACACTATTTTGTTGATCAATCCCTTGAACACCATATCCATTGCCCTTTGGAAAGTAGCTCCAGGCGTTAGACAACCCAAATGGCATTTTTCTATATGCATAGGTTCCCCATTTGGTGGTGAAGGCTGTTTTGAACTGATCATCTTCCTTTACCATGATCTGATTATACCCTAAATAACCATCTAGCAATGAAAACCTCTCAGAGCCAACAACAACTTGCAAAATCTGCTCCATAGAAGGAAGTGGGTAGTGATCCTTGAGGGATGCTCTATTCAAATCTCTAAAGTCTACACACAACCTGATTTCTCCACTCTTCTTTCTACTAGAACCAAGTTTGCAACCCAACTTGAATGCTTGATGGGGAATATGATACTTTCCTCTATTAACTTATTCAATTCCTTTTTCATGAGAGGCTCAATGTGTGGATTGACCGGTCTTTGTTTTTTCCTGATGGGCTAGCACTTGGATCTAGTTCAATTGTGTGTTGAGCTAGCTTGGGATTGAAACCTTTCAAGTCTTCATAGCTCCAAGAAAATACATCCGGAACTCTTGGAAAAGTTGCATGAATTCATACCTTTCTTTCTCGGTTGCCACTTTACCAATTTGAAGTGACTTGCCTTCTCCAACTGAGATGGGCTCTAATCCTCTCCCTTGACTTGGATGTTTTCTTTCTCCTTCCTAAATTGATCATTAGGATTGAAGATAGACTCTAAAGTCACAAGTCCTTTTGGCAGTTTGTTGGTTCTCAACTGTACCACTTGATCACCATACTGTTGTTCTAACTTTTCCTGATTTTTGGCTGAGAACTCAACTTCTTCTTACAAGAAATTGATGATTTGTTGGTCACTCTCAAACACTTGCCAACTTACATTATTGTTTGGCACTGATGGCCTCACAATCACATGGATGTTTGGCTGCATTTTATCCCTTTTGATACTCTCTACAACATCAAAAGTTGCTCCAAATGCTCTGCAAGCCTATCAACAGCTTGGTTTTCTTTCCTAGGGATGGAGTTGATGCCAAAGCCCTCAAAATCCTCAATGAGGTCCCACACCCTATTCTTATAACTCTTGAGCAGGTCATTCTTGGCAGCATGTTGTCCTTTAACTTGATTAACAATCAGCTCACTATCACCAAAGACTTGTAAGTTCTTGATGCCTCTTTTCCTTGACCAATGCAACCCATGTATCAAGGCTTCATATTCAACAGTGTTGTTAGAACATGCAAACTGAAATCTAAAGGCTGAATAATACTTAATGCCTTGAGGTGAAACAAGCATAGCTCCTCCTCCTTGCACCTTGTCTACTTCTTGATCCATCAAAGAACAACTGCCATACCTCATTGTCATCTTTATGGTCTGGCTTGGTGATGCTAGGAATGGGCTGATTTTCTTCATGCATGTAATAGACTCCTAGTTCAGATTCCTCTATTTCCTTGTAGGGATCAAAAGCATGTATCTTGCTTTCCCATTCATCAAGAGTCAATCTGGGATGCTTCCAACTTTGGTATCAGCTTCATGTGTGCTTGGATAGTCCTCTTGATCAAATGTTGAATAGTTGGCATTGATTGGGCTTGGAGTATGAGGCTCAATGTGAAAGTTTGCAATAGGTTCGGACCTGATTGTGGCCTTGGCTCCATACCTTGTCCTAAACAACATGTGTGACCAATCAATAGATAAGTAGCCTCCAATTTTAGCTATGAAATCCCTTGACAAACATATGGCAAAGAGTGGTGGCAAATCTATCACTGACACATCTTGCAAAATAGTGACATTGGGGCATGCATGCAAAGTGAGGCTCAAATATTTAATTACCCCAACTGTGGCTACTATTGTCCCATCTAATTACACTACCCCCTTGGATATGACTTCATATTGGAGGCCCAGATGATCAGCTATTTTCTTGGGCATCACGGAACTACTTGCCCCAGAATCAATCATGCAATTATGTACTAGTTTATCCCCAATGATCAATGAAACATAGAATGGAGGGGGCTTCAAAACTTTACCTTGTTGTCCTCTCAAACTTCCCTCAGGCTGAGTGGCATTTGTGAGTACCTTCTCTTGCATATGAGCTTGCTGACTTGAGGTTGACCAATTCTTCATGGCAGCTTGTAGTAGATCCCTTTGGCCTGGGATGGATAGTGACTCCCACATAGATATGTTCACATTTGTCTTCTTCATTTGTTCAATGATGCTAAATGGGGTTGAAACATCCCTTTGTTTCCCTTTAATCTACACATTCTTCTCTTGTACATGGGCTTGCAACAACTGGCATTTGAGCTGGTCTAGGAGGTGGCTTGGGCTGTCCTTGCACATTTGGAACTACATTTTGCTTGCCAACACCTTGTGGAGTGATGGAAGGTTGTGGATCACTTGGATCTAATGACTTCCCTTCACCAATATTCCTCTTCTTTGACCATGTGTTAGCTACTACACTCTAAGAAGTTGTTTGATTCATACCACAAAAATCTTCAGCTTGCCAATTCACAAGTGTAGTCTCATTTGGAGTTGTATCTTGTTGAGATGTCCCTTGTTGTTGGTTTGTTTCTTGACTCACTCTCACTCTCTACACCAGTTGTTGTCACCATCAAAGCTTGGTTCAAAGCACCATTGAAGCACATAGATTGGTTGTGAGGTTCACTACATGGGAAACACCAATCATACTCTTGAGCTACATTATTTTGCACTGGCACTAAGGCTTTAGAGGTAGATGCAACATTGGGGTTATAGGGCTGAAATGGTCTATTGGTAGGAGGCCTTACTTGATTTTGATTTGTAGTTGGGTTGGGTGGCCTATTAGGCTGATATGGTTGTCTATTAGGCTGAGTTTGAGGCTGATAAGAAGGCCTAAAACTTTGAGCTTGTTGCCTCTTGAGCGTAACCAGCTCATTGCCTAAATTTTGTAATTGTTTCATAACTTCTTGAAGCTCATTTGAGGCACTAGAGGATGAAGTAGAAGTTTCATTTGAACTCTGATTTCTAGGAGTGGGAATAGGAGCTAAAGTAGGTGCTTGACTAGTACTTGGGCTTTCCAAGTCTGGATATAAGGGCATAGGAGGCCTAGGTGCAAGTTTACCAGCTTGGATCAAACAATTCTCAGCCCTAATGGTGATGTTATAAGCTACAGGTATAGTTACACCTCCCATGGATTGGATTAACATAGAAATGTCAAAATTTAAAGCCTTGAGAAAGTATAAGAAAGCACCTTGAGTTGTTGGCCTCACTGTCAATGGGATTCTATCCCATGTTCTTTGAAATCTGAAATTGAAGTTTGTTAGCTACTCATTGGGAGCTCTCTTGATAGTTGTCAGTTGCTCCAATAGAGACAAGTTGTCCCCCTTTTCTCCAAACTGGTTATGGAGAGCTATGCACAACTGGTTCCAATTTTGGATAGAGCCTACCTCAAGGCTCTGAACCATTGCAAGGCTTTCCCTTTGAATGAAGATGCCAACAATTTGACAATAATTTGCATCTCAACAATCTCATGGATTGCACAAACATTAGCAATGTCTTTGACATGATCACCAGGAGTGGTCTGATTTTCCCCAGTAAAGTATGGGATATTCTTCAATGCTGCAATTGGAACTGGGTTTTGTGCATTGAGAGCAAGTGGGCTGCTACCAGTAAAGTTGACATAAGGATTGGGTTGTGCCATTATGATTGGCCTGAGAACCCTTGTTGATTGGGTGAAAGGTCTACCAGGTGGAGGAGTTGATAGAGTTCTATTTGGTGGAGATGGAGACCTTTGAATCCTCCTTCCCCTCTCTCTTCTTCCTAGGGATAATTGTAGATACTCAAAAATCCCTCTTCTCTAGCCCTTGACCTTGTTTGGATTCTTCTCATGAATCTTCAGACTTGGACTGCTGAAACCAGTTGATTCTATCCTTTTGGAGTCACCAGATGTGTAAATCAAGGCTCTTTTCAAGCAAGAAACTTACAAAAATGCACATCAACTTTGTTGTAATGAAGATGAAGACCTCTAAGGTCCCACCGGGTGTGCCAAAACTATTAGTGCAAATCTACAACACCCCCTAAATGACCTTTCAAATCTGTAGTTTAGAATTGGGTCATTTAGTGTGATTGCACAACATTGAATTTTCTCCAAGGTGTGGGACCTTGCAGGTGAGAAAATTCTCTAGAGAAAGTTGGTTCTTACTCCTCTATCTAGGTGTATGCATGAATTTTGTAGAGGTTTAATACTAGATCCTACTCTAAATTCCAAGGAGACAGAGATAAAGGATGTAAAAAAAGAAACAAAACTAAGTAAAAATGGTGATACACCAAAGGAGTGATGAACTTATATCTTGAAAATAAACAAAATCATAGAGATGTAACACCAAGCATGCATAGATTTCTAGAATGTAATGAAAGACCAGAAAACAATAATATACGCATGAGAGGATTGAAAAAATCATTCACAAAACATGCATTACCATTCCCAAATTTGATACAATGCATTACACTAGGTAGAAAAGGAAAAAAATGTGTCACAGGTTCCATGGAAGGTCTAAAAACTCCTCAAATTCACATGTGCAAGGGGAAGAGGGGAGTCTGTAAGAAAAAAAATGTCCAACCCTTTACAAATGAGCCAAATCTGGCTTTTAATGGCGAAGCAGAAGAAGGAAAGCAAAAAACGTGGGAAAAATGATTTATGAGTTCAACTACCAATCAAATCCCTTCAATTTCACCTGCAAGGTGATGGGCATTCATGGAAAAACCCATACGCCAAAGTACATTGCTCTGCAGATCCAAAAAAATGACCCATACTTCATTAATTTTGGTGGTTGAATGTCAATTCTATATTTTTTGCATGTGCAGAGATGTTTTCTCATTTTTCTCCCACCAAAACTCCACCAAAAAAAAAAATTGAATAGTCCATCATGTAGAGGGTTTCACAAGATTTCCATTGATATAAAGAACATGAAAAATCGAGCTCTGGATCAAAAGATATGGCCCTCTGAAGATTTAGGGAAAAACTAGGCAAAAATTAGGGCAAAAATGGATTCGCGGGCCAAAATTTGAAATTTTTCCCCTTTTTTGAATTTGGGAAAATTTCCCAAAAATTCCCACACCCCACCCACTCACCGCCCACATGGCACTTCCCCATTCATTGGGAGGTGCGGGCTCAAAACTCACCCTGGCACTTTTTGCAACTTTGGAAAATTTTCAAAAATACTTCCACCCCCCTCCATCCTCCTCCTGACAAGACACATGGCACTAACTCATTGCTCAGGGGCATTTTCCCTCCATTTTTTCCTTCACGGGCCCATGGGCCAATTTTTCCCTTTTTTCCTCCATCCAACTCCTTGGAGAATTTTTCAACTTACCTCCACTTGGCCCGACCTCCTCCGCCGACTGGACACGTGGCATCCTCCGGTTGGTCCACATGCTTGTGCAGGCCAATTTTTGATTTTTGACTTTCGCCCCAAAAGGGGCTAAGTGCCCAAATTTCTCCCTACCTCTGCCGATGTACTTCCTTCTTCTCCACAGGCATGTGCTTCAATATTTTCCCTTTGTGCCCTCTACCAACTCCTTGGCAATTTCTCCAACTTTGCTCTATTGGCCCGACCTCCACCGACCACATGGCACCTTTTCATTGGCTGCATGGGCCTGTCAAGGGAAATTTTCCCAAAAAAAATCCACGAGCCATAACTTGCAAAATACAAGGAGTTAGGAGGACTTCTTTACCTTTCTGGAAAGGGGAGAAGATCCTCTATCTGATGAAGCAATACCCAAAAAATTTTGAGTGCCTGAAAAGTGAAAAAAATTTGACTGAGGCACAAGGAAGGAAGGAATGAAGGAAAGTTAGACTTTTCACATCTCCTAGTTATCATAGCTCCCATGCATCTTCATCTATAACATAAGAATTTGATTTTATTGTTCAATCAAAGATAATTGTTGAAAACTCTCCCCCATTGTTTATTCAAGTTCACATTCATAATTTTCTTGTTGAACATGCATTATTTTATTATAGATATGGTCTTAATATATGTAACATATTTTTCCTCCATCAAATAGGGATTTTATTTGCTAATTTAACTCGGTCTACTCTATGTATTCATGTTTTTGATAATACACATAAGTTAGTATTGGGAGAAATCACTCTTCACATTATTGCGCTTCCTTTAACTTTTAATGTTTATGGCATGTTATGCCTAATAATATCAATTATAAAATCCTTCTAGGTCATCATTAGTTACTTAGTATACATACAATCCCATCTAACCATGTCATAAAGCATGCAATGCCCTTATAAAACCTTCTTCCATGGATAAGGCATCAATAGATTCCACACCTCATGTTGTTAATCTTTATGATATCTCTCTCATACATGATCATGAAGACACTACTTACATTACACATCATTCTCCTCTTATGATGGACTATAGTGCTACTAATTTACATATTGATTGATCGTCCTATCGACACTCATATCCCCATTCACAAAGTCATCATGACAATGGATTTCAAATATGTTACTTAGAACAACTCTCGATGAAATTATAATGATCATATGATTGTTGATTCTAATGTTACCTCACTTATTGCAACTTCCTCACCATAAGTATGAAAAAACTATAATGATTTGATAATTATTCTTGATGATTTTCCCTCCTCGCTTTCAAAAATATTATGCATGACACATATATTATGGCTACACCTTATCTTGTTGCATCCATGGGAAAAATAAATTCCCCCTTTTTCATCTTTATGTATATGATCATAGGTGTTATTACATACACCCTTAATTCTTCCTATCTTCCCAAATTACATGTATTACTTACCATTGTTCCACCTATTCTAGTTTCTCATAATGGACACACTCTTATTTTAATGTCATTGCACTTAATAATCATATATTTTTAATATTGGAATTTTTAGGGCTCTCCCTCACTATGCTTTGACATTATTCTATCATAGATATTGTGTTATGCTTACTACCCGATGACACACTTGTAACTTCTTTGACAAAACTATTATTGTTATTACTTTCCCTCTTGACATTGTAAATGTTGACATGTGATTTTTCTTAGGAAAGTGTACTCTTATGACTATTTGAAATCATGTTTGTAATGGATAAATTATTATTGTGAAGAGGTTCACTTTGTTGTGATTTCTTCTTACTTGAAAATGAGGCCATTCATCTTTTTGTATAGCTTTAATTCATTTTTTTAAAATGGATTATGAGCTTGTGTTGTTGTTGTCTAAACTCATCTTGTGTTGAAAAAAACCTTGGATCAATTCCATTGATCCAAGGTATGATTCAGTTCTCCTTACCTGATTTGTCTAGTTGACTTAGCATTCTGAAATGGAAGGTGAAGTGGGACTGAGTTTTGTTTTATTTATAAATTTGAAGGACCCAATTTTAGGTGTCCTTGCTTAGCATCCTACTAAAAATAATAGGTTTGAGTATTCTTAAAAATGTTGAATAACGTGATAAGACCAAGAAACTATTTCTAAACCACTAAGGTTAACACCCTAACATAAGTTGGTATGTTATGGTTGTGGATTTTTAAAACAACCTAAGGAAAATAATATTTACATAAGGACTAAGGTTGATTTCTAACCTATTGATAATCTAAACTAAACTAATACTATCTAAGGGGTACCTATGCAGTAATTGTCAAGTGGTAAGGGTGGTGGCATTGGTTTCCAAGGAATTAATGAGAATTTATTTTTGGTTTTAATATCCTCTAAACTTCTAGTTTTTGTGGAGGCATGGGGAGTTAGGGGATGCCTAGTTGGCATCACCACTAAATATAAATTGCATGTAAATTTTTGAATTGAAGTTCTCCAAACTTGGATAGCATTGGCCTAGAGAAAAAAGAGGGAAAACTAATAGTCCTTGCATTAATTGGTCTTGGTTATGGTGAAGAAACAACCTAGGAGATATAAATGTCGATTTCGTAAAGGTTGTTTGATCTTTTGTTTGTTTTGATTTTTTCTATGCATGGAGTTTTGGTTCTTCGAACCAATAGTTTTATTTTTGATCCATCGATATTCTTGGCATTCTTGAGATATTTTTGGATCCTGTGGAAGTATATGAAGAAGATGAAGAAATATTGGTGTTTTTGACATCACTTGGAAAAAAAGACATTGTGGAGGCTTGGTGGATATCTTCTCGCAAATCGATAAGAAGCTCTATCAACCATGATAGGCTCTACCCATTAACTTATAATTTTTCCTAAATGAATTAATTAAAAGAACTCTTCTCTTGGAGAACAATGGGTTTTATGTGATGTTTATCTTGCTTTCATGCTTGTATTTTTAATTGTATACTCCTGCTTGAATTCATTGTTTGAGGAAATAAGATCTGGGTTTGTTCCTTGTTGGATAAATGAGTGAATCATGCTTTAACCATTGTTTGAACTGGAATGTTGAAAAATTTTGTGAACTTCGTTGACTGTGCAAAAATGGAATAGAGGGATTCACTTGTTTAATAAAGATAGGAGCTGGGTTTATTTTTTTATTCGGTGAAATTTTGGAACGTGTAATCTTATGTTGAGCTTGAGATGATTTCATATCTTATAACATCTATTCAAACTATGCTAAAATAAATAGTTAGATTTACTATTTTGGGATCTTTTTTTGGTTTGGTAACAATTGTAACATATTCTACTTTTTTTGAGCTTGAGATGATTTGATTTTGGGATCTCTTGTGGGACTGTTCTCAAGTTAGATAATAGAAGTCACTATTAGGAAAGGAATACATTTTGGTTTCATTCTCCCATACTTGAAACTTGATAAAATCATGTTCAAATTCTTCTTAGAATTTAATGAAGTTGATTTTTGTTTCTTACACATGTATGTTATGGAAAGATTTGTTAATAACTTATCAAATTTTATGTATCTTTTCTGAGGTAAGGTTTCGTGCTTCACGAGTTACCTTATCGGTTCATCTTTTTGGATTTACTAGTTATTTTCATTCAAGTTTGATGTTTAGATGATGTTGTAGGAATGGGGTATCTATGTTGAACTATGGATTAGTTCAGTCTTGTCTATCTTAAGGAATTAGATTGGAATGTTTTGGGTTTTACTCTTCTCCTTTTGAGCTAGTCTTTGGACACCTGATTTGGAGTCATGTCACTTTTTGTTGTTCCCCTTGTGGATGAATCTAGGTTGGGTTCTATCCTTCTTAAACCTGTAGCTGGTTCCATTGATTTTTGTGAAGTTGGGGATCTAGGTTGGCTTGACTGTAATTTGTGGCTATTAAATCTTGTATTCACTTTCTTATTTTTACCATCAAAGGATGGGTGAGATTTATGTGCGATGACACTTGAAAAGAAATTGTGGTCACATAAGAATAATTATTTAATGCTACTCTCTCTCTCTCTTTGTTTGGGAAAATTAGAGAAATGTATAGATTGATGCTATTAATTTTGAGATGAATTAAATGTTTAGTTGTTGTTTTGCTTTCAACACTTATTCTAATTGAAATCATTTGAATAACTCTTTTTAGTAGTAGCTTATGCACTACTATAGTAGTTCTTGTTTGTATGTTAAGGGAATGTTATCAATTTTTTACCTTCATGTTGCAGTCATATATCTCTATTTTGTAATGAATAATTTGTTGTGTGTTTTTTTAATAATCGCTAGAGTGGAATGATCTCTTGATCGATCTATCTTAGTTCTTTTAATACCGATATGTATTCCTCTTTTTAGGAAGGAATAATGAGATCTTATCTCATATTTTATTGGTTTTCTCCTTCTCTCTATTTGGATTTATAGTATTCCATTATGTTCTCTTCGAACTCTGAAGGAAGATAGAAGTTGTTTCCCTCTCTCTTTTCGATCATTATTTCATCTGTTTTACTCCTGTGTATGGAGCTAACCTATTTGGTTACATTAGATGGAAGGAATTTCAGAGTGGATAGTAGGAGGATAAATCTTACTTTCTTCTCCTTGACTAATGCTTGATAGGGATGTAATTATTGTTTCGATGACCAATTCTAAGTGCATGTAAATTGAATGTTTATCCTTTATCAAACCTGTTTATGCTAATCCCATAACTTAGGCTAGAGTTGGCCTTAAATTTGGATTTAGTTTCCTTAATATGAAACTCTTTCTTGAGGTGTTGTTGGTTCATCCTAAATTTTTTCATTGAGTTAAATGAGCTTGGCATTAGATATTTTAGGATGGGGTAAATTAATGCAGAGTATTGTGGAACTTTGCTTCTTAAAAATAATTCTATTTTATGAACTATTAGAGTTAGTATCTTTCTTTGATTTGGATAGAATGAATCAAGAGATGAACTATAAATATCTATAGTAGAATTGTGGTCAGTAATTTGGATGGAAAATTACTTATCTGATATAATTCTTTATGAAATCATTAGTGAACATTTTTTTGATTACACCAATATCTCTACTTAATGATCATATGATTTAATACTTTGTTTTCCCTTTCATGACTATTATTTCTTTATGATGTATCTTTTTGTAATGCTTTAACTATTTCTTAAAAGCTGAATTCTTTGTATGAAATAGTTATTTGAAAGCACATCATTTTAATGTTTAGTACTTATCATGCTCAATTCAATGAACTAACCTGTGCTAGCAATTTTTACATATGGACTTCGTAAGTGGTAAAAGGAGACAAGTTATTTTATGATGTTACTTTTTTTTACCTTAATACAAGATCTTTTATGAGAAAATATGATTCACTATTGATATGAAATTGTAAGAGGAAAAGTTGTATTTCATAATTAAGTGTATTTATGTTGTTTGACATGAAAGATGTCTGAAATGTTGGACTTGTTGTGTGTATTTCACTTTGATGAATGGAAATGATTGAAGGTTTACTGGTACTTGATGTTTCATTCTCTTTGTATATTGTGGGAAGGGAATTGAAGTTTATTAGCTCTTTTACTTAACTGTAATGAACCCTTTTAGTTTGAATTAAAGTGAATTAGGTGGTAAGGGAATTAGATACACTATCTCTTCATTAAAATGTAACTTAACAAGATCACATTCATAGCTAATCATTTAACTAAATCACTTCAGTTTATAAAAATGATGGTAACGGAAGTGAAAATTCATATTATATCTAGAATAATGTAAGAGATTTGAATGAACCCCAATTTTTAATGAGAAAGAGGAAGACAACTATTCCAAAATAATAATTTGGTCAGTTTAAGAATCCTTTTGAGTTAAACCAAATATTGTCTAGGAAAGAGGAAGATGAACTACCTCTTGAACAATATCTTTAATGGTATAATACAAGTGAAAGGTAAATATGATCATTTAACAAGTAGACTTCATCTCATTGAAGTATAATATAAAGGAATCTAATTCGAACTTAAATCAAGCTAAAACTAGTTAAGTAAAATAAATGAACCACACTGCTTTTTTTTTTCTTATGTTTTATTAAAATAAATCCTAAAGTAGGAAGTTAATGATAAAAAGGGCTATCTTGATGTTTTTGCAAAGCAATTACAACTGAATTTTGGTTAGAAATTTTAGGGGTTAAGGAAACTAGGGATTTAAAATGGTTGCTGCAATTAGACCTTAATATAAAAATAATTAAGTAATTAACTCTTTCATGGATATGTTCATCCGGATGGAATGACTTAGACGGATGTTAGCACACACCAACCGTAGTACAAAGACCTTAGTGAAGACTTGGTTCTTCATTAGGATAATGTCTTGTAATTGACATGTTGTAACACCCTTCGAGTTGATCCACCTAGAATTACATGTCACGAACTTATCCTTAACCCTAGGTTAGGTTAGACACATGATTTAGTGTCGGGAAATCTTAATGACTTAGGATAATGAGACACATGCGATTGAATTAGGCGATCAAGCATTTCTATGTATCCTTAATCCTTGTGAGTAGTCCTTTACATGGAACAATGTAGCTAACCTTGGTTAGGGTAAAACCTAAAACAAGTGGACTAATAGGAGTTAGTGAACGCCATTATAGATAATAGATGAAGTGGGGTGAAGGATGTATTCCATCGATGAGTATGTTGTATAGGAATAGTAATATGAATAGTATGTTGGAAATCTTTGGCCAAAGTATCACAAGTCTCTTGGTTGAGTTGTCTTATGTCACCTAGTTTAAGAAGTGATATTTCAAATGAATATTAGTAAAAATATTCAGAAAGGCCTCTTAAACAAAACACCTAATACCGAAAAGGGTAATAAAACCAATCTATACTTAGTATATAATTCAATGCGTTAAATGAGAGATCAAAATTTTACCAAGTCATTACAATTGCATATGGTTATCTCATTATGAGATTGATTGGTATGGAATATGTGTTATAAATTATGATTATTTAGAATAGAGAACATTGAAATTAAAAAAAAAAATCCCTTGATTCTAAAGTCTTAAAATGAGAATGTTACAACACTCTTGTTCTAGGTTTAAACACAATTATTGAGGGTGCACTTACCCGCATGAACATCATTTTACACACATACACTAGGGAGCAGCTTGTTTCTCTTCCCTATTAATAGTATTTCAAATTATAATATTATGAAAAAAATTCAGATATCTACAAAAAAATTAGACCAAGTCTTGATTCAATGTCTCTTTGCTTGTTTATAATATTCCATGTTGTAATATGCCTATCATGTTAGCTTGATTGATAATATGTTATATCCTTTTAAATATACACATGTGTTTTCACATAGTTATTTTAGTTGAGTATATGATATCTACCTATTATCACACAATGCATGATGTTTGACATTGTCCTCTACTAGTCCCAAAGAGGCTTCTAGGGAATCTAGTTTCCCTACCTTTCTATACTTATGTGCTATTATTACAATATCTACTACTTTTATTCCTATTTTCATCTATATACATTGCAACATTATATTAATTATTCTAACATGCTAATGGGTGCTTCATGTGTAGCATTTTCTTAGAGGCTTACTCCCAACCATAGTTATGTGCTTTGCTCGTGTCTTGTTTTATATGATTGGGACTTATTTTCCATTGTTTCGGCTATTCCAATTATTTATTTTTTATTTATTGCATGGCCTTAAAATACTTAATTAGTTTGTGACATCCTTATTTGTGTCCCATGTTTTTCTATAGCTATTATTTTTTTCTCTTATATGAGTTCACATATTTGACTATTTTTATTACATTGTTTCATGTTTGTTTGTCACCAACACACATTGTTATCTTTCTTCCCATTTGTTTGTATGTTCCATTGTTGTTACCATGAACATACCATATGCCCCCTATAGGAATCCTTCTTCATATGTGTACATTAGCTTCATATTCCCTCATCCGGGATGCACTCACATTGATCTATATCACACATACTTTAATGAATTAGGGAAATCATTGGGTGATTATTTCATCCTCTCAATAGTCCGAAACAAGATACAAAGTGGTATAGAATATAATCTGCCAAACAAGAGATAATAAAATTGTCTAGACTCATACTTGAGCCAAAAACAACATAGGGATAGAAGTTCCCATATGAGACATGAAAAATAGGTTTTATTCTCCCACTTAGGTGGTTTTAGCCTAGGGAAAATTAGGCATTTGACAATCAAAATAGGTTTTCGGTAGAATTTTTCACATAATCCAATAATGGATATTCAAATCCAGTTTACTATTTGGAAAAAAGCAATAAAATAAATGGCATGTTTCATACTTTGGAAAAGGAACTAATTACACTTCTTGCTTGAACTATATTTTTCCTACCATTACCAAATACGAAGTGACATATAGGGCATACGTAGGGACAACAATATGTATGGAAAAAAATGTCATCCTAGATAGTTTTTATTAGGTTGGTGGCCATTTGTAGTGGCACTTATCCATGGGGAAGCATCAATGGGCGGAGCGAAAAACCAAAATATCTCCCAAGACTCTTACTTTAGTGGTAAGACACCTAAATCCTTAGAGTATTCACATCAGCTTTAGGAATTAATCACTATTAAATTTTCCAACAATTTCTAAAGGAAACAAAGACAACTGTAACATTATATCCTTTCTCTCTTGGAATTCATGTGTACTTTATCCTTGACTCGCTTTATTTTCATACACACATTCTATCCTTATTTATCTAAGTTAAATTTCTTTTTCATATACTATGCACATTCAATACACTTTTTTTTTATCTTGTAGTTTTGTCCTAATCCCGACAAAGTGGAAACACAAATGAAATCATGAGAAATATAAGCACAAAATTCTCAAGAAAAATTAATATTCAGTTACAAATGTAGGTATCATTTCAAATAGATAAACAAGTCACCCATAGGGTTATCATCCCCTCTTATAATATATGGTATGCATCCTATAACTTTGATTTCGTAGGGTGTCGATTCATGATCTTGTTTGTCTCTCCACAAGGTACGCTCTTCTTATCTACTTTATGCTACCAAATATTCATCCACTAGCATAAAGTGGGGGAAATGTAGACACATAATTATGAGATTAATATTCTTACATCATGCCTTTAGTATGTCATTATATGTATGGTTCCTAAGAAAAATATACAATAACTATACTTGTTTTGTTGTATATTGACATGCTTTTATCTTTACACTATTTTATCATCTACTTTTATGAAATTGTCCCTTTTCTTATGGATAACACACAATGTGTTACCAAACTTGGTACTTCCTGTTTTATCTTCAAGCTCTCGAACATTAACACCCAATAAGTGACCTCCTGTACCCTTTGGGTGCCTTTGTCATTTTCCTTTCTTTCGTATGTTTAAAATTCCACATCAATTTTTTATCTTTTTAATATTATATTTATCACATTGTGTCATATTTTAGGTTTTTGATGATGAAATTCAAGAAAAGGAATCATATATATACATGACCTACTAACTATTCTAAGGGTTTGTAAGGCAATATGAGAAAGTGGTCTATTAATTTATATTTACTACTTGGACAACATGAACATTTGAGGACTACATTTGGGCTTCATTATTCACTATATAGGAAGGGAAAATTTTTAATCCATTGCATACATTTATCTAAGGGGAAAATTAGTTTTATCCCACTATCATGGTGTGACTAGTACAAGAAACACACACACAAACACACACACACACACACACACTAGAACTAGAACTACAATGTTTCTAAAATGTAGTGCAAAGCTCAATGACAATCACTTTGGGGTGACCATCGAGGTCATCTTAGCTCAATCATATGCATATTTTATTTATTCTAATGTGTGTTTGAGCCTTGTGTAGTTAGATATGGTTTTTTTGTAGGCACAAGTGTGATAGTAAAACCTTATAGTGAAGTGGATGGAATAAAGAGTAAAGTGAAGGATGTTTTATCGCACCTATAAGAACTAGATCTGCATTCACTACAAGGACACTAGCACCTAGTTTAAACACTAATACTCAAGGTATTTTTTCCCTTTTGAGAGATTCTATCCAACATACTTGTATATCAATGTCTTCCAAACAGAGCATGCATAAAATATATTGAGCTTGTTTTATTATCATCCTATCCTAGATTTAGTTTTAACACCAAAAATAAGGTAAATCACTCTTATATCCTTCTTACTTGTACTTACTTGTTATTGTTTATTGTATCTTGTATGTTTATGATATTATCTGATTGATCTTAGTCTTCTGATTAAGATTTAATTTTAATTAAATAAGTCACTAGTTTCCATTATAAATGTGTTGTTCTTATATTGCATAAAGATTAATGTTGGAATTTAATTAATCAAAATAACCCTTGTAATAAACCTTATGTATTTCTTATTGTTGTGCATTTTTATAACAAATAAAATTAATAAGGGTGTAAATGAAATATAATATTTGCACATGAAATATTGAGTAGTTCAACACCTCTAACAGTTCTTATGCCTTCATTTCTTTGAAATAGATATGTAAAAAGTTAGCATTAGATATAAATTAGATAGGTAGTTGAAAATAAACCATTAATATTTCTTAAGTGTGTGTCATGTATATGTCACACAAATAAATAAATATATTCAATTTTATATCTCTATGTCTATCTCCTTTATTTCACTTAATGTTTTAATATTTTACATATTTTTACAACACATCTAGATCCTCATATAGAGCAATACAACCCATATGCAATGGGATCAAAATAAAAGACAAAATTTGAAAAGGTTGAAATAAAAATGTCAAATATAAATAAATAAATGAGAAAATAATAATACATGTTTGAGAAAGAGACACCACATTTTGGGTTAAACATAATACAAATGGAATGGGGGAGACTAATAGATTAAACATATCAATGTTGAATATTTTTCATGTGAACTCAATAGTCCAACCTATGGAGCAATAATTGATCACATAGAAAATTTTTGTCACATGAGTAGGAGATTATTAAGATGAGGAGATGGATATATTTGAGAAAGATGTCTAAAATTTATATTAGGATGTGAAGATAATCTTTACAGCTTTTAGGTCATGTTGATGAATAGGTGACCCTATGATTTACAAAAAGTGAAGTGAAACTACATGATTTGGTGAAGGGATCATCATTAATTTTTGATAGTGAGAAAATTAATTGACTATTAAATCATTCAAACTTTAGAGGTGTTGGTGAAATAAGTTTTTGCAAGGTCAAATTATGGGTTTTCATTAATCTTTGGGAGTAAATCCCTCTAGTTAGGAATAGGGAAACTCCATTTATTGAAAACAAGAAATATTTACACTATTCTAACCATCAAGGGTGGCATTTGGACCAAATATCACACATGAATACTCAAATAAACCCATGTATAAAATAAGGTGGATGAAAGGTATGTGCATGGAGATAGGGGAGAAAGTGAGTAGGCGGTTTCAACTAATAAATAACAAGCTAAGTTTATTGACATAAAACTCGATTATTGCCAAGTTAACCATGATAAAACACCATTTCAAGGAATGAGGAACAAAACATAGATAAATCCAAGTTCATTTTCAGAATATTGCACAAGTAACCATGCTCATGGAGTAACTTAAGATGGATAGGAAAACATAAGACATGGAGATAGAAGGATTGTAGTTTCTTTCTTGTAGTAAAACAATGATATATATATATATATATATATATATATATATATATATATATATATATATATATAATCTCTAGAATGAAGAATCCATTTCAATATATAGATTTGCAATTTAAATTTTCATCTAACGCCCACATAAAATTTCATAGACCCACCACTTATGACCTTTTACATTCCTCTAGGAAAGAATAATAATCCCCTTTCTTACTAATGAAAATGGAAATTTTACAATGAAAAATTACAAGGGTCACTTAAATTAATAGAACAAAAGATCTCAGTAAAGTGTAATTTACATTGGAGAATTAGAAAGTAGAGAGAGAGAGAATGAAGAGAGAAGAGATGTGGAATGAAGAGGGATGAATAAGCTCTGAGTTTTTATAGAGATACACTGCAGTGAACTCCTATCCTTTGAACACTCTTTGAACATGATTAAACCTCTTCGTGTACTCATTCTTTCGCAAACCCCCTCTTTTTGGATTCCTATGAATGATCAACTTCCATAACTTGATCAATTACTCTTCCAATATCTAAAACATTTCCATGTACCTTAAATATTTCTTTCATTTGATACACCTAGTTTTCATAATGAGACAACTTGCTTGCATAGGGTGATCTTGGTGATCCTGTCACCAAATGACCATGGTGGCTTGCAAGACACAATGAAGCACAAAACCAATATCCTCTAATTTGATATGGGTGAAGGAGATATACTAAGAAAATAATTCTTCCAAATTTTGATATACCCATTTGATGAGATGTCAAACACTTTGAGACCAAATTTAGGGAACTGAGAGGGATTCCCTTATACTTGATACATACTTCAATTGAAAGTGCACAGTGTGAAATCATGGATATTTCAAGTCACTATGAAGCTCTCCATTGTTTTAAATAGAACACACTTATCTTTATTCAGTATGAGAGGCTCTTTTGGTGCTTGGTTTTAACCTCGCCCCTTTTGGACCAGTTTTTTTTCAGTCTGAATGGTTTGAAATAATCTCTATCTTCTTGTGTGGATGCATGAAGTTTTATATTTATCAGGTTGGTGTCATTAAACCCTTCTCTATGGGCATAAATCACATTGAGCTCATTATTGGTTGTAATTTCTCTTTCCATGCGTACATTTTGGTTGTTTGGTTGTAGATGATAGGTTTTCCCCTTCTTTTATTTTCCACGATCGTGCCTTATTTATTATTTTTGTCCCAGCATCTGTGGACACTATAACACCTTGAACAAACTGTTATATTTCTCTTTGCATTACAAGCATTGGCATGTGATTTTCTTGAATGAGTTGTGTATCCTCGATTGTTGAAAAACATGCTTTTTATGGATAAATCATCTCTACTTTTGGATTCATTGGACTAAAATGATATGGCTTTCAAGAATCCATTTTCACTTCTTATAGATAAGCTGCAATTGGATTTTTAGAGTTGCAAACTTATCTCTTTTACTGACTTATCCTTGGATCAATTTTAGTGATCCAAGGAATGTTTTAAATCTTCTTAACAAACTGAATGACAAACTGACATTCATTGGTTAAGAAACATAACAGACTGAACTTGTGGTTGTTGTAAATTATTTATTATCGAAAAGACCGTGCATGTATTCTGTTTTGTGTTGTGCTCAGCTCTTCTTGATTGACCCTTGCAGGGCGCTTAACAACGTTAAGGGAAATAGAAACTTGCTTTGGGATTCTTGACAAAGTGAGAATATAAACGTGTCCTATATCTAATAAGGTCTATCCTAATGGATTCTAGACTTAGGTAAATTTATCTAACTCTTTCTATGCCACTCTTCATGGGATGACATCCTAACCTAAGTTGTTAATACTAAGTTAGTATGTAGGGAAATAACCTAAGGGATGCTAAGTTATTTCTAACCTATTGCCTAATACTATTTGGTTAAGCTAGGTCCTAACCTAAGGTGGTAATCTATTTGATTGAAGGTTATATCCTAAGGTTATACTTTTAAATTAACCTAAGGTCTAACCTAAGAAAATTGTATCTATCCTAAACTAATGGGTATGAAAGGGAACCTATGGGTCAATTGGCAAGTGGGAGCTAAGCGATGGTTCCTAAGCTATTAATGAGATGTGATTTTTATTTAATAAGGACGGAGTATTGCTAGACTTGGTAATTACATGGAAATTTAGTGGAACCTATGTGGAGGAATCACTAAGTTTGGAAATGCTTGTGGAAGTTCAATTTGGTCTCGCCAACTTTGGATGGCAGTGGCAAGGAGAGATAAGTAGGAATATGAAATTTAATGTCATTAATTCACCTCGGTTATGGTGAGAAAACCATCTTGGAAGGCATGCTAACAGATTTGTTGGGGGTTGTTTTGTTTTGCATGCTTCATGATTTTTTCTCTGCATGGAGCTATCTGGTTCTTCAAACCGAGTTTGATCTTCACCTTATGGCTATTTTTGATTTCTCTAACCTATTTTCGAGTCAAGAAAAGTATAAGAGGCATTATGCAAAAAATTTATGGTTGGTTGATCTTTGTTGGAGAATCAGAGGTGTTGGAAACTAAGCTAGAAGTCTTTTTCGAATTGGCATAAGCACTATCAGGCATGATAGGCTCTACCCATTAAGATTTCTTACTTTCTTCTAAATGATTCATTAAAAAAATTCTTCTCACTTGAGATATATTTTTGCATGATGTATCTAGTTATTTACTTGCATGTTTTCATGAAATCTATGTGGTATTTGGAATGTGAATCCATTGCTGTTAATGGTAGTTTTGGGAACTTTCTCTATTCTAGTTGTTAGTGGTTTTCATGTGAATTTTGTATTGAAGCTTTGTAACTTGTACTTGAAGCTCTGAAATTGGTATTTGAAGATCGTAGCTTGTATTCAAAGCTCTATATCTTGCATTTAAGACTAAGGTTGATTGAACTGGCTTGTTGCTTGAATGGTTCTGAATCTCTTCGATAGTCTTGTGTTTCATTGAGTTTATAGTGGAGCTTTGAGGTTGTTCTAGGCTCATCTTGAAGCCTCATGATTTGCTTTGAGATTTTATTGGGACTTTGTGTTTGTTTTGGATAGAGTGGGAACTTGGTGTAGTTCGAATGTTTGATTGAATCTTTGAATTCAACAACTATACTCGTATTCAGTTCTTGTGAATGCTGAACTTACTGTTGAGTTGTCAAGTTTTGTTCTATACTTGAGCTCTGAACTGGAGTTTTATTCTTCTTTATGGAATTGGAAATGCTTGAACCCATAATGGAGCATTGGTGTTATTCTGAGCTTGTATTTAGGGCTTCGTGTTTCTTAGGCTCTTATTTGATCTTGTATTTTTCTGAGTGGTGTTTGAGCCTTGTAAAGTCTTAACTTATGTTCGAAGCTCATATTCAACACTGTACAGGTATTCCATTCTTATGAAGTTTTAACTCATGTTGGAATCAACGTGTTGATTCTTTACTTGTAATTCGAGCTGGGTTTTTTTGGTTTTTAGGGAGTTGTAAGGTTTAAATCCAACTTTGGATTGTCTGTTCGATAAGGTCTTGAGAGTTTTGTTATGGTCAGAAGTAGACTATTTAACTTCTTGTCGAACTATTGTGGTACTTCTATTTTGGAGACTGTACCACCTTCTTCGAGCATGGCAGGGTGTGTGAAAATGAAGTGTCTTCCTTTTCTTCTCTTCCCTGAGTGAACCCGTGACCTGTGGAAGGCTTGACTGTTGTTGTAGAAGGATTAAGGGACTGGAATTATATCTTGTTATGGGTATTGATGATTTTAGTTTGTTTGGAACAGTCGAGCAATTTTTAAAAGGGTTTATGGAATGTATTATTTACTTCCTTTTGTCTATGATGTTGAACAAATTCTTACCTATCATAGGCTTTTAAATGGAACTCTTGAGGCTTGTGTGATTCTGGTTAGTTGAGTTGGAAGAAGTTTGGGGTAGTACTTTTCTTAAACGAATTGCTTAGTTTCTTAGTCTCTTCTGATCTTTCATCTGATTTGTGGGTTTTAATTGAATGTTGATTTTAAACCTAGTATTCTAGTGTAGTATGAAGAGATACCATATCCCTGTTCTGAATGCTTAGAAATTCAGTCTTTGGGTCTGTGAGTTTTATTGACCCTTGTCTATCTTACATTGATGCCTATTTCTATTCCTTTTTGGGTTCTTTGAACAAATCTTTGGGTTTTAGTCAGAGAAGTGAATAAGATCTCTAAGGGATAGTATGTTGTTTAGAGATGGTACTGTGAATTTCATTTTGAGATTTGAATTTGAACCAGAGCTTGGTGAATGGAATTAGGTAATCAGTTATAAGTTTTGTAATGGAAGTTAGTAGTGTGAATTATTTGATTTGTGCATTCGTTTTTGAGTTCTCTTTTGGAAATAGATAAATAATTTTGAAGTTTATATTAGATAAGGGATTTCATTTCATAGTATAAATGAAATGAAATATGGATTAGTCCTATTCTATTTGAGATTTTTTTGTTGATCGTATAAGTTCATTGAATGAACTTATATTTAATTAATTCTCTTCTGAGATGGGAACTTCTTGTGGATTGGTTAAGAGATTTATTTTACTTGAGTATCACTTGGATTTTTGGAAGGTTTGGTTTCAGAACTTTAAATTATAACCTACTAACATACAAAAGTTTGACCCCGAAGATGTACATGTTTCATAAGACTAGTGGTTGTGGGAATACGGGCCCTTTTTTTATTTTGATACATTATGATAAAGGGCATGAAAGTATAATGCAAATTCCTAAGACTCGCAAAAGAGACACATAGAGGACCTATGCTAATTTGAGGATCCACCTTTGGTTTTGACCTTTGGAGTTGTACCAAAGAGACACATGGAGGATTCCACTGGCTCCTCTTTATAATTAGACTTTGGAACTTTATTGTGGCCATTTTTAAGTTAAAAGCAGGGAGGCAGGTCGCCGGAGGACTTTGGAACTTTTATCCTTGTTTTGAAAAAAGGAGTAACGTATAAAAGTGAAGCACCACCCCAAAAGTTCCCGAATAAAGCCACATATTGAGTCTACATCAAATACGGGAGGACAAGTTACCATAGGTATTTTGGAAATTTCAAATTGTTTTGAAAAGGTAAAAGGGTATAAAATGAGTCACAACTCCGCCAATGCCCTAGGAAAGCCATGTGTTAAACCAATATTGAAAGTGGGTGGGTGGGCCAGAATGTTTAAAAGCACACAATTCCTCTGAGTGGTATAAAATGAAAATGCATCCCCATGTTGGCCTCAACTAATACCTTTTCCATGTGGATGGCTCAAATTTGAAGTTGCAAAAGAGTAGAGTTAACGACTATAATACAATGCTTTTATTTCTGCCGCCATTAATTACCCCATACAAACACATGACCTTGTGGGATGTGAATGCATTCATATTTTATTGCTAATTTGATGATATTTCATCATATTTATCTGTGAGGTGCTTTTGTAACTATTTTGGACATCAATTTGTAGACCAGAGAGGTGTGAAAGTTGTAGTTTTGAATCAAAATTGCTCAGGCACTTGCGAAAACCGGTAAGAGCTTGAAATTCCTATGAATTTTTACATTGAAAAATCCATTGAAGAAAAGTTAGGGTTTTTAGAATGAATACTATGCCATTTTATTCCTTTGGTATGTTATGGGTAACAAATGATCTTGACAGATAATATATATAGACTTTATGAATGCCGACTTGAATGATTTTCATCAATGATTCAAGAGTTCCCGCATGAGTGAATCCTTAAACGTAATTCGTGATAGCTGTATTTCCTTGGCATGCGCTATACCACTTTGTTTCCAATTCCCGAGTTAGTGTAGTATTTTGTGATGATTTATGAATCTGAGAAAAGAGAAGTATTAGACGGGAGTGGGAATGTAGTGTTGACATTAACATCGGTAGCCATAAGTGTAGACACCAAAATTGGGTCACACTCCCCTTGGTCCCTCGACAAATAACCAACTTGAACACACTCACCTAACCATGGCCCCTTTCACCCCACTCTAATATTAATTTAATTCAATTAATTTATGATCTCATAATATATATTATTTTAATATAATGCCCACACACCCACCTCACATGTACACCTCATCTAGCCACTTCACCCTAAGACCTATTCTTAGTATGTTGCCATAACTAAGACCTACCTAAACCCTAAAAATCAAATCCTACATTCCCTCTAACCACATTCCCACTCGTTAGAAAGGAAGCTTCCATTCTAATCCATGGGGAAAAATGAACAAGATCCAAGAAATCAAGAGGATCTGCCCACTTTTACTAAACCTAGGAAATTTCATCCTAACCGACACCGGGTTAGCCTGCACTGTCGTTAGTTACCATTTATTCTCCAAAATAACCTTATTTCAAGGTTGGCACATTTTCTAAGAGAAAGAGACAAAACTAGAGCTGCATGCAAGTAGAACTAGCATTCGTACATGCATCAGAGCATTCACACTAGCATCAGAAGTGATCACAGAGCCATTTGTATTCACTGAAGCATTTAGGGAAGTGTCATCACCACATAAAACTCCATCCATCTGATCAACTACCATTGCTATCTAGCCATCAAGCTCATACAACAGTAAGTGTTCTATTAACTAGCATTCATCCATTTTCATTTTAGTAGGTTCTGTTATATCTATTATCAGTTTCTACTCCCACTCCCATTCTCCCACCATTTACCTTCATGCAAACTTGATCATTCCTTCACCCACATCATTAAATTTCCCATACCTGACTTTTAAAGATCTCTAGGTATATCCAAAATCTCCATAGACCTTTCCATTGCCCTCTCCATTTCCATATAGCCACAGATTTGTCCTCACACTGAGACGTTTAGAAGTTTCCTCTACCTCAACCATATTGATGTCTTTGGTTAGCAATAACCGTCACCAGCTTCACTTAAACCGACATCACCATACTAGACCGCGCGGTTTTACGTGTTTTTACCCTTAGACCAAGAACAAAGCCTTAAATCCCTAGAAAATACCCAAATAACCTAGAACATGACCCTAACCAAGACTAGTACTCAATAAAGACCTTAACCTTTAGATTCAATCATAGCTTAGCTTGTTGTGAACAAATTTGCTTATTGTAGTCGAATGAGATACCTAAATCATTTTAACTATAGTAGGATTTCATTTATTGTTAACATTGAATTGTTTTAAATAGTGGATTGACAACCTTCTAGGGAGTATCACACTTCTTAGATCTAGCATACACTAGGCAGTCCACTACATATACTGTTTAACTTCTATTTGGTGGTCTTGTTTTCTATTTCAGGTAGTTCCTCCTAGCCAAAAGGAAGCTCTCATGATCATCTTTGGTTCAAGAGGTCATATCCATGTATCAACCTTCAACCATGTTTAATGTATTCGTCCTAACCCATTTACCCTTATCCATTTAGTCAATATTCAAATAAATGCTCTAAGAACTAGGTGAAACATTTTGGCACGCCTGGTGGGACCCATTTGGGGTTCCTTCCATTTATTCATTTCTAGGTGAAAATTCTATGTTTTTTTCTTTTTTGAAAGATTCTCACATTAAAATTCTTCCCTAGAATCTTCTATTCTTCTATTGTCTAAAAGAAATTGTGTTTTGGTGCTTTAAAATGAACATTTCTTTCCTTTTATTAATATCACATTAGTTAAAGAGCATCCCTTCTCCTTTTCATTTCTTGGTGTCATCAAATTCAATACTTCAATTTGGGCTTAAAATTAACTACATTTCATTCTGCTTTAATGCATTAGCTCACATTAAATGAGGGCAAAATATATGCTGGAAGTCATGCCTAGCTAATGGTTGACAAAAAAACCTAGAAAAACACTTCCTTTCTCTTCTTCTCTCTCTGAGTCTTATCCAAACATCACAAAATTGAAAAATATAAACATTATTAAACAACATCTTACCCAAAAGAAGCTATAGGTGATCACATGATCACGACACAATGGGTACCCAGCTCGTTACTTCTATCGATTCATTATCTCAGAAGATGGCCCACCCTCACCATAACATACCTAAAACCTCTCCTTTTAGATATCCTTCTTCGTAGGAAGCCTTCCTCACCAAAAACTCTATTCTAAAGTTCATGAGTCAGTCTTCTAAATAGCATAAGATGAACAAACATAAAGAAAAGAGCACTCTTAGGATCATATTTTTCTTAGTGTTTCTACTTGGCTTGCATTTTGAGGTGAGAGGACATGTTCTTCATTTTTTTATTATTAGTATTTCTCCTTACACAATCCTCATCCTAGTTGGTGTATTCTAGATTCATCTGAGTTGTTTGGACCCTATTTTCATCATTCTTAGAATTTTAGGTTTGATTCCACATTTGATTTTAACTCATAACCACATTTTCTTCATCTCTATTTCAATTTCATAAGAACTCGTGTCGACCAGTCCGGTGACCATCATTGGTTACACTCAGATCACAATGGTTTTACCCAACCAAAGATTAGTTTACTTGTTCTTTTGGTTAACCTTCCCAAAAGGACAATTGCTTCACCTTATTTGTTGTTTAGATTCTCTGTAACTCTTATCATCTTCTCTGTCCTGATAAAATCCATCAGCATCTTATCTACTTGGTAGATTATTAGCCTTTTGCCTTGTTTTGACAAACCGTGAATTTTCACAAAGACCGACCATGGTTACCTTTGACCAACATCGCTTACCATAACTGGAATTGGTTAGCCGGCTTCAAATTTTTAGTAGACATTTTGTACCTAATCCACCTAAACCACCACATACCACCACTTGTTTTTCCTATCTTTGTTGTATTTCTGTGTCATTTATAGAAAGTAGTCCTACTACGTCGGTAATTATTTACATGGTGTTAACATGTAGCCAAACAAATGCCCTCATAATCGACACTAGTTATCCACCACTCCCACCTAGTCCTTCACCACCTTCTATTTTATCACCCATGGATCCTACCCAACCTATCACTATTGCCATAGGGGACAAGGAGTTCACATGAATCCTTCAAAAGAACCCTACCGCTCTACGCTTCTATATTTCCCACTCATCATCTGTTAGAAAATAATGGATAAAATATGTGGAATAATCCCCACATAATCAAAACAATAGAAACTAATATGGAGAAAATATTACAGATCTCAAATAAAATTACGAATAAACTAACACAACGCAAATAGAGTATTTAACGTGGTTCACCCAATTTGGGGTACATCCACCAAGAATCACTTGCTTAGATTTTATTATAAGCCACCACTCTCTCAATACAATACTGATATCCGTTTGGAGCTATGCTCAAAAAAATCTACAAAATTCACACCCAAATTCAAAACACATCCACAATGTTACATATTGTCTACCATATGCATAAAACCATATAAGTAGAAAACTGCTTAAGTAGTTTTACAAAACCGTGGGTATTAAAAATCATGGGCCAAAATCGTCTCATAAAAATATGGGTAGAAAATCCCACCCATATGAGAAAAGCATGTTTCCTAATATATCAAGCTAGTTTTAAGGCCAATTTTTTTTTTTCAGGGCTGCAACCCCAAACCCTTGGTAATGGGGGCTACCACCCCATAATCCCCGCTCGGGGCCTTGCCTAGCCTCAAACACTAGAGAGACAACTATGGAAAGTGTACGAATCTTAGTGTACAGTCTTCAACACTTTCTCGCATGAAAACAGGCTCCACAACCTAAGAATCTCCCACTTAGAGACTAGTTTTCCTCTGAGCAAGCTTCTCAACTCTTCATTAGTTTCTGTGAAGACCAACCAAAGCTGAACAAAGCTTCAATTTTTCCATTATGACCACCTTGGTCATCATATATCTAGTATTTTGACTAGTATGAATCTTCTCTAGCTTCAACTTCTCTTCCTCCAAAGTTGTCCTGATGAAATGGTTCCTTAACTGTATATGCTTCATCCTATAGTAGAAAGTAGAGTTCTTAGTTAGGTGTATAGCACTGACTGTCACTATGCAACTTTCCTTCCTCATGCTTATGCCCCAACTCCTCAAGCAATTAATGTAACCAAATCATTTCTTTTCTTACCTCTGTGGCATTAATATACCCAACCTCTATGGTTGACAAAGCCACAATCTTCTCGTAGTCGTGAAATCTAGCTCATTGTTGTCCCACCTACAATGTAAACATAACATGTCGTGCTCATCTATTTTTCTAAATATCCAGCCATATTTGAATCTACATAACCACACAAAGTGTTGTCTGATCCATTATAGCACAAAACTATCCCCATGGTCCCTTTCAAATACGTAAGGATCCACTTACTGCCTGCCAATGATCTCTACTTGGATCACTCATAAATCTATTCACCACTCCCATTGTATGGGAATTATCGAGCCTAATGCACACCATGGCATACATCAAACTACCAAGCATTGATGAGTAAGGTACCTTGGAAATTTTGTTTCTCTCTTGCTCTGTCTTGGGACACTTTGCTCTTTTGATAACTTGAAATGGCCTCGCCAAAGGAGTCCCAACCGGTTTGCATCCTACATATTAAACCTCTCCAAGACCTCCTTAATGTAATCTTATTGAGATAAAGTCATCTTCCATTCCTTTCTATCCCAAGATATCCTCATACAAAGGATTTGTTTTTCTGCCCCCCAAATCCTTCATAAAGCAAAGGATTCACTTCGCTTCTTCTTGAGTACTTTTATTTCTTACATGTTTTTACCTGCAACCAACATGTCATCCACATACATACACAAGATAATATAGCTACCATCCTAAAATTTCTTTGCATACATGCAATGGTCAAAATGACATCTAATATAACCTTGCTCCATCATGAAGCTATCAAATTTCTTATACCATTGACGTGGAGCTTGTTTCAAGCCATACAAGATCTTCTTCAATTTGCACACCATCTCCTCTTTACCTTTGACCTCATATCCTCTCGGTTTCTACATATATAGTTCATCCTTCAAGTCACCATGGAGAAATGCAATTTTTACATCAAGCTGCTCTAAGTGCAAGTGTTCTACTGCAACTATTCCAAGAACAGTTCTAATAGAAGTCATTTTTACTACAAGAGAAAAATATCATCAAAATCTATATCTTTTTCTATGCAAACCCCCTTGACCACCAACTAGGCTTTGTATCTTTTCTTTCCTCCTTCACCTTTGACTCACGAACACCCACTTGTTCTGTAATGCTCTTTTTCCTTTGGGTAACTTCACCAAATCCCATGTCCGGTTCTCCATGAGAGCCTCGATGCTCCTCATCCATGGCTTGCTCCAACTTCTTCCCGCATCTACCTCAGTATTGCTTCATCAAAGATCTATAGCTCTCCAATATCAGTGATTAATAAATAATAAAGAGAAGTAGAAAAAAATTCAAGTTCTCTTCTTACCCTAGAAGACCTCCTCAATATAGGAGTTTGGGGTTCCTATTGAGGAGGTTCCTGAACTGATTCATGTTTCACTTTCCCATCTGGAATATCCTCTACCACTGTATATTCTTTCTTAGATTCTTCCCTATTTTCCCCGCAATCGCTACTTATACATGACTTTCTCATCAAAGCCACATCCCTAGATTGAATGATTTTCTTGTCCTTAATACTCCAACATTTATATCCAAAGTCATCAACACCATAATGGATGAATTTCTGATTTTTCCTCTACCTTGGTCCTATCATCCTTGTCTATGTGAAAAACACCTCACATCCAAAGACTGTAAAAATGAATAATCAAATTTCTTACCATACCAAGCCTCCTCGGGCATGCCTCCATCCAAGGTGCTTGAGGGTCCTCTGTTTATCAAGTACATAGTTGTGCTCATCGCTTCGCCCAAAAGGAAAGAGGCAATCCTCGTATGTAACCTCATTCTCCTAGCACGTTCCATTATTATTTTGTTCATCCTCTCCGACACCCCATTTTGCTGCGAAGTTCCTGAAATCATCTTTTTCCTATGGATTGCATTCTTAGGACAATAATCATCAAATTAATTGTTTGCAATACTCCCTTCATTATCTCGACTGAGACATTTTAGCTTAAGACTGTTTCATTCTCTACCAAGGATTTCCATTTAACAAAAGTGTCAAATACATTAGATTATTTTCTACTACATTAAACCCAAACTTTCCTTGTTGCATCATCAATAAAAGTAACATAATAACTTGAACCCCTAAGAGATGATACAGAGCTAGCCCCACACATCGTAGTGCACCAACTCTAACTTACTCTCTTTCTTTGTAGTTCCAACCTTTAGAAACCTTACTTGCTTCTCGTTTCCCATATATGTAGTCCTCATAGAACTCCAAATCTATTTCTGTATATCTAGGAAAATCCTTCTTTATGATCTCCATGCCCTTATGGCTCATATGACTGAGCCTATAGTGCCACAATGTTGTATCTACTTCTAAAGCCACAAGATTACAAACATTAGTTCTATAAGTGGTTAAATACAAGGTTCCAACCTTCTTACCTCTTGTCACCACAAGAACACCCTTGGTAACCTTCCAAGAGTCCGTTGTAAATATCACAATACAACCATCACTTCCCAACTGGCCCGTTGATATCAGATTTCATTTTAAAGTAGGCACATGTCTGACATCCTTTAATATCCATGTATTCCCATTCTACATCTTAACCCAAACAGATCCTTTTCCAACTATACTGCAAGGCTCATCATCACCAAGAAAAACATGCCCAAAATCCCTGAAACATAATCAACAAAATAATGCCTATGTGGAGTAGCATGGAAAGAAGCCCCGAATCTAAAACCCGAGATTCAAGAATATTGTGCAAAAGAAAGAATCAAAATATCCCGACATAAATTAGTCATTACCACATTTACCTCCTTTTTTTCTTACTGTTGTTTCTTCTTGTCCCAAAGCTCCCAAAAATCCTTCTTTACATGCCCAAACTTTCCACAATGCTAGCATACTATCTTGCTTTTGGATTTTGAGCTTGCCCGATCCTTTGATTTTCCATGGATTCCTCTATTCTTCTATCTCCCTCTAGTTTCCACTGTCAAAGCATTCCCTAAAGTAGAAGATTCACCAGAGATTTTTCTTCACATTTTCTCGCTTAGAATCACCTCTACAACATCCTAAAACTTCAACTTTGAGTTAGTTGCAACCAAGTTGCTTATCGCCATTACTGTGCTATTCCAACTCTCTAGTAAAGAGCATAGAAATAATAAATCCCTAACTTCTTCATCAAATTCTATTATAACCGAAGGTAGCATATTTACAACCGTATTAAAATCATTTAAATTATCTGCTACTAAACTATTCTCATACATCTTCATATTAAACAATTTTTTCATTAAAAATATATTATTAGAGGCAGAGGGTTTTTCATACAACTTCCCTAATGCATCCATCAATTCTTTTGTAGTCTTTTCCTTTGAAACATTAAATAATACCAAAGATGTAAGACACAACTAGATTGTCCCAAGTGCCTTCCTATCTAGCAAATCCCATTCCACATCCATCATGCTCAAGGGTTTGTTCACCTTCTTAGATAGTGGAATATAAAGATCCTTCTGATAAAGGTAATATTTCATCTGCATCTTCCAAAGACTAAAATTCTACCTGTTGAATTTATCAACCCTATATCTTCCATCATCTGCCATAGCTCCCACTCAAGATAAGACTATCCCTACAATTCAATAGTTTAACAAACCAAACCAGGATCTAATACAAATTGTTAGGAAATAAGGGATAAAATATGTAGAATAATCCCTCACAGAATCACAACAATAGAAACTAATATGAAGAAACTATTACAGATCTAAAAAAAATTGTAAAATAAAATAACACAACACAAAGAGACAATATTTAATGTGGTTCCCCCAATTTGGGCTATGTTTACCAAGAATCACTTGCTTATATTTTATTACAAGCCACTACTCTCTCAATACAATACCCATAACTATTTGGAGCTATGTTCAACAAACTTTACAAAATTAACACTGAATTCAAAACACATCCGCAATGTTACATACTACCTATCATATGCATAAAACCATATAAGCGCACAACTACTTAAGAAGTTTTACAAAAATGTGGGTATTAAAAATCATGGGCCAAAACCATCCCATAAACCTATGGGTCAAAAATCCCACCCATATGAGAAAACCACATTTCCCGATATATTGGGCACGTTTTAAGGCCAATTTTTTTTTTTTTTGCACCCCAACCCCGGAAAGAAAATATGGAAAGTGTATAGTACTCTTAGTGTATAGTCTACAACACTTTCTCACATGAAAATAGGCTCCACAATGTAACATCATCCACTTGATATGCCTCGGTCAGGTTGATATACGGCATGCCCGTATCTATCCCCCCGACCCTCTTTCCTACTTCATGTATTAGCTCTTTCTGGCTCCGCATTACCCGCATTTGCCTTGCCCCCAGCTTTTTCAAAGCTAGGCCCTGTACTGTTATGACCACTTTGCATCTACCACATCTATTACACCCGCACCTCCACTATACCTTCGTCCACCACTCGTAACGTAACCTCATCCATGCCTATTGTCTCACATATACCCATAGTAATGTAACCACTCATAATGTCTCTGGACCACACAACTCTCTCACCTACGATGAAATTTGCAATGAGCCCATACACCCATCTATTCCTATTCGTCCATATCCTATACATTGGGAAATGCCTAAATTTAACCGCTTCAATAGCAAAGAGGACCCGCAACAACACTTGTGGTCTTTCAAACATGGTTGTTATCTGATCACCCATGATGACGCTTTGCTTTTAAGGACCTTTCCCATGTCTCTGACTAGGCCCACATTAGATTGGTATAGTGGGTTACCTAGACATTCTATCTTCTCATTTAATCAAGTAGCCCAAGCCTTCTTGGATCACTTCTCCATCAACATTGTTAAGAAGGTTACCATGACTGACCTCTACTCTACGTGTCAATATGATGATGATTTTATCACGAATTTTTTCACATGTTGGCATAGCCTTTGATCAATCAACTCACATTCCAATTACCACAAACCAAGCTCATAGAGCTCTTCACTTGAGCTTGTGCTAGACATATCTCGCCAACCCTGCAAGTCCATACTTTCCAAACCTTCAATGAGGCATTCACCATGGCACGAAAGCTAGAGATTTGGGCCATCAAATAAAATAAAATTCAACTACGCAATAAGAACTCGGCATTTAAGTCAAAAGATACCTCTTCTTCTTTGAAACCATATAATAATTATTCAAAATCCAAGGGAACTGCTAATGCAGTGGTACTCAAGGCTAACCTAGCTCATCCATCAAATCAGGATAACCCTCATCTAATCTTTCTCCTATCTAGACCTTTCAATTCAGACGAGAACAATGGAAATACACCCCAATTAGGGATCCTTATTCTTATGTCCTATAAAATCTCATTAAATTTGGGGCCATCACCCTTCCTCCAAGAAACCACACACTATTTTTGATCCTACTTGCCCCACACCCGCATGGTACAAAGAGCATGACTTCTATAACTATCATCAGGTAAAAGGTCATAGTGACAACAATTACATCACTTTCAAGAACATTTTCTAGGAAATGCTTGAGAATGACGAGTTAGTCTTGGATAATCTAAATGCACCTGCCAATCAAAACCTATACATCTTCAAGAAACCATTTCCTAATCACACCCCTTCTTTTGATCAAACTAGAGAGACCTCAACTAATGATAGCCATACCCACGAGGTCCATGCTACTTTCATTGACGCACTTTTGATTGCTTCCCAATTACCTCATATTCCTTCCATAGAGGAAATATCGGCCCTAAGTCCTCCACCTACACATGAACCAACTTCACCTATTCCTCCACCCACAGAGGAACACCTTTCATCTCCTCCCTCACCTATGAAGGATTCTTATGTTAACATCAAGACCATTTCACCTTTGGCTTCTCCACCTAGAGAGCCATCACCTGCATACTTTTCCGACCCACAAAAGACAGGTTGTTTATCCCCTCCACTCATAGAGGAGCACTCATCATCTCCTCCACATATCAAAGATTGAGTAGAAATTTTGTTTCCTCTAGGTGACCATTCTCCATTAGCCACCCAAGATCCTACAGACTTACTTTTGGCTCTCTTAACCACAGAGGTTGAAGCTAAAAAAATTCCCCATTTCTAAGACACATTTTATGGGAATCACCATTGGATCCACATCAACCTCACCCACTACGTGTTGTTCTCAAACTTAGCCAACCTCTAGGATTATGTGGATAGAGTCTTCTTTGTGGGGCATCTTCTACTTCCTATCTCAACACAAATTCGGATGTCACTCACCGACACTTCCACTATCTATACAAAAAGTATTTCAGCCAATCGAACCAAACACAACCACAACTATCAAAAATTCTCCCACGATGCCACTCATGGCTCAACTCACACCTCTACCCATAACTAAACATGCTTCTACATCCAAAGCTACACCTACATCATCTTCCTTGCCTAAACCTATTACAACATTAGGGGTCATCCCAACGGCTAGCCTTACTCATCCACCCATCAAATTAGATTTATCCACATCCTCCAAAACTAACACCAAAATTAATTCAACCTCTAAAAAGAAGAACCAATCCCCTAGATATTGTATCTCAACATCACCGATCACACCTTCATCACCTTCACCCCTTATGTCCATCTTAAGACCCCACCCTTTGATTCTCGGCTAAGAAACCTTCGCCCACCAAGAAACTAAAAATGCAATGACCCATTCCTCCTTGCGGACCTCTAACATACCCAAACACCGACACAACTTCTTCCCACACCTACAACATTTTTACCACCCATATCTCCCATACCATTGATAACTTCATCACTAAGCTGTGACACTTCGATCTCTTTCACTCACACCCCCTACCCGAACCATGCCATCTACCTCTGCATCCCCATCGTTATCCCCATGGGTAACTCACCCTCCTCCACCATCCACTTTTCCTTCCAGATCTCATGCACTGTATAACCTTTACCCAAGAAGGTGTAACCTAAAGGAAAAAATATGCTACCCTCCAATAAGGTAGTCAAGCTAGCCACACACTCTATTGCCAATTCATCTTCCATGCCCCTACCTAAGCAAACATGACCAACACCTAAAACCATGCCAACACCTAAAACCATAGCTCGACCCACTCTCCCTCTTACAAAGCCCCTTCCTATAGAATCAACTACACCTACACCCAAACCCACATTCACTTCCCATTGTGATCCACTAGTGGGATCCTATGCCAAAATCTTAACCAACCTCCTTGAAAATTTTGTCATCACATTACCACCTCTTAGACCTTAAGACCCACTCAAACCCAAACCAAAGGGGTTTGACGAAACCAAAATTTTTTCCTACCATCATGTGTCAGGACACGATGTAGAGAAGTATAAGGATTTGAAAATCGTTCTTATCCAGTTGTGTCCTCCTGAAGAAAACTTTAATGATGATGACCTTCTCGATGAGGACCCCATTTCACCAGCACAAGTTTCCACAGCTCTTCCCTCATTTCCTACTCAGTGACCAAAACCTCCAGCCCCACAAATCTTAGAGTTACCTCCAAGATTGGAAATTAACATGGTGCACATCGAGAACTCTCCAAACCTCCACCCAAATGTTAGTGTGCCCAATTCATCTCACAAGGTTCCTTCCCACCACTTGGATTTTTCCCTTCTTGTTGCTATACCGTTCATGGCTCACCTACTTCACCTACCTCCCTGCCTCAAATCAACATGATCAAAATTGCTACCCACACATTGAAGGATAAAGGCAAGGAAAAGGAAATTGACCCACCAACCACCCCTATACCCAACATATAATCTACACCCACACCTAAATTAATTATCCGTGGTCCCACATATCCTATTTCTAATGGGGTTACACATCGCATGATGCTCAAACAACTACCACAATCCTCCCTCAAAATGTCCCTATATGACCTCATCCAAACCTCTAAATCCCATCGCTAAGCTCTCATGGAGGTCCTTCAATCTATTGAGGTCTTACCTAATGACCCTACACCTATAGCCTCTATTATTACACCTCATCATGTAGCCTCTCTTACAAAATTACCATATTCTTCTACACCTCCACCCACTCACCAAGTAGCCACCCTCAAATTTTTAGATGAAGAGATCACACCACACCAAATCAATGACCCAGATCCAGCCCTTTTCATCTCCATCCACATCAATGATATACATGTACAACATGTTCTTATCAATGGGTGCACTAGCATTAACATCATCTCCTCCCATGCATTCGACCAAATGCACATACCTGAAAATTGCATGCATAAACATCCTGTCATGTTGAATTCATTTAATGTTACTTGTCACCTCTACACTTGGCACTATCATCCTCCATATTTGTGTGGGCACCTGCCCTATTTCAAAGTTAGTTTACGTCTTGGAGGGGGAATTTCAATACAACATGTTGCTTGGTAGACCCTAGATTTGTGTTATGGGTTGCATTCCTTCCACTCTGCATCATTGTGTGAAGTTTGAGCATGAAGGGCACACTTATACCATTCCAGATGACCCATCACCTTTCAAAACCTGCAACATGCTTTACCAACCCAATGATGTGCTCATACCCATTAAAGTGTCTTCATCCATGACCACTTCCTCTTCACCTACACCTCCGCCCACCAATGTCACCGCTACATCAACTGCACCTAACTCCTCCATCCCTACCACCACCACAACTTCCACTACCGACCCATCAGCCTCCCAATTAGCTAGCTCCACCTCCGATCCAATCTCTAACACATTGTCTATCCCAACCACCCACATATCAACCACTGATCCCTTGGAAGGTATTTTTCAACACCTCACTCTAGGGGAGTATCACCTATATAATGTCAAAACATTCCTTACTCCACAAGAGTATGGAAGCCTTCATCAACATCCTCATTACAATCACCATATAGGAGAGCATCTCCTTTACGGTCCTCCCCACCTTCACACGAATATCACCTATGAGGTACTTGATACTACAACTTATACACCTGAACCACCATAAAAAACCCACCCATTTTTCTGCTGACCTCCAGTCACTCACCAATTGCCATTTCACCCACACCTTCCTGCACCAATGTGTGTGGAAGGGTTTTGGTTTTGGATTTTATGAGCAAGGTCATCATAATGTTATTCCATGTACCACTTACAAATATAACAACCATAGTGGTATAAAATTTGTTAAACCACCTGCCAAGAAGGCCCGCATTAAACTCAAGAAGGATATCATCCCTTCTCCACCTTCTTCACCACCATCACCACCCTCACCAACAGAGTCGATGGATCTAAAACCCATTCCTCCTAAATTTTGTTTTTAGAAACACCATTTCCTTGGGGTCTATGACTTATGAACATGAGGGCGAGGCTCCCTCTTCTCTTCCCTTCTTGTATCCCAAAATGATCAATGACGATACACCTTATATTAACGTCATCCAATGTCAAGATGATGAATCTATACTCACATACCTTGGTGCGTAAGAATCATATATTCAGCGGTTGTTACCATCTCGAGATGTAACCATGTTGAATTAATCAACTATCGAAATCAACATCCATACTCGGGACAACCCGCACATTCTAAAGATTGACCAATCTTTAGAAACTTCTAAACAGAAGCCATCACTTCTTTTCTCAAAGATCATAACCATACTTTTGCTTGGTCTTACATAGACATGCCGGATATTGACCCCATAATAGTTGTCCATAATATCGTAACCATTCCCGATGCAAAACCCATAAAAAAGATGAGTAAAATGTACCTCGCATTGCTCTTACGGTCAAAGAAGAAATTCGCGCCTTCTTTCTTTTTCCTTCATCTTACCCATAGATTATACTTGATGGATTTCTAACATTGTCCCCGTCACTAAGGTGATCAGGAGACTCCACATTTACATAGATTTCCATGACCTCAACCTAGCTTGCCTACAATATGACTTCCCTTTACTCGGTATTGATCAAGTGGTTGACCTTACCGCTGGTCATGAGATGCTATCACTCATGGATGGTTTCTCGGGTTATAACCAAATCTTGCTTTCCCTAAAATATCAACACAAAACCACGTTCATCACCCCTTGGGAACCTTTTGCTATCAAGTCAACCCTTTTGGCCTTAAAAATTTTGGAGCCACATATCAATGGGCTATGAATTACATCTTCCATGACATCATGCACCATATATTAGAAGATTACGTAGATGATATCTTGGTCGAATCTAAAAACCACTCGAGCATATAGCCATCCTAAAATCCATCTTTTACTTGCCTCATTAAGTATTGTGTTCGCCTTGAACCTAAGAAATGCATCTTCGTGGTTCTCTCAGAAAAATCCTCGGGATTTATTGTCTCCTTAAGTGGTAGATAGGTTAACCCTACTAAATTCAAGGCCATTCTCAAAATTCATCCACCCACTAATCTGCGGCATCTCTGTAGCCTGCTAGGTAAGTTACATTTTGTTCACCGTTTCAATTCACAACTATCCAATCGGTGTCAGCCATTTCATCAAATTCTCAAAAAGTATGTTTCCTTTAAATGGGATGAGAACTGCCATAAAGCTTTTGAAGCCTTAAAATAATACCTTATCCAACCACCTGTACTCATTCCACCTAAAGACGATCAACCCTTCTACCTATACATCTCAGCTACTAATCACTCCTTGTGGGCCATGCTCACTCATCGCAATGAACAACACAGGAGCAAGCAATTTATTACATAATCCATATTGTTTTGGACTACAAAACTCGATACACCCATGCTAAAAAACTTTACTTAGCATTATTATTTTTTTCCACCAAACTCCATCATTATCTACTTAACCACAAAACCTATGTTGTGACCATCACCGACCCCTTACACTTCATGTATGTCAAACCTTGCCAAAATCAATGAGCTGCATGTTGGCTTATGCTTATGGCTGACCTCAACCTTGAATTCACCCATGAAAAGTCCATCAAGGGTTAGGCTATTTCGACCAATTAGTTGAAACACCTATTTCCAGGGACCAACCCTCTAACTTTGAATTTTCAAATGAGTCTATTGCTACCCTTTCCTTGGACAAACCGGCGTACCAAATGACACTCTTCTTTGAAGGTTCCAAGTGTCATCGTGGGGGTGGGTTTGGTGTTATTCTCATTCCTCTTGATGGCGAACCCATGTCTTTATCTTTCAAACTTGATTTTGATTGTACAAATAATATTGCTAAATATGAAGCACTCATATTGGGTCTCCAAACTACCTATTCCTTAGAGCATCTTTTGTGATTCTCAATTGGTCATAAACCAAGTCAATGGTATATACCACTATCATAATGAGATACTTCAAAGGTATAAACATCATGTGGACATACTTTTGAGAACCTTTAACAATTACACTCTTCAAACCGTCCCCCATTCTACCAATAAATTTGTAGATACCATGGCCTACTTGGCTTCTCAAATACCCGCTTCACCCACCGATTCTAAAATATTTGTCACCATACAAAGACTCCAATCACCCTCTTATTTACCTCATGAATTTTACTCTATCGGAACCACTAGTCCCGACTCCGAGTGACTTTTGGTAAAAATAAGACTCATACAATCTTTCCCTCTCCATCTTACCTCCCGACCTCACTCGTAATGGACAACGCACTTTTCTTAAAAGGGTCTCTCATTACGTCATCATGGGTGGCCTCCTCTATAAGCGTGGATTTGATGGTATTCTCTTATGATGCCTTATGAGTTCTGAAATTCCTTATACCATTAAGTAAGTTCATGATGGCATATGTCGAGGTCGGTTCAATGTCCTTGTTGTTGTTAAGCATGTTCTTCACCTAGGATATTACTAACTAACTCTTAACCATGATGGTTGTGATTATATTAAGCTTTGTGTAAAATGCCAACAAAATTCCAACCTTCATCATACACCCACTCATACCTTATAGGTTTCCCTGTAACCTTTGGACCTTCTCTCAATGGGGTTTGGATATTTTCAAAGAAATCAATTCCCATTCTTCCCAACGACATCAATGGATAATCACCACTACAAAATATTACACCAAATGGGTTGAAGAGATACCTCTCATCTCCACAAAAGATAAGAAAATATGTGAGTTCATTAATCAACATATCATATGTCACTTTGGTGTCCCACATTGCGTCATCACCGATAATGAAAAACAATTAAAAAATAAAACCTTGCTGAAATTTGTGACACCTTCGGTATTCACTAAGTTTCTCATCACCATATTAACCACAAACCAATGGCCGGCCAAATCCATTAATAAAACCCTGAATAAAATTCTCTTGAAAGTGGATAACAATACTAGGAAGGACTGGCATACGAGACATTCCTTTCACTCTGTGGGCATACAACACTAGTATTCACACTTCCACCGTGTTGCCACACCTTTTTCTCTATTCTACGATGCAGGCTATTTTACCTCTCGATGTCCAAATTCCTCTCGTCTGCATTTCTCTCCATGACATGATCAATGATGATGACTTTCACCAGGACTATTTAACACAACTTGAGTTATTAGACGAACGTCATCATAATGCTCTTGACCATCTTCAAGTTTACTGAAAAACGTATCAAGTGTCCCTATGAAAAACGTGTCCATGAACAAACCTTCCAAGTCAATGACATTTTCCTAAAATAAAATCAACATGTAACCAAATGGAATAAAATTAAATGGGGCAAATTTTCTCCTAATTAGCTTGAACCATACATCATGACTCATACTTATGAATCATGTGTTTATCATTTATCTTCACTAGATGGTAAACTGAACCTCGAGCCCCTTAATACCTTGCATCTTTGACCATTCTACTATTGAATTTTAGTCCCACCTCACCTTCTACCTCTTTTCATGCTCATCCTTTGAGTGAATTTCATTTCCCTCCTTTCACTATGCCATCCCCAATGATTAAACAAGAATAATGTGCGTACCCGTCACTCTTTTATCTTCTCTTAAATATGTGTACCATGGCACTGCACATGGCACGATTGTCATGGATACGTTTCATATACTTTCAGATGAGATCCCATGGTCATTTCACCTTGATTTCTAAACAAGAATCTGATTCTTCACCTTAGTCTTGTCCATGACTTAAAATTCCTCACGTGGGATCCAAATCCTTGAGTGAAACTTCAAATAAAAAGATGACTCCCTCAAAAAGGACATATTTCTCTCTATATCTCTATTATAAATAGAATGATCCCTTTAAGGATAGCTATGTAAATCTTGCTTCAAAAAAAAAAAAAAAACTTCAGAGATTCGAAGCTTCCCACATTGATCGATCTATCTCAAATATAAGTCAAAACATAAAACATTTTCGTCATGGACTCGCTCATTTTGATCTTGGATCTTTCGCTAAAAGGCATGCTACCAAATACCATATAAACTAACCACTTTTTACCCTCTCACCATTCATACTTTCATTTCCTACAACCTTAAGGGACCTACGGAACCATGACATTTGGTGATCATGTGACTACTTTTCATCTTTCAAATAATCAATCATGCAATTTCCTTAGGGTATTACATTCATCACCTATCTAAGGTATGACCCACCCATTATGATCCTTACCCATCAGGTGGCTTTCTTTCCTCCTCTTATCTTTTAAACCTTCTTCATTATGTATTGCTTATCTTATACATGACTATATCCTTGACACTTATCTTTGGGTAATTTTCCTCTTTCATCACAATCAGCTCAAAATCACCCATACCAGGGTGCCCACGATTCAACCATAACTAAGATGACCTCACCTCAACCATGAATATAACCTACCAACTCATTCTCATACCTCCTTGCATTCTTCCCTAGCTTATGGGAGAACTACATTGGCCTAAGGTCCCTTTTTGCAGGGACTATGTAGGCAGCACTCTGAGGGCATAGGGCCCTTAGCGGTTAGCTCACCACTCTCTACCATTACAAATTCCCCTTTTCATTTCCTAATTACATTCTCCCTAATTAGTTTCCTTTTTATATCAAGAATCGGAAATTAAACCAAACAAACGATAGATTGCTTCACATATTTAACATCATCATTCATATATTCATTATGTCTACCATTTATTTACCATTATCGTGTGTGTTACTATAAAACATCCTAACATGACTCATATCATCATTAATTACACAAATTAAAGCATTACAAACTCAACCAATTCCAACTCACCGTGCCTAAACTAGCCTAAAATTCATCATGCCTAAACCACAACCTAACTTGATCCATGATTATGACCGACTCAACCATGCCTATGACCTAACTCCACCATACCTATGACTGACTCAACCATGCCTATGATCTGACTCCACCATGCCTATAACCTGACTCCACCATGCCTATGACCTGACTCCACCATGCCTAACACACCTATCATACATCCATCTATGCATAATAATCAAATTCTATCAACACAGATATATCATCACCAAATCATCCATCTCATCATATAAACTCGTATCCATACAATATACACTGATACCAAATAATATGCATCTCTCAAAAACTCTCATATACAGCCTCACCATCTTTGGCACACAGGCCAGTATATGATCAAAAATAAACAAAACTCTCATAAGCATCCTCCCTCTCTTTAGCACGCAGGATGGTATATGATTAAAAATAAACAAAACTCTTGTATACATCCTCACTCTCTTTGGCATGCAAGATGGTATATGATAAAAAAATAGACAAAACTCTCATATACATCCTCACTCTCTTCAGCACGCAAGATGGTATATATCAAAAATGAATAACTACATCAAAATGGAGGGACATACATCAGACATCATCCTACCTGGATATCCTCCATATCAATCTCTCCCATCTCCTCCTCCCCCTTGGCTCCTGTCCGGCGGCCTTCTAACATCTCACCATTCGTCATGGGTCATGGACGGGAACCTTTAAGTACATCACCTAAGGCTGGCCTCTCGTGAATCGGTTGCCTCACCCCGATCCTATCCCTGGGGCTCAATGTCCCCCTGTGCTCTCCACTATTTGGGTGTGAGATCTTATCCTCTCACTTGAGGTTTTGTTATGCCATGTACTCTATGTAATATAGAAAATATATCCTTGCCACCATCATCTCGGTCCTGATAATACCTGCCTCACCTAAGGCATCCCATAATCTAGCTACGTGTACTGCATCTGTGGTGTCCCCATCGACCTCGACGACTTCATGCCTATCTTGTGGGATCCTTTCCCACCCCTACCTATAAACGTAGACCTTGTCCCAGTACTTGTGGTGGTGTAACTGGCCTCACACCCTGTGCCTGTATCTGGGCCTGTAGTGTCTCAAATCATGCATGCGCAGTGGCTAACTAGCACTCTAAACTTGTAAACTACTCCTGTAGGCTGGCCACCTGATCATCATCACCATCTCCACCCTGGGCCATCTAGTCCTGTAGAGTGGCCACCTCCGCCGCTAAACCTACCAATTGCCCTTACACCATCCTTAGCTGTGTAATGAGGGTTGCCACTTACCTCTGTAAGGTGTCTCTCTACACAGTGATGGTGGCTAAATATTGCTTCCCTGGCCTAGGAGGTAATACTCTTAAATGAGCCGCCCACCACTATCTATACTTATCAGTCACCCTAGAATCAACAATCCACTGGTCTCTCACCTTCTCCTCCTTCCTTGTAGTACTATCGCTGTGGTAGTGGCAGTGGTCTCTCCACATCATCTCTCCTGTACTATGTGAAGGGTGGTAGTATATCCTATGGTAGCCCAAAATACCATCTGACGCTATTTATAGGAATCATCTTGTGCTCTCCTACACGGTGCCCGTCTATCCACCTACATAGATGCAATCCATTTAACTCATTAGCCATCTATCTGTATGAGGTATAACCCACATAGAGTCTCTAAATAATGTCCACACCGGACAATCCCTCCAATAACCTGCCTGTAATATGCTACATCATGAGTAGCCCTATCTACTCAACACTCTCCAATTAGTGGCACCCATCACCTATAACCTACCCACACCAAACCCGGCTCAAATTCATCCACCCAGTTATACCAATAAGAAAAACACACATAATGTGCTCGTAGGCCCAACATTGTAGAACAAATTTGCAAGTATAAGCTTTGAACCATCGAGCCACCCATATGCCCATAGCTCTTTATATAACTTCACCAGAATGCTTTGGTACCCATAAAAAGTAGGTCCTTTCCATCACCATATCATGCAAAACCCTCATCATTGATCATGGGAATCTCCCACCTTCTACATCCGATAGTGTAAAACAACAAACTACCTCCAAAGAATAACACTACTAGCCTCTTCTCCTATGTTTGGGCTGTACATATCTCCGTAACTCATGTTAGCACTATTGAATGTCATCTCTATCAATCCCTCACCAAGTACTATCAAGCATCAACTCCTTATGTGCCTCCGACGAGATCGAGTATACCTGCATCCCCAATATCGATAACAACAAGATCCTTTAAACATCCTCCAAGGTGACTATCATCTCCCCGTTGTAGGTGGAATGTGTTGGTTGCTAAATCCCATCTATCGATGAGGGCAACCATCAAACTCAGCTCTTTGGACTACATGTTAGTAGCATATGACCACACTTAGGCCCACATCAACCACATGTCGCCATTCCTCAACCGTCACAAAATTACGAAATTTCAAGAGTAGGGGCGAAACTTTGTCTCACATCCGTAGCTGATCTCTCACCTGCATCTAGCAAAACATCACATTAATACACCTTAATCATAACCACCATCCCACTCAGCACCTCACCTATACCTACCACCCTACCTCTTTTTTTCCTCCTAACCTACTTGCATATCACATATTCTATCTACCCACCTCAACCCTAACCCATTATCACTCACCCATACCTCTTTTAACCCCTTTACCCACACAACGTATTTCACCACAACATCTTCTCTTACCCCTACCTACCTCACCCACCTAACCTAGGGCACTTTTGGCCCACATTTTCCCCCTAAAATGAGATTAGTACTGGTTATCTCCAACTGACTCTAGTCTCCCCTAAACCGGCATCGGTGACCTATTTCGTGACCAATACTTTGGTTTTACGCTACCGACATCAAATAACCCTTGACCAATGCTAGTAATCGCCATGGTGAAACCGCAACACCCAAACCCTACTTTTTCCAAAAACCTCCCTTTTTTACCCTTCTACCTTCCCATTTCTACCTCAATCCCCCCTCAACCCCTCCCCACCCCTCATTCACCCACCCACCTCTCCTATTTTTACCTGATTTTCCCTCCCAAAATTCAAATTTCATTTCCCCCCCAAAAACCCGTTTTCTAAAGCCCCAACCTCCACACTACACCACTTTACCTCACAAAAACATGAACAGGGATTGACTCTTACCTCAACACGTTGCCATCGTCATGGTGGCACATCGGCCACCACATAGGTAGTCCATTAGATCCCTCTCCTACCTCTACCATCACCCAATCAACCTAATCACCTCCAACCAACCGAATCAATCAAACCGATCTCGTGGACCCACCTATCGACTACTACTCACTTACTATGTGGCTCACCAACTCATCTCTCTATGTCATTTAGTCACTTTCCACCTTGTTCTTCCTCTCTTGTCATTTTCTCCAATTTGGTAAATGACAAATGATTTTAAAAAACATGGCACTTTTTCTTTTTATAGCCTACCTGACTTGACCAATAGTTTTACCCTGACCGACATCGGTCCTGTGCCCTAGCTTACCATGGTTGGTCCATCGTGACTGGCATCAGTTCCTTCTAACCATTTTCGGTTATCCTGCTTAGTCTCTTTCCTACCCCTACCCCTAATTTTATGACCTGAATCCTTTTTACCTCACCCACACCTGACTTGACACTTCACTTTATCCTCCTGACCTCATCATTTACTACCTCACTTCATCCTCATTTGGGAATCATTATTTTACCCATACTTCAACCCTACCCATGCCATGACCTAGTTCCTTAGACCTGGAACATTGCTAGTGACTGTGACCTCATGTGCTTGCTATACCTTATGGCACTGTTACCCGTGTTGATTGACATACTTGACCTTACCTTGCCTCTTGTCATGACCATTTATCCTGACCCAACCTTTGGTGTACCGGAACATACCTAAACATTCCTACACCTGATCTGCATCATGTTTCCTGACCATATCCTATACCTTAGATACCGGAATCACCTCAACCTTGTTTAGATAAACCTATCGACCTTAGACAATGTAGAGTTTTCCTTCTCTTCAACCTATTACCGTGTTGCAGTTTATACATGTGTATACATTTGACTATTACTACCTTTTACCATGACCCATTACCTAGATTACTTGATTAGACCTTTACCCGTTTTTACCCATATTACCCACCTTCCTCTTCATCGCATTCACCTTTTATCAAACCACTCACCGATTTTTCCTTCTACCTCATCAGTTCCTAGTTTGAGGGGGATCACCTTCACTCACACATGGGGCAACCACATCTTATTTTTGTCAGCATCGCTTACCAATACAAGCTACGCAACAAAAAAGTGGCAAAATGTTAATACCAAAATTGGGTCACACTCCCTTGGTCCCTCAACAAATAACAAACTCAAGCACACTCACATAACCATGGCCCCTTTCACCCCACTCTAATATTAATTTAATTAATTTAATTCAATTAATTCATGCTCTTGTAATATCTATTATGTAAATAGCCTAATTGAGATAATGCCCACACACCCACCTCACCCGTACACCTCATCTAGTCACTTCAACCTAAGAACTATTCTTATTATTTTTCCATAACTAACTAAGACATACCTAAACCCTAAAAATCAAAGCCTACATTCCCTCTAACCACATTCCCGCCCGTTAGAAAGGAAGCTTCCATTCTAATCCACGAGGAAAAACTAACAAGATCTAAGAAATCAAGAGGATCTGCCCACTTTTAGCAAACCTTGAAAATCCTACCCTAACCAATGTCACCACCGTAAACCTTTGTTAGTTAGCTTGGAACCATCATAGGTTACCCTTTTTCCCTAAAACAACCTTATTTCGTGGTTGACACATTTTCTCGAGAGCAAGAGACGAAACTAGAGCTACATATAAGAATAACTAGCATTTGTACATGCATCGAGCATTCACAACTAGCATCGAAGTGATCAAAGATCCATTTGCATTCATGGAAGCATTCAGAGAAGTGCCTGTTGTATATATCTTTTCCCCGGGTAGATATAGACAAGCAGGAGAATGGAGAAATCAAAGAAGCTCAAATCCCTGACATGCCCAAGGCGCACAGAATGGGCACACGACACAGAGTGTCGATAGAGGAAATGGTGCGCCCAAGGCACACTGAGAATGGGCACATAACACGGAGTGTCAACAAGGTAAATTGCACGCCCAAGGCGCATAGAATGGGCGCACGACAAAAGTGTCGATAGAGGAAATGGTGCGCCAAGGCGCATGAATGGGCGCATGACACAAAGTGTTGACAAGGTAAATGGTGCACACTTGGCACATGGAAGAGGATGACGACACACACATGAATGCGCCCTTGGCGCACCTTCAAGAGGTGCAACATTTTGAGCACTGACAGGAAGTAGACCCTGGCGCAGATATTCAGATGGCCATAACTTTTGACTGGGAGCTCGGATTCATGCAAGGTTGGACTTTTCAGAAAGCTTACGAGGTCCTATGTCCAAGCTTAATTGGATGAGAACAAATTCTTAAAAATTCAAAATACAGTTCGCCACTTTTGGGTTCGCTGGGTTCTCACCTACCATCATTATGAGATGAGTTAAGTGCATTCTGGAGGTGGTTGGGGCAGATTTCAATTTTCTCTCTCTTTTCTCTCTCATTCTTCCTATAAATTGTAAGGAGGGGCTTCTTTCTAAAGGTTGGACATTCTTGTTTTGCCCCTCCCTTCTTCTCTTCGGCAGGTGAACTTGTGGAGTTAAAACCTCCCATTTGAAACTGTAATGCAACCTTGCCTCTTGGCATTTTGCAGTGTGCTGTATCAATTTTTGGAGAAAATTAATGCATGTCTGTGGATGATTCTCAACCCTCTCTGTATTCATTTGCATCCCCCTGATCTTTCACTGTGAATCTGGCTATCTGTGCATAATCTTGCATTGCATTTTAATGGTCTGTGTTTATTGGCAAGACAGATGTTCTTCATTCCTCGGTGCATCACCTCTGTTAGTTTAGGTTTTATTTTATGCATCTTCTTACCCTGTCTCCTTGGAAAGTTAGATTAGGTTTTTAGTAAACCCTCTGCATTTTCTACATCCGGATCTCGAACAGAGGAATAGGAACCGGCCTTCATCTGGAGAGCTTTTCCATTTTGCAAGGTCCCACACTTGGGAAAAGCTCCATGTTATGCAATCGTACTGAGAGTCTCAACCCATCGTGTTACAGACATTTAGGGGTGCTGCGATTCGACATCAATAGTGCCATCACCACATCAAAGTCCATCCTATAATCAAATGCCATTTTTATCCAAATATCAAGCTCATATAATAGTAAGTGTTCTATTAACTCGCATTCATCCATTTTAATTTTAGTAGGTTCTCATTATATCTATTATTAGTTTCTACTCCCACCATTTACCTTTATGTAAACTTGAAAATTCCTTCACCCACATCATTAAATTACCCATACCCGTCTTTTAAAGATCTTTGGGTATATCCAAGATCTCCGTAGACCTTTCCATTGCCCTATCCATTTCCATTTAGCCACAAATATGTCCTCATACCGAGACTTTTAGATTTTTCCTCTACCCCAACCATACCGATGCCATTTACCCACAACCATTCTCGATTCACTAAACTAACATCGGTCATACCTGACCAACATTGGTCTCTATGTTTTTACCCTCGATTGAGAACAAATCCTAAAATCCCCACCAAATACCCATAAAATCCCGAACCATACCTTGACCAAGACTACAAGATTACTCAAAGAGACCTTGACCTTCAAATTTAATAATAAATTAGCCTATTATGAATGAATCTACTTATTATAGTCGAATGAGATACCTAAATCATTTTAAACACAGGTAGGATTTCATTTATTATTAACATTGAATTATTTTAAACAATGGATTGATGACCTTCAGGGAGTATCATATTTCTCGGAACTAGCATACCCTAGGCAATCCATTGCATATACTATATTTAACTTCTATTTAGCAGTCATGTTTTCTATTTCGCTTAGTTCCTCCTAGCCAAAAGGAAGCTCCCACCATCGATGTGGATCAAAAAGTCATACATGCACAATAACCTTCAACTAGATTTAACAGTATTCCTCCTAGCCCATTTACCCTTATTTGTTTCATCAATATTAAAACAAACTCTTTAAGAATTAGGTGAAACAATAAGGGTAATTATGAAATTACCTGTAATTGCAAATCCCATTACTATTGATATCAAAATTTCCTTAGAGGATTATGAAGAAAAGAAGAAGGATTATGCAAAAATGATAAACAAAAAGTGGCTCTTTATAGAGAGAAAGACATTAACTAAAATCCCTAAAAGGTTGGTTAGGGCTCAATTTTTTGAAGAAGTTGAGGATATCATTATGCTTTTGATTTGGATGGCAGGTTTAGAGACTACAAACGAATTTAAAGAGTGGATGACCACTTATATATGGATTATAATTTAAAGAAAGGGAAATATTTGTTGGGCCAATTTCATTTCGAAGTAATTCATGATCAAATGATTACTCGGAAGTGAAGATTGTGATGGGGGATATTGTAGATTTAGAGTTTTATATGATGACATACATGATTTATAATTTTACGTACACATGTGTTTCCCTACATTTTAACAACATGTTGATGTTAAAAAGTGTTGAATACATGAAATTTTCCCCACGCACAAATGAGACCAACTTGAGTGGAAATGTTAGATCGGTAACTAAAAATTTCCTTACACCAATCATCTACTTGTTCAAACAAGAATAGGGACAGATAGAATTTCCAAGCATGGAAGGCAAGTAATTTTGGAGTATGGATGTTATTTCATTCAATACAAGAAATTCACTTATATCAGGATTAGTGGTTTTGAGGGAAAACCTTTTAAACTACCTAGGTATGTTGATGATAAGTTGTGTTTATGTGAGTTGGCAAGGAAATTGGTACATGTGCATAGAATAATTTATGGGAGACACAAAACAAGTGTCAAATTCCCTATCAAGATTGGAACATTTTCTTGTCCTTCCATTATAAATGCCCGATTGATTATGGAAGAAATGAAGAGCTTGGCCATGGAGACATTTGTAGCTAGGCCTAATTATGACATTCGGTGGGTGTTTAAGAATTTAGCTAATACTCTTAAGCATGAGCCTCACTTTCGGGATTACTTGGATGAATTGAAGAGACAAAGAAGAAGTCTGGTTGAGGGATTTTTCAAGGATGAATTTATCACAAGTGGTGGACTTTAAGGTTGCATTCATCCCAGAAGGAGTTATGGATGATTTAAACATAGTGATTAAATTCTATATTGATCGGAAGGTAGAGGAAACCTATAGCTCCCACAAGTTGGGATGAGGAAGAATCTAATGATCCTTATATAAGGATAACATATTTCATGAGGAGAATGGTGATTTGGTTGACCTAGATAAACATTGACCTATCAATACAAAATACAAAGATTCTAAATCACTTTAGAAGTCTGGGAAACTTGGATGATGATCTCTCACATCTAAGGGAGGGTGCTGATAAATTTGACCCATTAGGAGGAAAAGCTCCTTTATTTCCCTCCAAAAGGCCTACTTGTTGGACTTATCGATGAATGGACAACAGCCACAAGTGAGACTGGTACTTCCATGTCCGGCCTCGTAGTAGAAAAACTTAAAAAAGCTCTTACAATCCAAGGAAGGTTCCCTATTACTCATGCAATGCCACCCAGAAAAGGGAAAATATCTAGCATCACTTATGGCCCTCCCAAATGTTTTTCTAGAGCCTCATATCTAAAAATCTTATGAGTGCAGCGATTGGAAGTGGTCACATTCAGCCCAGAAAACACAAAGATGAAATAAGGGAAGCACCAAAGTTAATAACATTTGCATGTGTACCAAAGAAGCCTAGGATTACTCATCATCCAAATCCGATGAGGGTGAGTTCCCATACAAAAATAAATTCAAACATAGAGATAGGGTAACTAATCCCCCAAAGGTGGAAAGAATTGTTAATAACTAGAAGAAATAAGATGTATGATTGCCAAGTATGGAGCAATCAATTCCTATAATCCCTCATTCATTTTTCATGAGGAAAGAAGTGGGATGCACTCAGACCCCATTTCCCTAGGGGAATACTGTAGTCAATCTAGTGGAAACTCAATTTGTTACTCTAGGTATGAATATTCCTAAAGCTCTACTTGTTAAGGATGTCAATACACCTCCAATTGAAACAAGGCATGAATTTGCAAATGAACAAACTGAGGTAATTGATGTAGATGCTAATGAGGGATTATCTATGTTGGATGCACTTAAGTTATCTATGGAAGAACCATTGCTGACACCAATAGGTAACATTCACATAGATAAGGGACCAGAAAGAGATACTCATGTGCATATTAGTAAAGAAAAGTTCATGTCCCAGGAATCTCTTTCACAGAATAATTATTGTATGGATCAAGTAAACCAGAAATATTAGTAGAAAAGGGTTTCGATACTGAGTTCATAGTAGAAAATTTTATGCCCATTCATGTTGAGGTTACGGAGAGTGGTGACATTCACCAAGATGAAAAAGTGTCTTTTGAGGAAATTAGGGTTGGTGAAGAACCAAAATTTTAGTGAGAAATGTGGATTCATTTCTACTAGAACAACCTACTAATACATTTCCTAAAATATCATTTGGAAAAGAAGATAGTAGCTTGGTAACTTACCCAATCTTGGGAGGAAAGGAGCCCATTTCCCAAACTTCAATACAAACAGGTTAAAGGGGAAGAGGTTTATGTAAACACAATTTTAGTTGAAGAAATAACAAAAGAATCCTTTATAAAGTTGGATGTAGATCAGGTTAGGAATGATCAATCTGAAGTACTAGAGTAGGAGAAGAAGATTCTAGAGGAATTAGTAGTCTAGATTAAGATAGGTGCTCCAAAGAAGACAAAAATATTGACATAAAAGGAGTAAGAAGTATCCATGCAGATGATAGTTGTACCTAACAAAATCCAGCAAGGATTGCAAGAAACAAAGGCTGAAACAAGTTTGAGGAAGGGTTTGATTAGTGAATTAATGTTAAGTGAAGAAACATCCCTCCTATATAAGTAGTTGATCTCACTACCTTGTCTTTTCCAAATGTAATAATAACCCCAATGAAAGCTACAACTATCACAAGAACCCTCATTGATACATTTGGGGAAATAACTTTGCAAATAAAGCAACTCCTTACGAGGGTAAGTCAAGAATAGATATAGCCAATGATGACTATAGTATTCAGATTATTCCCTGAGTAAAAAAACAAGGGAGAAACTAAAGTAGTAGGAGTGTCTAAAGTTGTAACTAGACTTATACAAAAGGTATATGAGGATTGAATAAGAAAGAAACAACTTAAGGAGCAAGCAAGTGCCTTAAATTCATGTTTTCAATAGATGACAGGGAAAACAATTCTGGAGCCAATAGGTGCCTCTATGAACACCATTGAAGGTATTGAAAAATTGAATAGTGTTGTTAAAAAGGTCCAAGAAGTGGACACTTGGGTTGGGTGATTAACTAAGAAGGGAAAATAAGTTATCACTAAAGCAAGGACAAGATATGAAGATCTCAAGAGTCACTTAGATGAAATTGAGGGAGTAATTGAAGACTCTGACAATGAGATATTTTACTTGGAAGGAATTGTCCCCAAGCTTTACCGTATAAAATGGCTCAAGAAGAACTAGTTCAGAAGGAAGACATTGTACCAATAGAGTACAAGGGGAGCTAGTATGCTCTTGAAGAGATGAAAAAGATCAGATTGGATACCCTAAAAGAAATCAAGAAAAAACTTAAAGTCAAGAAGGACTGGGTTGATGATTTACTTTATGCCACTAATAGAAGGCTAGAAGACATGGTGATGGATAAATTTAAAAAGAGTTATGGGGATTTAAAATTGGATTTCTTACTTAGTTCATTTCAAATTAATATCTAGGAAGATGACTTCTCCTATGACACTATTGAAAAAATGATGAAAATTGAAAATAGGATTGAGGAGTTGGAAGCAAGGCCATTGGAATACAAGTAGAAAATGGCTCAATGTTTGGATGTAGTATCAAGAGAAACATTGATTTTCCATCACCACTTGGGACCGGATGAAGATCAAATGAATGAATTGTTCAGAGAATATGATGCTTACGTGACTAGATTTCTAGAGGAGTTGGATGCAGAGGAAAAGAATGGAGAGAAGGAGGCTAAAAATACAAAAGAAGAAGAACATGCTTGAACACTCTCTTCCTCATTTTATATTATCTTTTCATACTTTATTGAACTGATACTATGAATTGATGTTTTTGCTACATTAAATGTAGTTCTCTCTTTGAATTTTTCACTATTTCTTTGTTTCAATTTAAAGTAAAAAAGGTATTAGTTCATAATAGATTTGATTAAAATCTCACATACATTTGGAAAATATATGTGAACAATTGACATGCTTGTATTGATTGCATTTTGAACAAAAAAATAAGGAAGGGTTCTATAGGAGCCCTTTCCCATGAGAAAAAGAGACATACATACATCAAAGGTCAAAACAGTGGAAAGAGAATAGTACTCAAACATCCTTTAATCCTACTTCAAAATTTCCCCTTAGCAGGGAAGTTTATTCAAAAGTTTGTTCTTCCTAGTTACAAACTAATCAAATCCCCTCATGTCTTTGAATGTATAAAGATAATTGACCCTGTCAGTCCAAGGACATCCTCATACCCATTTATGACTCCAAGGTCATTATATGGTGACCCATAATCTCCTCAAGCTTGAATTTCTTTTGATGGGATAATACCCAATCTTGGAGATCTAGACCACCTGAAAATATATTTTTTTCCCCCTTTCCCTTATGAAGGGTCGGCGTGCCAAGATTGCTCTGAAGAGGGATGTTTGAAGTGTTGAAATGGGTAGATGCTACAAAGTTGGTGATTGGGAAAAATGTGACGTTTTGAATCGGGTTCTTTTCCCACTTCTTGGAAAAGGGTGGATTTTCCTTGAGAAGAAATTATTTGAGGACCTCAAAGTTCCCATTAATAACGAGGGGCATAATGCATGAAATACATAGATAGATGAGTTGTAAACCGCTCCCTATTATCCCTTGCTAAAGAAAGGGCAGCCCTCAAATGATGAGTAGACATAGATTGGTCCTCTTCTTTCATCCAACATGATGATAGGAGAGTGAGTGTGTGTTTAACCATTCCTCTTACTTGAGGATGATACTGATAATGGACATGATGGCAAGGGTGCGTTTTCTTCCTATTTCTTTTCTAGGAATTGAACCCTCTTCTCCAATTTACTCACTTTGTTGGAGATGGTAGGCACTTTGTATTAATGGAGGTTTTGTCATACAATATGTATGACTCCTTAGGGATTTATTTTGAAACAAAATCTTCATTACATAAAAACGGACATTGAAAATTGGTATACCTAAAGACCTAAGGCCTCCTTTCAAACCAGTATCTCTTTAAATCCTCAGGAATTTTCATGTGTTCCCATCTAAAAAAATTAAAATACATGAATTGGAAGGACAAGAGCACAAAATTGATTCCGATTAACCTGATTAGAAGTGTTATATGGACCCGTTTATATATCAATGGTAATTTGGTGTCTCCTGCACATTCCACTTTGAAACAAGCTCTGATAAAATATTCATCCAGGTCACTCAGGTCAAAAATCTGATTCAAATCTTAAGAGGAAATCTCCTTCAGGTTGTGTACCACGAGTGTCTTTTCCATTCCTTCTAGTAGAATCTTCTATACTTAGAGTTATGAAATAAATACATAACTACAAAGGAACATAACTGAGTTTTATAGCCCAAAGGAAACACATATTTCAATTTGGAAAAATATTTCCCATGAGGTAAGAAGGATTTTTCTCAGTTTGCACAAGGAAAATTTAAAGACCAAAGGAAATTATAAATGATCAGAACTAGTAAATCATGGCGATTTGAAAGGCATCATGTATAACATTTAAGTCAGTAAGATGAAAAGTGAAATGCATTGAGCCCGAGAAGGTTTTCAAGAGATGAACGTAGGTTTGTTTCATGTCAAAAAAATCTGGAAATGCTTAGTGATCATTTGAGATGATATCTTAATCAAGATATGAGTGGGATGGTTCAAGTAACCTATTAAAATAAATAACCATCCATCCCAGTCAGACACAAGTGGAGCCGTTCAAAAATGACTCATGTTTTGAACACCCGGCATTATAAGATGAAGTGCATGAATACCTTTCTTAGAATGAACATGTAACAAATAATTATTCCCTCGAATATTTTTTTTTTTGGGTGGAAAAGATATTTGAATTGAGAAAGATCATATAAAATCATGTAAAATCAATGAGATGAAGGATGGTTTTTTTGATCTTTATGATTTTTTTTTAGAAAATTATCTTCTTGAGAAGCCATCGAAAAAACTTGTTTATTTCCTCTACCTTTAAATTTGATCATGTAAAGCTAGTTAAAAGTGTACAAGCATTGAAAATCTATGAGATTGTTATGAAAATTTCCCACCTAATGAATTTAATAAGTCTTGAATTAATATGTGTTGATCATGGGCATTATTGTGTTTTCTTTATTTTAGAATGTTTTCAAATAGTCTTTCCTGTCCTATTGTACTCTTACGTTAGAATCTCTCGTAAGTCACACAAGATATCATCGGTGTGTTAGTATTGTGGCATTTGTAATTTCATTATGAGAAGAGATGTAATCTTTTAATGGAAATAAACATATTAAAATCACTTTACTTTCATTATGTTGATAAAGATTGTTTGTTAGTCTATGAGTGTATCTTAGATGTGCTGAACTAGTGATTTCTAGTGTTTAATTGAGTCTTTAACATGAGAATTTGTGTTGAATTCTTGAATAATGTATGAAATCATTCACCTCTGGGCTTCCATTGTTACACACCTTCTAGTAAAAGGAATATTTTGGTTGGTTATCTTGAAGCATTCTGCATTTGTGTGAATTTCCCGTTATTTGTTAAAGGTTATCAAAGATCTAATATAATCAACTTTATCCTGCTTAACTTCCCACCAAAAAACATCTTAAACAATGAATTCTACAAGAAATACCCCTGTTTGTGTTGTGTATCCATAAATGAACAAATTCCAATGCTAAAATATGTAGAAACAATCAGGTTTCAATTAATGTCTCAAGTAACCTGAACCTTATCCAGAAAATATCTCCATTCTCTAGAAGTGACAACTTGTGAGAGTTAGATTTTGGTGTATTGGTCATATTTTCTCAAGGTTGTCCTAAAAACTATGCAAAGAAAGATTTATTGATATTCCTTCATCAAAATATAGGTTACTTGAATGGGTCCTCTCACCTTGGTTGAAGGGACAACCTAAAGTAGTGAGGGTAGATAAAACCCTTAATACAGTGCTATCCATTTTTCTAATGTCTGAGTGACAAAGAATCGATGAATTTCATCCCGGCTAGAAAACGAATTATATTATTATTCATCTATCTCTGAGCATCTTACTTGATCCATGATGCTACTCAACACCTAAGGGAGAATCAATTTGGTTACCAACACCGATCTGGTGTCGTTGCAGGGGATTTATTCACACAAATGCATACACAAACCAACCTTAGTAATGCTTCTTACATGATTTAACTGTAAATACATTGTTTAAACATCATTCTTTGTTAAGATTTGTAAGAATTGTGTGAGATCACAACTTCATTGTGTAATATTTCCAGTTTCTAGTGGTTATTGCACTATTTTTGTATCATGAAGTGATAAATATGGGTAAAGGAAGGTTGGATCTGCTAAGATTTTCAAGAATTAAGTGTTGATAGACATTTGATAAGTTTCATATAGTGAATTTGCACAACTAAGGTGAGAATCCTTAGTGGCGACTCCATTTTTCTTTGAAATTTGATAATTACCAGTGTTTTAACCCATGTTAAGTAAAATTTGTCATTAATCTTTGCAAAGTTGGAGGGAATAAGATATTTCTTCACTAAGGACCCTACTAGGAAGTTATTTCCAAAGTTGGGAAAGACAAATTCAGAAGGAAGATGAATTTGGAAAGTAGTAGGAGATCACGAGTCAGGAAAGGAGATTCCAATTGTGGAAAGTGAACAACCTGTAGTTGAAAATTACCATACATCTTCAAGTGACTTTGAACCAAGAAATCCTCATGTAACTTTGAATTCTCCAACTAGAGAGGGCCCATCATTTGCATATGAAAAGTGTGCCTCTCATTTTATCCCTATGTCCTCTATAGTTGATAGTGCTTTTAACAAAGCTGAGTCATTAGAGAATATCTATTTTGAAAGCTATACTCTTGTGCTCCAAAGACCCCTAGTTCCCTATTATTTTGATTCTCCTGTAAATTCACCACCTCAAGGAAATATGGCCCAACCTCCACCTAGACATCCTTTTGTTGTGAACAATTTTAGACTTAGATATTTTGGAGGTATGGATGGATATCCTAATATGGTGCCACAAGATGTCAGAAATACGTTTCCAAAATTTCAAGGGAATAATGCCATCATTGGTGACCAACATTTAAAACTCTTTCTCAACATGATGCAATATTTTTAAATTGAGTTTAAAGACATGTATGTAAATTTTTTTATTCATACTCTTGAGGAGGATGCATAGGACTGGTATAAATCTTTTCCAGATAATTTGATAGATTCATGAACTAAGATGAAAAATTCCTTTAGATTGCAATATGGGGACAAGACAGACCCCATGTTCCTTTTATTTGAGTTTGAAAATATAAAGAATAATCCAAATGAATCTATCCATGATTTCAATACTAGGTTCAATAAAACCTTGAAAAGGTTACCTATAATCTTAAGGCCAAGTGATGAATCCTATTTGATCAAGTATTCTGATGCTTTTGATAAAAAGGTTGCTTATTACTTAAGAGATAAAAACCCGGGAACATTGAGGCAAGCCTTCACTATGGATTTACAAATTGAGAATAATATCAAGGCATTTGGCAAGCCTCCTAAGAGGGAAGGTGTTAATTTGATCAATCCTAAAAAGCCTTAGTCAAGCAAGGTTGTGGATCTAGAAGAGGTTGTAAAAACTTTGGCTGGAGCAATTAAAGAGATATCCTATAAAATGTTTAGAGAAGAAAAGGGGATAGGACAGAATTCCCAAGGTCAACATAAGCCACAAGGTCAGGAGAGATTTGGAAATCACCCTAGAGGTGATCATAGACCAGATGACCAAGGAAAAGGGCCCATGGGGTTAGGAAATAGACAGCCTCAACCCTAGGAAAATAGATTGGTTCCTGATCCTTTAACTGCTAGGGTTTCTATCGTGGAAGAGGCTCGTGTTATGGAATGGTGCGATAGGTGTTTCTTGCCACATTCCCCATGTGATGTAAACAAGGAATTTTAGGAAGTAGATGATGATGATGAAGCATACAGTGATGTGTGCATGATGGAGTGCCATGTAAGCTCACCACATGGGGAAACCTCAACTAAACTGATAAGTGCAAGAAATATTGAAGACTTCTGAGAATTTGTCCACTAGGTATTACCTCTTTCTCCCATTAATAATTTTGAAATTGATATGGTACAAGCATTTGATTTTCCCAATCATTATTTTGAATACTTGAGGGCATTGATGATTAAAAAATATGATGGGGGAATTCCTTCAAAAGAATACAAGCATCTGCTAATGAATACAAAAAGTAGTTTCACAAGAGAAGGAATATAATACTAGAAGTAAAGCTATCAAAGGGTTATGGTCACAAGCCAACCCAAAGATTCCAATCCTTACCAATATCCCGAAGGAAACCCCTAAAAAGGATACATCTAGCAAAGGCCTAATTTCCCCAAATAGAAATTGTACTCCTCATGTGGAGACTATAAAAACCCCCATAATGTGAGATGAAATTGTAAACCTTCCTCCTAATACTACCCTACTCAAATGTATTCCTTGGGACATAGCTCAAATATTAAGCCATATCAAATTTATTGTCCCAATTGTTGAATTACTTAGGATCCCTGAGCATAGGAAAAGGGCATTTGAATATTTAAGATTCAAGCAATAAAATATTACTCAGGGAAAAAGTGTTAATAATATGGAGGCCCCTCCTATTATTGCAGAATTTGAAATACCTCAAGCTTTGGAAGAATTAGGTGAATCACCCGAGGTGTAATTAGGAACATATTTCGTTGAATCTCAACTATATGTAGATCCATTTTATACCACTTTGATCATTAAATATATGTTGGTACATAATTATATGTTTGACTCAGGAGCCTCATATAATGTAATGCCTTTATAGATGATGAATGAGTTAAATATCAAGGTAACAATGAATTTTGGAAAATGTATTGCTATGGATTCAAGAGAAGTTCTAGTAATGGGATATGTAAAAGGATTAGTAGTGTAATTGGCAGCTTATCCGAGAAAATTCTTGACCATGAATGAAGCTATTGTGGACTGTCCTGCCAAGTGGGGGATGTTTTTATCCATAAAATGGGCCACTAGTGTGGGTGGAAGCGTGCAAATGGAAATTTCATACGCCACCATACCATTTGAGGGAAATCTTGTGAAGTTATATGGTGAGAATAAAATGCTACATATTATTGAGGATCATAATAATGCTTCTTATGAAGTACTATACGTAGATGTTGATGTCAATAACTTTGTGCGCTATGCTGATTGTTAGTAGCATAGAATTGAGGAGTGCAAGTATCCTGAGCAGGTATTTTCTCCTTGGAATTTGATTTTTGATGGGGCATGTTCTAGATTTGGTAATGGTGCCGGTGTTATTTTGATATCTCCAAGCCAAGAGGAGTTTAACTTTTCTTTTAAACTCAATTTTGAGTGTACAAACAATATTACAGAGTATGAAGAACTGTTGTTGGGTTTAAGGATTGCTTGGAAATATGGTGTCAAGGATATTATTGTTAAAGGGGATTCAGAGCTGATAGTCAAGCAAGTTAGAAAGTTGTATGCAACAAAGAATAAAATAATGAAGCAGTATAAGCATGTAGTTTGGGACTTCATTGAAATGTTTGATTCTTTCAATATAATACATCATGATAGGAAATATAATACTGTAGCAGAAAAATTGGTAGTATTGGGATCTAGGTTTGAAAATTGTACAATGTCTCCCTATTGTGAATATGATATTGAAATATTGACTAGGTCATCTGTCCCTGATAATATCAAGCACTGGACAGTGTGTTTGAAGATGATGCCCAGGTTCAAAGGTTTCTACAGAATAAAGGAGAATTTACCAATCAAAGTATGGATTGGGAACCAATGGTTTGTACAAGTGAAGGAAAGGAGACCTTATTTGGTAAGGACATTATCTAATTGAAAAATAATACTATTCCCAGAGGTTTGGTTGCACTAGAATCAAATTTTGATAATGCTAACTACATTATTAATAGACACATGTCAGCTTCAAGGGATGTTGAGGAACATAACCTAGGCACAAAAGATAAACCTCAAAAAATATGGTTAGGTAGCAATTTGAGTAAAGAAGACAAGCAATCATATATCCAATTATTAAAAAAGTACCAAGATTTCTTGGCATGGTCATATTCAAAATTGAAGGCATATAGGGAAGACCTTTTTCAGCATGAAATACCAAAAGAAGATAATGTCAAGCCATTTAGGCAAAAACAAATACCAATTAATCCCCTCCTTTCCTCAAAAACGCAATAAGAGTTGAAAAAGTTAAGGGATGTAGGAATTATATAGCCTACAAGATACTCCTCATGGGTAACAAACCTGGTATGTGTTCGAAAGAAAAATGGAGATATAGGATTGTGTGTTTACTTTAGAAATTTAAATAAGGCATCAATCAAGGATAATTATCCCTTGCCAAATATGGATAAGATGCTATAATTAGTTACTAGTTCTGAGTTGTTATCCACTTTGGATGGTTTCTCTGGGTATAACCAAGTGGTTGTGAAGTAGTCAGAGAGAATCAAAACCACTTTCACCACTCCATGGGGAACCTATGTGTATGTCAGAATGATGTTTGGCCTGATGAATGCCGAAGCCACATTTCAAAGAGTAATGGATGTAGCATTCTATGGATATAAAAATGACTTTATTGTTATGTATTTGGATGATGTGAAATTTTTTTCAAGGAAAAGAAATGATCACCTACAATATTTAGAAAAGATGTTTTTAAGATGCAGGGAATACAGTATATTAATGAATCCTAAGAAGTACCATTTTGGGGTTCAAAAGGAAAAGTTACTTGGACATATTATGTCAAAAGAAGGGGTCATGATTGATCCCAAGAGAGTGGAAGCCATTAACAAAGTTCCTATTCCAAGAACCAAAAAGGGAATTCAATCCTTTTTCGAGAAACTAAATTTTATTAGGAGATTTATTTAAAATTTTGCCAAATTGACTATCCCAATCACCAATATATTGAAGAAAGATCAGAGTATCAAATGGTAAGAATAAGTTTTTCAAGCCTTTACTGAGATTAAGGAAGCATTGAAGAATGCCCTTGTTTTAGTAGCTCCTAATTATAAAAAGACTTACCAAATTTTTTCCTTTGTGTTAGAGAACACTATTACATCTGTGTTGTTAGAAAAGGATGATGAAGGAGTTGATAAATTAGTAAAGCATTACAAGGAGTAGAATTGAAGTATACTATCATGGAGAAATAGGCCTTTTCTTTGGTCAGGACCACAAAAATCTTTAGGCCATATATTTTGAGTTGTAAAGTCATGGCTTATGTTCCCCATACCATGGTTAAGGATATCCTATCAGAGATGGAAATTTCAAGTAAAATATGTTGATGGGAAAATAAATTGTAAGAATATGATATGGACATTCAAACTACAAAATTGGTTAGAGGATTGGGCCTCTCAAACCTAATTGCAGAATGCAACCTACAAACAATTGAGATAAATGAGGTTGAAGAAGAAAAATAGAATATTCTTGAGAAATTGAAAAATTCTAAATGGTACAAGGATATTATTTTTATCTCAAACATCTACATCGCCCTGAGTATTTAAGAAAGAATCAAAAGAGAGCACTTAAGTTATCCTCCCAGTAAGTACATCATCATTGATTATGGGTTAGCTTGGAAGAATCCTAAGGGAGTTCTCTTAAGATGTATCATTGAGGATGAAGCCCGAAAATAATTGATGATTTCCATGGAGGAGTTTGTGGAGGGAATTTTGCTGGAAGAGTCACAACCCATAAGATCTTAAGGGATGGTTACTAGTGGCCAAATATTTTTAAAGATACAAATTTTTTGGTAAGAAAGTGTGAGATTTGTCAACGGTTTTTAGGAAGATTGAAATCTTCAGGCTCCCCCCATTTGCATCCTGTATCAATTGAATCCCCATTTAAGTAGTGGGGAATGGAATTCATTGGTGAGATTTCAGATTCTTCAAGTGCAAGCCACAAGTGGATATTAGTGGCCATTGATTACTTCACCAAGTGGGTGGAAGAAATCCCTACTACAAAATCTACCCATCAAATTGTTATGGACTTCATTCTGAATCATATAATTTATAGGTTTGGAGTTCCTAATAAGATAGTTTCTGACAATGCTATGAGTTTTCGAGCCAAACCTTTGGTATCCATGTGTCATGAGTATGGGATAAACTTAGCATATGCTTCAAATTATAATCCGCAAGGTAAAGGACAATTAGAATCAAGCAAAAATAATTTTTTGAAGATAATCGAAGGACCTTGGAATTAAACAAACGAAAGTGGGGTGAGAAGTTAATTTTTTTGTTTGGGCTGATAGAATTCTTGTCAAGAGCTTCGGAAAATTCCATTTGAGTTGGTGTATGGAACTCAAGCTCTACTTCCCCTACATATGCAATTATCTTCTTACCAATTTATCTAACAATTGGAGGACCAGGAGGTTAGTCCCTATGATGCTTGTATTAATCAAATTGTTGAATTAGATGAAGAGAGAAGAGAATCCCACCAAAGACATGTGAAGTTCAGGGAGAAATTGAAGAAATTATTTGATAAAAAGGTAACTCCAAGATCTTTTAGTGTGGGAGATCTTGTGCTATTATGGGATAGCAGACATGAGGATAAGGAAAACATGGAAAGTTTGATGCATTATGGATGGGCCCTTATTCTATTGATATTAGGATTGGCGAACACACTTTTTTCCTAAAATACTTAGATGGGGAATTTCTTGAGTTTCCTGTTAATGGTAGGAACTTGAAACATTTCCTTGATTGATTTCTCGAATCAAGGTATGCATCATTGTACAGTGTATAGTCTTTTTAAAAAAATCATGTTTTTCTATTTCGGTTTCTCCTGGTCCTTGGTGACTAGTTTTGTTGGTTTCTTGCTCAATCTTAGGAGGTTGGTTATTATTTATTTTCTTTGGATTTTGGTTCTTAACTCCATGGCCTAATGGTTTTTAGGCACATGGTCTGTTGTCTTCATATTATGTTGTTCTTGTGGCACTCACTGGGAGTGCCCATCCCCGAAATCGGAGCCGTGATTGGTGCCCGGTTTTAATGTCACCCCTTTTGGACCTTTTTTTTTCTATCTATGTGGTTTGAAATAATCCGTCTTCCTATGTGGATGCATGAAGTTTTAAATTTATAATGTTGTTGTCATTAAACCCTTCTCATGGACATAAATCACATTGAGCTCAAGATCGGTTGCACTTTCTCTTTCCATGTGTACCTGTTGGTTGTTTGGTCGTAGATGATAATTTTTACCCTTCTTTTATTTTCCATGATTGTGCCTTATTTTTTATTTTTGTCCCAACATTCGTGGACATGTGGTTGTCTTTAATTGGATGTGGCACGATGGGTATATTTGGTGAACTTATTACTTTTGTTACATTTTTAAAGAAAGCCAAATTGATCCCGTGGCTCCGATAATTTATAATTGGATATTCAACAATATGAAGTGGCAAAGCAAATTTCTTACTTCGACCTCAAAGATGTACATGTGTCATAAGATGAGTGGTTACGGTAAGGTGGGACCTTTTTTATTTTGATGCATTATGGCAAAGCGTGTGAAAGTATAAGGAAAATGCCTAAGAATCGCAAAAGGGACACGTGGAGGACCTATGCTCATATGAGGATCTACCTTTTTTTTACCTTTGGAGTTGTGCCAAAGAGACACGTGGAGGCTTCTAATGGATCCTCTTTATCCGAGACTTTGGAACTTCATTTTGGCCATTTTAAAGTTAAGAGTGGAGAGGCGGGTCACTAGAAGATTTTAGAACTTTTAGCCTTGTTTTGAAAAAAGGAGTAAGGTATAAAAGTGAAGCATGACCCCACAAGTGCCTGGATAAAGCCATGTGTTGAGTCTACATCAAAGATGGGAGGGCGGGTTGCACGGAGGTATTTTGGAAATTTCAGATTTGTTTTGAAAAGGTAAAAAGGTGTAAAAATGAGTCACAACTCTTCCAAAGGCCCTAGGAAAGCCACATGTTAAACTGATATTAAAAGTGGGTGGGTAGGCCATAATGTTTAAAAGCACACAATTCCTCTGAGTGGCATAAAATGAAAAAGGCCTCCCTAGGCCCACCTCAACTAATACTTGTTCCATGTGGACGACTCAAATTCAAAGTTGCAAAAGGGCAGAGTTAACGACTATGATACAATGGTTTTATTTCTTCCACCATTAATGCTCCCATGCAAACAAAATACCTTATGGGATCTGAATGCATTCATCTTTTCTTGCTAATTTAATCATCTTTCATAATTTTTATCTGTGAGGTGCTTTTGGAACAATTATGGAGCTCAATTTGTAGACCAAAGAGGTGTGAAAGTTGCTATTTTGAATTAGAATTTCTCGGGCACCTCCAAAAACTGGTAAGAGCTTAAAATTATTGTGAATCATGTTTGTTACATCGACAAATCCGTTAAAGAAAATCTAGGGTTTTTAGAGTGAAGACAATTCCATTTTGTTCCTTTGGTATGTTGGGGATCATAAGTGATCTCGATAGGATAATAGATACAAACTTGATGAATCCTAACTTGAATGATTTTTTTCAACGATTGAGTAGTGCCCACATAAGTGAATCCTTGAAGGAAATTGGTGATAGTTTTATTTCCTTGGTGGTTCTATTCACTTTATCTCCAATGCCTAGAGTTAGTGTGGTATTGTGTGATGAATTATTACTCTAAGAAAATATAATTATTAGATGGGAATGGGGATACGATGTTTACATTAACACCATAATCCATAACGGTAATTATTAAATTACCTATAATTACAAATCCCATTACTATTGATATCAAAATTTCCTTGGAGGATTATGAAGCAAAGAAGAAGGATTATGTAAAAATGATAAACACAAAGTGGCTCCTTACAGAGAGAAAGGCATCAACTAAAATCCCCAAAAGGTTGGTTAGGGCTCAATTTGTTGAAGAAGTTGAGGATATCATTGTGCTTTTGAGTCGGATGGTAGGTTTAGAGACTAAAAATGAATTTAAAGAGTGGATGACCACTTATATATGGATTATCCTTGAAAGAAAGGGAAATATTTGTTGGGCCAATTTCATTTCAGAAGCAATTCATGATCAAATGATTACTCTAGAAATGAAGATTGCGATGGGGGATACTACAGATTTAGAGTTTTATATGATGACATATCTGATTTATAATGTTGCAGCACATAGGCATTTCCCTACATTTTCACCACAGGCTGATGTTAAAAAGTTCCCAATGCATGAAATTTTCCCCCAATTACAGCTGACCAACTTGAGTGGAAATGTCAGATTGGTAAGTGATGCTTTCCTTGCACCAATCATCTACCTGTTCAAACCAAAATGGGGAAAGTATAGAATTTACGAGCATACAAGGAAAGTAATTTTGGAGTATGGATGTTATTTCATTTAGTACAAGAAATTCACTTATATTAGGATTAATGGTTTTGAGGGAAAACCTTTTAAACTTTCTAGGTATGTTGATGATAAGCTGTGTTTATGTGTGTTTGCAAGGAAATTGGTACCTATGCATAAATTAATTTTTGGGAGACACAAAACAAATGTCAAATTCCCTATCAAGATTGAAATATTTTATTTTCATTCCATTATAAAGGCCAGATTGATTATGGAAGAAATGAAGAGCTTGTCCATGGATACATTTATAGCTAGGCCTAATTATGACATTCGGTGGGTGTTTAACAATTTTGCTAATACTTTTAAGCACGAGTCTCACTTTGAGGATTACTGGATGAATTTACCGACAAAGAAGAAGTACGATTGAGGGAATTTTCAAGGATGACTTTATCACAAGTGGTGGACTTCAAGGTTACAGTCATCTCAGAAGGAGTTGTGGATGATTTAAACATAGTGAGTAAATTCTATATTGATCAGAAGGTAAAAGGGAAACCTATAGCTCCCCCAAGTTGGGATGAGGAAGAATTTGATGATCCTTATAAAATGATAACATATGTCATGAGGAGAATGGTGATTTTGTTGACCCAGATAGATATTCACCTATCAATACAGAATACAAAGATTCTAAATCACTTCATAAATCTGGTAAACTTTGATGATGATCTCTCACATCTAAGGGAGGGTGCTAATAAATTTGACCCATTAGAAGGAAAAGATCCTTTATTTCCCTCAAGAAAGCCTATTGATGGGCTTATTGAGGAATGGATAGGAGACATAAGTGAGACTGGTACTTCCAAGTCTACCCTTAGGCAGAAAACTAAAAAAATGCTCTTAAAATCCATGGAACGTGCTCCTACTTCTGCAGTGCCACTCTAGGAAAAGGGAAAAGGTCTAGCATCACATATGGACCTCCTAAATGTTGTGCCAGAGCCACATAACACTAAAAAGCTAATTATTGCAGCTATTACAATTGGTCTCATTCATCCCAGGTAACACAAAGATGAAAAGAGGGCAGCACCAGAGTTGATAACATTTGATCCGGCACCAAAGAAGCCTAGGATTACTCACCATCCAATCCAAGTAAGGGTAGGTGATCATACACCAAGGAAATTCAAACATAGAGATGGGGTAATTGATTCCCCAGAGGTGGAAAGAAATGTTAATAGACAGAAGCCACATGATGTATCATTTCCAAGTATGGAGTAATCAATTCTTTTAATCCCTCATTAATTTTTCATGAGGAAAGAATTGGGATGCACTTCAAACCCATTTCCCAGGGGAACACTATAGTAAATCAAGCGAGAAGTCAATTTTTACTCCGGTATGAATATTTTTGAAGCTCTACTTGTTAAGGATATCAATACACCTCTAATTAAAACAAGGCATGAATTTTCAAATGAACAAAGTAAGGTAATTGATGTAGATGCTAATGAGAGATTATCTATGTTAGATGCACTTATGCTATCTATGGAAGAACCATTGATGACACCAATAGGTAACGTTCACATAGATAAGGGACCAGAAAGAGATACTCATGTGCATATTAGTGAAGAAAAATTTCAATTCCAAGGATTCTCTTTCACAGAATAATTATTGTCAAGATCAAATAAACTAGAACTATTGGCAGAAAAGGATGTTGATACTGAGTTGATGGTAGAAAATTTTATGCCCATTCCTGTTGAGGTTACTGAGAGTGGTGACATTCACCAAGATGAAAAAGTTTCTTTTGAAGAAAGATTGAAAATGGCACAAGATATAGTCAATAATGAGGAAATTAGGGTTGGTGAAGAACCACAGCTTTCAGTGGGAAATGTGGATTCATTTCTAGTAGAACAACCTACTACAACATTTCCTAAGATATCATTTGGAAAAGAAGATAGTAGTTTGGCAACTCAGCCAGTCTTGGGAGAAAAGGAGCCCATTTCCCAAACTTCAATACAAAAGGGTGAAGGGGAAGAAGTTCATGCCACCACAGTTTCAACTAAAGAAACAACAAAAGAATCCCTTTTAAAGTTGGATACGATCAGGTTAGGAAAAATCAATCGATGTACTAGAGAAGAAGAAGAAGCATCCAGAGGAATTAGTAGTCCAGATTGAGATAAGTTCTTTAAAGAAGATAAAAATAGTAACACAAAAGGAGCAAGAAGTATCCATGCACATGATAGTTGTACCTAACAAAATCCAACAAGGATTTCAAGAAAAAAAGGCTGAAACAAGTTTGAGGAAGGGTTTGATTAGTGAATTAATGTTAAGTGAAGAAAAATCCCCTCCTATACAAGTAGTTGATCTCACTACCTTGTCTTTTCCAAAGGAAATAAGATCCCCAAATAAAGCCAAAACTATCACAAGAACCCTTATCGATACATCTGGGAAAGAACTTTGGAAATAACAACTCCTTGTGAGGGTAAGTCAAGAAAATATATAACCAATGATGACTACAGTATTTAAATTATTCCCTAGGGTAAACCATCAAGGGAACAACTAAATTAGGGAGTGTCTAAAGATGTAAGTGGTTTTCTACAAAAGGTATATGAGGATGGAATAACAAAGAAACAACTTAAGGAGAAAGTAAGAGCCTTAAATTCATGTTTTTAATAGCTGATAGGGAAAACCATTCAGGAGCTAGTAGGTACCTCTATGAACAACCTTGAAGGTATGGAAAAATTGAATAGTTTTGTTAAAAAGGTCCAAGAAGTGGACACTTGGGTTGGGTGATTAACTAATGAAAATAAGTTATCACTGAAGAAAGGACAAGATATGAAGATCTCAAAAGTCTCTTAGATGAAATTGATGGAGTAATTGAAGACTGTGACAATGAGATATTTTACTTGGAAGGAATTCTCCCCAAGCTTGATCGTATAACAAGGCTCAGTGAGGAACTAGTTGAGCAGGAATACATTATACCAATAGAGCACAAGGGGAGCCAATATGCTCTTGAAGAGATGACAAAGATCAGATTGGATACCCTAAAAGAAATCAAGAAAAAACTTGAAGTCAAGAAGGACTGGGTTGATGATTTACTTTATGCCATTGATAGAAGGCTAGAAGACATGGTGATGGATAAATTTAAAAAGATTTATGGGGATTTAAAATTTGATTTCTTACTTAGTTCATTTGAAATCAATATCCAGGAAGATGACTTCTCCTATGACACTATTGGAAAAATGATGAAAATTGAAAATAGGATTGAGGATTTGAATGAAAGGCATTGGAATACAAGAAGAAAATGGCTCAATGTTTAGATGTAATATCAAGAGAAACATTGATTTTTCATCACCAACTAGGACCGATGAAGATCAAATGAATGAATTTTTCAGAAGATATGATGCTTACATGGCTAGATTTCCAAAGGAGTTAGATGCGAAAGAAAAGGATGAAGAGAAGGAGGCTGCAAAACCAAAATAAGAATAACATACTTGAACACTCTCTTCCTCATTTTATATTCTCTTTTCATAATTCATTGAACTAATACTAATAGTTGATGTTTTTTCTACATTAAATGTAGTTCTCTTTTGAATTGTTTACTATTTCTTTGTTTCAATTTAAAGTAAAAATGTATTAGTTTTCATAATAGATTTGATTAAAATCTCACATACATTTTGAAAAGATATGTGAACTATTGACATACTTGTATTGATTGCAATTTGAACAAAAAAAGGAAGGGTTCTATAGGGGCCCTTTCCCATGACAAAAAGAGACACATACATCGAGAGGTCAAAATAGTGGAAACATAATAGTACTCAAACATCCTTTAATCCTACTTCATAGTTTCCCCTCAGCAGGGGAAGTTTATTCAAAAGTTTGTTCCTAGGTAGAAACTTATCGAGCCCTGTCTGATTGTGTAAAGATAATTGACCATGCCGGTATGTGGACAACCCCATACCCATTAATGACTCAAGGTCATCTTAAATTTATCCATAATCTCCTCAAGCTTGAATTTATTTTGATGGGATAATACCCAATCCAGAGATCTATACCACCTGAAAAGAAATATGTTTTCCCCTTTCCCTTATAAAGGGTCAACATGCTAGGATTTCTCTAAAGAGGGGTGTTTGAAGTGTTGAGAGGGGAAGATGCTACAAGTTGGTGACTGGGTGAAATGTGAGGTTTTAAACTAGTTCATATTTCCCACTTCCTAGAAAGGGTGGATTTTCCCTTGGAGAAGGAATTGGTTGAGGACCTCAAAGTTCTCATTCAGAATGAGGGGCATAATTCATCAACCGCACGGATAAATGAGTTGCAAACCACCCATGCTATCCCTTGCTAAAGAAAGTGCATCCTCGAACGAAAAGCAAAGATAGATTGGTCCTCTTCTTCATCCACTATGATTATAGGAAATTGATTGTGTGTTTCACCCTTCCTCTTGCTCGAGGATGGTACTAACAATGAACATGATGGCAAGGGTGCATTTTCTTCCCATTTATTTTCCAGGAATTGAACCCTCTTCTCCAATTCGCTCACTTTATTGGAGATCGCAGCACTTTGTATCAATGTAGGTTTTGTCATACAATATGTATGACTCCTTAGGGATTTATTTTGAAACAAACTCTTCATTACATAAAAGGGACATTGAAAACTAGTCTTCCTGAGACCTACGGCCTACTTTCAAACTAGTATATCTTCAATTCCTTAGGCATTTTCATGTGCTCCCATCTAAAAATATGGAAATACATGACTTGGAAGGAGACAAACACAAGATTGACTCGATCAACCTAGTTAGACGTACTATAAGGACCCATTGATATGTCAATGGTCCTTTAGTGTCTCCTACACATTTCACTTCGAACAAGGCTCAAAAATGCTTCATCCGAGCCACTCAGGTTAAAAATATAATTCGAATCTTGAGAGGAAATCTCCTTCAAGTTGTGTGCCACGAGTGTGGTTTCCATTCCTCCTGGTAGAATCTTCTATACTAAGAGTTATCAAAGAAATACATAACTACATATGAACAAAACTGAGTTTTATATCCCAAAGGAGACACATATTTAAATTTGGAAAAAAATTTCCCTTGAGGTAAGAAGGATTTTTCTCAGTTTACACAAGGGAAATTTAAAGACTGAAGGAAAGTATAAATGAGAAGAACTAGTAAATCATGGCAATTTGACAGACATCTTGTATAAAATTTAAGTTAGTAAGACAAGAAGTGAAGTGTACCAATCCCAAGAAGGTTTTCAAGAGATGAGTATAGGTGTGTGTCATGTCAGCAAAACATCTAGAAATGCTCAGTGATCATTTGAGATGATTGCTTAATCAAGATCTAAGGGGGATGGTTCAAGTAACCTATTAAAAGTAATAACCAGACATCCCAGTTAGACACAAGTGGAGTGCATCAATAATGACTCATGTTTCAAACACCTTGAAATATAAGATGAAGTGCATGAATACCATTTTTAGAATGAACATGTAACAAAGAAATATTCCCTCGAATATTGTTGTTTTTTGGGGGAAAGAGATTTGAATTGAGAAAGGTCATATAAAAGCATGTAAAAGAAATGAGATGAAGGGGTTTTTGTTTATATTTATGAAAAATATTGAGAAAACCATCTTCTTGAGAAGCCATATGAGAAACCCGATTATTTCCTATGCCTTTAAATTTAATCATGTCAAGCTGGTTGCAAGTGTACAGCCATTGATGAGCTCTGATATTGTTACGAAACTTTCCCCAGCTAATGAATTTAATAAGTCTTGAATTAATGTATGTTGATCATGGGAATTATTGTGTTTGCTTCATTTCACAATGTTTTCAAATAGTATTTCTTGTTCTGTTGTAGTCTTACGTTAGAATCTCTATAATTCACACATGATCTCATCAGTATGTTAGTATTGTGGCATTTACAATTTCATTATGAGAAGATTTTTCATCTTGTAATGCAAATAGAAAATTTAAAATCACTTTACTTTCATTATGTTGACAAATATTTTGTGTTAGTCTATGAGTTTATCTTAGACGTGACAAACTAGGGATTTTTAATGTTTAATTGAGTCTTTAACATCATCCTTTGTGTTGAATTCTTGAAGAATGTATGAAATCGTGTACCTTTGGGGTTCCATTATTACACACCTTCTATTTGAAGGAATATTTTGGCCATCTTGAAGCATTCTGTTTTGTGAATTTCCCAATATTTTTAAAGGTGATCAAAGATATGATATAATCAACTTTATCCTCGCTTAACTTCAACCGAAAAACATCTTAAACAATGAATTATACAACAAATACCCTTGTTTGTGTTGTGTATCCATAAATGAACAAATTCCAATGCCAAAATATGTAGAAACAATCAGGTTTCAATTAATGTCTCTAGTAACTTGAACCTTATCTAGAAAATATCTCCATTCTCTAGAAGTGACAACTTGTGAAATTCATATTTTGGTGTATTGATCATATTTTCTCAAGGTCATCTTGAAAACTATGCAAAGAAATATTTATTGATATTCCTTCATGAAAACATAGGTTACATAATGGGTCCTCTCACCCTAGTTGAAGGCACAAATTAAATTAGTGAGGGTAGATCAAACCCTTAATATGGTGTTATTCATTTTTCTAACCTCTAAGTGACAAAGAGTCAATTGAATTTCATCCCCGATTCTGAAAACGACTTATATTATGATTCGTCTATCTCTAAGCATCCTTCTTGATCTCGTGATGCTGCTCAACACCTAAAAGAGAATGAATTTGGGTATCAACAGGATCAACATCCTTATTTCTTGACTAATTCGACACTTACTATTTTTAGTAAGCCTTATTTTAAGAAGTCCATTTTAGTTACCAATTGCTTGATTTGGTGATTTTGAGTTTCCCTAATTTTTCAAAGGGAAATGGAAACTCCGAGAATGAACTATTTACATAAACTATTTATAGCAAGTAAGGATTAGGAAGTATTTCTATTTGTAGAAATGAGTCTTCCCAATTTTTAATGTAATGAAATTAGTCTCAAAAGGTTTTGGTTTTCAATGTGAGGCTTTGTCTTCAATTTCAAAGGATTTCAATTCCTAGGTTTTTGTCTATCTGAGTAAACATATTTTTAGGATGGATTTTTCAAATTATTTTAAGAAATGATAGACAACATCAATGGATGGATGAATGTAAATAGTCTTCTTAAATTCATTTTTCAAGGAAACTATGGTAAACGAACATGGGGTTTGGGACATATAAGCAAAAAGAGTTTTCTAAGAATGAAGGATGTCTAAACAATTTTGTTAATAGAATAAAAAACCAATAAGAACAAAGGAGAGGAAATGACAAAAATGATAGTAAATATTGTTAAGTATTGAACTAAAATGGTTTTCCCCTTTCAAAATTATTTTCCCTCCCATTTGCACACCTTAACTCAACTTAGACTCAAACTATCTTACTCGAGTCTAGTGAATGTTAGAGGTAAGGTTGCACTATAAAAAATAGGTTCTAAAGGGGGAAAAGGGGGATTGAACTGTCTAAAATGTTCCACATGTTCTTACTTCATGAGGATGGGGCCATATTTGATGAAAATATGAGTTGTTAACATTTTCTAACACCTAAGTATGACCCAAGTTATCACTTTCAAGAAGAAAAGTTACCTCCATAGTGGAGCACATTTTTGTTTACCCATGTCCCATTAACAGTTAGGATAAAGTGGAAAATAGAAATCACACATTCAAATGGTGCCATGGGACTATCTATAATGAAAAAGTGGTCAAAATCTAGTTACCATGAGTTTATAACATGTTTCTAACAACTTATGTTGTCACCTAAGTAACAAAACATAACACTCAACAAGGAAACAAACTTTAGTGTCTACCATATCCCCTTGCACCAAGGGAAAAATGGAAATTGGGACATCAGACTTCTAAATCATTGTCCAAGCTTCTTGGAATGTTGATTTCATCAAACATAACGTGAAAATAGACTGAGTGAAATTTAAAACCAATTAGTAATACATGGAGGTAAGAGGTCCAATGTTATATGATTTTGACACAAAAGGAACCACAGAGTCCATTCCCACCATTTTCAATACTTGATTCACCTTTCAATTATCTTTTTAAGTCCATTTTTAACTTTTTTCCAATGTATGTGTGTTATTAAGATGATTTGTTGTTGTGGTCAGCATGAGTATGATAAAATCCAACACAAGAACCATTGGGAGGGTCCAATGAAATCAAATTTTACATTTAGTTAGGATCAAAAATATTCCATAGGTTTATGAAACCATTTGTACATATTCTTCCATATCGATAAAATCATGTGATGCAATCGATGGACATGTTTCCACATTTTACACACCCATAATTCTTCCTTGATTATTGTGCCATAAACTAGGATCTATATGTTATAAGAAAAATGGATTGAGCAAGGGGGGCATGAATTAGTCCTTACAAAAATTTAAATTCAAATTTCAAACTTACATATACAAATACTCATAAACATTCAACCATCCATTAATGTGTGCATACATCAAACAATCATATGTGAAAGAACATTAAGAAAGATCATCAACACAAGTGTAGTCATTTTTATGCCCTCTCAAAGAACAAGGAAATCCCATGCATGTCGACCTATCACCCAATGGGTGCTGGGCGCTCACCCAAGGCACGCATGGGTGTTGAGTCCCTCCTTTATGTGAGTTATGTGAGAATGCATTATTTACGATAGAAACTTAAATGAACAAAGTGGAAAGGAACCATACATTCATCTTAGAGCTCATAATGGATTCTAGACCAATGTGTTCATTCATATAAGAAAATAATTAGAAAACATAGATCTAGAGTCATAAAAGAAAAGAAATGCGCAGGGGTTTAAACCCACTCATATGTAATATATATATAACCGATCCATATAGATGTAAGTAGAACTGGAAACACACAAGTATTCATATTAATCATGTTGATAACAACATTACATTTATGGGCAGTCACAGATCCATATGATAGTGCGAGACCAATGTCATGCATCGAACTAGACTTAGGCCCTTCATAATACAAAGAAAAATGTTCGAGACCCATCCTCTTGATATAATATACTCATATAAATCATGTAAGCCCATCCTATGGAGATCTTACAGTATTCCTACAAGGCTTTGCCTCTCTCTCATTCTATTCTTGGTATCTCCATCTATCTCTATGTATATATCTCCTTTTCTTCCACCGGTACTCTTATATATAGCCTTATCAAGCACCGCCATGCCTTTCTGTAGTTGTAGATTGCTTACCATGTGTCCAGGTTGTCCTCTATGGGAGTATGCTTCTTCGATTGTGAGCTCTCCATATTTTTCCATGATGACCTTTTGGAATATTCTATCATGAGGTATATTCCTTCCGTGGGCACCAAGTTTTCAGGATGGTACCTTATCCACTTTGCATGTGCAAAGCGGTTGGGTCATGCTTTCCTCGTGTTCTACCCAATATGCCAAATATGGTTAAGTCCTAAGATCTTTTCTCTACCTTGCACATGCCATTGGTTCTAGTAAAACCCTCCTAAAAACTTGTCCTGCGCGCTTTCTCCTTACGTGCCCTTCTTAAAATATGTCATTCACGCCCACACGCCTTCTTGTACTTAGCTAATATTTTAGGGGCCCAACATCACCCAACACTACACCTATTCTTCACCCTTAGAACACCTTCTCAAAGAATAAATAATGACTATCCTTGAATATTTTGGAGAAAGAATAAAGGAATGAAGAATTTTTGGGAAGAATGAAAGAATGGGGAACTATGATTATTTCTGCAAGAGGAGAGGGAAGTATTTTCTCAAATCTACCTCTAGCATATTCCAGGTATCAACTTCACTTTGTGCCTATTGACAGAGGTTTCTGACTAAGGTGCTCACCTCTTCAAATCTTAGCTGTTATCCCTAGGTATTCATTATTTCCATGATTCCCTCCAACTGTTTTCCCAAATCCTCGAGCACGTCTATCCTTTGAGTGATCTGGGGATACAACTCTTTCAGTCATTTTTTGATTGAGCCCCGCAAGGTCTCAATAGCCTATAATTTCTTCTCAACCTCAACAATTTTTTTTTCATATTCCTCCCTATTCCCTTGGTCTTCTCTTACAACTCCTTGAGATCTACTTCATGGGTGACAACCAGGATGCTCGTCACTCTATCTCTATCGGTGCATTTTTCATAAGTGACCGAAGAGACTTAGGAGACATATTTCACATCTGCGAGGACTTTCTTGTCTTGGGCCACAATGTCCACAACCTTCATATTTTCCTTTTTTTTTGCACACCGATGCCTCTTATATAGACTGCAAGGCCTATGGTCATCTTTCCATTATGAGGACATGGTTCAAGTCTTCTGACACTCCAGGTGGATCCAAACTTCGTGTTGGTGGCATTTGTTAGTGTGAGTTATCCTATGTGTCCTCTCATATTGGAGGGTCATCTCACATGGGTTAGGTTTAGGGTTTACATGTGTGTCATGCACTAGGGTTACTTAGTACCATATATGTACCCTTTTACTATTCATTTATGAGCATGCCAAGACACTCCGCTGTCTTTCCTCTATGTGTAAACTTTGTTTATTTTGAGAAAGTTATTCCATTACTGATCGATTCTTCCTTGTGATTACACTAGAACTATCGTGATTTTGTTGGAGTGTAACTAATTTGTGGTGCATCGTTTCCGATTCGATTCTCACAAAGTTTTTCATGGTATCAAAGCTGAGGTTGGGTAAAAGTGCACTCATTTTTTAGTTGTGATTACTCTTGTTGTTTCATTCTTTTACTCTGCGTGTAAGTTTTTGATCTTTATATTCCGGTTTTTTTCTTGCTAACATCATTAACAAGCCTTCTCAGAAAGTTGTGTCATTTTTTGTGCCTTTTTTTGTGCATGTGCAGGTATTCCTAAAGTTTTCAGGGGTTTCACAGCTACATTTAGCTAGTTGCAGCTAAATCTAGCAGGTTTGCTAAACTAGAGTAATTTCTGGTTTTTCTAAATTTTTTATTAAAACTGAATTTTTTTAATATCTATAGTTTTCTAGTTTCTCTGTGTTTTTTTTTGCATGTTTTTTTGTAGAATACAGGTTTAAATTTTGTGTAGAGAGCTTCAAGTTGTTCTTTAGCTAGGCAAGTTGGTTTAGGCTCAACTGAGTCCTTTCTTCCACCGCGATTCCTCTCACACCATGGCAACTGATATCCTTCCACCTGGTTGAGTGTTCTGCCCTGAAAGTGCTTCTATTCTACCTGGCTGAGTTAGCAAGTTCCTTGTTTTACCTTCGAAGACTCCTTAGCTCACATTTTTTTTTCTTGGCGGAATCCTTTTTCCTTGCGACTCATTTTTCTCTGCCTTACGACCCTTCCCCACGGCTTCCCCAGCCACACATTCACCAAAACGCCACTCGAAACAAAAAAAAAAAATAGTAGGCACAAGAAAAACACACTCTTCAAACAAAGTAGCAATGCATTTTTTGGTACTTTTATTTTTGTTTTTGTTTTTATTTTATTAAATCTTCTTTCAAAAAAAAAATATGTGGTTTTTTTAATTCTTTTTATTTCATTTTCTTTTAATTTAAAAAAAAACGTGAAAGTTTTTTTGTAAAGTTTTTAAATAAAATAAAATTCTTTCTTTTTTAAAAAAGAAGCTTTTTACTTTTTAAATTAGATTTATTTAATTTAATTTTTTTTTTAAAAAGAGGAAAGCTTTTTTAAAATAAGTTTTTTTAATCTTATTTAAATTCATAATATTTAATTATTTTTTTAATTAGATATTAAATAATCATTATAAATTAAATTAATTTTTTTAATTTTCGGTTATTATTTATGTTTCGTAAATATTTTTTTAAAATCGTCTTATAAATTAATGTTAAAATATCGTCTCTTTTTAACTCCAAAAGCTCTCAATTTAGCTAAATTGGGTGTTTCTAAACAATAATTTTTAGGCGTTATTGTCGATTTTTTTACTAATCATGCGTATGAAGTGTGCGGTGTCACTTTGACCTTTTTTTTCCCTTCCGAGCATTTTTTGGTGTTTTAAAGACCTCTAAACTCCTTCGAGCTCATTTAAAAACATTGTAATTTACCCTTATTATTACTTATGACTAGTTAGCGCAACCGCCATAGTCTACAACAAGGAGGTTTTCATTTGTGACGTGAGATGCTTTCTCTCACAACCAGGATTGGATTTCATCTTCTTCCTTGTTTTTTGCTTGTTCTTGTTTACGGTGTCCTATTTTCTACGCTCCACAGAACACTGTTGTGGTCTCCTCTCTTGCACATTATTATGTTGATTGCAAGTCGAGTTACCAAGTGTTTCAAACCACACGCATGAACTTGATTGTAATCAACGCACTAAACTATAAAGTGCCAAAAGTAGGGGTTTTTATTGTCTGGTGGTTATGTTTCTTTTACGCATTTCTTTTTCTCTCTCTCTCACTATGGATGCACTTTCAATTCCTTTACTTACGCTGTTCAAATTTTTGAATGGAGATTGAAAATAATAATGAAACTAAGGGGTAAAGGGTTATTTCGCATCACTATGGGAACTGAGACTGAACCAGATGACGAACCTGCAAAATCTAAGTGGTTAAACTGTAGTGATGAAGCTTTAGGTCTTCTTTATATGTTTATTTCTCCTGACTTGCTCTTTCACATTGAGGCATCTGAAACACCTAAATCTTCATGGAAAATGTTGGATGCAATGTTTGGACAACTAGATGATATGAGAGCACATGAGTTGGAAAACGAACTACTAGGGTTAAATCCTAGTGACTTTGAAAACCTACAAGATTTCTTCTCGAAATTTGTCCACATTAGACTGTTGTTAAAAGGATGTGAAGTAGAGAAGAAATATTCTCAACTGATCTTATCGATTCTCTCTAAGCTAGGTCCTGAATATTGTGTCTTCGTGTCAAATTTCTATGCTACAAAAGTTGCTTTAGGTGATACTTGGACTATGCCCTTGTAGCAAGTACTAGCAAGAGAAAGATGAATGAAAAGAAGAAAGAAAGAAAGGATCAACCTAAGAAAGAAACCAAGACCAAACCTAAAAATGAGAGAAACACTTCGACTCATTTGAGCCTAAGGCACAGAAAAGAAAGTTTTGTGTTCCTATTGCAAAAAGTCTAGTCACGACGAGAAACACTATTTTCAGAAATAGATTGATCACTTATCTCATTTACTTGAGAAGAATAAAATAAGTGTTCTTGAATCCATAAAACAAAGTGCTTTGAAGGCCGAGTGTTCTAATTCAAAAGGTGCTACATATGATAAGAAGAAAGGAAAGGCCCTTGTAGCTAGAGTTGTTCCTTCATCAACATGGATTATAGATTCCAGTGCCTTGCACCACATGGGTTATTTGCATGTTGATTTTTCCAACATTGAACCTTGTGGAATGTCCCAAATCACAATGGGTGATGAAACGACCGTGTTGGTTTCTAGTAGTGGATTGGTAGAGATGGATGGGGAACATTTAACCAAGTGTTGAGTGTTCTTGATCTCTCTACCAATATCCTATCGGTTTACCAAATTACTCACCTTGGTTAAGGAATGCGAGTGAAATTTTTTCCTAACTCGGTGATTATTCGTGAGCCTAACAATGATAGTACGGTGGCTAAGGGAAAGACTAATCACCATTCATGGTTATATACCTTTTCCCACTTTACTTCGATTCTACACCCGCTTGCCTTGCTCTCACTCATGCAAATGAGGTTAGTAATCTATGACATGAGTATTTCAGACATCTAAATTATTTCTACCTTAAAAATTTGATCCAAAATGAAATGTTCAATGGGTTGCCTCGCGTCAAGTTTTCTAAGGGTCTTTTTGAGGTTTTTACCCTTGGAAAGCATCCCAAAAAGAAATTTGACAAAGTAAAATCCTAGAGAGCCACGCATCTTTTGGATCTTGTTCACATGATGTTTCGGTCCATTTCCTTCTCCTTCATTTATTAGAGCTCTTTATGTGTTAACCTTCACTGATGACTATTCGTGATATACTTGGGTATATTTTCTTAAGCTTAAGTCTCAAGTCTTTGAACATTATCAAGACTTCAAGGCTCTTGTTGAGAAACAGGTGGAACGGTCTATCAAGGTTATTCGAACCAACAATGGAAGTGAATATGTAAAAAATAGGTTCATGGATTTCTATACTTCAAGGGGTCTCTTTATAGCATACTGTTTCTTATAACCCTTCACGGAATGGAGTTTCAAAATAAAGAACCGTACTCGAAGGAGATGGCCACTTGTATGATTCACTTGAAGTTTCTTCCTCCACATTATTGGGTTGAAGTAGTGAATTATGCAAATTACATTCGTAACCATGTTCCACGTAAGGTAGTAAGAGGGATGACACCCTTTGAAGCCTGGTTTGGATGCAAGACTGATTTTGAGCACTTTCGAGTCTTGATTCAACGATATGGCTCGGATTCCCAAGAAGAAATGTAAGGCTTTGGAACCACAATACAAACCTTATATCTTTGTAGGGTATCCCGATGGTGTGAAGTGATATCAATTGGTGAATCATACTTCTCATGAGTTATATATTGAGAGAAGTGTTAAGTTTGATGAGTCTTCTTCAACTTCTACTTCTCCACCTATTAATGTTCTTCACTCGCTGACTTAGATGTTGACTCATCGATGATGATACTTGTTGAGTATGCTCGTCTTTCGATCCTCCTAACCATCAAACCTATGAGTCTTCTAATTTTTACACTAGTGATGATGAGGACTATGTCCCTTCTTACTCAAGTGAAGAATCTTCTGACTCTGATCCTAATCCTCCTGGTCCTCTTTGGGCTAGGAAAAAATTTTAAAGTGCTGGAGATTTAGTTGGAGATACTTTAGATATGAAACATACTCACTCGATTTCATTTGACACCACTCTTTCTTCACCTCTAATTCTTATCCACCATCTTTTTGGGAAGCTTCGGTATTCTTGAGTGGGTTTCTGCCATGGATGAGGAATATTCCTCTGTTATGAAGAATGATACTTGGGATCTCACCCCTCTTTCGAAAGGAAGAAAAATCATTTGGTGTAAGTGGGTGTTCCAAAAAAGTATGCAGTAGATGGAGATGTCCAAAATTTTAAAGCATGATTAGTAGCAAAGGGTTTCTCCTAGATAGCTGGGGTTGATTATACTGAAACCTTTTCTCCGGTTGTGAAGATGACTTCTATTTGACTAACCTTAGCCATTACCGCAGTGAAAAAATAGAAATTCCATCAAATAGACATTAAGAGTTCTTTCCTTCATGGTGAACTAGAGGAAGAGATCTATATGGAACAACCTCTAGGTTATGTCCAGGATCCTCGCTCATTTGTAAGTTAAAGAAGTCTCTTTATGGCATTAAACAAGCCCCTCGGGCTTGGTGTTCCAAGATGGACTCCTTTTTACTAACATCAGGGTTTATTAGGTGTCATTCTGATCCAAATGTTTATATTATATGGCAAGATGACTCCATACTCATTCTTGTTCTATATGTTGATGACTTTTTTATCACAGACATCTCTTTCTCTATGATTGATTCTATGAAGATCACCTTGGCTAACAATTTTTCCATGACTGACTTAGGTCTACTTCATTACTTCCTTGGGATCCAGATTTCACAATCTAACTCAAGAATATTGATTTCACAACCTAAGTATGCTCTTGATTTGCTAGCTCATTTTTAGATGTACAATTGCAAGTCTTCTCCTACTTCCTTTCTCTCCGGGTTAAGTTGGTTTTTGATTTCTCTACTCCTTGGTTGATGGTACTCTTTATCGACACTTGGTGGGGAGCTTGATTTACTTGACTCACACTCAACCGGGATTTATCATATGCTATTGGGATTGTGTCCAGATTCATGTGGGAGCCACATGAGCTGCATTGGAAAGTAGTTAAATGGATCCTTCATTATGTTCGTGGCACTTATACTAATGGCATTCACTATCATCGAAGGGTAGATATCGACTTAATTGGGTTCAAAAATTTGATTGGGCCGATGACTTATATCATCGAAATATACTTATAGCTACATTTTATCTCTTGGTTCGGGTCCTATTATTTGGTCTAGCAAGAAGCAAAATGCAATTGAGATATCATCTAGAGAGGCAGAATACAGAGGAGCAGTTAACACTGCCACATAATCTATTTGGCTACAGGGTATTTTGACAGAGTTTGGCATCCACTTTTGGCAGCATGCCATTATCTATTGTGATAACATGAGCACAATATCTATTTACAGAAATATAGTTCAACATCAGTGGATGAAGCACATTGAGATCCATATGCACTTCATACGGGAGCTTATTCATGATGGTGTCATCAAATTCAAGTACATTCAATCAGCTGATCAGATTGCAGATTTATTTACCAAGCCCTTTAATGAGATGAAGTTTCTTCGATACGGTCTCTTCTTGGGGTGAGGTATTCTACAACTACTCATATTCTTTAGGCTATGGAGTCCTTCCTTTCTTCTTCTTCTTCTAGGAATATTGTGTTTGCATATGGGCACCTTATCAGGCCTTTAGTTTCTGAGCCCCATTGACACATATTTCTTAGTTGTTTAGGGGTGTCTTCTTTTTCCATCTTTCTCTAGCCGATACCCTAGCTTCAATGAAGGGGGGCATTAGTGTGAGTTATCATATGTTTCCTCGTCTCATATTGGAGGGTCACCTCACGTGGGTTAGGTTTAAGGTTTATATGTGTATCGTGAACTAGGGTTACTCAACACCCTATATGTTCCATTTTACTATTCATTTATGAGCATGCTAAGACACTCCACTGTATTTCCTCTATGTGTAAGCTTTGATTCTATTGAGAAATTTCTTCCATTACTGATTGATTCTTCCTTGCAATTACACTAGAGCTATCACGATTATGTTGGAGTGTAACTACTTCATGGTGCATCATTTTCGATTTGATTCTCACAAACTCTTTTCAGCGTTAGATTTGGATTCTTCAAGAAAATGGAATTTGTGATCATTTCTACTTTCATGTAGACCTCATGCACCCTTTCCTTCTCTTCTTTCAAATCATGCCTTAGCTACGTGTTGATTAACTCTTCCTACTTTAACCCCTTGGTTCTTTTCTCTAACTCCTCTTCCATTTTCTCTAGTTCTACATCTAGGAACTTCACCTTGTTGTTCCTCCCAAAGAGTTTGGCCTCTACTTCCATTGAAACCTTGTTCAGCATGTTATATATTTTCTTGTCCGATATCTCTAGCATTTACCAAAGGGTTATCACCCTTTGACTTTGGTACCTTCATTATTTCCCTTTCTTACTTCAAAATCTGGTTTGTCGATGTGGGACACAAATTCCCAAGAAAGCATTTTCCTCGTTTGAGGGTATGAACATTCCTCATCAAATGATGTTATAACCAATATTTTCTCTATTAATATGGTTATTTGAAAGTGTGCATGTAAAACCTTGTTTAGATAAGCAATATAGCCCATCCTTTGAACCTATGATGCCTCTACTCTTTTTCTCCATTTACGCGTGGCCTTAGGAAAGCACATAGACAAACTAGGATCCCATCCCATGCTACCATATTTAGTTTCTATGCTTTCCTCCTCTTCTGAATTCATCAATAGGTCTGCATTGCATTCCATCTCTTACTCTACTAGGTCTTTGATGATCTTGACTACTTCTTTCTCTATGGCCTTGTCTATCTATTCCTTAGTGAGAATTAGATTCTTTTGTTCTTTTGTAACTTCCTCACTTACCCTCTTGTCCTAAGTATCCTCTTCTTCCTTTTCATTCTTCCTCTTGACAAACATGTACTCATTTTCTTCTTCTTCTCCTTCCACCTCTGAGTCATTAAACTCATAGATAGGATGGTCCTCACCTCCTTGTTCATATCCATCATCATCATCTCTCTCATCTCTATAGGGCTCCAAGATCTTTGTGTCCTCCGAAACATTTTCTTCTATCACCTTTTGATTCTACCTAGTAGGAGATTCTACTTGCTTCTCCTTCTCCTCTAGTGAATTATGTTGGGTGATGGTTTATTTTTTCTCTCAGTATATTCTTCCTATGGATTATTTGATTTTACTAGGGACTTATATCTCCATGCGTAAGTACTAGGCTTAGCACTTGTCTCCACCACACTTACCACTTGTGTAGCCTAAACACTTGGTACTTTCTACACCTCTTCTCTTTCCCTCTTCTTTGGTGTGGGATTATTTCTTCCTATGGGGTCTTCAAGGATGGATACATTATTTTCCAAGTATGTTCCCTTTTAAAATTTTGGCCTGATGCAAAGATATATTCTTCTTTGCATCCCTTATAGCAATTGATAATGACACTTTGGTTTCATCATTTGTATCTCATGGGAGACATATCTCTCCACGTATGCACACTTCTTGGGGTAAACTAACTTTATGTGTAGCTCCTTGTGATCTTGATCCACCTCACCAAGGCCAAACATTAGTCTCTTGGCCTCTTTAAATTTGTTCACCCCACTAGGAAGTATTGCATGGTGAAGGATAAGGAAGCTTGCACAGGGGGTCATTGTTTAATTTTTCAACCTAAATCTAGTAATGCAAAAGTGTTGATATGTTGTGAATTTTGATTCTCATTGCACGAGTGTGGGTAGATTCTTTGGAATCCTCCATTCTAATATGAATGGGTCCCTCATGCACTTCTACCATTTATCTAAACACACCTTGTGAGTGGTGTCATGGTCTCACATGTATATTTTATGAGCTGCTTCGTGGGCAAGGGATCCACTTCTAGATACTCCAAAACAAACCTTTCCAGCCCATCGGGCACTCGATTTCGAGAATAAAATTGTGAGGAGGACATTAACAAATAGTATCTTTTTTTCCTTCTTGCGCATTGCTAATGGTTTCATCCGCTATGAAAGAAAACAAGTTCTAGGTAGTCCTTCGGATATTTTTCAACATACGTTTAGCCATGCCTTGTTAACTTGATTCCATCTCTCTTGGAAATTGAGCTTGGTTACCAAGTGCACGGGATTCCTCATCACAGGGTCTAAGATCTCTACGATGTCAAAGTATCATGATCCTTTCTTATATTCATATGTAACTATTTCCTTGATGGCCTCCTTGTCACTTAGGTCATCATCAATGTTATCCCCTTCATAGATAATGCATGTGAACTTAGAAATTAACTAGGGAGTTATGCACATCTTGTGCCCTAAAAAATAAAAGTGGTCTTCGTGAACACATGCCACTAGCCACTGGTAGAGGTGCTCAAGTTTTCCAAAGTAGGGTAATTAATAAAGTTGTAGTAATATTTCCATCTGCAACTTAAGATTTACTTTGTCACTTGTGTAGATGGGCATGACCTCTAGTCTCCTCTTATTGTTTGGGTGAACCAATTCCAAAGCCATTTCTTTCTTTGTCGTATTGGTGTAGTGATTATAGTCACTTATAGTCATCTTCCACAAATGAGATTCCCATTTTTTCATAGAAATACCCCATCCCAAAGATTACATCCCCAAGTATCATTCTTTATTCATACTTGAGACATAATTTGTTTTCTACCCCTTTCCCTTTCCCTTCTACTTCTTAGGTGATATGGTTTCTTTCTTTGGTGCCATTATTTTGGCTAGGTTATCAATTCAAGTGTGTTTTCCCTGATATGATCTATAACTTTATCTAACCCTAATGCAAAACCTTTTAAAGAAACCCTCATACACTGTGCCTTGGGTGCTAAACCATAATTGGAACAATTATTCCATAAGATAGAGCTTCAACAACTTCCTTCTCAACAACTTCCTCCACTCCCGTGTACTCCTTTCCTACTTGTTTACGGATCTGATCTAGTCACGTCCTCTTAGATTTATTTAATTTCTCTTCACACAAACTACCTTTGGAACCCCTCGTATGCGAGAGCTCTTTTCTCTTTGTAAATGCAAGGTAAATAATGAAGTGCTCGAATTCTTATTTATAGATTTTCCTTCTTTCCAACATTAAATGCTATTTTACCTACCACCATACTTAGTACTAAATGTGACTTTTTCCACCAAGTCAACCTTACGTGCCTTCACCTACGTGCCCAACCTTCGAGAAAAAAATTGTACAACCTTATGACGCATAAAAAATCCATCCTGATAGAAGAATCTTACACACGTGTTAATAACACCAAAGGCACTTCTTCTATCCACCGATTTTTTATCTTGCCTACCCCGTGTTGATCCTACACTTCTATATATACATGGTTTATCTAAAATATTATCCTAACACTAACATTTTTCATCTAACTCTTCTTCCATGCACTTCCTTTATCCTTGAGTTCTTTTTATCCATCAACCGGAAGTTCACCGCAACTTCTACTCGCTAGTTTAATTTATATTATGAGCCCATACTTTGCATCACTCCATCCCACACTAAAATAGATGCATGGTCCTCTCGTATAAAAAACCTTCAAAAATTAAAGTGGTTACGAACACCCAAGACACAAAACAAAAAATAGAACAATTAGAATGGGAAACATAAGAAAGGAAAATTGCATAAAGGGAAACTTATATTAAATGGCAAAATTGTCTTATTACAAACACCAAGAAGACTTATTTATAGTAGGGCTTCATCCTACTTCCATTGAAATGGCCTGGTAATCTGGTTCCATCTAGCACTCTCAACTTACATGTGCCTAAATTAAGGATGTCCGAGTTGACATAGGGCCCCAAATAATGGACTTTTAATTTTCTCGGGATGGGGTAAAACCTTAGATTCATATAACAATATCATCTACCCAATCTAAAATTGTTTGTTTCTGATATGGAGATCATGCCATGATTTTTGTTTAGCCTTTTCAGCCTTTTGACTCCACTTGGCCAATGATCATCTCTCATCCCATTTCATCAATTTGTCAATTCTTTCCTCTAGCACTTGTTTTTCGTCCAATCCTCCTACACACGTTATACATAGAGAAAGTAATATAAATTCAACAGGTAGGACAACCTCTGCACCAAACCCCAATTTGAATGATGTGGCTTTATTCAACCTCTTGTAGCTTGTCCTATATTTCCATAGAACTGTTGATACTTTTTCATCCGAATCTCATCTACCTACATCACAAATTTTTGTTAGGGTATGACTTAGTATTTTATTAAATGCCTCGGTAGTTCCATTTTCTTGTGGATGGTAAGGGGTAGTCTTATGATGAGCCACCATGAAATCTGCTAATATAATCCTGATGGTGTCATTTAGGAGATGCATACCCCTATCAATGGTTAAGCTCAATGGGTATCCATACCTTGTAATAATATTTTCCCATAGAAACCTAACTGTTGTAGCCATTGTACAATCCTTGGTAGGAATTGCTTCGCCCATCATGTCAAATAATCCATGCACATGATTAGATAACATGATCATATCCTATGTGTGTCTCGGTGAAATGGGGCATACAAAATCTATGGCCCACTTTTCAAATGGCTCTACACTTGGAATAGGGTGCAAAGGCATTTCATCCCTCTGCCCTGGTTTTCCAAGGCATTGACAATGATCATGTACCTTACAATATTATTTGCAATCTTGTGCCTCCTTCATAATACCTAGGTGCTCATGTTCTAGCATGCACCAAAGGTAACACCTTGTCATGTCCTAGTTTGTTAAAATCACCACTAACTAACATGTAGGGTAGTGCATGGCTAACTACTTCCTATCTAATGCTTTTATCCCTTTTGGTACCATACATGATTTGAGAAACATTGCGAATACATTCTAAGTCGGAGAGCACGCCCAGTAATCTAAATATCTATGCATATAGCATGGTTTCCTTAATTCTTTGTGCATCCTCTCCGAGTCAATTATATACAAGTGATGGAGCCCAGAATTACTCTTTCTTGGCTTGACAACTATCGTGAAATCAAATTCTGGAATAGCAGGACCCATAGACATATCCACCCTTGCAGAAAGGGCTTGTTTACTAAGTGTTTCAATGCCATGTGGTCTATGTAAAATACAAATGGTGTCTCCAAAGAGATATTTCTTGAACTTGTGCAATGCATAGATCATGAATAGTTCTTCACACTCGATAGCGGTGTAATTTTGTTCTGTTGATGTTAAATTTCTATTCGCAAAGTAGAAGGGATGGTCAACAATCCCTTCACCATGTTATGCCGATATTTCTCCAATGGCTATACCAAATTCATCCACATGAACATGGAAAATTTTATCCCAAATGGGGAAACAGAGAATGGGTGGTGTGATAAGTCTATCCTTAAAATTTTTGAATGCCTTCTATTATACCTCTCCCCAATGAAAGGCACTCTTTTGTCTATGTAATTCCTCCAAGGGTGCAGTGATCTTAGCATATCCCTTGATGAACTTCCTATAGTAACTCGTATGCCCAAGGAATCCATAGATGACACTTTGGCTAGAAGGTTCCCCTAAACCCATGGTGGTTTGCAACCACGGAGGGATCTACTAGTAAGCCCTCCTTGCATATAATATGTCACAATAAGGTTGTGAATTGGGTAGTAAAGACACACTTTTTAATGTTGAGGGATATCCTCAACTGTTGACACCTTTCAAACATCAGTCTTAAGTTATCATAGTGGTCCTTGACTAGACCATACATAGTCCAATCATCCAAATAGACTTGAAGAAATTTATGGATGAAGTCCTGAAAGGCTTGCACCACAATGTGTGAGAACACATCAAGCACATTCTTCAATCCAAAAGGCATGAATGAATAGGAAAAAATTCCCCACTCAGTGGAAAAAAATTTCTCTCTCTGTTATTCCTTTGCAATCCACACCTGGTGGTACCCGGAGAACCCATTTGTGTAGGAGTAGACTACACGCTCGGCCACCCCTCTAAAATTTCTTCAATAAATGGGGTAGGGAAGGGATCAATGACACATACTACATTTAGGTCCCTGTAGTCAACACAGATCCTTATCCTCTCATCCTTTTTGATGTTGATGACCATTGGGCTTATCCATTCCGACTCTTCCAAAGCTTCGATGATACCTGACACTATCATTTTGTTAATCTCCTCTTTGACCGATACACACAAATTTGGATTCATCCGGTATGGCCTCTTCTAGATTGGGCATAAAACTTCCTTAAGTGTTATCTTAATATCCCCTAAGGAATGGTAGATGCCTTTAAGTTCATGATACCCATGTGGGAATAAATCCTAGAATTCATGTAACAAATCAATGATCTTTAAGACCTCTTTTTCCGACCAATAGTCTCCAATTATTTCTTCCTTGGGTTTTGTCTCTTACCCAATGTTAACCTTCTTCATTTTTAGGGGCTCATGGTAAGCGTGCATCCTATCATCAATACTATCTATAACATAACACACTCCTATAAAGTGGTTAACATATAGAATCTCCATTTCCTCTCCATATATGACATAAACCATCTTCCCCTTTTCATTTTCTATGCATGCTTGCTCAAACTTCATCTCTGTTGACTCGTCCTCATTGAAATGTTCCGTAAACTAGGATCACTTACAAAATCTAGTATCCTATCTTCTCATCATGGCATTATCCCTAATCGTAAGGCACTTGATCACTTACAATTCCTTATCCACTAATGGCTTTTCTCTCCGATATTCAAAATCTTGGATGAGATCAAATGTCATCTATGAATTTCCTATAAGTTGGCATGTTTCTCAGTGGATATACCACACAAGTGCACAACCTTGTAGTGTGGAATACAAATAATGTACCCATAATGATGGTGGCAAGGCTCATGTTCCTCCTATCTATGCCTTCTCACATGCTTGGATATGAAATGAAATAGTCTATTTACCATGGTAGTCTTGAATGACCGTGGGTGCGTTAATCCTAGAAAACCTTAAAGAGAACACAATTCTTACCTCATGCCACTCTAAAAAATTCTCCTGATGTGTAGCTCACCAGTGTGTTGCAATCCTAAGTAGGCTATAACTTAGCATCCCTCTTCTTTTTTCCTCATTTTTCCAAAGTGAGCTTTTATATCCTATAAGAAAATTTTAGGTGTGCACCTCAAGAGTAACTTGGTAACACCTTTCCTCCTAGGCAATTGAGTGAGTGTGCCTTGGTCACTTTTATTATAGACCCCCTCAGCTATCACCCAATTAACTCATAGGTCCCATGCACCCAATTGTCACATGTCATGTTTGTGGTATCACTCATAGACTGGGCATCCTCAAATTGGATAACTCCTTCTATAGGGTGAATTATCTCCGGGTCTCTGATGGAGTGCACATAAATTATATCAAGGACCTCTTCTCCCAAAGGTTTAGTGTAAGGCACCAACTTCCCATCCGTTAGAGGGATGATGACCCATTCTTCCTTTTTCTCAAAACTGATATATCCTTTGTTGAACCTCAGGTCAGTGTTCTTCTTATAGCACCATTGGTGCTTGAGAAATGCTAGAAAATTTTCAACCTTTGCGAGCACCAAGACAATGAAGTCTCTAGTAAACTTGGCCCCCTAAATGGTAATCACTGCATCCTTTAATACTCCAATGGGCATTGCTTTAGTTTTGTTTTTCATATACAAAAAATTTGAAGATGGCTATAATTCGGGCCTTCCCATTTGGTTCCAGGGCATCCAATGTAAGAACATTAACTTCTTCTCCTATGTCAATCAATATGTTGCTTAGAATCCAACCATCCACAACTACATTTAGTGTGATCTCTTTGTCATAGTCAAGGCTATGGGGAGGGAGGTTTACATGCAACACCTACCTTTGCACTCTGCTCCAAAATGTGGCATCTTCTCACATAGCCATTATCCTAGTAACATAATAATATTCTCGTGCCTTAACATTTTTCATACTTCCTTGACCTCATCTAGGTCCTTCTGCAGAGCCTCGACATTCCTTCTTTGCTCCTGTTACCTATAATGCTCCTTTAGACACTAGATTTATCCATACAAACTCCAAATGACATCCATTTTCTCTTAATACACTTCCTTCTTGTGGGTAGGGTCTGAATACTTCCCATGCAGCACCTCTTCCCTAAATAATAGAGAATTTTGCATTGGTACTTATTTGGCACTTGCAACCTCTCCTCGTGTTGTCACCGGATAGGTTCTAACCACGAATCATGTGCTACTCTAAGCATCCCCTACATGCGTCAAACTTATTTATACTCACTATCCTAGCACCCTTTTCTTTCCAAAGGTCTTTCTTTGGGTCATGTGCTCAAACAAGTCAGGAACTCCTCATACTTATGATTTTTCCCACACCACGAGCACTACAATAAATATGGACACTCACACCAATAATGTTATGTAGATCCACAATTATAGCGGGTTCCTCATGGGAAATAAATTCTCCCTCATCCATAGTTACTACGACCATGGAATCCTTGATGAGAACCTCTCCCACACCCCCTATAACCACATATCCTTCATAACGGTGATCATCTTCTCTAGATCCACTAGAAAGGATGGTTTGGCGCACACCATGATCAATGGCCTCATAGATCTGGTCAATAATCCTATAATCATTAGTATTGTGGGTCATAGAAGTACAAATATTATAGTAGCAAGACACATTCTTTTGAATTGTATGTTGTAATAGGGGGAAACTACTTGCATCATGGTCCCCGTGAAAATTTCACAATCCACTACTATGGTGCATACTTTGAATTCTAGGGAAACTATCCTTGGCACGCCCTCTACTTCACAATCCACTATGATTCTCATGTGCAAATTTTACTGACAACTTCTCTAACTATTTGGCCATGGCAATGATTTGAGCCTCCAAAAAAAAGGCTCAGACCACTATCAATGCTCCCAACTAGTTCGAGTGTCAAAGGAAACCTCTAGAGCCTTGTGTGGGTCAATAAATGTTGTATGGGACAATTACCTCCTAAATGGAGTGATCAACCCTCCAAAAACCATTTAACATGATGTTAACAAGTGAATGTCATATGACAATTTTGATAGGAGAGTCTTAAACCATGCATCATACTCCCGCACACTCTCTACCATTCCCTGTTGGATCTCCTTCAAAGTGCTAATGCTCTTCTACTCAAACTCTAGTATATGGAACTCGATAGGAAGGAATTATTCAATGTGGTGTAGTCTACCACCATTTGATAGGGGTCATACTTCCTATACTAGCTGTACATGCATCCTTGCAACATTGTTGTAAACTGAATTTCCTTTCACTCGGGGTAGTGATCCCCTTCACGTGCCATAGTAATTCACACTTGTGCACATGTTCCACAACATCCTCTATACCTTGGTAATCTAGAAAGTGTAAATAAATTTCAAAGAACACCTGAGGAGGTGGCTAAGGCCCATGTCCTCCTGATCTAGATCCTTGGTTCCCTATGGTGTTCCCTCAACTAGATCCACTGGATCCACCCAATCCTATGCCTCCCGATCCACAAGTTCCACCTCCAGATCCTCTTGTAACCGATAATGGGCTCAAAGTGGTCAAACCTAGGGTTCTCAACATCCCACTAAACCGCATGCCAAAGCATTTTGTGAGATTGCTCCACTATCATAAGTGTATTCCGTGCCACTCCCAGATGCATTGCCTAAACCTTGTGTACTTGTACTTTCCCTAAAAATTCCCCAAACACCATAATGGTATGTGCAATCATGGACTTCCCAAATGAAAAATTATACCTCCTGGGTGCTGATTGGTTACTCCCAATGATATCAACTTGGTTATCAATACTCCTTTGATTTTGAAAACCAAGTGCTAGGGGTTGGTCACTAGGTGGGTTTAGATGCACACCAAATGATCTCCTTTCTCCATGTAATGAAATATCATCGGAAGCTGAAAGGGTCTCTTTCTCATGCTTTCCAAGAAGGGTATCATAGACTACTTAGGCTCCATGTCCTCCACACGAACTTAAACAACCTCTCTCAATGTCTACCTCCATAGATCCATAATACTTGCAAGTTCACGTTGTCTAGTCATTTCCCTTTCACAAGCTTCACTACTTGAGCCATCTCTCCTCCCTTTCCTTTTCAACTGTAATTTCGTTGTCTTCCTCCACCCTAGCTTTGTCACCCAATGCCTGAGTACCTTAGACAACCATGGGGAATGCTTCTAAACTCAAAGTAATGACAAAATATTCATAGTCGAGGAATAACACACAAAAATTACCCTCTTGTCTCCCTCAAGAACTCGAAAGAAGAAACTTCTAGGAAAGAATATGTCAAAGTGGCATATTCAAAATTTAAATAGCAAAGACTCCCTTCCACCAATGATCAATAACTCACATCAAATTCGGATATGTATCCTACACCTATGATAGTCATATTGGGTCCATATGCATGATCTATAGAACTAACTTGATCTAGATGTGTATACTAAGATCCATTCATATAGCTCTACTAGGAAGAAAAAAAAAGAATGTCTCATATAGCTCACGGTATAGATTTTATTCTACCCATCCACATGCATTGAACTTAGGTCAAGTATCTTGAATCATTGAGAAAACTCTTCCTCCATGCTTTTTAACCACATTTTAACACTTTCTAGAGTTAGGTTCTCTTTCATTACACATCATAAAGATAAAGATGCATGTTATTTCTAACAACAACTTAAAAAAGAGGTCCCAACAACAGTAACCAAGATGTAGTTATTTTTATGCCCTCTCAAAGAATAAGGAAATCCCATGTGCATCACCTATCACCCGGTGGGAACCGAGTGCACACTCGAAGCACATGTGGGCATTGAGTCCCTCCTTTATGTGAGTTGTGTGAGAATGCGTATTTATGATAGAAAATTAAATGAATAGAGTGGAAAGGAACCATACATTCATCTTAGAGCTTGTAACAGCTTCTACACTAATGTGTCCATTCATATAAGAGAAGCATTACGTAATAAAGATTTGAGTTATATTATAAAATAAATGCATAGGGGTTTATACCCACTCATATGATATATATATATATATATATATATAGATCCATACATATGTAAGTAGAACTAGAAAGACACATATATTCATATTAATCATGTTGATAGCCACATTACATTAAGTGGGGTAGTCACAGATCCATATGATAGTGTAGACCAATGTCATGCATTAGAACTAGACTTAGGCCCTTCATAGTACAAAGAAAAATGTTTAGACCCATCCTCTTGATATAATATACCCCTACGATCCCGTAAACCCATCCTATGGAGCTCTTACAAAGTAGTCTTGCATGGCTTCATCTCTTTCTCCTTCTATTCTTGGTCTCTCCATATGTCTTTATGTATATATCTTCTTTTCTTCTATTGGGCACTCATAAATAGAGCCTTATCAAGCACCGCCATGCCTTTTTGCAGTTGTAGATTGCTTTTCATGTGTCCAAGTGGTCCTCTATAGGAGCATGCTTCTTCGCCAAGCTCTCCATTATTTTCCATGATGACCTTCTGAATCTTCTATCACAAGGTATATTCCTTCCATGGGCACCAAGTTTCCAAGTTGGCACCTTATCCACTTTGCATGCGTAGTCGAGTCATGCTTTCCTCATGTTCTACCCGATATGCCAAATATGGTTAAGTCCCAAGATCTTTTCTCTACCTTGTACGTGCCACTAGTTATAGTAAAACCATCCTACAACCCCTGTCTTATGCACTTTCTCCTTAGGCACCCTTCTTAAAATAGTCCATGCGTGCCCACACACCTTCTTGTACTTAACCAATATTTTAGGGGCCCAACGGAAGACACAAGATATAAGTGGGAAACCCTCAAGTGAAAGAAAACCCACCAAAAAACAATATTAGATTGATATTTTAGAAATTTATTGAGGAACCAACCCCACAAGGAGCACCAATACCTAATTTATTATAGCACTAACCCTACAAGGAGCACAAACCCCTATTTTAGTAGAACACCAACCCTATAAGCAGCACCAACCCTTAATTTTGTGAAGCACCAACTCGAAAAGGAGGCTACAACCCCCCAAGATGATCAAGAACCCACTAAACCACCTTATAATCTTAATATATATGATTTTTTTCTGCCATAACTAATGGATATCTCTTATTCAGCTCGCACTTCTTCAATCAAACCCTAGGTGATCACACTTCACAAAACAATCTCTTCAATCACTCTAAAAATCATCAAACCCTTTCTCTCATGTTATCTAATTTTTATTAACCTAAAAACTTGAATCATCCTCAATTCATGCTCAAACACCTACAAACAACTTTCACCTAGGTCACTCCACTTGCACACAACCAACTAGTTCCAAAAAGCACCCAAAAACATGCTTTTATATGCTTCTCCTCATTTCAAACTTAGGAAAAAATAATTCCCTCCTTTTGGTTTGACCCATACATCAAGGAAAAAATTCAAATTTTAAATATAACAGTCACAAGTTACCCAATTAGGTTGTCCTAACTAAAACCCTCATTACAAGTGCCAAAAATGGCTCAAAACCCCATAGGCACATTCTTAAAAATTCCCTTACATTAAATGTATACATTTTCATGACAAAAACCCCTTAAATATGAATAAAATAACATTTTACATTCATAAATGGTCATACATTTGATCAACTAATCAAATTATTTCATTTATGTGGCCCAGTTCCCTTTATAATTCTCAAAACAGCTTGTTTCCGCATCCTTCAACACCCATGAAACTTATTTTAATCACAAAAAAATGAACGAGATAAAAATTCCATTTAAAAACTTTATAAAAATGGAATAACCTTTATAACACTTTTTAGTAATTTACAATCCATGAAACATCCATATCTTCAAACCACGTTACCATCAACCTACCAAAAACGTTATTTCCAAAGGTTAGATCATAAAATCATTTTACATAAATTAAATTCCTACAAATAGATTCATTATATTCCAAATTTATCCCTCTTAACTTTCTAGGTGATAGAAATCATAACCAAATCCATATCATTCTTGAAACACCTTCAAACTTTCACCGAACACATCCCGTATTAAAGTGCCAAAACCTTCCTATCAAAATAATGATCTGGAGACCCTATAAAACGACATAATCATGATTAGAATCATATATAAATAGGAATATATCTTAATTCTATTTACAACACAACTTTAATCATCTTCAAACTCCGCCCTTAGCTCAAGATATGTTCATTTTACTAAGCACTTCTATTTGACACCACAAAACCACCCTTTGACCAATCAACCTATTAGTACCTCGAGAACAACATGTACTTGCATGAATTTTTATTCAAAAATCCATGTAATTCAATAAAAACTCTAAATAATCATGAACCATCAATTTCTCATGCTACTCCTTTGGACCATCTTGTCCGAAAACCTTCTTCTTAAGAAACTGTTATTTTTAGGTGGGGCTCACTCATCACCATGACCTTAACCATACATTTATATAAATATAACTAACTCCTCTACAACACCCAATTATCAATTTTGATGAAACAATAAAAACTAGGTCACTATACTTCACTTTCTGCAAATGCATCCTAGCTAGGGTTCATGTTGGGTTTTAGACCACTTTACCTTCTTAACATTCATTCATAAAAACTTGACAAGAAACTAACCTCATTATTTTTATGAAACCATTTAAAATAACCATAGAATAATCCTTAAAATATACAATGTCCCATGCAAATAACATTATTCATAGCAAGCATCCGAAGTTCAACTTCGAGCTGGAAATTCACTTGATTTTCACCATGTCTCAAATAAATTGTCATATCTTGCAAAATTCACATTATGGAAACCTGAAATTTTGTTAAAATCACTATGAAACATTCCTATAACATATCAAATCATCATAATGTCAATTCCATATATCAATCTCTCCATTCATTAATACTTACCTATGCTAGCATGTATGTTCCTAAATGTAGAAGGTAGGGTCAACTTAAATAATGCAATAACTAATCATAAAACTTCTACAAATGACCCAAAAAAACTTGTTATGCCATGATATATATGAATTCATTTTTTCATGAGCTCATATGGGTCTAAACCACACTATGAAACTTTCGAACAGTCATACCTTCTCCCACTTGAATACCTTTAACATAATGAATTACTCCGTACCTACACCATGCCACTTTTTTGAGTGCCCAAGAACCCTTAAAAAATGTTATCCATCATGTCAAAATTTTTCCAAAACATCTAATAAGATCCTACTACCATGCCACATCATCTAGTCACTTTTATAGGCTTGCAAGAGTAATCACACCTTATTGAATCCCATTGTATAAAAAAATGCATCTCGAAACATAATGTCGAAGATCATGTACATCATCATAAAAGCATGATACATCATTCAATTTATCATTAATGTTGTTTTGCATCAATTACAACACCTATTAGGACCACATTCTAACACTATAAGATTTACAATTCCATGTATATGATCTCCTAACACTTCATAAGGCTCCTAAAACCCTTTAAAAAAGGTGACCAGCTCCTTTGAAACATGAATTTCCCAAAGATCTTGCCCAAAAGACCCGATTTTTCTTAACTTGTTCCTGATGTAAATTATTTCCACAGAATCTTCCTAAACTACCTTGGAAAATTTCATCGCTTTCCCATATAACTCCCAAATGGTTTGAATTTTCCCTATAAGCTTCGGGAGGTTGTTCACCAAAGAAAAAAAAAAAACAAAAATAGCCCTTTTGAATCCTTAAGGAGCATTGTTCTTTAATATATCTAAGTAGCTTCAAGAATCAAGCTAGCTACACTTATATTCACATGAAACACATTTGAAAATTATGTTATCATTTCCATCTCGACCAGAAAGAGGGTGAAACACTTTGAATTTCTAGCCTTAGAGAAGGTTTACATTCACCGAGAAAGGGAAGATCAAATGTGGGTTTGGTTTTCATGACCAAAATTTTAAATTTTTCATTCTATACATTTAGCATGACAAAAATTTCTCTATGACAAACACTTGTTTCGATTAAACAAAGGATAAATAAAAAAATCTTGAAACTTATATTTCTTATGGTAAAATAGACCAATGCCTTATCCATTAATTAAATAGAGACACATAACACACAAGTAATAAGAACAAAAAAACACACTAAATAAAGGGAAACAAACAAAATAAATGGAAACACACAACCTAAATCACCTATGCTACATGTAGGGGACATCTCGCTTTCATCAGTAGAAATTTTTCTCCTTTGGATTTTACTTAAGTATGGGTAGCACTTGTTGATTTTGTTTTTCTAACCCATTGACTAGTTTGATGAAGTATGACCCCTTTCTCAATTTCTTGAGAAATTTTACATGATTGTTATGGTAAGTGAGGGTCCATTTAGACATCTCATTTCCTTCATTTATTTGACATATTGTTTCCATCTACTCATTTATTTCCAAATTCATTCCAATTTGCAAATTTCATTTTCATTTTTTCACTATCACAAGATTGATTTTTGACCATTACAGCTCACCATGTTCACAACTAGCCTCATGTTTTCCATTGGGAAATTACTCCTGATTTTTCATATTATCTATGGCTATTATTTCTTTGTATGATTCTTGATAGATATTTTGAATTTTTTAGTATCGTCATATACCTATTATTAATTTATGTTCAACAACTACTCTAGATCTTCCTCTTTCACACATATCAACTCATTATTGAACTCAATATCACTCTCTGAGATGGAGGTACTATCCTCATGAATGAAGACATTCATAGGAGATCCAATCATTTAACTTTCCTTCCATTCATCATGATTACAATATTCTTAAAATAATGGGAAAGAGAAGGAATCATCCTCACATTCATACTCATCAACCAATGTTTCAAGAGGTACATTGATCTCTTTCATTTGTTATATTTCATTTTTGAACATTTTTGCATCAAATGAAGAATCAAAACCGGACTCATACTTATCCCGCATAGTCATAGTGTAGATCATGATTTCAATGCTGAATTGAGGGGCTTAAATTCCTTCTATAACCTTTAAATAATCTTTCACAGATTCTTTCTTACAAGATTCTCCATATTCACCTTCACTTTCATTTGGAAAACCTTCAAATGGGTCTCGGGGAGACGATTGGAAACATAGAAATCATATGGATAGAATTTTTGAAAACATCCTCTCTATCATTATCCACATTTCTTATCATTTGTTGTTACCTTCTTCTAATTCAAGGCATACATAATATTCCTCATTTTTGAACAAAGAAACAATATCCAATTTGAATGGGAGGGGCATACTTTCTAATTTAGGATCTATCAAATCGTCTTTGTGTTCCTTGACTAGTTTCATCACTTTTGGGAGTTATTCCATCAAGATAGGAAGTTAAACATTATATTTTAAAGTTATTAAATAGTTACAAACCCTTGAATCTTGATACATGATGTCCTCCTTGGGTCATTTCCCCTATGAACAATATCTTTCATCTTTCTTATCAGAAGTAACTTCTTCATGGTAAATTTTATCAAGTATGCTTGGCATATGATTAATCCATCTTTATAATTCAACTAATGTCTCTACAGAAGCTGAACCTCAATAAAATCTCATATACAGATCAAATGTCTATCACTAGTATTTTGACATTGACCTTCCTATCATGAATTTCCACAAGTTTTACTTGAGCATTGTTAACTTGAACAATGAGAGGTAATTATGTGATCTCCATGGAATAATAATGAATAATGGAAAGGATGAGGGTGAGACCAAGATAATGTGACACTTTTGTAGGAATGATGTTATCGAAGGCACCAGAGTCAACTATCCAGTTATTCAATTGTTATCCATTTACTAGCAAAGAGAGTTAGAAGGGCTCAAATTTTATAGATGAGGAAGATGTGTAGGAAAGAAGGTTCGAGAGATGCAACATTCCTAAGATCAAGAAATGACTCTTTTACAGTAATGTATGAGACACATGACTTTGAATTACTTCCTTTGATAAATTGGACAAGTTTATCAAATTACTTAGGATGAGTTCTCAAATACTCAAATTCAAAAATTTGGACCTTGTACTTCTTAACATGTTTAATTATGTCAAAATGAGACTCAGAGGAGGGTAAAGGTGTAGATGCAGTAGTGAGAGGATGACTACTTCTTGGAATGGCATTGTTACTATTTTTATTCATATCATTACGTTCAAATGCAAAAATGGGTGGAGAACTTTGAAAAGAAGAGATAGCCTTACCCACATTGGAATATGGAGAGGGAAACATTGATCCTCCTTATGTTATTTTTTTTAAGAGTCATCACTTAAGGATCTTTGAATTTACATGAATTATCCCTCTTTTGAGCCTTTGAATGGGTGAACACCACATAAGAATGACTATTCATATCATAAATGGTTTCATCATCTTCATCATCTAAAAATGCATTATATTCATAAAAACCAATGTTTCTAACAACGTCAATCTCATAAATGTCCAACATTCCCTCATCATTTTCATCTTCAATTTGAGCTTCATCATACTCTTTTTTTGGGCATTGCTTCACATGTTATATTAAAAGAGGTGCTTCAAAATCTAATATTATTTCTCCTCAACATATTTTCTTTCTATTTTGATTTTGATTTTGATTTGGATAACCTCCCCTTGGAAAGGTGGCTTGTGCAAGTTTCTTCTTCAATGAAATCACATCATTAGCCAATTTTTGAACAAGAGAATTAGTGGCACCTTCTTTAGAGGTTTGACCCTTTTTCTTACCATTTGGATTCTTCACTTTCCTAGACAAAATCAAATCATTTTCTACTTTGATGGAATATTCTTGGGCATTTTAAAGAGTTTGAGTTTGAGATCTTCATAGGATAAATTTGACCTTTGGAAATTATGCATTGATAAAGAATCTCCCTTTTATTATCATATGGTTAATATTTCATGGTTATTATCTTAAATAATATATCAAATCATGCCACAAAATCCCTCATGATTTCATTTAGTTCTTTCTTCATTTGGACCAATCAAAAATATCTTGAGAGTCTTCATATTACTCAAATCTCACTTTGAATCTAGTTTTGATATCATTCTAGTTTATGATGAATCTAAGGGATGATGCAAAATGTGAAGCATGAGGATCATGTAGGATGGTGTGAATATGGACCAAGTTTCAATCAAGTGGTGTGAAAAGGTCCCATAAAGGAGTGATCATCAACCATAACGTGTGTGAAAATATTCGAAAAAGGGGTAGAACCTCGCTAAAAATCAACATCTCAACCATATCATAGATATGAAGGGTGATGTACATATAGAGGGTGATGTGTAAGACCCAATGGTGTAATGATGACCTCTCTAGTGATGAGGGGTAATTACATTCCTAGAATGGAAATTAACTCCCCGACATATGTGACACACTTTGAAGCATAAGGGAATCTCATGATGACCCCTAAATGACACCTAGACCTATGACCTAGCCTAAGTGAGATGACCTACCTAGTGATGTGGAAAGTGACTAACACCAACAACCCCCTTTATTGAAACTTAGGATGAGGTGGAAATTTAGAAATGAGAAATGGGTCCCATAGATAGATCCTAAAGAGGTACATGTTATCTATTTTAGCACCCCTTGAAAAAATAGAGAAACTTAGATTGTCGCAGACTTATAAAAAAAGGCCACGAAGAGATGGAGTAAACTATAGAATTAGAACAGAGCTATAAGTAAATGAATGTTAGACATGAAAGTATTTCACCTTTCTGTAGATAAAGGTAAAGATAAAATCCATAAGGTGAAGGAAAGGAATTTTGTAGAGGTTTACAAAAATCCATGCCACATTGAGTTTCATGGGATAAAGTGGAAGGGATGAGGAAACCACACAAAAATGAAAGAAGAGAGTCTCGTATTGAAGGAAGAAAAAAAAATTTCCACGTGATTTGTAATTGATGGAGATTTAGAATCATATTTTTCAAATCTGATATGATTTGGAGAATATTGATCTCCTCCACACAATAAAATTAGATTTCATAAATTAAAGGGAGATTGATATGCGTAAATGTGGAAGACGTCTCCACCACATAAGAGATGAAGTTATAGGTGGCATAACTACCAACATTTAATACGGTATGGGAATCCATGTTTAGGAAATGGCGTGTTGTAGTGGAAAAAATAGAGGCACCCTATTTTATTATAGAAATTAATGTTGGTGGTTTAAATTGAAATCAGATTTCCATCTCTTTCTCTTCTTGTTTTATCCATCTTTTCTATAAATGTAAGAGTTCACTTCTCATTAAAAAGATCACTCTTTTGTTTAACAACACCATGTCAAAATGGTGGTCAACTTCCTACAATTTTCAGACCTTGAGTTTGGTCTCAGGTGCAATGTACTCCTACCTATTTTTATGAATGTAATCGATTGTGCACCCTTCAAGCAATAAAATCAGGTTTTGTGGCACTTTTGTCTATCCTTTTCTCATTTCTATTGCATCTTGCCTTTCATTCACATTTTTGGCATGATGTGCATTCCCCTTGCTTGTGGATTCCATTTCATGTGTTTTTGTGTGTAGGAATTCATGATATGCGTGGTTCTTTTCTGTGGCACATCCCTTTTGACCTCTCACCCACATTTTCCATATTTATTTCGCCCTTATGGAGAGTTATTGACCCTTTTTTTCTGCTATCGCCTTCTCTATCTTAGGATTTCCATTTTTGCATCTTCTTCTATCCTTGGTCCCTTAGAAAATTTAGGTTAGGATTTTAATTTATTTTTAAGAGTAGTGTTAGCATTAGGGTAGGTAGAGGAATTCGACCTATTTTGGAGGTCTATCTCATTTTTTTGGTCGCACAACTAAGAGACAGTCCCATGTTTCCTTAGAATTATTGGTCATTCACAATCATATCTAGGGTTAAATTTTGAGCTCCAACAGTTTTGGCATGCCCAGTGGGACAAGTTTGAATCACCTTACCACTTCTCTTTGTCAAGTGTGATGTGCATTTGGTGAGGATTTTAACCTTTTGAGCTAGTTTAAAGCTTATCTGGAAACTCCAATGATTCATGTAACACATTATATCTGAGTTGTAGACCTTCCCCTTTCATTCCATTCACTTCTTCCATTTCATCCATTTTATTTCCATATCTTTCCATTTTCATTTGTTCATGAAGTTGTGTAATCATGGCTTCATTCATTCGTTGGGATTCTCATTTGCAACAGAAAACCAATTCCCCTCCATCCCCACATTTCAAAAATCCTCCTCTAAATCAGTTTTATGAGCCCTATCATGAAGAACATGAGCATAACCTACCCTCCACTAACCCATATGGTTATTCATCTAACCAAAATGTTTATCAAGAACAAGGTTATGCAGGTGATGGTGGCATTCCCATGGATGATGCTAATTTACATAGGTAGATTAAAGAGATGGAGATGAGCATGGCAAAGCTAAAGTTACATGCATAGTGAAGGTGGCCACTATTTGTTTCAGAAAAACATATTCATGGAAAATATTTACACCAAACTGGTTCAGATTTCCTCAAGAGAAGTTGTATTTTTGGCAAAAAGTATGCCATATATTATAGACCAAGTTAAGAAAATGGAGGCTCACCAATTCAGTGTTGGGAAACCATGTCAATGGTAGAAATCTACACCATCTTATATCTATCCCATTCCTCCCCGTAACCTATACTATCCCAATTTGTTTGTCATGCTCCTAGTTTTTGTCTGCCTACCATATTGAGGATCTTCCTTCTCCATATTATTCCCTTCCATCCTACCTTAAATTATCCTCCCTTTTCTCCCCCAAAACTCATTCACCTACATAAAATTATCCTACACCTTCTCCTCCACCACAAACAATAAAAAAACTAGTTCAAGAACCCAATAGAGGAGTTCATACAAAGTTTGAAAGATTGGGATTTAAATTTTGAGACCGATGATATACCACTTCCGCTCAAAACTTCAACTAAGTTTTGGAATGAAGAAAATTAACCATGATTGATAATTGAAATCTACATAACACTAGACAAATCCGTGGCTTTAAGAAATCCACGGGAACAAGAACAAGTGGTGGAAGCTAATTTTACACAAATCAAGAACAGAAGATGATGACCAATAGTCTATTTTCTCATAATGTAGTGTGCATGATGGAATTATAGAGGCTGTTGTTTTGTATTCACAAGAAGTGAAATCAGAATTGGAGGAGGAATCAGCTCCAAATCCACAAGAAGAGGAGCATATAGGGGAAACTAAATCAGTTTCAGAGACCTTGAATGAAGATGACATCATTGAAAGCTTTTTTCTTTCATTCATAGAACCTGATTTAGTTGATGAACCTATGGAGGAGGAAGAGAAGGATGATGACATATCAATCATCATAGAGGCAGTAGATCCCTTTTATGTGCTTTTTGTAGAGGTGTAACAACAAAAAAATCAGATTACAAATAGATCCCTTCAGAAATTCTCGTAGGGCGTCCTTAATCAAATGGATGAGCTTCAAAGATATGGGTAGATAATGAGGATCAATCCATGGACTCACAAGGTCGCATGCCTAATAAGATATTTTTCCAGCTTAGATTCAAACACAAAATCGCCATCACATGCTCACTTCACAAAGCATGAGGATGATCATCAAGGTACCAAAGGTCAGCTGCAATACCTCCAACCAAATGTAGAAGAACTTGAGGAGGTATACATCTTATTTGTAGTTGATACTTTGATGAAAGAGGAAGTGTGGATCATGTTTTCACTTCTGGTAATGTGGTTTTATTGCCAAATTAGTCACATTACTACACTTTGTAAAGAAGGGAAGCTAATTCTCCTTCCTATTATAGGATTTGTTTAGCTTCTCTTGTATATAGTTAGAGTAGAGTAGGAGTAGGTTTGTTTTAACAAAATAAGTGCATTGTTCACACTCTGCATGTTCTATTTGGGAAATGTATGATTTCCACTTATTATATATAGTTTTTAGGGTTCATGGTGTAATAAATTTTTGGGGAAACTTTTGAAGTGTATTTTTCAGCCCTAATAGATCATTTGTAGAGGTCAAGTCAAGTTGTGCTTCTAGTAGTCTCTGGGACAAGTTTCAAAGTTCAAGATAAAATTTCAAATTTAGTAGGCTGACTCCATGCCCAATGGATGCTTCAAGCCACTGATCAATTCATCTAGCAGGTAGATGACCCATGTGAGTTGTCCAAAATGTTGTCTATTATTGCACTCCATGGAAAAATAGAGCAACTTGGATTTACGGATTAATAACAAAGGCCACGAAGAGTTGGAGAAAACTGCAAAAGTATAATAGATTTGTGGGTAAAGGAATGTTAGTTGTGGAAGTGTTTCAGCTTTCTACCAATGAAAATCAAAATCTGTAGGCTAAGGAGATTGAATCTGCCAAAGTAAGGAACTAACCACGAATAATTGGAGAATGTCATAGATAAAGGCAAAGAAAAATCCATAAAGTGAAGGAAAGGAATTTTGGAGAGGTTGAAAAAATCATGACAAGATTGAGATCCATGGGATAAAGTGGAAGGAAGGAGGGAACCACACAAAACTGAAAAGAGAGAGCCATGTATCGAAGGAACACAATAATTTTCCATGGGAATTGTAATTGACGTAGATTTAGAATCAGATTTTGTAAATTTGATATGATTTAGAGAATATTTATCTCCTCCATGTAATAAAGTCAGATTTTATAAATTAAAGGGATATTTATATGTGTAAATGTGGAAGATGTCTCGACATGTAAGAGATGTAGTTCCAATCGCCATAACTACCAACATTTAATGTAGTATGGGCACCCATCTTTGTGAAATGGCATGTTGCAATGGATAAAATAGAGGCACACTATTTTCTCATAGAAATTAATGTTGGTGGTTGAAATTTAAATCCAATTTCCCTCTCGTTATCTTCTTCTTCTATCCATCTTTGATATAAATGTAAGAGTGCACTGGTCATTAAAAATATCACTCTTTTTGTAACTGCACCATGTCAAAATGGTGGCTGACTTCCTACAATGTTAAGACCTTGAGTTTGGTTTCCATAATATATTCCTACTTCTTAATATGAATGTAATTGATTATGTACCCTTCAAGTAATAAAATAAGGTTTTTGGCACTTTTTCCACCCTTTTCTCATTTCTGTTGCATCTTACCTTTCATTCACATTTTTTTGGCATGCATGTGCATTCCCTTGCTTATGGATTCCATTTCATGTATTTTTCATGTGTGAGAACACATGGTTTATGTGTTTCTTGTATGTGGCATGTTTGTTTTGCCCTCTCACCTACATTTTCCATCTTTCTTTCACCCTTATAGAGAGTGATTGACCCTTTTCTTGGTGCTATCACCTTGTCTAGATTAGGATTTTCATTTTTGCATCTCCTTTTATCCATGGTCCCTTGGCATGTTTAGGTTAGGATTTTATTTTAGTTTTAGGAGTAGTGTTATCATTAGGATAGGTACAAGAAGCCAACATTCTTTGGAGGTTTGTCTCAGTTCGGAAGTCCCACAACTAAGATACAATCCCATGTTGCCTAAAAATTCTTGGTCATTCATAATCATATCTAGGGTGTAATTTTGAGCTCCAAAAATACCCACAAACAACAAGGGTCTTAAGAAGTGAAGGAAAAAAAGTGGGAAAAACATCCACAAGAGATTAAAAACACACACTTTGTAATATAAGAAAGATGCCAAGGATGGGTCCCGACCACTAAGGAGCTCGATAAGGTGCCCATTAATAAAAGGGGAATATAACTAAAAGAAGAATAAGAGAGGAGAAGAGGAAGGAGATATGAGGAATCTAGGAGATTCCATGGATGGATTTGCACTCTACAACTTGAAGAATTCTCACGAAGAGTTTTGATGATGTGATTTTATGACTTTGGATTGAAGAAGATCCACCGACACCAAACTATGTTCCTACCCTTAGGAAGAACAAAAATAGAGTATTAGAAATCCACCCACTCCATGAAGGAAACCAAAGGCAACATCACTAATAACTATGAATATGGTCAAATAAATTATCACATAGGTCTAGCAATGGAGTTCCATGGAGTCAAAGGTAATGCCACGTGCATATAAATGTTAGAGTGAAGAAGAGGAACATCCTCTAACATGATTCCCAAGTAAAGTGAAGGAAATTTAATAACCCCCACAATAGAAAGGGGGTCCACAAGAAAGGGTGGATCAATGAATATCTCATGAAAAGTGGAAGTGATAAGAGTCCCAAAATGGGTAATCCTAACAATGGAGATGATGGACTCATAAATAAAACTTACGGAAGGATGGGGACCTTGTCTTGCATCGAAGTGGATATTATGAAAAGATGATCAAGGTCGGTATATACTCATCCCAATAATAGATCCTAAGAAATAGAATAGCGATATCAGATAGGTATGGGTCATCCATGTATGAAGGAAGAGGAGTGTAAAGGGCCTCGTACACTAAAAGTGAAAAGGAGGCTGGTAAAATGATGCAATGAGACTAAGCATGGGACTTCTTAATGTCTAATGAGATCGGAGGGATGTAAACATTATTTTGAAAGGTGAGAGGAGGAGAGGAGTCATATGTGGTACTCTCAAAGCATCGGATCGGAATCTGAGTACAATCCTCATCATTAGAATTGTAACAAAGAAATTCCATTTTGGTGGAACTATCATCAAGTGAAAAATAATATAAGATAATTGTTTCATCAACAAAATAAATGGCAATAGTATAAGAAGGGTCTCCAAATAATGACTTAAAGATGCTCCGGATGTGTTTGGGAGGATCTGAGTCAACCATGTCGATATGGAGAGGTATAGTGATGGACAACATCAAGTTACCAACCACATGGTCATATGTGTTGAGAAATTCCTTGAGATGTATGGAATTAGTGGGTATAGGAACTAGCCTAAGAAATAAATGTGTAAGACCCTTGTATATGAAATAACATTCCATAGAAGCACACAATTATGTATATTTCTTTCTCCTAAGAAGAAGTTTTGGAGGTTGTTAGGTGATCCTACAACACTCAAGTATGGAAATATAATCCTCCATGATGTGTAAGTGATGTAGCCTAGAATTTACCAGATAACACCCTAGTCACGTTGGCACATCACTCATCCTTGACTGAGCACTCACACAAAGCATGCAAAGGTACTAGGTACCTCTTTAGGGTTGCTATAGCAGGATGTTAGTATGATGAAGGGAGAAACATATAGATTCATAAATAATCCATCATTCTACAATGCATGCTACCCTTAGATATATGAAAGAACAATCTTAAACAATAATCATGATTGAATTAATAACATCCACTATATAGAATGACACTTAGATTCAAAGTGAATATCTTCCATTTATTAATAAATACAGAAGCTCCTTACAGTATTGTCAATCTATACCAACGCGCATATGGATCTGATACAATAATTCAGTCATATGCGTATACGCACACTTCACACTCTATATATTCTCTGTTACACATACATCCTCACACATTCATACATACTTCTACTATGTACCTAACATCATATATATAGGGTGGGGACTTTCCCTTCACCGCTTATCTATTCTAGAAATAGGCTGCATCCTATTGATAGCCACACATTGTTTAAAGCATAACCACACATGTAAGTGTGTTATCTATAGTCCTATTTGCAGTTAACTAAAGTGTTAATTCTATTCTTAGCTCGTCTCCATGAAAAATGCTTTGATCCACTTCTCCAAAGATAGAAAATGCATGGCACACACATCCCTACATCATTGGTGTGTTCCACATGCCACCTTCTAAAAATAGGTCTTCATGCTCAAAATTAGCTAAGTCCTAAAAGTTGAACTTGCCTTCCGTGCACGAGTCCTTCTTTTCCTTCCACGCCCTTGGTTTTGGGCCTTCTTATCCTACGTGGACTCCTTGTGTGATATTTGACATGTATTCTTTGATCAACATTACCCCACACTAATCTCATTGTCATCCCGACAATGGGTATCTCCAAAAATTGAAGTAAAGAATAAGAATGAAGCTATGTAGGAAAAATAAAGAATTTTTATTAGAAATCCTCCTTTGTATCACTTTTCAATGTCAACTCTTGATACTCCTTTATTTCATCTTCCAAAATCTACCATTCAGTGAGTGCTTGTTCAACTTTTTCTGGGATGTCCACAACAATGGATTCCAACTCATCCCGTGCAATCTCTCCTTTCTCATTTTGTAGAACCAACACAACACTGGACATTGATGTCATTATTCCTTCTAAAAGGTCCATCTTCTGTGCAATTAGCTTCCTAATATCTTCCACCAAGTCTTGTGCGGTTCTTGTCTGCTTCTGGGGCCTTGCACTTCTGTTTAACCATTGACAATATTTTTGTGCGGCCCAAGGTCTCATCTTTCATTGCTTTCTGGACTTCATTGTTCACTTCTAGGGTCTTTATCTTGATAAGCACCTCTGGGGCTATGCATATGTTTAAAGCTCTGGTCTTATTTATTCAATACTTCTGTAATGCTCTCAACAGACCCTTCATAAGATGTGATGTTTCTCATCACCAAGGCTTTCTCCCATTTGGAATCTTTCTTTGAGCTTCTTAGCTCTGGAACACAAAGAGGTTCATCTTCAAGTACAAAGTCCACCAACTTTCCTACATAATGTATTAGTGAAGGAAACATCTATGGTACCTTGGCCTCTAAATGTGGCCTTTCTCTCATGACATTTTCCCCAATATCCTATGTGATCTTGATAAACACTTCATTTTTCTTCTATACAAAGTCCCTTTCTGTGTTATGTGTGTTATATCTACATCCTTTGTCTTCAGCTCCTTGTGTAGTGCTCTGATCATGGTAGCTTTGTCCATGTTTCTTCTAGCCACCTCAGCAGAAACTTTCACCAATGCATTGCTGACCTACTCATTTAACATGACAATAGACTTTATTGTCATGTGTCTCGCTTGCAGTGGCTTCTTCAGCAATCTTGAAATGCATGACTCTTCATACACATCAAACTTAGGATCATCCATGTGGGTGTGCATTGACCATGAAAGTTTCTTTTGAGTGTGCACATTTTTCATGTTGTCATCCATTATCTCCCGCCAAATAAATCCTTCTGCGATATCGTGCTTTAGAAGCAGGAAAAAACAATTTTTCCTATGTCCTCTGCATACCCCATGGCTAGTGGAATGTGCTCTCCACTTGTTATTCTAGACCATTATTGCTTAGGAACTATAGCTTCCAAATTTGTGACTTATGTCTCCATGTCTTAAACATTTTCTACAACTATCTCCTCGGTCTTTCTCATCCTCTTATTTTTCCTTTGATTCCTCACCCCGTTCTTCTTTATTCTCTACAAGTGTAGGAGAATTAGGTGTGCTCCTCTCGAATATTCCACCTCCTCATTCAACTTTAGTTTCTTCCTTCTCTGTGTATTCTTCTCCTTTTTTAGAGAGAGTATGGGTGATTTGTGCCCAATGATTGGAGTAGCACCTTGGGTCCTTGTTCTCCTAAATACCCACTTAAACCTTTTCTCCCCTTTGACCGCATTCAATATCTCATCATCCCCCTCTTGTGGCTGAGGTGGTGTAATTCCATGCTAGGATTCACCCTTTTTCTAGGATGTCTCCTACCTCTATGCTCGAAACCCCCACTATCTTTTCACTCCTCCTCCTCATCCTCCACTTCAATTGTCTTTCTAGGCTTAGGCACTGGGATGTTCTCTATTTTATGCTTTCCCTTTGGTGGTGCTGTAAGTGTAAACTCACCTTCCACATATTTTTTATTCTCCATATTTGGCTTCAACTAGAGATACACCAATGCTGCCCCCACATCTACTATAGCCAAACTTATTGGCTTAATATTCAGCACCTCTGAAATGATCCTCTCTATATAAGCACTTCTGCCAAGATACACATACTTCTTCCTCAACGTATGGTAGTTATAGTCTACCTTATCTAAATTGAAGACCAGTTGGTGTGTGTCTATAAATCTATGAATAGATGCTTGGAAATACCTTACAATGAATGTGTAAGGCAATTTACACCAAGGGCTCAAGACTCCATATTTCATTGGAAATTGCATGATGCGAAATTATGATATACAAAAATTGAACTTGTTTCCCTACCACAGCTAGTAGGTCCTTTAGGATGCACCACTCTTCCCCAAATGCTGTGCAAAGCCTATCATACCACTTCTTTGCCCTTTTCTTTATGTCATCTATCATGGCCCCCTTGCATATGTACTTGCTAAATCTTTCAGCTAGGGACTTGTTCTCCATGGGGTATTCCCATACTATTTCCTACAAATTGTTTGGAACTATGATCTCTATGAATACTAGTGATAGTAGAATAGCCCCAAAGTTGATCTTCCCTCTTGTGCATGCTTCTTCAACTATTTACTCTATAATATAGCCTGTAATGTTGTAGATTGTCCCTTCTGACATCTTATGCACCACATGTAACCACATAGTATTTACCTATGACCACCACTCCTGGGTATTCAACTTTGTAACAAGGTGAGCTGCAACTTGCACAATTTGATAGTTCTTCAATTTTTCTATGTTCATTCGGCGTGGACCCTTCATGTACCCTAACTCCTATTTGGTCCCTACAATCATGGATTTATCTACGATATCACCTTTTATGTCCTCTCTTCTAGCCTTCACACCTATAACTAATGAGAGAAACACAGATGAGATTCTAACTCGTGTGTTGTAAAGTATAATAAGTCTTTGTGCATCCTACTCATGAGAAACTGATACAAGGGCTCATACTTCCCAAAATATAGAAGCTCATACAATTGGTAGACTCCATTATATTCAAAATCTTCTCACCTGCATCATCATAAACTAGCATGTCATCCACTATGCACTTGTTCATCCTAGTATTGAGCAAGGAATCGATCTCCTTCTTGTTCTCCAGAGTCTTGTGATTGTATTCACTTACTTTTCTCTTTCTAATGGGTTAATTCCATTCCTTATGGATGATGACTCCTTCGGATATTACATCTCTAAAAATTGGCTTTCAGGTGCCATCTCTTCCTCCTTGATGAAAACCTTCTTCTTTCCTTTTACTGCTGCTACAAATGCCTTCGTTGGTGCCATTTTTACCTTACAAATGTCTCCTCTTCAACTCTGTAACTTTACAAATCAAACCCTAGTTTGATTCAATCATGTGCTAGGTGGAAACTTTATAACCTAACTCTTTCCCGTCTCCCTACTTCACTCAAACCCTTCACCATCGGGGATGTAAGCTTCTTGTCACATAGATCTGGTTGTCATGCTTGGTTTCACACCATTCACAACTTAACTTTATCACTCCTCTCTTCACCCTTAGCTCTTTCCTCAAATACTCTTAGTCTTAATGGTAAAAATAAATCCGCATTCCATCCTTATATATATGTATTTTCAAATTTTAATGAATTTATTGCTCATTCACCTGCAAAATATCCCCTCATTAATTGAAAAAATCTATTTGTTCCACATGGTACATCTTCACGCCTAGATATAACCTTCTAGCATGCCTTCCTACCCTCTAGTCATAGACTTCTCTTGAAGACATGCCCCTACACCGATTAGCTTATCACCGTACCTTCGGCCTACCTCATGTTATACTTTGTCCTTTCATTCATCTCCATCCTTGGTCACTTTTGAGAAGCAATATACTTTTGACTTAAAAACCACCCGTAACATCTTATTCCTTTCATTTTTCGATTCCCACATTATTTTTATTGGATAACTACAACCACCCCACATTCAAAGTATGTGCAGTCCTCTACGCATAAACATTGTTCATAAAGTAAGTAGCTTTGTATGCACAAGCACGCTTATTCCACAAAAACAACAACTAAATTGACAAAGCATAGTGAAAATGAAGGAAATACATTAAGGAAAATATAGAATTGAAAACCTAAGATAAATGGTAATACTACCTTATTACAAACACCAAGAAGACTTATTTAAACTAGGTCTTCAGCCTACTCCCGTTAAAGTAACTAGGTAGCCATTTTCCATCAAGTTCTTCTAACTAGAAAGCACCTAATTCAAGTATAGTAGTTATAACATATGGCCACAACCAATGTACTTTGTGATCACCTAGATGGTGCAAGAACTTTGAGTCATAAAGAAGTACCATTTGTCCAATCTCAAACTTCTTATCCCTTATGTTTCCTTCATGTCATGCATTCTTCCTGGCCTTTTCCTACTTCTAACTCCATCGTGTTATGGCTCGATGCTCATCCAACTAAATAATATTTTCAATAAGCTCTTCTAAAGCCTGTTCATCAACTAGACCTCCAACGCATGCAATGCGTAAAGAAGGTAACATAAATTCTATAGGGATAAAAACTTCCATGCCAAACAACAACTGAAATGGTGTGGCTTTATACAATCTCTTGTAAGTTGTTCTATATGCCCAAAGAATAGCTGACACTTTTTCATCCCAATCCTTTCTTCTAACTTCGAGATATTTTTGTCAAAGTCCGGCTTCAAAACCTTGTTAAAGTCCTCGGTAATTCCATTTTCCTTAGGATGGTAGGGTGTATTTTTATGGTGTGTAACCATAAACTCATCTAATAGGACCACTGATCGTCTCATTCAAAAAGTGTATACTTCTATCACTTGTCAAGCTTAAAGGACATCCATAGTATGTAAGAACATTCTCCCATAGAAACATAGTTATTACAGCTGATGTACATTCATTGCTAGGTGTTTCTTCTACCCACCGTGTGAGATAATCTATGCAAGTAATGATATAGTGTGATCCAATCCTACACGCGGTTGGTGAAATAGGTCCTACAAAGTCAATGGCCCATTTCTCAAATGGTTCGGCACTAGTAGTTAGTCTCAAAGGCATCTCATATTTTTTCCCTGGTATTTCGAGATGCTTGATAATGATCACATGCCTTACAATATTCTTTACAGTCCTTATACAATGTCTCCCACCATAATCCAACAAGTAGGATCTTACGGGTAGTCCCATCACCTGCATAATGGCCTCCTACAATAGCACCATGATCTTATTCCATGATATCCTTACACTCATCCTCTAGTACACAATGGTGTAGTACTTCATCTCTTCCTAACTTTTAGAGGTCACCACTGATTAACATAAATGGTGATGTACATATAACAAGTTACTTATTTTCTAATACTTTCATTCTTTCTAGTGTCATACATGTTCATAGAAAGATAGCAATGTCTTATAATTCCATGAGCGTGCATTGCAACCTATACAACCGTTGTGCATCGGGAATGGTTTCTTCAATTGTCTCATGCTTCCTCTCTTGAGCTCATTATAGATAAATTGTCTAGTCCATAATTTATTTCCCTTGCTTCACCATAACTATGAATTCAAAATCTTGAATTAGCAGCACCCATTTGCATATGAGCCCATGTAAGATGGCATTCTTTACCAAGTAATTAAATGCCATGTGATCTATATAAAACACAAATGGTGTTGCTAATAAGTACTATCGAAACTTATGCAGTGCATAGATCATTAACAAAGTTTCATGCTCTGTAGTTCTATAATTTTGTTTAATAGGAGTCAACTTCCTACTAGAAAAACAAATTGGATGATCTATAATACCTTTGCTAGGTTAAGCTAACACAGCACCAATGGCCATGCCAGAAGCATCCACATGCACATGAAATGGTTTATCCCATGAGGGAAAGTGTAGAATGGGCACGGTAGTAATTTTATCTTTTAATATCTCAAATGGGCATGCTGCGTTTCTCCCCAATAAAATGTACCTTTCCCCTTCAGTAATTCTTCTAAGGGTGCAGAAATTTTAGCATACCCTTTTATGAATTTTCTATAATATCCTATATGACCCAAAAATTTACACACCTCACTTTGGCTGGTAGGCACTTCCAGGCCTAAAATGACTACAACCTTGGCTAGATCAACAAGTAAACCTTCCTTACCAATTACATGTCCTAACAAGTATTCCAAATGGTGTAGAAAATATGCACTTCTTGATGTTCAAAGAGATAATAAATGGTCCGCATCGTTCAAACATTAAGCGTATATTGTCACAATGATTTTTCACAAGCCCATATTTTGTCCAAATCATCCTGGGTAGACCTGTAATAATTTGTGAATAAAATATTTGAATGCCTAAACAACTATGCACGAGAATACAACAGGAATGTTTTTCAATCCAAAGGGCATCACAGTATAGGAAAAACTACCCCATTAAGTAGTAAATTTTGTATTTTCTTGATCCTCTTTAGAAATCTGAACCTGATGATACCTAGAAAATCTTTCTGTGAAGGAATATATTTCGCGCCCAGGAACTCCCAATATTTCCTTAGTGAATGGCACAGGGAATGGATCTATGACACATGCAACATTTAGCTCCCTATAGTCCACACATATCCTAATCTATCTATCCTTCTTGATAGTGATCACCATTGGGCTAACCCATTCCGAATTATTAAGGGTCTTGATAATTCAAGATTTTAACATTTTATCAATTTCTTCTTTTACCTTCTCACAAATTAGGATTCATTCTATAAGGTCTCTTTCTAACTGATCGTGCACCATCCTCAAGTTTTATATTCATTTCCCCAAGTGATTCATGCATGCATTTAAGTTCATGATACCCTCAAGGAATAATTCTTGATAATCCCCGAGTAACTCGATGATATTTGCTACTTCTAGGTCTAATCGGTAGTCTCCAATTATGGCCTCCCTAGGCTCGGTCTCGAACCTATATTCACCTTATTTGTCTTATTGGGTTCATGGTAGGCATGTGTATCCTTGTTTAGATTGTCCAAGACCTCGTGTACCCCTTGTGAATGTTCAACATCCGGGTTCTCAACTTCCTCGTCATCCATAATGTAAACCATCTTTCCATTTTATTTCTCAAGGAAAGCACATTCAAGTAGTATGGAGTCCATTTCTTCTTACTTTTCAAAACATGATCCGGACTTTGTCTCACCAAATAAATCTTGAATATGCTTTTCTAATTTTTCACTATCTCCCTTAGTTAAAAACTTGACAAATTTTAATGCCTCATCTAGTGGAGGTTTTTTCAAGAAGTAGTCAAAAGTCCGGATCATTCCTGTAGTTAAATATTCCCAGTTCCTAGTTTCTTGATGTAGTTCTTCATATACATACCAAGAATGTGTGCATCCTTGTAGCGTAGAATACAATCTATGCACCTAGAGTGAAGGTAGTAATGCTTCTTGTCTTGCTATCTAAAGTCTCTCACACTATTGAATGTGATCCTAAACAGGTTGATCACCATGATAAGTGTAGATTTGCATAGGTGAATTGTTTTATATAAACCTAGTATAAAAAGTGACTCCAATCTCTTCCTAGTTTATAATATTATCTCTGTGGACTACCCACTAGCACTTTTTTCTTGCACAGTGTATATACTAACATATCTCTCCTTTTAATTTGTTTAGTCCACTGTGTTTCCATGGCCTTCAGAAAGGTAGGGATATCTTTTGTCCATGTATACCAAGGTATTTTTCTACCTATTCGTCAAATCGAACGAAGTCCATTCTTGCACACAACCGTGTTGTTTACCTCGCGTCTTACCAATTCTTATGTACCATGTGCCCAATTGTCACAAGTAATACTTGTAGTATCACTAACAAAATGAGAATCCTCCCACTATAGGATGCCTTGTTTTGATGGCTCATTGACCTCTCGGGTCCCGAATAACACGTACATAGACTTTGTTTAACTCCTCCTCACTTAGAGGCTCAACATATGGCGTAGAAATTCCATCTCACAAGGTATAACAACCCTTTCCTCCTTGTTTTCAAAGATGATATACGCCTTATTGAATCTTAAATCAACATTATTCGCATAACACCAAGGGCATCCAAGTAGGGTTGGAAAATTGTTTACTTTTGTAAGTGCTAAAACCTCAAAATCCTAGTGAACTTGGCCCCTCGTATAGTTATAGATGAATATTTCAAATATCCTATGGGAGTGGCCTTAGTCCAGGTTTGACAAATAACACATTAGATGATGGCTACAATGGGGCCTCCCCATTTGTACCCATGCATCTAATGTAAGCACATTTACTTCTGAACCTATGTCAATAAATAGTTTCTCAATAGCCACCCATTCACAACAACATTTAGAGTAATTTCTTTATCATAGTCAATACTATTAGAGGGAATATTTGCATGCGAATCTATCATATGGTCTCAAAACATACGTGCGAGTGTTCCCTCTTAACAAATTTCCTAATAGTGGAATAATATTCTCCTAGCACAACATCTTGCACACCCGTCACAGATCTTTGATATCGAGTTTGGATTGTCTCTAATGGTTTCTTCTTCTTCTTTAGGTACTATATTTCACCTTAAGGATTCCTTAGCACTTCCATGGTATCCTAGTAAAATTCCTTCTAATGAGAAGGATCTCGGGTACTTTGCATGCAAAACCTCCTCCTTGGTGATCGTATGATTCTAGTGCAATGCCTCTCTTGCACGCGCCACTTCAACACATCTAGTAATCTTCACTATTAATGCCTCGGGTCCTTCGATATCTTGGGCATCCACTAATCTTCTACCACATGAAATACTCCGACCATCCCAAAGAGTGCCTTTATTTTCTTGCTTATGTTGCTTACTTAGATGCTCATATAAATCCAGAACTCCTCATGGCTATGGTTCTTTCTGCAGAAGAAACATGCAATGTTCTAAGGGAATTCACACCTATAGTGGTCAGGAGATCTACACGTGTAACATGTTCCATAAGGGAACTCACCTCTTCCTCCACCATGGCCTCGTCCTCCATATCCACCACGATATCCATGTCCCCTTCCACGAACTCCTTCAAAACACCCCTCATTCCTATCATAGCACATTTGATTATGATCCCAATCCTGGAGCTCATTCTTACCCTTAAAATTATCTGTTATACTTTTCTATCATACCCCAATGTCTATAGCATCCTAGATATGACTAGTCAACCAAAAATCCTTAGTATCATGGGTCGCGGACACAGTAAATATTACAAAAGCAAGATAGGTTCTTCCTTATCATGTAGTGTAATAAGAGACAATGACTAACATCATGATCCAAATGACAAATCTTATAGTCCAGCAAGAATGAGCATAGAGATCTCGTGAGGGAAACTATCCTTGGTGTGATTTTCCACTTCACAATCATGCACAAAAATTCTTGAGCGTGTTTCATGGGATGAATTTGCTGATAGCTTCTCTAACTTATTTTCCATAGCCACAATCTGTGTCTCTAGAAATGGACTAACACCGCCAATTTGATGCTCGTAACTACCTCGGAATGTAAAGCTGCTTCTAGTGCTTCATGCGGACCAATGTATGTCTTATGTGACAGTGCCCTCCTAAAAGATGCAATCAATCCTCCAACAAACCATTGTGCATGCTGGCTAGTGTGAATATCATAAGATATCCTAGATATAAGTGTCTTAAAATGAGCATCATACTCACGTACACTCTCAGTAGTGCCTTGTTTGATATCCTTGAGCACACTTATACTCTTCTACTCAAACTCGGGGATATGGAACTCTTTTTAGAAATTGTCGCTCAATGCTACATAATCCACGCAAGTCTGATTAGGTAAGACTTCCTATACCAGTTGTCTGCAAGCGCTATAATGTAGTGGAAAATTGACTTTCCTTTAGCTCGGAAGTGTGATCCCTTTAATGTGCCACAATATTTCACACATATGCACATGTTCAAGAACATCTTGTAGTGCCTGTTTCAACAACCACTTGAGACCAAAGAAACAACCTAGGGTTAGCTAGAAAATAAAGGGATTTTTTTTTTTGAAGTGTCTACAACTAAATTGCAAGACATCAATTTTCACCAATAGGTTTCGACAAACCTATTTACTAATACACAAGTTTCCTTTATTAACTTATAACAAGTTTATAGGGTTCCAAAATTAAGGTTACATGTTCTGGTTAGATTCGGGAGTAATCTTACCCCATGCCTTCTCTCTAACAAGATTAAAACTTCAATTGGAATTTTATCATACCAAACACTTCAAAAATTTCCCTAAACCAATCCCAAAGGATAGGAAATTTTCTCACCTTTCGTGTGATATAAATAAGTCCTCCTAACTCCTTGTACAACTCAACATATTTGTGGGCGAGTCTTGGGGTCAAATTTTCCCAGAGGGACATGTGGCAAGAGGAGGAGTGCACCTTGGGTGGGTTGGTGGGTCGTGAGGCGGCATTGGGAAATTTTCCCAACACATGGCTCAAAGTCAAAAAGCACTCCATACCCCCACGGGTCCCTAGGGGACACGTGTCGTCCTGGCACAAGGTGAAAAGGGAAAAGGGAAAAGGTAGAGTGGTGGGTCGATTTGGCGCTTTGCGCCAATGAAGGGAAAAAAGGGAGAAGGAAGTGCGTGGGTCCATGCACCCACCATAGCCACAAGGGGACACATGGCACCCATGGAGTCAAAGCCAAAGAAGACCAGGGAGGGACGGGGTGGCGGAAGAATTTAGCGCCTAGCGCCCGAGGGGGAAAAAAGGAAGAAAGGACGTGCGGGTCCACGCACTCACGAGAGGAAGGGAATCTAAGGGAGAACATAGAGATGCAGGCCACGGAAGGAATTTTAGAATTTTTCCCAAAGGCCCAAAAATGAAATTTCTCCCAAACCTCCACCGCCACCCCAAGGTGCCACATGGCACGCTTTCATTGGTCGTGGGCCGATGGGGTCAACATGGGAATTTTTCCCCAAAATTTTATAAAAGCTAAGGGTTTTAAAAGAACCCACACCTCTATCGTAGCCACAAGGGGACATGTGGCACCCTCTGATTGGCTGCAGGCCGATGAAGGAAAAGTGAAAATTTTCCAAAAATTTTCAAAAAGTTTAAGGGGTAAAATTTATCCGCACCTCCGCCTCAGCCCCTAGAGGACATGTGGTAGCCTATGACCGGTTGCGTGCAGGTGGAGGGAGAAGTGCAAATTTTCTCGAGCCCAAAATTTTGAAAATTTTCTAAGAAAAATTTTGATGGGAAATTTTTGGGTTGCAGGCCCATCGGGGGAAAATTTTCCCGCCAAGGCACTAAAACCTCAAAGTGTCATAACTTGAGCTAGAAAGCTCGCTTTGGGAAAACGAAGACTTTTTAGAAATCTCTCAAAGCCCTCTTTGCATAAGAAACATTAAATTTACTTTTTGATAAATTTTAAGGGTAAATTTTGTAAGAACGATCTACAGGCCTTTATTTGGTAAACCGGCAATTTCCAACTTGTAATATTGATAAAATTAGAACTCCTCCTATGCTCAACATGTCAAATAGACATGGAGGATCAGTCTAGGGAGGGTTTAGAGTGTTTTAGGGAAGTCAAATTATCCAATCTATTCAAGGTTGCATTTTTACTCGGCAATATATGGAAAAATGACTTTCATGAAGCTCTAAATTGAAATTCATTAAGTTTTGGAGATTCATTCTTGATTGTTATAGTGAAATTGAGTTCCTTAGGTAGTAATAAGTCTAATTTTCAATGTTTAAAATGTTACAAACAAGTATGAATGTTCATTTTTATTTAAATGTAAGTTGCACAGATGAAGTATATTACGGTGTTGAATTCTTTAAATTGTAATCTCCATTTTTTCATTTAAATGTGTGTATTATTCCTAAATTAGTCAAATACATTTCTTATTAAATAATTTATCCGATTCGAAATGGAACTACATTTCGATTTCAAGTTTTAATATACATTTTGCAAGGAAAATAACATTGAATTTCATTCCATATGCATTCTCCTTTCAATATTCCAAATAAGTGTTTCTCATTGCAAGTAAAACTCAGATTTCCAATGGAGAAGATAGACTATGAACGGGTAAAACACTTTTGAGAAAGGAATGCAATTCTTCATTGATCATCAATACAATTTTTCTACCTTCCTTTCTATTTGATTTCAAACTATAGTTCACAAAATACATCATACAATACATGTAATATTATTTACGTTTCTTTTCCAAAATCAAGAACACATATCACTCTCCTTCACATTTCTTAATCCTAATTTAATCTTCCACCTACATTGTAACAACTTCACATCACAATTACTATACATCTCATCCACTCAAGGTGGGAAAGGTTACATTGAATTTTCTCAAAAGAAATAGGACTGTCAAAACTGTAATTTCTCCTTGCTCCAAAAAAGAAACATGCATCTTTCTTCTTCTTTTCATCTTGATCATAACAAGAAAGGGGAAAGGCAACACTCTCCACCCAACCAAGACATCCAATGAGAAAGGAGAAGCCATCCTTTCCTCATTGGCCCCCGAGCCCCAACCATATTGAAATAAAGTATGAACATCAACACATGGCAACAAGGCTTCTTCCACAACAAACAAGCATTCTTCACATTGCATACAAACAATAAAATACATAGTCCAACAAGACAGCAGTTCCCAACTACATTTGAAATCATACACACAACACATAGGCTTGATCAAGCAAGCCAACAAGAGCAAGAACTATGGGGAACTCCTTATGCCTCCCAATTTGTAATTGGGCATCCACCAAAAATCATACCACAAATAAACATATCAACCCCATAAACCTTATATCTCCCAACCCCTCCTTATGCCCCCAATTTTATCCCTTATGCCCCCAAGAGTAAGAAATCCAAGCGAGTTTCTTTTCCAAGGTGGATCCCAAATAAAAATCCCTCCTAAATAGAACTAGTGCAATTAGCAATCCCTTATGTCCCCCATATGAAATCCCCATAGCCTTCTCTTACACCTTATCCTAAGCAGTCTACCCAACTAGCCAAGATCAAAAACAAAAACACCATTTAAACATGCATGCAAGAGAAGGAAAAACAATGAAAAAACTACTCAAGATTCTACCTCTCCATACTGAAGTTTGTTCCAAGATCACAAGATTTCCAAGATGCCAAGTACAGTCCAAAATTAGAAAGGTTCAAGTAGAAAAAATACTCCAAGCTCTTCCTCAAACAAGCTCCAAAAGAAACGACACAAAAATGCACCCCCAAGAGGAAATGACAAAGTTTCAACAACCATAAACAAGCAAGGAGTTTCACATTTATAGGAGAGGGAAGAGAAGAGGATTATGTGGATCCATATGGGATGCCACATCATTCTTCCTTAACCCCAAGATGAAATTCAACATCCATCCACCAAATCACAATAAATAAAAAAGACAAAATGACTTACACACTCCAAAAATTCCCATACTCCAAAAGGACAACATTTAAAACATGTAAGGGAAGTGCAATTAAAACTCACATATTGTCACTTCAAAATGCATTATAAAAGCCTACATTTAACCTCCAAACAATAGGCATGGTTGGTGGATTTGTTGCGAGGCTCACGGCACCCACGGATGCGAGATCGGGCTTCTAGGTTGATCACTCTAGCATCCAGGTGTGATTGCACAACATGGAAACCTCTCTCCAAGTGTGGGAATTGTGAAACCGAGAGAGGAATATCTGGATTAGAGGTCTGTTCCTCAAACTCCTCCGATTAGATCTATATTTACACAACTACAGAGGTTCAAATCCTAATCCTACTCTAAACCGCAAGGAGACAGGGATAGAAATGCAAAAATCAAAACTAACTAAAGATGGTGATGCACCAAAAGGAGTGGTGAAACCTTTCTGTCATGAAAATAGTCACAAACCGAGAGATTGCAGTATAAAACATACACAAAGTTGATAAGATATAATTTAGGATCTGAAATGAAGCAAACAATACAAACAATGGACTGAAACTCATTCACAAAGCTTGCATTATCATTTATAGTGTCAAAATCACTGCATTACAACCTCACGAGAGTAAAAAACTGTTACAGTATTTGGAGAGGTCTGATCCTTCAAACAATCACTTGCTGGAGGTGAAAGAAGAAGTTGCTATGTCCAAAAAATGTTCCCCCTTTGGAAATGAGCCAAATCTGGTTTTTACATTACATGGGTCGAGCTCAGGAGACAGAAACATACAAAAACATGAGAGCCCATCCCTCCTTGACTGCAGATGCATTAAAATGGCATGGGATACCTTAAAACCCATACCCTGTCAATTTTGACCGAATTGCAGGAGAATGCGACCCATTCTACATTAAATTTGGTCGCTGAAATGTCACTTCTGGCCATGAACACCCATTAGATCCATTTCTTAACTTTCTCTCTCCAGACTGCAATAAAATTCAAGATTAACCCCAAAATCATGTAGATAATTTCATAAGATTTCCGTTGATATAAGGAACGTGTAAATCCGAGCTCTGGATCAAAAGATATGGAGATCTGAAATTCTAGGGCACAAAACAGGTGAAAATGAGTTTTGAAACTTTTTCCCGTGCTCTGCCACCTGGATGACACGTGTCAAGCGCTGATTGGATGCGTAATTCTCTCTCCTCTACTCACCCATGGGTTTTCCTTGAAAATTTTGACTTTTGATGATTTTGGAACATTTTTCACTTTTCCCCACACCCCGCCACTTGGGACACGTGGCATGCATTGATTGGAGGACAGGGGCGTGGGGTCTTCCTTTACTTTTAGCTTTTTGGCTGAAACTTTTGCCAAATTCTCTAACTCCTTCCCGAGCTCTGCGCTTCCCTGTTCCATTGGACACGTGTCCAATTCCTATTGGCTCGGGCCAACGCTTGAAACCTCGCCCTTTGAACTTTTGGACGTTTCCCTCTTGTGACACGTGTCGTGATTTGATTGGTCTCTGGGTCTGCCGGCTTTTCATGTCCCTCACGTCCTCACGGCTGGCTGTCCCAAACTGCTTGGGACAAATTCCTCCGATCCGCCCGAAATGGGCTTCCTTGTCCCTTTTCTGCCGATGACACATGGCATAATGTGATTGGCTCTCGGCTCCTTCGGCTATCCGCGTCTTCCGCGTCCCTCTGTCCCAGATGTCCCGAACTGAAGTTCTCTGCACCGATCGATCTGGGCAGGCGGTTCGCGTCCTTCACGTCCTCACGGCCCAAATGTCCCAGACTGCTGCGCTTAGCAGTTAGTCAATTTTCCTCTGACCTTCGGCCGGTTCACCTTTCCGTGCCCCACGTCCTCACGGCCTGGATGTCCCTTTGCTCTGCAAACTACCTAGCGTCCTTTTGGCCGATTCGTGCCCAGATGTCCCTCATGTCCCAACTATTGTGAGGACTAGGACTTAGCCATTTTTCATGATTTTTCCTAGCCCAAGCTTGTTTTTGTAACTTTTTCACCTTTTCTCAGAACTTTCTCTTTTCTTCTTGGACAGGGGAGTTAGAAAAATATGAGGGGACCCTAGAAACATGATTTTTGCCCTGAATCAATCTATTTTCCTGGGACTTGAGAATTTAATGCATGTTATCAAAATTACCCTGGGGGTGAATTTTGGATAACAATTTGGTGACTCAGTGGGGTTACCTACTACGGTAGGTAGAATATACCAACACAAGCAGTCCATTGGGCATGGAGTCATCAAATATTCAGTTTAGAACCCCAACTGACTCAGAATGTGTAAGGAGGAAGATGGAATATCACCTGATGAAAGCAAGGACTACAAAACATCTCCATGGATAGCAAGCTGTGCCAAAGCACTTAGGGAAAACAAAACTAACCTATAGCAAAACAATGTGCATAAGCACTTGGAGGAATGAAAATCTAATCTAATATTTACAAGGTAGTGAACTTCCCTCTAGAAGCAACGCTTGAGATAGATTCCATTGACTAGAATCTGCAGTTCTTCACCATCCAATGAGGCCAATTGGAAAGCATTGTTGTTCTTGCACTTTGTGACCATGTATGGGCCACTCCAAATGGCATCAAATTTTGAATGCCTTCCCGGTTTTTCTCTATCCACATCCCATTTCAACACTAGATCTCCAACTTGAAAATATCTATCCTTGGCCTTTCTATCAAAGGTCTTCTTGATCAAAGCTTGATCCTTTTCCATTGCTTGGGATGCCTGATTTCTGATCTCTTGCAGCTCCATCAACTCTGCATACCTCACCTCCATGGGCTCAAATTCAAGCAACTCCAGCTGCTTCATGAGTTCCAATGTTGGCAACTCAAGTGACATGGGAAAGATTGCCTCTCTTCCATAGACAAGCCTAAATGGAGAGTTACCTATGGATCTTTTGGGAGTTATCCTATCAGCCCATAAGGCTGATTTTAGTTTGGTATGCCAAGACCTCTGATTCTCATCAAGAGTCCTCCTAATGATCCTCAACAAGTTCTTGTTTGTAGACTCGGCCTGGCCATTACCTTAAGGGTAATAGTTTGATGAAGTGCTTAGGTAGATACCGTTCTTGACAGCCCACTCAGTCACCTTAGATTTAATGAATGCCAATGCATTATCAGAGATTATTGTAGTAGGTACACCAAATATGGTTGTTATCCCCTCATAAAAGTCTAAGATGCTAGACTCATTTGCCTCTTTGAGTGCTCACCTTCATCCATTTGGTGAAGTAGTTCAGTAATCTGTCAAAATCCATTTGTGCCCTTGGCTTGAATTGGGATTAATGACTCCAATGAAGTCCAAACCCCATTGCATGAATGGCTGGTCAACTGAGATTGGATGTAATGGAAGGGCAGCAAGTCTCTCTTTTCCTGTGAAGAATGCACAATTCTTACACCTCTTGATCCATGCATAGCAATCACTAAAGATTTTAGGCCAATAATAACCAGCCTTCATGATTTTTAGAGCTGTCACTCTTGGTGCAAAATGGCCACCAGCTGGTCCACCATGGAACTCTTCCAACACCCTTTGAATCTGATTTGTGCTAATGCATCTCAGCAGCACTCCATTCACATCCTTTTTGAATAGAACTCCATCAACAATGGCATACGGGACAGCCTGCAATCTGAAGTGTCTCCTTTGGGTCTTGTTCATCTCTGGAGGGCATAGGCCTATGCCTAGGAAGTGCATAATACCTTGGGTCTAGCAAGGAGTGGGGGCAGCATTGTCTTCTTCTTGCTTGCCACTTGGCTCATGGCTGTCCTAGACTATCAAAGCAGCCTCTTCTTCGTTGCATACTTCTTTTTGCTTCCCCAAAACCAGCTTCTCACACAATCCTTTCCCTCTTACCAGCTTGGTGATCTTGATCTCAATGTCATACTCCATGACACGGGTGATCCAACCTACCCTTTTCTCATTCAAATCCTTGTTGAGGAGGAATTCCTTAACCCCAGCATGTGAGACCAGCAACTGGACCTTGTTGTTTGAAACTAAATGCTTGAATTTCTTCAAGCTTCTGATTACTGCTAGCACATGCTTCTCAATAAAAGAGTATCTTACCTCATAGTCATCTAGGCTCTGGATGAAGAAGGAAATTGGCTGCTCATCATTATCCTTGTTCTGTTGTACCAAAATGGCAGAAATAGTGTCATTACCTCCAAATGCATAGAGGATGAAATCTTTGGAGAAGTCTAGGTTGATGAGAGTTGGTGCTTGAGAGATGGCTTCTTTGATTGCTTCAAAACTCTCCTTGCCTTCTGCTTTCCACTTGAAAGCCATGTTCTTCTTTAACATTTTGGTGATGGGCTTAACAAGGGCTGCAAAATCTGGGACAAACCTTCGAACAAAGTTTATCCTTCCCAAGAAACTCTGAAGGGATTTCTTGTGGCTTGGCAATGGTAGTGCTCTTATGGCTTCAACCCTTTCAAGATCAATTGCTAATCCTTCCTTGGAGACAATATGGCCAAGGAGCTTTCCTTCATGTGCAAGAAATATGCACTTCTTAGGATTCAAAGACACTCCAAACCTTCTACACCTCTGAAACACTTGTCTGAGGTGAAAGAGATGGTCTGCTACATTCTTTGAGAAGATAGTGATGTCATCTAGGTATACTAGCACTATCTTGTTGATCAAGCCTTTGAATGCCATATCCATAGCTTGCTGGAATGTTGCTCCGGCATTTGACAGTCCAAATGGCATCTTCTTGTAAGCATATGTGCCCCATTTTGTAGTGAAGGCCATCTTGAATTGATCTTCTTCCTTCACCATTATCTGATTATAGCTTGAATATCCATCTAGCAATGAAAACCTTTCTGAACCAGCTACAACCTGCAATATTTGTTCCATTGATGGAAGTGGATAATGATCTTTGAGTGATGCTCTATTTAGATCACGAAAGTCCACACACAATCTTATTTCTCCATTTCTCTTTCTTACTAGCACCAAGTTTGCAACCCAACTTGAGTGTTTGATGGGGAAGATGATACCGGCCTCAATAAGCTTACTTAACTCTTTTCTCAAGAGAGGTTCAATATGGGGATTGAATGGCCTTTGTTTTTGCCTGACAGGCTTGGATTCCGGATCTAGCTCAATAGTATGTTGTGCCAACTTTGGGTTGAAACCTCTTAAGTCTTCATAGCTCCAAGAAAACACGTCGGGAACTCTTGACACAGTTGTATGAACTCATACCTTTCTTGTTGAGTTGCCATCCTTCCAATCTACAATGGTTTGTTCTCTTCTACCAAGATGGATACTGAATCCTCTCTCTTGACCTGAATGTTTGCTTTCTCCTTTCTAAACTGATCATTAGGGTTAAAAATGGACTCCAAAGTGATAAGTCCCTTGGGCAGCTTGTTAGTTCTCAGCTGTACCACTTGGTCACCATACTGCTGTTCCAACTTTTCTTGATTCTTGGCTGAGAACTCAGCTTCTTCTTGCAAGAAATGGATGATTTGCTGGTCATTCTCAAACACTTGCCAACTAACATTGTTATCTGGCACTGAAGGCCTCACAATCATGTGGATGTTTGGTTGTACCTTGTCTTGTTGAATGCTTTCCACAATGTCAAAGGCTGCCCCTACTGCTGCAAGCCTGTCAGCAGCTTGATTCTCTTTCCTGGGAATGGATTTGATGCCAAAACCCTCAAAATCTTCCATGAGGTCCTAGACCCTATTCTTGTAGCACTTGAGAAGATCATTCTTAGCAGCATGTTGTCCCTTGACCTGATTTACAATTAATTTTTGTCACCAAAGACTTGCAGGTTCTTTATTCCTCTCTTGATTTCCCAATGCATCCCTTGCACCAAAGCTTCATATTCAACAGTGTTATTGGAGCATGCAAACTGAAATCTAAAAGCTGAATAGTACTTTACTCCTTGAGGTGAAACAAGCATGGCTCCACCTCCTGCACCTTGTCTACTCCTAGATCCATAAAGAAATAGCTGCCATACCTCCTTGTCATCTTTGTGGTTTGGCTTGGTGATGCTAGGAATAGGCTGATTTTCTTCATGTATGCAATAGACCCCTAGCTCAGATTCTTCCACTTCTTGATAAGGATCAAATGCATGTATCTTGCTTGCCCATTCATCAAGGGTTAGATCCGGGATGCTTCCAATCTTAGTGTCAGCTCCATCAGTTGCTTGGGTGATCTTCTTGATCAAATGCTGAGCAATTGGCATTAATCTGACTTGGAGTGTAAGGCTCAATGTGAAAGTTTGCAATAGGTTCTGACCTGATTGTAGCCTTAGTTCCATACCTCATTCTGAACAGCATGTGAGACCAATCAGTAGAAAGATAGCCTCCAATCTTGGCTATGAAGTCCCTTGACAAGCAAAGGGCAAAGAGTGGTGGAAGGTCTATGACTGATACATCTTGTAAAACAACAACATTTGGACATGCATGCAAGGTAAGACTCAAATTTCTAATCACTCCAACTGTTGCTATTGCTGTCCCATCTAGCTGCACTACCCCTTTGGATATTGTTTCATACTGGAGCCCTAGCTGATCAGCTATTTGTTTGGGCATGACAGAACTACTTGCTCCAGAATCAATCATGTAATTGTGCACTAGCTAATTTCCAATGATCAATGAAACATAGAAGGGAGGGGGCTTCAACATTTTACCTTGTTGTCCTCCATGATTTCCCTCAAATGAGCAGCATTTGTAAGCACTTTGTCTTACATCCGAACTTGCTAATTAGAAGTTGGCCGAGTCCTTCATGGCAGCTTGCAATGCATCTCTTTGGCACAGGGATAGATAGGGATTCCCACATTGATATATTGACGTTTTCTTCTTCATCTCGATCAATGATAATCGAACGGTGATGAAGGATCTCTTTGTTGTCCCTTGGTTTGCACATTCATTCCTTGCATGCGGCAGCAACAACTAGTATCTGAGTTGGCCTAGGGGCTGTTCTTGGCTGCCCTTGTGCATTTGAAATGGACTTTGCTTGCCAACCATTTGTGGAACCATGGGAGGTTGTGGATTGGTTGGGGATAATGGTTGTTCTTCACCCAAATTCCTCCTTTCGACCTTGTGTTGGCTGCAACACCTTGAGAAACTGATTGATTCATGCCACAGAAATCTTCGCTTGCCGCTTCACCAATGTGGTGTCATTTGGGGCTGATTGCTGTTGGAATGTTTCTTGTTGTTGATCGCTTCTCGATCGCCATCACCCTCCACACCAAGAGAGTTGTCACCATTAGTGCTTGATTGAGAGCACCATTGAAACACATGGATTGGTTATGAGGCTCATTGCATGGAAAATACCAATCATACTCCTGAGCAATGTTGTTTTGTGTTGGCACTAATGCCTTAGAGGTAGATATGGCATTTGGATTATATGGCTGAAATGGTCTATTGGCGGGAGGCCTTGTTTGGTTCATATTTGTAGCTGGATTAGGGGGTCTTTGTGGTTGGTATGGCTGCCATTAGGTTGAGCTCTGGGGTTGATAAGAAGGTCTCGAAACCTTGGGCTTGTTGCCTCTTGAGAGTAACCAGCTCATTCCCTAGGTTTTGCAATTGCTTCATGACTTCTTGGAGCTCATTTGGGGCACTTAGAGATGAAGTGGAAGCTTCATTTGAACTCTAATTTTTAGGAGTGGGAGAAGGAGCCAAATTAGGTGCTTGACTGGTGTTTGGATTCTATAAACTTGGAAACAAAGGCATGGGAGGTCTAGGGGCAAGTCTCACAACTTGGATCAAACAATTTTCAGCCCTAATGGCAATGTTATAAGCCATAGGGATAGTTATGCCTCCCATGGACTGAATTAACATAGAAATATCAAAATTTAAAGCTTTGAGATAGTAGAGAAAAGTACCTTCTGCTGTTGGCCTGACTGCCACTGGAATCCTTTCCCAAGTATTTTGAAATCTGAAGTTGAAATTAGTCACCGCTCATTGGGAGCTCTCTTGATGGTTGTCAACTGCTCCAAAAGAGACAAGTTGTCTCCCTTCTCTCCAAATTGCTCGTGAAGTGCTATACATAGCTGATTCCAATTTGTGATAGAACCAGCTCCAAGGATCCTAAACCATTGCAATGCTTTACCCTTGAATGAAGACGCCAACAACTTGATGTACCACTTGTATTTCAATGATTTCATGAATTGCACAAAGGTTAGCAATATCTTTAACATGATCACCGGAGTAGTCTGATTTTCTCCAAGAAGTAGGGGATGTTCTTCAAGGTGTAATAGAAATTGGATGTTGTACATTGAGGGCAAGTGAGCTGCTGCCGTGAAGTTGACGTAGGGATTGTTTTGAGCCATTCGATTGGTCTTAAAACCCTTGTTGAATGAATGAAAGGCATACCGAGGTGGAGGAGTTGAGAGGGTTCTATTTGGTGGAGATGTAGACCTTTGAATCCTTCTTCCTCTTTGCCTTCTTCTTGGAGATAATTGTAGGTAATCAAACAACACTTCTTCTTCTCCAACTCTTGACCTTGTGGTGATTATTCTCATGAGTTTTCAGGCCCGCACTCTTTGAAACCAATTGATTCTTCCCCTTGGAGTCGCCAGATATGCAAATAATAACTCTTTTTAAGCAAGAAAATTGCAGCAGATGCACATCAACCTTGTTGCAATAAAAATGAGACCTCTAGTGTCCCACCCGGTGTGCCAAAACTATTGTGCAGACTACTCATAGCACCCCTAGATGCGAGATCGGGCTTCTAGGGTGATCACTCTAGCATCCAGGTGTGATTACACAACATGGAAACATCTCTCCAAGTGTGGGACTTGTGAAACCGAGAGAGGAATCTCCGGATTAGAGGCTGGTTCCTCAAACTCCTCTGATTAGATCTATATTTGCACAACTACAGAGGTTCAGATCCTAATCCTACTCTAAACTGCAAGGAGACAGGGATAGAAATGCAAAAATCGAAACTAACTAAAGATGGTGATGCACCAAAAGGAGTGGTGAAACATTTTTGTCATGCAAATAGAAAAAAACCAGAGATTGTAGCATAAAACATACACAGGTTGATAAGATATAATTTAGGATGTGAAATGAAGCAAACAATACAAACAAAGGACTGAAACTCATTCACAAAGCTTGCATTATCATTTCTAGTGTCAAAATCACTACATTACAACCTCAGAGAGGTAAAAAATGTTACAGTCTTTGGAGAGGTCTGATTCTTCAAACAATCACTTGCTGGAGGTGAAAGAAGAAGTTGCTATGTCCAAAAAATGTTCCCCCTTTGAAATGAGCCAAATCTGGCTTTTACATTGCATGGGTCCAGTAAGGAGATAGAAACGTACAAAAACATGAGAGCCCATTCCTCCTCAACTACAGATGCATTAAAATGGCATGGGATACCTTACAAACCCATACCCTGTCAATTTTGACCGAATTGTAGGAGAATGCGACCCATTCTGTGTTAAATTTGGTCGCTGAAATGTCACTTCTGGCCATGAACACGCGTCAGATCCATTTCTTAAATTTCTCTCTCTAGACTACACCAAAATTCAAGATTAACCCTAGAATCATGTAGAGAATTTCATAATCTTTCTGTTGATATAAAGAACGTGCAAATCTGAGCTCTGGATCAAAAGATATGGAGATCTGAAATTCTAGGGCACAAAACAGTGAAAATGAGTTTTGAAACTTTTTCCCGCACTCTGCCACCTGGATGACACGTGTCAAGCACTGATTGGACGTGTAATTCTCTCTCCTCTACTCACTCGTGGGTATTCCTTGAAAATTTTTAATTTTGATGATTTTGGAACATTTTTCACTTTTCCCCACGCCCGCCACTTGGGACACGTGGCATAGATTGATTGGAGGACAGGGGCGCAGGGTCTTCCTTTACTTTTAGCTTTTTGGCCGGAACCTTTTCCAAATTTTCCAACTCCTTCCCCGAGCTCCACACTTCCTTGCTCCATTGGACACATGTTCAATTGCTATTGGCTCGGGCCAATGCTTGAAACCTCGCCCTTTGAACTTTTGGACGTTTCCCTTTTGTGACACGTGTCGTGATTTGATTGGTCTCCGGGTCTGCTGGATTTTCACGTCCCTCGTGTCCTCATGGCTGGTTGTCCCAAACTACTTGGGAAAAATTCCTCCGATCCACCTAAAATGGGCTTCCTTGTCCCTTTTCTAGCCGATGACACGTGGCGTAATGTGATTGGCTCTCGGCTCCTTCGGCTATCCATGTCTTCCACGTCCCTCTATCCCAGATGTCCCAAACTGAAGTTCTCTACACCGGCCGATCCAGGCGGTTCACATCCTTCGCGTCCTCATGGCCCAAATGTCCCAACAGTTCACTCAAGATTAGTTGATTTTCCTCTTACCTTCGGCCGGTTCTCATTTCCGCATCCCGCGCATCCTCACGGCCCGGATGTCCCTTTGCTTCTGATCGCTGGCGGCCTTTCGGCCGATTCACACCCAGATGTCCCTCATGTCCCGATTATGAGGACTAGGACTTAGCCATTTTTCATGATTTTTCCTGGCCCAAGCTTGTTTTCTGCAACTTTTTCACCTTTTCTCAGAACTTTCTCTTTTCTTCTTGGATAGGGGAGTTAGAAAAAATCTGAGGGGACCCTAGAAACATGATTTTTGCCCCTGAATCAATCTATTTTCCTGGGACTTGAGAATTTAATGCATGTTATCAAAATTACCTTGGGGGTGAATTTTGGATAATAGATCATATTAAGAGTTTTGGGACAAGTTTAACTTGTCCCAAAAGCCTCCAAATTTGGCCTCCAAGGTAAAATTCGAATTTCATAAATGATCGAGTGCTTGACCTTCCAAAATCTATCTTACATACTCTTACATGTTTCTTATACATCCTTATAACACTAACTTACACACTCTTCCAACATTAATATCTAAAGACAACAAATTTATTAACTACATTCCACATACAAATTTAATTTAAATAAAATTTAACTATATGATCTCTCACATTAATCTACCACATTAAAATCAATTAAAAGAAGGAACACATTACAAATAAAATACATACAATAATAATTAAAATGAACACAAATAAAACACTTATTCCATGGTCACATATAATGTAAATCCCCCATTGGAATTCCTAGCAAAACACAACACACAACATAGCTGCCATGGTGACCTTATTGAATTCACCTGAAATTTTAATATGGTTAGTCTCCAGTCCCCAACATTGTTGTGATTTTTAACCCGTAAAATGAAAATACCTCCTTTGGCATCATGTCCATATCAAAACATCCAAAATTATATAAACAACATTTCAAAATCATCTAAACACATGAATCAAAACAATATCAAGAATTCCACATTATCATTTTCAATTAATTAATCAACTATATCATCATCTATAATATGTCCTTGTCAACACAATATATTCTCAACCTCATATAAAAATGTCTCTAAGTAACCATCATGCATAATAACTTAATCCGTATCAATAATAATTCATGATATAATATCTAACCATCATACTAAAACAAAACATAATAGTGTCTATAATATGATCAATAGTATCAAAATCGCATCTAAAGTGTCAAAGGGAAGTGGTCACTACATCCCCTCCCTTAGACTCGACTTCCTCCCGGAAGTCACTAGAAAAAATGTGGCAACTACACTCGTAATACTATGGCATCCTCCCAAGTGGTCAGGTCTTATCATACCTATCCCACTATACCCACACACGATTAATATCTCTACCTCGAAGGCCCAGGTCCTACGATATATGATACGAGATAGGATCCACTATCACCTACCCCCGATCCTGCACTTGCAATGATGTCCAAGACAACACATGAGAAGGATTTACAATGTACCTCCTAAGGATAGAAACATGAAACACATCATGTACGCAAGACAAGCTAGGTGGCAATGCTAGACGATAAGCCAAAGGGCCGATACACTCCAAGATCTCAAAGGGACCAAAAATCTAGGAGCTAACTTAGAACATTTTATGTAACAAATAGGGCTCTTATGTGGTCTAACACAAAGGAACACCTTCATGCCCACATCAAAGCTGCATTCAATCCTACGTTGATCCACATACTTCTTCTACCTATCATGTGCCTCCTACAATCTCTTCTTGATCAACACTACCTGCTACTCCATGTCCTACAAAAGAGCTTGTCTAAGAGATACTCTGTCCTCTAACCTATCCCAGCTAAGAGGTGTCCTGCACTCTCTACCATATAATGCCCGAAAATGAGCTATGCCTATAGAACTCAAAACTATTATTGTAGGCAAACTCCACTAAGTACAGTACTCCTCCCACTTAGACTACTAAACCATCACATACAACCCGAGCATATACTCTAAAATCTGATTTACTCACTCGGTTTGTCCATCTGTCTCGTGGTGATATGTTGTGCTAAATTTGATCCTCATCCCGAGGAAATACCGCATGGTAGTCCCGTAAATGTGAAGTGTACAAAGGATCATGGTCACAAATGATCTTTCATGCAATCTTGTACAACCCGATGATCTCATCCAAATATACCCATGTCGCTACACTAGTTGTATAAGTGGTCTTCACCGAGAAAAGTGAGGCACTTTTTTCAATTTATCAACCATGACCATAATGGTGTCGTGGTGATATCTTGAAATAGGTAGTCCGATTAATGAAATCCATGGAAATGGTGTCCCACTTCCATTTTGGTATGACATGAGGATAAATAAGACTGCGCTGGATGTTGATGTTTGGCCTTAACCCTTTGGCACTCTAAAAACCATGACACAAATTGAACCACATCTCGATGTAAGTCCTCTCTAGTGGTACAACTGCCTCAAGGTAGCATGCATCTTTTTCACCCTGGGATGGGCTGAATAGGGTACATGATGTGCCTCTACCTAGATGTCTTGCCTCAATCCTCCATCTCTCGGAACATATATCCTACCTTTGTGCCTAAGAAGACCATCTACCTATAAGGAAAAGCTATCAAACTTCCCCTCAAGGGGTCTCTATGACTCAATCTCTGCTCATACTGCCATGTATAAGCTATCAAGAGGAAGCTACTAAAGAATCCTCCTTCACAAATCTATGCTCACTGAGGTGGCCATAAACACATGTCTCCATCTATTGAGAGCATCTGCTACCACATTCTCCTTCCCTTTCACATGGTCTATCTCCATGTCATACTCACAAAGAAAATCCATCCAACACCATTGATGAGCATTTAGATTTGTCCACATGAAGAGGTGGTGAAGACTCAAATGATCTATCCTAAGTGTGAATCTCTATCCAAGAAGAAAATTCCTCCATCTAACCAAAGCATGTAAAACTACTACAAGCTCAAGATCATGGGTAGGATAATTAAGCTCATGATCCTTGAGTTTGTGAGACTAAAAAGCTACAACCCTACCATCCTACATATACACACCTCCAAGCCATGCTAAAGAAGCATCTATGCAGAAAAAGAACTCACCTTTTGGATCTGGCACTACAAGATTGGGTGATGGAGTGAGACACTCCTCTAGTGTCTTGAAGGCCTACTTACATCTATCTGACCAAACACAATTCTTCCCTTTCCTCTGAAGGGAAGTGATAGGGTGTGCAATCTAAGAGAAGTCTTGAATAAATATTTAGTAGTAACTTGCTAAACCCATGAAGCTACACACCTTGGTCACCGTAGTGGGTGATGGCTAATCCATACTAGCTCTAATCTTGGAAGGATCGACTGTGATACCCTCCCTAAAAAATAATATGACCCAAATAATGCACCTCTGTCTGGAAGAAAGAACACTTCTCCAAGTTCCCATAAAGTTCTACTCACAAAGACATCAAGAACCTATTGAAGGTGCCTCTCATGCTCCTAACTTGTACGTGAGTAAATCAAAATGTCATCAAGGAATATGAGAACAAAGCGATCTAAAATTTTTGAGTACCCCATTCATAAAACTCATAAATATTGCATAGGGCATTTGTCAAACCAAAAGGCACCACTATGATCTCATACTACCCATGTCTCATATGGAAGGTGGTATTATGAATGTCTTCCTCCAAAATCCTCAACCGATGGTAGCCCGACTTGAGATCAATCTTAGGGAACATCGTGGCTCCTTTCATTTGATAAAACAAGTCATCAATTCAAGGAAGAGGATAATGATTCTTGATCATCACTTTGTTCAACTCAAGCGTAATCAATACAAAACAACAATGATCCATCCTTCTTCTTTACAAAAATCACTAGTGCACCCCAAGGGGATACACTAGGATGGATAAAGCCCTTCTCCAAAAGACCCTCAAGCTACAACTTGAGCTCATAGAGCTCTGGGTGGTCATCCGATAAGGTTCCCGTGAGATAGGATCTACTCCTAGAACTAGGTATATATGTAGAACAATCTCATGTGGGGGTGGTAACCCTGGTAACTCCCCTGAAATACATCAAAAACTCTCTCAAGATGGGATGATCATCTAGCGATGGTCCACTAGACCCATCCTTTGATCTATCACTGACTATAATAGCATACATCTAACAACCCCGTCACACACACCACTTAAGATGCATAACAGAAATGGTGTGAATAGAAATGGGTCTCCTGACCCCCGAGATCACCGACTCAACTCCCAAATCATCTACACAAGCTATAGTCTTATGATAACAATCCATCCTAGCCCTATGTGTAGATAACCAATCCATACCTAAGATAACTCCATAGGAGCCCAAAGGAAGGATACAAAGATCTGAGGTGGTGGTGAAAGGTCCCAAATCCACAACACACTCCTTAACTAAGGAGTCCACGATATCTTGGCTCCAGAAGCCATCTCGACATCCCAACTAAGACCCTACCTAACTGCCACCAGCCTGCATCACTCTACTAAAGATGGTGCAATGAAAGAATCAAAAGAACCAGAATCAAACAATACAGAGGTAGGAATACCACCAATGCTACATGTGGTCTCAATGACTGTGCTCGGTGCTCTTCCTGGTGGTTCTCAACCACTGCATAAATCCTATGGCTGTACGTCCCATGTCACCAACTATCAGCTCAAAACTGGTGCCTTACCCTTGTTAGGGTTCTGAGGACAATCTCTCCAAAAATGTCCAGCTACTCCACATCCAAAGTAACCACCTGATCCTCTCTAAGGAGTAGCACCTCTAGTAGGTGCCCTAGAAGCCTGTGGCATGGATTCTGATATTCTAGTTATTGTCTACCGTGTCCTCTACTGGTGAGCTCCTGTTGACTAAGCTCTAGGTCCACCATATGTCCTGATGGGACCCCTAGGAGGAGGCCCCATACTCCAACCTCTCTGTGCATCATCTCTTTGTGGAGGTCTATACGGTGGGAAGGATTGTTGCTACTATTTCCTAAATGATGACTATGTTGAATGCTAACCACCATGAGGAAGAGGTACTGAACCTCTTGATCTACCATCATGCATCTGTTGAATGTGTTTCCTGACTTGGTCTCTAGCTTGTTGGGTTTTACCCCGAGTATCCTTTGTAATATAGGCCTTCTCAATGGCCTCTGCTAAAGTCTGTGGATAGTGAATCCACACTACACCTCCAATGTCCAAATTCAGGCCCCGAATGAATCTGTGAATCCTCACCTGCTCATCCTACATATACTCTACATACTGAAGTAGATCTAGAAATCTACTCTCATACTTTGCTACTGACAGGGTAGCCTGTCGGAGGTCATGGAACTCGTCAATGCTCTGCTAGATGAACCTTTATGATAGGTACCTACTCTTGAATCTCTCCTCAAACATCTCCGAAGTCACTATCTTTGAATCTACATGGAGCTTCTACTCCTCTTTCCTCCACCATACTCTAGCTCCATCCTCAGTAGATGGATCACAACACGAGCTTTCATGTTACTAGAACAAGGAAAAAGCTTAAAGAAACCACTCAAGCTCACTAGCTAGGCCTCTTCCTAAAATCCACCTGTATCAATTGAGTAATGTGAGGGCCTAAGCTTTAGAATCTCCCTGATTTGATCCATTGTTGTGGTCCTTGTCACCTCTCTAGGTATCTCTGCATGCTCATGCCGAAGTCTAGGGCTTCGAGACCTCTCTCTATGCTCCGGAACTCTGTCACCCTATCTCCTAGGTGGTAAATCTACTCTGGCTGACTCTTCATGGGAGTTCTCTCCTATATGCTCCTCGTTAAGTTGAGGGGGTACCTAACCCTCGATAGAAGGATCTCTATCATGACTAGCTATATGTCCTCCACCTAATCCTTCACATAGATTAGTATTAACATCCTGAAGGGTTTGTAGAATTTGAGGTAGAATGGCTGCTACACTCGATCTACCGGTGGTGGTGGTGGTGGTGGTGGTGGATCTGAGTTGATGTGAAGGTTCCTCTCGCTCCATTTGAGCCTCCTATACAAACCAAAGTGAGAGTTAGTTCATTTGCTAAGTTATACAACTTGCATGTTCACTAAAAACTTATAATTTCATGTTAAGTTGTTTTTCAAGGTTTCAGTGTGCTAGGTTTAAGTTTTCATGTCTCAAGTTTTCTAGTGTGCCCAATGGTCCAAGCTTTTGAACCAATGGTCTGATACCAAAATTGTAGTGCTCATTTTAACAACCACTTGAGACCAAAGAAACAACCTAGGGTTAGCTAGAAAATTAAGAAATTATATATTTTTGAAGTGTCTACAACTAAATTGCAAGACATCAATTTTCACTAATAGGTTATGGAACAAACCTATTTACTAATACACAAGTTTCCTTTATTAACTTATAACAAGTTCACAGGGTTCCAAAATTAGGGTTACATGTTCTAGTTAGATTCAGGGAGTAATCTTACCCCATGCCTTCTCTCTAACAGGCTCAAAACTTCAACTAGACGTTTCTCCTACTAAACACTTTCAAAATTTCCCTAAACCATTCCTAATGGATATGAAATTTTCTCACCTTTTTGGTGATATAAAGAAGTCCTCCTAACTCGTTGAACTCAAGATATCAATGGGCGGAGTCTTGGGGTCAAATTTTCCTAAAGAGACACATGTCATGAGGAGGAGGAGTGCACCTTGGATGGGTTGGCGGGTCATGAGGTGACATTGGGAAATTTTCCCAATGCATGGCTCAAAGTCACAAAGTGTTCCGCACCCTCGTGGGTCCCTAGAGGACACGTGTCAGGTCCTGGTGTAAGGCGAAAAAGGGAAAAGGGAAAAGGCATAGCGGTGGGTCGATTTGGAACTTTGTGCCAATGAAGGGAAAAAAGGGAGAAAGAAGTACTTGGGTCTGCGCACCCACCGTAGCCATAAGGGGACACATGGCATATGTGGAGTCAAATCCGAAGAAGACCGGGGAGGGATGGGGTGGTTGAAGAATTTAACGCTTAGTGCTCAATGGGGAAAAAGGAAGAAAGGATACATAGGTCCACGCACCCATGGAAGAAGGGAATCCAAGGGATAAGGCGAGTTTTGGGCCGCGAGAGGAATTCTAGAATTTTTCTCAAAGGTCAAAAACAAAAATTTCTCCCCGAACCTCCACTACCACCCCAAGGTGCCACGTGGCACACTTTCATTAGTTGCAGGCCGCTCATGTGGTCAACATGTGAATTTTTCTTCAAAAGTTTATAAAAATAAGGGTTTTAAAAGAACCCGCACCTCCACCATAGCCACAAGGGGACATGTGGCACCCTATGATTGGCTACAGGATGGTGGAGGGAAAAGTTAAATTTTTTTAAAAACATGAAGGGGTAAAATTTATCTCGCGCCTCCACCTCAGCCCCTGGAGGACACATGGCAACCTTTGATTGGCTGTGGGCTAGTGGAGGGAAAAGTGAAAATTTTCCCGAGCCCAAAATTTCAAAAAAATTCTAAGGACAATTTTGATGGGAAATTTTTGGGTTGCAGGCCCACCAAGGAAAATTTTCCCAAATTTTCCCGCCAAGGCACAAAAACTTCAAAGTGTCATAACTTGAGCTAGAAATATTAGTTTTGGGAAAACGAGGACTTTTCGAAAATATCTCAAAGCCCTCTTTGCACAGGGAACATAAAATTTACTTTTTAATGAATTTTTAAGGGTAAAATTTGGAAAAATGATTTACATGCCTTTATTTGACAAACTGGCTATTTCCAACTTATAATTTTGATAAAATTAGAACTCCTCCTTTGTTCAACATGTCAAACAGACATGGAGGATCAATCTAGGGAGGGTTTAGAGTGTTTTAGGGAAGTCAATTTATCCAATCTGTTCAAGGTTGTATTTTTCGGCAATAGATGGAAAAATGACTATGCAAGCTCCGAATTGAAATTCATTAAGTTTTGGAGATTCATTCTTGACTATTATAGTGAATTTGAGTTCCTTAGGTATTACTAAGTCTAATTTTAAATCTTTCATAACTTATTGTTTAGTGCAAGTATGAACTATTTATTTTCATCAAAATGTCATTGCTAGGATGAAGTATATTACGTTGAATTGTTTCTTTAAATTGGAATCTCCATTTTGTCATTTAAATGTGCATATGATTCCTAAATTAGTCAAATACATTGATTATTAAATCTTCCATTTGATTCTAAATGAAACTACATTTTTATTTCAGTTTTAATATACATTTTGCAAGGAAAATAACATTGACTTTCATTCCATATTCATTGTTCTTTCAACATTCCAAACAAAGGTTTCTCATTGCAAGTAAAACACAGACTTCCAATGGAGAAGATATCATATGAACAAGTTAAAACACTTTTGAGAAAGGAATGCAATTCTTCATTGATCATCAATACATTTTTGCTACTTTCCTTTTTGATTTCAAACTATAGTTCACAAAATACATCATACAATACATATAATATTATTCACATTTCTTTTAAAAAATAAAGAACACATATGACTATCCTTCACATTTCTCAATCCAAATTTAATCTTCCATCTACATTACAAAAAAATTCACATCACAATTACTATACATGTCATCCACTCAAGGTGGGAAAGGTTACATTGAATTTTCTCAAATGAAATAGGACTGTCAAAATTGTAATTTCTCCTTGCTCCAAAAAGCAACATGCAACTTTCTTCTTCTTTTCATATTGATCACAAAAAGGAAGGGGGAAAGGCAACACTCTCCACCCAACCAAGACACTCAATTAGAAAGGAGAATCCATCCTTTCCTCAGTGGCCCCTAAGCCCCAACCATATTGAAATAAAGTATGAACATCAACACATGGCAATAAGGCTTCTTCCACAAAAAAACAAGCATTGTTCACATTGGATACAAACAATAAAGTACACATTCCAACAAGACAGTAGTTCCCAAATGCATTTGAAATCATACACACAACACATAGGCTTGATCAAGAAAGCCAATAAGAGCAAGAACTATGGGGAACTCTTTATGCCTCCCAATTTGGAATTGGGCATCCACCAAAATCATACCACCAATAAATGTATCAACCCAATAAACCTTATATCTCCCAAACCCTCCTTATGCCCCCCATTTTATCCCTTATGCCCCCAAGAGTAAGAAATGCAATCGTTTCATTTCGGTGGATCCCAAACCAAAATCCCTCCTCAATTGAACTACTACCATTGGAAATCCCTTATGCCCCCATATGAAATCCCCATAGCCTTCTCTTACACCTTGTCCTAAGCACTCTACCTAACCAACAAAGATTAAAAACACAAACACCACTTAAACATGCATGCAAGAGAAGGAACAACAATTAAAACACAGCTCAAGATCCTACCTCTCTATACTAAAGTTTGTTCCAAGCTCAAAAGATTTCAAGATGCCAAATACAGTCCAAAATTAGAAAGGTTCAAGCAAGCAAAAAGACTCCAATCTCTTCCTCAAAAAAGCTCCAAAATAAATAACACCAAAAATGAGCCCCAAGAGGAAATGTACAATGTTTCAACAACCATAAACAAGCAAGGAGTTTCCTTTTATAGGAGAGGGAAGAGAAGAGGATGATGTGGATCCATGTGGGATGCCACATCACTCTTCCTAAACCCCGAGAGGAAATTCAACATCCATCCACCAAATGACAATAAATAAAAAAGAGAAAATCACTTACACACCTCAAAAATGCCCAAAGTCCAAAAGAAGCAAATTTAAAATGTGTAAGGGAAGTGCAATTAAAACTTACATATTGTCACTTCAAAATGTATTATAAATGCATACATTTAACCTCCAAACCATAGGCATGGTTAATGGATCATTTTAAGAGGTGTGAGATAAGTTTAATTTGTCACACAAGCCTCCAAATTTGTCAAATTCGAATTTCATAAAAGATGGAGTGCTTGACCTTCCAAAATCTACCTTACATACTCTTACATGTTTCTTATACATCCTTAGAACATTAACTTACACACTATCAAATCCTGGCAGACTATCAAATCTAGAATCGACAAAGCCACCAAGAAGTAATTGTGGGTCTCACAGCTACTCTTGTTGTCTTCCTTCGTATTTTCTGCTATTTTTTTGTTGTTTTTTGGCTGCTCTTCTGTAGTATTCAAACTGGTTTGTTGTTTTGGGGTAACTTCTCTTTGGTTACATTGGGTTTCTATGTCTCATCTAGATTTTGATCCTTTTTGTAATGCTTTTCATTCCTATTCTGGCTTCTAGGCCCCCTTTTGTATACAAGGGTATAGTCCCTTTCAAAAAACTATTTACCAATAATAAAAACTTACACACTCTTCCAACATTAATATCTAAAGACAAAAACTTTATTAATTACATTCCACATCCCAATTTAATTTAAATAAAATTTAGCTATATGATCTCTCTCATTAATCTACCACATGTTTAAATTAATTAAAAGAAGGAACACATTGCAAATAAAATACATACAACAATAATTAAAAGGAACACATAAATAAAACACTTATCCCATGGTCACATATAATGGAAATCCCCATGGGAATTAATATCAAAACACAACACACAACACACCAAGCCATGGTGACCTTGTTGAATTCACCCAAAATTTTAATATGGTTAGTCTCCAGTCCCCCGACATTGTTGTGATTTTTAACCTACAAAATGCAAATACCTCCTTCAGCCTCGTGGCCATATCAAAACATCCAAAATGATATAAACAACATTTCAAAATCATCTAAACACATGAATCACAACAATATCAAGAATTCAACATTATCATTTTCAATTAATTAATCAACTATATCATCATCTATAATATGTCCACGTCAAAATAGTATATTATCAACCTCATATAAAAATGTCTCTAGTAACCATCATGCATAATAACCGAATCCAGATCAATAATAATCCATGATCTAACATCTAACCATCATACTAAAACAAAAGATAATAGTGTCCATAATATGATCAATAGTATCAAAATCAGTATCTAAAAGTGTCAAAGGGAAGTGGGCACTACACATCCTATATACCTCTATATTCCGTGAGGTGAAGATACATCTCCATATAGATATTCTCGTGGTTGTTGAAGAACTTAACCACCTAATCCATATCCTCCCGGGTTCCCTCTACCTCTCAAACCACTACATCCACTAGAACTAGAACCACATATACCTCCCGATCCACCACTAGTAGTTGGAATATGACTTGTAGATGTACTCCCCTATGCTCTGACAGTAGTACTATACTAAACCCCTACATTCTGTGAGGTATTTCCACTTCTAGAGGTGAATACAACATTCTGTGTGCTCACATTCTATGAGTATGATATGCCTAAGAATGTCCCTCCAAATGACATTGAAGTCGTATGTCTTGCCATTGATGTACTCGATCCCTTATTTACTCATACTCTCGTACTTCCCAAATTAGTTTTCTAGTTACTTGTCTTATTAGATACTAGAAAGCCAAGTGTAAGGGCTAGGTAACCAGTGGATTAAGATGCGCACCCATGGTCCATGTAGTCTTTGCAGTGCACTTTTGGGTGAGGCCGAGGGGGATCTCTATCATGATTTCCAAGATGGGGGAGTTCTTGATGCTCTAGCTCCACGTATTCTATGTGAGTTGTAAATACTTCATGTGCCATCTCTCTCCTCCATGCCATACTTTTTACAATGGAATGTTGCTTCTCTATCTCCTTCTCACACGCCTCATTATAGTTAATCCGTCTTTCCTCTCTCTACCTTTCTAATGCTAGGTCCACCATCTAAAACCAAACCTATTCTTTCCCTTGTGCATGGCAAAGTTTAGTTAGCCATCGCTTTAATTTCCAGTGTTCGAGTTACCATCAAGATTTTGATCACTAGTTGAATACATTACAAATATGTTCCTCTTGGATACCACAAAAACTAGAATTCAGCTACCTCTCGGGCAAGAGTACGTTGAAATTGAATACTCAAGAATTTAACTGTGTACAACACCATGAAACCAGATATCCACAAAGGTGAGTCTATATCGAGATCGACATCATAAAGGGTATGAAATTCTTCCTATTTCTAGACAAGTGCATGATACCGCTAATTCGATAGGTCGCATAAGCAAGAAAACCACTCGTATAGTTCTACTTTGGAAAGATAGAAAAAAATCTCATATAAACTATCATACATATTTTGTTCTACCCAAGCGCGTGCATTAAACTTAGATCCACTACCGAACTGCATGCATATTCTTCCTCCATATCATGTATCCATTCCTCAATAGTTACTAGAGTTAACAAGTACGTCTTCATCATGAACCATCCTGAAAACAATCGAAAAGAGGTCCCAAAACAAAGCCAATGATGTAACCTAGAATTTATAAGATAAGACCCTAATCATGTTGGCACATCACTTAGCCTTGACTAATTGCTCACCCAAAGTGTGCAAAGGTACTAGGTCCCTCTTTAGGGTTTCTATAGCAAGATGTTAGCATGTTGAAGGGAGAGACATGTAGATTCATAACTAATCCATCATTCTACAATGCATGCTACCCTCGGATCTATGAAAAACAAGATTAAACAATAATCACGATTGAATTAATAACATGCACTACATAGAATGACACTCTAATTCATCCAATATCTTCAATTTATTAATAAATACAAAAGCTCCTTACAATATTGTTAATCTATACCAACGCGTGTATGGATCTGATACAATAATTCAGTCATATGCGTATACACACACTTCACACTCTGTATACTCTCTATTACACATACATCCTCACACATTCATACATACTTCTACTATGTACCTAACATCATATATATATGGTGGGGACTTTCCCTTCACCACTTATCTATTCTAGAAATAGGCCACATCTTATTGATAGCCACACATTGTTTACAAGCATAGCCACACATGCAAGTGTGTTATTTATAGTCCTCTTGTAGTTAACTGAAGTGTCAATTCTATTCTCAGCTCATCTCCATGCAAAATGATTCGATCCACTTCTCCAAAGATAGACAATGCATGGCGCAAACATCCCTACATCGTTGGTGTGTTCCACACACCACCTTCTAAAAATAGGTCTTCATGCTCAAAATCAGCTAAGTCCTAAAAGATGAACTTGCCTTCCACACCGGGGTCCTTATTGTCCTTTTGCGCCCTTAGTTTTGGGACTTCTTATCCCACGTGTACTCCTTGTGTGATCTTTGACATGTATTCTTTGATCAACAAGAAGAAAGAAGTGCAATGTGCAAAAGGAGAAGGGTGTAAGAATGAAATAACTTCGACTCACCCGATAATGTGTTTGTAAGCAATACAACACCTAATAAGAACAATGATAACCCCACTATCTTTGACATGTTATAAGTAGTGCATGATTACAATAGGGTGCATTTATGTGATGTCATATAGTTGACCACTCACCTTGCAAGAGGAAAAGATTCCCATGAGAGTGGATACAAAAATAATTCCTAGTCTAAAGTAGAGGAATGAAACGCAATCAAGAACAAAAGGTGAAAGTAAGAAAATGGTACAATTATCAGCGTGAGAGAAAAGGTATCTCAAAAATCACAAAAATAATGCTCTCTTTTCACAAGGTTATGGAAAACATGTATAATAGCAATAGGTGAAGAGAAGAACTATAATACCGTGAGCCCAAATAAGTGACTTGGAAAGCCCAATAGCCATATATGTAGAGCCCTAAAAATAGAACTCCCCTTGTGTATAAAATGAATTTTAAATTTTTTTCACCCTTAAAATGCTTAGACAATGTTTAAAAAATATAAAAATTCAATTAAATCCATACGAAGGGGTAAAAGGGGTGTCAGAAGGCTTGGGGGTGAGTTAGTTGAAGGTAGCTTGGAGAGCTAGGTGAGATGAGGTGAAAGAAGCACAGACGGAAACTCTATAAGTTCCAGTGATCTTATTATGGAAAAATGGAAGTATACACCCCGAGATGATTCACGGGAATTAGGAGAGCTGATATGTGGGGGTACAGTGAGTAGTTGGTGATGCGACGAGTTAGAAAGAGCTCATCAAGGTAAATGAGTTGGTTGTCGAGAGTACACAAGAGGTTGTCGAGGTAGGTGAGTCTAAGGTGAGGGGTCACCGTGTGGGGGATCATGCAAGTGCCGAGCTTGTAGGAGAAATTATAGATGCAAGGGTCAAAAGGGGGAAAATTCACATTGGGAAACCCACGAGGGGTCAACGAGCAATATGTTGAATGAGTTTAAGTGAGTTCCTCATGGAAAGAAGGTAAAGGATGATGAGTAGGTGAGTATCCCAGGAAATCATAAATAATGGAAACGCACCGATCCAATGCGGGCGTAGAACAAAACAGAGTGGCTAACGATCATAGAACATTTAGAGGTCCAATAAAATGGTTGGCAAGGAGTAAACGCGAGCCAATGCTGAATCGTAACCCGAGGGATGAACATATTGACAATAAAAAGTCCAAATAGATCTAGGAGAGGAACAAAACATAGGTTTGAGGTAGAAAAAGGAGCCGAGGATAGAGGATTCAAATCGGTGTGAGCACAACAAGATGGAAGATACAAATGAAGGGATAACTAGTGGGCGAGTAGAACAGACTCAAATGTAAACAAAGTGATAAGTAAACCAAGAGATGGTAGATCAAAGCATGGAAATATAAATGCAAGAGCCACACCAAAGGAAAATGAGAAAAATAAAGTATGACACAATATAATTCAAATGAACAATTGAATACCCCAACCAAAATTGATACAATGCAGAAAGATAAAAAAATACCGCACGGGTGAGTTGTTGTGTCCAAAGCGGTGAGCTAGAGGGGTAGCTACATTTTTCTCTTGGTGATCTAGGGCTGATTTGGACCCAAAAATTCACTTAAATAACCTAAAAATGAATAGAGACATCACAAAAAAACCCTAAACTAAATCCTCTGAACTGACAACCTAGAATTGTGAAACACCTCCAAATACACATGCAAGGTGGAAAACCTCGAACACCAAAACATAAACCATGAACATGAAAAAACACCCAAAAAAAATATTTGAAGTTTGAATCAATGCAAGAAGAGCATGTACAGAAAAACCATTATGATGAATGTATATAAGACTTTCATATCACAAATAGGAGTCGAAAGTAGCAAAAATGGAAGTGTTGCACGGAACCACACAACATGTGATTTGATACCATGAGGGAGAATGAAAAAATGTGAAACATGATGATCATGTGGGATTGCATGAACATTGACTGACTTGTAATCTAGTAGTGTGATGAGGTCCCATAAATGACTGAGCATCAACATATTATCCCAAATTTACCTGCAAGGTTAGTTCAGATAACACATCAAAAATTGACTTAGTCATTTTTAGCAGATCTAAGACATCTAAATAGCCATCAATTTCTATTTAACAAAACCATTGGCCATTTTCAGTTGAAAACCCACAAGATATTAAGTCTTAAAGCATTTGCAATGTCCTATTAAAAGCCACAGTACAAATAAATTGGAAACCCGCAGAACAAAGGATAAAATGCTTAATGTTGTGCGGAAAATATTAAAGTTTTGGTACAAAGGAAAACAACAAAACATGAAGTATAAGATAAACAATCAAGGAAGGAAACATGTCACCATTCTAGAAATTCCTTAAGTGATTGGCTCATTTGGACTCTAAGTACCGGAGTTAATCAAAATTCATATTTATTAGGTCCACAAATTTAGACAAGATCAAACGGGACAAGTGGAAACATTAATCAAAGGCAAAAAGTTTCTAAGTCCTTTAAGGTAGCAAGTTATGACTCAAGAGGTACATGCAGCTATTTTGTTATCTCACATTTCACATTTTGAAAAGTCTGAAAATAGTGCCACATGGAGCCATTTCATTAAATCATATTTCAAAATTGTCGAGGAGACTAAAAAGAGTCTAACATTCCTTAAAGCGTGGAATTTTCTCATTGGATAATGCTTCATAGGTGTTAAAGGGGAAAATCAAAAGGACTTACATGTAAATTACATGAAGCCTTTTTTATCGGCTCACACTTTTCGGTGGTCGACCGGGCTAGTTAAAAAGGTAATTTATGAAGGCCCATTGCAATATTCTTTTTGGATTTCATTTGATAATTGTTCTAAGGACATTTTTATAGTTACAAATAACATGGAAAGGTCTTATTAGCTCATATTTCATAAAGGAAGACCCTCTCTCCAAGAAAGGAAAATAGAAGAAAATTAAAGGAAAAAATTTCGATACATGAGCCAATGGGCACCTGAGACATGGTGAAGGAAAAATTACGCAAACATTGGTAGAGGTTAATCGTTGAACCAATCAAAGGTTTCCACATGTCAAATTCATATGTCTCTCAATAGGAGAATCTTTAGAAGGCCATATCTTTTGACCCAAATCTTCAAATCAGACAAACTTTATATCATTAGAAATATCTCCTTAAGCCCTTAAACTTGGAATCATTAAAATATGATTTTTGGGATTTTATTAGATAAAATTGGAAAACACGACATCATAGGAATAAAAATTAGTCTTAGAATGCAATCGATCAAATCAAGTAGCTCAACTAGCAAAATTGAAGAAGCATGGCTTCATTTCCTTCTACATGATGGAAAAAACACAATAATGGCTTTGAAGAGTGCCCATGTACTTTGTAGAATACTTTAATCTAGACTATTAGTGATTTAAGATTAAAATAAGGTATGCCTCGTATCCTCTCTCTATTCTCTCTTTCTCTAAGCTATATATTGTAAAATATTTCAATTAAAAGATGAGGCACATTCTTATCTATGAAAGAACCATGTCAAAATAGTCTCCCAAGAAGCTATGAACTTCAAGCCTTAATTTTTGCCTCTCTGTAGATGATTTCTTGCCATGTTTATGTAATGGATTATGCACATTTTAAGCAATAAAAATATATTTTGTGGCACGTTTTGTCTGCCCTAGCTCATTTTTATTTGCAGTCTTTCCTTCCTCTTACTCTTGTTTTATTTTCTTCAATGTATGTAACCCATTTTTGGTTCTATCACCTCCTTTTAGCTTAGGATTTCCCTTTTTGCATCTCCTTTTATCCTTGGTCCCTTGGCATGTTTAGTTTAGGATTTGCTTTCTGCATTAGGAGTAGTTTTAACATTAGGATTAGGTAGAGGAACCAACTTTCTCTAGAGGTCTATCTCCTAGTTGAAGGTCCCACAACTTGAAGACATTCCCATATTGCCTCAAAATCAGAACATTCCCATTTTAAGACTTTAGAAAGAAGGGATTTTTTTACACAATGTTCTCTCGCTCTAAATAAAACATAATTTAAAAGACACATTCCATGCCAATCAATCTCATAACAGATATAACCATATGCAACCTGTAAATGACTTGGTGAATTACTGATCTCTCATTGCATGACTCGGTCTCTAACCGATCTCTCATGTTTTCCTATACGTATAGAATAATTTTATGTATACTTGGTTTTATTACCCTAATTAGGTAATAAGTGACCTATTTAAAGAACCTATCTGAATATTTGTTACCAATATTCATCTGAAATCACATTCCTTAAACTAGGTGACATAGGACAATGCAACCAATAGCTTGCAATACTTTGGCCAAATATTTCCAACATACTATTCATGTTACTATTCCTAGATGACATATTCATCAAATTAGAATACATCCTTCACCTCACTCTTCTATTATCTAGAATGGTCTTTACTGACTTCTTTCAGTCCACTTGCCAAAGGTTTGACCCTAACCCAGGTTAGTGGCATAATTTTTATAGGGATATGCTCACAATGAATTGGGGTATATAGGCATACTCAACCAATCTAAGTTGATCAAATGTGCCTAGGTACCCTGAGTCATAGAAAGCTACTTCCTATTCCAATTCATACAACTAGCTTGACCTAGAGAGAAACTAAGTTCAAGTCTAGATGTGTGTAGATCTAGATGAACTAATACGGAAGGGTGTTGCAACATGTCAACTGCAACATTGTATCCTCATGAAGACCTTAGTCTTCACGTAGGTATAGTTCTACAGTTGGCATGTGCCAACATCCGACAAAACTACTTCATCATGATGTACATACCCCTAGGAGGTCATTAACACTTAATTAATTTTGGATTAAGATTCAAATTACAACAACCTTTCCAAACCCTAAATCCAACACCCCTCAAGTTCTTCATCCATATTTGATTTAATTAATATTAAATTACTTCATCAACATGTGATTTCTTTTATGTTTGTTAAATTTTATTTTCCAAGTAATTATCCAAAAAAATAACATCATACATCGTAAGGTTAAGTTAATGTAACTCAATAACTCAAATAAGGTGTAGCAACAACACAAGTTCAACTAGAGTAGTCTATATAGAAAATGAATTCTGAATGATTAATGATCACAAACACCATTCTTTCTCTTTACATTCGTTTGAGAGAGGAAGATTCTTCCTCTCTACATGGTTATGGGTTAGGTTTATCATACCCTTTATATCTTTCACACTTTTTATAGCTTAATTTTATATTCAATACACATCCCATTATCATTATATATTATTTAGATAAAGAACATAATCTTATGAACCTTTACAAGTTTCTTTCAATTAAAAGAGAGATTGAACTACCTCCCTTCATCCAACTTATCAAATGACAATAGAAATAAGAATACAATAGATATGAAAATATCAACTAGATAGTATTCTAACTACATTCATAAAATGTACAATAGAAATTACACAACAATTCAAATTAAATCTCCAACCTTTTCAATTCGTCATGATAAAATACACCATTTACAATACTATGCATCTCATACAAACTACATGTAAATCATTATTAAGATCATTAAGAATACAACTTTTCTTTTTCAATACAACTCATGAATGAATCAGAATTCTCTATAAAAAGATCCAGAATTTAAATCAACTAAGACCTCATAAAATTTATTTCCTTCCTTTATCACTTACAAAGTCCATCTACAAAAATTTCTAGCATGTGTCACTCATCAACTAAGCATGATAAGCACTAAGCATTAAAACGAAGTGCATTCCACTAATTGTTCCATTAAATCAACTCTGATTTAATGAAACAATTAATGTAATCATTCAAATAAAACATAGGTAATATCAACCATAAAAGAAGTGCAATTAACAATTTGAATTCACTTTTAAGAAAAGGTCATAACATGATCAACAAACTATTGCCTTAAAATAGATAAGTATTGTCCTAAACAATTACTCATTTATATCAAATAACAGCTCCTAACATTGAATTATTTCATAATTCTTTCTAAATTTGAAATATAAATTTTAAATTTAATAGATAAACAAAACAATTACTTTCCAAATCAAGACCTTCTTGTCATCTTTACCAAGTTTCTAGAAAACATGTGAAGACAAGTTCATTTCAGCATCATTATGTTTTTAAGATGAGTCAACCATCAACTTAAATAAATAAGAGATTCACAATTTTAGATGTGACAACCTATTTCTCGGTCAAATAACTATAACCTAGGTTCTCATATTAGGCCTCATATTAACAATGGAAAAGTACTTCCTAGAAACAATGTTTCATTTCAATTAACTAAAACAATTATTATTTCCTTAAATATAATTTAAGTAGAGAAGTAATTAGTAGCAACTACTAATCAATTACTTAATAAAAGTAATACAAATGATTCAATTAAACCTATGACAGTTTTATGCAAAGAAAGTATAACAAGATGCGAGTAAATAGTTGCAATTTCCTAACCATTTGGTTAAACCAAGTTCTCACATTCATCTTCAAAAAAGAAGATTCAACATCCTACCCAACAAAATAGTTATTAACTTACTTGCAACCATAATTAATCTTTCTATATCTTTGAAGATTTCAGTCATTGATTCGAAACCATCTATTCCATCAAAATAAAGTAATACTATAAAACATTCACACCTTAATCAAGAACAAATAGAGAAGGAAGAAATCATTTTTGTGTGCACAAAGAAGAGTCCATCTAAAAATAGTTTCATAACGATGCATGACCCAACCATTTATAAATAATCGACAAGAAATGGTTAAGTTTTCCTTTCTACAGGTAGGATCATCTACACCTTTCCATGAATCGACAAGACGTTCAATTCCACACAATTAAGCAGAGATCAATAAAGCTTATAGACCTGAATATTTTGGTTGGTTCTATATAAAAAAGTAATAGTCCAGAAGTTTATTATACATTCAATGATTCCCATGAACGTACCATAATCAGCTCATAACATGTGAGTTAACAAACTATAAGGAAGTTACCAACTCGAGGAATAATTTTTCACCTTCTCACCCAAGTCCAAAAAGGATAGAAAATTGAACTTTAGAAAGTCAAACATACCTAAGAAGGTAATCACCATAACGACTTGGAGATGGCTAACCACCATAGTATTACAACATAAAAAAGAACTTCAACCAAAGATAACCATCTCATCTTCAAGATTTCAATAAACCAGTAATCACCTTACAAAGTTTCAAGAAGATAATTCCAAAGAACTAACAACCCAAGTATAAGACAACTTTCATTCTTATCTCCTCGTGATTTCAACTGAACAGTAATTCCAAATAACGAAACTTACCCAACTCCCATTGAATTATGATTTGAAGCAGTGGATATTTAACAAAATAAAATAAGAACATGATATTTCTTCTAAGATCTTATACAAGTTGAAGTATAGAACACCAACAATTCCATAAACCTCAAACACCCATTAACCTTTGTTTTTAAGTGAGTTCGAGTTCATACTGAAAAACAAAGTATACAAATACAGTCCCAAACAAGGAGTATAAAACTTAACAGAACAAGATACAGTTTAAAAATGGTATTCTTCTACCTTTCAAAACAAGCAAAGGCATTTAGTATAAGCATGTAAGTTTTAATAGTATAAATACAAACAAGATGTCCATTCCTCACTTTCACACAAGTTCGTGTTCATACAATGAGATAAACATATATCCATACAGATCATAGAAGGAGTAATACAACTTTAAAACTCAGAGATGCATTAGAGAAAAGTACCCATTTACATACTACTTTCAAAAGAGACTTCTAGTTTGAAGCTTAAGACAAAAACTAACTACTCAAACTCTTTTCGAAAGCAGACATACTAGAATATATTATCCAATCAAAACACTAAGTCTCAACAGTTGTAAATGTATTTCACCATTTTAATTCACTCGATAAAACATCCAAAAGCAACATTATCATGCAAGGGTTCCAAAACCAAAAGCACGGAGATTATTTCAACAAGAAAGAAAATAACTAGAACCAAAAATAGAAAACCTTTATCTCATGAGAGTAAAATTGTTTTAATGAAACATGTAGAGAAAAGCAAGAAATATTAATGGATAGAGCCTATCATGCCTGATAGTTCTTCTACAGATTAAAAGGATACTTCCAAATAAGCTTCCAACTCTTCTTCTTTCCAAGCAAAATCGAAACCAAAAATATCTTTCCCCAATGTCTCATATACTTTCCTTGAATTGAAAATAGACCAAGGAAATCAAAAATAGCCATAAATTGAAAATAGAACTGCTGGTTTGAAGAACCAAATAGCTCCATGTAAATAAAAATCGAGAGAACAAATGACCAAATAACCTCCAACAAATTCACCCATAGTTTCTTAGGTGGTTTGCTTGCCAAAAACAAGCCTCATTAATACCATTAACTCTCAAATTCTTTCCTCTCTCTCTTCGCCACCACCATCGAAAATTGGTGAGACCCAATTCAACTTCCACATGCATCACTAAACCTTAGTGATGAATCCATGTGGATTCCACCAAATTTCATTCTTCTGCCTAAATTGGCAATTTACTGTCATTTAATACTAAAAATCAATTCACATAAATAGCTTAGGAACCATCGCTAGCTTACCACTTTCCATGTGACCCTTAGGTCCCCTTTACTTATTTCATTAGTTTAGGATAGTTACCATTAGCTTAGGATATGACCATAGGATGGTTTTAAAAGTATTTACCTTAGGTTTAGAAACATTTGAATAGGTAAATCTCCCTATTAGGTTAGGTCATAGTTCATATCCCTTTAGTATTAGATATCGGTTAGAAATAAACCTAGCATCACCTTAGGTTATTTCCTACATCCCAATTTTAGAATATCAAACCTAGGTTAGGATGTTATCCCTAATGAAATAGGCATAGATAAAATATAGGTACATTTACCTTAGTTTGGAATCCCATTAGGATAGATCTCATAATACTAGGACTTGGTTTTTATTTTCCTCTATAGTCCCGAAGTAGGCTTCATACCACTTGGCAACATTAGCATCCTAAAGAGATCAATCAAGAAGATTCGAGCACATAACATAGAACGAAATGCCGGCATGATCTTACAAGGAAATAAAATTTTTTTGTAAACATACAAGAGTTTAGTCCATTATGTCCTCCAACCTCTGAATGTTAGTTTACCATTCAGATCAGGTAAGAAGATTTAAAACATACCTTGTATAAATGGAATTGATCCAAGGATTTGTTAATAAAAAGAGATAAGTTTGAAAAAATCATTTCCAGATTACAACTTATCTATCAAGAGCAAAAATGGTTTCTTTGCAAACAATATCATTTCAGCCCAATGAATCTAAGAGATGAAATGATTCATCCATGGCAAGCATGATTTCTAAAAATCAAAAGAACACTCCTTATCCAAAAAATCACATGTCAACACTTGTAATGCAAAAGAGGAAAGATAAAAGTTTGTCAAAGATGTTACAAAATCCCTTATTTATGTATGACTCAAGGAAGGGTGTAATTTTTAGCTCCAATAGTTTTGGAATGTCTAGTGGGATAGTTTGAAGTGCTCTAAAACTTCATACCAAAAATTTTGATGTGTTCTTGATGGTATTCAACCTTTGGAGGCAGTTCTCAACACATTTGGTAACTCCCCGATTCAAACAGACTCATTTTATCAGGTTTCAAACAATTTTCTCCATCCCCTCATAAATTTCCATGCCCCCGTCCTCCCATGGTTCTCCAAAGAGATTTCCTATTCTCACATTTTAGTTTTATCCCCTCTCTTTTTGTAGGAGAGGGATGATATCCCCAAAATAGCCTTGAAAAACTTTACTCTATTTCTTGGAAATGGATATCAAACTCCTATTTATCACATTCAAGATATAACAAACCATTGTGCCATCCACTACATCATAGAATAAAACATTTTCCTTAGACTTCTCGGTTTCATAATTTACAGTGAAGAAAAATATTGGTAAAACAATTTGGCTCCGTAATCCATTTCCACATTAAATTAGTTAGTAGAACAACTACACAATCAATTAAATTAGGATGTAGATGTTATTTTCCTTATGTAACATCTCCGCAAAATACAACGAGCTCCAAAAGAGTTCATATCTAATTTTAACATCATATTTACAAGGACTTGTCATAGAATTCCTTAAGAATTCATACCCCCATAAAGTATGGAATTCTTGTATTATTTTATGTCATTAGATGTTGATCCAACTATATTAATTCAAGACCTAGGAGGAATTAATTTTCCTCAAGATTTTTACATTGCATTAGAAGGTGAGAAGAGGCTTATTCAGATTAGAAAAATAAAACACATCCCTATTGCTGCAAATATTCCCTTACCATCTCAAATTCTTCCCTCCCCTTGTAAAAATAAAGGAAAATTCATTGATCCCTTCTAAAAATAGGAAGATTATTTGCTTCCTTGTCCTTATTTTGATGCTCCACATGTCTATCATGCCCAAATCATTCCCCAAACTTTACAAAATTTTCTCCCTTCTCCCCTAAGGCATTACCCAACTTCACTAAACCTTGCACTAATGTTTCTAGGAGTTGTGGTATTTCACATGTTGTCCCTACCTTCTATCCAACACTCACTAAACCAAGTTATCCTACAAGGTTGGTAGAAAGGGAGGTCTGTTATGCTTTTGGAGAGAAGGAGTAGCCCATGCAACACTCCAAACAACAAGGCTTTATGCAAAATCATGCATCTATTTTGGAGAATAGAAAATCATAAAAGCAGGGAATATGTTTTGGAGGATCATTTGGCTTCTCTAATTGATCAAATTATCTCTTTATAGCATCAAATGTCTCTTCCCAAACATAAAATAAATCAGCATCCCCTTGTTTATACCTCTTTTCCAGCTAATTCAACCAAAGAAGAAAATTCCATATCTATTGAGGATTGGTCTGATTCAGATTGGGAGGATGAGAGGGTTCAAAATGTCAAGAAGAATTAGGTAGGTGTCTAGGAAAATTTGTTTGGAAGTGGAGAGGAGGAGAAAATGTTTTTGAACAAAGATTGGTATGTAAGGCCTATAGGAAAAATGTTTTAAAAGAGAGAAAGGTTATTTAATTGAATGTAATGACCATTATTGCTCTCGCATGTTTGGAGATTTTTGTACTTTTAATGGAAGGGCCTCAATATTTTAAGGAATATGAGTTTGAGCTCTCTAGCTTCTTGTTTGAGGAAGAAAAGCATGAGATACAAGGGTGGAAACAAATTTATTTTTAGAAAAAGCAATATCGGGCCTCAGAAAGCTTGCAGAAGTCCATCATGAAGATGAAATAATTTCAAAAAATCCATTAATGGAGCTAATTGGAAAGAAGGTGGGAAAATTAAAAGTATCATTCCTTACCCAATCGATATCTAGTTAGTTTAGAGACAAAAAGGGAGTTACAACTAGTCATCCTCACTTCAGAGCATGAGGAAGGATCTTAAATTCCCAAGGATCAGCTTCAACACATCTAAAAAAATGTAGAGAAACTAAAGAGGTATTATATATATTTGATAATTTAAAGAATAAGATGGAAAATTGGTTACAAAATAATTTTCTGCTCTCATTAAAGACCATGTCCAATTTCAAATCAAATACAAGGTCTAAAATTGTAAGAAAGGGAATCTATTTCTCCCTGCCTATTTAAGGCTTTGTTTAACTTCTCATTTCTTTGGTTAGAGTATGGTAGACTATGTCTTTCAAGTAATTCAAATTCATTTTTCACACACGTAATTTTTCTATTTGGAACATGTATGATTTCCATATTTTGTATATAGTTTTTATGGGATTTTGTTTCTTTTGCACAATTTTGTGTAGTTCAGAAGTCTTATTAGGCCAAATAAGATATGGGGAAGTTTCAAATGCTAAATAATTCACCCCTAAATATCAATTGTAGTTCAAAGTTCTTTTTGCTCCTCCTTGGTAAATAATTTTCAATTTTTGGAAAGTTTACAAGATATGTCAAAATTTTCAAGCAATCAACTTCAAGAGAAGGCTAAGATAGCCCTTTTTAGGTAGAGAAAGTTTAATAGTATAATCAGATAGTTCGGAAAGTTCAAAGCTTCATTCAGAGCCCATGGATCAACTTCAGGTAGTTCTAGTTTGTGTTAAGTTCATAAAATCTCAAGGGTAAGAGGAGTTTAATGTTTTTAGTCAGTTTTAAAATATTTTGTGCTTGAATCCATGATAAATAGATCCATAAGGCTACTGGAAAAATTTAGCAAGAAAATTTCCCCTAGTGGTCACCAAAATTATTGTCCTAAATTTACCCCTGGGTTAATTTGGATAACACATCAAAAATAGAATTAGCCATATTTTATCATGTGTGGGATGTCTAAACAGTCAAAATTCCATTGACCAAAATTGCTAGTCATTGACATTTGAAAACTCATGAGAGAATAATTCTTAAATCACTAGTTGGTTCCTAATAAAATCAACAAATGAAATAAATTTGAAACTTATGGAACAAAGGATAAAAGGGTTAGTTTTTGGTGGAAAATATTGAAGTTGTGGTAAAAAAGAAAACAAGAAAACATGTGGTAGAAGATCAATAGTTAGGTAAGGACACATGTCACTGCTTTCGCAATTCCTTTGGAAATTGTCTCATCCGAATCCAAGTCACCGGTTAATCACAGCTCATATTTTTTAGGTGTAAAAAGAAAGACAAGGTCAAAGGGGACATGTGGTAACATTTTTCAAACACAAAAAGTTTATAATTTCCTCAAGGTAGAAAGTTATGATGCAAAGATCTACGTGGAGCTTTTTCGATAACTCAAATTTAACATTCTAATAAGTCTAACAATAGAGACACGTTGAGACATTTAATTGGCTTACATTTCAAAAAAATTAGAGGATACTGAAAAATATTATAGCATCTCTTGGAGTGTGGAATGTTTTTATTGGCCAAAACTTCATAGGTGTCAAAGGGTAAAATCAAAATGACTCACATGCAAAGTACGCGGAGCTTCATATTGAATTACATTTCATAGTGGTTAATCAGGGGCTAATTTAAAAGGTAATTTGTGAAGGTGCATGGAAATATTCTATTGGCTCACATTTGACTAGGGGTTTAAGGATAGTCTAACATCCGTGACAAATATGGCAGTGGTCTTACTGGCCCATGTTTCATAAAGTCAAACCCACTCGCCAAGGAAGGTAAATAAATGAAAACTAAAGGGAGACAAAGGCTTGGTACCTAAACTAATGGGTGACTAACACGTGGAGAAGGAAAACATGATGCACACATTGGTAGAGGCTCATGACCAAACCAATCAAGGGGTGTCATGTGTCATATTCATGTGCCTCCTAAAAGGAAAATCTTCGGAAGGCCACATCTTTCACCCACCGCTCCAAATCAGAAAAAAATTGTATAGTTGGAAATATCTCCTCAATCCCATCAACTTAGCATCATCAAAATATTATTTTGGTGCAATTTGATGGATTAAATTGGAAAACATGACATCATAGGTAGAGAAAAGGATATTGAGCACGCAATCGATCAAATCAAGTAGTTCAACCACCAAAATTGAAGAAAAATGGCTATATTTCCTTCTATATGATAAAATAGTTAGTAATGGATTCAAAAATATTTTATTGAAGATTGTTAGTGGTTTAAGATTGTTGGAAACCTGGAATATTTTCCAAGAATGAAGGCACGTACGTGTGCAAGGTCCCAGCTTATGGAATGGAACACAAGGCAAAAGCACGCAAGAGAAGGGTATAGGGAAGAATTTAGCACATGCAATGCACGAAAGGATCGGGACTTAGTAATTTTGGACATCTAGAGAAAAACACGTGAAAATCATGACCCATTTGCAAGCATGGATAAGATGCCAACCCGGTGACAGTTAGCCTAGGATGGATCATGCTTGCATGGAATCTTCCGTAAGCACATCATGGAATAAGGGGAGAGCTCAGTGCCCGAGAAGCATGCTCACATGGAGGATCACATTCGAAACTTAGCATCGGATCTCGAGGATGCTAGAGGATGGGTCAGCAATCAGGAAAGCTATAAATACGAGCACCTATAGAGACAGAAAGACACAAAATACATATACACATAGAGATAGACATCTAGAGAGTGAGCGGAGCTCTGTAGAAATGTTGTGAGGACTCTATCAGTGAATGGTTGTATTCAGGAGAGAATGCATTAGGCCTAGGGGTTGTAAATTTTCTTTTGGGAAGCGTAGTTACATTAAGTCCAGTGTAATGCATGATTGCGGTCTACTTCTCTGCAACCCTCTGTAATGGTTCCATGGATGTAATAAGGTTACTTGTTATAATATATACATGAATATCAATGGTTCTAATGCATATTTCTCTCTTATGAATTCTCTTTCCTTTCATGCTAAGTATGAATGCTTGTATGTTTCTTTCTATCACAATACATGTTATGGATTCTATTAAGCACCCGATCTGAAGTGACTGCAAGGATCTAGAGGTCGTTCTAAGCCCTATGGTTCTTGTATGTCTTCCCCTCTGAAATCTCTTACACTAATCATAGATGATGTTTCCCACTCAACTCACATAAAAGAGATACTTGGTACCTACGCGTGCCTTGGGTGAGTGCTCAGATTTTTCTGGGTGATAGGCTGGCGTGCATGGGGTTCCTTTCTTTTGTGATAGGAGTAAAAATGACTACATCTTGGTTCCTTTTCTAGGAACTATTTTCAAAGTTGTAGTGGGATTTAGCATACATCATGATATGTGTAATGAGTAATGACAGAGTGGTTAACATTGAAAAATGTTAAAGCGTGGTTCAAGAGCATGGATGATGAATTTAATGCACGTAGATGAATAGAAGAGAATCTCTACCATGATCTCGTATGATACTTTTTTTTGTTTCCCTATGGAACTATATGAATGGATCCTACCCTATACTTCTAGATCAAGTTGGAGTTATAGATCACATGTGTGGACCTAAGAAGAGTACCAAAGTCTATAGGATGTAGATATGACGTGGACCCATGCTCAGGATCATTGGTGGAAAGGATTACTCGCTAACCGCACTGGAGTATGCCATTTCCACATATTCTTGTCTGGAAGTTGCTGAGTTTAAGTTTCTAAGGAGCCCAGAGGATCATTTTTATGTGCTATCCCTATGGCTTTGAAGATCTTGATTATTACCATGAGTTTATAAGCTTTCCTAATGGATAGATAAACTACTCTATGCATTGGGTGAGGAAGCTAGGGTGGAGGAAGATGGAAGATGTTGTGACAAAGAAAGAAAGGGAAGAGAGGTGACTCAAGTATGGTAAATCATGTGAAAGGGATATTTCTAGATGATGTGAGGTTGTTGGTGTGATGGATATATGGTGGCGACATTACAGGAAGGATTTAAGGTTCACATTGAGGATGTGGAGCCTAAGCAATCTGTGTGACCCCATCTTGGCAAGCTCGTGAGAAAACCCCTTTGGCTTCGATGAGAGTTCATCACGCCAAGAAAGAAGAATCGTTGGCATGTATCTCGAGCCCACCCAAAGGACCGGACCCTCGTGCTTGGTTTTCCATATCGTGAGATAATATTACTAATCTAGTTGATTACATTGGAGGTGATCGTTCTACACCCAGGAGGTATAATTTCTCGTTTGGTACTTCTATGGCTGCAAACACCAGCCTAGTGTTAGGAATTTTTGGATATGGTATAGAACACAAGTGTTTTGTCTCACATCCGGAAGTGGTGTAAGGTATACTATTGGTAAGTGGGGTATTGTCATAGGCTGTAGGCATGAAGCTTAGTGCAACTGTGGGAACCCTTGGCATGACCACTTCAGGACCTTGTGGGCCTAGTGGATCGTGGTTTAGGTAGAGTAGGAGCCGGTGGGTCTCGGTGGATCTCGGTGGTTCGTGACCAGTGGGCCTAGTGGATTTGGTGGTTTAGGACCTAGTGGACCTAGTGGATCAAGTGGTGGGGAAACACATGCGAGAAACCAAGGATCTAGCGGAGGAGGATTTAGACCCCAACCACCCCAACAAGTTTTCTTTAAAATATCTCTACATTTTCCCGATTATAGATGTATTGAGGATGCTACAGAATGTGTTCACAAGTTTGAACTTCTATGGCACATGAAGGGTTTCACAACCCCTAAACGAAAGGATTGTTAGTATACCAAAATGTTATAAGGGTGCGTGCATATCTAGTATAGAAAGTGTGACCCTCATCAAATAGTAGTAGATTATACCGCCTTAAAGAATGAATTTTCCACATTCTTGAGTTTGAGCAAGAAGAGCATCGATTTTTAAAGGAGATTCAACAAATAATGGCAGAGAGTGTGCGGGAGTATGATGCATGCTTTAAGACTATCTTGTCTAAACTATCATATGATATTCATCCTTCACAACATGCACAATGGTTTTTGGAGGATTGATCACCCCTTTAAGAAGGGCCTTGTCTCAAAAAAAAAAATTTCTGCACTCTACACAAGGAATTGAGGCTACCCTACGCACCGAGGCTATTAGTAGTGTTGATATTGGTGTTAGCCCATTCTTGGAGGCTTATATTTCTGCTATGGCCAAGAAGTTAGAAAAATTGTTTGCAAACTTAGCTCATGAAACTCGCAGGGTTTATGGTACATGATTGTGAGATAGAGGGGAACACTAAGGATAATTTCCCCTGAAGGATAGTACACACGTGGCGGTAGAGTGTAAGATTTTTCATGGGGACCATGATGCAAGTAGATGCCCCTTGTCAGTAGCTCACAATCAGGAAGAATGTATCTTGTTATTACAAGATTTTCACTTCTACAACCCATGATACTAAGGACTGTAGGCTCATTTATCAAATCCATGAGGCCATCGATCATGGGTTATGCCAAACCAGCATTACAAGTAGTTCTGAGGGTGACGATCTCCATTATGAGGAGCACACAGATGCAGGTGCTCATGGAAGAGGTTTTCGAGGAGGATTCCATGGTCTTAGTAACCGCAGAGGAGGAAGGAGCGAGTTATCATGTAGAACCTATTTCAACTGTGGATCTATAGAACATTACAAATGGGAATGCCTAGACCTATTGTAGTAGTCATGGTGTAGAAAGTAGCATAAGTATGAGGAGTGACCATAATTGTTTGAGCATATGAATCAGCAGCACCGGAAGGACAGGCACCGTAATGGTCAAGATGCTCAAGAAGGAGGACATACAATAGATGCCTCGGGTAACACAAAATGCGGGGTTGGATCCTGTCTTAGTAGAATACAACAAGGGCGGGCAAGCCATGCGCACAAGAGAGGTACCAAGACGGGAGAACCTAGTTTGAAGGGAGGATTTTCTTTCATGGAAAGTATCCAGACCCCACACATTAGAAGGAGATATATCAAGACACCATGGATGTTATTCGAGCTTACAAGGGGAGATCTAGTGTATAAAGGAGAAATATAGGAGGGAGGAATATGGAAGGAGAGTCGAGGCACAAAAGGATGACCTGGATGAGGTCAAGGAGGTGTGTAAAATGCTAAGGCCGTAGAGTATCATTACCTTACTAGGATCTTGGTTGAGAGAGAAGGTACCACACACCGAGAGAAGAGCACAAGAGACAGTATTGCATGTGAACCTTCCCCCTCACAGCCTTGACCATGACAATGATATTACATTGAATGCGCTTCTAGATGGATAGCTCCTCAAGAATATCCTTATTTACATAGGCATAGAGGTTAATGTTTTAACTTTGGATGCATGGCATCGATGGGAACACCCACATTACATAGTCATCTTCAAATGTGTTGTATATGGAAAAAATAATAAGGTAATGTGCATCGGTGTCTTAAAGGATGCAACTATTACTATCCAGGAGCCAAGTTTACTGGGACTTCAAGTCTTGGAGCTAGCAGAGGTAGACAATTTCCAAAGACTACTTGACCACCCTTGGTGTTACAAGAACAATGCAAACCTTCGGTTCAACAAAGGGTACATCAGCTTTGAGAACAAGGAGGAATGGGTCATTATACCCTTGGATGATGGGAAGTCAGAACCATATATTGAACCATTGGGGAAGAAATTATGGACAGGATATATGTGTGCTCAATCAAAGACCCCGAGATGATATACCTTACTAACAGTTTATCTAGTTTGAAGATGATCACCAAAGGTGAGTGATACCACTAGTATGTCATGTGAAAATTGGGCACATGGTAATTATGAATTAATGGGAAAATATTAGAGAGGGTCGGTGACAAAGGTAACAAAGGTGCACATGGTTAGGTGCCTTGGAGGAAAAGAAGCGCCCAAGTATTCGTGGAGGAGCCTTCCTTAATATCTTTCTCAGGAGGTGGAAGCTCAAAGGAAGGATGAAAATCAATGGAGTGGGATGTTAATTTATGTATTGCTTGACATAGCTATGTGGTGGTGGGATACACATTAGGAGATCCTTTTAGAGTGGCGGGAGGTAAGAATTGCTCTCTATCGATTTTCTAGGAGCAATGTACCCACCATCATCAAGGAGTACCATGGGAAGAAGCCTTCCTATTTTCACATCTAGGAGGAGTGTGAATGGGTCTAGAGAGAAGGTGTGGAAGCTTTTCCACCATCCTCCGGGTGCACAATTTATATTCTACACTCGTAGGGTTGCATGTGCACATGGTATATTCATTCAGAGACACACCGCCAAACAAGGAATTGGCAAGAGCTTGCGGCTGACCTTATTCAAACCTTTGAGTATCAGAGTACCAAAACATCAGTTGATAAGGCCTTGTAGGGTATCAAGCACCTTACCATGGGGGATAGTGTCCGGACAAAATATAGGTGTTGGAATTACTATGTTAACCAAGATTGGGGCGCACTTTGAAAAAGAAGTAGAGGAAACAAAAGAGCTACACTTGAGTGTGAGTGTTTTGAAAAATAAAAAGGAAAGATGGTGTATGTGATTGATGGAGATGAATCATAAATCTTAGATGCTAGCCATTCTAGTAGGGGACGTACAAGGTAGTTGATAGTGCGAGATACTCACGCGCGCACCTACCATGAGCCCTTAAAGATGAAGAAGGTTTACATTGGTTCAGTGAGAAGAGCCTAAGGAAGTTATTATTGGAGATTAATATTTAAAGAAAGAGGTATCTAAGATCATTAATCTATTGCGTGAATTTAAGGATTTATTCCCACATGGATACCATGAGCTCAAAGGCATTCACCATTCCTTGGGAGAGATGAAGATAAAGCTAAAGAACAAAGTGTGCACCCGGTTAGAAAAGGACTTACTTGGATGAATCCCAATTTACATATAAAATTTAAGGAGGAGACTGAAAAAATGATAGCTTCTAGGATGATTGAGGTAGTGGAGGAATCGAGTGGATAAGTCTCGATGGTAATCAACATCAAGATGGATGGGAAGATTAGGATCTATGTGGATTTTAGGAATTGAGCACATTTTGTGTCATTGATCCCTTTCCAACCCCCTTCACTAAAGAAATTTTGGAGGAAGTCACTAGGTGTGAAATATATTCCTTCACGAATGGGTTTTCGTGGTACCACAAAGTCTAGATTACAAAGGAAGACTAGGAAGACAAATTTTGCCACCGAGTGGGGAAGTTTTGCATATACGGTCATGCGCTTTGGGTTGAAGAATATGCCTACTATATTTTCGTGCATAGTAGTACAAGCATTCTAAGACATCATCCATAAGTTTCTTCAGTCAATTTGGATGATTGGATAGTGTATGGTCTAGTTAAAGACCATTATGATGATTTAAGGCTAATGTTTGAGAGGTGTAGGAAGTTGAGGATATTCCTCAACATCAAGAAATGTTTATTTTCTACACTCTTTGGGAATTTATTGGGGCATATCATATGTAAGGAGGGATTGCTAGTAGATCCTGCTAAGGTTGCAGTTATTGTGGGGTTAAGGGAGCCTACTAGCTAGAGCATAGTGCACGGATTCCTTGGACATACAGGCTATTACAAAAAATTTATTAAGGGATATGCCAAGATCGCCGCGCCTTTAGAGGAGCTGCTTAGACATAAAAGTGCCTTCCATTAGGGAGAGGTGCAATAGAGGGCATTTGATACATTAAAATATAGGCTTATCACCACACCTATTTTACATTTTCCCTCTTGGGATAATCCCTTTCATGTCCATGTAGATGCCTTAGGGACCGCCATTGGAGCAATGCTTGTAAAGCTAGGTGAAGGGATTGTTGATCATCCTCTATGTTTTACAAGTAGGAAGTTGACACTAGCAGAGCATAATTATACCACAACTGAGTGTGAGGCATTGTCAATGATCTACGCACTTTTCAAGTTTAGACAATATCTACTAGCAACACCCTTTGTGTTTTACATTGACCACATGGCATTAAAATATTTGGTGAACAAGCCCATCCTACAAGGGCATATATGTTGGTGGGTGTTGTTGTTCAAAGAATTTGAATTCACCATTGTAGTAAAACCTTGAAAAATCAATTATGGGCCTAATCATCTGTCAAGAATTGATTTAGGAAGGACACAAAAGTATTGAGGAAACAATTATAGGTGTGTAATCTTGTTTAGGTTGTGGCACATGCCCTTGGGCTTGGAAGAGATTGTAATATTTTTGAAGGTGTGGCACCGAAGGAATGTAGACTTTAGAGAAAAAGTTGTTGGTAGTATGCACCATGCACTACATGTTTATCAATGGAGACTTATACAACTTGGGACATGATGAAGTTTTACACAGTGTGTATTAGATCATGAGTGCATGACCATCATGTGGGAAGCACATAGAGGAAGTACGGGTGGGAATTATGTAGGTGATGCCACCACACGTAAGATATTAATGGCAGGTTTGTGGTGGGAAACTCTATATAAGGATTATAGAGACTATTGTAAAGCATGTGACCACTATCAGTGCATTGGAAAACCAAGAAGGAGAGATGAAATGCCTTTACACCCTATCCCTAGCATGGAGCCTTTTGAAAAATGGGCAATAGACTTTGTAGGACCTATTGCACCAACAACGCATAGGACTAGGTCACATTATGTCATCACTTGCATAGATTACCTAACAAGGTGGGTAGAGGCAGCTCCGACTAAAGATTGCACAACACCATAACGACAAGGTTCTTATGGGAGAACATTATCACAAGGTATGGATTCCTATTGAGTTTGACAAGTGATAGGGGTACCCATGTCTTGAATGAGTCTATGAGGATCTTGTTATTAGAGTTCATCGTAGCTTATTACAAGACTACACCCTATCACCCACATGTAAATAGAACCATGGAAGCATTCAAAAAAATACTAAATCATACCCTTACCAAAATTTGTGATGTCAGAAGACAAGATTGGTATGACAAAGTATCAGTAGTATTATGGGCTTACAGGACAATGTATAAAAGGCTGAACAAAGTCACACCTTTATAGTTAGTGTTTGGTGTAGAAGATATCTTACCAGTTCAATTTATGTTACCTTCTCTCTGAATAGCATGCGCAAGAGGGTTAGCCAATGAACAAGTGTTGGAAGAAATAATTTATGAGTTAATGAAGCTGGATGAGAGACGATCACTCGCCAGTGGAGAAAACAATAGAAAAGCAAAGCGTAAGGCTTGGCATGATCGCCACATTAGAAATAAGAAGTTTGAGGTTTAGAAAATGGTGTTACTATATGATTCTAATTTTCTCGCACCATCCTCGAAGTTGAAAGTCCATTGGTTGGGTCCTTACACAATCTCATACATCCTTGATTCGGGCGCGTGCGCTTTTAAGTGCTATATGGGACAAAGCTATCTCGCACACTTCAATGGGAGTAGGTTAAATTGCTACTATAAATAAGTCTTCTTGGTGTTTGTAAATAAGGTAGTTTTTCCAGTTAGTTTAGAAGTTTCCTTTATGCATTTTCCTTTCTTATGTTTCCTTTCGTGTTGTTGTTTTGTTTTGTGCCTTGACACCGGTAACCTTATTACTATTTTGGAGAATTTGTGAGTGTGTATAGGACCACACACTATTTTATGTGTATGGTAGCGAAGTGTGAAGGAGCACATGATTAGAGTGCTTTGAGAAAGTTGTGTTGAGAAGCCCTGTTGAATGGCCCAGTTGAAAGAGGTGTATGAGGATAAAAGATGGAAGAATAATGGTTTGTCCCATATACCGAGGAGGAGAATGCACATTTAAGCAACACAAGGTAGGCAAGAGTAAGAATCAGGATAGAAGTTCCTTCAAGCAAGGGTTACGTGCATGTAAGTCTCTGTCATGTTGGATTGGTTGTGTACTGAAAGTTAGAGGAGGTTTCATGCAAGGTTGGGCACATGAGTGAAAGCACTAAGGACGAGATTTTTTTGAAAAAGATGCATTAAATGAACAAATTATGATGGTAAGTGAAGTAGCATTTAATGTTTAAAAAGAGAAAAAACTATAAGTAAAGGGTCGAGGCACTTTCATTTTCACTTTGTGAAATAGAGAAAGGAGTGAGTTTTATAAACTAGGTTTTTCGATATGATCGTGCAAGGAAATATCTCGTGAGATCAAACATGAGAAACTAGTTTTAGTTTACAAACCAGAAGGAGGGGGTCACATGGGCATGAAAAGAATTGTGAGGAGGCATTGTCTTGTGAAATTTTGATCCTAGTTAGGGTTTGACAAACTAGGGCATGGGTTCAAGAGTTTTATATCACAGATTTGAAATCAAAGGTTGGGAGAAGTGGAAGAACAGAGTAACAAGAAGGGAGTGTAGTGGTAAAAATACCTTGAGAATGGCACCCAAGAAAGGAAAGGGTAAGGGCAAGGCTAAACAATAAAAACCCGACGTGAACACAAATGAAGAATGTTATGCAGAGATGTAATACCCAGATGGGGTGATGATGGGTAAGGAGTGGGAATCCCACCTAAGAAATGTGCCTAGTAATTGATTATAACCATCGAAAAACATGATAGATAATGAGATGGCATTGGAATTAATGTGCCCCATAAGTAAATGAATACCAAAGGGCTTTCCGATTTACAATGATGATGTTAAGGTCAAAATGGAGAAGGCAGGGTTGCTACAACTCTATGAGTTACCTTATTTTGGAAAACTAGAGCACCTGTATCAATGGTTAATGTCATGGGTACATGAGGATTACTTCCACTTTGCAGGGTGTAAGATGTGTATCACTCCCTAGCTTATCTCCCAGTTCACAGGCCTCATATGTGAAGGAGACAACTTGGAGGATGACTTGAGTGATAAGGAGGTAATTCAGGAGACCATAAATGAATATGCCTACAAGAAGGGGTCATGGTATTATGACATTTCAGACATCAAGGACCCCATGATGAAGATGGTCATGCACCTAGTAACAAATTTGAATGGCCAGGAGAGATGGACCAGTCAATAAGCCTTGGCTACATGTTTGCAAAAAAATTACAGAAGGCACTATATATAACTTGTCTACTTACATTCAGCAGAGAAATTGTCGCTACACAAAGGAAGGGGACAAAATCTGTTTGGAAAAATCCTCCCCCATTGTATTTTCAGAGATTAGAGTGCCTCGATGCACTGCATAAGTTCGTATGGGAATATCCTCGCCGAGGATACATCGTCCACAAAGAGATTCAAGAAGTATGCCTATGACACAATGATGGCACCCCACAAGGTGTGACTAGAGAAATGGTATACGCACCTGAGGAATGCATTCGGGGTAGAGTGGAGAATCCCTGAACAACTCCTAGCAGCCACTGAAGGGGAAGCCGAGTTCACTGTCTATCAACATTTCTGCTTGGGTAGGTTCAAGCTGATAGATGAGTCATGGAGCCCTTGGTGCAAACTTCCTTTCATGTTCACTACTCAATACTTCCAAGTGGGAGTAAACAAATTTAAGGAATCAAATAAGTTGAGGCTAGAACTAGGTAGTCTGGACTGGGAGCATAGAGAGATGCGGAAGAGATTAAACTACCCCAGAAAGTGTGTGTACGTGGAAAGGTATGTGTCGCATGAGGTCAAGATGACAAGGCTGATAACACTACTAATTGCAAGAGGATCCGCAGCATATGTGTACCTCCATATAAGGAAAAAGTTTGAAAAGGGTTCATACTCTAGTGAACGATGTCTCCATACCTGAGGATCCCATGGAGAGAAATAATCCCACGCCCAAGAAGAGGGGAAGAGAAGATAAAGCACCAAGTGTGTAGACTTCTTAGACAGTGAGCATGCCAACAACAAGTGCCAAGCCAAGCACTTACATGCAGAGGAAGAAGTCCCTAGTGAAGGAAAAGACACCAAAAGTGGAGGCACCTAGGCAACCACTCACCAAGGAAGAGTCACTTGAGGAAGAAGAAGAGGTTGAATCCCTGTCAAGGAGACACCTCTCAGGAAGAAGTAGAGGGTGGAAGAGGAAGCTGACTCAGAGGAGACCGACAGCTTAGAGAAGTACATGGGTAAAAGAGAAGGCAAGAGTGAAGAAGATAAGAGAAAGGAGGAAGAGCATGAGAAAGATTAGGAGCCACATGTGTTCAGTGTGTAAGACTCGAAGAGGAGAGTGGGGAAGAGAAGCAGGAGTTTATATTCACATGGATAAAGAGTACACAGGATGAGGAAGGTTCCGAAGACATGGGGAGGAATGAGAAGGTTTCTATGGAGAAGCAGGGAGCTATAAGTTTCACAAAAGAGAAAATCACTGAGGTGGTAGAGAGAGAGCCAAAGAGAATGATTGAGGCCTTGGTAGACCAAGAGTTGGAGCGTAGTGCTGACATAGTGCTGGAGGAAGGAGAGGAAAACACTGATAAGGAGCATGGCAGCATGGGAGGAGGTCTCACTCTAATAGTGAGTTTCCCCAAAGGCATGCACTTGGGCATGAGGGCCCTTGATACAGAATAAAGACAAGTGATGGGCTACATCAATGACTCCAAGAAGGTACTATGTGTGTGGTTCTAGAGCATGGTACCCACAGAAAGGATTTTAGCCATGGGGTCATTTGAGAAGGAGGGCGTGTACCCCAGAACAAAGAAGATGCTCTCTTGGGTGTTTGAGTCCCACATTGATGAGCCAGACTTCAAATTCTACCAAGGAGCGATCATCACAGTACCAGAGTCTAAGGGAGCCAATCCCTTGGTGAATTCCTAGGAACTCTTAGATGAGCAAGTCTGTAATGTGCTCAACAAGGTCACTCGAGACAGAGGCTATGATCTTCATTCAAAATGATAGAATAAGAGTACTGGAGGAGAAACTAGGGAAGAAAGAGGAGGAGCCAGCGGAGAAGACCCAGAGCTTGAAGTAGGAAGAACTGATCCTTTCAAAACTAAGGCATGAGTTAAAAGAAAAAAAGATAAAGGTGTAGGAAGTATACAAGAAAATGGAGTCTATCAAGGGTGCCATCCTTTTAAAGCACCTAGACTTAGCTTCACCCGCACAGAAGTACTCATCCCTTCTGGAATGTATAGAAGATCTAATGTGTGTCCTCACTATGGAGAGATGACCTTTAGCCTTGGAGTCTACAGAGGAAGTGGCCACGCGCTTAAAGGAGGAAGATAGATTGAAAGTAGTAGTGCTCACATTACAGAGTAAACCAAGTGCTTTTAGAAGTTAAAGTTGTTGCCCAATCTAGTGAGGTCACATACAATACTTCCACAAATAGGGATAAGGTAGCAAGCTCCTTGGTCTCCACACTTGAAGTAGAGCTGAAGGAATTCTAGGAGAAGAACAAAGGAAATAGGGTAGAAAGGGACAAGTTTCTTTCCGAAGTGGAAAGAAAATCTGAGGCGATTGAAGCTTTAAGGAGCTCAATCAAGGCCCAACTGAAAGAACTATATCCTTATATTACCAAGAGGATGGACACACTCAAAGACTTGGGCAAGGAGATAGAGAAGATTGTGGACACTTTGGGTGCCCAGGGAATTGGCCTGAGTTTTGACGAGGTGAGCATCCTAGTCGGTGACCTCTGTCAGAAGGCACAGAGTGAGGTTGACATTTGGAACAAGCTGGAGGCAGACTTATGGAGGGATTTTCCCAGCTTGCTGAATTGATGCCCCCCCATTCTTCATTCTTCCCTATTCTTTCATTCCTTTATTCTTTTACAGAATGTAAGAGTATAGCTTGGTACTTTAAAGCCTACATTATTTGGCATAGTAGATTGTTTCTGTGGATGGAGAATAGGCGTAGTGTGGGGTGATGTTGACCCTTGGAATATTTTCCAAGTATGAAGGTACGTAGACACACAAGGTCCCAGTTATAGAATGGATCACAAGGAAAAATCACAAGAGAAGGGTATAAGGAAGCATGTAGCATGCGTGACATGTGAAAGGATCAGAACTTAGTCATTTTGGACATCAGGAGAAGAACACATGAAAAACATGACCTTGTTATGCATGGATAAGATGCCAGCCTGACAACAGGTTGGCCCAGGATGGAGCATGCTTACGATGGAATCTTCCAGAAGCACGTCATGTAATAAGGTGGAGAGCTCAGGCTTAGAGAAGCATGCTCATATGGAGGACCACATTCGGACACTTGGCACCGGATCTGAGGATATTGGAGGATGGGTTGGCAATCCAGGAAAGATATAAATATAAGCACTTGTAGAGATAAAAAAAGAGACATATACATATACACATAGAGATAGATATCTAGAGAGTGAGTGGAGCTCTACAGAAATGTTACGAGGACTCTGTCAGTGAATGGTTGTATTCAGGAAAGAATGCATTAGGCCTAGGGGTTGTAAATTTTCTTTTGGGAAGTGTAGTTACATTAAGTCTAGTGTAATGCATGACTATGGTCTACTTCTCTGCGACCCTCTGTAATGGTTCCATGGATGTAATAAGGTTACTTGTTATAATATATACATGAATATCAATGGTTCTAATGCATATTTCTCTCTTATGAATTCTCTTTTCTTTCTCTCACACAATACATGTTATGGATTCTATTAAGAACCCGATCTGATGTGACTGCAAGGATCTAGAGGTTGTTCTGAGCCCTATGGTTCTTGTATGTCTTCCCCTCTGAAATCTCTTACACTAATCATAGATGATGTTTCCCACTAAACTCACATAAAAAAGAGACTCGGTACCCGGACATTCCTCGTGCAAGTGATCATTTTTGCTAGGTGATAGGATGGTGCACATGGGGTTCATTTATTTTGTGATAGGAATGAAAATGACTACAAAGATTTAAAACTTAGTGCCCCTTCTCCTCTCTCTCTTTCTCTAAGCTATATATTGTAAATTCTTTCATTTGAAAGATGATGGACATTCTTATCTATGAAGGAACCATGTCAAAAATTCTCCAAGAGAGTCCTAAAATTCAATCCTTCATTTTAGCATATGTAGATGATTTCTTTACTTATGTTATGACTTTAATGGATTGCACACATTTTAAGCAATAAACATTTGTTTTGTGGCACGTTTTATCTTCCCTAACTAGTTTTTATTCTCAAACTTTCCTCCATCTTACTATTGCAATGGATTGTGCATATATCCTTAATTTTCATGCCCCATTATGATTTTGTTCATTATCTGATCACCCTTTTCTTGGTGCTATCACTACCCTTTTAGCTTATTATTTTCCTTTACACATCTCCTTTTATCCCTGATCCCTTGCCATATTTAGTTTAGGATTTTATTTCTACATTAGGAATAGTTTAAGCATTAGGATTAGGTAGAGGAACCAACATTATCCAGAGGTCTATCTCACAATGTAAGGTCCCACAACTTGGAGATAGTCCCATGTTGCCTCAAAATCCCTGAGTTTCCTATGACTCGGGGTAGGGTTCAATTTTGAGATCCAAGTTAACCATAACATGATTGCAAGAATTTGAAAAAGGATTAAAACATCATAAAAATCAACATCTCAACCATCACATAGATATAAAAGTGGGTGTACATGTAGAGGGTGTTGTTTAACCCTAGTGCTTTGTAATGATGACCTCTTAAGTTGAGAGGGGAGTTACATTCTTGGAATAAAAAGTAACTCCCATGACGCATATGATGCACTAACACATAAGGGAATATCATGATGACCCATAAATGACACATAGACTTATGACCTCACCGATTGAGATGACCTAACTAGTGACATTGAAAGTCAATCGCACTTACACAATCAAGAGGGAAAGAGGAAAACAATTTATATGCTCTCTTGAAGTGACTCGACGACCAATATTACTTAAACATATTCATGTTTAACTCCAAGAAATATACATATAGTGATGAAATTTGTAATGTGTTATTCAACAATTTGAGTACCATAACCTTTGAATTTGGGAAAAATGTGTGGACATCAGTACGGATGAAAATCGACATGCGACCTTCAACTGCACTCGACCTCCCACACCATGCTTTGGGAAAATATATGTCAAAAATGTGGATGGCTATGGATAGTGAAATATAGATAATATGTGATAATCGGATGAAAGTGTGTGAAAATGTGACAAACAAGCTATTAACAAAAAAACATATCCTCATCATATAATATAAAAGTCTTCTCATCAAGGGAAAATAAGGCCCTTCTAACTTGAATGGGTCTAATGGATTAATCTAAAAGGATGGCCACCGGAAGACTCGCAATCAATATAGAGCTCCATTGAAATACCTTCCAATGGTTATGGGATAATGTTGGCGTAGTAGCTGATTAACATGATGAGATCCCTCTCCACCATCAGTTTGAGCTTTTGGTGTGATGGTAAATTGTTTGGTATTAGAGCCAAGCAGTTAAGTGTGCCAACCCCAGATTAGTGTGGTGATGGGTGACCTCCCAGGAAATTCCCGGTGTCACTACCTCCTAATACTATTGGGCCGATTGGGTGTATACCTAACTCCATCGTGTGGGAGGGTGTTGGTGTAGCAGCTGATTAACACGATGAGATCCCTCTCCACCATCAGTTTGATCTTTTGGTGTGACGGCAAATAATTTTTACATGAAACCCTAACCCTAACCCTAAACCTAACCCATGTGAGATGACCCTCCAATATTAGAGGAGGACACATAGGATAACTCACACTAACACCTCCCCTTCATCAAAGTTGGGGTAGTGGCTATGATGAGTCGACAGAGAGGAAGACACTCATAAACAACTAAGAAAGATGTGCCAATAAGCTGATTAACATGATGAGATCCCTCTCCACCATCAGTTCAAGCTTTGGTGTGATGGAAAATCGTTTGGTATCAGAGCTACATGACTTTCCATCACACCAAAACCTCAAAGTGATGGTGGAGAGGGATTTCATAATGTTAATCAGCCGCTACACCAACAGACATACGAGGAAAACTAATGGGTGCCTCATAACAATTTCTAGACAAGGTCATGGAATGAATAAGAGAGAGGTGTGGTTCCACTAGCTCTAAGGTTGGTAAGCCGGAGTGGTCCAAAATGTGAGGGCTCAGTGAAATTATTCATTTAGAACATTTAGTTGTGTAATGATGTCTAGTGGAAGTGGGTACGACCTAAAGACTAATGAGAATAATCCCGTGTTAAGGTATAATTGGTCTTTAAGCCCTTGTTATTGAGGAACCCATGAATCAAAACCGTAAACTCTTGCGAATGCGGAACTTGTATGGTAATACGTGTTTAAACTCTATTACCATGGGAAATCGAGTATTCATAGGATTTTTCAGCCGCGATATTCAAAATGTTTAATTGTTCAATTTTCTTAGTGTATCATGTTAGAATTCTAAGGAAAATCATACAGATTCTTGTATCTATGTCCTAGTTCAGTGCTCGTTCGATTATGGGACCGTCATCACCAATCCGGCACTATGATAATTCTTCACCGGGAACTCCTCGTGCTATGATTATTTACTAATGCACAGCCTTTAGTTTGGTGGATGTAATCTGGAAGCAAAACAACAACCGAACACAAGAATACCATTGACTATGATAAGACAGAATGACGACAAATCTGAAATATCAAAATAAATTATAAAATTAACATGAAATCAATTATAATCTCACTCATGAGATACTTTAACAAGACTATGGGAGAAACTTTACAATTACACCTCTTGATGGCTTCTTCAACACACCTTTAACTGATGGCTTCCTTCGCACACTTCCTACAATATTTCTCACTACTTCTTTCTATGCTAAATGAGGGGGGTGGCCTCTCTATTTATAGAACTTCCAGGCTTATCCATCCTATCTCTAAGATAGGATAAGAAATCCACTCGACGAAATCATATTCCATACCTTAACTCTTATCTCGTACATGTAAGCTTATCTCTAAGATAAGATAAACCTTATCATTTTACATGGGTTCCACATTTTTAGACTTTTTACAAATAAAATACACAAAATATTTATGACCTCACTCCTTGTCCTTATTACCAATATAATATTTCTAATTCCTAATCATGTAGACCCTACTTCTCTAATTACCCAAACTTTGACATTTTAACATTACCGGACCACTTATGATAAATATTTACTTTTTACAACATTCCTATTGTACTTTGACTGTTACCGTACTCCACATTATTGGCGGCACCGTCTTGTGGCGCCGTTATCTTCTATCGGATGCTACTACTAATTACACTTAACAACATCCTATTCCTAATACATACATTAATGAAATAGAAATTATGGAGGAAAATTTTAGTGTCGACATCTTCCCCTTTCCTAGCTTCTACTCCGTCCTCGGAGTAGACTATTCTGGTGCTTGGAAAATCTTTAACTTGTCGTGGTTGACCCATTTCGTAATGGGAATGCCATCCAATTCCTCCAGTCGGTATGTACCATTTTCATGCACAGCTGCTATTTTGTAGGGCCCCATCCATTTTGGAAGAAATTTTCTCTGTCTTCTTTTTTTGTATCCGAATCATATACTAGGACCAAGTCATTCACATGAAATGGAGACCATCGGATCTTTTGATCAAATTATTCCTTCTCGCTTCATTTTCTTCTTATGGCTTGTATCCTTTGCTATTTCCCTCATTTCCTCTATCAAATGAAGATGTACCAACCTTTCTTTTATCAATCACTTTCATCCATCCTTTCATTTTTCATAACTCTCACAAAGGGGGAATATCAAACTCAATAGGAAGAATCGGATCAATGCCATAGGCCAACCGAAATGGGGAGTATCCTATTGCTGACTTTGATGTTGCCCTATATGCCCACAATGCTGCATGAATCCTTTTATCCCATTTATATGTACCTGTAAGGCTGCATATTTTGCTAGAATTTGACACGTAACAAAATTTGTTCGCTCCACTCGCCCATTTGTGCTTGGCTTGTATGTTGTTGCCTTCCCGTGCTTGATAGAAAACTTATTGACTAGGGCTTCTACCACCTCATTAATGAATTTGCTTCCTTGATATATTACAATTTCTAATGGACAACCAAATCTGGTGACAATGCGTTCATATATGAACCTTGCCACTTCATCCATGGAAGCATTTTTTCAATGGCCTAGCTTCAACCCACTTGGTTAAATAGTCTCGTGGCACTACAATATACTTATTTTGACATGATGTGGTTGGAAGTGGACCTACAATGTCTATTCCCCATTTTTCAAAGGGACCAAGCGGAAGAATAGGACATAATGGAGCTGATGAAGTCTTACGGTTACCATGTGTTTGACAAATATCACATGTCTTACAATAATTATAACAATCTTTAAAAAGAGTGGGCCAGTGATAACCTACATCCAAGATGCTTCTTGTTGTAAGTTGTCTAGAGAAGTGCCCTCCACATGTACCATTGTGGAATTCTTCTAGCATCTCCTTTCCTTAATCACGTCCAACTGCCCTCTTGTCAGATCGGCTCCATCGTGTCCTATTCAAATAATGCTCCATGCGTAAATAGAATATGGATGACTGGCTTGAGTAATCTTTCTCTTAGTCTTTGCATTGGCACCATCAGGAAACTTGAATTCATTCAGATAATTCCAAATATCTATGTATTCACTAGGGATTGTGTCAAGGGAGAACAATGCTGCATCGGGAAAATCATCATCATCACAAGATGATCCTAAACCATCATAGGCTCGAGAGAGTGCATCTGCATTGACATGCTTCTTTCCTGGCCTATCTATAATATCAAATTCAAATTCTTGTAGCAAAATTATCCATCTTGCTATCCTCCCTGATGGGTTAGGCTTATTGACAATATATTTCAGAGCCTGATGATCCATTACAACTATAAATTTCTGCCCTAGCAAGTAATTTCTAAACTTCTTTACAGCAAAAATGATAGCCAGAGCCTCTTTTTCAGTTACAGTATAGTTTACCTCAGCACTGCTCATTTGTCTGCTCCCAAAGTAAATTGGATGTTCATTCCCATTTTCATCCTTTTGGCTCAAAGTACTACCTAGTGCTGCATCTGAGGCATCAGTGTACACAATGAATGGCTTGCTCCAATCTGGATTCTTCAAAATAGGTGAAGACACCAGGGCTTCCTTCAGTTGTCCAAAAGCTTCATGCGCCTTGTTTCCTGGTTCATAAGCAACATCCTTCTTCAAGAACTGGGTTAGTGGCTGTGCAATCTTTGAGAAATTCTTGATGAACCTTCTATAGTAACCCACATGGCCTAAAAATGATCTCAATTTACTTCTATTTATAGGAAATGGTAAATCTTTGATTTTTGAAACTTTATCAGGATCAGTACCAATACCATCTCTGGATACAACATGCCCTAACAAAACGCCTTTAGAACATCCAAAGACACACTTTGTAGGGTTTAGTGAGGCTTGTGCTTCATCTAACCTTTGAAATGTTGTCTCCATCTCAAAAGTGGTCCAACTTGCTCCCATAGATGTAAAAATCATCCGTAAATACTCGATGAAGGTCCCAATGTAGGGTTCAAACACCCTATTCATCAAACGCTGGAATGTTGCTTTGGAGCATTACACAACCCAAAAGGCATAACTCTATAAGCAAACGTTCCCAAGGAGTGGTGAACGTGGTTTTCACCGATCTTTCTCTATATACGAACTTGGTTGTAGAGCCGCTATATCCATCAAAGAAACTATAAAGCACTCTGGCCACTTTCGTCCAAGATCTGATCTGAAAATGGAAGAGGGTAATGATCCTTCTTTGTTGCCTTATTGAGCTTCCTGTAATCAACACAAATGCATAGCTTCCCATTCCTTTTTATTGAGATCACAATGGGAGAAACCCATTCTGAATTCTCCACAACAAATATGAATCTTGCATCAAACAAATTATCTATTTCTTCTTTTACAGTCTTGGAAAAATTAGGATTCATTCTATATGGCATTTGCTTTATAGGCTTAGCACCATCTACCAGCTCAATACAATGTTCTACCTAACTTACTTGACAGAGTTCCTTGTAATCAAAAGTGAATAGGTGTATGTACCTTCGAAAGAGTTGGAGGTAGGATTCCTTGTCACTCTCCATCATAGCATCACCAATCTTTATTTGTTGGAGACGATCATCAACTTCTTCTTCAGATAATTTTATGGGGTCATGAGTTGGTGTGACTTGCAGGATATCCATGACTGAAACATCCACCTCACTTTCTTCATCTTCAGTGTCCACTTCACTGGTACTAGAGTAATCAGAGGATGTCCAATCATTAGTTTCATCACTTGAATCCACAGGTTCTACTTTATGATGTCGAGGGATCACATTTATCTTCACCCTCTCTCTACCATGTCCAAGTGTCATGAAACCTTCATTCCAGTAGTTTCTTGCATGAACTCTCCTTAGCCATGGTCTTCCCAAAGAACGTTGGGTACGCAATGCATACCATTTTTCATCACCTAAAAGTCTACCGAGATATTGCCACATTTGAAATTACACCTTCTGGTTTAGTTTTTCCCTTATTTAATGACCTTAACATAAGTGTTGAAGGGTGATCAATTTTTAAACCCAACATATTCATTACAGACTCGGTCATTACATTAACTGCAGCACCTCCATCAACTAAGACATCATGAATTGAAATACCATTACATAATACCTCATCTTGTGGAGCATAGGGATCTACCTCTGCCTCCAAAACAGGGACCTCAACCTCCTTCCTTCTTCGAGCATTGAGTCCACCTCGCAACTCCCGCCTCTTCTCAGAAGACATAGCCAAGAGTTGACCATATGTAATATTTGCAAGCCTTTTGGACAGATCTTCCAAGATGGAGTATGGTCCTTGCCCCTGTGAAATCAGAAAATCCTGCACACCCAACTTTCTTCTCCTATGTTTCTTACTAGTTTCTTCTTTCATCTTCTTAGGATCATTTCCATCTTGATTATCTTTTTCTTTCTTTCTTTTTGTTACAAACACATCTACTTCATTATTTCTGCTCTTATCTACTACATCAAAAGAATTCACAGGTGCTTTTCCTTTATCATTATCTCCCTTACCAGATGTAGAAGCTCTATCTGGACAATTATACTTATAATGACCCTTTTTATAACAACCATAACAAACAACTTCAGAAATATTTCTTTTTGGACCTCTATCTCCTCCCTGAGAACTAAATTCCTTTCCTTGAAGAAGATTAATAGTTAACTGACCCATCTTTTTGAGCAGATCTTCATACTCAGTAGATGTATTAGGAGAAATATTTGTGCTCACCGGGAGTGGTTGTGGATTCAGGACCAAAGGTGCTGGTGTAGGCTCTACTTTAGCAACAATTTCTTTGGGCTCCTCTTCCATGCTTTCTTCTTGCCTTCTTGCAATCTCCTTTGCTTGTTCAATGGTAGCTGGGTGGTCATACTTCACTCGTTGTCTGATCTCCGGCTTCATCCCAAGAATGAAGTGCTTACAGAGGAGATTATCCACGCCATTCATCAACCCATCCGCTAGTCCTTCCTTCCGGATCTGGGCATCGAGCTTCCTCCTTAGCTCTAGAACACGAGCATGATAATCCCTTATCTTCTCCTTCTCTCCTTGGGATAGCTTTGTGATCTCAATCATGAGATCTGCATATTTTTGTTGTTCACCAAATTCTTCAAGAAAACTTTCGGTTAATAAATCCCATGAATTTTTCACATTATCACCTAGTGTTTCAAACCACCTAAGTGCTGAACCATCCAAAAAGTAGAAAAAAATTCAGTCCATTGTTCCTTCTTATGAGGCCATTACAAATACAAGATCGTTTAAACTCTTGAATGAAAGAAGAAGCATCTTCATTAGATTGAGCTGAAAAAAGCAGGAATCTTTCCCATTTTCAAAAGTAACCACTGTGAAATACCAACCCACAAGTACAATTAACAAGACTTATGTGCACAAATAATTGGAATCACTATACTAGAAAGTGACTTTACACCTTTCTACAAAGAAAATAGAAATGACCATGGTAAACTATGGTAAAACTTGACTTATCATGCGGTAAAAGCCGACTTTACTTGTGGTAAATACTATTCACGGTAAAAAGTGAAGTTCTTTGCGATAAATACTATTCACGGTAAAAAGTGACTTTATTTGCATGGTAATTACTATTCCCAAAGAAAAAGGACTTTACCAGGGTAACTACTACTCATGGCAAAAATGACTTTAACATGGTAACTACTATTCACGGTAAAAATGACTTTACCATGGTAACTACTATGCGCACAAGAAAAACAAGGTTACCCTCCAATTAATTTTTGCCTAAGTGGGAATATCTCTCCGTAAAATCCACCAACGAGGAATGGTCCCAAAGAACGGAACCAAAATGTCATCACCAATCCGCACTATGATAATTCTTCACCGGGAACTCCTCGTGCTATGATTATTTACTAATGCACAGCCTTTAGTTTGGTGGATGTAATCTGGAAGCAAAACAACAACCGAACACAAGAATACCATTGACTATGATAAGACAGAATGATGACAAATCTGAAATATCAAAATAAATTATAATATTAACATGAAATCATTCATAATCTCACCCATGAGATACTTCAACAAGACTATGGGAGAAACTTTACAATTACACCTCTTGATGGCTTCTTCAACACACCTTTAACTGATGGCTTCCTTCGCACACTTCCTACAATATTTCTCACTACTTCTTTCTATGCTAAATGAGGGGGGTGGCCTCTCTATTTATAGAACTTCCAGGCTTATCCATCCTATCTCTAAGATAGGATAATAAATCCACTCTGACGAATCATATTCCATACCTTAACTCTTATATGTACATGTAAGCTTATCTGTTAAGATAAGATAAACCTTATCATTTTACATGGGTTCCACATTTTTAGACTTTTTACAAATAAAATACACAAAATATTTATGACCTCACTCCTTGTCCTTATTACCAATATAATATTTCTAATTCCTAATCATGTAGACCCTACTTCTCTAATTACCCAAACTTTGACATTTTAACATTACCGGACCACTTACGACAAATATTTACTTTTTACAACATTCCTATTGTACTTTGACTGTTACTGTACTCCACATTATTAGCGGCACCGTACTGATGGCACCGTTATCTTCTATCAGACGCTACTACTAATTACTCTTAACAACATCCTATTCCTAATACATACATTAATGAAATAGAAATTATGGAGGAAAATTTTAGTGTCGACAGGACCAATGGATCACTAGCATATGTTTTCACTTTTTGTGTTTTGTTTATGGTCATGCTTTCATTCAAAGTGTTTTAATATAATCAAGAAAATTCTATACCATGTTTTTGTATTTTCATAATATAATGGAATTAAGTAATACAAAGTAACAAATATAATAAAAGGAAATCTTTTTCTACTTTTCTAGAATTTAGAAGAAATGAAGAAATGGAAATCTAATAACATAACAAATATATCCTATACAGATAAACAACCGGATGTAGTTATTTAACTATGTAATGGTGTAATTAAATCTATACTAATCAATTAAATATTATCTCAATAATTGATCTGAATCAAATCTTCTATTTTTCCTCAAAGGCACAGGGAAGAAATAAGAGCTTCTCATAAGCTTCTCTTCCCCTACAAATTCCCCAACAAAGTAAAGAAGAATTTTATGGAGGATTTTCTATATAGGATTATGCTTCAGTTGATTTCTAAACTAAGACATAAGCTTTCTTCTAGAATCAGCTCTTTGAAAATATACGAGATAAGGGAAAAGCAAGTTATCTTTCCTAAGAAGGATTTGTTGAAGGAATTGATCTACTATAACTACTCAATGATAACAAAATGAAATGTATTTTCTACAGTAATGAATAATATGAATAATATTCACAACAAAGAATTAAAGTAACCCAATGACAACTCTAACCTTCCATTTGCGATCTTATGGCAATCCAAGTTATGGTGTGCCTTTGTTTCCCCTAAGTTTTTCTTTTTAATCTCTTCTGCTCATGAGTCAAGGATGATGGGAATATAGTAGAACAAAGAGAAAGAATTGGACCAATAATAGCTTGATGGTATTCTCGTAGTAATGCAGAAAAAAAAAGATAGTGTAAGAGAACAAAGCTTGGCTATGAAATTTTTATAAAGATTGCTTGTGGCTCAAGTAAGAAAGATACACAAAATAATCTTCAGCAATTTGTTTGAGAACAAGAGATGGTTTCATAGAAGGTTGGCTAGGAAGTGCTCTACCAAACTTGGTAGTCATGCGGTGCCACATCATCACATGAAGGTGGGGTTTTAACTGTCAATTACAAGTTACAAGTAGAAGACGAGGTTACCACAAGTTAGTCAAGATTGAAATCAGCTAAAATGACTGAGAAATATGCTCTAAAACTAAACTGAAGTAAAGCAATGAAGCATCAATTTAGAGGTAAAGAGATCTACAAATTTTTACAGGACTACCACCTTGTGCAAGGTAGCAATTATAGGACTCGCCACCCTATGCGGGGAGGTAGTTATAGGACCAATACCTAGACATGGCATTGGTTTTAAAACTAAAGGAAAAAATAACTCAAAAGGTTTAAAAAGCTACCGAAAAGTAGGGAATGTCTTAATACATAAAACTAAGTTAAAAATATAAGTCAGAAAGAGGTTTAAGAAGCTCAAACACTTTAGAAAAGACATGAATGTTCATTTGGGACCTTTTGTAACAATTTTCTGACAATGTAGCACATGTAAATCTTGTTGCATACAAATTTCCCACTTGGAGAAGTATTTTCACCATGAAGGGGCATAAAACATAGAGTCTAAGTATGGTGTTCCCGAAATGGGGAGTTAGATGCTATACCTAACAAACTAGTTTTCTGAAATGTCTCCATCCAAGATCCCACTACTGCAAGGTAAAAGAAATAATCAAGTGTAGATGTATATGATGTCAAAAATAAATACTAAAAATAAAACAAAAAGAGGACTTACCATTTTTACAAGGATAGAAATATAGATGCACTAGCACTAGAGAATTATAAGGCACATACACTCAAAAGGAAGTTAAAACAAAACATGTATATAAATAAAACCATTCATTTTCAATTCATTTGCACATATCCTCTTCATAATTTTGGAGCTCTAAACCACCTATCACCATTTTGAGTGAGAGTATAGTCAAAATGACGAGTGCGACGATGTGACCACAAACATGCAAGTAAGAGGTTAAATGGTGAACACAAAGGTTAGTATTCAACATTTGTTTATATGAAACTGAAAAATGTAATATGTTGAAAATCTACACCTAGGGGGGTTATTTTCGAAAAAAAAATTGATAAAATTTTCCCTAGGCGGTGATCTAGGTCGGCCTTCTTTTTGTTTCACATAAAAAAATCATTTTTCATCTTTTTTGTGTTTTTAGGTCAAAGGGGATGACCTTTCCATTTTGGACATGACCACCACCCTACACAGTGAAGAGATCATAGGACATCTTCCCTACTCAGTGATTGCAAAACCATCACTCTGCACAGGGTGACAATTTTGTAATTGTTAGGATAGAGAGCTATTTTGACCAAGTTGGATAAATATTTTATGTTTTTAAGTTGTTTTATTTTGTTTTTGATGATATTTCCTATTGAAATACGTTACTAAATTGTTTTTTTGTTTTGGTCGATCCAAAAGGAATTATACATCCATTGGAGATGAGATAGAGAGTTTCATTCACTTCTAGGCATTCTTGATCAACTAACTCATGGTGAGACAAATTTATTAAATCACACTAACTTATGGAGGATCTCACGGGTACCATACATTCCACTAGTATTTATATTGTGTGAATTTTTTTCTTATTAGGATGCATACAGAACACTTTCCACTTTCTTGGTGTTATGGGAGAGTGAAGCATCACTGGAGGATGTTTACAGGATCTTTACTATACCCGTGATTGGCATACGACCGACCTTAGAGAGTGTAGGAGCACATCCAGATATAGATAGTGGGCCTCATAAATGGGGGATGATGGGGTGTCAAAGGGTTCCAATCGGGGTATATGGATTTTATCTCTTACCTTTGTACCTATCCCTACCCTTCGCAAGGCCATTCGGTATTCGAGATTTACGTTTAGGAGGGAAAAGGGCGGGAAAATCTTTTATACCGTTGGGATCTAATCATCATGTAAATCCAGCAGAATGGGAGGATCTTTTCCTGGGGTGTGGATATCTTTGGCACTACATACCATGACTTGTACCAATTGGTGTGGCTCAGGGGAAATCCTAAGTACTTCTACCTTAGTTATGAGTTGGATGTATGAGAGGATCATCCCCTCTCGGAGGGGATTGAGTATACGAGGATCTAATGACCATCGGGGCCATGAGATGGACAATATTTTTAGTTCTTAGAGGGCTGCATCAACCTATTGCTTCCTTTACTATAGATGATTTTGTTACTAGACCATATAAGGGTATGATTGGTTTATGGGGTCAGGAGGGGACTATCATGATTACATGTGCTACCAATTCACAATTAGTAGACAAATATATAAATATGGAGGCCCACCTGTTATAAGGGTACCCTAGAAGTTTAGGGCTACCTTACGATGATGATCTTCCCGCCATGCCTACGTATACTAGAGTTTTAGGGAGGCACAAGATTGCCCTAAAGGTTGACATAAATGGACTATATAGATACCAAGAGTACCTATCTCTATTGAGAAGGTCATAGTTTCAGAGCACCCATAGCTCTTCTCTAGATTGAGGTTGCACCTTCTCACGGTGGGGAGGAGGAGGTGGAGGTCGACACAACCATATATACAATGATTAAGGGAGAGGAAGGTGAGAAGACTAGTGAGGAGGTTAATGCATAGGTGGTGATGAGGAGGAGGTAAGTGATACAGAGTGGCGAGTTATAATGAAGATCTCTATGGAAGAGAGATAGGAGGAAGAGGATGAGAAGGAGAATTTGGTTTCGAGGAGCCATTTTGTCACGAGGAGGCAACAATGAAAATTTTGTGATGGGCCAAAGCCACGTCACCTTAGGAGAGGGTGAGACTCAAAAATTTCCTAAGACAACTCCACCACCACTAGTTGTACTAGTTAATCCTACGTGGGTATCTAGATATGTGAGTATGTAGATACTCTTTTGTTAATAGTATGTTAAGCATTGTACTTATTTTTTAAATTTGAAGGTTTTATAACTTGTCATTGTTCTATTTGTTTTATAGCCACTACTAAGGGATGGCGAGATCTTATTCCTAAGATTCGTGTTGAAACTTTTTTGATCCTTTTGAAGAAGATCCATGCGGAGCTGATAGAGGATGTGGGACAACCATTACAAGTTTGATGCCATATAAATGTTTTTGTGCCTCTTTAGAAGGTCAGAAAATCTTGAATGCTTAGGAAAGGAACATCGCCACATACGATGTGGTAGAAAGGATGGTGAGGCTGTGACTAGTGGTTGATTCCATGGTCATTCTCATCACTCGGTGCATTCACAACATTGGAGCCACATCAGAGTCTCAACAACCGAGCACCATCAAATGGTTCTCGAGAGAGAGGAATAGGCCATTGATCCTTTATTTCTTTTATGACATTTTGTGAGGCATATATATGATATTTTTGGATTTTTGTGCTCATTGCAAGTGTTTTTACCACTCCTGGTGTGTGATGGCATTATATAAAAACTTGAATCATTATGACATACACATATATATCTCTTTTTTATTCAGTTATTCTTTGTATCTGATTTGACCTCTTTTATGGTATGTTTCACATGTGTACTACTAGATGTTTTTAATTTCTATTTTTTATGCTTTTCAAATGGATGTAGTGGCTAATGATATGTTGATAGAATGATTTTTTTAATGTTCATATTTGATGATTATGCAAGCACAATGTAACATTGAACTTTAGTTTTTCAAGAAATTTTTGATACTTCTTTTCGTCTTGGCAATATGTGATGAACACTGATGTGATATTAAAATTAACTTGCTCCACTCCTAACCCCATGAAATCGATAAGATGCAAGTTATCAACAATGAGATCCAAAAGGGATGAGAATTATATGATTTTTATATATAGAAATGGTTAGAGAAGGATAAGATTTTGACATAAACCCAATTAGGGGCCTACAACCTAATTATGCACATAGTTTACTACATAGCCAAGAAGGTGATTTGATTGCAAGTTTATTTAGACTTAGACTTTTAAATGGCCACCGATTGAAAAAATATTGTTTTAAGGTTTTAACTCTCTTGGAACATACACATCTAATTAGCTTTTCTTGTGATTTTAAGACTTTTAAAGAACTTTTTATTAAATGAATTATTTTTTCACTTACTATGTTTTTTTGCAAACACCCCCTACACCTTACCCTATGCTACCAAAGAGGAAACATGGAATCATCACAAAAGAAAAGAAATAGGTGATTAAGGGAACTTCCTCCTTTCCCAAATTCATGCCACTTGTAAGAGGTGCGGGCACAACACCAAAGGTTAGTGGGATAAGGAAGTGTGTAAATGAAAATTTTGTATTGATTTTGACTTTAGATGTATACTTTTTTTTAATTTTAAGTTTCTAAGTTGTGATTTTGGGAAGGAGAGATTTCCCCTAGCCTCAACGCCATGCAACCAAAGAAGATGTAACTACTCAACACCAAAGGTAGAGATAGGTGAACAAGTAACCCGTAAAGATGTTTAGAATGCTTTTGCTACCAAAGAGAATTTTCTAGGGAAAGACATGACCTCATGAAGCTTCTAGAAAATATTATGGACAAAGACACCTATGCTAAAAAAAAAAATTATAGGTAAAACCAAGTATGCAGGCCTCGTAGGATTAGTGTAAAAAAATTCTTGTCTTGTTATAATAATGAAGTGATCAATAATGTTGATAATAATATTATGAATGTTTGAAGAGATGTGATTTGAATGATTGCCAATGTTTTTAAATTTTTTTGAAAGTTTCTTGAAAATAATTTCCCTGATTACAAATTTCTCATAATGAGGTAGTAGATGATAATGTAATGAGGATGCAATAGTATACATATGGAAATGTAGATGGATCATGCGTAGTATCTCTTTAGGTGAAGGGAGTTGATAGATTCACCAAATTCCTCACCTTCTAGTGTACATAGGTAGTATACGCCATTCTTGTAGTCCTCCACGATTCGATATGAGCCCAACCACTTAGCCTTGAATTTTATTCCTTTGTTGTTTTCTAGTCTATTCGGATATCGAGTCTCAATACTAGATCTCTAATGAATATATCATGTTCATATACCTTTTTATTATATTGTCGACACATCTAGTCAATGTAAGCTCTATCATGTACCTCCACTCTAAGTCAATTTTCATCAAGATTTTCTATCTCAACAAGTTGTGGTTCACGATACGTTTCTTCTCCTAAGATTCCTTGTAATGATATCTCGTAGCCTAGGTATCTAATCTTCAAGCAAAAAAACTGATTGTGAACCAAATACTAAGAAATATAGGGTTTCCCGCATTGGTGTTGTTACTCGATATTCTATAGGCCCATAGGACTATAAATATCTTTAAGTGCTAACTGTGTTTATTCTATTTAATGGTTTTCGGGAGAATGGAATTTAACTTCTTATTAGTCGCCTCATCCTCTCCATTGGCTCCGAGGGTATTATAGAGAGGAAATGTGATGATTTATCTATTTTTTTAACACAATTCACACACCTCTTCATTTTTAACTGACATACCATTCTTAGATATAATGACTTGTGGGACCCCATACCTATAGATGATATGGTTCAAAATTAACTTTGTAAGTACAGATCTTGTTATGGTGGTAAGAGGCATGGCCTTAACCCACTTCATGAAATACTTTGTGGCCTTATTTATGAAATTATTTCCATTCATTAATGAGGGATAGAATTTCCTATCCAATATAAGCCCCATGGAGAAAAGGGTTAGGGTGTTACAATAATTTATAGAGCTTAAGAAAGAATTTAAATATCGTGAGAAATTTCTTGGAATTTATAGCACTTACACACATGCTCTATGGTGTCATGTTCTAGGGTGAGCTAGAAATAACACATCCGGTGTATCTTTTTAGCAGTTGCATGTACTCCAAAATGACCTCTACAAACCCCATTGTGGGCTACATAGAGGATCTTTTCATACTCTTTCTCATGGACACACCTTATCAACATTCTCACAAAATATTTAAAATAGAACACTTATTTTATAACTACATACTTGGCAAGTATAATGCATAGCCTTATTCTCTATTGCAATGTCACTCCCTTAGGGTATATGCCATCCATAATAAAATTGACAATATCTGAATACCATGGACATGTAGCAATGGGAGGTATGACTTCTATGTAGTAAATACACTCATGGTGGAAACCTATATCTACAAACTCTTTATCATCTAATAGGTTATTTTCCAACCAATTGGAAATGATTTTTCCCTTTACGGACTTTTGGTTGACATAAGTTAACTCAAATTTTATCATTAAGGTTATGAAGCCTTCATCTTTATCAGTATATCAAACCTTGTGTTAGGAATGTTTGAAGATAATTTTTTTCAAAATAACCCACATTTCTTGGTTAAGCATATAATGCCTTAACAACTTTATTTCAAATACTATAGCGAGGAATTATTTTTCCACCTACGTATATCATTTCTCATGGTATAATTACATATGAATGATGATGTAAATTACATGTTCATGATTGTCATTAACTTCTTGTGCTAGCATACAAAGCTAATAAGATGTATGTAGCCCAAGAATATAAAATGAATGGGCAATCTAACTTGGGAGGTGTGAGTGTGGGAGGCAATAAAAGGATTCATTTGACTAATTCAAATGCCTCATGACACTCGTCCATCTATATGTTATAAAAATCCTTTTTTAACAAACTATTTATCAGATGAATATCAAAGGTTAAATTAGAAATAAACCTTTGCATTACACTGAAATTTCTAAGAAATGACCGAATTCTGACACTTATAAGGGTGGGATCATTTCAAGAACTTCTCAAATTATTTCTAGATCCACATCAATACCTTGTGAAGATATGATGTATCCCATCAAATTCCCTCCCATCAAACGAAATACACATTTTTCAGGATTCAATGTAACACCGTATTCAATGAGATGAGAGAGGATGATGCGAAGCACATCAAGGTGATCACAAAATTTTATGGCCTTATCCAAAAGGTCATTAATGTATAATTGCACAATATTGTGAATGAGATCATAAAATAGGTAAATCATTTCTTGTTTGTAAGTGGCACCAACATTTTTGAGACTAAGTGACATGACCGTGTACCAATATGTTTCCCAAGGAAGGATAAAGGTAATATTTGTTTGATCTTTCTTAGAGATCCTAATTTTATTGTACCCAGAAAAACCATCCATAAGTAACAAAAAATGAGAGCAAATTGTTGCGTCAACGATAACATCGATGGATGGTAATGGGAAATCATCTTTGGGACATGTTTTGTTTATATCCCGAAATTCAATGTACATTTGAATTTTTCCGTTCTTTTAAGAACCGATGTAATGTTAGATACCAACATTGAGTAATTGAAAGATTTAATCAACTCCACCTGAATTAGTTTCATAACTTCATCCTTAACCATTAGCACCACCTTTCATTTCATAGGCCTAGATTATTATTTGATGGGCTTGACATTAGATTTAGTCACAAGGTTGTGGGCTGCAACATGAGGAGAAAATCTTATCATATCTTTGTAACAAAATGATGAGGCCACATATTGGCATGTTTTTGCCCCATCTAAATCCTTTTTGAAGCCTCTTACACATACAGTTTTGAGACTTTGATCTCCTCTTGATGGTTGATATGAGATAAAGTTATGATTTTACATATATTTAGTTTTGTATGTTCATTAAGATCTAATATACTTATTTACTTTGGTGAATCTTGTCTTTTGTGAAAAATGATGTTTCTGATGTCTCCATGAACAAATTACAAGATTCCATAAGCTTTTGAAGTAGTAGGCCCTAGCCCATAGCACTCTGGTTGTGCTCCTACAAGAACCTGTAGCCACTAGTTGGGTAATGATAAAAGAGAATCATGACATCCAACAAAAAATAGGCATCATAAAGTATATGGAGTTGAGAATATGAAGTTGGGAAACGAGTTAAACAAGTGGCAACATTGTTTGGACAAGTTTGAGAAGTCTTTGGGTGATTTATCTTACCCGTAGCAAGCTCTATACCTACCTGTAGCATCTTCTAGAACTACCTACAACAACAGAGTAGTATGCACCTCTAGCTGCTTGTAGCCAAAGAGAGCTTATCCAGTTCACACCGAAGTATAAGACAAAAAGTACCAGCTGTCCTAACGCATCATATGTAATGTTATGGTTACTTTTTAAAGTATTTTGTAATCATATATTTTCATGTAAATAAGATAGGAATTAGTCATTTGTCTCCACTCAATAAATATGAAACAGAATAACTATAATCTATTTGAGTGGTTTTTGATCATATTCCTAGAATAGAATAAGTTAGTGATCTATTTATATATATATTTGTGTGTGTGTGTGTGTGTGTGTGTTAAGATAGAAATGTAATGGATAGGGAGTAATAGACTAATGAATGAAGTGACCTATCTTTGTATGAGAGAAGAAAAATTGTGAATGTGTGAAGACAAAATATATTAATGTGAGTTGTGATCTTAAGTTCATTGTAATCTCTTTGTTGTAGCAATATTTAATTTCTATATCTTAATAGATGCATCCTTTATCTTCTTGAGCAGTTTCCTGTGAGTTTCTAGGGTAGGATCAAAACTCACTTTTGCACGAGGAAGGGCCCCCTCGAAAGGAATTGTAGGGAAGATCCTATTCCTCCATTTCCTATTTATGTTATGTGGATTGATTATCAGTTATTCATTTCATTTATAAAAACTAATGAGTGCATAGTGTGTTGAGTTTTAGATCTACAGATCAGAAACATCCATAGTTTACTTTCCAATTTGCACAAGCATTACTTTATACTCTTTGATGAATTTCTAGCCTACAAAGACCTCACTCCAAATTACTGTAGCATATATTTTGTAGGCCCTTTGAAAAGGTTACACCCTAGGTTGAAATTTTATGAATAGCATAGTATGAGACCTAATATCATTGGTTGATTATTCTGCACATCATTTTGGTGCCGTTCTAGGGAAGGTGTCTAGACAGTACCATAGAAGTGATTCAATTTCCCACTTTCAGTTAATTCACGCTTTCATTTCCTAGTCTCTAAAATAACCATTCATGCTTTCTAGAATAGCCATCCTACTTTTTAGATTAGATTTCCTTCCTTTTATTTCAAAAGCTTTCTAGGAGCTAGAATTCCAACTTTCTAGGATAAATTTGTCATTACCGCATTGCTCAATTTCTGCAAATAGCATTAAGAATCAACCCCCTCATATATTTGAAAAAAACATAGAAAAAAAAAAGAAAAAAGGAAAAATATACAGAGAGTTGGAAAATTTATGCATAGACAACAGACTCGTTTGGAAGATTTTTGCCAAAGTAAAAACAAACTACTATAGCATAGGAGCTACTTATCCCCTAGGACAAGAATTATACTTCCACACAAAGAAGAAGAGTGGTAGAGGAGTTGTAACATATTCAAGAAGAAGAACAAGAAGTAGAGAAGATCTTAGCCATGCTAGTGAAAGAAATATAAGAGGATTCAAATGAATCCCATACTCCACGAGGATAAAGAACACCGAGAATACCTACTCAATTCAACATGTTCTATTACAAATACCACCGCCCACCATACAACACCTCAAGTATCTATACATTATCATACCAAGCGGGAGGTTGATCAAGAATTTGAGGACATTATTCTGAAATCTCTTAGGATCCATATAACAAGGAAATACGCCATGGATCGAGCATCAGGAAATGAAGTTGAAGGTAGAGAACATTCTACCTCAACTTTTCAATTCCTAATTGTAGAAACCAAAAAGATACTCCTATCAAGAATATTCCACCCCTATTCCTCCCACACTTCAAGGGGACATCCAATGAGGATACGAGATACATTCCTATTTGAGTATGATGTGTTATGTCAAGCTACAACTACTAGAATGGATGAACAAAATCTCAAGCTCTTTCCAGCCACCCCGAAGGATGCAACACTAAGATGGTTCATGGGACTAGGGGAAACACAACAAGAGGTTGGGACAAGATGAAGAAAATTTTCGGCCAAATATCATAAATATGCTAATGGCGTAAACTTCAAGAAATGACATATTCTGCATGACTCAAGACGATGATGAGTCTTTGGAAGACTACATTGAGAGGTTCACCTTCACTCTGCAGAAGCATAAACAAACTAATCTCATCCCAAAAATTCTCAAGCTAGTATTTCTGAAAGGAATGAGATAACTACTTAGAATCCTTAGACCTCATGAGTGGAGGAGATGCATCTTAGCTAACCTTCGAGGAGATGCAACAACTAGGGAAGAATTATTTGAGATCAACGTTGGGTAAAATTTGGAATAACAAGATGTTTCCAGCATCAACCAATGGGATCTCTAAATTTGATGTAAGTAATCTACTACGGGATGTGAAGATGGATATAATCAGCCACATTGCCACACAGCTAGATATGTTGCACACCAGACAGAAACAACAAGCAATGGACCAAGCCCTTACGGTCTACTACCCAGATTTTCGGAAGAAGCAAGCTGATTGCAAGTGTCAAGTTATAAAGATGAAGGTAACAATCATTACATCTAAAGAACTAGATTCCATAGCTTGCATGTCATAGGAGGAAATGAAGACCAAGTGTTCTACGTGGCACAAAGGAAACCTTGGCAACCAAGGACAAACTATCTAGGTATGGGATCGAATTCACCATTTTCACAATCATCATTTTTCAATCAAAATGTAAATAACATGCCCAACTGGAGTAATCCCTGGATGCCCCTAGCCCCTCCCAACCCACATTGGCCTATGCAACAACCATATAATCCTAATCAATGGCAGTAGTATCCTACTCCACCCTAGAAAAATCAACCATGGCAGCCCCCACATAATCAATGGTAAAACCAGCCAACCCAAGGTCCACAACATCTTGTAAACCCATGGCAACAACCATAGAAAAGGAAAAAACCTTGGGAAAATTAGCAAGGTGGGTTCCCACAACATCCCGTGATAATGTCAAACACATAACTAATAAGACTAGCTCAAATACCCTCCCAACCTCGTGTCAAATCCCACCAACAAGTTGGCTCAACCAACATGTACTGCTGAAATAACACAATACCCCACTTATGCAGTGGACATCAATGAATTCCACCTACATTCAGGAATAACTCTACCACCTCCAAGTCCACCCATAATGAAAAACCCCACAATATCCATTCCAAAGTCTACACCACAACCACAGGAGGATCCTGAACCAGCCAATAAAGAGAATACAGAAACAATATCACCACCCTTCCTAGAATGTCTGAACCTTAAACGTACTCCTGTTGAACCTGAGTTTCATATCCTAGGGCAGCTGAAGAATGTTTGTGTAAATATCCCTTTGTTTCAGGCCATTAAATATTTCCCCATTTATTCTAAGGCAGTCAGATATTTATGCCTTCAGAAACCTAGAAGGAAGAAGAAGGATCCTAATACAGTCCATGTCATTGGACAATTGGTGGAAATCATGCTGGGAAGAATGCTACCATAGAAATATGCAGACCAGTTAGCTGTCTAGTTGTCATTTGTTTAGATCAATGGACAACAAGTCCATAATACCTTGATCGACCTAGGAGCTGCCATCAATGTCATAACAATGGAAACAATGCATAAATTAGACCTACAACATATTCGTCCCACATCTACAATGCTACAAATGGTAGACAGATCCATAGTACAACTAGAAGGAATCATAGAAGATCTGGTCATATCAATAGATTCATGGGAATGCCTTGCAGATTTTATTGTATTGCAGACCAAAAACAAAACTTGGAGGATATCCTCTGATCTTGGGAAGGCCATGGTTGGCCACTATAGATGCATTAATCAGCTATAGATATGGAAACATGCATATTTCAAATGGGAACATCACCAAGCAACTGGTTTTGTACCCACTAACACAGTATTACAAGACAAGGACCAACCTTTCTGGATTGAAGAAGAAGAAGAGGTACCCCTACTTTAACAATAGATCATGCATACACACTTTGGTAGATCTAGAAGAGGATAGCATCATCTCCAACATGTTGCAAAAAAACCTATCGTGTAGAACTACCCACTCCTAAATAATTTCCTTGTATTCATTTTCCTTTTTCTAATCTATGGTCAAAAGAAGAACCAACCAAAGTGATCAAAGGATCTTCCATCACCGCTTCCACACATCTGTGCACCACACACAATCAATCAACAGCATAGAGAAAATTATTGAAGCCAAAAATCCAGGAGAAATAACGCCAGAAAGACACTCCACATAAATAAAAAAATAAGTGTGGAATAAGAAAGAAAATTGACACCATATTACATGCAAACAAAGGAGCCTTTACATGGGACTATGAAGACATGCAAGGCATCATCCTAGAAAAGTGTACATACCACATTTACATTAAAGAGTAATGCAAACCCATACATTAACCACAAAGGCAGATAAACCCAATAGTGAAAGAAATAATAGAGGATGAAATACAAAAACTCTTAGATGCAGGATTCATTTTTCCAATCTCTGACAGCCATTGGGTTTCTCCATTAGTCATTATACCCAAGAAATGAGGTGAGTGGTGTATATGTATAGACTACAGATAATTGAACGCAACTACAAGGAAGGACCATTTCCCACTGCCATTTATTGATCAAGTGCTAGATACACTTGCAGGGAAGAAATACTTTGCATTCTTAGATGGTTTCAGCAGATATAATTGCATCTAAATTTCTCTTGAGGATCAAGAAAAGGCCACGTTCACATGCCCATGGGGAACATTTGCATATTTTGTCCTACCATTTGGGTTATGCAATTCACCTGCCACATTTTAGTGGGCAGTCCTTAGCATATTTTCAAATCTCTCACATGACTGTGTAGAGATATATATGGATGACTTCACCGTCTATGGAGACACATTTGAGGTATGTCTGAATAACTTGGAAAAATTATTAATACACTGTCAAGAAAATCATCTATCCCTAAGTCATAAGAAATGTTTCATGCTCATGGAGGAAGGGATAGTGCTAGGACACCATGTCTCTAAAAAGGGGATTAGAGTGGACCCAACCAAGATTGCTATCATCAAGGACCTGTCGGTACCGTAAAAACAAAATGATGTATGCAACTTCTTGGGTCATATTAGTTACGATTGTAGGTTCATCAACAATTTCAGCAAAATCACGGCCCCATTGTTCACCTTTCTAAACAAAGATGTTGAGTTTGTATGGACTCTCGCCTATAATGAAGCATTCAATATACTGAAGCAGTTGCTCATATCAAACCCCATATTATGTGGACCAGACTGGGAATTTCCTTTTCACATACATACAGATGCCTCTGATATTTCCCTAGGTGCAGTACTAGGACAAAAATAAGGCCATCGCAGCTATGCTATTTACTTTGTAAGGAAAAATATGCAAGCGTGAGATCCGAACTACACAGTGACGGATAAATAATTCTTGGTAGTTGTACATGTAATCAAAAAGTTCAAACATTACATCACAAGCTCTCAAAATTTCATACACACAAATCATGCTACCATTAGGTACCTCATGAATAAACCATCAGTATCTAGAAGAGTGGTAAGATGGCTTCTCTTGTTGCAAGAATTTGACATTACCATACTAGATAAACTAGGGAAGGACAACGTTGTAGCTGAATTCCTTTCAATATTACAAAGAAATCAAGAGGATGGCATAGTGGTTGACTCATTTCCCAATGAGAACCTCTTCACCCTCGCTATCTCTACACCCTGGTTTGCTGATGTAGTAAACTACCTCATTTCTGGACAACTGCCACATCACTTTTCCTCAAAAGAGAAGCATTCCTTGATATGGAAAAGTGGTAAGTACTCTTGGATTTATAGTTTTCTCTTCTATACTAGACTTGATTATGTAATACGAAGATGTCTATGAGAATATGAAGTAGTTGAAATTCTCAAAGCATGTCATGATGAGCCATGTGGAGGACACTTTGCAGCCAAAAGAATAGTAGTCAAAATCCTGACTGTAGGATACTACTGGCCTACGTTGCATAAGGATGCAAACAAATATACATCTCATTGTGATAAATGCCAATGTATGGGGAGGCCTACAAGGTTAGATGAGATGCCATTACAGCCTCAAATCTACAATCGAACCTTTAAAAAATGGGGGCTGGACTTTATTGAGCCCATAGACCCCAAATCAAACAACAAAGAGTACATCCTTGTATGTACAGATTATGTCACCAAATTGGCTGAAGTAAAAGCACTAACACATTCTCGAGAAGAGAAATTAGCAACCTTCTTATATGAAGAGATATTCACAAGATACGGTGTACCAAGGGAAATAGTTACATATCAAGGGCCTCAGTTTACTGCTGATCTCATTACTGACCTAGTGGAATAATATACAATAAGAAACAAGAATTCCACACCATACCATCTATAGTCCACTTTGGGCGGAGTTGAAGTCACAAACAAATAATTAGAAAATATCCTGACCAAAATAATCAATATATCAAGAAAGGATTGGGAGTCTAGACTCCACGAGGTTGTATGGGCATACAGAATCACATGGAAAACAAATACTGGCTTCACACCATATGAGCTGGTATATGGGAAGAAACTAATGCTACTAATAGAATTTGAACAAAAAAATTTGAGGACTACAATAGAGTTGGGAATTGATATTTTTGAAGCACACAAGCAAAGATTAATGTAGCTCAATGCTTTGGATGAGTACAAACAACAAGCACTTTAGAACACAAAATTGATACAACAAAGCAAAGTGAATAGGATGGCATGACAGATACATCAAGCCTAGGCAGTTCACACATGGAGATTGGGCCCTACTTGTTCGATTCAAAATACAAAGACCACAAAGGAAAATTACAAAAAGATAGCTTGGGCCATATGAGATCAAACATGTCTATGAAAATGGTGTAGTCCAACTACAAATAATTGATCTAGTAAGATTCAAACTCTTGGTTAACGGTCACAGACTCAAAGTATACAAGAAACCCTTATCAAAGGAGTAATTTTCACAGCAAGTGCAGCAATCCATGTAGACAAACCCTCATATTGACCCACCAAGTTCAAAGGAAAAGGAGATTGATGAGGAAGGAAGGGAGGATGATCTCTACCTCCCATGGGAAGAAGATTGAAATGTTGTATATGGACCTTAATAGGGCCATAATAAACATTCTAGCTACAGGTAGTAGCAGGATCAAAAAAAAAGAGAAAAAAAGAAAAAGGAAAAAAACCAACAATGAAAACCCTTTTGGGGCATTGTTGGAAGATTCTATGTAGAAAACCAAATTTTTGGCTGCTCAGAACTATGAAAAAGGGCTTGAATGGAAAACCAACTTGCTGGCCATTCAAGGGAAAAAACTGAAAAAAAAAAACAAAAGAAGGAGAAGAAAAAATGTGTATTTTTCAAGAAGGATGGAAAGAAAAACACCTCAGCCAAACCTACTTAACACATTGCTTTTTCCACTTCCAGTTGCTACGGGAAACCTTCTAGTTCTATGGGTAACCTTCCAGTTGTTGCGGGATCCTCAAAAAGTTTCTACGGAAACATTCTAGTTGTTGTAGGCTCCTCAAATAGTTATTATAGGAACTTTCTAAATATTATATTGGTAGTTTTTGTCAGCTATAGGCATATTCAAAAGAAGGTAAGGAAAAATCTGAATCACAAACAATTGCACAAAGCATAATTCATGTTACAGTACTCTTTCCCTTCCTGTAAACATTCCTTGCTTGCTACGGGTAACCCCTTGGTTAAATCAGGCTACTTATTCAGTGCTACGGGCCACCTCATGGTCACTATGGGCACAATTTTAGAGTGTTATAGCAAAGTAGTGCTACGGGTAGTCAAGAAAAGAGATGCACAAATCCACTCCAAAACTTGCAGGCATCATACAACAAAAGAAGAAGGAATGTAAGTTTCTAAAAATCACAAGCATCATGCAAGGAGGTATCATTTTTATAGGTTTTCACATGTTGCAGATGCACAAATATAAATAAGGAACTTCAAGAGAGTCCAAGAGGAACCTCATGTCAGATCTACCTATGCATAAAAATTGCATAAACAAATTCTAGAAGAGCAATCATTTTTCAAGATGATCCTTGCAATCAAATTACTCATTGGAAAAAGTGTTGCACGCCAAACCCTTGGACAAAGCATATTCCCATAAAAATGGTGTCATGTGAAGGAAAAATAGGTGGCACTAAGGTAAAAAGGTAATATCTACAAGTAGTAAGTATTTATTTCTTGAAAAGACATGTTAAAATTAAATATATGCCTTAATCATTTACTTTTTTTTAATCACCATCATGAGGGGACATTAATAAGTCCCTTCAACAATAATTCGAAGGAAAAATGGCATGTGTGAAATGTTTTTTTCACTCAGGACGAGTGACATCTGTCTAGGGGAGGAAACAAGATTGGATCTCACTACGGGTAAATTTAATTATCCACAACATGAGGACCTAGGGAATAATGACACACACCTCAATTACAGGGACAATTAAAGATTTCCCCTGAGATGTGATTAAGAAAAACAAAAAGGGTGAAAATCAATGCAGAGAGAAAAAAACATCTATAGAAGCTATGGGAGGAACAGTTGTTCACAGAGAGCCCACCGATGTCACACCCTTGAGAAATAACCCTCATTGCTGGGATATATTTGAATGGGCTGGATGGACAAATTACTTCCAACTACTAACCGAATACTCCAATGAGAGAGAAAAGCAATTCACAAAAACATTCAATGGATAGCAAGCCACGGTAGTTGGTAGATCATTTCTAGTAACAAAAGAATTGATTGGGCAAGTGATAGGATTCCCTCAAAATGGAGAAAATTTAGAGGAGAAACCCAATGCATAGCAAATTAGATAGCAATTCTTCCAAGGGGAACAATACAATCAGACAAAAGGGGGTATTGAGACAAGAAGCCTACCTGAGGCTTGGAGAGAAATTGTTACATTCATCATCAAGTAATTCACATGCGAAGTAAGGTATTCCCTACTCTATACAATGCAATTTAAATACTTAAATCACGTAAGGCACGAAATAGTAATAAATGTCCAAAACCACTTGCTGAATATCCTAAAGAAAATGGTAAAAGAATATCAGAAAGGGGTGAAGAATGCCTTATCTCATCACTTTCTGATCTGGATAATCACCAAGCAAGGGCTCCAAAACATCTAAACTAGGATTGATTTAAACCAGGTAATAGGGAATCCAAACCAACAACCTTCATCACCTATGAAAAATTGAAGAAAGAGTGGAAAAAGAAGAAACCCCTAAGAAATAGCCACAACAAGAAAGGAGGTAAAAAATAAAGCATATCATAAGGGTCCCTAGGGAGAGAGAAGAGGAGTCTAGCATACCCATAGCATGAAATACTAGGAGCTCTACTACTACGGGTAGAAGAAGAAGGAGGCTCATCATTTCCTCGAAAAGGAAACCATAAAAGAGGTAGGGAGTAAGAAAATCATCCCTCATGCCTCTCTATCTATAGAATCAAGGGGATCTATCTCCAAGAAGATGAAAGGTGTAGAGGAAACATCACACGATAGGGAGCATAGCATGTAGGAAAAGGAAGAAAAACCCCTACACCTATAGTAGAGGAGGCACCTGAAGAAACTAAGACTACCTCAACACCTAAGGAAAAAGGAAAAGAAAAGGTAGTAGAGGAAGTTACCCCCAAGAAAGAACAAAAGAGAAAAATAATAGTTGTAAGAAGATCTCATAGGATAAGGAGGAAAATAACAACACAAACAAAGACCATAGAAATCAGTGAAGAAGCACCTCAAAATAATAAGAAGGAAGAAGTATTTATCACAAAAGAAGGTTTTGAGATAGTAAGAGAGATGGAAAATTTAGAAGAAGAGGAGAAGCAAGAAAAAATACCTCCTGAGATACCATAGCAGGAAAAAATTGAAGAGGAGAAAAGTGAAGGGAAACAAGAACCTGAATTCCAAACTCTGGAGCAAGTAGTGAAGGAAATCAACATTTTGAGAAGCATTATAAGAAACTTGGAGGGAACAAGAGGATTGGATGCCCTGATAGGAGCAGCAAAAGCTTTGGAAAAGACTCCCATGGAAGAAGAAAAAGAAGAAGAACCTACAAAAGAACCTGAACCTGAACCAAAATATGAAGGTAAATACAAGGGAGGAAAGGATGAGTCCTTACTCCAAATGGTCCCATATAGAGCACAAAAATAGCCTGCAGTAGAGCCTGAGGTAATACACTTTGACCTCACTTCTGAAAATACCTATTCAGCTGGCCCTAAGGATGACCTATATACATTCTTAGAAGAAAATTTTCTTGAAGATTATAATGTTTTTAAAAGGCCAGTACAAAGCTTTAAAGGGCATGTTGAAGCAAGGTAGAAACATGACACATTGGTGGAGAAGTAGGAAAAATAGGAAGAAGAAATAGAGGGATTCAAGATGAAAGTAGAAAATATGTATGATCTTTCTACCAAAATTTTTAGAACGCAGACCTCCACCACGAGTATATGCTCTATATCTACTAGATAAATGGTTGCATTTCAGATATGAGAAAGTATACAATAACCTTCCCTATGTTTTAGATGACCCCAAAACATTCTTTAACATGTATAGATAATTTGATCCTGACACTCAGGAACAACTGAGTTTTTTATCCATAACTTTGTTGTTCTTTCTAATGTAAATTGGAATCCTAACATGTACTTGGGTGACATACTTCTAGATGACTTCACATCCTACCTGAAAAATGAGAAGATAAAATAAGAAGAGGGAGATGAGTATCTCGAAATGGAAAAACAGTTTGACTTAATGATAAGGGGAGAAATTGGTTACCCTGAGGACATTGTAGAAGAATGGGTAGAGTTTGTATCAAAGGATAGATTGGCTACATGGGTTAGGCAAAGGCGGATAGCTTTCTAGAACCGATATTTGATATTCCTAGAAAAATAAGGTAAAATAGCTTATGTATCCTACAAATCAAGATGGGATGAGTTGCCCACTATATTGAGAAATAAAGAGCCAAACTCACCTACAAATTTTAAGCAGGCCTTAAAAAGGGTTCATGATTACATAGAACTAGTAAGAATGAAAAAGGAAGGATGGTTAGGATTGAGGTTTCATCCTCCCATCTTCTGGTATCCCATTCTAGATTGGAGGGAAATAGTACCTTTGGATAAAGAAAAAGAAGCAACCTTATGGCATGAACTTGGGATAAGGGGAGGTCTCTATGGATATGGCCAGGTAGGTAATCAGGACCCCTATGACTACAGAAAATATTGTGCCCTCAAGATGAGCCAGCTTGCTCAGGGACGAGCAAGAAGCTAAGTTGGGGGTGTGATGAGGCCACATATTGGCATGTTTTGGCCCCATATAAATCCTTTTTGAAGCCTCTTACACATACAGTTTTGAGACTTTGATCTCCTCTTGATGGTTGATATGAGATAAAGTTATGATTTTGCATATATTTAGTTTTGTATGTTCATTAAGATCTAATATACTTATTTACTGTGGTGAATCTTGTATTTTATGAAAAACCGAAGTTTCGATGTCTCCATGAACAAATTACAAGATTCCATAAGCTTTTGAAGTAGTAGGCCCTAGCCTCGTAGCACTCTGGTTGTGCTCCTACAATAGCCTCGTAGCCACTGGATAGGAAATGATAAAAGAGAATCATGACATCCAACAACAATGAGGCATCATGAAGTATATGGAGCTGGGAATATGAAGTTGGAAAATGAGTTAACCAAGTGGAAGAATTGTTTGGACAAGTTTGAGAAGTATTTTGGTGATTTATCTTACCCGTAGCAAGCTCCAGACCTGCCCATAGCATCTTCCAGAAGTACCTGCAACAACAAAGAAGTATGCACCTCCAGATACCTATAGCCAAAGAGAACTTATCCAGCTCACACCGAAGTATAAGACAAAAAGTACCAGCTGTCCTAACGCATCATATGTAATGTTATGGTTACTTTGTTAAGTAGTTTTGTAATTAGTTCTTATCATGTAAATAAGACAAGAATTAGTTGTCTCCACTCAACAAATATGAAACAAAACAACTATAATATGTTTGAGTGGTTTTTGATCATATTCCTAGAATAGAATAAGTTAGTGATCTATTTATATATATATATTCAGATAGAAATGTAATGGATAGGGAGTAATAGATTAAGGAATGAAGTGATAGCTGTATGAGAGAAGAAGAATTGTGAATGTGTGAAGACAAAATATATTAATGTGAGTTTGTGCTCTTAAGTTCATTGTAATCTCTTTGTTGTAGCAATCTTTAATTGGTACAACTTAATAAATGAAGTGTTTATCTTCTTGAGTAGTTCTATGAGGTTCTAGGATAGGATCGGAACTCACTTCTACACGAGGAAGGGCCCCCTCAAAGATAATTGCAGGAATATCCTATTCCTCCATTTCCTATTTATGTTGTGTGGATTGATTATCAGTTATTCATTTCATTTATGAAAGCTAATGAGTGCATAGTGTGTTGATTTTTAGATTTGTAGATAAACAAAATCCATAGTTTACTTTCCAATTTACACAAGCATTACTTTATACTCTTTGATGAATTTCTAGCCTACAAAGACCTCACTCCAAAGTACTGTAGCATATATTTTGTAGGCCCTTTGAAAATCTTACGCCCCTGGGTTGACATTTAATGAATAGTAGAGTATGAGACCTAATATCATTGGTTGATTATTCTGCACATCACTAAATGTTGAGGATTTTGAATTTTCTTGAAGAATCTTCATGTGTATTTCCACCTCTTCAAAAGTCAACAAAGAACCAAAATTCAGAATAATTGGGTTTTCTTCCATCCCGATATTGATATCGATTGTCCCTTCGATCATAAAGGCATTACCCTCTTAAAACTCAAGTGGCGAAGGAGTATTTCTAATCACCCTTCCTCTTCTATCTCACCAACCTCGAGGCCTTCGAGAGGAGGAAGGGTCCATCATGTGATCTCCAAAATAGAAGGAAGAGCGAGGAACAAGAACAAATCCTCTCTTATGATGTTGGAGATGTAAATCTGTATAAGTGTTAAGGTATCATAAGATAGCCTCATCATTTTATACATAGTCTATGGTAGTAGGCTCATTCTTAGCCTCAATATATTTTAATATTGAATTTGTTTGCATTTTATGAACTAAGGGTTCAACAATAACCGAAATTGTGAATTTAGTATCTTCTAATTATTTACTTGGATAGAAGCGTGAAGCAGAAGTAGCTATCAAATCAGCAAGAAGTTTTTTCTCATGTGGAATGGATTTGATTGAAATGAATTCAAAACCTTTTCTTAAGTTGAGTACAACAACTTTATAGAGCTGTAAGTGTTCTTCCCTAGTCTCATATACCTTTGAAACTTGATTAGCAACTAGCTATGAATCACCCAACACTCTAATATTACAAGTGCTGATCCTTTTGGCTACTATGAGACTAAGAATAAAAGCCTTGTATTATGTACCATTGTTTGTACATTCAAAATCTTTCTTGAAGGAAAAAAGGCACAACCTTCCCTTGAAGAGAAGTGAGGATCACGCCTTGTGTTAGTGCCAAAGTAGAATTTTTCTCTGTCACAAAATTAAGAGTCTAATAGTTTCTTTGAAATATTGATGTCGTATTTATCTTTGTATCTTCTTCCCTTTCTTCTGATACTTTAGCCATGTAAATCCTATTGGCAAGAAGAGAGATGAGTCCAAGAGCATGTCATATTCCCATGGAATCAAATGCAAAGAGAATGGGAAAATAAGTATCCAACAGCTCGATAATATTTTCCATGGTTTCTGTTGATACTTTCTCTACAACAATAGTTTCATATTTGATTGTACACGAATGACTTCAATCAAAATGATATTTTCTAATTCTGTTGTGGGAATTAGTTTTATCTCTAGTGTTGAACTTGTGGGTCTTTTCAATTGGTTAGTGGGGAGCTTAAATTTCAAATGCACCCCAAGTTTCTTCTTTATTTTATCTAGGTGAATGTCAAAGGGCTCTGGGTCACCCTGGATAATGAAGACTTTCTCTAAATGTAGGAATCTAACTTCCTAAAACAACATGGAAGGGATTTCCTTCATGCAATGAACCAAGGAAAGAACGAGAATCATATTATAGTTGGTTTCCAAATCTATAATATAAAACTATGTAAGAATCATCTTGGGCCCTAGGGTAACTGGTAGGACTATGGTTCCAATCGATGTTGCCTTGAGGTTATCATACCCTCTCAGCATGTTTCTTGTCAAAGAGAAATTGGTTTCTCCCTACCTTAGCTTCTGTAGAAAAAAGGGGAAAATGTTGACTATTTCCTCATCATTGATCATTACATGTTTTAAGTATTTGTTGTAAATCCAAACCTATAGCTACATATCTAGATCACCTCTACGTGTTCACCAACATCTTTGGGAATCTTATTGATGTTCAATAGGAATCCAACATCTCTTTATGCTTGTCCAAGAGGATATACATCAAATTCTATGTGATTTATTTGCACCTCTAGAGGATGGGTGATATTGATCAAATGTCCAAGACCCAATCATTCCAATAGAGAAGCTCTATGAGTAGGATATTTCTTTAACAAATTTAAGAAGGAGGTGTGAGAAAAGGTCTTTGTTAAATTATTGATCAAATTGTAAGCCCCTACCGGATTCAAAAGTGTTGGAACATAATCTAACATAGATGGGTAAATAGGAATGGGATGTAAAGTGTCTTGAATTATTGTATCAAAATTTATTTTAGGTTCAGTTTCAAGCTCTACTAGACCCACAATCTTAGTTTGTTGGTGACCATCCAAAAGAGGTGTCACCAATGGGTTTAACGAAGTCAAAGCTTCATGATAATTAGCTCACCGGGTTATTGTTATTTGTGCCATTGGGGTCCAACTTACCATTGTTAGGATGCATTGGAAGGGGATCATTAAAGATCCTAAGTGGTGTGTTTTGAGGGGATACATGCCCCATGTAATTATTTTGAGCTAGCACCATAGGATTTTCCAATATCTTGACAAAGAGATACCTTTGGTCCCTTGGTAAGCACTGTAGGAAATTATTACAGTCTCGATTATTTATGACATCATGCCCTAAAACCCTATAGAAGTTGTAATATAGGCCAGGATCATAATCCTGAGGCATTTGGTTTATGTTTTGTTGTGGTCCAAAGTTATGATTGTTATTCAACTTTTGGTTATTGTAATTGAAGTTTGGAGGGCATTGCCCTTGATTTTGATATTGGTTTTAGTAACCTTGTTTGGGTACTAGGTAGGGCCTTGAACCTAAATTTATTGTTGTTGTTGGGGTGGAGGATGATTGAATTCCACCACATTGATTGAAGGAGAAATTGTTTTACTCCTATAACTTTTACCATTCTTGTTGTTAAAATTATTTGTGCTTGAGGTGTTGAGAAAATTTTGTTTCTTTTCTTGGTTTATAAGACCATTGGTTGTAACAACATGATTTTTGTTGATGACCTTAGGTCCTTGATTATTGTTTGCATGGTTGGGATAACTTGAACTACCCTAATTGAGACTGATCTATATCCCGCTTGAACCATAGTTCTTTCAACCTCTATCTATTACCACTTAATCAATGGAGAGAGAACCCTCTAACACCTCTTCATAACTCCTTAGGGGAAAATTTTGGGCTTCTCCTTCCTTGCTCGCTTAAGAGAGTGAATAAATAGGTTGCAAAACTCTTTCGATCCATTTTGGGAATGCTTTTCGAATACTAGATAACCTTCTTCCATCTCTGGATGAAATTATTAGTAAACTCGTTGTGCTCTAGCTTTATATGTAGGAATTCTCTGATTCTTGTCCTTAGGAACTTGTTCATGTCGAAATATTTAAAGAATTCAAAAAAAAATTGTTTAAAGTAATATGTCTAAGCCTCGGGTATCGTATAATACTAGTTTAGATTGATTCCCTCAATATTCTTATGGAAGAAATTTTATGTAACAACGTCCCATGAGAGTATCTCTAGAATAATGGTGGCATAGGATTTGATATGCGCATTTTGAGCTCACTCCCATTACATTTTTGAAGATATGGTAGAGGTTGTGAGAGCATAACAATTTGTATGGTGAGTCAAGAGGCTCCTTAAGATATTCAAAATAGGTCCTCACCGCATAAGACTCATCCATTAATGACCCCTTGTTGGGGAGGAAAAGGTGGAATTGGCCATTGATATGGTGCATCGTAAACATTTGAGGAGGCATAAGCATACATTTGTTGGTGTGTGTTATTTTTCACATAATTAGGTGAGTCATCTCACTTAGGTGAGATTTTAGGTCCACATGTCATTTAGGGGTCATTATGAGATTCTCTTACGCGTCAGTGCATCATATGCATCATTGGGAGTTACACTTCTATTCTGGGAATGTAACTCCCCCTCTCTACTCGAGTTGTCATGATTGCAACACTTGGGGGTTACTCAGTACCTCCTATATGTACACCCCATTTGATCTATGAGATAGAGGAGAGTTTTATGGCTTAACTAGGTTCTGCCCGTGTTTCAAATCTTTACATGCACATTCGGTTGATGCTCGCTCCTCCCAAGATCTCTTCACACTGTCATTCACACATCTGTTGATGTGCACGTCATCCCTCATGATCCTCGCTTGCAGGTTTTAAACCCTCTTTCATGGTATCAGAGCGGATCTTGTGGAACTGTTCACTCATCGATGTTTCTATGTGTGTTTTCTAGATTCCTGCATGATATTTAGATCTCTTTTTGTGTGTGTCATAATGGTGATTCTAGTTTTGCACTTCTTGCATTGATTTGGGTTTTATACCTTTGTTTGGTTTTTGGGTTGTTCATGGGTTGGCTCGACGTAACTTGTTCTTGGTTTTTTATGCCTATTTGACTCGTTTGCATTAGTAAACTCACTACTTGAGCACGTTTTTGGATTCAAGGCTCTTTTTTTGGTTTTCTCGTGCATTACCTTTGCATGCGTTACCTCTCACCTCAAATCTCTGTGCTTGTTTTAGCACTCTCGGCGCTAGTTTCACATGTTTGTGGGCTCAACTCATTACGTGTTCCCACATGCTTAGATTCACCATTGGCTTCTGTGGTTACGTGCTCACCCAATCTGCAGTTTTCTCGTGCCTCTACATTTACTCACGACCGTTTGCTTTGTCTCAACGTGGGTACTTCGGCTCTTTTCACTTTGTGGACATTCTCAGGCTAGTTCGTGGCTCATTCTCGGGTGTTCTACACTGTTGAGTGTCTTTGGGGGTATATTATAGTTTGAGGTTGCCTCTTTAGAGGTTGCAGACCCTGCGGACTACATGCTCCTACATTCATTTTGGCATGTGACTCGAGTTCTGCTGGTTTTCACCTTCGTGGACGTGTTTCCTCTTCATCCGACATGTTTTTGGTGCCTGCATTTTTCCTTGTTGGCTCGTGTTCCCTGTGTAAGCTCATGGTTCCTTGGAAAAACATTTTCTTTTTGTCTTGTTGTAGACACGTAAAATTGGTTACCCAATTTAGTGTCCCCCGCATGTGTTTACCTTCTCGGATAACATGGACCACGTTTATATCACCCCTTCTTCCTTAGGGTATTATTTAATATTTGATTTAAAAATTTATCCTAAGTCTATTTCACCCCATTATGTTTTACCCATAGATAATTAAATATTAACTATTTAATTATACTTTTTACATATATCTTAACCATTTATCTACCCCATATCAGCTCATAACCTCCCATATCTATTTTATCCATCTATCCTCCCTATTTATCCTATTCCGAAACCAAGCAAAGGGATATTTCCTATATTTAAGGTGGAAGGATCACTTTCATCTTTCAAAAATAACCCATTTTAGCCATTTCGAGTCATTCCTAATCGGTGCCGACAGGTACTGCAGTCGGCGTCGATTTTTCAAGCAAGATGCTGATTTCATCTCGGTCGGTGTCGATTACAAATACAGGGCTAGAATTCAATTCTAGTGAGACAGAAAGAACGACAGAGAGTTTTGAGCATCAAGTCTAAGCATTATCTATCATGTGAAAGTTAATTCTATCCAAATCAATCCCTGAGAGGAGTATCATTACTCCGATAATACCACATCGACATCGTGAACCTCCATTGATCTCTTGGTGACTCTGTTCTTACATCCAAAGTGAAGGTGGAGCTTTCTCGAGTATCCCTACGGCTCTTGCAGCTCTAGCGAAGATCAACGGTCTAGCTTCCATTATCTGCTTTGCAATCTTCCTGTAATTTTACCCTAGTCGACGCTGACCTATCTCGGTCACGCCGATCTACCCGTGAGGTGTAAAATAATTCAAGGAACACAAATCTAGGATTGTTTTCACACTTTCCCATTCTCTATTGGTTTTTGTCTGCTATATTTACATTTTCAGTATGTCATTTTGAATAAAAATCTACTTACATCTTTTATTATGTATGCTTCTTTACTTAATTGAAAATGTGAACTGACATCTGCTGAGGGAGCTTATCGCTTCCTAGACCCACTTTTCGAGTAGTCCACCCAAATATCTTTTAACGTTGTATTTTTTTGTCAAGCATCTGTGTCTCACAGGTGTTTTGGATCTACTTTGCAGATCGCTCATGTGCGCCCGTCTTGTCTACATCAGCTTTCTTTTCCATGTACATCTTCGTATCTTGTCTTATCTATCAGGTATCGATTTCATTTGAGTTTTTCAGGTTTTTTGTGTTTAGTTTGGTACATTAACTTGGATAGGTAACAAGTGCAAAATTATTGATCTACACTTGCCTTTTTGGTCGAGCCATTTTCCTGCAGACTTGCACACCTATGTTCAAACTATTTTCCTCCAACTCTCCTTGGCATGTGACCCTCTTTCATTCAACCCTGCATTGGAATCTTCCACCACTCCTCCAGCCGTGGTCCTGCAGACTTGCTACACGTGGCTTGCATTGAAAAACATTTTTGAACTCTGCTTGGCCATTTGAAAAAAAATTTTCTTTTGGTTGTTGAGTGCATTGTTTGCATGCATTGATTTACTGTGTGTAATCTCCTTGGCATGTTTTTCCTTCCTCTGCACCTGCAACACCTCCAGCGCATCTCTAGCACATATTCAAATGTTACTTCTATAGCTTTGGCACATGGACTTAATTGGAGACACTCTCCAAACGTGGGCCCACCTCCTCCACCTTATTTTTTAATGTTTTAAGGTGTTTAAAAATTAAAACATTCAGTTTGGCATTGTAATTTTTTTTTTAAAAAATGGTTTTTGGCTTGTATTGCTATCCCCTGTACATTTAGTGTCGAAGACAGAGGGTGAGGTTTGGGGTTGGCAGGAGGCTAATCCCCCCTCAAAGTCAAAACAAACCCCTACTAATTTTTTTTACCATTTCCAATGAGTACCCACACGACACCCTTTGCACCCATTTCGGGAACTTTTTTAATGCATTTGCGGCATCTAGTGTATTTTTCCGTCGCCTTAAGGAAACATTTTAATGGAATAAATTTAAGTCACTTTGCTCATTTCGAGTGCTTCTTTAGTCAAAGTTGTATGTATTTTTGCACTTTACATGATGGCATTGACAATGTTGTAAACAAACTACTTTTTTAAAGTGCCACATTCTGGGGGGTTGCTTGTACTCTTGGGTTTTTGCACGTAGACGCATTATCAGCCGAGTCCAACGTCTTGCTCTCGTGCACCTTGAATCTTGAATTTTTCATCATGGAGAGTTCTCTTTCTAGACTTGAGCATCGTAGGATTGCCTTACAGCCTCCACCACTTCTCACCGTGAGAGGGAACTATTCAGCTTGGTGTGCTTCCATGGAACGTTACTTCACCCACGAGGGTCTTTTACCCTTCTTGCTTGGGCCAGTTCCTGCACCCATTGATCATCATCATCTAGAGGACTTCCTCAACACTTGCGACCACATCTTTGGTAACATGATTATGCATGTCTTTCATTCTCTCTAGTTTCATGTGGCACACTCAGATCCACCTCACCGTGTCTGGAGCAATCTACAGTCCCTCTATGAAGACCCTTCACATACTTCCACCATTGTTTTTGTTGTTGATTTAGTTTTCTCCTCAATTTCTTCATGTGATGAAAATTCCATTAACATAGACTCACTTGATTCTACTTCTGATGATGAGGACTATGCACCTTGTTTTAATGTCGATAGTACTAAAGAGGACTCTTCTCCTGTTTCTCTCACTATTCCAGACATGTGTTGTCACCCCCCACATCTCATCAAATATTGAGCAGTCTTCTACTCAGCCTCATACCATCATCACACCCACCTCCTTTCCACTTCCAGTGTGTGAGGCCCCTTCCACTCCTCTACCTTCATTAGATGACTCATACCTATCTGACATCACTCTTCTATTTGTTGAGCCCCCTCATTGGGATGAGTATCTACCTAACCTTAGTCATCTTTTCACAGAGTCTACTTGTGATGCTCTACAGGTCCCTCATCCATCTATAGGTGTTTCAGAGGAGTTCATCATCTCCATTTTTGGGAGTGCCCATTATGGGACTCTTACCACTTTCAATTTTCTGGAGACCTTCATTGATCCACCCTTACTTGTGGATCCATTTTCTATTGTGGGGGATGTTTTTTTGCCTTCACATCATGCAGAAATCCTTTCTACAGGTGTTCACTCTTTTCACTCTTACATTTCTGCACATGTGGCATTACCTTTGGTTCCTTGCACTCATTTTCTAGACCTATGTCACACTTTTGTTGAGCAGACTCAAAGTTCTTCATGCTACTTCCTTCGGTTTCGTTCATGGAGTGGGAAGACTTTCGAATGTCATTTCTATCCTTCCTAAGGGTAGGCACATAGTTCGGTGTGGGTGGATCTTCTTCACCCATAGGCAAAGGATATCGTCATCGACATTCTTCGAGGAGACCTCCTAGAGTTATAGAGTTCAGATCTGTCCATGGAATCTTCTGAATTCCTCTTGTCTCCCTCTTCTTCTCTCTTCTTCTTATTTTTGAGAGATTTCCTCTTTGTACATGGGTACCCCTTCAGGCTTGTCTATGGCCAAGACCCATATTTGGCATCTTTCTTAGATTAGAGAGTGTGTTTTGTTCTATTGTGGTGGATTTTTTTCCACCGGGTTTTCTTCACTGCTTGGGACCTTTTTCTTGTGCATGGGTACCTCATTAGGCTTTGTGCCAGACCCATTTCTCGTTTTTGACTTGCCACCTCATCCTAAGTTACGATGAAGGGGGTGTTGGTGTGTGTTATTTTCCACATCATTAGGTGAGTCATCTCACTTAGGTGAGATTGTAGGTACACATGTCATTTAGGGGTCATTATGAGATTCTCTTATGTGTCAGTGCATCATATGCATCATTGGGAGTTACACTTATATTATGGGAATGTAACTCCCCCTCTCTACTCGAGTTGTCATGATTTCAGCACTGGGGATTACTTAGCACCTCCTATATGTACACCCCATTTGATCTATGAGATAGAGGAGAGTTTTAGGGCTTAACTAGGTTCTGCCCATGTTTCAAATATTTTCATGCACATTCGGTTGATTCTCGCTCCTCCTAAGATCTCTTCACATTATCATTCACACATCCATTGATGTGCACGTCGTCCATCGTGATCCTCACTTGTGGGTTTTAAACCCTCTTTCAACCTTGTGGCTAACCATATTGGCTAGGAAAAAGAGTACCCCTCTCCTGTGGTGATTTAGAATACTATAATGAATAATATAAATAAGATTATCAAAAATAAATAAATAAACCTAATAAAATTCTAACCTAGTATTTGTGGTACTATGGCATTCCAATTTGTGGTGTGAATTTGTGTCCCCTAAGTTTTTTCTTTCTAATATCTTCTATTAACATGAGTCCAGGCTATTGCGAATACAAGAGAAGCAAGAAGGAGAAAGTGCTCAAGAAATGGCATCTTGATGGAAGTCTTGTAGCAATGTGGCTAAAGAAAGATAGTACAAGAGAATAGAGTTTTGTTATGTAATTTATAGCAAGATTATTGGAGCTTAACTAACCAATATACACAAAATAATCTCTGATAATTTTCTTGAGAAAAAGTGATGGTTTTATAGAAGGTTGGTTGGGTAGTTCTCTACCACACTTAGCAGCCATGGGGTGCCACATAATCACATGAAGGGATATTTTGAATAGTCAATTATAATTTACAAGTGGAAGAGGAGGTTACCACAAGTCAATCAATCTTGAAATAAGCTAAAATGATTGAGAAACATGCTCTAAAATTGAACTAAAGTGAAAAAATCCTACGTCGATTCACGGTAAAGAGATATTGAAAAATTACACAGACTACCACCCTATGCAGGGGTGGTAGTTATAGGACCGCAACCTATACATGGTGGTGGTTTTGCAGCTAAAGGAAAAAACTAAGGTAGAAAGGTGTAGGAAGCTGTTAAAAATCAAGGAATGGCTAATTAGGGTAAACTAGGATACAAATTTAAGCTACAAATAGGTTTAGGGATCTTGAACACTTTATAAAAGATGTGAATCATCATTAGGGACCTTTGGTAACCATTTTCTATAATGTAACACGTGAAAATTTGGGTTTGTACAGATACCTTTAGAAATTCATAGAGAGGTGGTGTAAGAGAAAGAGGACCAATATTCCTTCCCCATGGAATAAGTGGTTGAGGTTATTACATTTATTCCTCATCTACTTATTCTTATATGGTAAGAATAGTTAGTATTGTTGCAAATAGAGATTCAAGAGGAGTCTCAATTGGATTCCTATTGTATCACTCAATGTACCATATGGAGATGATTCTTGAGAGAAGTAATATGGATTGTTTCAGATATGATATTGATGTATTTTAAGAGGTTCAAAATTTAGATAAACAATACCTCTCAATATGTCCAATCTGATATATCTCATTTTAGCTGACTTGTGAGAAAACGACAACAAGAAGGTAAAAGGACTACTAAAAATAGTAGTGGCTTTCAAGAATCAAGTTTCATGTTTTCTTTTGTATTTTATTTTTACTTTTTATGTATTTTGGCATATCTTAATTTTAGGATTTTTGGATCATTGTAAGGTGCAAGATAGTAAAATTTTCCCCGTGGTGGGAAGCAAACTCATTGGAAAAATAATTTATCATAAGGGAAAATGATGGATTTTCACCAACACTCTAGGACTAGGTCCCTCTCCTTAAGAATGGGGTAGCTCCAATTATTGAAAATAGGAAATATTTAGACTACGTAAACCATCATTCATGGGATTTCAAACGGGATCACACATAAATACTCCACTAAACTTGAGTGAAAAGGGAGGTGGAGGAAAGGTGTGTGTATGGAGAAAGGGGATAAAGTGAGAAGGGGGTTTTACTCAATAAATAGAAATTTTTGTGACATAAAACTAGAATATTTCCAAGTTGAAAATGAGAAGACACCATGTAAAGGAAAGCTGAAAAAAGTAGATAAATCAAATTTCATTTACATAATATTGCACAAGTAACCATGCTCATGGAGTAAACATAATATGGAGAGGAAAACATAAGACAAAGAGATAAAGGATTGCATTTTCTTTCATGTAGCAAGATAATGGTAATTATCAACCAAGAAAATCTAACCTCTTGGAATGGAGAATCCATTCCAATTTATAGCTTTATAATCCATCTCTTCATCTACCCCCACATGACCTTTCATAGTCTCACAACTTGTGACCTTTGAAATTCTTCCAGAAATAAAAATAAACCTCTTTCTTATTAACAAAAGGAGACTTTTACAATGGTCACTCAAGTGAATAAGAATAAAAAGCCATGAAGTAAACTTTTTAATGGGGAATTGGAAAGTAGAGAGAGAACAAAGATAGAAGAGATCTAGAATAAATAAGGAATAAGAATCTATAAGTTATTTTGTACATATGCATTGTAGTTAAAACTTGATCTTTTGAACACTCTCTAAACTGGATGAAGCTTGCTCATGCACTCAATATTTCCCAAATATCCTATTTGGGGATAATACTTGAATGATCAAATTCCGTATTTGTTTAGGTAATAATGTCAAGTGGGGATACCTTTGGGTGGACCTCCACTTCATGACCCTTTAGTTTTAATTTTTTTAATAAACCTTATTATGTCGGTCTTTCACAATTTAGAGTGAAACAAAGATGACTGATCTAGCTATCATATATATATATATATATATATATATAGGGTGATCCTCATGGGATTTGTATGAGGAGTAATAAGATTGATATATCATATTTTTAAGATCATTGTGATCATTGTATTGTAAAATTGTGAGAAACTATTCTGCAATTATTTTGTGAGACTGAGGAGTGAAGTGGAAGTGTTGGGTAAATGTATTTGTGAAATTATTAATAAAAGCGCTTCTTTATTCGAGTGGGGTTTTTACCTTTAGGATTCCCCACTATAAATCTGTGTTATGTGTTATTTACTTCCTTGGTCATGTCTATAATATGCAATATAAAAATCTTAATCTATGTTTAATCACTGCATTTCATTATCTATAATCTTCAAAAATTATATTGTGGATTTATAATTTGTTAATTATTCACTCATGTTAATTCCCTAACCTGTATCGTAGCTAGAGGTTATTCTTGTGAAGAGATATATCTTGATGTTTTTGATTTGTAAGAGTAAAGAACTCAAATTTTTGGATTTATAAAAGCCTAGTGTTTATTTCATTGACTTCAAGATAATCATGTTCAAAATTTCAATTTTTACTCAAAATTATATGAATATTGGATGATTTATTGATTAGATCTTGCTTGAACATTTTGTGTGTATAGATATGTGTTTATTTACGACCTAATTTATGCATTCTCATTGTTTCACCTAATAAGTGTGTGATAAAATAGATAAGGTAATGGTCAAGGAGGAATACGTATGATATGTATGTCAAAGGTTGAATGCGTGCATAACTAACATTATCTTAATTTGATCGTAGAGAACTCATTTTTGTTAGGGAAGGACAACTTGTAGATACAAAGAAAGACCACAAAATGATATTAAATAACAAGATTCAAAGGATCGCTAGCAAGGCTAGATATAGGATGCATTATGCTTCCTCAAATAGCTATCAATCCTCTATTTTTATCAAATCAATAAAAGTAAATACAAGAAATAGTGGTCCTATTGTTAACACTTTGATTTAGGTATCTCAAAACGTTATCAACATACTAGATTAATCAAAATATTGAAATCTAAACTAATCTAGCATTATAAAAGGTATGTTTCAGATGGGACAGTCACAAGGGTTTTAGATAAGGTCAAAAAGGTATATGGTAAGTTTTAGTGGAGTTTAGGAGATGTTATAGGTAGTTTGGTGAGGGTTAACGAAAACACACGGTGATCGATATCACCGTGACCGATCTTTGGAGAGGGAGACTGACATCGATCACCTTAACCATTATTGGTCTCCCCTCTCTACTGGCATCGGTCACCAAACTGATATCAGTCACTATGTTTTCTATTAAGCTTCACCAAACTACCTCTAACATCCCCTAAACTCGACCCAAACCTTACCAAATACCTATATGACCTTACCTAACACCCCGTGACTGTCCTAACTAAAACATACCTTTTTTGATGTTGTATTAGTTTAGATTTCAATATTTTTCTTAATCTAGTTTCTTGATAATGTTTTGAGATACCTAAATAAAATTGTTAGTAGTAGGACCTTTATTTATCATATTTTGTTTCATTAATTTGATAAAATTAGAGGATTGATAGCCATTCGAGGAATCATCACACTTCCCATCTAGCCTTGCAACAAATTCCTCTAACTCTTGATATTTAATATCATTTGGTGGTCTTGCTTTGTAGATATGCATAGTCCTTCCTAGAAAAAGGATTTCTCTACGGTCACTTGGATAAATTCAATAACGCTAACATTAATCCTTTGACCTATATATCACATGTATTCCTCCTTGACCAATACCTTATCTATTTTATCATGTACTTATTTGGTGAAATATTTTGGCACACCTGGTGTGACCCATTTGGGTTCTTTTACATTGTTCATTCCTAGGTAAAATATTGTGTCTCTATTTCTTTTTGAAAGCATTCACATTAAATTTTCTCTTTTGGAACATTCTTTCTCCTCTACTTGTCTCATTGACACTCGTATTTTGGATTAAAAAGAACTGTTTTCTTATTTTGTATTGCATTAGTGAAAGACATACTCTTGCCTATTCATCATTTCTCTCATCGAATGTCATTGTGGATTTGGGTCTAAAATCTTTGCATATCATTTATGAGTGTTATATATCTAGCTCATTTAAAATTATGGGAAGCCTATATGCTGGAAGTCATGCCCAAATGATGGTTGACAAATTGAATCATGGTGCACACTTTCTTCTTTACACCAAACCATTAAAAATAAATTACTCTTTCTCTTAAAAACATCCTACTTGGAAGATTTTTTCTACAATCACACTATTAGATGATTGACAAAGGGGCTCCAAATTGGTTTTTTTGTCCATTCATTATCTTACGTAAAGGACCTCCTCGCCAAAACTTACCCGAAAGTATCCTTAGTTGTTGGATTTATGTAGGGAACCTTGTATAAAAAAACTCCACTCTATTCACAAGTAAATCCTAAATGGCATAAGCCGGAACATTAAATTCACAAGTCAATCCTTAATTACCTCACCATCTCTGTGTATTTTAAGTCACTATTGAAGTCTAGATTTGCTTCATTTTCATCATTTATTTCCACATTTACAAATCGCTTTATTTTCCACAAGAATCGAAATTGATCCTTCCGATCGACATCGGTTACCTCTCATTACTAAAACCACTTACCCAACTTTGATTGGTCAGTGTGTTTTAAATTTTCAAGTAAAACAATACTCAATTATCACCTATGAAATGATTTTTTCCATTCCTATTATACTCTTGTATCATTCACGGAGCTCAAAATACCAAGTCTACTATAAGTCACATGATTTTGACTCGTAGCCAAGCCAATGCCCTCGTATTCAATGCTAGCCTTTAGCCTCTCCCACCTAGCCCATTGTCAACTACCATTATATAACCTATAGATCCTATTACCATTAGTACTAGTGATGAGGAGTTTGCAAGAATCCTTGATCAAAAACCCGTTTCTTTACAATATTATTTATCCCATTCATTCACTTAGGATTTATTAGGGTAGATTTTATATGACATGTTTGTGTCCATTCCTCCTATCCTTGTACCCACTTATGCATCAGTTTCTACTAGATTGACCTTACCCTCTTCTACCTTACCACCTGTGGTGTCCCAACTTGACCCTATATCATTGATATCTACCGCACTTATGTCATCTATCGTGCCTTTGACGTCGAGTTTCTCCTATGCTGTCAACCATTCCTTTATCAATTTCCTTGAGTGTATGTATATCTACACCCACCACCTCTCATATACTTATCACATATAATCCACCCATGGTATCATAAGCTCATACTCCCTTCCAAAATATTCTCCTCTCCATCCCAAATTTGCTTCCTCTAATTACTTGTAAGAGTCATTACATCCACTCTATCTACATAAACTTATCACCAATAGCCCCTATCTCATCTACCGCTTATTCAAGTACTTTCCACTGCATCTATTCCACCCTCATAATTATCATACTCGGAACCAAAATATGCTTTGGGATGTCACCCTTGCAATACCTTCATCATCTACCCCCTTATACTCAGTAGGGGTGCTCAGCATCACAACCTACTAACGATCTTATCAAAATGATGATGGAGAAGATGTACACATTGGAAGCATCGAGTCTCGGCTCGTAATTTTCTAACATACAATGAGATTTGAAATGAGCCCATTCACCCATATATTCTAATTCATTCATACCCTACACATTGAGAAATTCTTTAATTCAACCAATTTAACAACAAAAGGACTCTGCAATGACACTTGCGGTCTATTAAACATGGGTGTTATCTGATCATTCATGATGATGATTCTCTCTTACAAAAATTCCCAATGTCCTTGACATGACCTACATTAGATTGGTATAGTGCTCTACCTAGGAACTCCATTTTATCATTTAACCAAGTAGCTCAAGCTTTCCTAGAGCAATTTTCTATCAACATCATCAAGAAAGTCACCATGACCAACTTGTAATTGACACGCCAATATGAAGACAAATCTATCATAGATTTTGTCACTTGTTAGTGAAGCCTAATCAACCATCTCACATTGAAACTTCCTTAAACTGAGAAAATAGAGTTTTTCACTAGGTCTTATACAAGGCACATCTCACCAACTCTCCAAGTTCAAACCTTCTACACATTCTATGAGTCATTCACCATGGCCTAAAAACTTTAAATTCATTTCATTGAGAGAGAAGATACAATCATTGCGTAAAAATAACACTACGTTTAAATAAAATGATACCTCTTCTTCTTCCAAACCACAAAATAATTACTCCAAAGTAAAAGGATCTACCCACGTGGTAGTTTTGAAAGCTGGCCCATCTCATCCATCTAACCAATCAAAGCCTTCTTCACCCCTTTCTCCTCTTCAGATTTCCAATTCAAGCAGGAGTAATGAAAATATACTCCCATAAGATAACCCTACTCTTCAGATTTTAGAAATTTTTCTAAAAGTAGGAGAAATCACTCTTACACCCATCAAACCACATACACTTTTGACCCCTTTCATCCTATGCCCGCATGGTAAAAATAAAATGAATATTGTAACTATCATTGCATTAAATCCCATAATGATAGTAATTGTATAAATTTCAAAAATATCATCTAAGAAATGTTAGATAGTGGAGATCTCATATTGGATAACCCTAACGAACCAAATAATAAGAATATTCACATCTTAAAGAAGTTTTCCTAAATCACACCCTATCATCTAACCAAACCAAGAAACCTTTGACCAATGACAATAATGTTTGAGAGGTTTGTGTTGTTTTTGACACCATACCAGCTCTTGATCAATTTCCTCCTACTCGATCTATCGAGGAGATTTTTACATGAGCTATTTCATCCATGGAGGGACTTGCTTCATCTACTCTACCCATAGAGGAGTATCCCTTATCTCCCCCTTCACCCATGGATAAAACAACCATATCTTCGGATGTAGTTTCCCCACTCACCTCTCAACCCGACATAAAACCCATAGTATTTACTATCCTACCCATATGAGAGTGATTCTTACCTTCCTCTTCCCCAAAACATAAACCTACATCATCCTACTTGTCATCTCCCTTACCCATAGGGTATCCATTAGGAGTTCCCTTCCTATTTGTGATAATTCTCCATTAGATTTCAAGGATCCTGTTTATTTTCTCTTGGCTCTTTTACCCATAGAGTTAGAAGCCAACCATTTCCCTATCTCATAGACATTATTTATAGGGATTATTACAAAATCAACATCATCCCCCCAATGGTGTCATTTTCACGTTTGGCTAGCTGCTTGGATTATGTCAACAATTTCATGGTTTGGGATTCCTTCGGCTCTTTTCTCAACTCAAATGTAAATGTTTTCTATTGATACTTCCAAAATTTATCCAAAAGTGTTTCAAAAACCAAACCGACAATTCCCATGCCAGTTTTAGTGACCTCCTATTTATCACCCTTTTCCACACCTAAACCTTTACCATCGAATAAATTTTTTCCAATTCATAAAGCCTTACCTACAATTATATATTCCTCTCGCATCCAAACCCACCGCCACATTAGGAGTCATGCTGACATCAATCCTAGTCCATCCTCCTGTCAAACTAGATTTGGCCACATCCTCACAAGCCATTGCAAAGACTATTCCCCCTTAATAGGAAGACCGTACCTATTAGGTCGCATACACCAAATTCACTCACTACCCCTTTGTCAGCTTCACCACTTCCATTTATCATAGGGCCCCACCCATCAACCTTGGCCACATAGCCTCCTACCCAAGGTAAAAAAAAACAACAACCCACATCCTAGTCATGATCCTATGTTACATCTAAATTTCCTACACAACTTATGCCTCAACCATCACCTTCATCCTTTCTATGGCCTATACCTACACCACTTCTAGTATCCTCATCATTACCTATGATATTCCCTTCTCTTCAACCAAGTACCTTCCACCTTACCTCTTCCCACATCCTTAACCCCACCTCCATTATAACATTGGATAACTCATCCCCTTCCTCCATATTCCTCCCCTCTACATCATGTAATTATTCTTCACCTTTACCAAAGAAGGTGAAACCAAAGTCCAAAACCAACTACCTTCCAAAGGGGTAGTAAATCCTACACCACTTGAACCACTAGTTCACCCTTCATCTTTACCAAAGAAGGTGTAATCCAAATCTAAAATTGAACTACCTACCAAACAAGTGGTCGACTAACTCAACCTACGATTCCACCTCCTCGTGGTGACTCTCCCACAAAAATCACCCACAATTTCATCTAAAACAACACTTACTTCACATTTTGATCCATTTCGGTGGTCTTACGCCAACATCTTAGCTAAAATTTTGGAAACCTCTATCATCAAATTGCCACCACTTAGACCTTATGAACCACTCAAAACTAAACTAGAAGGGTTTAACGATACGAAAATTTTCACTAATCATCATGTACATGGGCATGATGTGGAAAAATTTAAGGCTCTTAAGACTATTCCTCTCACACTATGTCCTCCCAAAGAAAACTTTGATGATGATGATCTTTTATACAAGCACCCTATTCCTCCTCCACCTATCACCCCACATCCTCATCCCTCACCTATTCAAGACCTTCATCCCCCTCCACAACCTTTTTATCCTCCTCTAACATTTGATATCAATATGGTCCACATAAGAGAGCTAGCCAAACCTCTTCCAAAATGCCAATTTGCTACATTATTTTCAAAAAACCAGTATATTCCCTCACCATATTTTTTTCCTTCCCCGTCACTACACCTATCATGACTCACTTGCCCCTTTAGCACATATTAATATGGTTAACATTATCACTTGAGCCTAGAAGGACAAAGGAAAGAAGAAAACAAACAACCCATCTGCCACTCTTTTACCCAATATCCCATCTCGCACCTGCACAAAAGGTCACCATCCATGGACTCACATACCCTATTTCTGATGGGGTTTACCATCGTACAATGATTAAAAAATTACACCAATCTCCTCATAAAATGTCTTTGTATGACCTTGTATAAACCTTTGAGTCTCATCGATAGGCCATCATTGAGGTTATGTAATATATTGAGGTTGTACCTAATGACCCTACTCATGTGGCATCCATTATCACTCCTCACCATGTGTCCTCTCTCATCAATTCATCCCCTTCCTTTACACCCACTACCACTCATCAAGTATTTTCTCTCAATTTCTCTTACGATGAGATTTTACCTCTCTAATTAGATGATTATGATCCCACCCTATTAATTTATGTCTACATTGATAATATATGCGTTGGATGTGTTATGATCAATGGTGGTGAAAGTATCAACATCATTTCTTCCCATGTGTAAAATAAAATGTGCATCCTTACCAATTACATGCGTAATAGCCCAATTATGTTGCGTTCATTCAACGATGTCATGAATTCCACCCTTGTCACCATCATTATCCACATTCATGTCTATCCCCGTACCATCATGGAATTATTCTAAGTCTTAGAGGGGATTTCTAGTATAACATGTTGCTTGGATGACCGTGGATCCATTTCATGATTTCTATTCCTTCAAATTTACATTGTTGTTTAAAATTTCAACATAAAAGACACAACTATATCATTCCAAATTTACCCTTCACCATTCAATACCTCTAACATGTTGTATGAACCCAATAATGTCCTTAGACTAGTTAAGGCATCTACCACTCGCTACAACTTCCCTTCACCCATGGCCACATCCACAAATGTTTCCACTACCTCTTCAACAAATAACTCCTATATTCCCAATGCTACCACAAATTCTTTAGCTAACCCATATACTTCTCAACCAACCAATGCTTCTTCTTCTCAATTTTCCAATAGTTCATCCATTCCCACTACCCACACATCAAATATTGATCCCTTATAATGTATTTTTCAACACCTCACTCTTGGGAGTACCACCTTTATAATATTGACACATTCATTACTCCTCAAGAGTATGGTAAACTTCACAAACATCCTTACAATGACCACCTCATAGGTGAAGTTTTCCCCTATAGTCCTCCCCACCTTTACACCAAATTAATGTATGGGGGACTTGATGATTCTACCTACTCACCTGAGCCACCTTCCCAAAATTGACCATTTTACTCTAACTTTCAATCTCTCACAAACTACCACTTTACCCCATCACTATGCTTGGAATGGATTTGGATTTCATTTCTATGAACAAGGTCACCATACTTTGTCATAAAATGCACCACCCATAAGCATAATATTGCAATGGTATTGGATTTTCCAATCCATCTCCCAAGAACGATTGATTCGAACTCATTGAGGATGATAAACATTATCTACCGCATTCACCAATTTCACCACCTTCACCTACAGAGTCTATGGATCCATAATCCATTCCTCCTATCTTTTTTTCATGAGAACCATTTCCCTAGGACCTCTAACTTATCAACAAGATGTGAGCCTCCCTCTTCTCTTCCCTTCCTATATCCTGACATGATCAATGATGATACATCTTCTATTAATATTGTTTAATGTCAGGAAGATGAGTCTATTCTCACCTAACTTGGTGTGGAAGATTCTTATATTCACCTATCGTTACCTTCCGAGACACAAATCATGTTAAATTAATCAAACATCAAAATCAATATTGACACTCAATACGAAGTGCACATTCTAAAAATAGGTCAATATTTAGATGTTGCTGAACATGAAGCTTTTACTTCTTTCCTCTAGGATCATAGAAACACTTTTTCTTGGTCATTTTGATATGCTCAAGATTGACCCAAACATCATGGTCCATAATATCGTAAATATTCCCGGGTCAAACTTGTGAAGCATTAGCTATGGAAAATGCATCCTTGCATTTCCCTTCTTATCAAAGTAGAACTCGACACCTCCTTTTGGTTTCCTTCATCCTACCCATTGATTATCCCTAATGTATCTCTAACATCATTTCTATCACAAAGGTTGCAAGGGGACTCCACATTTACATGGATTTCCATGACCTTAACTTATCTTTCCCCAAACACAACTTTCGTATACCTAGTATTGACCAACTAGTTGATCTCACCACCATCCATGAGATGTTATCACTCATGGATGGTTTCTCAGGTTATAACCAAATATTACTTTCCCCGGAAGATTAAAAAAAAAATATTTTATGCTTCCTTGGGGACCATCTGCTATCATATCATGCCCTTTGTCCTTAAAAATGTTGGTGCTATATATCCGTGGGTGATGACTTATTTCTTTCACGACATTATGCATCGTATATTGGAAGATTACGTTGATGATCTTCTTGCAAAATCAAAACATCAAGTTGAACACCTTATAGTCCTTAAGGTCATATTCAACTGTCTCATCAAGTATTGTGTTCTCCTTCAACCTAAGAAGGGTTTCTTCTCTTTTCTCTCTAGAAATCTACTTAGTTTTACTATTTCATTGTGTGGTATAGAATTTTTTCTGCTTCAAAACTATTCTCGAAATTACTCCACCTAATAACCTTTGTAATCTTCATTGTTTTCAAGGAAATTTGCAATATATTCCATAATGTTTCATTGAATAGTTTGTGTGATAAAAAAATAAGGTAACAGAGAAAGGAGGAATACATGTGACATGTAGGTTGAAGGATAAATGCACGTGTTCATCGACTTTATCCAAGCTGATCGTAGAGAACTCCTTTTTATCTTGGATGGTCTGGATATAGATACAAAGTAATACCAACAAATGATATTAAATAAAAATGTCATAGGACTTCCTTGCAATGCTAGATTTGGGAAGCATGATGCTTCCTTGAATGGCTCTCAATCCTTTGTTTTTATCAAATCAATTAAAGTAAATACGAGAAATAAAGGTATTATTGCTAATTTGATTTAGATATCTCAAAACGTTATCAAAAAACTAGATTAAGAAAATTATTGAAATATAATGTAATCTAGCTTCGTGCAAGGTATATTTCCATTTGGGACAGTCACAACGGTGTTAGGTAAGGTCACATAGGTATCTGGTAAGGTCTGGGTGGATTTTAGGGGATGTTAGAGGTAGTTTGGTGAAGTTTAATAGAAAAAAAAATGACCAATATCATTCTGGTGACTGATATCGGTAGAGAGTGGAGACCAATGATGGTTAAGGTGGATGGTGTCGATAGGGACAATTTGATAGTAAATTATTAAAAAAGGTTTTAGGGTTCTCTATGATTACACAGAGAGTGAAGGTACTGTGGTTTATGTTGTAATATGGCTGAGAAGACTCAAGGATACTAAGGAGGAGGTTTAGAATGATGAAAAGGATTGGGATGGTTGAATAGTGGGTTGGTGGGAAGAAGGTGATATACAAGCAAGAGAGGAAATAAACTACTAAAAGGAGAAAAATATCTACAAAAGGAATAATCCAAATGATTAGAATCACAATAGTTCATGTCTTACAGATCTTGAGAGATGGAATGGTTGATGGTTGATTGAAGAATAATTGCTTGAGTCTCATACTCGTGGAAATACGACCTATGTACTCCCATGAGTATTCAAATGCTCTGGAAGGGAAAATGGATGCTTGTCTTGCCCGTGGTTATGCGTGTTCATCATTTGGATGTAGGAGAGCTTCTTAGATTTGTTATTGAATGCAATAAGGTTTTAATAACTATTTGGAAAACCCATGTAAAGAGTTGTGAAAGTGTATATAAGTTAATCGATGAGGTTTTAGGTGACCGACGTTAGTTTAGGGATAACCGACGCTCGGTTAAGGTGGGAAATTTTAGGTTTACCAAAAATAGGTATATCTTTACTATTTCGTAATGGTTTTAATTTAGTCTTCTTACAGAAGTGGAGTTCATGTGAGAGAAGGTAGGAAGGACATAAAAGAAGTCTAATTAGGTTTAGGAAGAAGTATTAGTTAGTTGGGTTAAGTGGTGACTCAACATTAGGAGTGATGACTCGGTCTTTGAGAGTGGTTACTCGATCATTGTGAGTTAAATGCCCATGGAATGGGTCCAAGGTAAGGTGTAACAATGTGGTGGAGGTGTAAGGGTGAAATTAAATTCATTAAAATAATTAAATTAGTTAATAATGTGTAGATGAATATTAGTATAGGATGAAGGGGTCATGATTAATTAAATATATTATGTTAATTGATTGAAGGGGGATAAGGGAGTGTGACCAAAATTTGGTGTCTACTCTTGGTTCAAAGGTCTGATGTCTCCAACTATTTTAAAAATTTCACACTTTTTCATATAGTGGATATATAGCTATGCATCTTATTTAAATATAAGTTCTTTAATTTTTGGCCTGCGTTGGATTCTTTGGGCTTGTCTTTTCCTAGGTGGATTTGAAATTTTTGTTTTTTTGGCTTATTCCATGGGTTTTAGTACGCAATTTTCTTTTCATTGGAAGAGTGATGAAATTATGACACATATCCTAGCTGACTCATGGACTTTACGCAACATGCTTTCAATTTATTTAATTGCAAAAGGGAGGAACAGAACAAAAATTACTTTTATTTTAGATCATTCTAGTGAATTCACATCCACCCAAAGCCATCTTTAAAATTTTTGACGTAATGTTTCCATATATCCACTTTGGTCATTAGATCGTCACCAAGTGACACATTTTGATTAGTATTTTTCCTCTTTTGCCACGGACCGAAAAAGACATTTTTTTGTTGATTCCATGAAATTGAGTTTTATGGAGAGCATATTTGCTTGAAAGTAACGGAATACCACCACATTTCCTCTCTCCATCGTTGATATTTTTCACATGTTCATGTTTTTTTTTCATATACACCATTTAACTTGTCAAACCCTATTGCAGGACCTAATAAACTATTCATCTTAATTTATTCTATGGAATTCAAATCATGTGAGGTGCATCATCTTTTGGAATAACTACAATGATGACATGTGTCATGTTGCTTTGTCTTGATACGTGACAAGTGTTTCCTTGTTTGATCATCGTGTGTCATTTGACTTGTCAAACCCTTTTGTGGACACTGATAAAGTTATTATTTTTAATTGATTCTAGGCACTTCATTTCCACGACTCATTAGCTTGAGGAAGTGAAATTTTTGACAAAGTGTAATCTATTTATTGTTGATCTTCTTCCAAGTGTCGATCTTGTTGATTATTGCATATATATTTTAACTTTCAACCTTCACAGACCGAAAGGCTATTATTTTTATTTAATTATGGGGACCTCATGTCCACCAGACTAATCTTCTTTTGTAAGTTCCAGAAATATGAAATGCGCCCTCTTGTGTTTTTTGATTTGTGATGTGTGTTGCCTCCTTTTTTCTCATTTTATCTCTTTATTTAATCTTTTCCAAGTGTCTTCTTTTTCTTTGGTCACATGTTCATGTTATTTCTTCTTCTTCACATATCCTGACCAAATAAGATTTATTTTTATTTAATTTTTTAGAACTCACATTTCTTTGGGCTAATCTTCTTAGAAATTTTCAAAAAAATTATCGCATTTCCTTTTGATTGTTGAAATTTGTGGTGCATGTTTCCTTTTGCTTCAGCCATGCATCCTTTAAATATTTATTTATTTTTGTCTTTGATTTTTGTTGTGTTTTTGTAGCTCGACTTGTCTGGTCATGGTTTACTTGCTCATGAGTGGTAATTAATTTCTAATAAGTTGTGCATCTTATGTGCCAAGTTTGGTTTATAGCTCGTGATAAGATAAATCCATCTTAAGTCTATTTTTCGCACCCCAAGGATTTTTGTTCTTTCTTTTCAAATCTCTATTTCATAGTTGTTTTGTGTGCCTACTATTATTATTAAAAATGGCTAGAAATGTTAGTTTCTCAATGGATAAATCTCAATTATTAAATGGAATGAATTACAATATTTGGAGAGTTAGGTTAAAATATTGTTTTATGGCCAGAAAATTATGGGATCTTGTGACTGGTGTGGAAAAAAACCCACCTTTGGAGGGCAATCAAATCTGGAAAACCTTATATCTTTCTCACAAAGATCACAGAATCCATTTCAATCCTATTACAAAGCATAAGAGATGAATTTTTAATGCATATAGGTCATATGAAGTGTCCTAATGATGAATGGAAACAAGTAGAAGTTATGCATGAAGGTAATCATCTTTCCAAGATAATTAAACTAATTTTGGAATTATTTACAACTCCCATGAAGGGGGATGAGAAAAATGTTAATTACCTGGATAAAATTAAAAATATTAAAGCTCAGTTGGATGGATGTAATTATGAATTATTTCAGGATAATCTAATGTATTTTACTATTTATATAAATATCCATGATTTTTTTGAAATTATATCTCCATCCTTAACTCAAAATATCAAAATATTAATTATTTAGCTGATCTAGATACTCTATCTTCTCTTTTAATTTAAGAAGAGTGTGTAATGGAGAAATTTGATTCAAAATAGACTACCTCTTAAGTATTATTATCTCATTATACTAAAACCTCACAAAATAGAAATAATATCTACCCTAATAAAAAATATAGCATCAAATCAAAATTTAAACCCAATCCTAAATCTAATTTTGTTAGAAACAGTTAATTTTAAAGTGAAATTCAATGACACATGTAACAAATGTGGAAAATTTGTTCATAAAGAATCTGATTATCGTGTAAAAACTAACAAATTTGTTAAAAATACTAAAAATAGTAAATTTAACAATCAAAAGAAAGATCAGAATCAAAATCATGCAAATAATGTTGAGCATTCTATTGCCCTGTATACTACTCTCTCAGCTTCAAATGACAATGAATGGATCCTAGATAGTGGTGCCTCTAGGCACATGACCTGTATTTATGGTATCCTCTCAAATGTTGTAAAATGTGAGGAAAATATATATCTAGGGGATAATTTTATCATTAGATCTGTAAGTTGTGGAAATGTTAAACTGAAAAATGGAATAATTAGGAATGTTTTATATGTTCCTTAGTTGAAAAATAACCTTTTATCTTTCTCTCAATTAACTAAAGAAAACTATAAAGTTGTATTGTTGCAAGATAAATGGTATGTAAAAATGAACTCAGTAATATTATTGCATCTAGTATACAGAAAAATGGTTTATATATTTTTAATGGATTTGTTTCTGAATCTTTCTTTTCTTCCTCTTCTAGAAATTATCTTCAACTTTGGCATGAAAGATTAGTATAAGTGAATTTCGTAAGTTTGTTTGAAATTTCTCACCTAAATCTTGTAACAGGTCTCCTAAATTGAAATTTGAATATGAAACATGTGAAAGTTACCTATGTGGTAAGAAGCATGGTGTACCATTTCAAAAACATCATGATCCAAACTATTCTCATATGTTAGATTTTATTCATAGTAATGTGATGGTTCTTCTTGAATTTCCTTCTCGCGGTGGTGTTTTTTATGATGTAGGATTCATTGATGATTTATCTAGGATGACTTGGTCTTATTTTATTAAGAAAAAGTTTGATGTCTTTTCTAAATTTCAACAATTTAAATCATTTTTGAAAATTCTTTTAAAGTAAAAATAAAAATAAGTAGGACTGATAATGGAGGTGACTATATTATCAAAAAATTTGATGAGTTTTGTGTGTCATGCAGGATTTAGAGAGAGTTGACTACTCCATATTCTCCATAGAAAAATGACATTTAAGAAAGGAAAAATAGGATTATTTAACAAATGGCTAGGATATGATTCATGCATAAAATGTGCCTAAGATTTTATGGGAAGAAGAAATGAATAATACAATCTATATCTTAAATATATTTCCTAAAAATTATATTCATAAAACTACTCCTATTTAAGTATGGACAAAAAAAAAACTAGATATCTCTCACTTAAGAATATTCAGTAGTCCTACTTCTATCTTCATTCCAAAAGTTAAAAGGAAGAATCTTGACCCAACCTCCTATTCCTATTTTTTTGTTATGGTTTTCAAAAAAAAATTTAAGAGTCTATGACCCTTTCAAACATAACATAGTTGAAAATAGGAATGTTCATGTCTTGGAAAAGACATTCTATGATGCTTCTTGTGAACCCTCCTTTGTTTCTCCTGAAATAGAGTCTGATAATCCTTCTCCTAACAATATGGAAACAAAATTTCAAGAGGATTATTATCTTGATCTAGATATTATGGAGATTGAGGGGGTTCATCTCAAAATGTGTTGTATCCCAAGATTCCTAAATGGGCTCAAAATATTGTTAAGGATTCTCATCATGTTATTCTGAGAAAGGTAACTCATAGTCAACATACTTATCATGCCTTGATGCCCTATATGAGGTTAAACAAAAATATTTCAAAGAATACTTTCAAATTGATAGATGGATAAAAGCTATGAAATATTAATACAATGCTTTAATTAAAAATAACACTTGGGAGATAGTCCCTCCTCCTTTTAAATGAAGCATTGCAGGATCTAGGTAGTTGTATACGATTAAGTATAACTTTATAATATAAATTGATAAATTCACGGAAGGCTAGTAGCTCATGGTTTCCCTCGAAACTTGGTCTTGACTATGCTGAAATTTTTCTCTGTAGATAAAATGAGCGTTGTTAGGACTCTTCTAGCTTTAGCTACTTAAAATGGTTGGGAGATTCATCAAATATATGTTAAAACTGCATTTCTAAATGGTGAACTGAAAGAAGAAATCTACATGCATCAACCTAAAAGTTTTTAATAATCTAGTAAGGAACTATATGTCTATCAACTAAAATAATATTTATATGGTCTTAAGTAAGCTCCTAAAGCTTGCTATGCTAAAATTAATAATTTCTTTCAGGATCTTAGATTCACAAACTATTTTTCTGATAATGATTTATTTTTTAAATTTTAAAATAATCATATTATCATTATTTTCTTATATGTTGATGATTTATTAATTTCTAGTAATGACAAAAGTTAATTACTAGAATCAAAGAAATATTAAAACATCATTTTGAAAAGATTGATTTAGGTCTTCTAAATCATATTTAGGCATGGTTATATTTCAGGGTCATAAATCTATTGTTGCATCTAAATCTTAGTATGATACTAATTTACTTAGAATATTTAACATGATTGATTGTAAACCTGTTTCCATTCCTATTGAAGTTGGTGTGAAATTAGATCCTAAACCTACATGTGCTAAATTTGATCCTACTCTATATAGATAGCTACTTGGTAGTCTAGTTTATTCTACTATTACTAGGCATAATATCTCATATGCAGTAGGAGTTGTTTCTAGATTCATGCAAGACCCTTATGAGGATCATTGGAAAATGGAAAAAAAATTATGAAATATGTTAGAGGAATAGTTAATTATGGTTTTTTTATTCTTCTAGTGATGATGAAAAATTATTTGGAGTTATGTCTATATTCATGCAAGATCCTTATGAGGATCATTGGAAAATGGAAAAAAATTCAAAAATATGTTAAAGGAAAATTTAATTATTGTTTGTTTTATTCTTGTTGTGTTGATGAAAAATTATTTAGATATTTTGATTCTGACCATCCTAGTGATGTTATAGATAGAAAATCTCTTCGGAATTATTTTCAAGTTGGGTACATGTGTCATCACTTGTATTAGCAAGAAGTAGACAACAATTTCTATCCTTTATACTTGAAACAAAGTATAAAAGTGTCATGGAAGTAGTAAAGGAAGTTATGTGCTTGAAAATATTGTTGGATGAACTACATATAGGTGTAAAAGGAATAACTACTCCACTATGTGACATCTAGAGTTGCATTTATCTTCTGAACAATAGATTTCAACATCATGCTAAGTGCATGAAGTTGTGGGGAAAAAAAGAGGTCAAAAATATAAAACCAAATCAAACGCATACTCGTTTTGCTAAAACGTGATCACATTTTAATTTTTTTGACTTGGTAATCACTGAACCTATAAAGTGCATGCATTTTAATGAAGTCAAAATGTGTACATGTTTCAAATAATTCAAAACACGTACGTGTTATACTTTATTATTTCTTATACTTTTATTATTTATTATACTTTAAATTTATTTTAGTAAATATAAGAAATTAGGGTCACTTTGCACTGTGGAAGTGGTCTCGTAGCTCGATAGTTATAATCTAGAAGATAGTTTTTCAAAATCTGATCTACTCAAGTACTTACTCATTTTCGGATTTCAGCAAATGACCTAAAACTTTCAGGGCATATATATTGTAGTCATCTTTGTTTTGTGAAATCATATAGTCATTTTTAGGTTTTTGACCTTCTAAAATTGATTTTGGCCATACTACTACTTGAATTGGTACTAATTTTTAAATTTGGTCCATAATTCACTTTAGTTACCATGAATTAAGTCTATGATGTTTGTTTACTTCTTACTAAAAAGAGATCCTCACTTTGTAGATAGAGGATTGTTCCCTGAATGGAATTCATGTTCTATGGCCAAAATGAGGTGATTGTAATGTGCCTCCTCCTTAAGGTGTGATAAAACTACTAGGTTTTGAATGATTTGTTACGAATAGTACCAAGTGAATTGCATCAAGTGAACTTAGATGATTTCTCATTCTTAAAAACATGGTGCTCCATATAAAGATAATCCCCTCACCTTTCCTAGCTCTAAAATAATCCTTTCATCGAATCAAATTCGTGATTCTCATACATGATTTTTCTCATATGTCTCTTATGGAGACAAACGATGCCTTAATACTTCACAAATAATGGTCCTTGATAACTCGGTGACATGACTAGCTCATTTTAGCTTGTTCTGAAGGGTGTTCAATTAACTACAAAATGGCCAAAAATGCCTTTTTAGGCCTTCAAAGGAAGTAGTCTCTCATCAAAACTAAATGAGTCGATCGATCACCTTAAACACTATTCCCTACACACTTTGAAACATGTTCAATTATATTTTAGGACTTTCCTGTGGGTGAGGTTTTATGATTTAGGGTTTATGGTTTAGGGCTCGGGTATTAGGGTTTAGTAATAATCTGTTTAGGAATCAAGGTTTAGATTTTAGGGTTTAAGGTTTAGTGTTTAAAACTCATGGTTCGATTTTAGGGTTTAGGCTTTAGGGATTAGGGCTTAGGGTTCATGGTTTTGTGTTTTGGGTTTAGGGTTTAGAGTTTAGGGTTTATGGTTTAGGGTTGAGGGTGGAGGGTTTAGGGTTTAGGGCTCAAGGTTCAAGGTTTATGGTTTAGGGGTCAAGTTTGAGGGTTTAGGGTTTAGGGTTTATGATTTAGGGTTTAGGGTTTATGGATCATGGTTTAGGGTTTAGGGTTTAGGGTTGAGAGTTGAAGGTTTAGGGTTTAGGGTTGAGAGTTGAAGGTTTAGGGTTTAGGGTTGATGGTTTATGTTTAAGGGAGGTTTACGGTTTTGACTTAGGGATTATGGCTTAGGGCCTAAGGTTCGAGTTTAGGGCTCAAGGTTTAGGGTTTAGGGGTCGGGATTTAGGTTTTAGGTGTTAGGGTTTAGGGTTTATGGTTTATGATTCAGGCTTAGAGTTTAGGGTTTATGGAATAGGTTTTATGGTAAAGGGTTTAGGGTTTAGGGCTAAGGGTTTAAGCTTTAGGCTTGGGGATTTAGGGTTTAGGGTTTATGGTTTAGGAATTAGGGTTTAAAGTTCGGTGTTAAGGATTTAGGGTTTAGGGAAAATGGTTTAAGTTTTAGGGTTTAAATTTTAAAGATTAGGGTTCGGGGTTTAGAGAAAAGGGTTTAGGATTTAGGGTTTAGGGATCGGGTGAGGGTTTAGGGTTTAGGTTTGAGAGTTGAGGGTTCAAGGTTTATGGCTTAGGGTTTATATTTTAGGGTTTAGGGTTGATGGTTTATGTTTAAGGGTTCAAGGTTGAGGGTTTTGGATTATGGCTTATAAATTAGGGCCTAGGGTTTAGGGCTTAGGGTTTATGGCTTAGGGCTCAAGGTTTAGGGTTTAGGGTTAGGGTTTAGGTTTTAGGGTTTAAGGTTTAGGGTTTAGGATTTAGGGATTAGATCTTAGGGCTTAAGGATTAAGGTTTATGGTATATGGTTTAGGGTTTAGGGATTAGGGTTTAAGGCAAAGGGTTAAGGATTTAGGGTTTATGGTTTAGGGTTTAGGAGTTAGGGTTTAAGGTTTAAAGGTCAGGGTTCAGGGTTTAGGGAAAAGGGTTCATGGTTTAGGGTTTAAGGCTCAAGGTTTAAGGTTTAGGGGTTAGGGGTTAGGGTTTAGGGTTCAAGATTTAAGGCTCATGGATTAGGCTCACCCATTCAGTCACAGTAATGTTCTATGTCTTACCCATTCTTATAAGTATCAAGACAAAGAGTATTCAACTAAAAAAGGTTAATCTACTTCATAGGCAGAACATTCAAGGGAGTCATCACAATTTGATGCATTTCATCTACTGATATTTTAAAGGAGGGAAATGCCCATTGCATGTGAACTATTTCACTCACTATAATGTTTTGTGTCTTACCCATTCTTATTAGTATTGACAGAGAGTATTCAACTGAAAAAGGGTTCATCGACTTCGTAGGAACAAAACTCAAAGAGATTCATCAAAATTTGATTTCTTTCATCTATTGATATTTTAAAGGAGGTAAATTCCCATTGAGCTCATAAACAAGGTAGTTGTAAATGCAGACTCAATGATGGTTCTAGTGAAGACTAGGAAATATGGTCCTAAGATATTCCAAAAATGAACTCACTCATGAGACCTAATGGAAATATATGAGGTTTAGAGGTTAAAGCTTAGGGTTTTGGATTTAGTGTTTAGAGTTAACGCTTAAGGATCGGGCTTAGGGTTCAAGGATTAGCGTTTACGGTTTAGGTTTTAGGGTTCAAGTTTTAGTGTTCGAGTTTAAGGTTTATTATTATTAATTTAGGTTTTAGGGTTTATAATTTACGGTTTAGGTCTCAGGGTTAAGGGTTTAGGTCACGAGTTCGGGGTTTAGGGATTTTTTAAGGGCTTAGGGTTTAGGTTTTAGGTTTTAGGGTTTAGGGATTAGGGTTTAGGGTTTAGGATTTAGTTTTTGGGGTTAAGAGTTTAGGGTTTAGGGTCAGGGTTTAGGGTTTATGATTTAGTTTTTAGGGTTTAGGGACCTATAGGATTTAAAATTTAGGTGTTAAGGTTTAGGGTTTATGGTTTAGGGATTAGGGTTTAGGGATCATGGTTCGTGATTTATGGCTTAATGTTTGGGGTTTAGAGTTACTAGTTTAAGGTTTGGGGGTTAGAGGTCGGGGTGCCAAATTTAGTATTTAGGGTTTAGGGCTTAGGGTTTAGGGTTTAGGGTCTAGGGTCAAGGGTTTAGGGTTATGGGTTTAGGATTTAGGTTTTAGGGTTTAGTATTCAGTGTTTAGGGTTTAGAATTTATTATTTTGGTTTTAGGGTTTAGGATTTATATTTTAGGGTTTAGGTCTCATGGTTGAGGTTAAGGGTTTAGGTCACAGAGTTCAGGGGTTCATCAAATTTATAGGCAGAACATTCAAAGAGAGTCATAAAAATTTGATGTCTTTCATCTATTGATATTTTGAAGGAGGGAAATGTCATATTCTTGACTATCCAATCCTTCCAAAGACCCCAATAGTCCTCAATCCTTGGATGTATAAGGAGACACTATTACTTGGCTTCCATTTATAATGATAGAGATATTTGTAAATTTTTGTTATGACCTCTAAATCTATATGAATTTCAAGTTGCTTGGAAATCACATAACACCCTTCACTAAGATTGATTACTACCCCTATCATTTTGTTCAGGGGTTTTTCAAAAGATCCATGGGTTTATCATATAAGGAATTATCAATGAATGGAAGGTCAGTAAGTTGTAGGCCGTGTAACTCCCATTTAGAACTAAAGAAGAAAGATTTACTAGGCAATTGGTAACCGCTTAGTGTTCTTAGCTATTCCCCATTTCTTTTCTTATTTTGAACACTTCATGAAGTTTTGTCAAATTTATTATCAATTCCAGTATAACAATTAAACTTTATCTTTCTCTAGAGGAGAGGATACTACTGGAAATTCAATTATGATCCTACACCTCTGCATTGATTTATTGTCTGTTTTTCTTTTATTTCCTTTAAGATTAATTTTTTTGTTGTGATGGTTATTTTTTCCAGCTTCCAATGGGTCATCCTAGCTTACATAATACCATACATGGAAATATGATAAATGTGAAATTTGTTTCAGAGTGTGAATAAATTTACATTCAAGAGTGCAAGTATATGTGGGAGAAACAAGTTTGGAAGAGATGTGTAATATGTGCATTATAAGGCACAAGGTAGATGTCATATCCATTTAGTTACTTGTCCCACCTCTCATAAACAAGGTAGTTCTATAAGAAGACTCAATGATGGTTCTAGGCATGAGACTAGGAAATATTGATGAAATATGGTTTGGGGTTTAGGGTTTAGGGTTTAAGGCTCATGGTTCAGGGTTTAAGGTTTAGGGTTTAGGGTTCAAGGTTCAAGGTTCAGGGTTATGGTTTAGGATTTAGGTTTTACATTTAGGGTTTAGGGTTTAGTGTTTATGGTTAGGGTTTATGGATCGAGGTTAAGTATTTAGGGTTTAAGGTTTAGGGTTTAGGGTTTAGGGTTTAGGGTTTAGGGTTAAGTATTTAGTGTTTAGGTATAAGGGTTTATGGCTTATGGTTCAGGTTTTAGGGTTTATGTTTGGTTTCATGGTTTAGGGTTTAGGATTTAACGTTTAGGGATTAAGGTTTAGGGTTTATGGTTTAGGGCTTGAGGTTTAGGGTTTAGGGTTTAGGGCTTAGGGTTTAGGGTATATGGTCTAGGGTTTAGGGTTTGGATTTTAGGGCTTGGGGATAAGGGTGTACGGTTCAAGGCTTAGGGTTTAGGGTTTTAGATTCGGTGTTTAAGTTTTAGGGTTTAGGGGTCGGGGTTAAGGGTTTAGGATCTAGTTTTTTCGGTTCGGGGTTTAGGGTTTAGCATTTATAGCTCATGGTTCATGGTTTAGGGTTTATGGCTTAGGGCTTAGGGCTTAAGGCTAATGGTTTAGGGTTCACAAGTAAGGGCTAAATGTGTAAAGTTTAGGGTTTAGGTTTTAGGGTCTAGGGATCATGGTTAAAGGTTTATTTTTAACGATTTAGGGCTCAAGGTTTACAATTTAGTGTATAGTTTTATGACCTATGGTTTAGGGTTTTGATTCTAGAAGTTAAACACTAAAAGATCTAGGTCGAATGCTGAAATCCTAAAAAATTATGTATTTACTAACCAGATTATAATTTAAACAACTATCTCCTAAACCATGACTCATGGAGTTGTGAGACTAATTCCATAAGGTGCAGAGTGACCCTAATTTCTTATATTTACATAAATAAATTTAAATTATAAGAAATAGTAAAATATAAATAATAATAAATGGAAAACTTATACTTTAACATTTATTTATGTTAATAGAAGCATGTCAAAAGAATACGTAATGTTTGTACTACAAGAATAATACGTACATGTTATGTAATGCGTATGCATTATAACGTGTATGTGTTTTGCATTTTATCTTTTCCCAAGCCATGCCTCAAGGCTTGGGATCTAGTTTAGATCCCCAAGCCTAAGGCATGGACACTCGCACATTACAAAAAAATGTAAAAATGCCACTTCCTCTATGATAAATCAAAATAAAACAATCGATCCATTTTAAAAATTATACCACGATGTGAGTGGCGAGTCTCTTCTTTCTAAAAATAAGATTTTTCAAATTTTATGACTCATACCGATCTACTGATTTTGATCCTGGTAGATCCATTGAGGGAGGCCCTGCCTTCCATAGATAGTGATGATGACATCAGAGTAGATGATGGCTATGTGGCATGGTATTCTATAGAGCTACCATGACACCTACCATCATCTATAGACATAGATGAGAAGGACATAGCCGCATCTTTGCCGAGAGGCTAGAGGAGAGCATACTACTGGTGCGAGACACACCAGTTGCCCTCGAGGAGATTAGAGCTCTGACGAAGGAGAGGGATGCACTGATACTAGAGAGAGACACATCTCATCAAGAGTGAGATACAGTGATCCGAGCAGGGATCACTACCATCGACACAAAGAGGCCCTCAGGGCCAAATATGGTGATCAGAAACTATTTGAGTCCGGATCATGGTGTGCAACATTAGGATGGCGACCACTAGTAGCAGCAATAGTGCCATTATGAGCACCTAGTACGGTGATTCTAAGCACTTATTAGTCTCTCCTTGTCGAGGTGAGATACTATGAGGACGCCCAACATCATGCCCCCGATGTGCCTCGTTACATGTGAGGAGGAGCAGCAGCGGCAGTTCCGCGGCTAGTGGTGCATCGAGGGAGGGAGTACCGGAGAGATCGAGGTGGCAGCAAGACCCCGAGTGCAGGTGATTCTAGCTTGATAGGTGGTGGCCAAGAGAGACATCTTGGACCAAAGGAGGGTGGAGGAGATAGTGTCTTCCACCTATCAGATTTTATGATATAGATATGTTATATTTTTTTATCGATATATTGATGTAGCCTCAATGTGAAGGAATTTTTGATGTATGATATATATGGCTTGATAGAAATCCATCCATTCTTTCTTGTACAGACACTCATGTATATATATATATATATATATATATATTCATCATTTTCTGTGTTATGTGATTGTACTCATGTATTTAATTTTGATAGATATGGATATATGTAGCATAATTGTGATGGATATCTGAGACATATCTTTGATAGAGGATAAATAGATATGATTTGATGGGCATAGACATAGAGGATAGATAGATGTGATGTGATTTGATGTGATTGATATGTTTAAGATGTTAATTTAATTTTGATGAAAATAGATATAGATAGATGTAGTGTAAGTTTCATGGTCATAAACATGTGCTAATAGATAGATGTGATGTGGTTGGATGTGTTTGATTAGATTTGATATGTTTAGGAAGCTAACTTAATTTTGATGAAATAAATATAGATGGATGTGTATTTAGACAAAGTAGATAAGATGAGTATAGATAGATGGTAGATTTTGACTAAATTAACATGTTAAGTGGAAATGCTTTTTGTGACAGCAAAGGATGTAATGATATGACTTTGATCAAAAATAAAAAGCAATACACCTAGATAAGAAAAAGAATGATAAGTTAGGCCCCTAACTGACCATAAATAGAGACTTTGATAGGAAATGAAAAAACGATGCATACAAGGCCATATATGAGGTTAAAAATAAACTTGACACTAGGTAGTCGCAAACCAGATCTAGGAGGTAAATGGAAGCAGAAGTAAGTATTTAGCTCATCAAAATTTACAAAGGATAGAATACATGCTCATATTGGTAAAATAGGGTTCCTCGTATGATCGAAAAAAGGTCTTATATCTCAGCTTCATGATTTTTGTTTTGATAGAAGAGCAAACTAATCAATGCGGAAGTTTGCTAGATATAGAAAGACTGATCGATACGACAAGTCCTTTAGTGATGCTAAAAAGTGAACAAACTAGCCAAAGAGGAAGTCTATTACTGTAAAGGCTGATCAAGGTGAGAATCCTTGGAAATCCAATGGAATAAACAACCGTCCTTAAAGGGAGTTGTATGTATTTTTAATTTGATGATAGCCGTCCTTCAAGGGAATGGTCTATACTTTTTGATTTATTTGATAAGGCATGGATAGGTGTCCTTCAAGGGATCAATCTATCTTTTCAAATTTAGGAGAGCATCTTCTTCTTATCTCCCTTTTTTTTTGGAGCTTTTAAAAGAAGCTGAGTTTAGACCTAGATAGATCAGATAGAGGGGAAGAAAAATTATAAAAAAACGTACTCATGCCTCGAGTAGATTCGATTAAGATAGACACTTGGGACAAATGAAGTAGTGACTAAGGTGTTCCTACCATGAGGAGGAACATATCCATAAGAAAAATTCCATGAGTAGAGCCGCGATACTCATATTTTAAGGTAGAAAAGACATAACGCGGAGAACCACATAGTTCTGAATCACTACAAAAATATATGACTGGTTGTAGATGGATGATAGATCTATTTTGTGACTAAGATCATGTAAGATAGATTTTAATAGTAGAAGGGCCTTAGATGCAAGGCATTAAGAGGTTCCATTTCAGGTACACCATCCATGGAAGATAGACGATAAGCCCCAGACCCATATTTATGAGTGATTACGTACAGACCCATCCAGTTAGGAGCAAACTTACCACGTTGACTCCTTTCTAGTGTAGTGAAATTTTGGTTTTCTTTAAGGACAAAATCACGAACTTTGAAGTCATGGTACTAAAAGTGCTTGTTATAAGCATGTTTGACACACTCAATATAGACTTGATGATGCTCAAGATCATTGAGACACCACTCATCGAGCAATTCAAGCTGTATCTTAGATGGTTTTGACGATAGTCCTCATCGGAGAAAAATTCTCTGAGAGAGACATGAAGAGATGGGATCTGGAATTCCAAAGGAAGAACAACCTCAGACCCATAGATGAGAGAGAAGGGAGTAGCACTAGTAGGAGTATGAATTCTAGTCTGATAAGACCAAAGAGTAAAACGGATATGTAAATATCAATCCCTACCAGCTTGAATTTTTACCTTTGCGAGGATATTACACAAAGTGTTATTGGAATCCTCAACCTGGCCGTTAGCTTGGGGATAGTATGGAGAAGAAAATCTGAGTTTGATATTGAAAGCATCACGGAAGGGTTCTGCAAATCAATGTTTTAAAAAGATTTACCATTGTATATGATGAGTTTGTGTGGGACACCAAAGTGACAAATGATGTTTTGATAGACAAAATCAACAATGGGTTTAGCTTTGGTTGAAGAAAGAGGAATAGCTTCCAACCACTTAGTAAAGTATTATGTGGCAGTAATGATGAAATGATGACACTATGAAGAGTGGGGATTGATGAGACCGATGAGATCAAGACCCCATTGTGAGAAAGGCCACAAATCTACTGCAGGTTGCAAGGCCTGGCTAGGGATATGTGTAAGATTAGAATGTTGTTGACACTTGACACATTTCTTACTGTATTCACAACAATATCAATTAAGAGAAGGCCAATAATACCCTAAATGTAAGATGCATTTAACTACGGCTAAGCCACTAAAATTTCCACCATAGATACCATCATGGACCTCCTAGATAGCTTTAGATGATTCAAGAGTTTTGAGGCATCGAAGAAAAATACCATCAAAACCACATTTGTAGAGAATTCCACCTAAAATAGTATAACGATTAGTGCGTAGGATAAAAGATATTCTACCATTGGAATTCAAATCTAGAGGAAGCAATGAATGGGATAGATAATCAACAATGTACTGATACCACTCATCTTGAGTATCGAGTGGACGGTATTGATTGAAGTCAATCGCTTGAGATGAGATGGTTGGTCTAATCACCGCATGCAGCCACATAAAGTTGTGAGTCTTCGGTAAAAGGTGGAATAAGTGAGGCTAAAGAAGCCATTATATCTGTGAATCGATTCACAGTGTGAGGAATAGCTTGGATAGTAAATTTATCAAAAGGTTGAAGCTGAAAGAGAACAATATAGCGATATTTTTGAAGAATATCATTTTTGCATTGATAGACACCAGTGACTTGATTAACGATGAGCTTAGAATCACCAAAGATGTCGATATGGCAAGTGCCAAGATTAATGGCATTTTGAAGACCTAAAACAAGAGCTTCATATTTGGCCATATTATTGGTACACTCAAAATTAAGCTTGTGTGCGACCGGGATAGGTGCACCCTAAGGAGGAATCATGATGAAACCTGCACCTCCCCCTTGCTGACATTTGGATCCATCAAAGAAGATTTTTACTTTAAACGGAGAAAGACTGAAATTGATTTGTTGAATGCACTCATTTGGGAATTGAGCAAGGGGAATTCGAGTGTCAGGGAGAGGAGCATCAGCTAATTGATCTGCAATGACTTGACCCTTGATAGATTTTTGTGAGATGAACTCGAGATCAAACTCTGTCATGAGCATGAGCCAACGAGTGATACAATCATTGTGATACGGTTTCACATGCATTGTCTTGAGTGGATTGAAACTCATAACAATGTAAGTCTTGTGATTAAGGAGGTAGTGACAAAGTTTAGAAGTTGCGAAGAAAAGAGCACAACACAATTTTCGGTCAAAGTGTCGAATAGGGTGTTTCATACTCATGAAGAGTGCAACTGATGTAATATATGGCTTGTTCTTTACCGTTAGCATCCCGATGTGAGATCATGGCTCCCATAGCATGGTCAATTCTTAGAAATATAAAGATAGAATGGCTCACCCTCGTGTGGAGGTGTAATCACAGTGGAGAAATAAGATAAGCTTTGAGATCATCAAATCCCTTTTGGCAATGGTCATTCCATTCAAAATGAACATTCTTATGGAGGAGATGATGAAAAGGTTAACAATAGTCCGATAGTTGCAAGATAAAATGATGCACTAATTAAAGGTGTCCTTAAATACCATGGAGTTGCTTTAAGTTAGAAGGGGGAGGCATCTCAAGGATAGATTTTATTTTTGTGGGATCAACTTCAATGCCCATAATAGAAATGATAAAGCCTAGGAGTTTACCAAAGTGAGAACGCCAAACACACATTTAGATGGATTTAGGTGAAGAAAAAACAAATGAGCTTGTCAAAGAGAGGTGTGAGAAAGAAAAGATGATCCTGACGGTGTTTGGATTTATCGAGGAGATCATTGACATAATACTCCACCGTTTTGTGTAAGAGATCATGGAAGATGTAGGGCATGGCTCGTTGATAGGTTGCTCTTGCATTCTTAAGACTGAAAGGTATGACACGATAAAAGAAATTCCCCCTAGGGGTTATGAAGGAAGTCTTATGCTGGTCCTCTAGTGTGATAAGAATTTTATTATATCTAGAGAAACCATCCATAAGAGAAAGCATCTCGTGACCCGCAGTTAAATCCATGAGTTGATCAATATTAGGTAGAGGAAAATCATCTTTTGGACATGTGAGATTAAGATCTCGAAATTCGGTACAAATTCAAATTTTCCCAGTAGCTTTTGTTACTAGTACGACATTTGAAACCCATTATGGATATTCAATAGGTTGGATAAAGTTAGCGGAAAGCAAAGTATTTCTACGTGAACTCTTCTTTGATAAGAAGGGCTATATAAGGGTGCATTTTACATAATTTTTGCTTAACTAGTTTGATGTCCGGAAGAGTAATGATATTGTGGACCACGATAATGGGATCGAGTCTTGGCATATGCTCATATGACCAAGAAAAGGCTTGGGGATGGTTGGAAAGAAAAGTGGTGAAGTCTCCGAACTCCTGTGGATTAAGAGATTGGCCAACCTTAATGATGCGAGGATCTTTAGAAGTACCTATATTAAGGTCGATAAAGGTGGCTTCGTTGAGAAGTGTAGATGTACCAAAAGGAATGGTTTTAGGAAGATAGGAATCCTCTAGCCCCAGATAGGTGAGGATAGAATCATCATCCACATAGTGGATAGTGTTGATAGTAGGAGAGTCATCTCTAACTATTTTAGGGAATACTAATGGTAGGGAAGTGGATTTGTCATGAGTTTTATAGGTCAGCAGCCCTAAGGAAATGGTATTGACTAAAAAAATTTAGACGGGATGGAAATGGCATCATCTACATCAAATGATGCTTCTGACCTGGCGGGAGAAGATGGCTCCTCAATGGAAAGAGGCTCATTGAGAATAGTGATGGTGGCTTTTGAAAGAGGTTTAAATCCTAAACCAAATTTTTGATGTGGTTTGAGAGTTGGAATGGATGCGAGGTCATGCACACCTTGTTCATATTTTCCTAGGCCAAATCCCTTCCACGTGCATCGATATAAATAAGTTTTTGCAAACGTGGGATTCTGTAGACAATCAAACCCTATTGAATAAGGTTTGGCCCTAGGAGGAGAATCCAGGTGATAGTGAGGTGTATCAAGACCACCGTAAATGAAGTTAGTCTGTTGATTGGGTAGACCAATGGTGATGACATGACCGAGACCTGGCTGATATTCAGGTTGTTTTTCTAGTCTACCATACTCATTAGGTTTGAGATGGGTGTCAAAAGAGAGAAGAGGAAGCTCTCCTAGCGAAAAATGCTACAACATCTCTTCTAGATTTTGTAAATATGGTAGTTTTGTTGCAAGTATGGAAGAGGATGAAGCCTCGTCAGGAGAACAAGCATTCTCCTTTAGAGGGACAGACCCTGTGGTCATGTCGCATTGTGCGGAAGGAAAAGGATCTCTGGATGAGTATAGATTTTTCCCTCATACTGATATTTTAAGCATCGATGGAGGGTTGATGGGACGTAATGCATTTTATGAATCTAGGAGCATCCAAGGATCATATTGTAGTGGAATTTCCTTCAAAATGTAAAAGAGTTCATGAAGCAGCTTCTTACCTACTCGAATGGGTAGGACCACGCTCCTAAAGTAGCTTGCCACCGATCGTTAAATGATCGAAGGGTGAAAGGTGGTGGTGACACTACGTTCTTTGGTAACTTAAGTTGCTCGAATGTGTGTGAGGAAATGATGTTAAGTGCAGCACCACTATCAATCATAGTGTGTTTTAATGTAGTGTTGTTGATTTGAACTGTGATAAAGAGGGGAGCCTCCAAATCCTCGGAAGAAAGGGAAGGAATTTCTAAATCTTCAAAGGAAATGGCGGTTGATGGTTTATTCAATCCAAAAATCATCTCAACAGGTTGGGGCTCATCTAAATTCACTGTGATACGACGCAGATTATCAATCAAATCCTGGCGATGCTATGGAGATGATTGAATGAGGTCAAAAAGAGACATTTTGACTGGAGCATGGGTAAGTTGTTTCATAACACTCTCCTCTACTAACATGGGAATCTGAGCCCAAGGTGAAGCACGAATAGAGACCCGAGGTCTTGAGGCTGATGTGGAAGGAGGAATTCCTTCAGGGGCTGTAGAAATGACAACCCGTGGCCGAGATGTAGATGATGATAGATTATCATATTGTTGTGTTCTAGTGGTGATATGAATCGTGTCGATTTGTGAAGGTGGAAGATCATTCGAGTGAATTCATAGAACTAGAGGCTGAGTAGATCGTTGAGGCTCAGATGTGGTTGAGATGACAGGAGATACTTGTTCCTCCTCCTCTTCTAGTAAAAGATCACTTTCTTCCAAGAGACTGTTAACGATAGATTGAAGGGCTTTACATCCCTCGGTGTCATGTCTTGGAGTGTGGTGGTAAGCAAAAATCAAATCAGAGTTGAACTAGGAAGGTTTTACTCCTTTAGGATTATAGGGTTTGATTGGAGGAAGAGATATGGATGAAGATTGGATAAGTTGGTGAAGAATTTCAGTATAGAATCCAGTAGAAAAAGATGAGGATAGAGATGATGAAGGTGCCTCTTTTGCCTTAACATACTACCGAGGTAAAAGAACCTGCATGTCTAGTTTGATAGTCTTTTTATGGATCGTTTTAATTTTTCAAACATGGGGAGGAGTAGCCTTGGGTACTTGAGATGGAAGTAAGCAAGGTAGGATTGATTTATGTGGAGGAGGAGCTCCTAAGATAGATTTTGAAGATGATGAAGATGTGATAAGTGTTGTGGTTGTCATAGATAAAGAAGGCTACTTGGCCGAAACAAAAGATGATTTAGATAATGCCAATTTAGACGAGGGAGGAGCTCCCAAAATAGGTCTAATCGGAGGAACAAAGGGTGCTTTGGATTTTGGTGACAAAGATGATGGTCCTGATAAAAGAGGTGATGCCTTTCTAGTGGGTAAATTCACTTTACAAGGCACCAGCGAAGAAGGTGTTGTAGAAGAAGAAGATGATGGTTCTGATGGTATTATAGAAGAAGACACCTTCCCAGTTGATAAATCCAATCTTTTATGAGGCGCAGAGAGAGATTTTTGAGGGAAAGCACCAAGAGTCTTAATAGTCCGAAATATGGGTTTTCCTTTTTCAGGGATGGTGACAACTTCAACCGCATAAGGTGATTGTAACCTTTTCGGGGGAAGGAGATGAGGAGGTACTGATGATGTAATGTTAGACTTTAGTTGTCTCGGTTTAAGTTTAGGAACCGAGAGTGTAGGTGCTGGTGCTATTTCTTTAGATTTTCCCTTAATAGGCAAAATAGTATCGGTGATGGAAGAAGTGGATGATGAAGAAGTAGTTCCTTGTGAGGGAGATACTTCTGGTACAGTAATTGTGGGTGTAACTACTGTAGGAAAGGAAACGGGAAGAGTCAAAATCAAAGATGCTTCCGTCGAAGTTGGTACAACTATAGGTATGTTTACCAATGGCATAGTCGCAGCAAAAATGGGAGAAACAGAAGTAGATGTATTCGTGGTGGAAACTCGAAGGGATGTAAATGCCTCGAGCATCGAAAGAATATCTAACGACGAGGTAGATGAGGATGACACTGTCTTAGGCATGGACAAAAGATCAGATAAAGAGGTAGAGAGAGATGAATCCATCTCTAACAATGTGGGAATATTCAAAGATGGACTATCTAAAGATGGTGGAATCCCAACGATTAGCAAAGTGGAAGGAGGTTCTGATTCGGTCGATGTGTTCGCAGATGGCTTAGGTTTAGAAGAAGATTCTTTAGTAGAAATGAAGCTGATAGTATGAGTATTTGGTTTTTGAGACTTTGAAGCATCATTTTTGGGGAATGATTGGGAAAAGGTTGTTTAAAAACATCAAGTGCCTGATTTGGGGGAGCATTTGGGTTATCCAAAATGAGCTCGCCTTTATCAATGAATTTCTGGAAAAGATTTTGAAGATCTGACATCGTTCAATGTCATGGCCTTTAGTTCTATCATAATGACAGAAGTCATTTTCCCTATACCAGAATGGTCATTCTTGACTTTCATCAAAATGTCTAATAGGGGGAAGTTCGATCATGTGAACTTCAAACATTTTTTCTAAGATGAACACATATGATTCCCCCAATGAAGTGAAAGATTGAGTTGACGATGATCCTTTTCAAGGAGATGAGGAGTCTCTCTGAGGTGTTTGATTAAAAGTGTTATTGGCTCATGATGTTTTTAATATGATAGCGTTAATAGAACCCTGATTCTTGTCTTTGTTAGAAGCAGAAGGGTTTGTTTTCGTAAACTAAGAAAAATATAGTCTAGATTTAGAGTGAAGTTTTAACTTCCCTTGTTCAATGGCGCGGGATTCAAGTTTGCGTGCCATCGTAAAAGCTTCTTCAAATGTGTGAAAGGTTTGGATCCTTAAAGTGGAAGAAATATTATTAGCACAAGATTGAGTAAACAAATTGATCTCGTTGAGATGAAGGGAGGGAGAAAGATAATTGATTTATTATACCTCTCAATGAGAGACAAAGTCTCACAATAGACTTGTCATCAAATTGACAAATGTTATAAAGATATGTAATCGAGATCTTATATGCGATATTTATTGAAAAGTTTTCAACAAACATCTTAGCTAATTGAGAGAAGGAAAATAGGGAGTGTTGAGGGATATTATTATAGCAGTCTAAAGCAGGCCCTGCTAGAGACATATGGAAAGTATAGAGCATAAGCTCCTGATCTTGGACTATAAGGTAGCAAGCGTGTTTGAATGCTCACAGGTGGTGTTGAGGATCTTCCAGACTATGAAAATTTGAGAACTTAGGAAGTTCCCATTGGGGAGGATAGGGCTTAAAAGCCACTGATGGATGAATTGGTTCATTACACACTTCCTTAAAAGAGTATGAAGGGTGTGCCCCTTTGGTGGAGGCTTCTAGGTCTATGATTTTCTTGAAGAGAACTTGGAAAATGTCAGATTGAGGAGGAGGTATGTTAGTATGTCCCGTATAAGAAGCAAATGGTGGATTTTGTTGAGGTGTTAACGAGGATTCATCTCCGATTAACGGGATAATAAGAGGAGTAACCGAGACATTCAGGTGATGCACAGTGAGGTATTTTTGTGAATGATCCTATGTATAAATAGGGTCAGAGATGACAAGTGGTTGAGAAAAAGGCCGTTGAATGAAAGATGAGCCCGTGATTGGTAGGCTCCTACACTTGTTGACTAAATTAGAATGGATTGAGGAATATAGGTTTTGATTTGATTAGACATGGTGGGGATCAAAGTTTGAATGAGGATTTTGACTGCTAGATCGGTTATTAAGGGCACGCATACCCGAGAGGATGGGTAAAGGACATTTTCATTAGAGCATTGGAAGAAATACCAATTGGAGGATGAGAAGAAGGAACCAACTGACTCATATAAGGGGGTTGATTCATAAAGAGGTACTGACCCTAGGATGTAATGGATGACATAGAAGAATTAACAGCAACCTATGGGTGTGCAGATGCACCCATTATAGCTAAAGAAGAGGACTTCTCAGAAGTAGGCTATGGAGTAGCCGAGGTAGCCACGACGCTAGGAATAGGCAAGACTATTTGAGAACCAATCGACATGGTTGGTGGAAGAGAAAAAGGAGGCACGGGTGTGCCACCCTCTTCCGTGGTTTGAGGTGAGAAAAAGTATGCTAACCGTCTATAAAAGCACAGGATGGTTCACGAGGATACTCATAAACTTGCTTTGGATTGGTGGTCCCCGATCGATATTCGAATGTACTTATGTACTAGATAATCCATAAGGGCTACCAGATTTTGATAAAGGAGCACCTAAAATTTAGGATCTCCACGAGGAACATACTCTATATCAGAAGCAGATGATACTTTTGAAGGACTGGGGAAAGCTGGACGTGATGGGATAGCTTTAGGTTGATAGAAAGGATTATATGACCACGATGGGGAACCAACTAATAGCGGTCCCGAGGAAGACCCGAGGGGTGCCGAAACATCCACACTAGTGGTGGTCTCGGATGAAGAAGGGGCCAGTTGAGCCATTTTTATAGATTGTAACTAGGTGACGACCGTCATAAACAAACAAAAATATAGAAAAAGAAGATTGACCTAACTAATGCACAAAAAATTCAAGTAGCGTAGGTGATTATCTCTTTTAAGTTTTCATGCTTTTAAGAAATAAAATATTAGGGAAGGATTTTTAGAACAGGAACTACTCAGATAGCCAAACTAAGGATGGTTTGGGGAATGTTTTAGTGAGGAGTCTTGAAGGCACTGTTGGTGTCGAATCACAAAGCACCCCGGGACTCTGCGCAACTCGATGGGTTGAGAATCTCGGTGCGATTGCACAACATGGAGCTTTTCCCAAGTGTGGACCTTGCGAAATCGGAAAAGCTCTCCTGATGAAGGCCGGCTCCTATTCCTCTGTTCAGATGCACCAATAAAACGCAGAGAGTCTACTAAAACCTAATCTAACTACCAAGGAGACAGGGAGAGAGAAATGCATAAAAACAAACCTAAGCTAAGGAGGTGATGCACCGAGGAATGAAGAACATACGTTTTGCCAATTAAACACAGACCACAGAAATGCAATGCAAAATCATGCACAGATAAACATATTCACAGTGAAAGATCAGGAGGATGCAAAATGAAACACATAGAGGGTTGAGAAACATCCACAGTCATGCATTTATTTTCTCTGAAGGTTGATACAATACACTGCAAAAAATGCCCAGAGGCAAAGGTGCATTACAGTTTTCAGATGGGAGGTTTGAGCTCCACAACTCTACCTGCCAAAGAGAAGAAGGGAGGGGCCAAAACAAGAATGTCCAACCTTTAGAAAGAAGCCCCTCCTTACAATTTATAGGAAGAATGAGAGAGAGAAGAGAGAGAAAGTCCAAATCTACCCCAACCACCTCAGGTTGTATTTAATTCATCTCATTATGGTGGTAGGTGAGGACCATATCAAACCCCAAAAGTGGCAAACTGTATTTTGCATTTTTAAGAAATTTTTCCCACCCAATTAAAGATATCCAGTCGTAGTTAGGTAGATGACACCGTAGGATTTCCGAAAAGTCCAACCTTGTGTGAATCGGAGCTCCCAGTCAAAAGTTATGGCCATCTGAATATCTGGTCGAGTGCCTTCTGTCGGCGCTGTCGAATGTTGTGCCTCCTGAAGGTGCACCTTGGCGCATCCATATGCATGTTGACAATCATTTTAGTGTGCCAAAGGCGCAAATATGTTTGTGTCGACAACCCTTTTTGTGTGCCAAAGGCGCATTCATTTGCATGTCAACACTCTTTTCTGTGCGCCAAAGGCGCAAATATGTTTGTGTCGACACATGTTTACGTGCGCCACTTTACCTGCGCCAAGGGCGCAACTTTTTCCGTGTCAACATTCCTTTCTGTGCACCAAGGGCGCGTCTATTTCTATGTTGACATCTTCTTCTGTGCGCCAAGGGCGCATTTACATTTATGTCGACATCCTCTTATGTGCGCCAAGGCGCAACTTTTTCCCTGTTGACACTCATTGTTATGCGCCATTTCCGTGCGCCAAGGGCGCATCCTTTCTTATGTCGACACTCATTTCGTGCGCCCCTTTTGTGCGCCATGGGCTGAGGTTTGAATTTCTTTGGTTTCCATATTCTTCCGCTTGTCTATATCTACCCGGGGGGAAGATATATACAACAATTTGGCGACTCAACGGGATCACCTGCCTGCTAGGTAGAAGATCAGTGGCCCTTTTAGAAATCCATTGGGCATGGAGTCATAAGCAATACTTGAAACCAACTTGATCTCTGATCCCGAGCCTGAAACCGCAACTCCTTCTCCGACAGCACTTTGAACTGTAGAAACAACCTGAGAGCAATGAAACCTATGCCAAAGCACTTAGGGAAACTGAAACCTAACTACAACAAGACAATGTGCAAATGCACTTAGAGGAATTGAAATCTAAGCTAATATTTACAAGGGTAGAAATTTTCTCTTTTCAGTAGCAATGTTTAAGATAGATTCCGTTGACCGGAATCGAAAGTTCTTCTCCGTCCAATGTAGATAATTGGAAGGCATTACTACTCTTGCACCCCGTGACCATGTAGGGGCCACTCCAAATGGCGTCAAACTTTGAATGCCTTCCTGGCTTTGCCCGATCTGCATCCCATTTCAAAACTAGGTCCCCTTCCCCGGAAGGTCCTTTCTCTTGCTTTCTTATCAAACCATCTTTTACTAAGGCCTGATCCTTTTCAATTTTTTTGAGCTGCATGTTCTCTAATTTCTTCCAATTCCATCAACTCTGCATACCTAGCCTCCATTGGTTCGAACTCAGCCAACTCCAATTGCTTCATGATCTCTAACGCAGTAGTTCTAATGATATAGGCACATCGCCTCTTTTCCATAGACCAACTTATAAGGGGAATTACCTGTAGACCTATTTGGTGTTATTCTCATTACCCATAATGCTGATTTTAGCTTGGTATGCCATGTTCTTTGATTTTCATCCGAGTCCTCCCGATGATTCTTAGCAAATTTTTGTTCGTGGACTCTGCTGTCCCATTACCTCGGGTAATAATTGGAAGAGGTGCTCAAGTAGATTCCATTTTTGACAGCCCATTTCGTGATCTTGGAACCTACGAATGCCAATGCATTGTCTGATATAATAGTGGCCGGCACACCAAACCTGGTCACTATTCCTTCATAAAATTCTAGTATATTAGACTCGTTTTCCTCTTTGAGCGCTACTGCTTTAGTCCACTTGGTGAAATAGTCCGTTGCCGTGAGAATCCACTTGTGGCCTTGGCTTGAGTTTGGGTTGATGACCCCAACGAAATCCAATCCCCATTGCACAAATGGTTGGTCAACCGGAATTGGGTGCAATGGAAGTGCTGCTTGTCTTTCTTTGCCTGTGAAGAGTGCACATTTCTTGCACTTTCTTATCCATGTATAGCAGTCACTGAAGACTGTCGGCCAATAATACCCTGCCTTCATTATCTTGAGAGCTATTACTCGTGGGGCAAAATGTCCTCCAGAATCTCCATCGTGAAAATCTCGTAACACCCTCTCAATTTGACTTATCCCAATGCACCTCAATAGAACTCCATTGATGTCTTTCTTAAACAAAACACCATCAACAAGCACATATGGAATGGCTTGTAATCTGAAGTATCTCCTCTTTGCTTTGCTCATCTCTGGGAGGGCATAGGCTCGTCTCAGTAGGAAGTGTATCATATTATGACTCCAACAAGGAGTAGGCATGTCATCATTTTCTTGTTCTTGATCATCCCGTAGTACCAAGTAGTCTCCTTTTCATCACCAAACTTCAACTTGTTGACTCAAGGCTAGCTGCTCACATAGTCCCTTCCCACATACTAGTTTGGTGACCTTGATCTCGATGTCATATTCCATGACACGAGTTATCCATCTGCACGTTTCTCATTCAGATCCTTGTTTAGAAGGAAGTCCTTGACTCCCGATGAGAGACTAATAATTGGATCTTGTTGTTTGAGACTAGGTGCTTGAATTTCTTTAAGCTTCTGATTACCGCAAGGACATGCTTTTCAATGAAAGAGTACCTAGTTTCGTATTCCTCCAAGCCTTGACTGAAGAAAGCAACTGGTTGTTCTAATCCTTCTTTGTTTTGTTGTACCAGGATTGCAGAAATCGTGTCCCCACCACCAAAGGCATATAGCACGAAGTCCTTAGAGAAGTCTGGATTGACGAGAGTTGGGGCTTGAGATATAGCCTCTTTTATTGCCTCAAAACTTGCCTTGCCTTCAGATGTCCACTTAAATGCCATGCTCTTCTTTAACATCAGCGTTATTGGTTTTACGAGAGCTGCAAAATTTGGAACAAACCTGCGGACGAAATTGATCCTTCCTAAGAAGCTTTGAAGAGCCTTCTTGTGATTTGGCAATGGCAATGCTTGAATTGCTTCAACTCTTTCTGGGTCAATTGTCAACCCCTCCTTTGAAACAATATGGCCTAGAAGTTTTCCCTCGTGAGCCAAGAATATGCATTTTTTGGGATTCAATGATACCCCAAATCTTCTACACCTCTGAAATACTTGCCTCAAATGATAGAGGTGATCCGCTGCATTTTTTGAGAATACAGTGATGTCGTCAAGATATATCAAAACTATTTTATTGATCAACCCCTTGAATGCCATATCCATTGCCCTTTGGAAAGTGGCCCCAGCATTTGATAGCCCAAATGGCATCTTCTTGTAGGCATAGGTCCCCCATTTGGTGGTGAAAGCCATCTTGAATTGGTCACCTTCTTTTACCATCACCTGATTATACCCTGAGTAGCCATCTAGGAGAGAGAATCTCTCTGAACCGGATACTACTTGCAATATTTGTTCCATTGAAGGAAGTGGGTAATGATCTTTGAGAGATGCCCTGTTGAGGTCTCGAAATCTACACACAACCTGATTTCTCCACTCTTCTTCCTGACCGGAACCAAGTTTGCAACCCAGCTTGAGTGCTTGATCGGGAATATAATGCTTGCCTCTATCAGCTTATTTAGCTCTTTCTTCATTAGAGGCTCAATGTGAGGGTTGACCGGTCTCTATTTCTGCCTGACGGGATTAGCATCTGGATCCAATTCTATGGTATGTTGTACCAAATTTGGATCGAATCCTCTTAAGTCTTCATAGCTCCAAGCGAAGACATCCGGAAATTCTTGGCAAAGTTGTATAAAATCTGATTTTCTGTTCGGTGGCCACTTTACCAATTTGAAGTGTTTTGCTTTCCCCAACCAGAATTGGCTCTGAATCTTCCCTCTTGACCTGTATATTAGCCTTTTCCTTACGAAACTGGTCGTTAGGGTTGAAGATAGACTCCAACGTTACTAAACCTTTAGGAAGCTTGTTTGTCCGCAGCTGTACTACTTGATCCCCATACTACTGCTCTAATCTGTCCTGATTCCTAGCTGAAAATTCAGCCTCTTCTTGTAAGAAATTGACGATCTGTTGATCGTTCTCAAACACCTGCCAGCTTGTGTTATTATCTGGAACTGCTGGCCTCACAACTACATGGATATGTGGCTGCGTTTTTTCTCTTCTGATGTTGTCAACCACATCAAACGTCGCTCCAATTGCTGCGAGTCTATCTGCGGCTTCATTTTTCTTCCTGGGTATGGATACAATGTTGAAAGCTTTGAAATCCTCAATGAGGTCCCATACCCTATTCTTGTAGCTCCTTAGCAAGTCGTTCTTTGTAGCATGTTGTCCCCTAACTTGGTTGACGATTAGCTCGCTATCTCCAAACACCTGCAAGTTCTTTATGCCCCTTTTCTTGGCCCAATGAATTCCATGAATCAATGCTTCGTATTCAGCCGTGTTGTTTGAACAGGAAAACTGGAAACGAAAAGCTGAATAATATTTGATGTCTTGTGGTGAAATCAACACTGCACCACCTCCAAAGACACCTTGCACCGCTTCTCAACCATCGAAGAATAATTTCAAAACTTTGTTTTCATCCTTTTGTTCAGGCTGAATGATGTCGGGAATGGGTGAATTTTCTTCGTGTATACAATACACGCCCAATTCAGATTCTTCAATTTCCTTGTATGGGTCAAATTCATGACTCTTGTTTGCCCATTCATCCAAAGTTAAATCAGGAATTCCCTCGACCTTAGTACCTGTTTCTAGATCACTTGAACACTCCTCCTGATCAAAAACTGAGCAATTTGCATTGATAGGATTTGGTACATGAGGCTCAATATGGAAATGGGCAATTGGTTCTGACCTAATTGTTTCTTTGGCTCCATACCTTGTCCTAAAAATCATGTGTGACCAATCTGCAGATAAATATCCACCGATTTTTGCAGTGAAGTCTCTTGATAGACACAACGCAAAGAGTGGCGGAAGGTCAATCACAGACACATCTTGTAGAACTGTAACATTAGGACAGGAATGTAGTGTTAGGCTTAACCCTTTGATGACCCCAACTGTTCCTACTGCCGTTCCATCTAGTTGTACTACTCCTTTCAGCACTGGCTCATATTTCAAACCCAGCTGATCCACTATTTGCTTCGGCATCACTGAACTACTTGCCCTAGAATTAATCATGCAGTTGTGTACCAAGTGGTTTCCAACAATCAACGAAACATAGAATGGTGGAGGCTTCAAATTTTTCCTTATCTGGCCCCCATCATGTTGCACTGCATTAGTGAGAACTTTCTCATGTCCCTGGTTTGATACATTTGTGGCAGACCAATTAGCCATTGCAGCTTGCAATAAATCTCGTTGCCCTGGGATCGCCAGTGATTCCCACATGGAAATGTTCACATGTGTCTTCTTCATTTGATCGATGATGTTGAAGGGGGATGAATTGTCCTTTTGCTGTCCCTTGCTTGGCGCAACCTTTTCTGGAGCTTGAACAGGTGCATGTGTTGCTACAACAGGTACCTTAGGTTGATTCTGCACATTTGGAGCTGCGTTTGGTCTACTGACCCCTTGTTGTGTAAGAGTGGGTTGAGAAACAACTGGATTACATGGTTGTCCCTCTCCTATATTTCTCTTCTTTGACCGTGTGTTGGCAGCCACGCCTTGAAAAGGCTGTTGGTTAACTCCACAGAAGTCTTCCATTTGCCAATTTGCCAATGTGGTTTCTGTTGGAGGTCCTTCTTGTTGTGTTTGTTGCTGTTGATTCTCCTCCTGGCTTGGTTCTTGAGCAACACCAATGGTTTGCACCATCAGGCCTAATTCGATGCACCATTGAAACATCTTGACTGATTGTGAGGTAGATTGCAAGGGTAACACCCGGTCGTACTCTGTGCCATGTTATTTTGTGTTGGAACTAAGGCTCTTGAGGGCGTCGTTGCATTTGGATCATACGGTCGAAATGGCACAGCAGCTGAGGCATCCTTGGTTCTGGTTTTGATTTGCAGCCTGAGGTGGTGGTCTATTTTGTTGGTATGGGGGCCTAGCTTGGTACTGTGCTTGAGGCTGATATGGTCTAGCACTTTGAGCTTGCTGTCTTTTGATAGTCACAAGCTCATTTCCAAGGTTCTGCAATTGTTTCATGACCTCCTGCAATTCCTTTGAAGTATTTGAAGAAGTCGACGCCTCATTATTGCTTTGATTCCTAGGAGTTGGAATGGGATTCAACTCTGGTGCTTGACTGGTTGTAGGCTTTCCCATGTCTGGATAGAGAGGCATTGGTGGCCTTGGTGCAAGCTTTCCGGCTTGGATCAAATAGTTCTCTGCTCTGATCGCTGTGTCATAGGACCCTGGCAGCGTTGTCCCTCCCATTGATTGGATCATCATGGCTATGTCTGAATTTATAGCCTTTAAGAAATAAAGGAATGCTCCTTCGGCAGTTGGTCTAACAGCTATTGGGATCCTGTCCCATGTCCGTTGGAATCTAAAGTTGAAATCTGCCATTTGTTCGTTAGGAGCCCTTTTGATTGTTGTCAGTTGTTCCAATAAAGATAAATTGTCCGCCCTCTCCCCGAATTGGCTGCAAAGAGCAGAACAAAGTTGGTTCCAATTCGTAATAGAGCCTGCTGTAAGGCTCCTAAACCATTGTAAGGCCTTTCCTTTGAAAGATGAAGCCAACAGCTTGACTGCAACATCCATTTCATTTATTTCGTGGATTGCACATGCATTAGCAATATCCTGGATGTGATCAATAGGAGTAGTATGATTTTCACCTGTGAAGTAGGGGATATTCTTTAGCGCTGCAACTGGAATTTGATTCTGAGCATTTAGGGCAAGTGGACTACTGCCCGTGAAATTGACAAAGGGATTCGGTGGTAGATGCGCCATTATGATTGGCCTAAGAACCCTGGTTGATGCGAGAAAAGGCCTACCAGGTGGAGGTGTAGACAAAGTCCTGTTAGGCGGAGATGGTGATCTTTGTGGTCTTCTTCCTCTCCTTCCTCTGCCTGGTGATAGTTGCAAGTGGAAAAATAGCCCTTCTTCTTGAGTATTGGACCTGGTTCGAATTCTTCTCATGTGCCTAGGCAACTTGTGCTGCTACACCACTGAATTCTATCCCTTCGGAGTCGCCAGATGTGTTAGAGAACAAGCCTCAAAAGACTAGATTTTGCCAAGTTACACACCAAAACCTGACAATATTTAAACACAAAATTTTTTAAAAGACCTGCACATTTGAGATTTTAGGGTTTGGAATTTGATTTGGAATGACAGTCCCGAAAACCCAAAAATGCCAGATTTCTAAACACGAAATCCGAAATTCAAAAAACCATGAAATTTTGAAAGTCAAAATCTCAAAATTCTAGGAATACCCTTTTGAAGATTACCCCCCGATCTATCAACTGATGAAATTTTGACTTGTTTCGAGCAAGTTAAGTCCTTGAAAATCAATTTCAAAGTTCAGCCTGGAAGGTGAAAAATCTGGAATTGTAAAACCTGCAATTTTTTGGTCCGAATTTCATGAAAACTCCTTCAAATCTATGGAATGACCTCTTGGTCCCACCGGTGTGCCAAAACTGTTGGTGTCGAATCACAGCACCCCTGGGACTCTGCAACTCGATGGGTTGAGAATCTCAGTGCGATTGCACAACATGGAGCTTTTCCCAAGTGTGGGACCTTGCGAAATCGGAAAAGCTCTCCGGATGAAGGCCGGCTCCTATTCCTCTGTTCAGATGCACCAATAAAACGTAGAGAGTCTACTAAAACCTAATCTAACTACCAAGGAGACAGGGAGAGAGAAATGCATAAAAACAAACCTAAGCTAAGGAGGTGATGCACCGAGGAATGAAGAACATACGTTTTGCCAATTAAACACAGACCACAGAAATGCAATGCAAAAACATGCACAGATAAACATATTCACAGTGAAAGATCAGGAGGATGCAAAATGAAACACATAGAGGGTTGAGAAACATCCACAGTCATGCATTTATTTGCTCTGAAGGTTGATACAATACACTGCAAAAAATGCCCAGAGGCAAAGGTGCATTACAGTTTCAGATGGGAGGTTTGAGCTCCACAACTCTACCTGCCAAAGAGAAGAAGGGAGGGGCCAAAACAAGAATGTCCAACCTTTAGAAAGAAGCCCCTCCTTACAATTTATAGGAAGAATGAGAGAGAGAAGAGAGAGAAAGTCCAAATCTACCCCAACCACCTCAGGTTGTATTTAATTCATCTCATTATGGTGGTAGGTGAGGACCATATCAAACCCCAAAAGTGGCAAACTGTATTTTGCATTTTTAAGAACTTTTTCCCACCCAATTAAAGATATCCAGTCGTAGTTAGGTAGAGGACGCCGTAGGCTTTCCGAAAAGTCCAACCTTGTGTGAATCGGAGCTCCCAGTCAAAAGTTATGGCCATCTGAATATCTGGGTCAGGGTCTGCTTCCTGTCAGCGCTCAGAATGTTGCGCCTCCTGAAGGTGCGCCTTGGCGCATCCATATGCATGTTGACAATCCTTTTCATGTGCCAAAGGCGCAAATATGTTTGTGTCGACAACCCTTTTTGTGCGCCAAAGGCGCATTCATTTGCATGTCAACACTCTTTTCTGTGCGCCAAAGGCGCAAATATGTTTGTGTCGACACATGTTTACGTGCGCCACTTTACCTGCGCCAAGGGCGCAACTTTTTCCGTGTCAACATTCCTTTCTGTGCGCCAAGGGCGCGTCTATTTCTATGTTGACATCTTCTTCTGTGCGCCAAGGGCGCATTTACATTTATGTCGACATCCTCTTATGTGCGCCAAGGCGCAATTACTTTTTTCCCCGTTGACACTCATTGTTATGCGCCATTTCATGCGTGCGCCAAGGGCGCAACTTTTCTTATGTCGACACTCATTTCGTGTGCCCCTTTTGTGCGCCATGGGCTGAGGTTTGAATTTCTTTGGTTTCCATATTCTTCCGCTTGTCTATATCTACCCGGGGGGAAGATATATACAACAGCACTTCATAAAAGACTAGTACGTGGCTTGATATAGGGCCTACCCCCACGCACTTCACACACCACTATGATAAGGGAGTCAGGTGCTTTGCTAATATATACCATAACTTTTGTGAATTTATAGCGCAGGCTAAGTACCGCGTAGGCTCTTCCTCTTGGATGTCACTTCCAAGTAGGTGAGGCCAGGGGAGGTATTTTTGTTTAGATGCTTTATACCTAGTGATTTTGGCTTTATGTGCAAGGGTGAAAAATAAAAATAAAATAGTGTCACTACTGATTTTGATCAATTTTCCAACCTATTTAGAAAACTAGATGAAGAACATATAACAAAAATGACAAAGAGGAAGTTCTTTTTAAGCACTAAAGATGAAGTGTTTGATTTCAATGAAGACAAGTCAAACAAGTTCTTTCCCAAATGCGATTAAATTATTTTTAAGCACCAAAATTGAAATGTTTGAATGTGATAGAAACAAACAAACAAGTTCTTTTTAAGTTCTTAAAAAGGAGAAAACATCGTAAAAGAGAAATACCTGTAGATTTAGCTCTCCAAGGTGTGTGGACTTCAAAAAGCACATTGTTGAGCTCTTCCTCGAACAATCCCATGAATAAGTAAAGTTATCCAAGAAAATGTTAAGAAAACACCCAAACAAATCTAGAAAGATATATCCAGATAATAATAGAATGAAAATTTCTATTTCAAGGAACTAAAAAAAACTTTCAAGAAAATAACAATTTTGCATAAAGAGATGGATCAAAAATGCAAACTTGAAATCAAATGAATGATTTATTAATATTTGAAATAGGAATTGGAATTTAGTTTTGCAAGAAAGAAGAAACTTTGACTGTGCAAATTACAATGGTGAAAGAAGCAAGATCAAAATGAAAATGCCTAAGGAAAACTAATGAAAATCAATGAAGAAAAAGAACAAAAGCTCAAAACTGGAAAAGAAATGAACTTACCAATAGGGGACTTTGGTTGGGTCCCACCGGGCATCCTAGAATGTATATCAAGAATTTACAGGCTTATTACCTATCTAAATTAATGTACCAAACTAAACACAAAAACCCTGAAAAACTCAAATGAAATCAATACCTTATAGATAAGACAAGATGCAAAGATGTAGATGGAAAAGAAGACTGATGTAGACAAGATGGGCACACACGAGTGATCTTGTAAGGTAGATCTAAGAAACCTATGAGACAGATACTTGAAAAAAAAAGATAATGTTAAAAGATACTTGGGTGGACTACCCGAAAAGCGGGTCCGGAAGTGATAAGCTCCCTCGGTGGATGTCAGTCCACGTTTTCAATTAAAGAAAGAAGCATACATGATAAAATATGTAAGTAAATGTCTAGATTTTTTTGATTAAAAATGACAGATAGAATGTAAATAGCAAACAAAAATCAATAGAAAACAGGAAACTGTGAAAACAATGCTAGATTTTTGTTACCTGAATTCTTTTACCTGTCCGCAGGTAGATCGGCGTCGATTAGGAAAATCGGCGTCGACTGAGATAGGTCAGCAATGACTATAGACAATTGGCGTCGATTGTTACGGCGGTGTTAACTAGGGGAAAATTGCAGGAAGATTTGAGAAACGGAAAACGAAGGCTAGATTGTCAATGTCTGCTAGATTTGCAAGAGCCTTTGGGATGATGACAAAGCTCCACCCTCACTAGATGTAGGAGTAGAGTCACCAAGAGATCAATGGAGGCTTGCGATGTTGATGTGGTAGGTAGAGTAACAATGTAATTCTCTCAGGGATTGATTTGGATGGAATTAGCTTTCACTCGATAGATAATGCTCAGGCTTTATGTTTAGAACTCTCTGTCATTCTTTCTGTCTCTCTCCTCCAACCGAACTGAATTCTAGCCCCGTATTTGTAATTAGCACGACCGAGATCTAATCGGTGCCACTCTAAAAATTGGCGTCGACCAGTACCAGGTCGGCACCGATCAGGGAACATACTCCCCAAATGGCCAAAAAGGATGATTTTGGAAGGATGCAAGTGATCCCTCTAACTCAAATATGGGAAATATCCCACTGCATGGTTCGGGGGGAGGAGAAATATTTAATATTTAATTATCTATGGGTAAAACATAATGGGGTGAAATAAACTTAGGATAGATGTTTAAATCAAATATTAAATAATACCCTAAGGGAGAAGTGGTGATATAAACGTGCCCGCCCCGGAGTTACTCGAGAAGGTAAACACATGCGGGGGGGACACTAAATTGGGTAACCAATTTTAGGTGTCTACATTACTATTATTAGAATTGGGTCTTTTTCGTATCAAAATGGAATGAAGTTATTCTCAAAAGTGTTCATTTTGCAATGTGAGTCTTTGCTCAAAATTTCAAATGATTTTAAACGTCGGTTTTTGTAGATATGATAAAACATTTATTTTTTTGAAATTTTTTGAATGGATGTAAAAATGAAACAAATATTCAATGGACGCATATAAGTCTTCTTCTTAAAGGCTTTTTTCAAGGAATCTATAGTTAAAATATCATGGAAAATAGACATGGATTTGGGTGATATGAGCAAAAGGAGGTTTTTGTGTGAAGGGTGTCCAACAATTTTGGTAGCATAATAGGATACCGATAATAATGGAGGAGAGGAAATAAAACAAATGAGCTCAAAATTGGTGAAGTGTTGAATGAAAATGTTTTTCCCCTTTCAAAGTTGTTTTCCCTCCCATTTGCACATCTTAACTCAACTTAGACTCAAACAGATAACCCAGGACTAGTGGAGGTTAGAGGTGAGATTACACCTGAAATTAAGGCAAAATGGGACACATCGACATCACCCTCTCCAAAATGTTCCATGGGTGTTTATTTCATGACCACGGGGCCATATTTGGTGAAAAATGTGAGTTCTTGCAACATATTTTTAACACCCAAGTTGTCGAGGTTTAAGTGATGAAAGTTTCCTCCATAGGGTGAGCACATTTTTGTGTCCCCTATGTCCCCTTAGTAATTGGGAAGAATATACAAAATGAAATCACAAGTTTAAATGGCCTCCACAGGTCTACCTATCATGAAAAGGTGGTCAAAAGTGAGTTACTTTGCATGAGTTTATAACATTTTTCTAACCACTTAAGTGATTAAACATAACACTAAATGGGGAAAAAAATTTGGTGTCCCCCATTTCCCATTCCACAAAGAAAAAAATGGAAAAAGCTACATCAGGCCTCTAAACCACCTCCAAGATTCTTGGAATGTTGATGTCATCAAACTCAATGTGAAAATAGATGGAGTGAATTTTTTGTCCTAGGAAAAATAAATGGAGTTATAAGGTCCAACCATATATAATTTTGACTCAAAAGTACCCACTGAGTCCATTAAAATGATTTTGAAAACCGGATTCATCTTGCAATTTGACTTTTTAGTCCATTTTAAACATTTTTTCCATGTAGGTGCGCTAGTAAGATGATTTGCCACTAGGGTCCAGATTAAGTATCATAAAATCAAAAACATGGACCATGAGGAGTGTTTAATTCAGTCCAATTTTAAATTTATAAATATGATACTAACTCTTTCCAAGGTATTTGAAACTCTTTGAGTGAGTTCCACCTTGTAGAAAAACTCTTTTGCTACATTGATGGGCAAGTTTCCACATTTTTACACACACATAATTCTTCCTTGATTATTGTACCATAAATTAGGCTCTGTAAAGTTTCCAATGCCATCAATATGATCTCCTAAAACTTCATGATGCTCCTAAACCCCTTTAAACAAGGTGACTAAATCCTTTTAAACATTTATTTCCCAATGCCTTACCTAAAAAAACCCAGTTTTCTTACCTTATACCCGACATCAATTATTTCAATAGAATATTCATAAAATACCTTACAAAAATCAAATCTTTCCCATAAAACTCCAAAATGGTTTTAATTTTCCATATAATCTTTTGGAGGGTATTAACAAATTATAAAAATACCAAAAATAGCCCTTTTGAAGCCTTCGGAGCATTGTTCTTTCATAGATATAACTTGAGCTTCAATAATTAGGATAGTTACACTTCTATGCACATGAAACACACTTGAAAATCATGACATCATGTCCCTCGAACTAAAATGAAAGTGATTTTTTTAAAATTTTGGCTAGAGGAAAGGTTTACATTGACTGAGAAAGATAATTTCAATAGTGGTTTTCTTGTCATGACCAAAATTTTAAATTTTTTATGTTGTACATTTAGAATGAAAAAGACTAGGTCTATCTCATGGACAAGAATATAAGTTTCATATCCATTGCGAAAATAGAGTCACATAACACACAAGAAAGAACAACCAAAATAAAAAAGGATGAAAAGGGAACCAAACAACCTAAATCACCTATGGTACATGCAGGGGATAACCCAATTTCACTGTAGCACTTTTTATCCTTTAGATATTACTCATGTATGGGTATCTATGACTGATTTTGTTTTATAAACCCATTGACTAGTTTGATGAAGTATTACCCGTTTCACACTTTCTTGAGAATTTTTTCTTGATTTTTATGGTGAGGTTCCATTTAGAAATCTCATTACATTCGATGTTTTGACATCTCGTTTCCATATTCTCATTTATTTCAAAATTCATTCCAATTTTTTATTTTCCATTTTATTTTCCATTATCACAAGATTGATTTTTACCATTACAAGTTCACCATGTTCACAACTAACCTTGTGCCTTCCATTGGGAAACTCGCTTCTTATTTTTCACGTTATCCATGAATGTTATTTCTTTAGAATGATTATTTATATATATTTTGAATTTTTAAGCATCATCATATACCTCTTTTTGATTTGTGTTTCATATATGGTCTATATGTTCCTCTTTCACACATACCAACTCATTGTTGACCTTTATATAACTCTCTAAGATGAAGGTATTATCCTTATGACTGAAGATATTCACGAGAGATTCAAGCATTTCCTTTTCCTTATATTTGTCATGAATACAATATAATTCATAAAATAGTAAAGAGAAGGACTCATATTCACATTCATACTCATCAAAAAAAAAAAAAAAAATTTCAAGAGGGACATTGAGATCTTCCATTTGTTTTATTTAATATTTGAACATTTGCACATCAAATGAAGAATAAAAATTATACTCATAATTATCTTGCATATTCATAACATAGGTCATTATTTTAAGACTTTCTTGATGGCCTTAAATTTCTTTTGCAACATTTAAAATATCTTTCATAGATTCCTTCCTCAAATATGCCCCATACTTACCTTCACATTCATTTGAAAAAGCATCACATTGGGTTTCAGGGAGATGATTGGAAACCTAGAAATCATATGGATAGAAAGTTTTTGAAACATACTCTCTCTCGTTATCCACATTTCTTATCATTTGGGGGTTTCCTTATTACAATTCAAGGCGTACTGATCTTCATATTTTTAAACAAAACAACAATATCCATTTTGAATGGGAAGGCACATTTTTTAATTTATGATCCATAAAATAATCATTGTGTTCCTTGACTAGCTCCATCATCTTTAATAACTCTTCCATCAAGATAGGAATTTCAAAATTTTGTTCTAAAGTTATGAAATAGTTGCAACCTCTTGAATCTTTATACACAATGTCTACCCTTGAGTCAATTTCCCTCTTAATAGTATTTTTAATCTCTCATATCAAAAGCAAATTATTTATGGTACCTTTTCCTAGTATGGTGGCATATGACCAATCCATCTTTATATTTCCACCAATGTTTCTATAGAATCTTTTTCTCAATAACATATCATATATAGTTGGAATGTAGCCACTAGTTTTTTGACATTAATCTTATTATAAGGAAACTACACAAGTGCTACCTTGACATTGTTAACTTGATCAATGTGAGGTACTTCTTTGATATCCATGGAATAATAGTAACTAATATTAGGGACAAGGGTGATACCAAGAACATGTGTAATTAATGTAAGCATGATGTTATCTGAGGAACCAAATTCGACTATACAATTATTAAATTTGTATCAATTTACTAGAAAGGATAAGTATAAGGTTTTAATTTTTCCGTAAGAGTAAGATGTGGAGGAAATAAGGTTTTGAGATGTAGCATTGATAAGAGAGGGAAATAACAATTTTTTATTGAGGTATGTGGGGTATGACTTTGAATTACTTCCTTAATAAACTAGACAAGGTTATTAAATTTCGTGGGATGAGTTCTCAAATACTCAAATTCTAAAATTTGAACCTTAGACTTATTAACATGTTCAATTATATCAAAATGGGACTCAGATAGGGGTGAAGTTGTAGATACAATAACGAGAGGTGACTACTTCTTAGAATGGAATTGTTACTATGTTTACCCGTATCATTACATTTTAATGTAGAAATGGGAAGAGAACTTTAACATGGAGAGATAGACTTACCTAAATTGGAATATAGAGAGGAAAGTAGTGATCCTCTTTTCTTTTTTTTAGAGTCTCCAATTTAGGATCTTTGAATTTTTAAAAATATCCTCTCTCTTGATCCTTTGAACAATCAAACACTACATAATAACGACTATTCATATCAGCAATGGTTTCATCATATTCATCATCCAAATATGGGATATATTCACAACAAAGTTTTTTTACAAAATAGTAAATCTCATTAATGGAAAAAATTCCCTCATCATTTTCATATTCAATTTGAGCTTCATCATACTCTTCTTCAGGTCTTGCTTCACATGTGGAATTAATAGGAGGTTCTTCAAGAGCTAATCTTCTTTCTCCTCCACCTATTATGTTTCTATTATGATTTCAATTTTATTTGGATAACCTCTCCTCAAAAAGGTGGCTTGTGAAATTTGTGTCTTCAATGAAATCACATCATTAACCATTTTTTAAACAAGAGAATCAGTGACACCTTCTTTGGAGTTCGACACTTTTACTTACTTTACGTATGTATTACATTAACACTAAGCCATGGAATGAACATAAGATGACTCTAATCTAAATATATATATCATGATAAAGAAAAAGGAAAGTTTAACTAAATGTGCATAAAACATTAAATCAAATGTCAAATGCAAACCTCCTTTGATTTTTGGATGTGATTTTAGATTGTAATTGTTTCCTTTATAAACCGAATGCAACCATACACAATCAAGAAATTTATTCAAGGAAGAGGAATAGATCTCACCAACACGGCTTGATTTCCATTTTTTTTTTCCCTCTTACTACTCTTGGCCAAGTAGAAAGGAGGTTTGACTTATCAAGTGCAAATTTCTTACAAGGAAATGGTGTAAGGTTGAACAAGGTGTACTAGGTTATTTATATAGATTTCCATTTTGGAGAAGCTTACAACCTAGTGAATGTGGGATAAAGGTAAAGTAGAATTAGAAAGGGAAAATTATGATTATAAGAGATTGATTAGAGATTAAAAACTTGTGGGAGTTGGAGGTGATTTAATTAATTACCTAGGATTAATTAATAGAAAAATTAAGCTTATAAAAGATATTTGGAGATGATTCAGAGGGAAATTATTATAATTTTAAGGATTTAAAATATGGATTTAACCAATAAGAGGGTTTATTAATAAAATAAGAGAATAAATGTCTTAACTAATTAATAATGGTCAATTAATTAATTAAAAGAGGATTATAAGTAAAGAAACAATGTTATTTGACATATGAGATGAAGTATGAATCTAGTTAATTAATGAAGTGTTGTTAATTGGTGATACAAATGAAATGTTAGATATTTAGTTAGTAACCCCTAATTATAGAAAAAGAGATGGGAAAGAGGATAAATGATTCATTATGATAACTGTGTCTTGGATGAATAGGTAGAAGAATTGAAAAATGATGGGTAAAAGTTAATTACAATAGAAGATAATATAGATTATAAAATGGAAGTGTTATCACCGGATCACATAACCCTATGGTTTGCACAAGTGTGTGTGCCTGATCTCATAGTATGATTGGATAACATGGGTACTATCTCTAAATTGTGGGACTTCCTACTTGAGATAGACCTCCGAGAAAGCTAGTTCTTGCTCCAAAACTACATGCCACAATATACTCTAATTCAAGAAAACTTAATTGTCCTAATATAACTTTCGAAGGAGCAGGGAGAGAGAGATTACATGAAAACAAATCCTACACTAGAGTAGTGATTCACCACAAAAAGAGTGAATGAGGATAGTCTTCCAATGTGTGAAAGGTAGAAGCAAAATGCATGCTAGAAGAGGTGATAAAAATTCTCCACAATCTAGCAAATACATTCACAAAAAAATTCATACACACACAATGATAATGGATCCCTACGAAAGCGTAATTTAGACACAATATATATGCAATGAGATTGAAGGGGAAAGAGGAATTCAAACAAACAAAGCAAGGGAAGATACATCCCCAAACTTGTATCTATTGCTTTATGATATGCACAATCCAATCTATTAAAGAATAAGGGCACGGATCACCATACAAGTAGTCCACTATAATATCTCGTAGCACATTGGCTTCAAAAAATAATTTTGACATAGTTTTGCTACTCAAAAATTATCTCCTTTTATAATGAGCCCAACACTCTACTTTATAGAATTATAAGAGGAGAGAGAGGGGGAAATTGAAAATCCAAAAATATTTCCTTCAACCACTTGAAATATGTAGTAAATGAAGTGAAATGATATTTTTGCTTGAAAAAAGGCTCCCCATACTGTCCCATGAGTTTTAGCATGATAAATGTCACCCATGCTTCATTGAATGCATCCCAACTACCCAATAAAACATTGTTCGACTTTTTCCACATTTTCTACAAAATAATCATGGATTTCTCATAAAATTATGAATTTCATGATTTTTGTGTGTTAATATTGGAAACAAGATTCCAATGGTACTAATTTTGTGTATTTTGGCTAAGAAATGCAAAAGTTATGGCCTTCTAAGTACAGTAACTATTTTGAGTCTTTAGGCATTTCTGTCATTTAACAGGAATGAGCATTTAATTGAATGGAGATGAAGAATTTTTTTATTTTCATAAATCCACCCTCATCAAAATAAATAAATCAAGTTTTTGGGGTGTATAGTACGTCATGCTCATTCCAAAAATTCAAATTTCATGAAAATCAAAGCTCGGGGTCAGAATTTATGGCCGTTTGAAGTTTGGGAGGGTCAGACATTGAATTTTCCTTTGCATGCGAGATATTTCAGCTATTTAGGGTCTTGTTTTCCTGGATGTCCCTTGTGTAACTTAGGCTGAAAACTTCCACTTCACCCACATCACGATTGTCCCGTTTTACAAATTGGGAAAATTAGCTTTTGGTGTCCCACTTGTCCCAACATCAATCGGGTCATGAGGTCCATTAACCGGTGCATTCTACGCATCTCCTTTGTAGTTAGATATTTCAGCCCTTTGGATCCTATGTGTCCTAGTGTCCCAACTATCCCATGGACCACGCGGGAAAAAAACTTCTAATTTTTCCAATTCCCTTTAACTGCGGATTTTTCATCTTTTTAGGTCCTAAACGTCCTGTGTGAACCTGTGCGGCTTGGACTAAAAATATATAACTTAACCGATTTTCTCTTTCCTTATTGGAACATTCCAACCCAACTTGATTGATTCCTTTGCAAATAGGCCATTTTGGTTTTGCAGGTCCTAGTCATCCCAACGTCCCATGGACCACCTGGGAAAAAAATAGCTGATTTTGCCAATTTCAATTGTTTTTGGTCATTTTAGCTATACAAGTCCCTCATGTCCTAATGTCCTTTGTACATTTTGGGACAAAAATTTCTGATTTTTCCATATTTCACTAGAACAGACCAATTTTTTGGATTTTTTCAATTTTGTCTAACTCCTTGAATTTTTTCTTAGATGGGGGTTAGAAAAGAGCCAAAGGGACCTCCAAAAATTGATTTTTTCTCTCCTTTTACCATTTCTTCCTTTTGGATCTTGAGGAAATTATGCAAGTTATCCAAATTACCTCAAGGGGTGAATTTGGGATAATAAGAAGATGATGACATAATATACGTATCATCTTAGTTCGAATACCTTTTATTTGAGATAAACATATAACAAAAGATTAAAATAACATGAAGATCCATAATACTAATTTTTGTTCATTGTTAAAGGACTAACTCAAATAAAAATACATAAAGCAATGCAATACGAGAAAGTAAACAAGCAAGAATGCAAACAAACAAGAAAAAACAAAAATTAAAAAAATTTAAAGAAATTTGTACCAATGTTTTTGTTATCCAAATTTAGTTCCCAAATGTTTGAGTTATACAAAAAGGGTTAAAATGATGCCCCAAGAAAGGATACATGAAAGGGAGTATACAAAGGAAAAGAAGTCCCATGAAAATCAACGTGCACTATGAAACTGTCCCAAGAAATAATATATGCCAGGAAGATAGACACAACAAGAAAACTAGATTTGTTGATGAAGGAAGATCACAAGATGATCCATATGTCATGAAATACAACAAAAAAGCATTGAAATATGATGGTTTGTAGGATAGATTACAATGTTTAGGGTTTTTTTTTTGATTGTTAGGATTTTTGATTTTTTGATGTTTTGGATTTTAGAGGTTTTACTCATGTTTGTGGATTTTTGATGATTTACCATTGTTTTTTTATTTTTGATGTTTTACCAATGCTTTTTGGATTCTTGATGTTTTACTAATTTTTCTAGATTTTGGAGGTTTTACTAATGTTTTTGAATTTTAAAATGTTTTGAATGTTTTGTATTTTTAGGATTTTAAATAAATTTATATTTTTTGAAATTTTTACGAAGCTATTAACTGAAAATCTAATATGCAAAGATGCCCCTAGCGAGAGGTGAAAATATATAAGGGAAAATTCCATGAATTTATACAAAAATAGGGTCAGCCAGATCAAGGCCATGAAGGATAGGCTCAAAATAATTTCAAACATATGTAAAAGACTAGCTAGGAAGAAATTATCATGCCCTTAGGTGTGACATGATTGTGAATAATGAATCCTCTTTTGGCACCATAAATCAGTTTTCACTAAATGACTTGTCTAAAGTTCCACGCTTGCGTTTTCACATTCAAATGAGTTTATTTCTCTTTAATTTTTTTAATTCCCCAAGCTTAAAAATAGAAAAAATTGAGATGCATGATTTTCATAGGTTCTCAGATCTCTAACCATCGGGATATGTAAGTTTATAGGCTGAAAACTAAATTTATAAAACACAATGTATTTCCCTTACTAGTTAGGTTCAAATTTTCCTTTCTTTTCATGTTCTTTGGTATTTTTAAACTATTTTCAATAAGCTCAATATTACCTCGCCTCAAATATCTAAGGAATGATACATTTATTGTATCTTGTCTGAATTTTATTCTGATTCAATTGGAAAGATGGTATAGGGTGTGAAGGCATTTTTCATCCAGAAGATCAAGCTCTATTATCCTGGCTACTATGTAGTAATCTTATGTATCTATATCGTCTCGTAAGGATATTCTCAAAAAGAGGATTTCAATATCTAGGGGTTTAATGTATTTAGTTCTAAATACCTAAGAATAGGGGGTTGCACTTGTAGGTGTGTGAATGGAAGTGTGAATGGAAGTGGTCTATATTCTAAACAAGTGTTTTATTGGTGGCCTTAGATTTCCATTACCTTGAGGGTAATAAGGTGTAGACCAATTTTGGTGAAAAAAATTGGCACAATGATTTAACTTATTTATTCTTAAATGATTTACCATTGTAAGATATAATGGAAGAAGTTATTCTATAACAGTAGATGATATGGTTCATGATGAACTTGAAAATTTAAGAACATGTGACATAGGTGAGAGGAACAACCTCCTCCCATTTGGTAAAGTACTCAATGGTAGTGATAATGTGTTTGTGGCCATCAGATGAGGTGGGGGTGATTTTTCCTATAAGATTGAGCCTCCTTTTGATAAATGGAAATGATGTTCCGATAAACTATAATGATCTGCGATGATACATGGATCAAAATTCCATATTTTTGATATAGGACACATTTCTTCACATATTAAAAGCATTTTGTTTCCATATTAGGCCATTAGTATCCAATGTGCAAAATATTCTTTGCATGAGGACTATATCACTAGTATGAGCACCAAAGATACCTTTATTCACATCTTTAGTTGTTTGGTTAGCTTCTTCATAATCAACGAAACATAACAAAGTCCCATTGTAGCCACGATGATAGAAATTTCCCCCAAGTAGGGTGTAATGGGATATACATTTGATAAGGGTTCTATTTTGGGAGTGGGAGAGGTCGGGTGATAATGTACCATCTTGTAAGTAGTTATAAATATCGACATACCAGGGGAAAAGGGACAAAAAACTTCACATACCAAAAATTATTATGAAATTTTATAGGAAGGTTTATTTAGATGATTGATAAGGGATTGAAAATATCGTGTATCTGGTGATAAGAGTAACAAGGATCTAATGGTAACCATAACATCCATTAATTGGATTTAGATACTAGAAACTTGATGGAAGTAAATCAAAACAAAATAATATTTTAGGTTTTCCACCATGTGTTTATATTGGATAATATTCTCATCTTTTCACCGGTTTTCATTATTTACTTATTTTATGATAGGTTGGGATTCGTTGAAAAACCTCAAATTGTTTGATGTTCCATCTAATAGCAACTTTAAGAGCTATAATGAGATCTTCATATTTATGATGGGAGTAATAAGTAATATTTATCTTGAGCTATTAAATTTGAATGACCCATCAAAATATACCTTCTAGTTTGATCATTCTTCAACATATAAAATAGAATCATCTTAAAGATCTAGACTTAAGGGTTACGCTCCTGGAAGTGTTGCTTCGGTTGATTGGTCAACAATCAATTTTCCTTTAATTGATTTATGATTTGCATAATAAATTTCAAAATCACTTGGAAAAAAATCCAATTGGCCATCCTTTTTGTAATTGCATGTTTTGAGAAAAGGTATTTGAGAGAGACAACTTTAGATATTAGATTAGTATAGTTTTTCAAAAGGTAATAACAATTTTTTTGAAAAGTGAAGACAACAACCAAGCATGATTTTTTAATATGAATAAATTTGAGATCATATGAGATCAAGATGTGTCTAAGGTAATAAAAAAATATCTCCTTTTTTTTTTGTGTCATACAATGCCAAGAGCGCATTAGTAGAAAATTGGGTAGTAGATATGTATAACAACAAAGGTTCACCTTGGTTTGGTGGTACAAGAACATGCATATTTTTCAAATATTTTTTTATTTAAACAAAGGCTTGTTGGAAATATGGGCCCTAGTGCAAATAAATATCTTTATTTAGTAGATGGATGAAGGAGTGGAACTTTTCTGCAAGTTGTGAGATGAATCTTTAGATGGCCTAAATTTTTACTTGTAGGTTGCAAAACTGTTTGAAGTTCTTATGAAGAGGCATCTCAGTCAAAGAAGTGAATTTTGTGGGATCCACTTAAATTCAATGGTGAGACACAATTAATCCCTTTAGTTTACCTAAACTGTCTCCAAATAAACACTTCTTTGGATTCAAATATACCTTTTAATTCTAGAGTTGTTCAAAGATACGTCAAAGGATAGTTGGGTTTTCTATTCTAGTCTTATATTTTCTGAGGATATCATCTACATAATCCTCCACAATATAATGTAACATGTAATAGAATATTAAAATCACATTTCTCTTATACGTTGTGCATGCATTCTTTAGGCCAAAATGCATTACTTGATATCTTTAGGTGCCCCAAGGAGTAGTAATGGAATTTTTATGTTGGTCCTCTTCCACAATATTTATTTTATTATAGCCCAAGAATCCATCCATGAGGGATAGCATTTCATGGCCAGTAGTAGAATCAAAAATCATGTTGATGTTTGGAAGAGGAAATTCATCTTTAGGACATGATTTGTTGATGTCCCTAAAATATGTACAAATCCTTATACCAACAAGTTTCTTTTGAACAGGAACTATGTTGGAGATCCATTTAGAGTAATCAATAGGTTTAATGAATCCCATTGCTAATAAATTTTATAGCTCCTCTTTGACCAAAATAGCCACATGTAGATGCATTTTGTATATTTTTGTTTGATTGGCTTCATTGATTCATGCACAACTAGGTTATGCATGAATAAAGATTAATCCAAGCTTGACATTTCTACATAGGACCAATAAAATATGTATCAAAAAATTCTCTAAGGATCATATCAAAATCTTTTTGTACACATGAAAGAGAAGCCCCAAATTTCTAAATTATAGGCTCATATTTTGTACCGATGTTGATATCAATAGTCTCCTCAATAAGTAATTTAGATCCATCTTCCATTTATGTAAGATCTAGGGAGATTGAATTCTAACTTATATTTAGTCAATCATGGGTTTGAGTTCCATCGTGTGTGCCATATGTAGATATGTATTATATTAACATTGAGCCATGAAATAAAGCTAACACTAAGCAGATTCTATCTTAACCTAATATAAAAAAACATTAGGATAAGGCATAAAGGAAAGTTTAACTTGTTATGTTGTGGAGCCTATTTTCATGTGTAGAAGTGTTGAAGACTGTACACTAAAATTACTGTAAACTTTCTATATTTTAATTTCTGTAAATGCATTCTTCTCATATGGGTGGTATTTTTACCCATAGATTTATGGGATAGTTTTGGCCCATGGTTTTAGTACTCGTGGTATTGTAAAATCACTTAAGAAGGTGACTATTAATGTGCTTGTGTGCATATGGTAGGGTAGACATATCATTGTATATGTGTGTGAATTTACGAGAGTTTGTTGTGCATAGCTCCAAACATATATTGGTATTGTATTGAGAGAAAGAGGTGGATTGTAATAAAATCCGAGCAAGTGGTTCTTAGTGGACATAGCCCAAATTGGGTGATCCATGTTAAATATTTTCTTTTGATTATGTTATTTTATTTTTTATACTTTTATTTCAGATCTCGTGATATTATTCTACATATTCATTTCAACTATTGTGATTCTATGTGGGATTGTTCTCGCATAATTTTTCCCTTATTTCCTAACAATTGGTATCGGATCCTGGATTTTTTTGTTGAAGTGTTGAATCATAGAGAAATTTTTAATTTGAGTGGTGTTAGAGTAGGTATTTACCTTAGCTCATGTTCACCTAGGTAATTTATTTACCTTTATTGTATTTATCCTCACCCACTTATGTTTTTGGATCTCTTTTTATTTATTTAGATATTAGAGGGATATTATCTAGTTCTTAGGTATAACTCTTCCTTGATTGATGGTATTGACTAGATCCTTGATATCTAGTTCTCTCCTAAATATATGGACATAACTAGTTCTTTGATGGTTAGTTATTTCCTTGATTTATGGCTTGATCTACAACCTTGATTGGTTATTAGATTTTTATTCCTTACATATATAAGCAAGGCCCATTCTCATTATATTTCATTTATTTCCATAATAATATATAATATTGTTGCTCATTTTTTTGGAAAGGTCTACATAAAGTTATTATGGAAAATTACTTTCATCTTATTGATCATTGTCTTTTAATTAACATCTGTGTTCTTGGTTTGGTATGATCTGGTTATCATTCTGTTAGTGAAAAATCATAGCACCCCTAGACGCTGATCAGATTTCTAGGTTGATCACTCTTGCATCCAGTGTGATTGCACAACATGGAAACCTTTCTCCAAGTGTGGGACTTGCAGAAATGAGAAAGGAATCTCTAGAGAAGGCTGGTTCCTGCTCCTAAACTACCTGCCACAAGCTATTCTAGTGCAGGAAAGCTAATCTAAACCTAATCTAACCATTCCAAGGAGACAAAGAGAGAGAGAAAAGGGAAAAACAGCAAAAGCCTACACTAAAACGGTGATACACCAGAGAAGGAGAATGTTGAACATCTATCAAAACTGCCATGGAACAAAGAGAGGTGAGCAATGGGAAGGATGGATAGATGCATCACAGGCCCAAGGATAGATTTCACATAAAAAATGTCCCAAAACTCCATGAACACAGCTCCAAACCTGTAATGAAGAGAGGCAAGAAGAAAACAAGCGAAAAATGAGCAAGGATGGACAGATGCATCACAAAACATGTTTTTGTTGCTTCAGAAGTTTGCACAGAACATCATTTCAATAGTAAAAGGAAAAATGCCATTACAGAGCAAGGGAGGAGGTTTGAACTCCATTTTCAACCTTGGAGAAGAAAAGAAGGGAGGGCAGAGCCAAAAATATGAACAACTTGTAATCATATCAGCCAAATCTAGCTTTTACATTACATGGGTCAAGCCCAGGAGAGAGAAACATGAGAAAACGTGCAAGCCCATTCCTCATTGACTGAAAATGCATTAAATCAGCATGGAGGACCTTAAAAACCCATACCCTATCATTTCTAACCATACTAAAGAAGAATGTGACCCATTCTGCATTAAATTTGGTCACCAAATGTCACTTCGCCATGAACACGCGTCAGATCCATTTCTTGAATTTTCTCTCTCAAACTGAACCAAAATTCAAAATTGACCATGAAATCCTATAGAGAATTTCATAATATTTCTAATGATATGAAGAACATGCAAATCCGAGCTCGGATCAAAAGATATGGGGGTCTGAAGATTTAGGGCAAAAAAGGCTCAAAAAACGGATTTTGAAATTTTTCCCGCGCTCTGCCACTTGGATGACACATGTCAGGAGCTGATTAGCTGAGTGATTCTCTCTCCTCCACCTTTCTGTGGGTTTCCACTTGAAATTTTGACATTTTTATCACTTTGGAGAATTTTCCATTTTTTCCCCGTGTCCCCGCCACTGGGACACATGGCATGCTTTGATTGGTCGACAGGGAGGTGCGGGCATCTTTAACCTTTTAGCTTTTTGGCCAAATTTTTTTCCAAATTCTCCAAGTCCGCCCTAAGCTCCACACTCCCCTTCTCCTTAGGACATGCATCCTCTTTATATTGGCTCGGCCAATGCTCCAAACTTCACCTTTGGAAACTCGGTAAAACATTAAGTAAAAATCTCACCTTTCCTCCGCCGCTCCGATCCACGAAGACACGTGGCACGTTCTGATTCATTGACAAATTCTTTTCGCCTCCCTGCGTCTGCCATGTACTTCTAGCCCGGATGTCCCAAACTATTTGGGACAAATTTTTCCGATCCACCCGATTCGGGCTTCCCTGTCCCTCTTTGAGGCGAAGACACATGGCACATTTCCATTGGCTCTCGGCTCCTTCGGCTTTTTGCGTCCCTCGCATCCCTTTGTTCCAACTGTCCCAGACTGTCTGGGAAAAATTCTTCCGAACCACCTAAAATGGGATGCCTTTGCTCTCGGCCACTTCACCTTTACACGTCCTTCGCGTCCACACGGCCCAGATGTCCTAGCCTTATCTGCACAATAGTTAGTCAATTTTTTCACCTTCGGCCGGTTCGCTTTTCACGTCCCACGCGTCCCCACGGCCCGGATGTCCCTATTTCTATGTAGACCACCTGGAGGCTTTTCAACCAGTTCACACCCCAATGTCCCAACTGTCCCAAGGGCCGTCTTGACCAAGACTTAGCAAATTTTCATGATTTTTTCGCCCCAAGCTTGTTTTTGTAACTTTTTCACCCTTTTTTAGAACTTGCTCTTTTCTTCTTAGATAGGAGAGTTAGAAAATGTTGAGGGACCCCAAAACATGATTTTTGCCTTGAATCAATCTATCTTACTTGGGACCAAATAATTTAATGCATGTTATCAAAATTTACCCTGGGGTGAATTTTGGATAACAATTTGGTGACTCAAAGGGTCATCTACTGCTAGATGAATGATCGTAGTGAAGCAATCCATTGGGCATGGAGTCATGAGTCAGAGCACCGAAAACTAGTCCGAACTTTGAAAACTTCCTCTCGAACCGCTTGAAACCCACCGGACATGGAGTTGTTCTCACCAAAATGCCACTGGAATGGACTGTGCAAGAGCAAAACCAGCACCACAAAAACTATGTACAGAACTGAAAATCATACATGCTCCAAATGGAACATGCAAAGTGTGCACAAGCACTTCTTCCGCTGAAAGAAAATATACCTACTCTACTCTAATCTGAAGCAAAGGCAAGCTAAACAAACCTCGCAATGGTTATGAGAAATAGCTTCCTTTCTCAAAAGTGGTAGCCATGCAAATCATTTGGGTGAGTATGGCTGATTGGATGAGTGGAAAATCAACAAGAAGTTGGTCTTCCACCCAAATCATCAAGGTATCACCTGAAGGAAAATTCAATACCTATTTTAGTTGCTCTACATTTGGATTGAAGAGGTATGACAGCTAATCCTTGGTACTTTGTAGCTCATCCTCATGCTCAGAAGCAAGCATGACTGGTTGTGGCTTCTCCTTTGGCTCCAATGAAGCCAAATACCTGATTGGGCAAGGTATGGTCCATTTGATATGCCCATAGCTCTAATTTTTAACTCCAAAAATGGAGTTCTCTTGTAGACCCTCTTGAATGGATGGTGTGGAAGAAATGGTGAAATTCCTCTATCCTTTCTCTTCCTCTAATGAAGGACATGAAAGATTAAAATCTTCCAATCTTGGTTCCAAAGAGCTGCTATAAGATGCAGGCTGCTGCAAATGAATGTTCTCCTTCATGACAGCAGACTCAAGTGTTTGGAATGTGGATGATGAAAGAGAGAATGGTTGAAACTCAACCGGCTCTTCTCCATCAAAACAGTCCTCCAAATCTGACAGATAAACTGCCTCATGGCTGTCCTGCTGCAAATGCTCCACTTCCTCCATGGTGTCTTCTTGATCTGTAACTTGACCACCATGGTTTCTTTCTCCCTCCAACATTGAGTTTGAGAGATCAAACTCCTCTTCAGTACTAGATCTTGAGAGAGGTGAAGTAGAAGGAAGAACTGAAGGTTCTCCTGTAGCCTGCTTTGTGCTCAAAGCCCTTGGATCTGCACTTTTCTCCTCCACAACTAGAATGTGCTCCTCTTCTTTTGGATCTAGAGTAGCTTCTCCTTCCTCCAATGTTTGAAGACATTCTTGCCCTTGATTGAACTCTTCCTCTAGTATGAATTTTTCCAAGTCAAACTCTTCAATCTGCTACTCTAGAGGACAAGTTGGGACTGCAAGATCTTCTTCTGCTGTAATAAAATCAGTCCTGACCACCATTTGTTCTCCAACTCCCATCTCTTCTGAAGGCTTAACCATCAAGGGGATCTTTGTCATCCCAAATTTGGCAGCCCAAACCCTCAAGTTGTCTGTCATTTCTTTTCTTCTTGGCTCTTCCTCTTGCTGTCCTTGATGACTGATTTTTGCAATTTCTTCTTCCCCACATGGAATTGGGAATGCAAGAGGAGGGATGGGTTGTAACTCAATTGATTTGGAAATTTTTTGTGGTGGTGGAGGTAGAAACTCTTGTTTCCTTGGAGGAGGGGGTATTTCTGTTAGCTCTTGTGGAGGGGATGACTGTTTGGAAGGAAAAAGGAAAGAAGAATTGAGGTGCGGTGGAAGACTGAGAGGTGGAGACATGGGATCAACATTTGGGACAGCAGTTGGGGAGTTTAGAATTTGACACTTTCGCTGAGATAAAATAGATTGGGAAAGAGGAAAAAGAAAGGAATGAGATGGTGTGCTTACCCATTGACAAGGTTGCTTTGAATACTCCTCTCATACACCTCTATTTCTTCAATCCACTTTACAAGTAATGGCAGCGTTGCAATCATGAAGTCAAGCTTCTCCTGAGGGCTGAAGTGTCTTGGAAAAGGGCCTCCCCATGGACAAGGAGTCCTGAAACCAATTTTGAAAGCTCTCATTTGAGCTGTTGCTCTGGACTGCACCATCTCTACCTCCATCTTTTGGATTTTCTCCAATAGACTAGATCTTGCATCCGATTTTCTTCATAACCAGCATACTCTTGCTCTTGGAAATCTCCATAGCCAAAATGATCTTGGCATCGCTGCTTATATGGGTATGCATGCTGATTTGGAGGATTTGTAAAACATGTTAGAGGTGTGATAAACTACTGTTGTTGAAAATGTGAATTCCATGATGGAAATGAAGTCATGATTGCACAACTTCATGGAATGGAAAAGAATGAAATAGATGGAAAGAAGGATGGATGGAAATGGGTTGTTGATTAGATGGAGTCGCTAGATGTGTTTGCAAGTGCCTCCAAAGGCTGGAATCTTCACAGGAGCACACCAACCTATAAAAGATGAAAGTGAAGACCTCTAAGGTCCCACCGTCGTGCCAAAACTGTTAGTGCAAAATCATAGCACCCCGGACACCGATCAGATTTCTAGGTTGATCACTCTTGCATCCAATGTGATTACACAACATGGAAACCTTTCTCCAAGTGTGGGACTTGCATAAATGAGAAAGGAATCTCCGTAGAGAAGGATGCTTCCTGCTCCTAAACTACTCGCGAAAAGCTATTCTAGTGTAGACAAGCTAATCTAAACCTAATCTAACCATACCAAGGAGACAGAGAGAGAGAGAAAAGAGAAAAAGAGCAAAATCCTACACTAAAACGGTGATACACCGAGAGAAGGAGAATGTTGAACATCTTTCAAAACTGCCATGGAACAAAGAGAGGTGAGCAATGGGAAGGATGGATGAGATGCATCACAGAGCCCAAGGATAGATTTCACACGTAAAATGTCCCAAAACTCCATGAGCACACTCCAAACCTGCAATGAAGAGAGGCAAGAAGAGAACAAATGAAAAACCAGCAAGGATGGACAGATGCATCACAAAACATGTTTTTGTTGCTTCAGAAGTTTGCACAGAACATCATTTCAATAGTAAAAGGAAAAAATGCCATTACAGAGCAAGGGAGGAGGTTTGAACTCCATTTTCAACCCTGGAGAAGAAAAGAAGGGAGGGCAGAGCCGAAAAGATGAACAACTTGTAATCATATCAGCCAAATCTAGCTTTTACATTACATGGGTCAAGCCCAAGAGAGAGAAATGCAAGAAAACGTGCAAGCTCATTCCTCATTGACTAAAAATGCATTAAATCAGCATGGAGGACCTTACAAACCCATACCCTATCATTTATAACCATACTCAAGAAGAATGTGACCCATTCTCGCATTAAATTTGGTCATTTGAAATGTCACTTCTGGCCATGAACACGCGTCAGAGCCATTTCTTGAATTTTATCTCTCCAAACTGAACCAAAATTCAAGATTGACCATGAAATCCTATAGATAATTTCATAAGCTTTCCAATGATATAAAGAACATGCAAATCCGAGCTCTGGATCAAAAGATATGGGGGTCTGAAGATTTAGGGCAAAAAAAATGGCTCAAAAACGGATTTTGAATTTTTTCCCGCGCTCTGCCACTTGGATGACACGTGTCGGGCGCTGATTGGCTGAGTAATTCTCTCTCCTCCACCTTTCCACGGGTTTCCCTTTGAAATTTTGACATTTTTATCACTTTGGAGAATTTTCCATTTTTTCCCCACGTCCCCGCCACTTGGGACACGTGGCATGCTTTGGTTGGTTGACAGGGGTGCGGGGCATCTTTTACCTTTTAGCTTTTTGGCCAAAACTTTTGCCAAATTCTCTAAGTCCTCCCCAAGCTCCGCACTCCCTTCTCCTTAGGACATGCGTCCTCTTTATATTGGCTTGGGCCAATGCTCCAAACTTCACCTTTGGAAACTTGACAAAACATTAAGTAAAAATCTCACCCTTTCCTCCACCGCTCCGATCCACGAAGACACGTGGCATGTTCTGATTCGTCGACGGCTCTTTCAGCTCCCTGCGTCACCATGTACTTTTGGCCCAGATGTCCCAAACTATTTGGGACAAATTTCTCTGATCCGCCCAATTCGGGCTTCCCTGTCCCTCTTTGAGGCGAAGACACGTGGCACATTTCCATTGGCTCTCGGCTCCTTCAGCTTTTCACGTCCCTCGCGTCCCTTTGTTCCAACTGTCCCGGACTGTCTGGGACAAATTCTTCCAAACCACCCGAAATGGGCTGCCTTTTCTCTCAGCCACTTCACCTTTTCACGTCCTTCGCGTCCTTCGCATCCTCACAGCCCAGATGTCCCAGCCTTATCTGCACAATAGTTAGTCAATTTTTTCACCTTCAGCCGGTTCACCTTTTCGCATCCCGTGCGTCCCCACAGCCTGGATGTCCCAATTGCTGCATGGACTGCCTGGAGGCTTTTCGGCTGGTTCGTGCCCCGATGTCCCAAGGGCCGCCTGGACCAGGACTTAGCCAATTTTCATGAATTTTTCTGCCCCAAGCTTGTTTTTGGCAACTTTTTCACCCTTTTTAGAACTTTCTATTTTCTTCTTGGACAGAGAGTTAGAAAAAGCCGAGGGACCCTTAAACATGATTTTTGCCTTGAATCAATCTATCTTGCTCGGGACCGAAGAATTTAATGCATGCTATCAAAATTTACCCCAGGGGGTGAATTTTGGATAACACATTCCTTTTAAGTGGTAGTCATGATAGATAATGGATAATTAAAGGTTGATAAATTCAATGGGAAGAATTTTAGTCTTTCATATATGCAGTGGAATATTGCATTTATCGGAAGGATATTTATATTTTTTTGTCTAAAAAGCAGGGAACAAACCCTCAAGCATGATAGATTTGGAGTGGCATTTTCTAGATAGGAAGGCACTTGGGAAAATATGACTATGTATTGCATCTTCATTATTATTTAATGTTTCAGTGGAAAAGACTACAAAAAGAACTCATGGATGCATTAGGAAGTTATATGAAAACCCTCTCCCTCTAACAATATTTTTCAATGAAAAATTTGTTTAATATGAATATGCTTAAGAATAGTTTAGTATCAAATAATTTGAATCATTTTAATATAGTTTTGAATATGATAGTTTCAGTTACAATAGAATTTTATGAAAAATTTAAGGCTTTATAATTTTTTTGCTCCTTACATGAGAGTTAGAATAACCTAATAATGGTAGTAAGAAACTCGGTTCCAACTAACTCAAAGTTGATGTTTGAGGACATTGTAGATGTGATTCTAAGAGAGAAAATGTGAAGAAAAATATCTAGGTAATTTTATACTTTCGGGAATGCTTTGATGGTGGAAACTAGAGGGAGATAAAATAATAGAGGAAGCCATGGAAAATTGAAGTATCAAGAAAGGTCAAAATCTAAAAGAAAGATGGTATGTTTGGCAAGTGTGGAAATCTTGGGAATGCAAAGAAGGACTATTGGGAGCTTTGGGAAAAGAAGAAACAAAAAGAAGAAATAAAGGAGGTGAGTGTGGAAACAAGTAATTTCTTCTAGGATGTTTTCATTATTTCTTTGCATAGTATTTTTGAATCTTGGGTTTTAGATTCGGAGAATATTTTTCATGATACTCCACATAGGCGTTACTTTTTTACTATGTTCAAGGGGACTTTGGGTATGTTTTTCTTTATGATGATGTACCTTGCAACGTAGTTAGAAAATGTTTTTTTCATGTTAAGATGCATAATGGGAAGACATGGCTAGTGAAGGATGTCGACATGTTCCCATATTAAGATGAAACTTGGTATTGATAGGGAAGTTGGGAAATGATGGTTGTCTTGTGATATTTACAACACAATCTAGGAATGTTACCAAGTGTGATATTTTGGTGGAAAGAGGTAGGAAGGTTGGAACCTTGTATTTAACCACTTGGTAATAATAATGCTTTTAATCTTGTGGATTCAAATGTAGATACAACATTATGGCACTATAGGCTCGATCATATGATCCATAAGGGCATGCAGATCATAAATAAGAAAGTTTCTAGATATATAGAAATAGATTTTTATTTCTGTGAGAATTATGTATATGGGAAGTAGAAGTGAATAATGTTTCTCAAGGTGGAACCATGAAGAAATAGAATAAGTTGGTGCTTTGGTACATTCGATGTGTGGGGATGACTCGGGTATCATCTCTTAGGGGTTCAAATTATTATGTTACTTTTATTGATTATGCAAAAAGGAAAGTTTGGGTATTTTGTACTAGAAATAAATTTGATGTATTTGAAACTTTTATTAAATGGAAAACCTTTGTATAGAACGAAACATGTCTTAAGGTAAAATTTCTCGGTTAGATAATGGAGGGGAGTATTGCAGTAATGATGTTAATGATTATTATTCTAAGATTGCAATCCATAGATAAAAGATGGTTCTAGGAAATCTGTAGCGAGAATGGGGTGTCGAAAAGGATGAATAGGAAAAAAATGGAAGGTGCTAGGAGAATGAGGTTACATGCGAAATTGCCTCTTTATTTTTTTCCGTAAGTAGTGAGCACAACTATGTACTTGATAAATAGAGGTCCCTCAGGTGCCTTAGATAGAGGCATACCCGAGGAGGCTTAGTCTGTAGGAAGTTTTATTATTCATTTCTTATATTCTTTGGATGTGAGGTTTTTTTCCATATTGATAATGATGATAGGACCAAGCTAGAGGATAAATTATAAAAATGCACTTTCATTGGTTATGGTGATGATGAGTTTGGATATAAATGTTGAAGTATTAAGGATAATAAAATCATTTGATCTAGGGATGTGTTATTTAATGAGAAAGTTATGTATAACAAACAATTACAGAAAACATGGAAGAATATAGGAAAGAACATGTAGTGGTAAAGGATCTTCCAGATGGGAAAGTGACACATGAATAAGATTAGGAACATACCTAACAGAACCCTAAATTCCTATATTGAGTAGGTCTTCTAGGGTAAGAAGATAACCAGAAGGTTTTTATCCTTCTATTAATTATTTATTACTCATTGATAGCAGATATCAAGAGACCTTTGATTAAACAATGCGGGTAGATTTCAGGAATAAGTGGTGGAAAGCCATGGATGAGGAGCATTAGTTTCTCATGGAGAACTATACTTGGGATTTGGTAAAGCTACTTGAAGGAAAAATAGCATTGTAGAATGAGTGGGTATACAAAGTTAAATAGGAAGGAGGAAGGAAAAGATACAATGCCCGTTGGTGATCAAGGGGTTTAAACAACAAAAAGGTATAGATTTTAATAAGATATTTTCTCTTGTAGTAAAAATGAATTCTATTAGAAATATTCTTGGAATAGTGGCAGCGAAAGACTTGCACTTAGAGAAGCTAGATGTAAATACTACATTTCTCCATAGTGATTTGGAGGAGGGTCTATATATGCACAGTGCCAGAGGGCTATGTGGTTAATGGTAAACATGAGATCATGTGCAAACTGAAGAAGAGCTTCTATGGCCTAAAAAAATCTCCATGCCAATGGTATAAGAAATTTTATAGGTTCATGATGGAGCATGACTATATTAGATTCCATTTTGGCCATTACATGTATAGAAAGAAATTTCAAGATAGTAGTTATATTATCATGTTATTATATGTGGATGACATGTTGGTTGTAGGTAAAAACATGCAAGAAATAAAAGTAATCAAGAAGAAGCTAAGTGACTCATTTTCTAGGAAGGATTTGGGAGAACCAAAAAAATCCTTGGTATTTCATAGAGGTAGAAGAATTCCAATTTTTATGATATACCCGGGAAACTTACTTGCAAGGCTTTTAATCGACAATAAAAATCTTAATGGTAACCCTAAACTTAGAAATAAAACCAATGGCTAACTATACCCCACCACGCGTAAGGGAAGGATCAGGTTTGGTGAAATATGGAAGACCTAGTAGAAGAAAGGTACAGAGAAGAAAAGTAGATTAATTATAGTGAGGCATGGGAGAGGTAGATAAAAAAGTAGTGGGATGTTGTAGAGTGAATGACGTTGAGGAGAGAGATGGATCATGAATGATTTGAATTTAATGTAGAAGACATGGAGCTAGAGCATCAGGAACTCCCCCATTTGGGAAAGCATGATAGGAACACCCCTCACCCTCACGTAGAAGCATACCAATAGAGACAACCCGCCCGCATGAACGCATCGAATCTACACGAAACTTTTCCCGTGCACTTGGTTTTCTAGTATCTAGTACAAAAAATAGTCAACAAGATAATTTAGGTAGTGGGAGAGTAGGATTAAGTCATATAGAAATCACATCAATGACAATAAAAATGTATTTATTATTATTTGGAGGTACCTTTTCAGGCATATCATCCACACATAATTCAAGCGCCTGAAATTTTGGATTCACTTACTGGGAGTAGTAACACATTGTAGACTATATGGGTGTAGTTTAGTACTACTGTTGGGACACAGGGAAGTACATCTTCTCATCTTTCTTCAGCTACGGTGGAGGATTAGGAGGTATATCTGGTTCTAGTTCTAGTGGGTCTTGTTGTTGCGGAGGAAGAGGAAACATATGAGGTTTTGGATCAAGTGGGAAATGTCTGCACCAACCCTTGAATATTTACATGGAGATGTCTCTTCATCTTCATGAATATAGGGGCATAGAAGATGTTGTGGAAAACATGTACATGTGTGAAATCATGTGGCACACAAAAGGAATCATGGATTCTAAGTGCAGGAAAGTCAACTCACCAAGATGCGTTATAAGGGCACGCAAACAAGCGGTACAAAGTTTGACCCTAATCAGATTTGTGTAGACTATGTATCTTTAAAAGATGATTTCCTTAAAGAGTTTCACATCCCTGATTTTTAGTAGAAGAGTATAAGTACGCTCAAGGATATTAATTGAGGCACTACTGAGAATGTTAGAGAGTATGATTCCCATTTCAAAAAACTTGTATGTAACCTTTCTTATGATATTAATGCAAGCTAAAATGCACAATGGTTTTTTGCAAGTCTGATTACACATTTTAGAAGGGTGCTATCACATAAGAAAAAGACCGATCCATACAAAGTGCTTGAAGGAAATTTATGCATTGAGGAATTTGGAAGTATAAACACTGGTCTGAGCCCATTTTTGGAAGCAAATATCGTATCCATGATGAAGAAATTGGAGAACCTATCAGAAAATTCAGCACATGAGATGTGCATGGGGATTTGGTGCACAAATTGTGAAGTGGAAGGTCACACCAAGGATAGTTGTCTCCATGCAAACTAGTAAGCTCATTTTTCTAGACTATGAGATATGTCATTTAAACCATGATGTTAGCCACTACCCATTATTATAATGTGTAATAAAGAAGAAAGTCTCTTGCTACTATAAAATTTATAGGTCCATGAATCATGACATAGAAGACTCAGTAGGTTGATTCTTCATATCCATGATGCTATAGATATTGGTGTATGATAGAAAGGAGTATCCATAACTATAAAAACAAGAATAAGCATCAAGATCAAGATCACAATCAAGTGCACTATGATCGAACGAAGGGCATTTCGAACCAAGTCATGAAAGAGGTAGAGGATACCATGGTGGATTTAGATCACAAGGCCCTAGTGATGGACAAGGCATGTTTCCTTGTGAAACATGTTATACATGTGGATCTCCACCACTACATGTGTGAATGTCCTCAAAATATTACATGTTCTTTCTATGGAAAGAATCTTAGCTATGAGGAATGCCAAGAAGTATATGAGCATCTTAGTAAGAAGCATAAACAGAAATCAAAGGCACGGGATGGTCGAGATACAATGTACTGTGGAAAATGAGTGGATTCCTAGGTTAGAACTAGAATATGAGGCATTTCCTATAAAGACAACTACCCATGTTGAAGCAGTGAGTGCCAAAGAAGCATTATAGTAAAATCCTACCATCATTAAGGAGGAGGTTCTACATGCATGGTACCTAGATCCTTTCCATTAGAAGGAGGTTTATCAGGAAACCATGAAGGTACTTAGAAATCTTCAGGGTAAAATATAGTGTTTAAAGGAGCAATCACGGAAGATGGAATAAAAGATAGTAGAAGAAATGGTCCAGTTTAATATGGATGACTTGAAAGAGGTTTGTAAGATATTGTGCCAAGATAATATCATTCCACTTTGTTAGAGAATTGGTTAAAGAAAAATACTCCATGCATAAGTATTAATACTTGAATGGAAGATCCTCGCATGCAAACCCACACTCATAGCTTAGACTATGACAAGGAAATCTCTCTGAATTTTGTTGTGGATGGGTGGAATTTGAGTAATATATTGATTGTTATAGGTTATGAAGTCAATGTTCTTACTTTATATGCATGGGTACAAATGGGGAGGCCTCTATCAGTAGCCATCTTCGAATGTATTTTCATGGCTAACCGAACTAAGATGTACTGCATGGAAAAATGTAAAAAGGGTCAATTAATGAGGATTTTTGGTAGGTGAAGGAGCAATAAATGCACTAAATTTTTCAAAATCTATATAAGGAAGGGATACGAGTTCATTTTTACCATTGTAAATCACAAAAATTGAACGAGCTAAGTGCAAAACGAGTTGAGTGAATCGTGTTGAGGTGCAAAGAGTGTGAAACTAGACATGGAGAGTAGATTTGTGTGTAGGGAATATTATGTCCCCATTGGTGAAGATTTTGAGTGAATAAGAGAATTAGGAAAGAGCTATGACACATGATTTCAACTAGGGCATGTGGATTCGAGCTAGGGTTTTGGAATTTCTCGTACATATGGCACCAAAGAAAGTACACATCGGGAGGAGCCAAAGGGAAGAAGAAAGTGAAATTTCCATCGAGAGTAATTTCTTGGAGATGCAATACCCAAGGCATGATAGTGGGACAAGAATGGGATTCTCACATCTAGAAGTGCAAGATAAGTGATTACAACCACCGCACATCGGATAAAAAAAGGAACAAGATGCAATGTTGAATATGAAGACAAAAAGTGCACATCGGAGGACATGTCAGTGTATGATGACACTGGAGAGAAGATGCTAAAGTATACTTTTGTTTCCCAATTGTATAAGATCCCATATTTTGGCAAGTATGAACCTTTATATCAGTGGTTGATGAGCAGGGTACATGAAGACTTTTTCTATTTCACCGGTTATATGATAAGGATTATAACCACTTTGATTTTGAATATAAAAATATTAAAGTGCACAGGAGTGGATCTGAATAGTGACTTGATAGATAAAGCAGCCATCTTGTAGACACAAAAGGAGTTAGGATATACCAAGGGTCCGTGTAGAATGGATATCAAAAAATATAAGAAATATCCAAAGGGTACAAACAATGCACATATAGTGACCAAATTGAATGATCAAGAGAGAAGGTCCCAGAATATAATGTGGCTACACATTGGAATTAGAATTTCACAGGAATAATTTACAACATATCGGGCTACATTGCAGAAAATATCATCGAGGAAGCACACATAGGTGAGAAAATAATTTTTGGCACTGCCCTTTTTTCCCTGGTATTTATGGAGATCAGAGTGCCCGATGGGCCAAAGAACAAGATCTGGGAGTACCCTTGCAAAATAAGTCCCTTGCGGAAATATTTGACAAGTACTTGTGTGAAGGGTCAATGAGTGGGCCATTTAAGAAAAGGGCAGAGATGTGGTATGATAGGCTCTACGCGGCATTTGAAGAGGAGTGGCACATCCTAAAGGAGTTACCTTTGGTGGTGGGAAAGGAAGTTCATTTCACGGTGTATCAACACTTCTACATCGTATAATTTGCAATGAAAGATGGGACTTGGAGCCCTTGGTGTAAACTACCATATGACTTTATAGCGTGTTACTTCCATGAATCACTCCATCATTTCAATAATGCGCAATGCCTGAATTTTGTTGTAGACAAGGTAGACTATGAGTACCACACACTATGTAAGACTTATGTATATCCATGTCAGAATGCCTACAATGAAAGGATAATTTTAGACATGATAAACATGAATCCTATGAGTTTGGCAATTAGAGACAGTGAAGCCACACTTATATAACTTCATCTTAATCCTAAGTTGGAGGGTAAAAAATATGTGGAGAATGAGTTTGTGCTCTCAGGGCTGCCTAAGGGTAAGCATATAGTGGAGAATGTACCATCTCTGAAGCCCACTAAACCTATAGAGGTAGATGATGAGGAGGAAGAGTGTGAAGATAGTGGTGGCTTGGTACATAGAGGACAAAGGAAACCCTTAGACAAGGTAGAATATGAGCATGTAAGTACTCCACCCTAGGCACAAGAAGAAGGAGACAAAGAATTGGAGGTAGGAGCAGACCCTAAAGAACACTGCTTTAAGAGGGTGTTCAAATGAACAAGAACTCAAGGCACTACTCCAAAATTAGTATGGAGATCACCATGACTCTCTCCATAGAAGGAGACAACTGAGAAAAGGAGAAAATTGAAGCTAAATGAGGAGGTGGAGGAGTCTGAAGAGAGCATGCCTGGATCTCCAATATAACCAGAGGATGTGGAAGAGCCCAAGGACAAAGAAATGAGGGTTGAGGAAGAAGGGGTATAGAAGTGAGAAGATAAAGAGAAATATACCACTCAAGACATAGAGGATCTAACTCCAAACCTTCGTGCTCAAGCGCCTAAGGGCCAAGATCAATGAGAGAAAGTGGAGAGTATGTTGGAAATTATGGGATATAAGGAGGATAGAAGTAAAATTGTCTATGTGTGATTCCAACATAAAGTGGGCCTTAAGGAATTATATAGATGGGAGTTCATGGACCTTGACATGGTAACCATGCGTATGAGGAAATAGTTGTCTGGTCCATGAAAACTCACATGGACAAGCCAAATTTTGATGTGTGTGAAGATTCCTATGCATTAAGAAGAATGTTAAAGTCACCATACAATAGGCACATAACAATGAAACCCATGTTTATATTTGATGAACATGTAAGTAATGCCTTAGTGAAGGTGTCTATAGAGGTGGCACATAGGAATGTCTATAAATTTACCACTATCAAAGCACTAAGAGAAGAGATCAAGGAGAAAGATGCATAAATAGCACGTTTGAAAGGAGAGGACTTAGAGAAGAAGAATAATAGGATCCTTATTGGCCTAGAAAAGGATATCAGGGATCATGTCCTATAAGAAAGACAACACTTAAATCACAAGGTACCCAAAATGTTCCCTTGGGCTATGCACTATGTGCATACCTTAGATGATCTGGTGCTTGAGGATGCACAAGTTCGGAAGCCAGCACCAAAGGACCTTGAGAAGAAGGTACAGAAGGTAAAGGTCATGCTACAAATATTTTATCATAAAAGGCATTACTTCAAACCTTGCAGGAGGATCTGAAGAAAGTGGACCAAGAACTGAACATATGTGTAGCTCCAGAGGTAGTAATAAGGATCGGAAAATAGCCAAAGATGATGAAGTCCTGAAAGTAATGAAGGATGGGACATTAGGACATGCACAAAGATTGGCACTAGTCAAGCAGAGGTGTGAGGCCCTTACAGTGATCAAGACACCCATAAGGAAAAATTGGATGAGATTGGAAAACATATAGCGCAAAAGATGGATCTGTTAGAAGGAAGAATGTCTGCTATGTCCAACATTATTTTGGTGCTACAAAATGAGAAGGGAGAAATTTCCCAAGATGAGTTGGAATCTATTGTAGTGGACATTCTAGAGAAGATAGAAGCTATACTAATTGAGTGGTAGACATTGGAAGAAGAGATAAAAGAAGAATATCTAAAATTAATTATTTCGGTTGAGATAGAGGATGTTGCATAGTGAGAGTTCATTCTTTATGTATAAATTATTTCATTAATTTCCATTCTTTATTTATTATTCAAAGATCAGCCACTATCAATGTGGAAATGTAGTTTAGTGTGGGGTAATGTTGAGCAGATAAGAGTATGATGCGAAGGAGAGGGCACAAAGAGTATTCATACACATGAGTAAATCACAGTCAAAGGTGCGAAAGGATAGGGAAGGAAATGCACATGAAAGACAAGGGAAGATTTAGGACTTAGCCACTTTCACATGTATGGGTTATTTTTGGAGATAGCATGCACAACACACAAACCGATAAAGACTTATGTGAAATGTATGGGCTATTATTAGAAGAGTGGCTACTAAGAACTTTGTATGGGTTTAGGCTAATAATAGAATTGCTACTACCAGTTAACCAAAAGAGATCTATTGTTAGCACACTTGCATGTGTGGCTATTATTGTAAAGGTGCATGGCTATTTTCAACATGTGACATATTTTAGGAGTTATGCAAGTGGTGAAGGGAAAGTCCCCACCCTTATAAATATGTAGTGATCTGCATAGTATAGGAGGACTATGTGAGAATTGAATTGTTGTGAGATTATGTTGCTAGATCTGATGCACACATGAGCTTATGGTATTACTTGTTGTAATAAGCTTCTATGTATTTATTGTGTTTAATATAATGGAGTGTATTGGTTGAATCAAGGTATTAATCATGAGTATAACTAGTTCTTGCATGATTGACTTCATTATGGTTATTATTTAAATTTATTACTCTTTAGATCTAGATTTGGACATGCTCTATAGAATGTTATATTAATTATGGATTTGAATGCATTAAGTCTTCATCATGCTAACATCCTACAACAACAACCCTAAATAGGGGTCTTGTATGTTTGCGCGTTTCGGGTGAGCACTTAGTCTAGGCTGATTGAAGTGCCAGTGTGCCTAGGTTATTACTGGTAAATTCTAGGTTGCATCACTATGTTCAACTTTGCTTGGTCTTCATATACAATAATTAATTTTTGAGAATATTTCTTAGAGGAAATCCATTGTACAAGTGGGAGATTTTTATGTTTTGGAGCTTTTTTCATGTGTGAAAGTGTTGAAGACTATACACTAAAATTATTGTACACTCTCCACATTTTTCTTGCCATGTTTCTTGGCCGGGCCGACAGCCCCACTAGTAGGGGTTCGAGGTGCATCCTCGAGAAATGTTTTTGGCCTCAAAATACATGTTTGATACCTCAAGAAATGTGCTCTTCCCATATGGGTAGTATTTTGACCCATAGGTTTATGGGAAATTTTTATCCCATGGTTTTAGTACCCGTATTGTAATTTTTTTAACAATTTTCCTATTGATGTTTTTATGTGCATATGGTAGGGTAGACATATCATTATAGATGTGTGTGAGTTCAAGTGTGAATTAATGAGAGTTTGTTGAGCATAGCTCCAAACATATTTAGGTATTGTATTGAGAGAAAGAGGTGGCTTGTAATAAAATATGATCAAGTAATTCTTGGTGGATGTAACCTAAATTTGATGAACCACATTAAATATCGTCTATTTGTTATGTTCTTTTATTTTTTGCACTTTTATTTCAGATCTGTGATAGTATTCTATATATTTGTATCTACTATTGCAATTCTATGTGTGATTGTTCCTTATATTTTGTCCCTTATTTCATAACATAAATAATTATGCATAAAATATTAAATCAAACATCAAATGTAAACCTCATTGCATTGTAGGATGTTCTTTTAGATTATAGGTATTTCCTTTATGAACCAAACACAACCATGCATGATCAAGGAATTTATTCAAGGAATAAGACGAGATGTCACCAATATGGCTTGATTTCCATTTTTGGTTATTATCTTACTACTCTTGGCTAAGTAGAAAGGGGGTTTGAACAAATATTTCAAATAATGTTAAAGTTATCTTATCAAGTACAAATGTCTTACAAGGACATGGTGTAAGTTTGGACAAGGTGTTGTAGGTTCTTTATATATCTTTCCATTTTTGGAGAAGCTTGCAACCTAGTGAATGTGGGTTAAAGGTAAAGTGAGATTAGAAATGAATAAGTTTTATTAGAGAAGATTAATTAGAGATTAGCAACTCATGGGAGTTGTAGGCGATTTTATTAATCAACAAGGATTAATTAATAGGCTAAATTAATCTTATAGAAGATATTTTGAGATGATTTAGAGGGAAATTACTAGAATTTAAAGGATTTGAAAGAGGGATTTAACCAATAAGAGGGTTTATTAATTAAATAGGAAATTAAAAAATCTTAATTAATTAATTAAAAGTGGATTATACTAACAAAACGACATTAATTGGCATCCGGATGAAGAATGAAGCTAGTTAATTAATGAAGTGTTGTTTATTAATTGATGAAAATGAGAATGTTAGATAATTAGTCAAAAAGAAATAATTATAGTAAAAAGATAGGAAAGGGGATAAATAATACAATTTTTGTATTAAAACTATGTAGTTATATTTCGGTGTCTACACTTTCCATTTGGATTCTTCACTTTCCCAAAAAAAATCAAATCATCTTTTACTTTGATGGAATATTCTTTGGAATTTTCAAGAGTTCAAGGTTGAGATCTCTATAGGATAAATATGACCTTGGGAAATTGTGTATTTATGAAGAATCTATTTTTGTTATTCTTAGATGGTGAAGCTTCTATAGGTATTCTTTTTAAAAAAATTGAAATAGGGCACAAAAATATCTCATGAGTTCATTCAATTCTTTCATCATTTGTACCAGTTAAAGAAGAAAATCTAGAGAGTATTCATCTGATTTAAATATTTGTTCAAAATTAGTTCTAAAATCATTCCAATTAATGACGGATCGAGAGAGGAAGAGGTAAAACCATTTAGATGCTTTCTCTTGAAGTGACTCCACGAACATAAGTATCTTCATGTTCAAATCCAAGAACTCCACTTACAGTGATGAAATTTGTAATATCTTCTTCAAAAATTTGATTTCCATCATCTTTTAATTCCGAAACATTCTCGCGGGATCACTTAGACAATTCATGGAGAGGTGTTATAAGAGAAAGTGGAAAAATATTCCTTCCCCATGGAATAAGTGGTTGAGGTTCTTCCATTTCTTCATTAAATTCTTCTTTTCCTTCTTCTCCTAGGGGAAGAATAGCTAACAATTATAAAACTAGAGATTTGGGAGGAGTCTCAAATAAATTCCTTGTTGTATCACTCAATGTGCAAAATGGATATGATGCTTAAGAGAACTAATATAGATTGTTTCAGATATTATATTGATGTCTTTGAGGAGCTTCAAAATTTTGATCAATAATACCTCTTAATCTATCTAATCTGGTGTATCTCTTTTTATCCAACTTGTGAGAAATTTTGCAACAAGAATTTGAAAGGACATGACCAAAAACAATAGTGGTTTCTAAGCATCAAGCTTCCTGTTCTTTTTGAAATTTTAATGATTTTTTACTATTTATGGATTTTTTGTATATCTTATTTTTAGGATTTTGTTGATCGTTGTAAGGTGAATTATAGAAAAATGTTCCCCATAGTGGGTGCTAAATGTTTTTGGGAAATAAGTTGTCACAAGGGAAAATTAGGGGTTTTCACCAACACTCTAAGACTAGGTCCTTTTGTTTAGGAATGTGGAAGCTCTATTTATTGAAAATGGGACATATTTACACTACTCTAACCATCATGGGCAGCCTTTTGACTGGGGATCACACATGAATAATCAACTAAACCCATGTGAAAAAAATATTTGGAGGAAATTTGTGTGTATGGAGAGAGGGAGAAATGAAGAAGGGGTTTTACTCAATAAATAAAAATCTAATTCTATTGACATAAAACCATAATTTTTTCAAGTTAAAAATGATAAGGCACCATGTCAAGGAAAAGAGGAACAAAACATAAATAAATTCAATTTCATTTACATAATATTGCATAAGTAACCATGCACATGTAATAAAGTGGAGATGGAGAGGAAAAAATAAGATAAGGAGATAGAATAATTGTAGTTTCTTATTTGTAGTAAGAAAATAAGAGCTATTAACCAAGAAAATATAAACTCTTGGATTGGATAATCCATTCCAATTTATAGATTTATAATTTATCTCTTCATATACCCCCATATAACCTTTCATAGTCCCACCACTTGTTACCTTTCACATTCCTCTTGGAAAGAAAAATAACTCCCTTTATTATTAATGAAAATGGGAATTTTACAATGAAAATTTACAATGGTCACTTAAGTGAATAAGAAAAAAGATCCATAAAGTACAATTTACAATGGAGAATTAGAAAGTAGAGAGAGTGAACATAGAGAGAAGAGATATGGAATGAAGAATCTCTGAGTTATCTCTAGATATTTACTGTAGTGAACTCCTGATCCTTTGAACACTCTTTGAAGTTGATAAATCCTTCTCTGCACACATTCTTTATTAGACTTCCTCTTTTTGGATTGATCGAATGATCAACTTCCATAGCCTGATCAAGTACTCTTCTAATCTCTGAAACATTTCCATGTCCATCCAACCTTTCTTGCATTTGATACACTTGATGTTCATAATGAGACAACTTGTTTGCATAGGGTGATCTTGGTGATAATGTAACCAAATGACTACAGTTGCTTCTAAGACACAATGAATCACAAAACTGATATCCTATAATATGTGATGGGCGAAGGTGAGAGACTGAATGAAGAATGATTCTAACTTTTGATCTGCCCATATGATGAGATGAGAAATACTTTGATACCAAATTTAGGTAACTAAGAGGGCTTCCCTTCTGCATGAACCATAATTCAACTGAAAGTGCATAGTACAAATTCATGGATTTTTCAAGTCATTATGAAGATCTACACTATTTTAAACATATGTAGGTGTTTTTTTTTAGCATGAGAGGTTCAACATCCTTATTTCTTAACCAATATTTTAACACTTCCTATTTTTATCAAGAATTTTTTTGAGAAGTCCATTTTAGTTACCAGTTGATTAATTTAGCAATTTTGAGTTTCCTTGATGTTCAAAGGGCAATGGAAACTTTGAGAATGAAAATTTTTAGCACTTAATTTTTATAGTAGTGAGGCTTAGGAATACTTATAATTTTTAGATGTGGGTCTTCACATTGTTTTAATGGAATGAAATTAGTCTCAAAATTTTTCATTTTGCAATGTGAGGCTTTACTCCAAATTTCCAAGGATTTCAATAGTCAAATTTTTTTAGTTTTGAAAAAATATATGTTTTTAGATTAATATTTCAAATATATGTAAAACTAATACCTAACATCAATGGAGGAATAAAAATATTTTTATTAAAGGCATTTTTGCAAGGAAGCTACACTTAAAATATCATGGAAAATAGACATGGGGTTTGGGAGATATGATAAAAAAGAGGTTATTGGGCATGGAGGATGTGGAAATAATTTTGGTAGAATAATGACACACCAATAGTAATGTTGGTTAGTAAATAGCACGAATGATCTCCAAAAAGGTTAAGTGTTGAATCAAAATTGTATTCCCCTATCAAAATTGTTTTCCCTCCCATTTACACACCTTAACTCAACTTAGACTCAAAATGGATAACTTGGGTCTGGAGGAGGTTGGATGTATGGGTTATCCCTAAAAATAGGGGAAAATGGGAAATAACTCCCTCTAAAATTTTCCATGGGTTCTTACTTCATGAGGATGGGGTTAGATTTTTTGATAAATGTGAGTTGTTAACATGTTTCTAACACCCAAGTTGTCACTTTTAAATGGAAAAAAATTTCTCCATAGGGCGAGAACATTTTTATGTCCCCCATGTCCCTTTAGTAATTGGTGAAAGTTAATTATTGACATCACATGTTCAAATTTCATCCATGGGTCTATATATCATGGAAATGTGGTTAAAAGTGAGTTATTGTGAGTTTATAACATGTTTCTAACCACTTAAGTGATGAAACATAACTCTCAATGGGGGATAAAAATTTAGTTCCCTCTTGCACCAATGGGAAAATGTAAAAATGGGTATTAGGCATCCAAAACCACACCCAAAATTCTTGGAATGATTATTTTATCAAATTCAATGTGAAAATAGACTAAGGAGTGAAATTTTAGGCCTGGGAGAAAGACATGTAGTTTGGAGGGAAAACATTATATGATTTTTATTATAAATGACATAGTGATTCCTTCTCACCATTATCAAGACCTTATTCAACTTTAAATTTTCCTTTTTAATCGATTTTTCATCTTTTCCCATGCGTGTGCACCAATAAATTGAGTTGCCACGAGGGTCTAGAATGAACATGATAAAATCCAACACACAAAACATAGCGAAGGTAAAATTAACTCCACTTTGACCTTTGGTTATTCTCCTAAATCTTCTCAAGGTTTCTAAAACCCTTTTAGCAAATTCAGCCTTGTAAAAAGTCTCTTGTGTTGCGCTAATGGAAAAACTTCTACATTATTAGAATGCCGAATTCTTTCTTGATTAGTGTATCATGACATAGGCTCTATTATCTTTCCGCTTCCTAGGATATGAGATCTTAAAACTTCATTAGGATCTTGAAATCCTTCAAACAAGGTGACTATCTCCTTTGAAACACACATTTCCCATTTTCTTGCCCAAAAGGACTCGGTTTTTCTTAACGTGTTATCAACATAAATTATTTCCAGAGAATCTTCTTAATATGCCTTGTAAAAATTAATTTCTTTCCCATGAAACTCCCAAATGGTTTGAATTTTCCCTATTAGCTTCTAGAGTGTGTTCACTTTGATGACGAAAAGACCAAAAATGGCCCTTTTGAAGCCTTCACGAACAATGTTCTTTCTTATATCTCATTAGCTTAAAAAAATACGTACATTTCTCTACAAATGAAACACACTTTAAAATTAGGTTAACATGTTCCTCTTTACTAGAATGAGGGTGACACACGCTTTGAAATTTTGGCTGGAGCAAAGGTTTACATTGATAGGAAAGGAATTTGATGTGTCTTTTTGGTTTTCATGACAAAAATTTTAAATTTTTCATGATATACATTTAGTAAGACAAAAGAGGGAAGTACGAGGTTAAATAAAGTTTCTTTTAACATGGAGATAATTAATATTAAGTAAAATACATTGAGAGGATTATTTTTGAGGAAATATTAGGGTATTGGAAGTATATAATGGAGAGGTGAGAAATAAAATTTTAACTGACAAGGCACAAAATAAAGAGGCCTAAAATTTCAAAATAAAGGCCACACTTGAGGGTAAGGTTGAAAATAAATGTCATTGTTAAATGGGACAATTTTTTTAAGAATTGAATGGAAAAGTCCTAGAATTTTTATCCGACAACTATTAATAAGAAAATATGTGAGTGAAGTTTGTCTGAGGATGAACAAGTAATTTTTCTATGGAAATTTTGAGCCAAAAAAGGATAAGTATTTCATTCATGTAAAGATCCACAAATAACTTCCACATAATTGAAATTTGTGTGATCTAGTGAATTTTTATTGTGTGAGGAAGAATGAAGCATAGGTCATACATGAGAAAACACAAACTGAAGGATAGGAATGAAGGAATTTTTAAGAAATTTCCTAAGTTATAGGGTTTATAGATCTACAACACATAAATTGACAAGTGTCATAAGATAGTAGAGGGTTATAGATGGCATAAGATTGAAGATGGAAATGAAGCGCGTGGGAGAACCTTCTAGATATGTACAGTTCATGATGACTCAGTGTTAGCCAAAACCCTCCATGGTATCCTAGAATGTGTTTTAAAATATTTTCTTGCTAACTATTAAGGTTTAGGGTTTCTTGGAATCCAATAAATCCCCTCTTATTCTCATCAAGTGTAGTAGGGAATTTTTCTCAAGTGTATTGTATTTCCTGGTAATTTTTTTGTATTTTATATTGATGTCATGCACAAGTATGTTATATTTTAACGCTTTATGGAGGCTTCTTCTCATTAACAAAAAGTGTCAAATGTGTATTTTCATTTAGAGTTATATGGATGTATGGTTTATTTTGTATTCTTTAGATGTGTTGTGCTTTATTATTTAATTTAAGAAATGATTGATTTGTAAATCTATTGTGCATGAATGTAATCTCTCTAAGTAATCATATAAAAGGGTGATTTTTTCTCTCAAAATGGTTTAGATTAAACTCAATGTTCTGATTATGCCATGTTCTGTGATGTTTGTGTGATTTGTGTGGATATCTCTATTTATTTTTTCATAGGAGATTCAAGCACCCAATTTTGGAATCATTGGTGTTCAAAATTTCACCCTAGATTTGATCATGAAATATTAAGAAAATTTGGCCAACATGGGATTTTCTCCATGTGTAGGACTTATGGCTTGAGACGGACCTCTAGAGAAGATTGGATCCTTTGTTCCACATGATAGGAGAATTTGTGTAACATAAACTAGCCTAATTCTAAAAAAATCATACAATAACTTACACTAATTCATCTAAGGAACTCGGCGAGAGAGGAGGAAAGAGATGCAAAAATTAAATCTTAATCTAAAAGGGTTTGTGATAGCACCGAACAAAAATTCGGAGTTTTTCTGATTTTAAGGGACATAGATGAAAATTTGTAAATGAAGATATTGAAGGATGCACACAACTCTAATGGAATTAACTTAAATAATGTGAAATAAACAAGAGGGAATATATATTCATGCCAAACATATAATGTTTGAAAGAAAGAAAGAAATAATCCAAACTTGTATTAATCTATGTTTAATAGTTTACATATGAAGTAGAGGAAAGATAATACTCCATTAATCAATTACGAGAGGTTGAAAGCATGAATTTCAAATTCACAAGCATGAAATTCTAAAAATATTTCAAGTAAATAGGAGAAAAAACCTTACAATGTTTATAGGAACTTACATTTATACCACTTAAGGAGAGAATATAAATAAAGAGAAGAGGGAAGGAAGGACCACCATGTTGGAGTACTAATCCATGAAATCATGTTGAAAATCATGGTCGTCATGATTTCTTACATTATTAACTTGTAGTATAGGTGTGAGTGTCATCTCAGTAAATATGCAACTACCAAAACTCGATGCCTTTATTCAATTGCATGCCATCAAAATATGAAAAATAACACCATGCTTCATTAAATTCTTGTGCTTGATGTGGTTGGTCATCTGGTTTGTAAATAGATGCATCTTTCACTTATGACCCACATGATTGCTTTGATTTATATATTTTTGTGACCTTCCGTAAATCCCAGTGATGCCAAAAATTTCCTTTATTTTTCAGAATTTTAATGCTTCCACACTCACCCCCTAACCATTTAACACTCCTTATATACCTTAGAGGTCTTTCCTTCCTTCTGTACAACACTTTACCCATGAATACATCTTACGCTTCTCGGGATTTTAGATCTCAGTAGAAAATTTTCCCCTAAGAAACACATGGGATATTGAGTTAGTGTCTCATGTCATTTACCTTGGTCACTTCCCAACTTGTATTTATTTTTTTGTGTGGTTATTTAAAATTCTCCTTCATGTGTTGTGACTTCACTAGATTATATTTCATTTGTTGGTGGTGTGGAGTTAACAAACTCCGTGGGATACTATGTCTTCCAAGTCTTTGTAAGGTTTTTCTTTCTTCCAATTTTTGACCAACAAACTCTGAACTTAGATAATTTTAACCATTTCTTCAAGTGCATAGAACCCTACTTTGACCTTCCTCCAATCCTCAAGAAACTAATCAGTGTTTTTAAAGATAAATTTCCTCAATGCCGTAAATGTATAGTAAAATATATGAAACAATATCTTCGTCAAAAATCCACATAAGTATTTTCTTAATGCTCTTTTTTCTACAGGATAGGAGAACCTATAGAAAATTATGTGACTACACTCCAAGGAAGGCTAACTGAAACTTGTAAATATTTCCTACGTAAAATTAGCTAAGTCCATTTTTATGAGTGTTAATGCCAAAATTTGCACCATCCGAATGTTCTTTAGTGAACATATAGAACTTTGGGTAACATGGGATGATCTAGAAAGTGTTGGACTTGTGAAGCAAGATAAACCTTCAGATAAGGTTGGTTCCTCAACCTAAATCTAACTCTAAAAATACTCCTATAGATAATCCTACACTAACAATTCCAAGGGACAAAGGAAAGAAATGGAGGGTTAAAAGGATCCATAAAATGAAATCCTAAGCTAAACCAAAGGTGACAACACCCAATAAAAGGGGTGGACATCCTATGAGGGAGAAGGGAGAGGAAAATGAAGAAGGGAAAGGCAAAATGTAAATGACACATACCTAGAAATAAATTTACCATCTATTCTCATGTGAAACACAACCAAATGAACATGTAAAGGGGAAGAGTATGCAAAATGATGAAAAATATAAAATGCAGAGGAAAAAGGAATATAAAACACAAGCATATGGGAGGAAGAGAAAAACAACATAATATTTTATTATTGAATTATTCTCAAACCATTACATAGAAAAAGAAGGCACAAAATCTATTTGCGAGATGCCTAAAATGGACGTTCACAACCGAGAGTTGTTTGGGAGACCATTTTGACATGGTTCCTTCCAATTTTAGAACATCCTTTTCTTAGATATTTTCCAAAACATATATAGTGTATGCATGTGAAAGTAGGATAAGTTAATAACTAGAAACTAACACCAAGTAGTCTATATAACAAATATAATCTAACATAAACATCGTGATAAATCTATAAAGAGAAAGCTAATCTAAATGCATCCAAAATTAAAACATTAAATGTTGAACCATCAATTTGAAATTTGGATTTTCTTTGTGATTATAGTTATTCCTTTTTTTTAACCAATCATGACTACAATGTGATCAAAGGAAGGTTTTCTCCATGAAGAGGAAATGATCTCACCAATGTGGCTTAATGGCCATGTTTGGATCTTCCTTTACTATTCTTTGCAAGTAGAGGATAGAATGGGTGCTAGATCAATAAGCTTTTCAAAGTAGAAATTCTCTTCTCATTTGCATATAATGTAAAATTCAAACACTGGTGTAGTATTGGAAAGGATGTACTAGGTTATTTATATATCTTTCCAATTTGGGAGAAGGTATACACCTAGAGAATGTGGGATAAAGATAAAGTATAATTAGAAAGGGATAAACATGATTAGAATAGATTAATTAGTAATTAACAACTCATGGGATTTGAAGATGATTTAATTAATCAACTAGGATTAACTAATAGGCCAAGATAAGATTAAAAAGCCATTTGGAGGTGATTTAGAAGGAAATAGGTAGAATTTAGAGGATTTGATAAGGGGATTTAACTAATAATATGATTTATTAATTAAATAGGAGTTTAAAAGGATTAATTAACTAATAAATAGTTAATTAATTGAAAGAGGATTATAACTAATGAAGTGTCGTTAATTGGCATCTAGGATGAAGGAGAGGCTAGTTAATTAACGAAGTGTCATTAATTTATCAAGATGAAGGGCAATGTTAACATTGGTGGGAAATCACTAATTATAATGGAAATGATGGGAAAGAGGATAATTAGTGTAATTTTAGTATTAAAAATGTGTAATCAGATTTAGGTGTCTATATTTTCCCCTCTTTGGTGTGGTGTAACGTAAGTGACGCCACTTCAAAGACAAAATAAAATTACAGATAATTAAATTTTGAAGGAGTAGAGGAAAAATTAGTAGAATGAAGGATGCCCCCTTGAGTTTTGATGGGGTGATAGAAGAGGTTGATTGATGATCAAAAAGAAGAAGGAAAAAGAAGATTCGAAATGAGCCTGGTAGGCTAGTGTTAAAGTGGTTTGATTGGAAAAGGAATCTTTTGTTTCAATGGATGGAAGAAATAAAGAGGGAGGGGGAATAAATATAATCCCTATTTCCTCTAGTGTTATTTAATAAAGTGGTGACAATGGTCAAAGGTATTCCAACTGATCCTAGTTGGTTATTGTTAGAATAGATAAAATTTGGAGAATTGTATGTAGAAAGTTAGATAGTATAAAAAAATCATGTACATAGAGTATCTTTTTTATAGAAAACAATCAGTTGGATTAGGAACATATTTTTATCATCATAAAACAACATAGTCAACAAACCATCTAGCTCAAGAGAAACTTTTTATATGATATAAGCATGCGACAAAAGTGTAGAATGACATGAAAAGCCATAAGATTGATGTTTGTTCATTTCTAAATGACTGAATCAAAGTGAAATACAAAAATTAATGTAGTATGATAAATTAAACAAGATTACGAATAAACAAAAAATCACAAAAAAACATACTCAAACAAACAACATTCAATATAGTTACACCAATGTTTTTGTTAACTAGCTTCAGCCTCCCAAATGTTTGAGTTATACAACAATGGTTAAATATGGCACCCCAAGAAATGATACATGAAAGGTGAATAATAAAAGGAAATATAAGTCCCATGAAAAATAAATCATAGACTCTAAAATTTCCCCAAGTAACTAGATGTGCAAGGGAGTTTTGACATTGCCAAGAAACCAACTTTGTTAATGAAGAAAGATCAAAATGATCTGCATGTCATGCACAAGAACAAGCGAGCACTAAAGGAAGATGTTTTGTAGGATAATTTTCAATGTTTTAAGATGTTATGTCATGTGAATGTATAGTATTTTTTTATTCTATGTTAACCAATGTTTTGGATTTTTGAACATTTTAACATTTTTTGGAGCTTTCAATTCTTTCCTAATTTATTTGGATTTTTAAAATTTTACAAATTTATTTTGATTTCTTAACTATGTTTAAGAATTTTTGGATTTTTGAATTTTGGGAAGAATGTAGGACAGAGAATGAAGATGTGTATGGTACATCAACGGTGGTCACCGAGAAGAAATAATATGCCCTAGTTGGAAGAAAAGGTCAATATGAAGAAAAAATATGCCCCAACAAGGTGAAAATGTTAGTAAATGACTATTAAAATAAATAAATCATAACGAAAGAATGCGCAAAGTATGTGGAAGGAAGAAAATATAGGAACATATTTGTAATCCTTCCCCTAGGAGGAAAGAAAAATGAAGAAACAGGGCCTAGATGGTATAAATAGTAGGGTCGGAGGGTAAAATCCATTGCGACCCGGTTTTTGTTAGGAAATCTATCTAGTGATAACATATTTATGTATGTGTGTATAATATTTACATATGGTAAATATAATGATGAGTATAAAAGAGTTATTAAAAAACAAATAGTATAATATTATTGTTATGTGAGATTTGGTAGTTAAAGTGAAATCATGTATATTTGAGCATAGCGAGAACCAACTCATTTATTATAGGAGCTTCCTCTCCTATTTATTTGTACATTCCCATATGAAAATTTATATTGGAATGTTCTGTTTGTGTTCATATTTCTATTAACTTCTATTGATTAATTCAGAACCAAATATTTGATTTGGTATCAAATTAGGTTTTGCATTTTCCATGAGATTCTTATTTGAATGTGTTCGGACCCATGTTGATGTGGTGCTTATTTTTGTGCCTTAATTTTCATGTCAACTATGTCACATGCATTCGAATAGCACCATTGACATCCTCCATCTTGCATCATTTTTAATGTTCATTTATTTGCATTTATCACATATCTCAAAGCTAAATCAAGTTAAGTTTGGCTATATTATTGAACATAAATATCATGGAACTCTCTCACGCATTTATTAGACCAATATCCATGTGTTTATCACCACACAAGCATTGTATATTGGTGAGTGACAAATAATTAGATCTTCTGATGTTCTCTCTCCAAACTTTTAAATATTTCTATATATTGTACTCTTGTTTGACATTCTCATCTTTCAAGTGCTATGTCATCACCATAGCCATTAGATATATGTTGGATCACCAAACTATGTGTGTTGGAATCTACAAATTGATCTAGTCACATTTTATTCAACTAAGTGTTTATAATTTTTTCCACTTATTTTCATCCATATTTTGCTCCATCAATCATTGACTTCCACTTATGCAAACCAACATATGTGCACGTGGAACACCAAAGGAAAATATCAAAATTGATTCACTAACACAAGTTGTGAAGTCAAAGACCCTACTTTGTTTCATCCATTTAAGTGAGTTATTTTTATTGGTCAACTTTTTTTAATAATCAACATGGTCATTAATCCCTAATTTTTTTAGGATTTTGTATATGTTTAGTGTGGTTCACATATTTCTCATTTAGGTAATTGTTTAGATTATCATATATGCTTTTTTAAAGTCAGTTTAGTATTCTCTTTTCATCTATTTATTATTGTCTTATAATTTTGTTCATAGGGTGTGTCTAGAAATCATTACATGTCATACACTTATATTTGTTATTGGTCCACCATAAAAAAATTCAATAATTTTATCTAGTATTAAATAAATTAAATGTTGGTCCAAATAAAATTATTGTATATTTGCATTTTCATCTTAAGGATTAGTTTCAAAGTCCTATATGTCATTTTAGGATTTTTAATATTGTCTTGCTAATAATTATCTTGTAAGTTGTCATAATGAGTTACCATCAAATATCGTAACAAAAAAATTGTCTTATGGACACATTTTTGGTGTTACCCAACATCCTAGTAAGAATTGATCCTCAAAATCCAATTTTTTTTAATTATCGCATGAAATCGGAGGACCGAGGCAAACGAGAGGTTGGAGGTAAATAAGTCACCTCCCGACATTCACCAATGATGAGGCTTTATGAAGGTCTAGTGACATGTGTGTTTTCTTCCATTTTTGTGTGATGTGTTATGTTTTGTAGTGTTCCTATTTGAATAAGTAAAAATTTCACATTTAGGGGGAACATGATATAATGTTTCATTTCAAGTTTTCGGTTTGTGTGTATGAGCAACATATTTTCCTATGTTATTCCATAGAATGATATATTTATGAGAGTTGATAATAGTAATTGGCACATCATGATGTGTTCATAGGTAAACCACTTGAAAACCTTCATTTGTGGTTTGTGGTAAAGTAATTGCAAAACCACCATTCTTGGTTGTTGGTAATACATTCACAAAACGATCACTTTGTGGTTTGTGGTGAACCAGTTAAAAAACACCATTTTTGGTTTTTGGTCAACTTTTTATAAAACCATCCTTGAGGTTTGTGTTCATCCTAGGAAATATATCTAATGCTCACATATTTATGTATGGGTGTATAATATTTACATATGGTAAATATAATGATGAGTGTAAAAGAGTTGTTAAATAACAACTCATATAATATTATTATTATGTGAGGTTTGGTCGTTAAAACAAACTCACATAGATTGGAGTATAGTTAGAACCAACTCCTTTAATATAGGAGCTTCCTCTCCTATTTATTTTTACATTCCCTTATGAAAAGATATATACGAATTTTACGCTTGTGTTCATTTTTATATTAATATTTTCTGATTAATTCTAAACCAAAGATATGATTTGTGATATTAACTCTTTTTATCTTTTTGAGAGATCTTTCGCTCGACTTGTGAGAGATATGGAGCAAATTCAGGGACCACAAAGATTGTGTTGACCATGGTTGAGAGTACGAAAGGATTCTACCAGATTGTTTTATGGTAATTTATGTAAAAATTTGGATTTCAAGTGTATTTATTGCATTTTTATCATTATAAAGTTATGGGTTAACTCTAGTGCATGCCTTCATATGCGCTATGTAGCTCTCAAACGGATTATCTTAAATGCCACGTTCTAGCATAAAATTAAGGGCATGAATGTTTGTTTATTTTTCACAAGAAAATTTCATGTGCTAGTGTGAAAATCAGAGTATGAGTGTTAGAATGGGAACGCTATCATGCAAATGGGCTAGTGTACGAATACATGTGCTAATAAAGCCCGAGGTGTGCTAGAATTAAAATAGGTGTGCTAGTATAAAAGGAAGTGCACTAGTGTAGTTTCGACCTTTTAGAAGGTATTAGAAGAAATTAGGATATTTTCATAAGTGATTAGATTAATGTAGGAGTGATTAGAGGACTTTTAGAAGATTATTAAGAATACATTATGTCAATTTTTTGTGTTTTTGGTGATCTCCACGAGAGACCATGGACCTTGGATGTCCAGGGCATCATATGAACTCAGTAAAATTTTGAGATAACATTTACTTGGATGCGAGTAGAGGATTTTACTGCAGGTGCTCAAGGAGATAGGATTTTATTACATTTCTTAGTTTCCACATATTAGACCGGATCACGGCCTACTTACAACCTTAGTAGAGTGATGGTACAATGCGAGATAAACTTTTTGATTGCCTACTTGAGAGATGACCATGAATCTCAAGGATGTTTATCGATTCTTTGAGTTTCGATGTAGGGTAGTTGTTAATGCATAATGGGCACGTTGACTGAATTATATGACACATCTAGATTTGTTCCTCTAAGAGGATATACCCTAAGAGGTATGAAAATGCACTCATATAGATGTTTTGTGAGCATGGGAGATTTACTTGATTCTTGTTTATCTTATAGCTCTTACTAGTAGATACATGTTGCCCGATAACACTAGTACACACTTCTATTTGGGTTTGAAAGGCATAGTGCACAAACTAATGAATGGAGAGGTATTCACACGGGGTCAATGCATCTTGGCCCACTTATAAAAAGAGTTGTATTAGATTTCTCACGGAGGGATGATAATTCTTAGTACTACGAACCTTCTTCAAATCTTTGTATAGGATTATATTTCCATTGGATTCCCACAAGGTGTTTTATAAGCTAAACAACCATTCGATTCATCCTCTGAGGCTAGGAGAAGGTGGGTGCCAATGTGAGGAGCCACTTGGGAGATACTTTGCAGACTACAAGAGATGAGTTGTATAAATTTATTTGATAAGTCATCTTGCATATTTTTATATGGCTATTGTAAATTATGTCTATGTTTTTCTAAGAACATTGCTAAAAACTCCATCAAAAACATGAAATTTCGGCATAACGATTAATTAATGCCATTATAGTTGATTTTCTTTATTTTATGATATTATGTATACATTTATTGTTTTTATCCCAATAAATTATTTGGATGATTTTATATGTGTTGATGCCACTCTTGGTTGTAAGTAATTTTCCACGTGTAGTGAAGGAACTTGTATGCGAGAAAAATAACCTATCTACAACAACTAGTTTCCAACCAAAGGAAATCATTCACATTAAAAAACCCGCATTTATGAAGATATATTAAAATGTGAAGTAATGGAACTCAAGTCTATATGGGCCATTGGAGAAGCAATTACAACAACAATGTGGAAAACTCATAAACAAATCAATCTTTGATTTGGTTATTGATACAAACTAGTGGAGATCTAATTTATTACGTTGCAAACATGTTATGAAGAACTGATTGATTATCTACACCATTTTTATGTATTTATTAGTTGAACACTTGTTATGAGTTATGTAACATGTGTTGAATCTCTCATTGTTCTGTTGAATATCTCTCACTTGTTTTGTTGGAAACTTCTTGTTGTACTCTTATTCTTCTCACATCATGATGTAAATGATGGTATAAATGAAATGGTTTGTGCCTTGTTGTAGGGAGTAAAAAAATAGATAGAAGATATTTTTAATTTAGTAAGAGTTCTATTTAGATATTACTATTTTTTTCCTTGATGTATTATTTATACAAATCAATAAAAATATAAGTTATATTATCTAGTTTCTAGTTACAAAGTTGGTAAGGGGTTAACACCCAAGTCAAAGCCACTTGAGGTCTGATAAATCCCCTCAATTACTTTATTTCATGAATTTTTAGTTAGGATAAATTTAATTTCTTAATCTACAACTCTGTTTTAGAAAAATCAATTAGCACTAGCTCATTTTCTAGTTCGATTTTTACTTTACTTTCAGCATTATTACGTGACAATTATTTTCTTTCCAACCTCTTAAATCAATTTAACTATGCATACATCACCAAAACTATTTCAATTATAGACTCCTGGTATGATGATTAAATGAATTTTATTCAATTTGTATCATATTAATTACTGTAAGTTGATTTGCACCACCATTTCTCGGTGTCATTTTCGGGATATTGCCAAGTTATAGGAGTTTGTGAGGTTTGCATTTTTAAATTTCTTAGAACAAACTAGGTTGTAGAAATTCCACCTTCAAACCCCCACTAATGAATTTTGATTTAGTTGAGTCAGTGATGTATGCACCATCCTAGAGATTCCCATGGTAGATTCCTAACCAATCCTTAAATAGTAGAAATTACTTCGATTTTGAAGAACCATCATGTTATGTACGGGGGTTTACTTGATAGAACAACCATTCCCAAGTGTAAGTTTTGAAATTGTTATTGAATAGAAAAACATGGAACAGGAGGTAAATAAAAAAATGGAAGAAGTGGAACCAAAAATATTTGAGTTTCATATCTCCAATAACAATCTGCATGATGTTATGAAGAACATTTCTCTATTACCTCTTCCTAATTTTCATGGATCTATGACTAAAGACCCAAAAATTTTCTTTTTTGAGTTTGATATCTTATGTAAGAGTTTTGAATATACAAATTATGTACACAAGATGAATTTATTCCCTACTACATTCAAGGATCCAACATTGTGATGGTTTATGGGCCTAGGGAGAGATGTTATTACTACCTGACAAAGAGATGAAGGAAACTTTTCTCGACTAAGTACCAAGACTATTACAGGGAAAAGTAATGAGAGGAGGATATGAAATCTTCAAGATGGAAAATAAGGAATATGATCCCACTTTGGAAGATGAGCTAGAGATATTTCTAGTTTGCATTCACAAGTCAAGACACACAAGGTTACCTCTTGAGTGTCTCGGGTTACTCTTCTCAAAAGGACTCAAAGTGAGGAAGATGTGGATTTTTGGACTTAATAGGAGCTAGAGACATCTTCAACGAAACTTTTGATGAGATTTGGTAATCTGAAAGAAATATTCTAGAGAAACCATTACAATCATAATAATTTTTAGATCAAATGGTAGATCAACTCTAAAATGAATTGGGGAAATATCTAACTAAAATATTGTAAACATATTTAAGAACATGAAACAAGAAATATTTAATGACATGGCCACCCAACTTGTTTCTCTTAAAGAAAAGCATAAGAGAGAGGATGTCCAAGAAATACTTATAGATTTCTTCCATTCTTGTAGAAGAAAGAAATTTGATTACACTTGAAGGGGACTGGAAAACATTACATAAGGAAACGAGGTTATACCAAACTTCAAAATGATAGAAATAGAGGATGGGAAAGTTTTCTACGTTTCCAAAAGGAAGTCATGGATGTCAAGATAAGGAGGTATGTCATCATATCTCATGCCATAGTTTCAAAATTGGGCTAGTGGTTCATATATGCAATCCCCACCTTAGGATAATACTTAGTAATGTTAGGCTCCATACACTAGCTAATACCAATATTCATGGAAATCTTAGTTATCAAGCCAAAAATGGAAATAACCCCCTTATTCATGGCGTAAAACTTGGTGAAGATGGAATAAATGGGGAAATCAACTTCCTAACTACCAAAAAACCTACCAGTAACCTCCCTACCCACAATAGCAAGCTTTGATGCCAAACCCCCAATCTAGCTCTCAACTAAAACTACTCAATTTCTAGCTCAACCAACACCTAACCCCAATAATAAATTTTACACATAGCCTATAACACTAAATCAACCCAATACTTTTCTTATTTAGTTGATATCAATAATATCCATCTCTGCTCAGGAGCACTTGAGCCACCAAGTAAACCCACAATCATAAAGATAACAAATGAACCATGGTTGTTGCAAGTTGATCGGCAACAAAGACATAATATGTTGTACTCTTATACATAGCAACATGAATATAATTCTAGATAAAATAAGATACAAGTCAATGGAACCCCATTTCAAGAATGATTGCAAGAAATAAAGTCTCACCCTAAATAAGATTATTATTCTAATTTTGTAAATCAGTTGAAGGACATTTAAATTCCACTCATTCAAGCCATAAAATAAATTCATCTTTAGAACAAGCTGATCAAGGATCTATGTATTAAGAATCCGGTAGAAAAGAAAAGATCCATCTATTGTACAAGTCATTAGGTAGTTGACTAACATTATTCTTGGACACTTTGTGTTACGTAAGTACATATATCAAGGATTTCATTTGTGAATGTTACTATTGATGGAACTACAATTAAAAATAATTAGATTGACTTAGGGGCGAAATCAACATCATGACCAAGCAAGTCATGGATGACCTAAAGTTTGGAATAAGGCCAATAGATATAGTATTGCAATTAGCGAGATAGATCAACAAAGTGAAGTATGAAGGAGTCCTTGAGGACATTGTTGTGGTGGTAGACTCTTGGGAATACCTTGTTGATTTTATTGTCCTACAACCAAAGGAAAGTCTAGGAGGTTACCCTCTTATACTAAGAAGGTCATGACTAGCCAATGATGATGAATTTATAGGGTGAAGTTATAGTAACATGATCATATCCAATGGAAATTGTACCAATACACTTATACTATATCCTCCTTGTCAATTGTTGAATGATAAGGATCAAATAATTTGGATTTAAGAATAAGAAGTTGATCAATGTTTTGTCCAAGATTTAATGATGTTGGAAATTTTTTTCACTATTGAATATTAGGAGGAAGATTTTGTTCTCTTTAATTTTCTATAGAATAATTATGGAAGGAATGAATAAGTTGATGAAAAATTAAGGTGTTTGAGCTATCCTCTAAACAAGGACCTACCGCAACAAAGCACCATGAATATTCCAAGTAAGAATTTTATTTTTCACCAACCTCTTCCTCACGACTACATATTAAATTCTTTTAGTATAAACATGTGTTCAATGTTTGACCTCTCTAAGAAAGTAGAAATAACAATAGGGATACCACTAAATCTAAACAAGATCTTGAGTGTACAATAAGAGCAATTGTTGATTGGTCTTATTCAAAAACATAAAACAATATTTTCTTGGGATCATAGTGATATGCATGGTATTAATCCTAGAATTTATACTCATAAAACTTATATTAAAGAAGATTGTAAAATAATCGGGAATCCACAAAGATGCATGAATCCGAAAATAATAGACATTGTGAAGGGTGAATTACAAAATTTTCTAGATGTTGGATTCATATACCCTATATCGACAACCACTGGGTATCACCTCACGTAATTGTACCAAATAAGAATGGGAAAATGATGAATCTTTGTGGACTACAAAGAGTTGAACTCAACCACAAATAAAGACCATTTTCCATTTCCCTTCATTAATTAAGTGTTTGATACCTAACTACTAAAAAGTAATTTTCATTTCTTGATGGATATAGTGGCTACAATAAAATTTGGATTTCATAGAGGACCAAGATAAAAATACATTCACATATCCATCGGAAAATTTTCCTATTCAATTATCCCATTTGGACTATGTAATGCACCTTCACCACTCGAGAGGGAATTCCTTCATATCTTATCCGATTTGAAAAATTACTGAATGAAAGTCTACATGGATGAATTCACTGTTCATGGTAGTACTTTTGAGGAGGTTATGCAAAATATGGATAAGGTCTTGAGAAGATGCAAGGATCAAAATTTTTCCTTGAGCAATGAGAAGTGTTATATGATGATGTTATAGGGTATAGTGTTGGGGCACTACCTTTCCTCAGAATGAATTCAAGTAGATCCAACAAAAGTGTTTGTCATAGTCAACCTACCCACACCAAGGAAATAAAAATATGTTAGAATATTTTTAGGCCATGTTGGATATTACAGAAGGTTCATACAAGACTTCAACAAAATTACAATTCCACTTTTTGTATTATTAGGAAAGGATTTTTATTTTGTATGGACTGAATGATGTGAAAGTGCTTTTCAAACTTTAAAACAGATGATAAATACTTATATTTTGTTGATAGGACATGATTGGAACCTTCCTTTTCACATTCACATAGATGCATCAGATCATGCTATTATACTATTTATGTGAAAGAAATGGTATCATGAATTATGTACTATACCATGTCAGCAATAATTTTCAACATACATAATTGAACTATACGGTTATATAAAAATAATTATTGGTAGTTGTATACTATATAAAAAAATCATACATTATATCACAGGATGTCCAGTGTTTATTCACACCTATCATGCAACAATCAAGTATCTAGTAAAAAAACAAGTAGTAAGAAAAATAATCATAAGATGGTTGAATCTCTTGCAAGAATTTGATGTCACCAAATTGGAAAAGCATGGAAAAGATAATGTGGTGGAATAGTTACTATTAAGGATGGATACCAATAGTGAAAAACAAGTAGTTGATGATTCATTTCTAGATGAGAACTTATTTACTATTTATAAAAGAACACCATGGTACAAAGATATAGGCAATTACTTGGTATCGGATAAAACACCTCCACATTTTCATCCTCTAGGAAAATGTATTTAGTTGAAAATATTTTACTTTTTTCTTGGATAGTAGGAATTATATTTTATACAAGTCAAGATCAAGTAATAAGATTGTGTATATATGATGAGGAGATATTTGATTTCCTCATATCCTACCACAATGAACCTTGTGGATGGAATTTTTATACAAAAGTAACAATATAGAAGGTGTTAACTATTGGCTACTATTGGCCAACATTACACAAGGATGAAACTCTATACACTAAGAGATGTGAAAAATTCCAGAGAATGAAAAGCCCACTAATTCTGATGAGATTTCATTACAACCTCAATTGGTCCTACAGCCTTTTGATAAATGGGTTTTAGATGTTTTTGGTACAGAGACACTCCATCATAGTAAAAAGAGTATATCCTAGTCTACACAAATTACCTAACCAAGTGGAAAAAGGTTAAAGCATTGCCAAACCAAAAAAGTGAGAAAGTAGCTAAGTTCTATTTGAGCAAATCTTTACTGGATATGGAGTTCAACGGATATTGTGATAGACTAAGGTACATATTTTACTATCGATGTGATTTTTATTTGGTTAGTGAATATGAAATTGTGCATAATAATTATACACCATACTTCCACGATCTAGTGGTAAAGTAGAGATCACAAACATAGAAATAGAAGAAAAAGTGATAAATAAAATAACACTCCACATGAGAGACTAGGTAGACATGATTATAGAAGTAGTTTGGGCATTCAACACAACCTAGAAGACCACAACTATATTTTCACCATTTGAACTCTTAAATGGAAAGACCACTATTTTTCTAATAGAATTTGAGGATAAAACGTTGAGGAATACACTTGAACCAGGAATATATTTATCAAAATCTTAGAGATAAATAATTATCTAACTCAATGATTTGGATGAATTGAGGATACAATAATTTCTTAACACAAGTAGTGCAAAAAAATGACATGACCAATATATCAAGACAATACATTTCCAGGAAGGTGACCGTGCACTTCATTGAATCAAAATACAAGGATCATATAGAAAATCTCAAAACAATGTGGCTAGGCCCCCTATGAAATTGATAAGATCTTCCTAAAAAGAGGTTTGAAGCTTACTACCATTGATCATGTGATATTAAAGTTTTCTAGTGAATGGGCATAGGTTAATATTGAATAAGAAGCTAGTTGATGAAGGCTCATTCATGAAATTGTTTAGAAGAGATACAAGAAGAATGGATAAAGAAACATCACACATAATGTCGAGGTTCGGTGTATTGGCTTTGAGGATTGAAGAGATGTTAGTAGCCTTAGCTCATACAAATTTTCGAGTATTTAATGGCCAAATAAAATTTTTTTGATCTACCTTTCTAGGTGATCATCATCACTCTGATAACCCATTTATTTTATGTAATGTTTTATTTTGCATGCTTTGATGAAAATTGATTACAAAAGGGCATGATCTACATTACAAGGAGAGAATACAAATACCAGGGGTTCATTTTAAGACCCCCATCTAAAAAATTAGTTTAGAGTGGGTGGAAAATCTCCAAAATCAACTTTTTAATTGATGGTGAATTTTTGAAAAAATGTTTCGTGGAAAAGGTAATTTGGTAGGTCACAATTTTACTCGATTTCCTATAATTGGTTGACATTCTCTTCCTTGTTAGATAGATATTGTTGAATGAATGTGTATCTTAGAATAAGATGGATGATTTTCTCTTATGCATTTTATAGACTGTATTCGATGGACGTCTCTCCCCTACTAGATGGATAGGGTTGGATGAATTTCTATCTTAGAATAGGTTGGATGGTTATCTCTTACGCATTGTATGGACTGTGTTAGTCAACCATCTCTACCCTATTAGGCAGATATAGCGTTGGATGAATTTCTATCTTATAATAGGTTAGACGGCCATCTCTTTTGCATTGTACGGACAATATTCAATGAAAATCTCACCTCGATAGTTGTATAATGTTGGACATACATCTACCACATATATAGATACATGCCTAATACCATGTCTATCTCTTGAAAAATGGATGGTCATATATCATGCTTAGATGGTGTTGGGTTGGATTTTCACCTTCTATTCATGTCTCTCCCATCTACACGTATGCATCTCTTTCATGGTTGTTAGAGGTGTAGGGCGATAGGCTTCGAAAATCATCGTATTGAAGAGGAATAAATACCCCCTTTACAACCCCCTAGGCTATGTATTATACCTTGGTGAATATTTATAAATTTTTATTAGAAATGTTGGTAAAATACATGTATAAGTTCATTTTTACATATAAATAGTAGGAGAAGTGGCCCACATAAATGACTTGTCGACCAAAATTTTAGATGAACTAGGTGGCGATCATTGATCTGCTGAAAACTTACCATTTCCAATTTCCAAAATCCCTAATATTCACAAATTTATGAAAATTTTCCACTAAAATTTTCCTTAACAAAGACCAAAATTTTCAATCATAACCATAGGAGATAAGCCTCTGTTTGTTTATAGCGTATGGAAATATTGATGGTTGCGTAACATAAATCAAAGAAGATTGAATAGATAGAAGATATCGAGGAATTATTGGTACCCCAACCAATTAGATTTCCCTCTCTGGAAATCATCCATTTGTAGTATGGAGTATCTTACACAAGTTAAACCATGTCTGCAACATCATATGGAACTTGCATGTAGCCAAGACTCTAGTTAATAAAACATGGACATCTATCATTGTAACTTAAAACAAGATAAGTGCATTCATCTATCACTTTAATGAATTATGATTAGATTAATTATATCTAAGTAGGATTTATGCCAAGTCATCATGCATGTTCACTAGTAAAATACCAAGGCCTTTCAAGCTATGATGTGTTCACTTTACCCCTCCACATAATCCAATGTTATCACATTACTATTATTCATATGCTCATTGTTATCACATCCATTAATGATGAGTGACAAAATCCATCAACAAAACTCATTTTTTAAAAATTCTTTGAAATGAAAATCATGTTATTGTATATTGAGCCTAGGAGAAGTTTCATATTCACCATGGGAGGTGACTTGATCGAGACACAAGCCCTATATGGATTTTCAACTCTAGAATCATCTTGATATTGTCGGGCATTTGAGAATCATGGTTGGATGCAATATATCAACAAGTTTTAGGGTTTTGATGAGGCAATTGTAATAGTAATAGAATTTGTAAACACCCTGACTGATGGTGAGGTAAGAGTAAAAGGGTTAACCATAAGAATAAGTGATGAAGCTTTTGGAAAGGTTACTGGTCTACTAGCTCAAGGAGAGCCATTTCTAGATAAATCCAACTTAAAGGTAGCAAGAAGGGATTTTGCATATGTTGATGATGAATTCATCTCAGACCGATAGGTACATTTAGAACATCCCTCAAACCCTTATGGGCACAAGTTGCCAACTTTGTTATTCAATAATTTACTTGTGAAGGGAGGTATTCATGATTAAACACAATCCATTTCAAACTATTGAATCATTTGAAAATGAGAGTGGAAGCCACATTAGAAGTAAGGAACATGATCGGGAAAAATGGAATTTATTTTGTACAGAATGCCTAATCGATGGAATGAGTTATCCCCTACACTATAGAGGAAAGAGATGCATTCCTATCCAAACATACTTCCAACTTTCTGTAGGGTGAATAAATACATTGAAATAGCTAATGAATGTGAGGATGAGTGGTTTCCTATCGGTTATCATCCTCCAATATTTCATTTTCCAATTCCACCATGGATAGGAAACTTATCAATCAATCAGAGGATCCAAGACAAAGTTTGGGACAGATTCATGAGGAATGGTGGGTATTTATTATCAAAAGAAGAGGGCACATACACATCCATTGAATTCAGGAGAGAGTGCATTTTTAATAGAGAAGATATGAATCCATTGAATGAGGGAATTCAATATTTTTAGTCTAGGGTGTGATGAGTTATATAAATTATTTTTATAACAACTCATATTGTGTATTTTGATAAGGCTATTGTAAACCATGTCTATGTTTTTACAAGGAAGATTTCTAAAAGCTGACATCACAAACTATACACACCTAAATTTGGTATCTATACCTTAATTTCCTTTGTGTGCATACTTATTTAATTCATCTCCTTATTTAATTAAATACTCATCCAATCCACATTAATTAATTAAGCCACATTAATTAATTAATCATTTAATATCTTACATGCCCAATTATTCCATCCACATTAATCTTTATTCTTATTAATTAATTAATCCCTATTAATTAATTAATACCCTTCATCTTTCCTAAGAAACATGCTATTTATGTTGCTTTCATCCTAAATTCATCCGTATAATTTTCTAATATTGTCTCCCATATATGTTTATACCCTAACTACCCACATCTCACCATCTTCCCACCTATAAGGTTAAAAGCATTCAGCCAACCCTTAAAAATATAAAATCATGAAAAAATCACATAATTTAGTCCCATTGGGAAACATTCTCTGTAATTGGTAGAGACCCAGCCCGCTTTCCATCGACCCTATAAAACATAAACCTTCATTTCTAATTTTCATTTGGTATCAGTGAAAGAAAAAACATCTAATATCTCTTGCGATCTGTGAACTTTCTATCGACTTAAACACTTTTGCAAAAATTACATATATCCTGGACATCGTCTCAATTTCATTGCATCACTCATGATCATATTTCGTGAGAATTATTAGTATCTATGTATATATTTATTCAGATTTTTATGAAATTATCTCTATATTACTCATATCTAAACTTTTGCGGTTCAAATTAGTTTCAAAAAAAACTCACGGTTCTCTAGAAAACTTTTTTCTATCCTTTTTCTTGTAAGTTATCCTCATCAATTAATCCTCATCTTTATCTAATTCTACTATATTCACCACCAACCTTGTCGATCAACCACAAACTAGGCCAAATTTGTCAAACATATCTCTTATGCTATTGTTTTTTAGCTATTTCCTAGAATTTTTGCCCCCGATCCTTCCTTGCAAACTACTCACAACATATCGAGATCCCTAACATCCTCCAGTTGGTATTCAGACTCTCAAAGTCTACATATTTACCTATTGTCTATATCTTCCTTCCTAGGTCACCATCAACCTTCTTGCACATAGTAAGGGTCATCGTCGACCCAGACTAGGTAACCCTTATTTTATAGTTATTCCAATCATATCAGATTTAAATTAGTTTTAATCATTTTCTAGATTCAATATTTTTTTTTTCTGCATGTTATCTACAATAATTACTTTATTTCATCAATTCTAGGAAACGAGGGTGTACATCCATGAAAGGAAGCCAAAAGCTTCTTGGATCTAGCATTCTCTGGGAAGCCACCACATAATTCTATTTAATTAATATCATTTTAAGTCTTATCTATAGGATTGATATGATTTGCGGTAGTGGGATGCATCATCATTTTGTACCGTATCACATCTGAGGTAACATAAACCCTCCAACATTAACAATTTTTCTAATTTATTTAGTAGTTAGGGAATTAACCTTCTTTAAGAATGAGAAACTTGGTAAACATTCTGGCATGCTCGGTGGCACCACCTTTTTCATGACCTCTTTCTTTAATGTCTACATTTTACTTTTCCTTCCACTAACATTACAAAGCATAAGGCTCTACTTTATTGCTTTCTCGTGTTCGGTTCATGGCACTAATCACTCATCACTCAAGAAATGTAGACAAATAGGAAAAGTTTTATCCAGGTATTCCTCACTTTTTCCCTATTTTTCTCATTTTTGATCGTGTGTTTTCATTCTGTTTTATCTCATCATCAAATATCACACTTCATTTTGGGTTTAAAAAGAACGTTCATTTTTCATCCTTCTTACTCATATAGCTTAATTAGGGGTTTAACTTATTGCATATCACATCTTATCACACACGACCTAAAACTCACAAATCAAATCACACATCAAAACACTCCCTTTCCTAGTAGACTAATTGGGATTTGATCACCCAACAGAAGCCACCTCATAAATTCCCTAGCCAAAACTTACTCAAAAGACATAGTTTTCCATATTTTAGGTCCTTTGTTATCCACCACCATTTTTTTCACATTCTTAATAACAATATACAAAGATTTTTTTAATTTTTCTCGCTTAATAATGGAACCAAAATTTTCCTTAAATAGTTCTCAATAATCCACCATGACCCCATCCAAACCCTTGGTTGCTTCTAGACCTTCTTCTAGCCCCATATATGACTACCTTCTCCATCAACCCTCTACTTTATGACCACAACGATTGGTGTATTCCACTCCTTCCCTACCATCTCTTATCATCCTTCCTTGATTTTATATCACCATGCCTAGCCAACCTATTGAAATTTCTAACTCTACCACATCAAATATCCATGTTCAATCCCCATCATCCTATCATGATCTTACTTCTCCCCATCATATATCTCCTCAATCAATCCAATCTTCACCACCTGATATCTTCATACAATCATTCCCCAATCCACCACCAGAAAACTCATCCTCACCTCCTACATCATATCAATTCAACCCCTTTTCAATCAACACCATACATCAAACATCTTCCCCACATCTATTTTACCATCTTCATCATCTACCCCTATCTTAGATATTATGCCTACTACCCCTTCAAGGGATATCCTCACATCCACTATACCCACGATCCCATTACCTACCACCTTAACCTCCACTACTTCTCTTTCATCTACAACTAGTCCTACTCTTACCACATCCACATTAGCCTTATCTACATGTACCTCCATATCCCCACATATCATACCTAGACAATTATCTACATCTCTCCCACACACACCTGTCACTAAAATTATTTCTTCCACATCAATGAATCCATCTAAGTATACCTTAATGTCACTATCATATATTTCTCTACTCATTCCCACATTATGTAGTCCTCCAACATCTACTTTTCTTGCATCATCATCCCCCATCACATATTCTCAATTTACATCTACATCCATAATGAATCTTCAAAATCTAAGAAAAAAATCTCCCACACAACCCCTCATTTGTGCACCTATTCATCTATAACCCACATCATCCCCCTCTCACATAGACATCATTAATCACATAATCCAAACACCCCTTTCTATTTCCATATCCACATCTACTCCTGCCATTGATTCCACACTTGAATCTACTCCATTCACTATATCAAACCCCGTTTCCCCTTCCAAATCTCTTCCACATTTTCGTATCATGCCATCCTTAGAGACCATATCAGTTCCCCTTTTTATTCTACTACCCACACCTACCGCATTGACTATTGTGACCACATCTCCATTATCCCCCTCTTCTTCCACACCACCTTCATCATTTGAGAAATATTGGAGAGCACTACTACTTGTTGTAGCTATAGGTGATCCTCCTGTATCTACCCAATGTTTTCTTTCTTTAGAGTCCATCATGCAAAAATTACTTACTCAATTAGTGACAACCCTCTCTTTGGATCCGACAATCGAATTCATTATCATCCCTACCCGGGGCACTCTTCAACAATATAAATCCAAAAATTTGGTATCCTTCGATAGAAATCCATTGAGAATCCTCATAAGAATATCGAAATTCCTCCTATCAAGACAAAATCTACATCCTCCATCTTGGTCCCACATCCCTCTTTCTTAGAACCCCCTCCTCCATCAAGACCAATTAACCGATCCAAAGCAAAAAAATATTATTCTTTCCTAGGACTAGTTCACTCATTTAAGATACCACCACTTGTCAAGCCATCCAAGCTTAAATAATCCACGATCATGTCTTCATCTAGACCCTCTAGACCTCAACACAATACACCTTCATCTTCACCATCCACACCATCTCACTAGATCTCTCCTTGTGCATAAATAAAATCATATCTAGAGGTCCTCCAACATTTTCTTCAAAATTATTCCCTCACCCACCCACCTATCATGGCCTTTGACCCAAACCATCTAAATTCCTCTTGGTTTGATCCCTATCAATTCTCACCCTATCATCATACTCTAGGTCATGACACTGAGAATTGTAAGGCCCTTCGAGACTATCATCCACAATATTACTCTGTGATAGGAACTTCTTGGCGAGTCCCCTTCTCTATACATTCCTTCATCTATATCCCATCTGATTCCTTTTACCACATTTCCATCCACTCGGCTTCACCGGGTCTCTTCACCCATCTACATCATCTCTTATCACTCTTCTTGACAAGGGTCCTCCCTTGTTCATCGATATTGTTTTCCTTGATACACCATCCTCTTGACATCCACTATATTATCCACATCCCTTTCACTAGGGGAACATATTTCCCCTCGTTATTGATCTTTAAGCATCCTTCTTCTCGTCTTCATCAATTCATCCTCCTATGCTAGGGGGACTTCTTTCTAGGATTTTTCTATTCACATATTAGTTCCTCTCCACATTTGACATCATCTTATCTTATCTATCTCGGTTCATCCGATTGTAATTTCATCTCCTCTTCCTATGACCACTTTCGTGGCCATATTTGTGCTTCCCTTCGGAAGTTCCATCGCTTTATCTAAAATCTGCCATTTGAGGTGCATGTTTTGTGATTTTTGTTCAACTTATCTCATCTGGTCCTAGTTTATCTTGTCTCTCTATGGGGACCATTTATTCATCTTAGATGCATACCTTTCACTCCCTTAATAGGCAACACTTACTCTTATTTTCTCTTGTTCATCTTGTCCCATCTTTCCAAGGTGATGTTAATGTTGACATGCCACAACTCTAGAAAGGAGCCAATGTGTAAATTTTTCCCCTAACTATAATGGGCCATACCTCATCACATATAAGTATGGGTCGAGAGTCTATCATCTGGCCTCCTTGAAGGTAAACTTGAAATAAAACTGTTTAATAAATTGCACTTGTGAATATTCTATTATTAACACATTTACCAATGTTCCCTTATTCATATCCTTGTATTAGTCCTCCATCGTAGCCTCTTCCATATCTCATTTTGATGATTGGGGATTATGTGGTCTTCTTTCATTACCTAGACATGACCATAAATATGGGCACCATGGCTCTACCCATATAATATTCCTTATGGATAGGTTCTCGCCTTTAGTGAGAACTCCATGATCATTACATCAATCACCTTATTATTCACTTATTGGCGCCATGAAAAGATCTAAGGGTGTCTCTTGTATATTTTTATCCCGTCATGAGTGGTCTACTTAGCTATTTCCATCTCTCCCCACGTAAGAATCAAGATTCATGGATTCTCATATCAACAATTTAAGTTATCAAAAATAGACCGATCCTCGAAGGAAATTTGTTCATGCAAAAAAGAGAGAAATCAAAAGGATGAAATAAAAATAAAATAAAATAAATAGATTGATGCCTCTAAGGATGGCTATCATATTACTCTTTCCATCTATATATTGTAATAAGTATACCAAAACCTCTAAGGATGGCCACTACTTATGGAATTCTAAGGCTTCCCACATTGATCACCTTCCATTTTTATTATCATCCTAAGAAATCTTCCCGCATTGATCAAATTTATCTTTCCCCTTCCCGAGCTAGGGAATATTTTAGGAAAAACCACTTTTGTAGAACCCTCTTCCCATGTATAATTTTCATCTCAAACCTCTTGGTCATGTCAACATCAGGTTTATAAGATCATCTCATCCATTGTTTCCTTATGATATTTGAGATGACTAACTATCATTGGTTATTTGCTAACATTTTTTTTGGTCACATGTTCCTTGCATTACCTAGATCCCCTTTTTGTTTACCTCCAATGTAGTTGGAGGCACATTTTCCTTATACGGTCCTCATCTTAACATGGTGTTATTCTCACCTATATGCCACCACCATTGTGAGGAATTTTTATTCTAATCTTGTCGCGTCTTTCTTTCAACACATCTTAATCACCTATATGTTATCTATCTATCTTACAACACTGTTTATCATTACTTACATCTTTCACATTCATTCTAAATTTGTTTTCATCACATCTTACCCATATACATTACAATCATCATGGTACAATTTTCATTAAAAAAATGTATAGTCTTAATCCTCATTAACACACCACACATTTATATCATCATTCCATTCATACACATTCACATACACATTTGAAATAACCATATAATTATAGATTTATTTCACTATCATCATCAAATATAAAAAAACATATAATCTAAAATCATTATCACATCTAATCTAAAATCCATTATCATGACATATAATCTAAAATCATCATCACATCGAATTAAATCCATCACATCACATAATGAACACATGATAATCCACAACAAAACCATATATCATATATAAAAAAGTATATCAATACATCACGGCCCTCTAGGGGGCTCCCTAAAAGTAGAAATGCTATCAAAATTGGTGAAGTGAATATCTAAGGCTCTTAAGTGCTCTCCCTCTAGGAAAAGTTACAACACCTGATCCATATGCATCTCTACCACTCTCGTGGCCTCATTCAACTTATTTTTTTGTGTCACACTTTTCATTCTCCTAGATGACCACACTCCTCTTGTTTTTGTCCTATGTAAGTGCTCCCAATAGTGTAGTGTCTTAAGTAGCTTCTCTAATAAAATCACCTCATAATATCTAACCTTTGTGGCTAGTTCCCCATATCTATCCATGGAAATCATGTCATGAGGTGCTACCTATAGCAACCCCTATGGAGCTTCCTAGGAACCACACACCGAGTCTATTGCCAAAATAGTAGTCAAATCATAAAAATAGGCCCCGTAGGCCTCCCTCTATCATCGGTAGCGGTCTCTCTCCTAAATAACTCGGTCCCTCTCCCGAGTGATCACATCCCACTCTTGCAAATCCATGTTTCTCTTTATCCTCATCTCCTTGAACTCGAAATAAATCATGCCACCTCTCTGCATACTATCCCCCCACCATCTTCACCTTCTCCAAGATCCACCTCAACATTGATCTCTATCTCCTCTATCTACTACTCCTCCTCATCCGCGCTCTCCATAGCAATGCTATCTACCCAAATAACATTCATCCACTCACCAAAACCAGCCTTAACTCCAACATTATTGTCCTCATCCCATTACATCTCCTCCTCCTCCACTATATCAGCCATGATAAGACTCGGTAGCTCCTATCTAACTCATTCCTCCTATATAAGATAGGACCATCAAGTTTAGTCTCAAAGGCCTCAAACTGTCATGACACTAAATTGCATTACAACCTTCATCATCTCTAGCCATCTCCCCTACTCCCATCTCATCCTCTTCATCCCCACTAACTCTACATCTACACGAGGCCATGTGGGGAAATCTTGATATGAATGCAACCCAATATTCTCAACATCCAAATTCAGAAGTTGATCTACATACCAATCCACCCTCCTCATACTCCTTTCATTGAAGGCTTGATCAACCCTCCATCTTAGAAATACCACCTCTAACTGAATATGGTCTCCTATAACCCACGGAAGCCCTAGAGGCCGAATCACTGCTATATGCTCATATGATCGTAGTGCAATATGAAATCCACATCTAATCCTAACATCTTTCCTACTCTATACATGGAAATGGGTAAGTGCACCAAGTTGGGGGACAATTAAGTGGACATCAAATCCTGAATTTTACATTAAAAACAGCAAAACATCAAATTTCATCTTCATGGACTTGAACCACGCTGAAAAGTAAAAATATTTCATAAAAATGGTACCATTGCGTAGTTGAGACTATTAGCTTTGTAGAAATACTGATTTTAAAGTGAATAGAAGAGGATAAATATCATTTTATAATTTTTTACTAATAGTAGGTCTTTAAGACACTTTTTCTGTGAATGTTTATGTCTACGTTTAAGATCTGCAAAATTTGTTTCACTTATCGAATGTGATAAAACTTATACCATCCCAGCCGTGGTGAAATTATATACATGTTCAAAAAAAAATTTATTTGATTTCAATATTTTTTGATGAAGTTATGGTGGGCAAACGGAAAGTGCTCTATTTTCTTTATGTTTTCATACCACTTTCACGGAAAAAATCATAAAAATAAAATATTACTCAAAAAAATACAAAATAAAATCCATCCCAAGATAGATAGTGGCATATAACTTCTCACCAAAGGAAAAAAATATATATCAATTTTTGGTCATCCAAATTGTGGGCAAACGGATTATAATCTTATCAAAGCATTTTTAAAAAAATACCAAGTCATTGAATTTTGAGTGTTTAATATAACTAATCTTGTCCATTTTTACAAAAATTAGTATTTTAGAAACTAGATTCTGGATTCTACAATTCATATTAATATAATTTTGTCTAATTTCTAGTGTATGCATTGCTAATAATCCCTACAAGTTGATATTATGTTGTTATTTGCAATATGATGTCCACGGATGACCCTATATTTGTCCATCAACTTCCTGCACTTACCCAAATATCATAGTAAACCTGAGATAATAGAGAAGTCTTGAATTAAAAAATTATATGGTGGTCCAAAATGTTTACCACCACACTTCCTAATGCCCATGGAAATCGATCTCCACCAAAATCTAGAAAATCATACCACGACACAACCATCATAAAAATGTAGATCGAGTGGTTGTGCAAGGTACCCTAGCCTCATATCTAATCTCATATGAAAAATCCTCTAAATAAAATTTGATGTGGGGTGCATCAGATCCAAATAACCACTCCAACACTTTGTCACATCTCTCTTCGTTCTTAATTAGGGTTACCTACTCCCCCTGTATAAGAAATCTCAGAATCCGATACGCATCCTCAAGGGTGACTCTCATCTCCCCTATCCTAAACCTAAATGTTGCTATCTACCGATCCCATCACTCAACCAAAGCAATCATGAGCCCCACATCCCATGGAATCCTATGATAGTACTTTAATTTACCTAACCCCAGTCCATCTAAGTGATCCCACTCAGCATCTGTAACATCTCCTCTGATCTTTTCACATAGATCAGGCACTCTATCTCTCAAATACAAGGTCTCTTTAGCCTGAAATCATAGAAAAAACATAAATATATAATATCGAGCATATAAAATCTGATCATGATCCATTAAAATTCATCAAAATCCTAAAATCTGATCCTAATCCATTAAGTTTCATCCAAATTTCAATCTAAACCATAATCTATCCAATCCAACACTGGTCACTACCGACCCTAGTTGAGTCGACACATTTTGGGGATTAATTGACACACCGGAGGGTCTAATCTACATCGACCCACCCGGGTCACCCTCAACCACCCCTAACATCATCTTGTTTTTAGAAAAAATAAATAAATAAAACATTAAATTCAATTAAAAACTAGTGTGAGTTTTCATTACTCACCATCCTTTGCACCCTCTAGTGCTTCTTCGTAACTCTGACAACTTCCATCTCTTAGTTCTCTCTTTAATCACTCTACTCTTTCTTGTCAACTTTTTGCATGAATATGAGCATTTTTAGTTCACCCCCAGGCTTATATAGCCACCAACTTAAAGTCATCATTGACCCCATTGGTTCACCATCGATTAACTCTAGTCATCATCATTGCCCTTGGTAGTAATTATTTTGGTTATTTTCCCCCTTGCATTGCATCCTTTTCTAGGTCATCATCTACTGATTCACCATTAAGTCCAAATTTACGGGCATCTCTATTTTCCCGTTAGGCATTTATTTCATCCAACATTGAAATTGTTTCTTCCTTGGGCATACATACTCTCTAAGTCTACACTTGTGGCCATATCTATTGTTCCTTTAGGAATTTTAATCATATTGTACTCTCAAAATCCTCCTTTTGTGGCCAAAATAACTCTTCTTTTGGTAATTTTTAATCTAAAATCCCATCTAATCCATGCATGAAGTCCTTCTTTGAGGCCATAATCATCTTCCCCTTTTGGGCATTACATTCATCATTTCAAGTCCCCTCTTATGGCCATTTCTTCCCTTATCGAGGCGCCTTTTGGCCATACCTTTCCCCACTTAGGGAATATTTTATTTTCCTTTTTTTCTTTACGGTCATACTTTCATTTTGGAACAAATTACTTCATCATTCATGTTTTTTCTTCATTTCACCTTTTGAGCCTTTTTATTTTTTGTCCTCTGGGCACCATACCTTTCATCCTTGTCCTCATGGATGCATACCTATACAATCAATTCCTCATGTACAAAATATTTCACATACCCTTTCATGTATAGTTTTTCTTGCTTTGATGACTTTCCTATGACCCATTAGTCATCCTGGATTGTATCCATACTGTAGTGATCTTCACCCACTCGTTGGTATGTAGAAAACTGGAGCCCATCTCTATTAAGACTAAAATTATCCTCTATTGATGTGATATTGGAGTCACCACCATAGTTTTTATTCATATTGTGATCCTTTTTGTCTAGATCATCTTTCCTTGGTAATCAACTTACCCATCCTTTCTTCACCCACCCGACCTTTTTCATCTTCCTTTTTCAAATGCATCATTGATTTCCCTTGACATCATCAATTCCCATTTGAGGGGGAGTTCATAATCAATCATTTTTCAATCCTCAACCAAATCTCATCATTTTTATCTCATCATTTGATAATCCAAATCACTCAATAAAAAAGGGCAAAATGTAGACACCTAAATTTGGTATCTATACCTTAATTACCTATGTGCACATACTTATTTAATTCATCTCCTTATTTAATTAAATTCCCATCCAATCCCCATTAATTAATTAAACCACATTTATTAATTAATAATTTAATATCTTACATGCCTAATTAGTCCACCCATGTTAATTTATATTCTTATTAATTAATTAGTCCTTATTAATTAATTAATACCCTTCATCTTTCCCTAACCACCTTGCTATTTAGGATGCTTATATCCTAGATTCATCTCTTTGTTTTTCTAACATTTTATCCCATATATTTTTATGCCTTACATACCCACATATCATCATCTTCCCACTTATATTCTTTAAAGCATTCAACCAACCCTTAAAAACATAAAATCATGCCAAAATCACAAAATCTAGTCCCATTAGGGAAACTTTTCCCACAATCGGTGGTGACCTAGCCTAGTCATTGTTGAGCCTATAAAATTGAATCCTTCCTTTCTAATTTTCAATCAAAATCAAATGCATGAAAAACATCCGATCTCTCTTGCGATCTGTGAACTTGTTCTCTTTCTTGAATGCTTCTGCAACAATCACAAATATCCTCAACATCATCATGGTGTGCTTGGATTGATCATGATCATCTTTCGTGAGATTTATTGGTATCTCTGTATATCTTTATTGATATTTTTATCAAATTATCTTTGTATCACTTGTATCTAATCTTTTGCGAGGCTTAAATCGGTTTCAACATTCACAACTTTTCCATCAACGATTTTTCTATGCTTTTACTTACAGGTTTTCCTTCTCATCCATTCATCCTCAACTTTATTTAATTCTGATATAGTCTTCATCGATCCTCTCATATTATCATCAACCCAGGACTATTTTTTAAAACATACCTCTTCTATTGTTGTTTCCAGTTGTTTCCTAGAGTTTTCTACCCCTGGTCCTTCCTTGCAGACTACTCACAACATATATAGATCCCTAAAATCCTCTAGTTGGCATTCAGACTCTCCAAGTCTACATATTTAACCTAAAATATAGATCTACATTCCTAGGTCATGGTCGACCTTCTTGGACATAATCTAGGTTGTCGTCGATCTAGATCGAGGTAACCCTTATTTTAGAGTTATTCCAATCGAATCAACTTTAAATAATTTTTAAACATTTTCCAAATTTGGCGTTTTTGTTGTTTCTGCATGTTGTCTATAGTAATTTATTTATTTCATCCTTTCTAAGAAACAAAGGTTGACATCTATGAAAGGAAGCAAAATCTTCTTGGAGATGACATTCTCTAAGAAGCCCCTATATAAATCCATTTAATCTATATCATTTTAAGTCTTATCTATAGGATTAATCTAATTAGTAGTAGTGGGATCTATCATCATCTTGCACCCGCATCACATTTAAACTAACATAAACCCTCTAGCATTTCTGATTTTTCTAGTTTCTTTAGTAGCTAGTGCATTAACCCTCATTAAGAATGAAAAACTTAGTAACAAAAATGAGCTTTTGGCATAATGATTAAGTAATGTAGTTATATATGATTGTCTTTATTTTCTAATAGTATGTATGCATTTATTATTATTATCAAAATACATTGTTTGGATGATTTTATATGTGCTGATGTCACTCTTGGTTGTAATTAATTTTCAAACTACAATGAAGGTACATGTTTGCAAAAATTGATACGCAACCAAATAACCTATATGCGGAAACTCATTTGTAGCCAAAGGAAATCATTCACAACAAAAAAATATCACATTTATGAATATATTTTTAAAGGTGAATTAATGGCACTCAATTCAGTACACGCGATTGGAGAAGCGGTTATAACGGAAGGTGGAAAAATTGGAAACAAATCAATATTTGATTTTGTTATTGATACAAACTAGTGGAGAACTGATTGATTACGTTGAAAACTTGTTATGAAGAACTGATTGATTAGCTACACATTTGTTATGTGTTTATTAGTTGAAAACCTATTATGAGTTCCATAACATGTGTTGAATCTCTCACTATAATTCATAAGATATCTCACTTGTTTTTTTGAAACTCCTTGATGTACTCTTCTTCATTTTCTCATGTCATGTTTTAAATGAAGTTATAAAGTAAATGGTTACTTCCTTATTGTTGGGAGTAAAAAAATAAGTGATAGATGAGAGTTGTAATTGAGTAAGAGTCATATTTGGAGATTACTCTTTTGTTCCTTGATGTATTGTTTATACAAATAAAAAAATATGAGTTATGTTATCTTGTTTCTAGTTACAGAGTTGGGAAGGGGTTAACACCTAAGTTAGGGCCCACTTAAGGTCTATTAAATTCCCTCCATTTATTTATTTCATGCATTTTTACATAGGAGCAATTTACTTTCTGAATCTACAACTCTGTTTTAGCAAAAGTAATTAGCACTAGTTCATTTTCTAGTTTGAGTTTTACTTTACTTTCAACATTTTTACGTTAAATTTATTTTCTTTCCAACTTCTTAATCACTGTAACTATGCATATAGAACTAACATTATTTTAATTCTATGGTCCCTATTCTGATAATTAAATGAATATGATTATATGTATATCATATTAATTGCTATAAGTTTATTTCCACCACCAACAGGAAATATTTTGATGATATGAAAATATTTATGGTGAATTTGATAACATATAAACTATACCACCGGTGTGGCAATACAATAGATTTGAGAATTTTATAGGTGGATCATTTTATTATAGATATTCATAGCCACATCCTTGATTGGTTTAGATATGATAGAGTACAACATCAACTCGGTGTTATTCAGGGTATCCTAGAGGATGAGAGATTATACACACATGTAACACACTAGAATTTTTATTTTGGACCTCACATTAGACCACGACTAACACAATAGAGTTTTAAGGGTGTGTTATCATAGGCATGGAACACATGTGCGCAGTAAAGTTGACTCGGGACTAGTGCATATTATCCAAAATGGTCAGTGACTATGATGTTGTAGATGATCACCATTCTAGAGGAATCTATATCAACTGGTATAGAGGTAACAATAGTAATACTTAGGGGCCGAGATGCTTTCAAAATAGGGCCAAACTATGCCAAAGCGTGAGGCTCGAAACTAAACCAAAAGAATAGGCACATTCATAGGGATAGGATCCTTAGGTAAATATACAAGTGCCTTTAATTAAGTAAAATAAGTAGATAATGCAACATGTGCAATCTCGGATACGAGATAGAGGTGCTTGTTATTTAACAGTAATACAACTCGTAGTTCATATGCTCATTATACAACAATTTTACTTATAGGTTCCACCCTCACCTCCTACTCTGACATGTTACACTCATATTACAATAGGTCATGAGGGTGATGGGGATGGAGACTGGGATGGAGTGTGGGCCATTCAAGGCCAATATAGATACGACTTCCTAGTCTTCGAGTTATATGAGTAGCAGTGTGTGCCATCGTAATCACTTTGTAGATAAAGTGAGATATGACTATGTTATGTGTAGAGGGTTTAGCTAAATAGGCTACCCTTAGACAAGAACTTCAGCAATCCATTGCGAGAGAGAGATCAAGATCTTACAGAGAGGACCTAGGATGTCTCAAAGAGGACCCAACTTATGATTGATATGTCTTGGATTATAAGATATTGAGACACTCTCCATTGTGTAGCAGTGCGAGTGGGATCTAGTGACTTGGTTTAAGATTTTATAGTAGCTTCTAGAGAGGTTAGTTATTACATGGATTTGTATCGTATGATGTACCGGAGGGCTAGAGGGAACCTCTTTATAGGTAGTAGGTGTAGATCACATAGACCACCCGGATCTACTAGATCAATGAAGAATCCCCTAGTTGGTCAAAGGCTTGGTAGCCCTAGTCACAGGCTAGGCGGTCTTGGTGTCGAGAGTCATAGTCGAATCTTTTATTTAGATAGATTATATTCATGTATTTATTTTTGTATATGCCTCAAGATAAAGGAATATTTTTTACATTATGTATATGTATGTTTTTGGTTATGCCTCGAGATGAAGACACACATTTTTAATACATGCCCATGAAGGATTGTTTTAGCATCGATTGTATCAAGACAATTTTATATATGGAAATTGATGTTTTTGACATGTTTATGATGATGATGGAAATTTGATGTATATTACATTTTTATTTATGAGATATTTTTTATTGCATGTTTTTGTATGGTTTATGATGAGCGGGGATAAAAATAATCCCTATTTCCCCATTGATGATATGATATGATGTTAACTTATCATATATGTTTGATTTTAGTTTTTGATCATGTAGCTTAGTATTTTATTGATGATATTACGATGATGTTATAGATATATCGGATGTGATGATATGGATTTGAATGATGAAATGATAACAATGTACAAAAGTAAATTAACATAATTATAAGCAACAATTAACAAATCCAATTATGTAGACACATGCTAAACAACATAACAACATGACAATGTACAAAATAAACAATCAAGAAAACATACCCAATATGAAAAAGCATGAATCAACTCATACAAATATTATAAATGAACTAATGTGCTAATAACTCAACTACAATTGGTCCATATCGCAACATCAACACAGAGCAAGAAATAGTCTAGTGAACTTCACAATAGATTAATATAAAAATCATGAAGACAACACATGATATGTATAAACAAGAAAACAAAATAGGACTATGTAGAAACAAACAAATAAGCAAGAAAAAACTACTTTGTTTTTTTTTGAACAATTTAAAAATGTTTTGTATTGGTTTTTTTATTTTTGCGAGACAATGTTATACTATTTTTGGGTTATTTCCGGTAAGACCTATTTGAATGTTTTTGGTATTTTCTGAAATTTTTCCAAAGCTTATATACAAGAAAATGGATACACATGGATTCCCCCAATGACATATGGGAATGTACAAGGGAAAATTCCATGCATATATACAAGAGTATGACTAGTCGAATTAAGGCCACAAAAGATAGGCTCAAGAGGATTTCAAACATAGGTGAAGCACTAGCTTAGAAAGAAGTGATCATGATGTTGGAACATAATGATTAAGTGGTCCTGACAACCCTTAATGTATATGGGTACATCACTAATATATAGGTTAATATTTAATAATATGAAATATTTATATTTCTATTATTTATGCTAACCTAGGTATATACTTTAGGTTAAATATTTAATATCATGAAATGATTATGTTTACAACATTAAATATTATAACCCTAGGTGTAGTGTCAACCATTTTAGGTTGAAAAGGTGGGTTGGGAGACATACCCGATCACCTTATATAAAAAGGAATTTAGGCCCTCATTTGATATATTCAAGAAATATATCAAATGTGTGAAAATCAAGTGATTTAGTTTTACCCTTGGTAAATAGGGTTTCAAAGGAAGAGATGATCTTCTTGGATGTAAAATAAGTTATCTAAAGTAAAAGGTTATTTTCAAAGTGGTTTTTACCCTATTGGGGTTTTGCAAAGTATAAATATTATGTCACCCGTGTTATTTATTTCTGTAAGTATTTCTTTATTTACTTTAGTTATGATGTAATCTTTTTTAAATATGTATTGTAACATTATGTAATATATAAGTTGATTAAATCCATATTTATTAGAATCCTCAAATTCTAACATGGTAATAGAGTGAGGTAAATTAAATAAATTAAGATCAAATGTTTTGTATTTTATTTATTTAATTTGTACGGGTTTTTTCAACCAACCCGAAAGGGTATTTAAATATCTAGTCCCTTTCTTTTTCCCCAATTTATTTTGGCATTACATTTGTGTAATTAAACTCTCGGTAAAAATTTTAGCGTTTTTCAATTTTAAATCCCTAATTTTTGGGGGAGAGATGTAATATGATATCATTCTTAATTTCATTTACATTTGTAAATTATATGGAATTAATGTTTGTTTGGAGATTTATGTGTGCACAAGTGCAAGGGGCTTGAAATACTTACTGCGTGACCAGTCACATACGAGAAAAGAAAGGATTTATTACTATATGAAATAATTTTCATGTTTTCTATAATTTCAAATATTTTAGAAGGTAAATTCATACCCATGTTCTTTGGTCCCCTCTAAAAGAATTTGATTTGAAAAACTCTAGTTTATAGTTAATCTATAACTATATTCTATATAATTTGAAAACTATATTATTATTTTTAAATAAAAATATATATAATATAAAATAAATTTTATATAAACATTATATTAAAATTTATATAGTTTTGAAAAAAACTATATATTAAAAGCCTTAAACCATATTAAAATTACATGGGATTGAGGGAAGAGTCAACAGACCATATTCTAAGCCTAAGTTTAAATCATATTTAAACTTAACTTATAAATCTAGGCATATATAGTTTTTTTTTTTAAAGAAACAAACCTAAGTTTGAATCATATTTTATATATATGGTTATTTTAAACCACTTAAAATATAAATTTTATTAGATTTAGTTTATATATGTTTTAAAAAAAACCAAAGTGCTTACTTTTTTATAATAAGGGGGCCCGTGTTTATTTCTTGGCCATGAAGGGATTACTTTTTAAATCTTAATACTTATTAAATAAAACCTAACATGTGTCCCTAACCATTTATATTATCCATGTAAGGGGGTGGCCCCATTCATTTAGATCTTATAGTTTATAAAAATATATAAATAAACTTATTTAAAGGTTTTCTTTTATATAAGAGTGGGAGTGGAGAATAAAATGAGATAATATCTCAGGTATAAATGTGGAACTCTCAAGTATAAATGGAGAATTAAAAAAAATGGGCTAGTTTATTGGTGGCCCACGTGAAGTGTGGTAAATATTTATTAAAATATTAGTAGTTATAGCCACATAAAAATTTTAAAGTTTTTAGCTTGCAGGAATTATATAAAATATTTTACAATATTTCCATACTTTTAAATGTGTGCGGGGTAAAATTAAGAGTAAATGAAGGGAGGAGACAAGGTTCATGAAAATAGGGATTTCAATTTATTTCATTGGTCGAGTGAAATTACTTGTCCCCTCTGTAAAATATGTAGGTTAATCTATACTCTCATAAATCTACTTACACTAGTAAAATTCTTTTAACTTGGTCTATGTCCTTTAAACCCCTTTAATAAGGGTTATGTGTTTTTAATATAAAAACAATATACTATAGTTTATATTTTTATGAACTATATGTTGTTTTTTATTTTCATTCTATAAATTATATACATTTTTTTATTAAAAGTGTATATATTTTTACATTATAAATTATAATAGGTTATTATAATGTGTTAAAATATAACCTCCCTAATATTATATAGAAGAAGAAATTATGGAATTTCACATTCTTGAAATACACAACAAGTTTTGTATTCATTAAATTTGACAGTCAAATGACCATCATGGTAGACCAAACATAAGACAATATGACGGTCATTTAGACATAAAATTTAAGCTCGTAGGTTCTAGAAAACTTTAAATGTGTTAAAATTGACGGTCAAATGACCATCACGATAGACCAAAAATAAGCCATTATGACGGTAATTTAGACATCAAATTTAAGTTAATTTGGATTTTTGTCTACATTAATTTTTTCAGAAATTTGAAGTTGTTATGCATTCTTAGGGGTCTCTTCTTCACTTCTATATGGTTGGAAATATTTTTATATAAATTTGGGGTATAATGCAAAGCCCTTTATAATGTAGGTTATTATTTTGATCATGGGAGGTTAATTAGTATGCATTGTAATGACAAATTAGTTATGATCAAATAGTTTCTTTAGATCTATAAAATTTAGATTTGATTATATTAAAAGTGTTGTTTTTATCGATAAATATGTATCTAACTCTATGGTACATTGTATATTATAATGGGGTGTGTTTTACAGGTTTAGGAAAATAATGACGTCTAACTATTTATGTCTTGACAAACCCAGATCTGAATGAAACCAACTACAACATTTGGGTCAAAATAGAATTTATGGCAAGAAAACTTTGGATGATTATTTCTGGATTTGAGGTTGCTCCCACTAGTCATCAAACAACTATAGATAACATGAATGTATTCTTGCAATGAATGTAAGATGCTCTTTCTATGCAATGTGAACGATGAGTACCTTCTACACATTGGTAATATCAAACATCCGAAAGAGGTATGGACACAACTAGAATCCATGCATGAAGGATACTTGGTATATCAAGGATAGTAATGAGAGTATAATAGCTGAAGGAATTTAAAGAAATAATCTATATATTTTTGATGATTTCTCTTCTGCATCTTGTTTTATATCGTAGAGTTTGAATCATTCAAAACTATGGCATGAAAGGTTAGGACATGTTAATTATCGAAGCTTATAAGAAATTTATAGCTATAGTCCAGTGAAAGGTTTACATGTGTTGTCTTCTTCTCTTGAATTTACTTCATTAAATGATTCTAAATGTTGGTTTTGATTCTGATTTAGTAAATGGTTATGATGATGTTTTGATACTATAAATGTTTCTGAAACTCTTATCTTTTTAGATAAGAAATTAAATTGGGCTCAATCTATGTTAGAAAAATCAAATCCTATTAACCTTAGGAAAATGACCAGAAGCCATCATATGTACCATGCATTAATTACCTTGTATGAACCTGAGTTGTGAAGTATTATAGGGTCTAGGTGGATATACAAAGTAAAATATAATGGTGATGGTAGTATTAACAAACATAAAGCTATACTTATTGTTATAGGTTTCACTCAGAAACTTGGTATTGATTATGCTAAGACATTTCTTGTAGCTAAAATGAGTACTGTTAGGGCCTTATTTGCAATTTCTACTCAATTTCGGTGGGAAATCAACCAAGTGGATAAGGAAAATAATTTTCTGAATTATGATTTAAAAGAAGAAATTTACATGTTTCAACCTAAAGGATTTGAAGAAATTGGTAAAGAAAACTATGTTTGTAAGTTGAGAAATCCTTATATGGTTTAAAACAAGCTCTTAGAGCTTGGTATGCAATTTTTTTCCTTCTTTAAACTCATTAGGTTTTGTTAATTGTTCTTCTAGCAATGATATATTCATTAAGTAGTAAGGCTCACATATTATCATTATATATATATATATATATATATATATTTGTATATATATATGTATATATATGTATATATATGTATATATATATGTATATATATGTATATATATATATATATATATATATATATATATATGTTGATGATTTTCTTATGTCTGGTGATAATTATGATTTAATTCATAGGATTAAAGAGAAATTGAAGTAGTACTTTGAAATGAATGAGTTAGGTCTCTCACATCATGTTATTTGTATGATTGTATTTCATTATATTGTTATTTTTCAAAACACAATATGCAACCATTGTATTGAAAAAGTTTCTTATGATTGATTGTAAACCATTTTATACTTCAATGGAAGTTGGAATAAATATTGATCATAAATCTGCATATGAAAAAGGTTGATCCTATTTTATATATATTGTTAGTTGATAGTTTGATTTATCTAACTATAACTAGATCAGATATTTCATATACAGTAGGAATTACTTTAGGGTTTATGCAAGAACCTTTTTTAGAGATCATTGGAATCTTGTAAAACGATTTTTTAGATATTTGAAAGAAACAATCAATTATGGGTTGCATTACAATAAGAAATAAAATGCTATCTTATATGGATTTTGTGATTGTAACCATACTAATGTTGTGTTATAAAATATACTAGATATGTGTTCAATTTTTTTGGTGTAGGAACTATTACTTGGGAAAAAAATACAATCAACGGTCTCTATTTTTCTCTTGAGGTAGAGAAGTACAATGGAAGAAGTAAAGAAGCCATCCGGCTATAACGATTTGTTGGTAGAGATACACATAGAAGCTAAAGGAAGTATTTATCTTCTATGTGGTGATCAGAGTTGTATTACTCTTGATTAAGAATCCAGTTCAATATCAGAGAACAAAGAACATTGAGATACATATACTCTTCACTCGTGAAAAGGTGCAAAGTGATGAGATAAATCTCAAGTTCATGTTGACCGAAGAGCATGTTCCTGACATTGTCACAAAGTCCCTGAGTGCTGAAAATTGTTTTCACTTTCATGAAAATATTGGATTTTCGAAGTTTCCATTTAGGGGGAGTGTGCATGACAACGTCCCCTCCTAATGGAACTTGGTTTTTGTAAAAATATCTTCAGAATTTGTAAAATACCTTGAGGCAAGTGTAATAAGACCTTTAGGCATGTATACCTCCTCAAATTCTTTTTAGAAAGAAGTGTAGAAAGATCTTAAAGGTGGTATTTAGTAAAATCTTTAGTGCTATTGAGTTTACTGGTAAACAGCCCAGTCTGAGCATATTGGTAAGGAGGTCCTTAGTTATAAAAGGATCCTATATGCTTAGGTTCAATAACCTTTTATGAGAACCTCTGAGAACATGCAAAACTCACAAAACATACTTAGCCACTGATCATGGGATGATCTTTGGGATTCCAAATCCTTTTGTACCAAAAGGTAAATTGAGTATGATAAAGGTGTTATAATTCCTTTAATCGATATGCTAGCATAAAACCTTTATAGTTTAAGGATTTTAAATCCTGTAGTGTACCACAGGAAGGTAATCTATTGACATATGTTATATTATCCCATTTAACATTAAGGGGGAGTGTTAGAACATAATGATTAAGTGGTCTGGACAACCCTTAATGTATATGGGTCCATCACTAATATATATGTTAATATTTAATAATATAAAATATTTATATTTCTGTCATTTATGCTAACCTATGTATATACTTTAGGTTAAATATTTAATATCATGAAATGATTATATTTCTAATATTAAATATTATAAACCTAGGTGTATGTGTTAACCATTTTAGGTTGAAAAGGTGGGTTGGGAGACATACCCAATCACCTTATATAAAAAGGACTTTAGGTCCTCATTTGATATATTCAAGAAATATATCAAAGGTGTGCAAATCAAGTGATTTGGTTTTACCCTTGGTAAATAGGGTTTCAAAGGAGGAGGTGATCTTACTGGATGTAAAATAAGTTCTCGAAGTAAAATGTTATTTTCAAAGTGGTTTTTACCCTATTGGGGTTTTCCACTACAAATATTGTGTCACCTCGTGTTATTTATTTTACTGTAAGTATTTATTTATATACTTATGTTGTGATGTAATCTTTATTTAAATATTTATTGTAACATTATGTAATATGTAAGTTGATTAAATCGGTATTCATTAGAATCCTCAAATTCTAGCACATGCCCCTAGGGGTGAGATGCTAGTGAATAATGAACCCTCATATGGCACCAAAAATTGGTTTTCACAAAATGACTTGTCCAAAGTGCCATTATTGTGTGGTTTTCACATTTGGATGAATTTATTTCTCTTTACTTTTTGTTACTTTTTATGATTTTTTTACTTTTTTAGTTTTTCATAGGTCTCCATGCTTAGCCATATAAATACTTGAGATACATGGAATTCATGGGTTCCCAAATTTAATCACACTCAATATAGGAAATTTTATATGCACCTGAACCAAATTTAGCCACTTGTCTGACAATGAATGGAATTAACTAGTTAGGTTAAAACTTTCCTTTCTTATCTCACTCTTTTGTAGTGTTGAAATGATTCTCTTTAAAAACAAGGTCTCCTACCTCAAATTCATTAAGTATGATGTATTTTTTTATCTCATATGCACTTGGTTGTGATACACTTTAAGGTGATCTAGTATGTGGAGGTGCTTTTCATCTAGTAGTTACATCTCTACCAGCCCAACTACTCTATAGTCTTCCTCTTTTTCTAAATAATCTCTCAAGGATATGAAAAAAGAAGGAAACTTGAGCTAAAGAGGTAAAATGCACTTAGTGCCAAATATAAGGGAATATGGAGTTGTGCCAGTAGGTGTGTGGATGGATGTTCTATAATCCCAAAGGGAAAGATGAATTTGAAGGTTCTAATTACGGCTAGGTTTATTAACCATCTTCTTCTTGATACGAACAAGATTCTTGTTTGAGGCTTCTTCCAATCCATTGCATTGAGGGTAATAGGGGTAGACCATTTCTGGAAGATTTGGAAGTGTTGGCACAGTTCCTTCACTTGCTTATTCTTGAAATATTTACCATTGTTAGAAACAATGGTAGAGGGAATGCCATAGCACAAAATGATGTGATTCATGATAAACTTGGAAATATACATACTGGTGACATAAGCAAGAGGAACATCCTCAACCCATTTCGTAAAATACTTGTGGTAGTTATGATGTGATTTCGGCCATTTGAGGAACTTTGTGTGAGCTTCCTATGAGATCATGCCCCCATTTTAAGAACATCAAAGTGTCATAATAGGTTTAAAAGATTACATTGGAGCATGAATTATGTTGCCATATTTTTACATAGAGTTATTTATTAGCCAATAGATCCAAGATGTGATAACAGGAATTTGACCTAGGTTCGAGTCCCACTTTGGCATGCCATATGTATGCATGTGAAATTACGCTAAGTTAATAACTATAAAATAACACCAAGTAGTCCTTATAACAAAGCTAATCTAACATAAACATCATGATAAATATATAAAGATAAATCTAATCTAAATTCATCCAACATTATAACATTAAATGCTAAGCCATCCCTTTGATATTTGGATGTGCTTTTGTGACTGTAGTTCATCCTTTTGTTGAATCGATCGTGATTATGATGTGATCAAAGGAAGGATATCTCTATTAAGAGGAAAGGATCTCACCAATATTTATGAATGCCCATGTTTGGATCTTCCTTTACTACCCTTTTCAAGTAGAAGATAGAATGGGTGTTAGAACAATAATCTTTTGAATTATAAATGCATGTTATCATGTGCATATCGTGTAAACATGAAACAATGGTGTAAGATTGGAAGGAGGTACTATATTCTTTATATATCTTTCAAATTTGGTAAAGATAAAGTATAATTTTAAAGGGATAATCATGATTAGAAGAGAGTAATTAGTAATTAGCAACTTATGGGAGTTGGAGATGATTTAGTTAATCACCTAAGATTAACTAATAGGCCAAGATAAACTTAAGAATCCATTTGGAGGTGATTTAGAAGGAAATAGGTAGAATTTTGAGGATTTGAAAGGGGATTTAACCAATAAAAAGACTTATTGATTAAATAAGAGATTAAAAAGGATTAATCAATTAATAAATAATTAATCAATTGATAAAGGATTATAATTAATGAAGTGTCATTAATTGGCATCCAGCATCGAAAATTAAAGAGAGGATAGTTAACTAATGAAGTGTTGTTAATTGACCAAGATGAAGGGTAATGTTAGTTAATTAGCGGGATATAAATAATTATAATGGAAATCATGGGAAAGAAGATAATTAGTGTAATGTTTGTATTCAAATTGCATAATAAGATTTAGGTGTGTACGTATAGAATAAGAGAGAAGGAGAGGGAAAGAGAGAAAGGCATGGATTTTCCATTCAAACACCAAAAAAAACTCATAAAATCATATGAAAAACACATGGGAGCCTCTAAAATATCATTTTCACATGCTATCTTCCCCTGCTAATGGAGAAATAGTGTTATTCTTCATTAAATCTAGTGGTTAGGGAATGATTTGATAACCTTGTGTGATCAGGATCATCCTTTTTCCTTAAACCCATGTTTGGATTTTTTTCCCCCCAAAACTACATCCAATTTAAAAAAATTGATCCTAGAATGTAGTCGTCGATGATATGTTTCCCACACTACCATTTTTGGTTGATTTTGTTAATCGCACCAAGACTTATGGGTAAAAACCAATTATGTGTATTTTGTGGTCTTTCCATGCATTTCCCTTTCCTTCGTGAGACTTTTTCAAATGCTTGAATTTATTAACGTTCCACAAAAAATTGGAATTGGTGGAGTTTGACATGCTTGGTGGATTCACCAGGGTTACCCATAGATCTATTTTTTTGTTCTCGTATATTTGTGAAGTCCATGAAACACTAATATTTGAGAAGCCCGTGGAACACTAAATTAGTGTCTCATGGCTTCTGGGACTTAGCTTCATTCCCTTGTTCTTTTCCTTTTCAACACAATAACAAGATCAACTCATTTTTTTTGGTTTTTGGGATAACCCATGAAACACTAAGTTCATTAAGTCCACATAACACTATAAAGTCTAAATAAACATTGTTAAGGGAAAATGAACTTTAGAGAATATTTGGATAAAATTTTGGTGAATCACAAGGTTATCTTCCTGTTATACAAAAATATTAGTGTCCTTTGCAATCCATTAGGCATGGATTCAAGCCTGAAACTTTAAAAAACTGATCTAAAAATTGTAATTTTACCCTAACTTTGCATGAAGTAGAAGGTGAACTTAGCTGATCTAGAACTACCTTGGATAGCTCTTTAATTTCATTCTTTTGGGAGTTTCGATTCAAATTTGAAAACTATCTCGATAACTATTTTTTTCCAAAGAGTATGGAGAACTCTAAACTAAAACTAATCTTAGGGACTGGAGAATAAGTATCTAAAGATTTCTGCCTTATCTAATTATTTACCATGAAAGCTACTCTAAAATGGATTGTGCATACAAAAACAAAATTCACAAAGACTATATAATTTTTTAAAATAATACATGTTTCAAGGAATCATGTAGAGTGTGCAAAATGTAAATATTTTACAATTAAAAACCTATATATCCTACTCTAACCAAAGGAAAAGGAAACTAAACAAAACTGATAAAAATTGGGAGAAGTAGCTTTCCTTCCTTACAAAATTATACCATGTAATTAATTTAGAAATGAACACTTTGTCTTTGATGAGAGTGGAAAATTGTATTGAATTTATTTTCCCCTTCATTCTCCAAAGTATTAACCAGAAACAAATAATAATAGCTCCTCAATTTGTTTTTCATTCAGTTGGAGATGTTGTAGCTGACCCTTGATGCTTTGAAGATCATCCTCGTGATTTTAAATAAGCATGACTAGTTACAACTCCTCGTGTGGATCTAGGATAGCTAGATATCTGATTAATTATGATATGATCCTTTTAATATTCCCATATTGTCGTATGCAACTCAAATAATATAGATAATAGGAGTAATTTCTTTTTAATGGTGATTATTTACAAGATGATGGGAACTTTTTTCTTCTTCTATAAAAAAATTGATCTCTCCCATGATGAGTGGTTTGGAAATGTTTTCATCATTCTCTTCCTCATCCTTGAGCACAAATTTTGGAAGATAAAACTCATCCTTTTGTTCTTCGTGAGGATTGATTAAAACAATAGACTCTTCTTTGATGTTCACCTCCATGGAAATCTCAACAACATCAAGTTATACTATGGATGAAAGTAAAGAAATGTCTACAATTTTACCATCAAAATAAAACAAGAAGCTTTCAATGATCTCTTCTTCGTCCAAGTCTTTTGAATGTGATTTATCCTCCTCCATTTCTAATTTTTGTGTAGAAAAGAAAACAACCTCCTCTATGTGTTATTTAATCATAGTCTATTATAGGTCTAACCAGTTGTGGCATCTGATTGGATTTAAATCTTGAACTCCAATCCTTCAAGTTTTGTATGTGGTCCTCCCTTATGGTTTCTTTAGTTGGTTTCCCTCCACAACTTATTTTTTTGTTATCTTTATCTCAATATGGAAATGGGAATTTCAGAGGAGGGGTGAGATGGGTTTCAACATGATTTTGCAATAGTTTTAGTGAGAGGGAAGGTACAAGGTATTCTTGTGGAGGAGAGGATACGAAAGGAGAAACTTTAAAAAATTGTTAGCTTTAGTGTTGGGTTGAGTTTGTTCAAGTTGAAAAAAGAGCATCATATATTGATATGGAAAAATGGTAGGAACATCCTCTTGATTGGTTTCCTCATTAGCCTCTAATGCCTACAAAGATGCAATAACATCAACTATTTGAGTGAAATATTCACTCATTTCCTGAGCCTTTGTTATGGCCTAAATCAACTAGATATAAGACCTCCCCATGGATAGGGATTTCCTAAAACCATGTCTTTTAGCTTGCATTAATTATAATTTTTTCATTTTTAGCTTGCAAGATTCACTCCATATTCTTAACTCTACTTTCAAAATCATCTTAAGGTGTAAGATGACATCCAAAATTTATAGATTCATTATGATTTTTCTTATAAAATTGAACTTGGGGTATGTTGTAATAGCTTAAAGATGAATTTTTGAAATGTGGATGTGGATTGGCATGGTACTATTGCTACAAATGAGAATTCCATCATGGAAATGAAGTCAAGATTTCACGGCTTCATGGAAAAGAGAAATAAAATGGTGGAAAGGAAACAAAATGGTCTATTGGTGGGAAAATGGGTTTGTTGGACTAGGGGAGTCGGTAGATGTGCTATTAAAATGTCTCGAGAAGGCTGAACATTCACCAAGAACACATCAAACATGGAAAAATGGAAAGGTAGACTTCTATAAACTCGCCCATGGGTGTGCCAAAACTATTAATTCCAAAATTTTCACCCTCTGAATTTTTTTGGTGAGCATCTAGAAATTTTTGTAACATGGAATGATCGATAACTGTGGGATTTGCGAAGAGATATCAAACTCCAGATAAGGTTGGTTCTTCAACCTAAATCTAATCTCCTACATCTAATCCTAATAACAATTCCAAGGGACCAAGGAAAGAGAGATATCATTAAAAGGATGCATAAAATCAAATTCTAAGCTAAACCAGAGGTGATATCACCAAATAAATGGTTGCATATCCTATGAGGGATAAGGGAGAGGAAAATGAAAGAGGAAAAGGAGAAGTGTAAATGAAATAGACATGAAACGACATTTACCATCTATTTTCACATAAAATATAACTAAATGAACTTACAAAGGGGAAAATTATGCATAATGATGCAACAAATAGAATGGAGAGGAAAATACAAATAAAACACAAGCATATGCAAATAATAGAGCCACAACATGATATTTTATTAATTAAGTATGATTAGACCATTATGACTAAAAAAACAAGCTACAAAACCCATTTGCGAGAGGGCCTAAAATGGAGGATCATAATTTAGAGTTGTTTAGGAGACCATTTTGACATGGTACCTTCCCATTATAAAACATCCTCTTTTTAAAGTTATTTTTAAAACATATATATAAAAATAGAGAAGGAGAGAGGAAGAGAGAAAGGCTTGGATTTTCATTCAACCACTGACCAAAACTCATAAATTCATCTACAAAGAACATGGGTTCCTCGATACATCATTTTTGCACATTATCTAACTCCGCAAATGAAGAAACAAAGCCATTCCTCATTAAATATGGTGGTTTGTTAACCTTGAATATTCGAGACCATCAACTTTTCTTAAACATGTGTTTGGCATTTTAGTCCCCTAAAATTACATCAAATTCTGAAATTGTTGACCCTAGAATGTGATCATCAATGAGACCTTTCAAACAATACCACTTTTTCTTTATTTGGTTGAACACAACAAGAGTTATTGGAAAAATACTAAATCTCGCGGACTTTCCTTCCATTTCCCTTTCCTTTGCCCTATTTTTTCAAATTTTTTATCGTTCCATGGAATTTTTAGCATTGGTTAAGTTTTGCATGTTTCATAGGTTCACTAAGTTACCTACAGGTTTTTTTCTTTAATCCATGGATTTGTGAAGTCTTTGGAATGCTAATATTTGAGAATTACACAAATTACTAAATTAGTGTCCCGTGACTTCTATACTTAGCTTCATTCATATCATGTTGGAGTCTAGCTTCCAACACCACTTAATCAGGTGTGTTAGCACTTCACTTAAAAAAGTTTCCAAGTGCTCACTTGAAGCACAAGTAACCTACCAGTCCCTTATCTTTCTAAATTTTCAAGATGTGGATCATACACTTAACCATTCATAACATAAGGTAAAATATATAATGCAAATATAAGACAATACCAAGAAATAATATAACAAGGGGTATGATCATTCACTTATTAATGTAAACAACTAGCAGCATAATTTGAATTCCAATTACACCATGGTCATCTCTACTAACCTTAGAAATCTACATTAGATCATCCATTACAAACATATAACTAGCTCTAACAAATTGTCCTAGAATATTACTTTCACTCAGGTAATAATGTACACACTAATATGCAACTTGCAATCCATGTGTGTACAATAAACTATCCACTACCTTGATCCCCCCTTTTACAAGTATGCGACTCATATATATATGGTGGGAATTTTTCCTTCACCGATACATGCTTTACTTCTAAAAATAAACATTCCCTAAATATAGATTGCACATTTTGAACTCTTAATTTAATCTCCTTTCAAAGTGGATATCATTAGGTAGCTCAATCCCTTCATGCTTTAAATAACCTTCTTTTATTCATTCCCACATCCTATATTTATATCCGTTCATACACAATTCATGTTTACCACCGCATTTGATGTATCCTCTAGTTTTATTTTATCTTTCTTGATTCGATTTCTAGACTTGTGTTGTTGTACACGTTATCTCTTATTTTCTCTATTTTTAGGCCATTCAGAATTTTGGATGACTCCTCTAATTTTTACCTATGCATGGACCTTTGGGCTATGTTACCTTTTCAACCATGCATGTATATTTGTGCCTTTTTCAATACTTATATCATTTCCCTATTCTTACATGTTCCTCTGTGCATATATTCATATCTCATTGATACTTATTCTCATGGTTCATGCATGTCATCTTGCGTATGGTATTCATCCTCCTTGCATGGCTTATACTTATCCACTTTCTCATCCAAACATTAACCCATGCTAGGTATATTTTCTATCCTCAGAAATACAAAAAATGAAAGAATATATGAAATATTATGGGAAATAACCTAATAAAACCAAATAATAGATAATGTTATTCCTCTACATGCATCTAAAAATTAAATTCATGGTGATGGTAGATGTTTTGGGAGCTCTAGGTTGATGCCCTTATCTAGATGTTTCCATTCCTCAAGCGCCATCTATACCTTGTTTGGAGTTGACTAATAAATGTGGGATCTTCTCCAAATTCATTCCATTTGATTTCTCATGTATCTCTTTTCATACAACATCCCACTATATGGAAATGCCCTAAAAAATATATACCCTTCACATCACCATTGTTTGAATGTCATGAATTAATTCTTCTATCCTTTCATTCTTAGCCTTTATTTCCTCTTTCTCTTCATCGACTTCTGTTAAAATCTCTTTGCCTCACGTAATTTTTTTTTCAATAATGAGGCATGTAGTTCTTTAAATTATGCCTCATCCTTTAAAGTTCACTCATTTATGATCATCGAAGTATCCTGAAATTTTGTAAAAATATTCTCAACCTTTTTCATGGATTACTTTAGTTCTATCCCAAGTGTTATATATTCTTCTAATTTCTGGTCCATCTCGTCCTTATTCGGACTAGTCCGTTCTTCCGTTGTAGCTCCCTTCCATTTTTTCACTTTTAATATAGTAGTTATATCTATTCCTCCAAGTAATCCATCTTGGTGTTGTGGTATGGTATTTCTGCATTATAACATTTGGACATACACACGCAACATTATTTACTAGGTCATGACCTTATTATATAAATATGTCAACCTTTTCTTTGTATTGGTCAAATCCTCAACTATCTTATGACTATTCCTTTTCCATCTCTTCATATCAATTTGTGTGCTATATAATTTGAAACTTTTATCAACATCTTTATGTCTTACGTCATTATACATCTTCATCATAGCATTTCTTGATTTCTCACCCAAGAGTTGAGTAGATTCTATTATTGGGAAAACCTTCCCTAGTTATATTTTCACCTTTAGATCAAAAATTTAATATTTATTTACTTGAACTAGGGTTCCTCCATATGCATATTCATTTCCCAAGGGATAATATTACATGTGTGTGGGTGGGCTTCAACCTTATTAAACATGTCCCCAAAAAAATTGCTTTTCCTACAATGAGCTCTAAAATCTATCCTTCAAAAGCTTAGTCGTGTCATCTATATATGAAATCTCTGGGGTACTTGGAGATGTTCCCTTGTCTTTCCTCACATTGAAAAAAATGGTCTGGAACCATTACATACTTCTTGCATGGTGTCTCTTGTACAATATCATTATGCATTAGACCTATTTTCTCACTTGTGCTTTGGCCTTACCCAATTCCATGCTCATGTGGCTCCTCTTTATTGTGCACTTCTTCATTACTTTCCTCACACTCCTCTTCATGTCTCTTCTCTTCATATTGTACATATTTTTCTTTTTCTTATTATTCATGCTCTTTTGATGTTTTTCCTCCTGTTCATGCTCAGGCTTTTCTATCCCTTCTTCCTCCTACTCTAGACCATGGATAATGTGAGGTTTATCTTCCTTTGTAGGATGAGGGCTTCATTCCTCTTTAATTAGAGATATGTTTCGATTGTTTTAAATTCTTTTTCATGTTAAAACCTTCTCATTATTTTCCATGCACTATGATATAGCACACTTTCCATATCTTCTTATTCTTCTTCTTGATAGGATTGGGCTCACACCTACACTTTTTTATCCTTGCATTTTTATTTTTGATTGGGTTGGTTCATACACATTGACAACTTTTCCATCCTTAAAATTTGGATTTAGGTAAATATACACATAGCAATCCTCATTCCCCATTTGTTAGTTTCATGATGTTATTTAAATCCATCATGTCATATTTCTTCATTTCTACATAGGGTGCATTTATTTCATACCCATATTTTTTTGTAGTGTTTGATATTTGGTATCTACCTTATTTGCATTGAATTTCAATGGTTGTACATCCTTAATTTTTTTCATCATGCTCTTGAATTATTTCGAGTGAATACAAATAGTAGTTTGCACCAGGCCCCATTTCTCCATTATTCAACAAAAATCTACCAAGGTAAAAGTGTTCTATTATAGAATAATTTTCCTTCCCTTCTAATTATGTTGGTGGCTCCTAGAACTCATTATTCATTTTCAAAGGTTTCGTGCAACCTCTTGTACCATTTATCCAAGTGTAGCTTATATACATTAGTAACCCCACCATAACAGTATATTTTTCAAACCTTCTAGATGGTGATCGATTCTCCACAGGTGATCCCATTAATTTCCATCTAATCCGTGTAGAAAACCTATCTCCCACAACACTATAAGGAGAAAGATTTATCCCCAACTTATCTTCTTTTCTTTTTGGTATTGGATCTTGGCTTCCTTAACAATTCATTCTATGATGTATAACGCTATGTTATACTTCATCCCTTAATGCCGTATTTTGAACTATATGAAAGAACATCTTGTTAACCTCTGACCATCTCTTGAAGGTTCCAAATTTAGAGCTAATAAAGTGAGAGTTGAGTTTTCAAAACTTAGGGAAACCATTCTAATTTTTGAATTTGTGCCCTAAGTGTTGAAAACTCAAGTCTCACTTTCTTAGTCTATTCTTCAACCTTGTCGATCACAATCAATCTATCAACCTAACTCTTTACCCTAGATAAATAGTCCAAACCAACTTGGTGCCATAATCCTACAATTATCTTCATAACCCTAGCTTTACGACCCTTCTCCAAACCTTTATACTTCACATAGCTTAAACTTCGCACAAAGATCTCTATTTCTATTATGTAGGTTTTTTGCTTGATCCTTTCATCATAACCATAGTTCGTACTTGTTTGCACTTATTATTTGATTCACAAGAGCTCTTTCATGCATAAATTTTTAAATCACAAGGTAAGAATGATTACACTTATCCTATTTTTATAAATTTGGAATTTTTTATTACATTAAATATGATAACCTCGCTACTATTTTTTAGATTTAATACATTTTTTTTTTTACTTTCTTGATTTTTCATATGTTTTCCCACATTTTTCCACAAACCTCTTCCATGCATAATATTCCATAACCTTCTAGAACCTGACTACTTCTAATTCTATAGACCCCTTTGCATGGACCTTCCTACACCACACCTATTCTCTCTACACCCTTACCATGTAGTTTTCCTCCATGCTTCCTCCCTCACATTATATTGCATGCATCTCTATCCATCAATTTTCCACATGAGTGATTCCACTAACTAAAGGACACTCGTACCTTATCAATCCAATCATAAGAATACTTCTTTCACATTCCTTCACATGTTTCCCTACACGTGTCTTTACATTCTTACCGCACACTAAAACCATGTGTGGTCCTCTACACATTAATCTATAATAAATAGATCATCCCCTATGTGTGAACACACTTATTACAACAACAACAAAAAATGAAAGAAAACTCTAAACTAAATGGAAATGTTGCATTATTACAATAAAAAAGAAACCTATTTGTATTATATATTCATCCTACTCCCATTAAAGTAGCCAAGAAACATATTTCCATCCAATGCTTCCAACTGGAATGCACCATATTCCAAAACATTGGTTACTTTAAATGGTCCCAACTAATGCACTTTTAGCTTCCCCGGGTGGCACAAAAATTTGAATCATACAAAAGCATTGTCTTCCCAACTGTAAAATACTTGTTTTTGATATTCCTTTCATTCCAAACTATAGACAACAAATTTGGGTAACACTTCCCCTTCACCCCACATGTATATTAATTTAACTACCCATAATTAAATTAATTCCCATACGCATAATATTCATTATTTAACTACCTTAATTAATCTATTTTCCACCTCACCTAGACATCTCACCCAACCACCTCACCTAGACACCTCATCATGAGCCTATTCTTAACATGTTTTCCTTTTACTAGGACTGAATATCAACTCACCATAACTAACTAAGACTTAGTTCAACCGTAAAATCACATGCCTATTCTTCTTCTAACCACATTCCCGCTTATCTAAGTGCAACATTCTATTTTGATCCAGGAGAATAAACAAAGTTGGCCAAAAAGATTACCAAGATCTGTCATTTTTAGTAAACCTAGGATTTCCCACCTTAGCCGATGCCATTAAAACTTAAACTAATGCCTATCACCCTAAACCATCATCGATTACCATATATTCACTTTGGTAACCTTGTTTGAGAGGTTAGAATAATTATTCAAGTCTTGGAGAAGAGAGATCTACATGCAAGCATGCACTAGAGCACTCGTACATATTGAGACACCCTAATCCAAAGCAACCAAGCGGTGATATGAAAGGAAAGTTCTCACAACAACATTTTGAGAGGCACGGATCACGACATTGACCACTAGTTAAGCTGGATCAAATATCACCTCTATCCAATAACTAGGTCTGAAAACACCAGTAAGTACCTTTAGATATGTACCTTCACATATTCATTTAGATTAGTTTTCTTCATTTTTTTTGAGAGTTTTAGTCTCCCTTATATCCCATCATTTCTCACCCTCTTGAAAATCCCTCCACCTAATCACCTAAAGCCTTTTAACCCCCCATACTTGACTCCATACACCTCTAAGTATTCCCATAACTACCATCTACCTCCCCATTACCTGTTCATTCTCTAGGAAATCCCGGAGACTCACTAAAACCCACCTTCATTAAGTTTCCATTATCCAAAACCTACCGATGTCAGTTAACAAGAACCATCATCGGTTTCCCCTCAACCAACTTTGGTCATACCATACCAACGTCAGTCTTTTTGTCTTGAAAACCTTCCTATAACATCAACCTCATATCTTTCACCCAAACCATCTAAATCTTGACCCTCACCTATTCCAATAACTTTGTTACCTATCTAAATTCTAGATCTGATCATAACCTAGCCTAGTTAGATTATATTTGTTTATTGTATTTGAATGAGATACCTAAATCATATCAACTACAGTAGGACATTATTGGTTCATATTACTTCTTGCATTAAGTTGTTTTAAATAGTGGATTGACAACCATCTAGGAAGTAGCACACTTCTTAGATCTAGCATACACTAGGTAGTCCACTAACATATATTGTTTAATATTTCTTGTGTGGTCTTGTTTGTATTTGTAGGTAGTTCCTCCTAGTAAAAAGGAAGTTATCACAATCAACATTGGATTAGGAAATCAGAATGTGTGCACTCTACCTTCCACCTTCACTCATAGGTATTCCTCCTCACCCTTACCTTATATGTTTTTCTCTTACGTACATAGTCTATTCAACGATCTCCTTCACCCACACATGGGGCAACCAATTTCTATTTTTTTATCATCACTTAAAAATACAAGCTACACAACAAAAAGGGGTAGAATGTAGACAAAAATTTGGGTAACACTCCCCTTCACCCCACATGTATATTAATTTAATTACCCACAATTAAATTAATGCCCATGCTCATAATATTCATTATTTAATTACCTTAATTAAAATAATTTCCACCTCACCTAGACACCTCATCATAAACCTATTCTTAGCATGTTTCCCTTTTACTAGGACTCAATATCCACTCACCATAACTAACTAAGACTTAGTCGAACCCAACACTAACATGCTTATGCTTCCTATAACCAAATTCCCTCTTATCTAAGTGCAACATTCCCTTGTGATCTAGGAGAATAGACAGAGCTAGAAAAAGGATTTCCAAGATCTCTCATTTTCGAAGAAACCTTGGATTTACTTCCTTAACCAACATTGGTCAACCCTAAACAAAACCTAGTAACCCTAAACCATCATCGGTTACCATATATTAACTTTAGTAACCTTGTTTGAGAGGCTGAAATAATTATTCAAGTCTTGGAGAAGAGAGATTTGGATGCAAACACGCACCAAAACACTCTTACACATCTAAACACCCTAAACCAACAACCAAGCACTGATTTGAAAGGAAAGTGTTCATGAGAACATTCTGAGAGGCACAATCATGGAACTGACCACCAATTACCCATATCAACCATCATCTCCATCCAACAACTAATTTTCCAAACACCAAAGTAATTACCTTTAGATATTCACCTTCCCATATTTATTTAGATTAGTTTTCTTCATGTTTTTTTAGGGTTTTAGTGTCCCTTACATCCCATCATCTTGCACCCTCCTGAAAATCCCTCCACCTAATCACATACAACCTTTCAACCCCCCATACCTAACTCTAGACACCTCTGAGTATTGCCTGCACTTCCATCTACCTCCACATTACCTGTTCATTCTTTGGGAAATCCCAGAGAATCACTAAAACCCACCTTCATTAAGTTTGAGTTAGCCCAACCCTACCGACATGTAGTTAACCAAAACCATCATCACTTTCCCCTCAACTGGCATCATTCATACCATACCGACATTGATATATGTGTCTAGAAAACCTTCCTATAACAATAACCTCATACCTTTCACCCAAACCACTCATATCACCTAAAACTTGACCACGACTCGTCCCAATCACTTCGGTACTTGTCTAACTTTCTAATCTGATCATAACCTAGCCTTTTAAATTGGATTTTTATTATATTCGAATGAGATACCTAAATCATATCAACTATAGTAGGACATTATTGGTTCATATTACTTCTTTCATTAAGTTTTTTTAAATAGTGGATTGATAACCATCTAGGAAGTAGCACACTTCCCAGATCTAGCATATGTTAGGTAGTCCACTAACATATATTGTTTAATATTTCTTTTGTGATCTTGTTTGTATTCGTAGGTAGTTCCTCCTAGCAAAAAGGAAGTTCTCGCAATCAACATTGGATCGAGAAATCAGAACGTCTCTGCACTCTACCTTCCACCTTCACTCACATGTATTCCTCCTCACCCTTACCTTATCTATTTTTCTCTTACATGTGAAAACTATTCAATGATCACATTCACCCACACATGGGGAAACCAATTTTATTTTGATGAGAATCGCTTACCAATACAAGCTATGCGACAAAGGTGGAAAATGTAAACACCGAATTTGGGTGATACTTCCCCATCACCCCATATGTATATTAATGTAATTACCCACAATCAAATTAATGACCATGCTCACAATAATCATGATTTATTTACCTTAATTAAACTAATTTCCACATCACTATTGTCACCAAATCATTGCACCCTACAAATGGCCAGGCTATAAGCAAATCATTCAATGTGATAAGGACACATGGGATCACCTCTCAAGTTGTGGGACTTGGGCTCAAGTTTCACCTCCAGAGAAGGCCAACTTCCTTTGCCAAAACTAGGTAATGTACTACTCCTAGTTCAATAAAAAGGCTATCTAATCCTAGAATAACAATTTTCTTGGGTTTTAGGGAAAGAGATCTGCAAAAGGAAACTATACTAGGGATGGTGATGCACCAAATAAAAGGATATGTTGAATCTCAGGAAGGGTTAATGTGAGTAGGATGCAAACACCGTTAGTCACCTTCACCTATTGCAATCTAGAAAGGGCATAAAATACCACAAACCAGAAGCATATGTTCCTTTGTTAAAACTTGAATCATACAAAATAGAGAGACCAAATTGGATTAAACACAAAATTAACTAACCATGATGATAAAATACATGCACATGTCAAACATTCATTTCATTAATGATGGATAATGATAACGTAGCTTTAAATAATAGAAGGAAAATACTCTTTCCACAACTGACATAAAATATGGTTATCTAACTTTTTCATAGCATGAAACAAAACAATCTAAAAGAAAGGAAATCTAATCATCTATACCAAGGAATCATACATTAGCAAAGCCTATATAAATCAACCATTTAGCACAATAAATCAGGTTCTTCAAGGCAAGATATCTCTCTGAATATAATTAAAAGGTTCTTTAAATCTCTGAAGCACTCTTCCAAGATTGAAGAGAAACTTCACCAAAATATCATCTATCTCTCTCCCCAATGAATCCACAAACCAAACTATTTATAAGTTCCTTAGGTTGAGCCATTATAACTGGGAATTGAACTAACCTTTTACTAAAAATAGAAATGTCATTAATTTAGGGAACATGCTCCCATGAAAATATTAATTTTTTTCAAGGGTTTGACTCAGTCAACCCTGCAACTCTAACCAATCCAAAGCTTGGATATGTCCTTTCATGGCCACTAAAATTTGGCCTAGTTCTACAATGCCTTCCTCCTCTACAGGGTTTTTTGTGTTTCCTCCCACACAACCATTTGATGTTTATACTCGATGAAGCATTTAATGATTCCTTGAATTTCCTCATCCCTAGCCCACATGCATAGTGATTTACCACATATGCTGTCTCAATTTCCCTCGTGATTTTAGTTAGAACTCTTCTAAGTTTACTCAAAAATTTCTTCAATCTTCCTATGAAATTTTGGCATAAAACCAACCTGTCAATAGATTCACTACCAAAATTTTTGGTAACTTCATCATCACATTTCACTAAATCTTTGAAATTCTGCTTGATCTGCTCCTCTAGAAGAGCATCAATATTTTTGTTGAAGAATTTACAGTTAACAATATCAAATTCTTCTGATATGTCATTCAAAGCATCTATAATCTCCACTCGTTTATCATCCAACTTCTTAATTAGATCTTGTAGCACCTGACACCGGAATTCCATGGCCTTTTGATATTCAAACAAATTTTTAGCATCATTGATTACATCCTCCTGAAGGAGTAGATCCAAATCTTCCTCTCTAATCTCACTCCATGTTTCCAAATTAAAATTTAGGTTGTTATTGTATTCCAAAAAATATTCATCCATTTTATAAGTAGTAGTTTTCTGAACCTGTAAATCATTGTATATATCAACAACCTCTTTAATTAAAGGGTTAACTTCCTATAGTATACATTCCATCCATCCATCTATTGATCTCCCTTTCTAGCCTATATTTTTGATCTCGTGATAAGAAATATCATCAATAGTAGATGAAACCATCATGGCCATAGTAGTTGAGACTTTAGTAGATGGAGTTGGATTTGTTAGTAGAAATGTAGTGAGTTGCTTGATCTTGGCCTTAAGATTATCCTTATCATATTTTTCCAATAGATTTCCAAGAGTAGTGTGTACATCTTGTTTTTCTCCTTCATGAGTGGCTTTTCCCAATGAGAATCTAAAAATCTGATAATTTGTAGCTGTAATTGTTTCCTTAGTTTTTCCCTCAATGAGAGTGGCAACCTCCACAACTTGTTCCCCAGATGCATTCACTATCAAGCTTGAAACAATCTTTGGCCTCTTGGCCTATCTCTTTGGGGTATGTTCCAATATGCTCAGATCTATTACATCTCCTAGAGGCACTTTCTTCTTTTGCTTTGGAGTTTGTCAGAATAACCATTCTGGAATGGTTGATGCTAATGAAGATAGAATAGTTGACTTAGTACCTAAAACATTAGCCACCACAAGAGTACCAACAACATTAGTTGGCATTTGAATGGTAGTGGTAGTGATGGATGGGGTGGATGTGAGGAATGCCATAGGAGTTGATACAATAATGTTAGGGGATGAGATGGAGGAAAATGGAAGTGTTAGGGGAAGTGAGGTAGAAATGGGTGACCCAATAGTTTCTCTAGCTGAGAGAACTAGAAGGGATGAGAATATTTGGGCCATAAAAGGAACTGATATAGGAAGTGAAAATGGAAGAGAAAAGGGAAATGATGGGTCTTGTGGGACACTAGGAGAATCACTGACTTCAACTATTTCTGTCACAAGTGTTATAGGAGGCATGAATTTGGGAACAAGAGCCTTGGAAAGAGATGAGCTCCCAATAACAAATGAAATATTTTTTGGAACCGTATGGGTTTTTTGGGTCAACCTTTTCCCCTTTATGGGTGTTGATTGACTCATGGTTGATGGGGCCCCTATATTTGTAGGTTTCTCTAACCCTTTGCATGAGATTCCCAAGGTAAGAAACCAACTATGAGTTATTTACAAAATGGGTCCCATTATCTCCTTTGTGTTGCAACATTCTTCTACATACCAATCAATCCATGACAATGGTTGATTGAAAATATTATTATTTTTATACAATTCATCCAAAACTTCATCATTATCCTGCATGTCTTTTGGTATGTTGGCTATTCCAAATTGTTGAAACTCATCAAAATTTATCCTTTCATAGTCTCTCTATCAAATGGTTAATTCATATTGAAAATGGATCCATATATCTTCTAAGCGGGGCACGTGGGAACTTGACCAGACTGTTTGTTAAATTTCCCCAATAGTCAAAATTGGTCTGTGGATGGAAAGTTCTCAAGGTTACCTCTTCCATTTCTACATCTACATTCTTAGCCTTGTAAATATTTGGGCAAGTTTATCTGCTAATTGAAATAGGGAATTACATTCCCACTTTGTGCCTTTTATTCTGGATCTTGTGGTAATCTAGAAATTTCCAAACCAATTCTAACAAGACCCACTTGTTAGTGGGACATCTAGGTAGCTTGCTGGGAGCACCCATGAAACCAGGAATTTAAATGTAAGTAAATGTGGGGAACTAAAGGTAGATAGCTCCCCACTCATGCACTTCCTTGAAGGCTTCATAAAAAAATCCTCCAATTATATAGCTCCTTATCAAAATGGTAGAGGATAACAACAAAGAAGGCATCATTGATCCTGTGGAAGTGTTTGCTTCCCTCATCCAGTGTGAGTTGAGGATAGAAATCATAGATTTGAGAGGTGCTTCAAATACCCTTGGTATTCAACCTGGTGAAATCTCCCATAGTAGCTGCGGCATAAACCAAGAAGGATGTCATATAGAAACTCTTTGAAGAATGCACTCTACTCAACTGATAGCAAATGGAGCTACTGATATGCTCCCCCATCTGATAAATTCCTTATTCTTCTTGATAGTAGCAATATATAAGAACATCCAATCCTAAAATTCCTTCATGGAGGGAAGACTTGAGACTCTTCTTAGTAGAACAATAAGGTCATTGACCTCCTAAATGAAATCTAACCAATACATGGTCTTTGGCAATTTGGCAACACTCTTGGCCAAATAGGTTTTTAACATGACCCTCGTGCACAACTCTGCTTCTTTGTCCCAATGTTCCACTACTAACTCTGGTGAAATTGTTGTGTAATCTTCAACGTCAAGGAGTTTGAGAAAATCTTCAAAGAAATCTAGGTCCAGGCGGATCACAACTTTTCCATTGACATCTTTAACTGAAATAGATTCTTCATCATAGTGGGCTGCTGCAGCCAAAATAGATTCTAGGCTATGTATGGATGTGCAAAAATGGTAGCAAGAGAAAGCCCATTGTCATATATGGCTTTCATTCTAGGTTTCTTATTTGGGGCCTTCACCCTTGCCTAGAAGTCTAGAAAATCAATTTTCCAAGGTCGGTGTCCCCTATGTTTCCCAGGTTAGAAGATAAGAAAGAGTGAGGGGAAACCCCGAGGAATGAGTATTTCATTTTTTCCTTTCCCTTGGAAGTGGAAGTAGACATCAAATTCTATGTTCTGAAATGCCAAAGAAGAGAAGTATGAAAACCCGAGAATTAGAAACCCAAAGAGGAGAAGTCTGAAATCCTGAAATGGAAACCTCCGATATGGAAAAGTTTGAAAACCTGAAAATATCCAACCTTCGAAAACTAGAAGGCTAAAAACTCGAAGAGGAGATGTCTGAAATCTCAAAATGGAGAAGTTCGAAATGACAGTTCCAAAACCCAAAGAGACCTCCGAAACGGAGAAGTCCAAAATCCCGAATTGGAAACCTCCAAAACCTGAAGAAGTGAAAATCTCTAATGAAAGGACTTCTAAAATATCAAAAAGAGAACTCCAAAGTTTGAATGGCACAATACCCAAAAAAAGAAGTGCCAAATAACCCAAAGCTCCGAATACTAAAAAGAGAGTTCTCCAAAATGTTGATCTCCAAAATCTAAAAAAAAGGGTGTGTCGAGAGGAAACATTGGAGCGTGAGAGGATATTTGCAAACCCTGAGTGCCTATAGAAGCTCAAATCATGGAAACATGGCAGGAAATAATTTTTCATTTCCCAAGGTATGCAGAGGAGGAACAAAGAAAATAAACAAGGAAAAAAAAAGCAAAAGATTTTAAACCAAAAAAAAACCTTGAGCTAGTGAAGGGAATCTTTCACTTTTTATAAAACAATGTCTCAATCCCAAAGGAATATCCCAAATATTCTAATTTAAGGGTTGTGATCATACTAACTAGTGACCCATGTTCCCAGGGAGAAAATCAATGGAAGACTCGTACATTCAAAAATAAGGACAAAGAACACAATTTGAAATGTCCATTCCACCTTGTTGTGATCAACAACCTTCAATTTAGTTGGGGAAATGGAAGAATATGCCCTTATAGAAGCATCTCATGGTGGAGTGGAATTAATCATGACATCTCTAACCATTTTGATTCTTGAAATAGTCAAAACCTCCATAATTTAAAATATTGCGAATTACTTCACCAATTTTTTAAAATTTTATCTCTTTATAAATACTTCTCCAAGACATTCCCAATACACTTGGTTTGAGGTGAAATGGACACCTAAATTTAAAGTTATGCGAACAAACTTAAAAAAACTATTCCATGTAAAACTCCCTCATTTTTTTATTATGTATGATAATCCACCTTTTCTTTTTAGATTTCTAGGTTTTTACTTTATGCCACATCTTAGGTTTGATTTCTTTAGGACTATCACATCCTTTGATTTCTCTCTGTGGTCTTCCTTAATGTGCATATTTTTTTGCAGCTTCAACAAATCCAATAGGTACTTAGTGTTTGATGTCCACATCACACTAAATTTCATTATCCCACGGGCTTTCCACTTTTCCACACTTATCCATTTGATAATATCATGCTTAATCTTCTTACATCATTATGCCACAAATGTTCGTGCCCTTTGTTAACGCCAAAATGACCCGATTCCTTTGATATGCACCATCATTTCCCCATGACCATACTTCCTTGGTCTATAGATTTTATAAATCCATGGAACACTCAGTTATTTTATCCATGGATTCCATACTCATTTTCATTCTAAAATTCCTTGTTCTACTTTATGGATTCTCATAACACTTTCTTTAAGCATTAGGGATTCTTCTAAGAAGACTACTCCCTTTACTTTTAATAAATGAATAATTTCTTGGAACACTATAATTACCAAGTATGTGAAGCAAACATTTTCTTCACCCCTATATTTTGCGGCTTTCCTTTGCAATATTTCCTCAACTTCATAGAATACTAACTTCTATATCTTTGTTCTCGCTTTAAAACCCACCAAATAATACAATTTCTTCAATCCATGGAACAGTAATCCTTGAAATATGTGGATCATTGTAACTTTTGAAATCACCAAAACTAAAGGGAAAGTCAAGATGTCGGTCAAACCCACATTACATGGTTGTAGCACAACACAAACATAATTTTGAGGGTCAAGAAACCACAAAAAAAAATATAGAACAAATAGGGAAAACGAAAAGGTCACTTCAACTTGTTTTGAATAGTTTTGTACATATGGTGCCAAGATATAAGGGGATAAAAATGTGCACCAACATGGTTAACAATAAATCTCAGTTCTGACAAGAATGCAACATTAACCTCTCATGCACATGTTATTAGATGACAAGAGTGTGTTATCTTGGGAAAATATTCCGTACGGGTTCATGGTAGGTTACTTTGTAGAATATGTTAACTACCTCAAAAATGTCTTAAAGATAAAGATAGATGTAGCATACATATATGTAAACACCTTTATCCTTTGTAAAAATTACTTATATACAAGGAATAACCCCTATATTAAAAGATATGAATCTGAATTTTGTGACATAAACCTATAACACATAATTATTTTAAATAAAAAGGATTGTTGTATTTATTACAATCTAAATCATAGGAATACAATTGAGGGTAGAGAATAGTACATAAAAGAAGAAGAAGAGGTATTACATACCCTTAATAAGGGTTCATAAAAGAAAGTAACAAAAATGGAAAAGAGATGGATGAGGATGAGTCTTCAGTGAATATAATCCCAAAAATACTCTCCATGCTTGGTTCAAAAAAGGAAAAAGTAATTTAAAAAATTTCGTATGGAATAGATGGAGCTTGGCATTATGATAGATAAAACTAAAATATCAATGTATTTTACAATGGATGTGTTATCCAAAATTCACCCCTCAGGTAAATTTGATAACATGCATCAAATTCTTTAGTCCCAATTAATTATATTGATTCAAGGCAAAAAATCATGTTTCTGGGGTCCCCTCAGCTTCTTTCTAACTCTCTTGTCCAAGAGGAAAACCCAAAGAAGTTTAAAAATGTGAAAAGTTGCGAGAAAACAAGCTTGGGCGGAAAATCATGAAAATGGCTAAGTCCTAGTCCTCGCAGAATTCCAGTCGACATGAGGGACATCTCAAGGCGCGAATCGACCAAAAGGCCACCAGGCGGTCTGAGTAAAGGGGCATCCAAGACATCGGGACGTAAAAAGGTGAACCGGCCAAAAAAGGGAAAAATCACCAAGTTTTGTTATCGCGCGGTTTGGGACATTTGGGACAAATGTACGCAAAAGACGCGGATTGGCCGGTTTGGCGCAAGTCAGTCAATTTCGGGCGGTTCGGAGAAATTTATCCCAGGCAGTCTGGGACAGTTGGGAAAAAAGTGCGCAGAGGACGTGAACTGGCTGGTTTTGCCGAAACAGAGGACTTTCATACTAGGACATCCGGGCCAAAAGTACGCGGAGGACACGAAAAGCCGAAAGAGCCGAGAGCCAATCAGATCTTGCCACGTGTCTTCACCGTAAATAGGAACAAGGGAGCCCGAATCTGCCGAAGGATTTTTTCATCTGAGACAATTGGGACAAAGGTACGCGTGGGATGTGAGGGACGTGAAAATCCGAAGCAGCCGACAGCAAGGAAGAAAAGTCAACGTCTGACCCGTGAAACTTCAAACGACCATAACTTTTGACTCCGAGCTCCGATTTTTACAAAATTGGAATTTCTGGAACGAGCACGATGTCCTCTACACCAAAAAAACTAGATTTATTATTTTTAATGAGGGTAGATATATTTAAGTAAGAAAAACATATTCGGCTCCAGTCAGTTAATGCTCATTCCTGTCAAATGACAGAAAATGCCTGCTAGACCCAAAATAGCTGCCCGTACTCAGAAGGCCATAACTTTTGCATTTCTCAACGAAATCACACAAAATTGGTACTGTTGGAATTGTGGCTCTAATCCCGATGCACAGAAATCAAGAAATTCCAGATTTTATGAGAGATTGATCTAGTTTTTAAATAAAACATGGCTGGGTTCATAAACGTGTTTTATTTGGTGGTTGAGAGTGCAATTAAGAGGCATGATCATCATTCTTTCTCTGCTGCAGCACATGGGACAGTATGGGGAGCCTTTTACAAGTAATTTATAACCATTTTTACTCCATTTAATTCCTCTTACAGGTGGTTAAAGGACAGATTTCGGAATTTCCATTTTCCCTTCTCTTTTCCTTCTCATTTTTCTATAAATTGGAGTGTTGGGCTCATTGTAAAGCGAGAGGTAGTTATTTGTAGCAAAGCTCTATAAAAATTTCTTTGTGAAGCCAATGTGTTGTATGCCCTTTTAGTGGACTCCTTGCATGGTGATCCAGGCCCTTATATTGTAATAGATTGAACTGTGCATATCATGAAGCAATAAAATATCAGTTTGTGGATGTATCTTCCCCTGCTGTGTTTTCTTGCATTCTTCTTGCCCCTTTAATCTTTCTACAAGAATATTGTGTCTATTATTATGTTCTTGCAGGGATTCATTATCATTGTGTATGCTTGGAATATTGTTGTGAATGCATTTTGCTAGATTATGGATAACTCTGTCATCACCTCTTCTCTGCTGTGCACTTTGCCTCTATATTTCACACATTTGGGGACTACTCTCACACCCTCCTTTTCTGGTGTATCACCGCTTTAGTGTAGGATTTCATTTTATGCATTCTCTCTCTCTGGTCCCTTGGAAATTTAGATTAGGATAGTTAGTTTCCCCTGCATTAGAGTAGATTGTGGCAGGTAGTTTAGGAGCAAGAACCAACTTTCTCTGGAGGTCTATCTCAAGTAGCAAGTCCCACAACTTGGAGATAGTACCCATGTTATCCAATCACACTGTGAGTTCAAGTATATGCACTTGTATGAACACCGGGTGTCTTTGTGATTTGGTGACAACAGGATGTGTGCATGGATGAGCACCCATTTTACATTCATTAGTTCTCTTGTACAAAACTTCTTGCAAAAGATACAAAGGTGTTACGAGTAAAATTTTTTTGGACACTTATCCAATGAAAAATATGTACGAAGATGATGTTCTTCTCAAAATGTATAAAGAGGTAGTGTGGTGAAACATGTAAAATAGAATCAAAATGAGGAAAAAAATATGGATCAAATTTTAAAATATCTAAAGGATAAGAAATAGATACTCATAACTAAGTAAGAAAAGAAAAAGGTGATGTTCACAAGTAAATATACATGAATATAAAATCATTGAATTCATCTCAAAGGATCCTCAAGGAGGATACAAAAATAATAACTAGGATAATACACAATCAACCAAATGGAATATCAAAAATTGAATTCTTGGTTGACCTACTACTTAAGTAGAGGAAGGATGATGTAGGAGAGAGGTTGAAGTTGGGTAAGGTAAAACAAGAAAGTGATATGTTCCTCTACATAAATAAGTTAGAGTGTGAATAATTATCAATTAATCTAAGTGAAATTTTTTCCTTCATTGATAAATATTTTTTTAGCTTTGCATGCTATGGATATTTGACCAAGTTGACATCTAGCCTAAGAAAAAAAAGTACAATTTTTTAGGCTCATAAGTATATACTATTAAAAGGTTGGCAAGGAAAAGTTTGTTCAGGATTTTGAAAATGAAATAAGCATGAGAAATTAAAAAATAAAGTAATGTCTTGCCAACCTAAAATATAAAAAACCTAAAGAAAAAGTGTCTTTGATAAAATAAATACAAAGGTTGGGAAGCCACTATGTTTGCTTCAAGTAGAAAAAAAAATACCATAAAATTATGAAAATAAATTAAAGTACTTAGGAACATGGATGGAAAATATAAGCCCACTTATACAAGTTGCATTCACCAAGTCATAGAATTATTAAGATAAAATATGCCAAGAGGTGTTAGGGATTTTGTAAGAACTTGATAAAGGGTTACCTAGGGTCATGTATCTCAATTAGTGTGGGCTACTTTTGAACCCATATTTTTTGAACTATATAATTAATGGATATGTACCCATTTTTATCAAAGCATAAGGCATTTTAGGATGATATATACACCTTTGAATGAAAATAGTTTTTATACATGGTGCACCCCATTAATTTTAAAGGGATCTACAAGTATTCACACAAGGACTACACTTGTCACATGTGGTAGCGAGGAAAAATCCATTCACCACACACTTGTAAGAAAACTAACAATGTCAATTGTGTCTAGCACATGATGATTTAAAGAGTGAAAATTTAGGAACAAAAGAACTATTGAATTCCTCTTTAGGGTTATTTACATGAAATAGGGGAATATTTAGAGTGTGACACTTAGTTATTTATAGTTCACATATGGGATAAGATTTTCCAACTAGATAGGAATGATGAGTGGATTCATGCATGAGATGAAGATAAGTATTGACCTCATATTATATGCATACCAACTATATATTATTTTCTAAATAATTTTAAAATGGATTCAAGGTCTATCATAACTATTACATGAAATTATGAAGGAAATACCCCATCATTATATATAACCCTTGAGGCATTAGTATAGATTTGTTCATTCAATCTTCATTTAAAGAAAGTTAACGATTAAAATGGTTTTTATCAATCAAAGAGGCATTGTAAACTATGATTTAAAATTAATAAAATTGTTATTCACGATTATTGTGCACTACTCTATCAATTTATTCTGCTAGTAATCATATCATCTATGTTATTGGTCATTTATTTTTATGAGTTTTTATTATTAAAAAAATCCATACAAGTGTGTACTTAGTGTAAATATCATATTGCAATCAAAATAGATGGGACTTATCTACTTCCGTTCCTTGTAAGAGTACATAAAGAAGATCCCTTGTGTGATATTTCATTATTTTAAGTATTACATTCACATATTGTGTATGGTGGCGAATTATGCTCACACATGCATTTTTAGAAAGTGGGTAAGATTATAGAAAAGTGATGCATGATTCAAAATTTTGGTGGAAATTTTTAATATGAACTAGACCTAGTACAACATAAATAATGGATCATAGGACCATTTTTGCATGTCTTTTATGCACCTTGTTAATTCACACTTTCAATGAGTTACAAGAAGCATTTACAAGCTTCATGAAGATTTAAGTTTGTTGGAAGTATGTAAAAGGAAAGATCCCCATTTAATAGGAACATATTTCAAGTATGTCTACATGGTTGAAGATGTTAATAACAAATAAAACAATGGAAATAACATGAGAATTATTATGCATAGATTGTTTCATTGAAGGCCACACTAAGAACACCTACCCAATAAATGGTATAAGATAAATGACTATGAGACATGATATATTCCCATTAAGACCATGATATGTAGAAATTATCCTACTCTTTAAAGGCTAATTTACAAAAACGTATCCCTCGAGTGTAAGGCTTGCAACACTGGTACCCATGACAATATGAATTGTTGTATCATCATAGAATTAAAATAAGAAATAGGAAAGGGGTATGGAAAGTGACCATACAGGATTAAGACTAGGTATCCTGATGGTCCATCTCAAAAGAGTAAATTACAATAGGATATGGATGTTAATAAATTATTAAAAGAAAAATTATTTTTCACATGATATATAGAGGACCTCATCAAGGAATAAAATTTAAAAATACCTCTATGTAGGAAACAAATTTGATGATTAAAATACGAGTTTATTTTAAGAACTAACATAGTATTACTTATGTTGAAGGAGTGGTTAAAAAGAGTGAATAAGAAATTGAAAATTAAGAGAATTGTTTGGAATGAATTAAATTTATCCAAATAAATATTTGAACAAAATCATGTATATATGTAGCAATCAATAAGATAAGGATCATCCTTATTGACATAGTCACATAAAATATTTTTTTGAAAAATTATTCATGGACTCAGAAGGTTAGGATTGTTGGGGTGATAATGTCAAGTGGGTTATCTAACACTGTAGTATGCCCCTATATTATTTCAAAATTTTATCTATCAAACTCTATTATAAAGATATTCCAAAAATATCTTAAACATTTAAGAGTGAAGTAAATCGATTGATTAACTCACGCTTATTGATTAGGGTGATCCCTCTTGGGATTGACTATAAGAAACAAATAGATTACTACCAAATCAATATATAGATAGAAATATAAAACTAGGAATGATCGGTGGATAGTATTGGGTTTAATGAGTGTGATACATAGCTCTTTAATCATTCAGTAAAAGACTAAGGAGTGTGTTGGTACCCAAATTTGTTCTCCTTTTCGACCTGAGCGACATCGAGATATGGCATGAAGCTTGAAGAAAAATAGGTCATGATGTATGTCATTTTGTAGCTGGAGATGTGATCTAACTAGCACTCAGATTTTTGGAGAGATGGATAGCACTCGAGATAGGACTTGATCTTGTCCTAATTGTTTTAGGTTGTGCGTTTCAGCCAAGGTAAGAGGACCTATTTTGTAACCCTACAATGGTGAAGGAGATGAATATACCCCTAAATTTACACAAATAGTATGAAGGGTCCTTGGGAAATCATGATCAACAATCCAAATCTGACTTTCACAAGTTGTCACTCCTAGATTATGGAGATAATTTCAATGCAAGGCAAGGGTTATTGAAGATATTTTTAAATCTTGATCTATTCTCGCATACTTTAGCAAATGGATTTTGATCTTCTATGAGTATATAGGTCAAAATAGGGGTAATATGGGGTAGGATTAGTTGTTTAGAATGATTTTGGTGAGATATTGATAATACAAATTGACTATGCGAGCTTTGACAACCTCTATAACATTTCAGCAACTATCAAATAAAATGCTTTAAAACAATGGATGTTCTTTCAACCAAAAGAGACACACAAATGGAGGCCTGTGGTTTGTACTCTTCACATAATATTTGAGACCTCAACACAAAATCTTGAATTAAAGGACCCAATTAAACATCAAAATATTTGATCAAATAATGTCTAAGGTAGCCCCAAAGGCTTATATGAAATATTTGTCAACACATGAAGGTGAAGTGATTTTAAACTACTTATTTTCAATGCCGATGAAATATCTTCTGAAAAATGAAATTGTAAATTCCACTAAACTATCAATAAGGATGAGATATGTGTGATTCCTAAAGATTTCAATGCAAGATTGTAACAAGTACAAGGAAAATTGTTTGCAGGCATTTAAACATGATAATGAGACATCATATTATGGAAAATAATATATATTAATTCAAAATCTTGTTAGATTCATCAGCAAGGAGAGTTTCAAGAACAATCTCGGAGCTGCGTGATGACTATACACTTGTAACCAACTCAACATGAATTAAGATCTAACACGTAAGACAAGACTGAACCAAGTTTTTGGAGGGTTTCTCGAACATGATCTTCTCTCAAAATTTTCTTGTGATTTTAAATTTCCTGACCTTTTGCAAGGCAAAAATATGCATTATATATCTCTCTATTACATTTGATCCTTCTTTCCCAAAAAAATAATATCCTATTGCATCTTAGTTTGTTACAAACTCATCATAATTTGCAGATGGGGAAGTTTAACATATTTGCAACAAAAGCTGCCAGGTATTTCGAAAAAGGTGAATCATTGAAAAATTCACATCATTATCCATTATGGAGGCAAATTTTTCATCTTCAAAGCATGCAGACCCCCTTCCTTTCATTATTTCATCCTTATCCCTCCAAAATTTGACTCTGCAACTTTTGGATTTGATATTTCACATTTTTGGATGGGTTAGGGCAAAAATTTATTTCAAAAACATCTATGATCTTCAAATTGATCCCCAAAACCAATTGCATTAGTCCTTATAGGCACAAACGACATGAATTTGTCAAAAATTGATCAAAATCGATGCAAAAATACATTTCCACAGTTCCTGGAGCAAAAATGGTGGCCTAACTAAAAATTCATAGTCACCATTGATCTTTCTTTCTCCCTTCAATATAGGCCCTTCACGTGTCACAATGCAATTGGAAATGGGTTTGGGATCACTTTTTGACATTTTAACACTTTTTGAAAAAATGTAAAAATTTGACATTTTTCTCCGCCCCTCCGCCCTTGAGATTTGGCGCTGACTCATTGCATAAGGTGGGCCCCATTGGAATCCCAGTTTGATTCTTCACATTTCCACCTTTTTTTGAAAAAAGGAAAAAAATTCAATTTTCCTCCACCACTCCACCCTCCCGCAAGACACGTGTCCTCATATGATTGGCTGAGGGAAGCACTGACTTCATACTTTAATTCCTTTTCACCAAAGGAAATTTTTCAACATTTCCTCTACACTCCTACACCTCCAATTCTATCCCTGCCACATGTCTCCCTTTGACTCATTGCAAAGCCATGCTTAAAATTATCACTTCAATTCATTTTTCAAAAAAGGAAACATTTCCTTTTTTCCTCTGGTGGCCCGGACTCCCTTCTTCCTTGATCCCCATGTGTCCTCTCTGAATGGCTCGATGGGACCAACGGCCTTTTTCACAACTTTTTCTCCCTTTCGCTAAAAAGAAAAAAATTTCTAAGTCCTTTACCAACCTTCCATCCCACTTTTAATGAAAACATGACACGTTTCCACCTCTGATTCATTGAGGGCATACACTCTGAAGCTGCCACATGTTCCATTCTATTTCATTGCGGGCCTACACTCTAAAGTGCCACATGTTTTGTTCTATTTTTTTGTGGCCCTAAGCATTTTATTTATAATTTAACTCTTTTTACAAAATACCTTAAGGCACAAAAAGACCTGTCCATCCACCTTCACTCTTCTACGACACGTGTACCTCCTCTAGGTCCTGTGGTGTTTGTGGGGTAAATTACACTTTTTTCTAAAACACAAAAAATGTTAAGTTTTTCGAGTAGACCCGCCGAACCTTTTATAATCACAAATGGCCACATGGGAGAATTTTTTGAGCTAAAATTTGATGGGCAAAGGATTCCCGTATGACCGTTTAAAAACACAAAAATTTCCAGTGATGCCCTAGAATTCTGAAGATGAATTTGAAGGGTAAATGATGCCTATTTGACCCTCAAAACACAGAAAATGTCAAGGATGCCCAAAATCAATTTTTTCTTTGTGGGTGAAGAATTTTTGATCAAAAGACAAATGGAAAGTGTTTTTAGGAAATTTACGACCATGGCAAGGTATTTTTGAGGGAAAATAAGTATAAAATAAACAATTTTGAGATCCAAAGGCTAGGAAAACACAAGAAAAATGGTAGCTCGGTGTTTGAATGGGAAAAATTAGGGCAAGGTAATGATTTTTAAAACAATCTAATGCACAAGAATGGAGCTACAACTTCACATCATCGATTTCATGAGGAAAAAACATTTGAGAGCACCAAGAGCAAAGAAGAAACATGGAAAATTGGTAGAGGATCAAAATGGGCACCAACATTAACTCTTTCTTGTGGATGGACACTCCCAGTGAGTGCCACAAGAACAAAAGTAGACCAAGTGCCAAAATAATCCATTGGGAAAATGGAGTCATGAGCTAAAGCCACAAAAACTAGCTAAGAAACTAACAAAAATGGCTGCCACACACCAAGGCAAACCACGAAGAAAAATACCAAAAACAGAGCAAAAGCCAAACACTATACACTGTACAAGTGGTGCATACCTCAAATTTAGGGATTAATCCAAGAAATGCTTTAGATGCCTGCCATTAACAGGTAGTTCAAGCAATTCCCCATCTAAGTCCTTGAGAAAAAGGTATTTTCACCAATTCTGATATCAATGGAGTAAGGGACCATCCACATGCATAAAATTTACCAGTTTTCCCTTATCTTCATTTTTTCTATCCCACAACAAAACTAGATCTCGACTATTGAAAGCCCTAAGAGTGACCTTCTTATCAAAAAAGCTCTTCAACTTCTCTCTAAATCTGACATTCCTTTGGTGTGATGCTCTTCTCTCTTCATCTAGCTCAACAATCTGATTAATCCTTGCTTCATATGGAATGACCTCTTGATCTTCAAGTTGTTGAACAAACTAAAATGAAGATAATTGTAGATGTAAGGGTAGAAAATCTTGAGTTACATACACCAACTCAAATGGGCTCTTACCAGTAGCTCTTTTGGTAGTGATTCTATCAGCCCAAACTATAAATTTTAGTTGTTCACCCCATTTTCTCTTGTTCAAATCCAAGGTTCTCCTAATGATCTTTAATAAGTTCTTATTGTTGGACTCGATTGTCCATTTCCTTAAGGTTTATAGTTTGAAGCATAAGTCAGATTGGTTCCATACTCCTTACACATTTCCATCAAGGATTTAGCTCAAACACATGGCATTATCGTATAATCTTTACTAGCATACCAAATCTGCATATGATATGATTCAACATGAAGTCCATAACAACTTTGTGTGTTACTTTCTTGGTGGGGATTGTTTCTACCCACTTGGTGAAGTAATCTATGGCTACAAGAATCCACTTATGGCTAGCACTAAAAGGGTTTGAAATCTCACCAATGAATTCCATCCCCCATTGTTTGAAAGGATCTTCAATTGATACAGTTCTCTGAAAGGAAGGGAGCTTGAAGATTTCATTCTTCCGAGAGAAATGTTGATATCTTTCACATTTTCTAATCAGCAGGGTTACATATTTAAAAATATTTGGCCGCCAATAACCCACTCTCAAAACTTTGTGTGTTGTAACCCTTCCATCAAAGTGTCCTCCACAAACTCCCCCATGGAAATCAGCAACTATTTTGGGAGCTTCATCTTCGATTACATTTATTTTTGAGAAGCTAGCTTGAGGGCTCTTTTTTTTTATTTTTATTTAAATGATCGGAAGGCATAGGTGTCCGAGGTAAAAGATTACATCCTTTTACCACTCGAACTCACTAAATTCTCAATAACATCTACCCTTTCTTCCTCTACTTCATTCACTTCAATTATCTGTAGGTTGTTCTCGGCCATAAGCTTAGCCAAGCCTAAACCTCTTACCAAATTTGTGGTTTGGATGTCCATGTCATATTCCTATAGTTTGTTCACCCATATACATATTTTTCTTGAGATATCCATCTCTGATAAGATGTCTTTTACCATGGTGTGGGGAACATAAGCAACAACTTTTGAACTTAAGATATAAGGCCTGAAAACCTTTGTTGCTTTCACCAAGGAAAATTCTTATTTTTCCATGATTGTGTACTTTAACTTAATAGCTTGTAAAGCCTTGCTAAAGAAGGAAATAGGCCTCTCAACCCCATCTTCATCCTTTTGCAGAAAAATAGATGCAATGGTATTTTTAGAAGCAAAGGAGAAAATTTGGAAAGGCTTCTTGTAATTTGGAGCTGCCAAGACAGGTGCATGTTTAAGTGCTTCTTTGATTCCTTCAAAATCCTGAATAGAAACCTTCTCCCACTTGATAACTTGATATTTATTTAACATGCATGTAATAAGAAGATTCAATTCAACAAAATTAGACACAAACCTTCTAATGAAATTGATTTTCCCAAAGAAGGATTGGATGCCCTTCTTTGTTCTTGGAATTGGAACCTTGTTGATTGCTTCTACCCTCTCAGGGTCAATCATGACACCAGCCTTTGAAACAATATGACCAAGAAACTTGGCCTTTTGCACCCCAAAATGACACTTCTTTGGATTGAGAGAAATGCCATATTCTCTACATATGATCAACATTATTTCCAAGTGTTGCAAGTGATCTTTTTACTCCTTGAAAATGCAGTCACATCATCCTGATAAACTACAATGAAGTCATTTATGTAACCAGAAAAATCAACATCCATTTCTCTTTGGAAGGTATATCCAGCATTCATGAGACCAAAAGGAATTCTTACATAAACATATGTTCCCCAAGGAGAGGTGAAGGTAGTTTTAAATCTTTCTCGACTCCTTGATAACAACCCGATTGTAACTAGAGAAACCATCCAAGGTGCATAACAATCCAGATCCAGTCACTAACTATAGCATGTTTTCCATGTTTGGCAAAGGATAATTTTCCTTCAATGAAGCTCTATTCATATTTATGAAGTCTCTACAAAGTATGATATCTCCATTTTTCTTTGTGACTAGCACAAGGTTTGCAACCCAAGATGAATACCTTATGGGAAGAATGATTCCTCCCTCCTTTAGTTTCTTCAATTCATCTTACATTTTCATGAAGAGGATTGAATTGAATGGCCTCTTCTTCTGTCAAAATGGCTTGGCATTTTATTTAAGAGGAATTTCATGCTGAAACAAATCTTCTCTGTATGCTTTCAGCTCTGAATAAGACCAAGCTAGAAAATCCTGATATTTATTCAATAGTTGAACATAGGACTGTTTTTCTTCTTTGTTTAGATTTCTGCCCAACCAAACTTTTCTTGGTTTATCATTAGTGCCCAATTTATTCTCTTCCACATCCCTTGAGGTAGACATGTTTCTATTGATGATGCAATCAACATTGTCAAAATTTGACTCAAGTGCAACAAGACCTCTAGGAATGGTGTTAGTTTTCAATTGGATAATATACTTTCCAAAAAATTCTCTCTTCCTTTAGTCACACATACCATTGGTTCCCAATCAATATTCTGATCTATAAACTCACCTTGATTTTGTAAGAACCTTTGCACTTGAGCATCATCATTAAACACTTGCCAATGCTTGATGTTGTCAGGGACAACTGGCCTAGTTAACACTTCAATATTGTACTCACAATAAGGTGAAATGGTGCAATTTCAAAATCTTGACCCCAACATTTCCAACTTGTCAGCAGAATCATTAAAACTTCTATCATGATACACAATGTTGAAGGAATCAAACATCTCAATTAGATCCCAAACTGCATGTTTGTACTATTTCATCTGTTGATTTTTTGTTACATACAGTTTTCTTATTTGTTTGATAACTAGCTTTGAATATCCTTTTGCAATGATGTCCTTGACACCATACTTCCATGCAATTCTCAAACCCAACAACAAGGCTCCATAGTCAGCAATGTTGTTAGTGAATTCAAAATTAAGCTTGAAGGAAAAAACAAACTCTTCCAAGCTAGGAGAAATAAGAATTGTATTAGCACTATTTCCAAATTGAGAGCAAGCTCCATCAAATAGAAAGGTCCAAGGTGAACCTTCATGTTCAAGTCAGTTTTACTGATCCATCTTGTGCTCCTTACCATCATAAAACCCAATAAAATTTTCAACATCAACATCAACAAACAACACCTCGAGGAAGCATTGTTGGGATCTTTAATTAGATGCAACATCTTCTTTTTCCATAGATCTTGACAAGGCTGAATTCAATGGGAAAGGTAGAAAAATACATATCCATTTGAACACTCTCTCAAACACTTGCAACCCACTTTCTTGAAAAAATCATACCCCATTTGGTAGGGCAATCAACAATCACAACATCCAATTTTAATTTCCTCCCAGGATAAGATGCAAGTTGCACCACCAAACCCTTCACACAAACAACTACTGGCACTTCTCTTGATTTCATGGTAGTACATTTTTCTTAGGATGCTGTCACTTTGATATCCAACTCATTCATGACTTCTAGAGGTATGACATTACATAATGTACTAGAATCAAACATGTAATTGTGAATTAGTCTATCCTTTATGATAAAAGTTGTAAAGAATGGATCAATATTCAATTGGGAATCGACCAAGGATGTCCCCAAGTATACTTCAGGTGTTTCTCTAAGATCCTCAAATGCTAATGGTGTTTCAAGCTCTCGTAATGATTTTAGGATGATTTTCAATAACATTTACATTCTGCTTGGAGTACTCTTTTCTTCTTTCAAACCTAGGTACTCAAATGCTCTCTTCTTCTGCTTAGGAATCCTAAGAAAATAAATGATTGGAACACTCACTTTGATTTGGTTCAATACTTGGGCTATGTCATATGGAACACTCTTTGGCAAGGCCACATTGGAATGGAGACAAGTAGATTCATTAGATGGAGAGGGATTCTTGGTAGCTTGGGCATGAGGAGGACTGTAATTTTTCTTGGGACAACAGAGATTTTGGTAGGTGTTTGTCTTCTAGGATCTTCTTTGGGAATACTTGTAAGAAAGGGTGTTTTAGGTTTTGATTGAGGCCCATATCCATTAACAACCTTGTTCCTAGTGTTATACTCTTTCTCTTAAGCCACAACAACATTCATTAACAATTTTCTATCTTACTTTGAAGGGATACCACCATTGTACTTATTAATCATCAAAGCTCTTAAGTATTCAAAGTCATTGCTAGGAATTTCAAAATCTTGCACTACATCAAATTCAAGAGTATGAGGGGGAAGAAAGACTTGTACCCATTTGATGCAATCCCAAAAGTTTATAGTTGTCCTTGCACTTATTACCTAAGTTGATTTTTCTCCTTCTTATGAGCTTGAAGAACAACCCACCATGTAAATATCATCATCATTACCATCATCACTATTAGATTCACCATCTTTCTGGTCCATTTCACATGGATGATGAGGCAGAAAACACCTATCACACAAATCAATATCAAAAAATTCCTCAACAACAACCCTAGCAGTTAGGGGATCAGGTAACACTCTTCCTTCATGTGCTTGAGGATGTCTATTTACAAACCCCATGGGTCCTTTCCCTCTATCATCAGATCTCTGATCACCCCTAGGATGATTGGAAAATTTGTCATGGTTTTTGCTTTTTACTGACCTTGTGAAGTCTACCCAATTCCTTTCTCAGCTCTTTCCAACTTGTAGGAAATTTCTTTGACATCCCGTGCCAAAGGTCTCACCACTTAATCCAAGTCTACACTCTTTCTTGCTTGAGGCTTTTCAGGGTTTATCAGCTTTACACCATCTCTCTTGAGATGTTTTTGAATTAGCTTAATGTTATTTTCAATTTGTAGTGCCATGGTCAAGGCCTGCGTCAAATTGGTAGGGTTCTTGTCTCTTAGGTAATAGCCTACCCTCTTATCAAATGCATCTACATATTTGATCAAACATGACTGATCACATGGTCTCGAATTAACGTGCAACCTTCTCAAAGTTTTGTTAAACCTTGTGTTGAAGTCATGAATTGATTCATTGGGGTTCTTCTTGATATTTTCAAATTCAAATAATAGAAACCTAGAATCAGTCTTATCACCATATTGCAACCTAAATGCATTGTTCATCTCAGTCCATAAATCAATAAAATTATAAAGCAGATCCTTGTACCAATCCCTTACATCCTCCTCTAGTGTGTGAATGAACAATTTAATATACACATCTTCATGTTCAATCTCAAAATCCTCCATCATGTTAACAAATTTTTTGAGATGTTGATCACCAGTTATAGCATTGTTACCTTGGAACTTTGGTAATCTACTTCTAACATCTTGTGGGACAGCATTTGGGTAACCATCCATTCCTCTAAAGTTTATAGGACCAAAGGTGTTAACAAAAATGGAGGTCTAGATGGAGCCATTCTATTTTGAGGTGGTGATCTTGGAGGATAAAAAAATGATGAGGAGTGAGAGGTCTTTGGGGCTCAAGAATGTGCTTCACAAGATTGGTATTCTCTAGGTGCTGATTTTCCTAGAAAGTTTAACTAGAATTGAAACACATAGGTACAGTTTGAAAAATGAACTCTTGCAGTACAAAGGAGGACCTTCACTAGTTGAAGTAAACAAGTTTATGAGAGGATTTCTTGAATTAGAATTACTAGAAGAAGAGTGATAATCCTCAACTAAAGGCTAATCTATCCCACCAATAGATATCCCTTTGCTTCATGTCTAACCTTCAAAAACCTTCCAAACTTTTCTTTCCTCGAAAACTATCTTTCCAACTTCCCCGAAATAACTTTCTACTTGGGTCCCTCCTAAAAGAGATCTTCTTCCTTCCAGTTTTGCAGAGATTAGCAACACAAAAATAAATGATAGAAAACTAAGACATTGGTATTTATCAAGGTCAAATCAGCATGGAGTCGCCACTAAGGATTTTCACCCTAGTTGTGCAAATGCACTAAAATATTCTGTCAAATACCTATCAGCATTGAAAATCTTGCCAAACTTTATAGATCAGACCTCCCTTTTCTTGAATCTATCAACCAAAAATGCAAATGAAGTGCAACTACTACTGGAAACTAATAAAATTGCAGACAAAACTTATATCTTCACTTAATCCATACAAATCTGATTATAAAATGATTCTTTAACAATGTACTTGCAAGCAACATTTGTAAGAAACATTACCAAGGTTTGACATGTATCCAAATATATCAAATATTTTCAATAAGTCCCCGAATAAGCGGTGTCACTTCTGTTGGTACCCAAATTTGTTCTCCTTTTCGTTTGAAACATTAGAGATATGACACAAAACTTGAAGACAAATAGATCATGATGTATGTCATTTTGTAGCTAGGGATGTGATCTAACTGGCACTCGGATTTGTTGAGAGATGGATAGCACTCAAATAGGACTTCATCTTGTCCTAACTGTTTTAGGTTGTTCCTTTCAACCAAGGTAAGAGGACCTATTTTTTAACCCTCAAATGGTGAAGGAGATGAAGATATCCCTCAATTTGTGCAAATAATATGAATGGGCCTTGGTAAAATATGATCAACACTCCAAATATGACTTTCAAAAGTTCTTTCTCCCAGATTATGGAGATAATTTCAATGCAAGGCAAGGGTTATCAAGAAATTTTGAAATCCCGATATGTTCTCATACTTTAGTAAAGGGATTTTGATCTTCTGTGGGTATACAGGTCAAAAAAGAGGTAGTATGGGGTAGGATTAGTTGTTTAGAATGATTTTTGGTGGGATATTGAAAATACAAACTTGACTATGCCAGATCTTTGACAACCTCTACAACATTTGAACAACTATGAGATAAAATGCTTCAAAACAGTTAGGATGTTCTTTCAACTAGAAGAGATACACAAATGGAGGCACATGTTTGCACTCTTCACACAATCTTTGAGACCTCAACACAAAATATTCAATTAAAGGACCCAATTAAATATCAAAGTCTTTGATCAAATCACGCCCAAGGTACCCCCAAAGGCTTACAAGCAATATTTGTCAATAAATAAAGGTGAAGTGATTTTAAACTACTTAGTTTCAATGCCAAATGAAATATCTTCTGACAAATGAATTTGTAAATTCCACTAAACTATAAATAAGGATGAGATCTATGTGATTCCTAAATATTTCAATGTAATATTGCAACAAGAACAAGGAAAACGATTTGCATACATTTAAACATGATAACAAACATCATATTTCCTAAAATAACATAGATTAATTCAAAATATTGTTAGATTCATTAGCAGGGAGAGTTTTAGGAACAGTCTTAGAGGTGTGTGATGGCTATACACTTGTTACCAACTCAATATGAATGAAGATCTAACACAAAAGACCTTAACTGTTTTTTTGGAGAGTATCTCGGAAGATGAGCTTCTCTCAAAATTTTCTCGTGATTTTCAATTTCCCGGCCCTTTGCATGTCAAAAACATACATTATATATCTATCTATTACATTTGATCCTTCTTTCCCAAGAAAAGAATATCATATGGCATCTTAGTTTGTTATAAATTTATCATGATTCATAGATAGGGACATTTAACATATTTGCAAAAAAAAGTTACTGTGTTTTCAAAAATGGTGAATCATTGAAAAAATTCACATCATTATCCATTATGGAGCATGTTTTTCACCTTCAAAGCATGTAGAACCCCTTCCTTTCATTATTTTATCATTATCCCTCTAAAATTTGACTTTGCAACTTTTGGATTTGATATTTGATGTTGTTGGAGGGGTTAGGGAAAAAAATTATTCCAAAAACATCTCGATCTTCAAATTGATCCCCAAAACCAATTTCATTGGTCCTTGCAAGCAAAAATGACACAATTTTTCTAAAAATTGATGAAAATCAGTGCAAAAAAATGCATTTCCACACTTCTGGAGAAAAATGGCGTCCAAACTAAAAATACATAGTTCTTATTGATCTACCTTTCTCCCTTCAACTGGGCCCTCCACATGTCACAATACGATTGGTAATGGGTTTGGGATAACTTTTTGACATTTTAACACCTTTTGAAAAAATGTAAAAATTTGATATTTTTCTCCACCCCTTCACCCTTGAGATTTGACCGACACGTGGCACAAAGTGGGCCCAATTGGAATCGCGGCTCGATTCTTCACATTTCTGCCTATTTTGAAAAAAGGAAAAATTTTCAATTTTCCTCCACCACTCTTCTGTCCCATAAGAAACATGTCCTCATATTATTGACCGAGGGGAAGCACTCGACTTCCTACTTTAATTCCTTTTCACCAAAGGAAATTTTTGAACATTTCCTCCACACTCCCGCACCTCCGATTTTTTCCCTGCCACGTATCTTCCTTTGACTTGTTGTAGAGCCATACTTCAAATTATCACTTTAACTCAGTTTACCATAAAGGCAACATTTTATTTTTCCCTCTAGTTGCCCGTACTCCCTTCTACCCCCCGGTCCCGTGACATGTCCTCCCCTGATTGGCTTTGACAGACTGCGGCCTTTTTCAAAAAAATTTCTCCCTTTCCAAAAAGAATTTTTTTTTAAGTCCTTCACTAGCCTTCCATCCCACTTTTGATGAAAACATGACACATGTCCACCTCTTATTCATTGAGGGCCTGCACTCTCAAGATGCCTCATGTTCCATTCTATTTTGTTACGGGCTGCACTCTGAATCTGCCATGTGTTCCATTCTATTTTGTTGCAGGCCCTAGGCATTTTCTTTATACTTTAACTCTTTTTTCCAAAATACCTTAAGGCACAAAAAGACCCGCCCATCCGCCTTCACTCTACCTACAACATGTGTACCTCCTCCAGGGCTTGTGGAGATGTGGGGGCAACTTACACTTTTTCCAAAACACAAAAATGTAAAGTTTTTGAGTAGAACCACCGAACCTTGTCTAATCAAAAACAGCCATGTGGGAGAAGTTTTTGAGATAAAATTTGATGGGAAAAGGATGACCCTATGACCGTTAAAAAATGTAGAAATTGTCAGCGATGCCCTAGAATGCCGAAGATGAATTTGATAGGAAAATGACTCCCGTCCCGACCGTCAAAAACACGAGAAAATGCCAGGATGCCCAAAATCAATCTAGTGTTACCATCTCTATGATCTGTTTATATTTTTTTTCATCTCTTGCTCATTAAACTCTATAATTTTTCATTTATTGTAGCTAATTTTATGTCTTATTTAACTACACATCATAATATATAGTCTTCAATTTTTTAATGGTGGAACTGTAATTTGTTAATTATATTTCCCTTGATAAATCTAACATTATATCGAGCTAGTGATTATGCGTGTTCGGAGTTCGATCTAGAATATTTTAATTTCAAGAGGTGAAGAAGCTTTAAGTTTATTTATGGATGTGTAAAACTATAAAAAATTTGTAGTCATATTCAAGCTAACTAGGTATAAAATTATGATTCCCACCCAAATATTTGTTAAATATTGGTAAAATTGTTGTTTAAATAATGTTATAGCATTTTATTTCTTAGATTTGTGCTTCTACATCTTGTTTCATTTGTTTTTAGTGTAAATTTGTTATCTACAAGATTTTTTCAAGTTTTTCATGCCATTTATAGAGTTTAATGAGCTACAATAAAATTATATAGTAATTATAGAGTTTAATAAATATTTACTTTTCACTAGATCTATTTTTGTGAATCCTAATCCATCATTTTACGCCATCTAGATTCACTTTATCATCTTTCTATTTAGATCTTTATTTTTCTGTGACATTCTATCTCTATGAAGCTCGATCTAATAATTTCTCTCTCGCTAGCTTTGCATTGTCATTATTTTGATTATACCTATTGATTTTTGTGAAGCTTGATCCAATGAGAAGGATCCATCTTGTTTCACGTTTTTGTCATATTGTGTACCACTTTTTCAATTACAAAGTATGATCCAATAAGGGATTTCCATGTGTTATTGCATTGTCGGACTTGGCTTTTCTTTCCTCTGTCATTTGGGAAATTTGATCCAATAAGATTGATCCATATTTTACTTTGTCATTCATTTGGTAGCTTTATCAGTTCTTGTGAAATACAAAGCAATATGTTTGCTCCAAGTATTTCAATTTTTCATACCATTATTTTTTTGTTTTTCGACATATGTGAAGGTTGAGCCAAAAGAATTTCTCTATATGTCTTTGCATTTCACATTTTTGAGTTGCTTTAAATCATGTTAGTCATTATCCAATATAATTTTTCCACATTTTCACATTTTTTAATCTTTGTCGACTTGCGAAGAGTAACATTTAGAAGGTTCCATGTATCTTTAGTTTTATCTTAGCCATTTTGGTAAGCAACTGCGAAGTACGAAGAAATTTTGTTTCACACATATTTTTAATCTTATGTTGTGTCGGTCTTAGCAAGTGTCGGTGTCATTCTTTACTTTGGCTTAGCCATTAAGGTTGTGACACTTGTCTTTTTCCTTCATACCTAAACTTTATTTTAAAGTTTGCAATTTTAGTTGACTAATACTTTGCATTTTCATTGTGTTAGAGTGCGAATAAGCGATCCAATTAATTAACAACACGTGTATGTGTTTTTGTAGTCTTTTCAAAAATAATTTACTTTTGTTTTAGTTTTTACACTAAAAGTGTGAGCTATTTAAAAACAAACATGTCTCTATTGCCATATGATTTAAAGTATTTTTTCATCAAATGTTTTAACTCATTGCAGACACTGAAAGGGATTTGACTTTAATTTTTAAGGCTTTGGGTCCACCTGAGGATATGTTTTAAATTCAACACGTTCCTCTCTTGATTTTTTTATCGGTGCCACGTGTCACCCTCGCATTGTCTATTTTATTTATTTATTTTATTTTGTGGATCAGTTTTGAAGCTCATTTATTGAACATCTTTGAAAAGCTGTTATCTTTCCTCTTTTTCATTACAAGCGTTAACATGTGATTTTTCTTAATAAGGAGTGTTCCTTTGATTTTTGGAAATCATGCTTTCCATGGATGATTCATTTCTTCTCTTGGATTCATTGGGATGACATGATATTTCTTGCAAAGAATCCATTTTTCTTCTAATAGATAAGTTGTAATTTGGAAATGAAGTTTGCAAACTTATCTATTTTTATTTACAAATCCTTGGATAAATTCCTTTGACCCAAGCAATGTTTTAAATCTTCTTAAATCTTCTTACCTGATCTGAATGGTAAACTAACATTCAAAGGTTGGAGGACATAATGGACTGAAATCTTGTATGTTTACAAATTCTTTTATTTTCTTGTAAGATCGTGCCGCATTTCGTTGCATGTTATGTGCTCGGATCTTCTTAATTGATCTCTTCAAGATGCTAGTGTCATCAAGTGGTATGAGGCCTGCTTCAGACTAGGGAGGAAAAAAATTCTAGGCCTATGATATCTATTCTAGCGAGATTTTAAACTAAGTTAAATGTACCTATCTTTTATCTATGCGTATTTCATTAAGGATAGCATCCTAACCTAGGTTGCATGTTATAACATGGGATGTGGGGGAATAACCTAAGGTGATGCTAGGATTATTTCTAACCTGATATCTAATACTAAATGGCTATGAGCTATGACCTAACCTAAGAGGGAAATTTACCTCTAGTAATGTTTATAACCTAAGGTAAATACTTCTAAACTATCCTATGGTCTTAACCGAAGCTAATGGTATCTATCCTAAACTAATGAAATGTGGAAAGGGGACCTAAGGGTCGTATGAAAAGTGGTAAGCTTGGTGATGGTTCCTAAGCTATAAATGTGATTTTATTTTTGAATTAATTGGACAACGTACTGCTAGTTTAGGAAGAAGCATGAAGTTTGGTGGGAGTCTACGTGGAGTCATCACTAAGGTTTAGTGATGCATGTAGAAGTTGAATTGGGTCTCACCAATTTTGGATGGTGGTAGAGAAGAGAGATAGGTGGGAATTTGAGAGTTAATGGCATTAATGAGCCTCGTTTTTGGTGATAAAACTACCTTGCAAACCATGCAGGCATATTTGTTGGAGTTTCTTTGGTCATTCAAGATTTCTAATTTTTGTTTACATGGAGCTATCTAGTTCTTCAAACCAGTAGTTTTATTTTTAGTTTATGGCTATTTTTGATCCCCTTGGTCTATTTTCGATTCAAGGAAAGTATATGAGACATTGGGAAAGAGGTTTTTAGTTGTTTATCTTGCTTAGAGAAGAAGAAGTGTTGGAAGCTTGACTGGAAGTTTTCTTCAAATTGACAGAATCAATATCAAGCATGATAGGCTCTATCAATTAAGATCTCTTGCATTTCTCAAAATGTTTCATTAAAATGACTCTTCTCTCATGAGATAATGGGTTTTTGTTTTTTTTCTGGTTATTTGCATTCTTGGTGAAAGAATCTATGGGCTTTTGGTTTTGGAACCCTTCCATGATAATGTTGTTTTTGGGTGTTCTCTCTAAGTGAGTTAAAATGGTTAAATGCATTTATAATTGTCGAGACTTTAGTGTTTTTATTGAAATATATACTTTGGAATTTCTTCTCAAAAAAAAGTTTGAGTAAGTATTTTTTTTCTTGAGCTTCGAACTAGAAATATCTTCCAAATGCAGAAAGTAAATGGATACTCTTCTCTAATGCATCTTTGAATTTTAAAGTTTTATTACTCCTACGATCTGTATGTGTATATGTTTCATCTCATTAAATGAACATGAACTTGTGTGAAAGAAAGGAATGTGAATCTTTTACGTATCTATATTGGTAAAATTGCATGCTTATACTGAATGCCTTTGCTTGTTTTGAAAGGTAGAAGAATACCCTTTTATACTGTATCTTGTTACTCATTAAGTTTTTATACTCCTTGTTTGGGACTAGTATTTGTATACTTTGTTCTTCAAGATGAAATCAAATTCATTTAAAAACAAAGGTCAATGGGTGAATGTGGTTTATGGAATTTTCTGTGTTCTGTACTTCAACTTGTATAAAAATGGTGAAGGAATAACTTGCTCTTTTTCGTATTGAAATCCTTTTCTTTGAACTTTATATTTAATGGTGTTGAGTGAGTTATGGTGTTTGTGTTACTATTACAGTGAGTTCGTAAGGAGACGGGAAAGAAATTATGACTTAAAATTTGGATGTTTGGTATTGGTTTTCTCTTCCGAAACTCTATAAAATGATTAATGGAGTAATTGCAATTGGAAAGTGAGATGGTTGTCTTGATTTGAAGTTCTGTTGTTTTAAAATACATTTTTGGTCGACCCTCTCCAAGTCGTTAAGGTGATTACCTTTTTAGGTCTGTTTAACTTTCTTAAGTTTGATTTTTTGTCCTTTTTGAACTTGGATGAGGTGATGGAAACCTACTCACCAGAGATGGGAAACTTTTGGGTAACTTGTTAACGAAACATGTTAAGGTCTGATTATGAAATTTCAAGGGATTCATTGAATGTATAATCAACTTTTGGACTGCTATATTTGTATATGGGACAAACCAAACCTTTCTTGTTTGTGTGCTTTCTTGATCTCTGTTATTTGAGTGGAATCGAATGTCTTGTCGATTCATGGCAGTGTCTTTGCCGAGCCTATCTTGTAGAAAGGAAAACTTAACCATTTCTTTGACTGATTGTTTTCAATGGTTGAGTCATGTTAACCTTTCAATGTACCATTATGAAAATATTTATGAATGGTTTTGGATCTAATTGAAATCTTCAGGATGTAGAATAAATCGAGTTAGGTTGAAATGAATTGCTAAGGTTTTAACTTATACATGTTTAATGTATCCTTCTTGAATGGATTAAGAGTTATGTTAACAGTTGTTGTTCTTGAAAGAAGAATCATTTATTGGTTTATTGAATTAAATTATTTATTTATACATTCGGCGTTGTATCTTCGAACCTATTTTCTATTTCTTAAAATAATAGTGGGTTTGTGAATGGTCATGCGATTCTTCTTCTTCTAACCTTATTTCTTTTGAATGAGTAATGGAAAACCTTTCTAATGCATAATTCCTTCCTCTTCCATTTTCGAGAGTAATTTTCTCCTTTTCATTTCTGAAAACTATAGGGTAGGATGTTGATTCTTCTTTTCTGAAGATGCATATGAGAATTTGGTTTAACCGAATGATAAAGGAAATTGTAAACCATTTACTTTTCATATCGTTCTCTTTTCTTTATATAAAACCTATCATAGGTTTAATTGAATCATTTTATTACTTTTATTAAGTAATTGATTAGTAGTTATTACTAATTACTTCTCTACTTAAATTATATTTAAGGAAATAACAATTGTTTTAGTTAATTCAAATGAAACATTGTTATTGGGAAATACTTTTCAATTGTTAATAAGAGGCCTAATCTAAGAATTGAGGATATATTTATTTGATCGAGAATTAGGTTGTCACATATGAATTGTGAATTTCTTATTTATTTAAGTTGTTGGTTGATTCATCTTAAAAATGTTACAATGCTGAAATGAATTTGACTATACATGTTTTCTAGAAACTTGGTAAACATGCCAATAAGGACTTTGAATCTGAAAGTAAATAATTTTATTTATATAGTGAAGTTAATTATGTATTTCAAATTCGAAAGAATTATGAAATAATTTAATGTTAGGAGTTGTTGTTTGATATAAATAAGTAATTGTTTAGGATAATACTTATCTGATATAATGTAGTTGTTGGTTGATCATGTTATGATCTTTTCTTAAAAGTGAATTCAGATTGTTAATTGTGTTTCTTTTATGGTTGTTATTACTTATGTTTTATTTGAATGATTACATTAATTGTTTTGTTAAAGCAGATTTGTTTTAATGGAACAATTAGTGGAATGCACTTCATTTAAATGCTTAGTGCTTATCATGCTCAGTTTAATGAATTGACCCGTACTACCAATTTTTATAGATGGACTTCATGAGTGATAAAGGAAGGAAATAACTTTTATGATGTCTTGGTTGATTTAAATTCTAGCTCCTTTTATAGAGAACTCCGATTCATTGACGAGTTGTATTGAAAAAAAAGTTGTATTCTTTAATGATCTTAATCTTGATTGACATGGAATTTGTCTGAGATGTATAGTGTTGTAAATTATGTATTTTATCATGATGAATTGAAAAGGTTGGATATTTACTTCAAATTTTTGTGTAATTTCTCTTATACATTTTATGAAGGAATTTGGAATACTATCTTGTTGATATTTTGCATATCTGCTTGTATTTTTATTTTTTTGTCATTTGATAAGTTGGATGAAGAGAAATAGTTCAATATCTCTCTTACTTGAAAGCAACGTATTAAGTTACATAAGATGTCATTCCTTATCTAAATAAATATATTAGTATAATGGGATGTATATTGAATATACAATTAAATTATAGAAAGTGTGAAAGATAAAAGGGTATAATAAACCCTAACACTTAGCCATGTAGAGGAAGATTCTTCCTCTCTCAAAATAATGTAAAGTAAAAGAATCATGTTTATGATCGTTAATCATTTAGTATTCATTTTTTTATGAAGTCTACTCTAGTTGAACCTATTGGTTGCTACACCTTATTTGAACAGTTGAGTTACATTAAATTAACCTTATGATGTATCTTGTTCTATTTTTGGATAACTGCTTGGCAATTAGAAGTTAACAAACATAAAATCAATCATGAGTTAATGAAGTTATTTAATATTAATTAAATCTAATATGGATGAAGAAATTAAGGGGTTTTGGATTTAGGGTTTGGCAAGGTTGTTGTAATTTGAATATTAATCCAAAATTAAGTGTTCATCACTTTTTAGAGGTATGTACATCATGATGAAGTAGTTACATGGATGTTGGCACATGCCAATTGTAGAAGTGTACTTTCGAGAAGACTAAGGTCTTCTCGAAGATAAAATATTTTAGTTGACATGTTGCAAGACACTTCCGTATTAGTTCATCTAGATGTACACACACAACTGGACTTGAACTTAGTTTCTCTCTAGGACAAGCTAGCAGTATGAATTGGAATAGGAAGTAGCTTTCTATGACTCAAGGTACATAGGCACATTCGATCTACTTAGGTCGGTTGAGTATTCCCATACACCCTAAGTCATCGTGAGTATCTCCCTATAACAAATTATGTCAGTAACCTATGTTAGGGTCAAACCATGGGCTAGTGGACTGACATAAGTTAGTAAAGGCCATTCTAGATAACAGAAGATTGAGGTGAAGGATGTATTCCAATTTGACTAATATGTCATCTAGGAATAGTAACGTGAAAGGTATGTTGGAAATCTTTGGCCAAAGTATTGCAAGCTACTGGTTGCATTATCCTATGTCACCTTGTTTATGGAACATGATTTCAAATGAATATTGGTAAAAAATATTTAGATAGGGTCTTTAAAAAAGTCACTCAGTACCTAGATTAGGGTAAGAAAACCAAGTATACGTAGTATACATAAAAGTATTCAATACTTAAAGACAAACATGACATATTGGTCGGGGACCAAGTCATGCAATGAGAGATTGGTAATTCACCGAGTCATTTATAGCTGCATATGGTTATCTGTTATGAGATTGATTGGCATGGAATGTGTGTTCTAAATTATGTTTTATTTAGAATAGAGAACATTGTGTAAAAAAATATTTCCCTTGTTTCTAAAGTCTTACGGTTCTTGGGCCTATTGTACCCATAATCTGATAAAACTTTAATTTTCTTGTTAACAGAAAATGGTTATTATAAGAGGAAATATTACAAATAATACACCCCCTATTGAAGAAGTAGAAAGCGCACAAAAATTTGATGAGATCCTTGCTGCCCTATTGAACACAAGAGATCATTTGGCTGTACTTGAACAACAAATAATGGGAAATGAGGTGGAAGAAGATGCTTTGGTAATAATAATTAGCCACCTCCACGAGGACAACACCAATTTCGGTGTTGATAATAACAATATGAACATGTCTAATCAGCCAGAAAACAAAACGGCTAGGATAATAGCTGAACTCACTAATGATATAAAAAGGATAAGTCCACCTAAATTTGATGGCACCACATTAGGAGATGGAGCTAAGAATTGGCTTAACGAAATGGAGAAGCACTTTGCAATAAGGAACTTCTTAGAAGAAACAAAGGCAATCTGGGGAGCATATCAGCTTTCCCATGAAGCATCTTCATGGTGAGATAGCCGTAAGGCTGAGTTAAATATTGATGAAACTAATCTCACTTGGGATCAATTTAAAAGTTACTTTAGGCAACGTTGGCTACCATAAATTTATTATGATCAGAAAATGACTAAATTTTAAAACTTAGTGCAAGGAAAGCTAAGTGTAATCGAGTATTAGGAGCAGGTTTACTTAACTCCTTAATTATGTACCATAGTATCAAACTGACGAGAAGTTCAGGATATAAAAATTCATCATGGGATTGAACCCCATTATAGGAGGAGAGGTGGATGTTCACAACCCAACCACTATGGAAGGGGTTATTGAAAAATCCATAACGAAGGAACAAAAATTAAAGGTAATTTCTACTCATAAGGAGGAACTGAGGAAGAAAGTTACCAACTCCTCTTCATCATCTCTTGCACCTAAGAAAGGGCCATGAAATAATTTGTGTATGAAAAGAAATTTTTCAGATGATAATAATAAGAAAACAACATCAAATAAGTCTACTGGAAATCCATGAAACAACTTTTTCAAGAATAATAATAATGGATAGAAGTCGTATGGAGGTCAAAATGATAACTTTAAGCCTAGAAATAAATCTAAGCCTAAAAATAGACATGTAAGAGGTTTTTATAACTGTGGCAAGGATCATTACGTAGACCAATGTCCTTTGAAAAAGGATGATCATAATTAGCAACACAAGATACACGCTGCGATGGTGACAAATAGGCTAAAAAACAAGTCACTCCCATAGAAGTTCTGGGTAAGTTATTTGGCATACCCATAACTATTCTTTTTGATACGAGAACTATATAGAATGTTTTATTTCTAGTAAATTAGGATTGAAACTAAAAATAAAATCTAGAAAAATGGATAAAACATGGACTGTACATTATGGAAACAATGTTATTCATATAGTTAGTATGTGTCTTTTTGGGGCAGTCCTTGACTTACCTAGTTTTTCCACTGAAGTTGATCTTTATGTTGCTCCTTTGGGGTCTTATGATGTAATCATAGGTGTTAATTGGTTAGCTGAGCATAAAGAAAAAGTGGACTATTTTGAAAAACATATTAGTTGTTTAGATGACCTGCAAAAACAATAGAGATTCAGGGTGTGAAACGTGAGATTTCAGTTAGGAAACTGTTAGCTATGCAACTTAAAAAGGCCAAAAATAAAGGTTATACCTTATATGTAGTAAAAATTTTAGAATCTATTGAGGAAAAAAATGATTTCATGGAATGATATCCGCAATTATGAAACTACTGATGTTTTTCTCGAAGAGTTACTGGGCTTCCACCCAAAAGAGAATTTGATTTCACAATTGAAATAAAGCCTAGAACCGAGCCTATTTCTAAGGCACCATACCAAATGACTACTATTGAATTAATAGAGCTTAAGGAACAGGTTGCAAGAAATTTTTCTAAAGGTTTGATTGGACCAAGTGTTTCACCTTGGGAGCACCGGATATTTTGTGAAAAAGAAGGATGAAACACTTAGATTGTGCATTGATTATATAATGTTAAACAAAGCAACAATCAACAAATGGATATCCAATCCTAGAATTGATGATCTATTTAATTAGATGTGTGGAGTATTGGTATATTCTAAGATAGATATTTGATCTAGATACCATCGATTATGGATTAAGGATGAGGACATTCATAAAACAACTTTTAGAACAAGGTATGGACATTATGAGTTCATAGTTTTACCTTTTGGACTAACAACCGCACTGTAAATTTCATGAATTTAATGAATAATATTTTCAAGAATACTTGGAAAAAAATTGTTTGTATTCTTCGACGACATTCTCATATATTCTAAAAGTATTGAGGAACACCATGAGCATTTGAAGATAGTTTTGTAAATTTTGAGAAAGAGACGGTTATATGGTAAGCTATATAAATGTTTTGTCTATGACACAAAAGTGCACTATTTGGGTCATGTTATAAGTAAGAATAGAATTATTGTAGATCCTTCTAATATTGTAGCTATAAGCCGAGTGGCTGCACTAAAGAATGTACATGAAGTTAGAAGCTTCATGGGTCTTGTTAGTTACTATAGAAAATTTGTAAAATATTTTTCCAAAGTTACTACACCAATAACTTCATTGCAGAAAAAGGATAAGAAATTTGTTTGGAGTGAGAAATATGAATCTATATTCAAAAATTTGAAGGATCAGTTAACTTGAACACCTATTTTAGTTCTATCAGACCCTAATGGAGACTTTACTATTGTAAGATGCATTTGGGGAAGGTCTTGGAGGTATTTTTTTACAAAATGATCATGTCATAGCTTACGAAAGTAGAAAACTAAAGTTACATGAGTTGAATTATGCTCCACATGATTTAGATATTTTTGTCATTGTTCATGCACTTCAAGTTTGGAGGCATTATTTGCTTGGTAAACCTTTTGAATTAAAAACTGATCATCTTGGGCTAAAGTATATTTTCACTCAGCCAAATCTGAATCTAGGAAAATGAAGATGGTTAGAGTTTTTGTCTTAATATGATTTTGACATAAATTACATTAAAGGCAACAAAAATATAGAGTAGCCGATGGTCTAAGTCATAGGAAGAACATTTCTACTCTTATAACATTAAGAACTTAGTTTAAGGATGAAGTAAAAAGTGTTATGGAATATGATTCTTATTTTTAGCAAGTAAAATTAGCACTTGTTGCGAACCAAATGATGTTAGATATAAAGGTTTTCAATTTGACAATGAAGGAATGTTATGATTTGAAAATAGAGTATACATACCTTCACTAAATGATTTAAGAAAGAAATTGTTAGCGAGAATTTCACAATTCACCTTTTACGGACACCCTCATAATACAAAGATGCTTGCTATTATAAAACAACAATATTTCTAGAAAGGGAGGAAAAGGGGCGTTATTGAATTTGTGACACATTTCTTGCATTATCAACATCTTAAAGCTTAACATATGCACCTAGCTAGTTTATTGTATCCTTACGGCATACCACAAGTACAAATGGTAAGTAATAAGCATGGTTTTTTTACAAGGGTTGCCTATGTCAAGAAATAAACATGATCTTTGGTTGTTGTAGATAAACTAACAAAAATAGCTCACTTTATTGCTAGTAATCTTAGGGATGATTCTCTTGTTCTTGTTAAAATGTTTGTACATGAGATTTTCAGATTACATGGAGTACCCGATTAATCATATCGATAGAGATCCTAAAATGACTTCAAGGTTTTGGAAAACCCTTAATGCAGCTCTAGGAACTAAGTTGAATTTCAGTTCTGCGTATCATCACGGAAACGGATGGATAGATTGAAAGAGTTAATCAAGTTGTAGATGATGATATGTTACTAATGTATTATATGGATCAACACTATAAGTGGGAATAATACCTTCTATTAGTTGATTTTGCATACAATAACACATATCGTGCCTCTCTTAATATGGTACCTTTCAAATCATTAAACAGAAGAAAATGTAGAACCCATGTTATTTGGGACAACATTGAGGATAGAGAGGTAATTGGACCTGAAATCCTTGTGGAAATAGAACAAAAGTTAAAATGATTTGTGAACACTTGAAAGAAGCAACACATAGGCAAAAGAGTTATGCTAACTTGAAGCGGGTTGATAGGAAATTTGAACTCGGTGAGAAGGTCTTTCTTTGGGTTAAACTGAAAAAGAGTTCTATAACTTTTGGTAGGGCTACCAAGTTATCACCTCATTTTGTGGGACCTTTTGAAATAGTTGAAGTAATCAACCCTGTAGCTTATCATTTAGCATTACCTCCTATTTTTCACGAATGCATGATGTTTTCCATATTTCTTTTCTTAAGAAATATGTTTCAGATTTATCACATGTGTTAAATTGGAATTCCTTACAGGTCCAAGACCCAGGAATAATCATGGTTAAACCCTTGCGAGTGTTGTAAACTTGCGGTTGCATTAAGAAAACATGAAATAATTCAATGTAAGGTCCAGTGGGACCAATTTAATGAAGAAAGTGCAACATGGGAAATTTTGGAAGATATGAAAACTACTTTTCCATACTTATTTGAATAAAATTGATTCTATTGACTGATATAATTTTTGATTTAATTATTTTATGACAATAAACCTACCAGTTTTTGGTAGATATTTCATTGTTTAAAATAAACAGCTAAGTAAATGTTGATTGTTTTGGGAATTTTAAAATTTTGTTATGTTTTAAACATATAAAAAGAAAGTTAATAAAAATGATAGTCCTTGATATAAATTGTTTTAGGATATAATCATTCGGACGATGATTATTTTAAGAGGGAAGCATGTAACATCTTTGACAAACTGTTATCTTTCCTCTTTTGCATTATAAGCATTGACATGTGATTTTTCTGGATAAGGAGTGTTCCTTTGATTTTTAGAAATCATGCTTGCCATGGATGAGTCATTTTTGCTCTTGGATTCATTGGGCTGAAATGATATTGCTTGCAAAGAATCCATTTTTACTTCTGATAGATAAGTTGTAATCTAGAAATGAAGTTTGCAAACTTATCTCTTTTTATTAACAAATCCTTGGATCAATTCCATTGATCCAAGGTATGTTTTAAATCTTCTTACCTAATCTGAATGGTAGACATAATGGACTGAACTCTTGTATGTTTATAAATTATTTTATTTTCTTTAAAGATCATGCATGCATTCCATTGTATGTTATGTGCTCGGATCTTCTTAATTGATCTCTTCAAGATGCTAATGTCATCAAGTGGTATGAGGCCTGCTTTAGGATTATGGAGGAAAAATAAAAATTAAGTCCTAGGCGTATGAGAACTATCCTAACGAGATTCTAAACTAAGGTAAATGTATGTATATTTTATCTATGCCTATTTCATTCAGGATATCGTCCTAACCTAGGTTACACGTTATAAATTGGGATGTGGGGGAATAACCTAAGGTGATTCTAGGCTTATTTCTAACCGGATATTTAATACTAAATGGCTATGCACTATGACCTAACCTAAGAGGGAAATTTACCTCTAATAATGTTTATAACCTAAGGTAAATACTTCTAAACTATCCTACGGTCTTAACCGAAGCTAATGGTATCTATCCTAAACTAATGAAATGTGGAAAGGGGACCTACGGGTTATATGGAAAGTGGTAAGCTGGTGACGGTTCCTAAGCTATAAATGTCATTTGATTTTTGAATTAATTGGACAACGCCTTTGCTAAATTAGGTAGAACCATGAAGTTTTGTGGGAGCCTATGTGGAGTAATCACTAAGGTTTAATGATGCATGTAGAAGTTGAATTGGGTCTTGCCAATTTTGGATGGCGGTGGCAAAGAGAGATAGGTAGGAGTTTGAGAGTTAATGGCATTAATGAACCTCATTTTTGGTGAGAAAACTTCCTTGGAAAACTGTGCGAGTGGATTTGTTGGAGGTTATTTTGTAATTCAAGATTTCTCATTTTTACTCTGCATGGAGCTATCTAATTCTTCGAACAAATATTTATATTTTAAGTTTATGGCTATTTTTTATCCCCTTGGTTTATTTTTGATTCAAGGAAAGTATATGAGGCATTGGGGAAAGAAGTTTTTATTGTTGATCTTGCTTGGAGAAGAAGAAGTTTTGGAATCTTGACTAGAAGTATTCTTCAAATCGGAAGAAGAACTATTAAGCATGATAGGCTCTATCCATTAATATCTCTTGATTTTCTCAAAATGTTTCATTAAAATGACTCTGCTCTCATGAGATAATGGGTTTCTATTTTTGTTCTGGTTATTTTCTTTCTTGTTGAAATAATCTCTGTGCTTTTGGTTTTGGAACCCTTGCATGATAATGTTGTTTTTGGGTGTTCTCTCTGAGTGAGTTAAAATGGTGAAATGCATTTACAATTGTCAAGACTTTAGTGTTTTGATTGAAATATATACTTTGGACTATCTTCTCGAAAAAGAGTTTGAGTAAGTAGTTTTTTTCTTGAGCTTCAAACTGGAAATATCTTATGAAGGTAGAAAGTAAATGGATACTCTTCTCTAATGCATCTTTGAGTTTTAAAGATGTATTGCTACTTCTATGATTTGTATGGGTGTATGTTTCATCTCATTGTATGAACAAAAACTTGTGAGAATGAAAGGAATGGAAATCTTGTTTGTATCTATACTGGTAAACTTGCATTCTTATACTGAATGCCTTTGCTTGTTTTGAAAGGTAGAAGAATACCCTTTTATACTATATCATGTTACTTTAAGTTTTTATACTCCTTTTTGGGACCGTATTTGTATACTTTGTTCTTTAGTATGAACTCAAACTCATTTAAAAATAAAGGTCAATGGGTGAGTTTTGTTTATGGCATTGTCTGTGTTTTATACTTCAACTTGTATAAAAATGGCAAAGGAATAACTTTCTCTTTTTTTTGTATTAAACTCCTCTTCTTCAAACTTTATATTTAATGGTCTTTGAGTGAGTTATGGTATTTTAATTCTTTATTACTGAGTGAGTTCCTAAGTAGACGGGAAGGAAATTATGACTTAAACTTTGGATTTTTAGTACTTGTATTCTATTCTAAAACTCAGTAAAATTATTAATGGATTAAATGGAATTTGGAAGGTGAGATGATTATCTAGGATTGAAGTTATGTTGTTTTAAAATACATTCTTTGGTCGACCCTCTCCAAGTCATTAAGGTGATTAAATTTTTAGGTCTTTTTGACTTTCTTAAGTTCAATTTTATGTCCTTTTTGAACTTGGATGAGGTGATGGAAACCTACTCGCTAGAGCTGGGAAACTTCTGGGTAACTTGTTAACAAAACATGTTAAAGTTTAAGCGTGAAAATTCAAGGGATTCGTTGAATGTATAATCAACTTTTGGACTACTATCTTTGTATATGAGACAAACCAAACCTTTCCTATTTGTGTGTTTTCATGATCCTGTTATTTGAGTGGAATCAAATGTCTTGTCGATTTATGGAAGTGAGTCTTGAGCTGTCTTATAGAAAGAAAAACTTAACTTGTTTCTTTGACTTAATTTTTTAATGGTGAGTGATGTTAACTTTTCGATGTACCGTTATGATTTTGTTTACCAATGGTTTTGGATTTGAATGAAATCTTCAAGGATGTAGAATAAATTAGTTAGGTTGAAGTGAATTGATAACTGTTTAACTTATACTTGTTTAACGTATCCTTCTTGAATGGATTAAGAATTTTGTTAATGGTTGTTGTTCTTGAAAGATGAAACTCTTTGTTGGTTTATTGGATTGATTCAGATTATTTATGTATTCGGTACTGTATCTTCGAACCTATTTTCTATTTCTTAAAAGAATAGTGGGTTTGTGAATGGTTTGTATTGATTCTTCTTCTTACCTTATTTCTTTTGAATGAGTAATAGAAATCCTTTCTAATGCATAACTCCTTCCTCTTCCATTTTCAGAGGTAAGTTTATCGTTTGTCATTTCTTGAAACTGTAGGGTAGGAAGTTGACTCTTCTTTTCTGAAGATGCATATGAGAATTCTATTTAACCGAATGATAAAAGATATTTTAAACCATTTAATTTTCACCTCGTTCTCTTTTCTTTACATAAAACCTATCATAGGTTTAATTTAATCATTTGTATTAGTTTTATTAAGTAATTAATTAGTAGTTGTTACTAATTACTTCTCTACTTATATTATATTTAAGGAAATAACAATGGTTTAAGTTAATTGAAATGAAACAACGATGTTGGGAAATACTTTTCTATTGTTAATAAGATGCCTAATCTAAGAACCTAGGTTATATTTATTTGACTGACAATTAGGTTGTCACATCTAAATTGTGAATCTCTTATTTATTTAAGTTGTTGGTTGATTCATCTTAAAAATGTTACGATGCTGAAATGAATTTGACTATACATGTTTTCTGGAAACTTGGTAAAGATGACAATAAGGTCTTTGAATCTAAAAGTAACTATTTTTGTTTATATAGTGAAGTTAATTTTGTATTTCAAATTTAGAAAGAATTATGAAATAATTTAATGATAGGAATTGTTATTTGATATAAATAAGTATTTTTTTAGGACAATACTTATCGATATAATGCGAGTTGTTGGCTGATCATGTTATGATATTTTCTTAAAAGTGAATTCAGATTGTTAATTGTGCTTCTTTTATGGTTTTTATTACTTATGTTTTATTTTAATGATTAAAATAATTGTTTCATTAAAGCAAAGTTGTTTTAATGGAGAAATTAGTGGAATGCACTTCATTTTAATGCTTAGTGCTTATCATGCTCGATTGATGAACCAACCCGTGCTAGCAATTTTTTGTGGATGGACTTCATAAGTGATAAAAGAAGGAAATAACTTGTATGCTTTGTCTTGGTTGATTTAAAGTCCGGCTCTTTTTATAGAGAAATTTGATTCATTGACGAGTTGTATTGAAAAAAAAAAGTTGTATTCTTTAATGATCTTAATACTAATTCACATGTAGTTTGTCTGAGATGCATAGTGTTGTAAATTATGTATTTTATCATGATGAATTGAAAAGGTTGGATATTTACTTTGAATGGTTGTGTAATTTATCTTGTACATTTTATGAAGGAAGTTAGAATACTATCTTGTTGATATTTTGCATATCCATTTGTATTCTTATTTCATTGTCAATTGATAAGTTAAATGAAGAGAAATAGTTCAATCTCTCTCTTACTTGAAAGCAACTTATTAAGTTACATAAGATGATGTTCTTTATCTAAATAATATATTATGATAATGGGATGTATATTGAATATACAATTAAACTATAGAAAGTGTGAAAGATATAAAGGGTATGATAAACCCTAACACTTAACCATGTAGAGGAAGATTCTTCCTCTCTCAAAAGAATGTAAAGTAAAAGAATAGTGTTTATGATCAATAATCATTTAGACTTCATTTTCTTTGAAGTTAGCTCTAGTTGAACCTGTGTGGTTGCTACACCTTATTTGAACAATTGAGTTACATTAAATTAACCTTATGATGTATGTTGTTCTATTTTTGGATAACTTCTTGGCAAGTCAAAGTTAATAAACATAAAAGCAATCATGAGTTAATGAAGTTCTTTAATATTAATTAAATCAAATATGGATGAAGAAATTAAGGGGTGTTGGATTTATGGTATGGAAAGGTTGTTGTAATTTGAATCTTAATCCAAAATTAATTAAGTGTTAATGACCTCCTAGAGGTATGTACATCATGATGAAGTAGTTACGTAGGATGTTGGCACATGTAAAGCTGTAGAAGCTGTACCTTGAAGAAGACTAAGGTATTCTCAAGGATACAATATTGCAGTTGACATGTTGCAATAACCTTCGCATTAGTTCATATAGATCTACACACACCTACACTTGAACTTAGTTTCTCTCTAGGTCAAACTAGCATTTTGAATTGGAATAGGAAGTAGCTTTCATGACTCAGGGTACCTATGCACATTCAATCAACTTAGGTCAGCTGAGTATGCCCATATACCCTAAGTGATCATGAGTGTCTCCCTATAACAAATGATGTCAGTAACCTAGGTTAGGGTCAAACCTTGGGAAAGTGGAGTGACAGAAGTTAGTAAAGACCATTCTAGATAACAGAAGAGTGAGGTGAAGGACCTATTCCGATTTGACAAATATGTTGTCTAGAAATAGTAACATGAATAGTATGTTGGAAATATTTTGCCAAAGTATCGCAAGCTATTGGTTGCGTTGTCTTATGTCACCTAGTTTAAGGAACGTGATTTTAACTGAATATTGTTAACAAATATTCAGATAGGTTTTTATTGATGGCAAATCGCAGCACCCCTGGGACTCTGCAACTCGATGGGTTGAGACTCTCAGTGTGATTGCATAACATGGAGCTTTTTCCCAAGTGTGGGACCTTGCAAAATCGGAAAAAGCTCTCCAGATGAAGGCCGGCTCCTATTCCTCTTTTCAGATACACACATAAAAATGCAGAGGGTTTACTTCAAAAACCTAATCTAACTTGCCAAGAGAGACGGGGTAAGAAAATGCATAAAATAAAACCTAAACTACAAAGGTGATGCACCAAGGAATGAAGAACACTTGTCTTGCCAATAAACACGAGACCATTAAAATGTAATGCAAGATCATGCACGAGATAACCGATTTTGCAATGAAAGATCAAGGGGATGCAAATGAACACGAGAGAGGGTTGAGAATCATCCACGAGACATGCATTAATTTGCTCCAAATATTGATACAAAACACTGCTGGCGCCAAGAGGCAAGGTTGCATTATAGTTTCAAAATGGGAGGTTTGGACTCGACAATTTAACTGCTGCTAGAGAGAAGAAGGGAGGGGAAAAACAAAAATGTTCAACCTTTAGAAAGAATCACCTCCTTACAATTTATAGGAAGAATGAGAGAGAAGAGAGAGAGAATTCCAAATCTACCCCAACCACCTCTAGGTTGCATCTAATTCATCTCATTATGATGATAGGTGAGAACCCAAGTGAACCCAAAAAGTGGCGAATTGTATTTTGCATTTTTAAGAATTCATTCTCACACAATTAAAGATATATAGTCATAGCTGGATAGAGGACCTCGTAAGATTTCCAAAAGTCCAACCTTGTATGAATCTCGAGCTCCCAGGTCAAAAGTTATGGCCATCTCGAATATCTGCGCCGAGAGTCTCTTTCTGTCGGCGCTCAAAATGTTGTGCCTCTTGAACATGTGCCTTGGCGCATCTGTGTGTGTGTGTCAACATCCCTTTACTGCACCTTTGCGCGTCTATCTTCATGTCAACATCCATTTTCATCCACCCTTTTACTGCGCCTTGGCGCATCTATCTTCATGTCGACATTCATTTTCATGCACCCTTAACCTATGCCTTGGTGCATCTATCTTCATGTCAACATTCCTTGTTGAGCACCTCTTACCTGCACCTTGGTGCATCCTTTTACATGTCGACATTCCTTGTTATGTGCCATTTACGTGTGCCAAGGTGTAACTTTTACCATGTCGACATTCCTTGTTGAGCGCCTCTTACCTGCGCCTTGGCGCATCCGTTTGCATGTCGACGTTCCTTGTTATGCGCCATTTACGTGCACCAAGGCGCAACTTTTACCATGTCAACATTCCTTGTTGAGCACCTCTTACCTGTGCCTTGGCGCATCCTTTTGCATGTCGACATTCCTTGTTGAGCGCCTCTTACCTGCGCCTTGGCGCATCCTTTTGCATGTCGACATTCCTTGTTATGCATCATTTACGTGTGCCAGGGCGCAACTTTTACCATGTCGACATTCCTTTTTCATGCGCCCTTTACCTGTGACTTGGGCTGTTGGTGACGCAATAAAAATTGGTCTTTGAGTTCTTTGGTTTCCTTATTCTCTTGTTTGCCTATATCTACCCTGGGGAAAGATATATACAATTTTTTAAATAGGTCACTTTGAGTACCCAGTTAGGGTAAGAAAACCAAGTATACATAGTATACCTAAAAGTATTCAATACTTATAGACAAACATGAGAGATTGGTTAGAGACCAGTCATGTAAATGAGGGATCGGTAATTCACGAGAGTCATTTACATTGCATATGGTTATTTGTTATAAGATTGATTTTCATGGAATGTGTGTTCTAAATTATGTTTTATTTAGAACAGAGAACATTATGTAAATAAATAAAAAAAATTATCTTGTTTCTAAAGTCATAAAATGGGAATGTTACAAGTTAGCTTGCTTATGAGCTCGCCCGCTGATTTGAAAAATAACTCATTGAGCTAATTGTTTTAGACCCCCAATCTATATCTGTAATTTTATTAACTTCAAGCTATTCAGGAGTTTCAAGTCAGCCATGGAAATAGAGTGGGGAAAATTTCATAATTATGACATGTGTATTTCTTAATCCATTGCATTTTTACCAAGTTTTTGTTGCTTATTTCTTTTCTCGTTTTAGTTAATTAATCTATTTTTAAATTAATTTTATTTTAAGGACTATATCTCAAATCAACTTGATATCATTTGACTCACCCGTAAACTTGACCAAAGTAATTTATTTTCAACTCTACAAATTTGTGCCATTTTTAAAGATATTAAGATATTAATTAATTAATCAATTAATTATCTAATTAACTCTTCCAAAAAGTTTGTATCTTAATTTCTATTAAATCCAATCAAATAAAGTCATTTTTGATCAATTCGTTATTGTTTGCATTCATTTATCTATTAAAAAGATATGCAGCTAGTATTTTGCTTCTATTTAGCTTCCTTGACTTGTTGTTTAGCTAAATTTGTCTCCATTTTCATCTGAGAATTTAAAAGGGTCATTTCTTCTAGTTTTTATTTATATAAGTATCATTTATTAAATGGAAAAAATTATAGTATCTAGAGAGTGCATTTAAAATTTTGTTTTATGGCTAGGAAACTTTGGGATCTTGTTATTGGTGTTAAAAAATGTCCTACAGGAGACATCCTACCCCTAAAAACCTTAGCTTTTCTTCTCATAGATATTTAGAATCTCTTTCCATCCTTTTGTAATGCATAAAAGATGAATTTTTAATGCATATAGATCATATGGACTCACCTACAGATGCATGGAAGTAATTAGAAACTATGCATGAAGGAAATAGGTTGTCTAAGATAATTAAGCTAGTTTTGGAGCTTTCTACAACTCCTATGAAAGGGGGCGAGTAAATAGTCAATTATCTAGCTAAAATTAAGAACATTAAATATCAATTAAATGGTTGTAACTATGAATTATTTCAAGATAAGATTCTTTACTTCATAATTTAGATAAACATTCATGAAAAATTTAGAAATTATATCTCTATTCTTAACTCTAAATATCAAAATGAGAATGATCTTCCTTATTTAGAAACTCTTCCTTTTCTGTTATTTCAAGAAGAGAATGTAAGGTAGAATTTTGATTCAAAAGAAACTACTTCTCAAGAATTGTTCTCTTAGAATCATAAGTGTACTCATAATAGGAATAATAACAATCCTAATTAGAAGTCTAACATCATATCAATATTTAAATCAAATCCTAAGCCTAATTTTGCTAAAAACAATCAAAATTTTAAAGTTAAATTCAATGGAACTTACAACAAGTGTGGAAAATTTGGCCATCAAGAATCAAATTGTAGATTAAAAATTAACAAATCAGTCAAGAATGCTAAGAACAACAAGTTTAACAATCAAAAGAAAGATCAAAATCGAAGCAAAATCATGCAAATGTTGTTGAGCAGTCTATTGCCCTATATACTACCCTTTCAGCTTCAAATGATAATGAATGGATTCTTGATAGTGGTGCATCTAGGAACATGACTTGTACTCCTGGTATCCTCTCATATGTTGTCAAATGTGAGGAAAATATCTATCTAGGAGATAACTCCATTATTAGATCTAAAGCTTGTGGGAATGTTATATTGTCAAATGGGGTAATTAGGAATGTTTTGTATGTTCCTTAGTTGAAAAAGAATATTTAATATTTCTCTGAGATAACTAAAGAAAATTGTAAAGTTTTTTTTTTACAAGATAAATGGTATGTCAAACATAACCTGCAATAATGTTATTGCTTCGGTATTCAAAAAAATGACTTGTATATCTTTGATGGTTTTTATTTGCATCTTGTTTTTAAATATTTGATATTCTGATATGTCTAGACTAAATCTTGTTGTTGGTATTAGAAAAATTAAGTTTGATCATGAAACTTATGAAAGTTTCCTACATGGTAAGAAACATGCTCAACCATTTCACAAGCATCATGATCCAAATTCTTCTCAATTATTAGAACTGATTCATAGTGATGTGAGAGGTCCACTTGAGGTTCCTTCTCTCAGTGGAGCTTTGTATGTTGTTTTCTTTATTGATGAATTCTCTAGAATGACTTGGTCTTACTTCATTAAGAATAAGTTTGATGTCTTGTCTAAGTTTTAGGAATTTAAAGCTTTAGTTGAAAATTATTCTAATATGAAAATTAAGAGAATTAGGACTGATAATGGAGGTGAATATGTCAGAAAATTATTTGATAAGTTTTGTGTGTCATTTTTGATTCAAAGAGAGTTAAGTACTCCTATTTCCCTCAGAAAAATGACATTATAGAATGAAAGAATAGAAATGTCTTAGAAATGGCTATAACTATGATTCATGCTTCTAATGTGCATAAGTTCTTATGGTTTGAAGTTATGAATATTGATGTCTATATTCTTAATAGAGTGCCTACTAAATATCTTCATGAAGCTACTATTTATGAAGTATGGACAAAGACAAAAAAAGATATCTCTAACCTTAAGATATTTGGTAGTCCAACTTCTATCTTCATTCCAAAAGATAAAGTGAATAAGCTTGATCTAACCTCTTTTTCTTATATTTTTGTTAGCTATGGTTGTATAAATAAAGGTTTCATGGTCTTAAATCCTTTCAAACATTACATAATAGAAAATAGAAATGCTCAAGTCTTAGAAAAGAAATTTTGTGATTATTCTCATGAAACCTTCTTTGTTTCTACTGAGTTAGAGAGTGATAATCCTTCTCCTAACATTATGGAAATATAAGTTCAAGAGGTTTATTATCCTAATCTATATATGATGGAGATTGAGGGGGAGTCATCTCAAAATGTCTTACATCACAAGGTTCCTAAATGGGCTCAAAGTATTGTTCAAGACTCTTAGCCTGCTAATCTTAGAAAGGTAACTCATAGTCAACATTATTATCATGCCTTGATGACCCTCTATGAGGTTAAACCAAAATATTTTGAATAATCCTATCAAGATGATAGATGGATTTAGGATATGAAAGATGAATACAATGCTTTAATTAAAAATAACACTTGGGAACTAGTCCCTCCTCCTTCTAAGAGAAGCATTGTAAGATCTATGTGGTTGTATAAGATCAAATATAAGCCTGGAGGAGAGATTGAAAATTTAAAGGCAAGGTTGGTAGCTCATGGTTTCACTCAAAAACCTGGTCTTGATCATGTATAGACTTTTTCTCCTGAAGCAAAAATTGGCACCGTTAGAATTCTTCTTTCTTTAGCTGCCCAATATGATTGGGAGATTCCTAAATGGATGTAAACATTGTATTTCTTAATGGTGATTTAAAAGAAGAAATATACATGAGACAAACTAAATTTTTTGAAAAATATGGAAAGGAACTTTATATCATAAGTTGAAAAAAAAATGTCTTGTCTCAAATAAGATCCTAGAGGTTAGTATGCCAAAATTAATAGTTTGTTTCAAGAGATTGGTTTTTCTAATTTTTGTTCTAATAATGACTTATTTTTAATTTTTTAAAAAATCATATTATCATTATTTTCTTTTATGTTGATGATATTTTGACTACTAGCAATGATAGAAATTCAATTGTTAGAGAATCAAAGAAAGGTTAAAACAACGTTTTGAAATGACCGATATAGGTTTGTTAAATAATTTTATTGGAATGGTTATATTTCAAGGTCATAAGTCTATTGTTGTATCTAAATCTCAGTATGTTTTGAATTTTCTTAGAATATTTAACATGATTGACTATAATCCTATAGCCATTCCTATTTAAGTTGGTGTATGAAAAGATAAAGCATGAAAAATTAAGTGTATACATATGTCTTAGCCATTGATTACCACATGTGACAAAAGCAAAAATAGGGTATTGTATTAATTTTTATGTCCTTATAATAACCTTATAATCATAGGCGTGTCAGCCTATCACACAACGGTGCTAAGTGCCCACTTGAGGCATGCGCGAGCATCGATCCCCTCCTTTACGTAAGTTTTGTGAGAATACATTGCTTAACGAAAAAAATTAAATGAAAAAAGGTAAAGGCCCATGCATTCATTTTGAGTTCCTAGGATGAGTAATTATATCAATACATTCATTCAAAATCAAAAGAAATATTATATATATGACATATCTCATCTTTAACATAAGGAAATGACACTAGGGTTTACATCCATGAACATTATATTATTTGAACCAAACCATATTGATCATAGTTTAGTAACCACATTACATTCACCAATTCCATAATAGGCCAATGCATTAATGCAGATAAGACTCATGCATCAAAAGCCCTAGCTATGCTCTCCATATTATAAAAATTTTCACAAACCCATCCCCCTAGGTATGCTATAACTCATAAAGTCCTCTTAGTGAGAACCCTAACCATCTGGAACCTCCTATTATTTCTTTAGAGCTTCACCCTACATTCCCTATATGCCGATACCTCTTCTCTCCCATTATAGCATGCCTTTGATTCTACCCAACCATCTATAAATATAGATTTAGCATCCACTGCCATGCCTTGCTTCAAGAGTAGATCACTTGCCAAGTTCCCATGTGGTCCTCCTATGGAGCATGCTTACTTTGATCCAAGCTCTCCACTTTCTGTAATGATGTCTTTCTAGATTCTTCCATCTTGTGGAATCTTCCTTTCTTGGTCACCAATTCACTAAGATGGCACCTTATCAACTCTGCATGCTTGGTCGGTAATGCTTTCATCATGTGTTTCTTAGAATGTTGAATATGGCTAAGTTGTGAAACCCTTTTTCTATCTTACGTGCACTATGGTTTGTACAAAACCCTTCTAAAACCATTTTCCAATGTGATTTTCCACATACACCCTTCTTCATATTGGTCTCATGTGCACACGGGCCCTTGGGGAATTAGTAAATATTCTGAGGCCCAACATCACGCCACACTAAGCTTATTATTCGTCCTCAAAAACATCCTTCCTTGAATGAATAAATAATGGCGTGACTATGAATAGTTGGAACAAAGAATTAATGAATGAAGAATGTAAGAATTAAATAATGGACGAAAGAAGAAGAATATGTTTATTGCTAAAAGAGGAGTGGGATATATTTCCTTATATCTACCTCAACCTTCTCCCAAGCATCTAATTCATTTTTGCTTCTTAGAGTAGGTATCTCAATAGAGTTATTACCTCATAAAAATCATCTCGTCCCCATTTGCACCCATTGTATCAATGATCCCTTATAACTATTTTCCAAGGTTTCCCAGCACATCCATCCTACGGGTGATCTGGGGATATAACTCCTTCATCTAGTTTTTTATCGAGCCTCTCAGGGTCTCGATGGCTTTAGAATTCTTCTCCACCTCGGCCAGGATCTTATCCCATTCTTATCTATTCCCCTTATTCTTCTCCTAAAACTCCTTGAGATTTGCTTCATGGGTGGAAACTAAAATGCTTTCCACTCTATCTTTATCCACGCAATTGTCATAAGTAGCTTTGGCTATTTGTGTGGTGGCCTTCACATCGGCAAGGAGCTTAGTGTACTAGAGTGATTATCTCCACCACCTTCATCTTCTCCTCTTTCTCTTGGCATGCTAACAATTCTTCTACTGATTCCAAAGTGAGAGGCTACCTCTCCATGGTGAGGATGCAAGTTAGGTATTCCAAGCATTGCAAGGTTGACTCATACTTCTACTCTGAAGTGCTACGTATAATTTATTAAAGATAATAACAACTGTAATCATTTCTACCTTCTTGTAGACCTCTCGCACCTTTGTTTTCTCCTCCCATAGCTAGCACCTTAGTTTTTCATTGATCATCTCTTCTAGCTTTAGGTCCTTGTTCTTTTCAACTAGCTCCTCCTTTTTATTCTCTGATTCCCCTTCTAGGAATCTCACCTAGTCATTTCTTCTGAAAATTCTTGGCTCAATTTCCACTGAAACCTTGTTGAGTTCATTACAGACTTATTCATCAAATAATTATTGAGCATTTACAAGTGGGTTTATCCATTTTTCCTCTAGCATAGTCATCAGAGCCCCTTGGATTACTTTGAACTCAGGATCATCAACATGGGAATCAAATGCCCAAGATAACATCTTCCTGGTTTGCGGGTATGTTCCTTCCTCATCAAATGAAAACATCTTCAGATTTTTTCTATTAGTAAGGTACTTTGGAAATTTGTGCATAACCCCTTACTATAATCATTGATATAGACCATTCCCTTCCCTTGTGCTATAACCATACTCTTCCCTCCTATGTGCACACCCTTCGAAAATCTCACCGCTAGGTTGGGATCCCCTCCCATACTTTTGTACTCCTTTCCAATGCTCTCATATTCTATTTTCTTGAGTATCTCATCTGTGCTCCAATCCACCTCTTGCTCCACTAACTTTTAATTATGCCAGCTACTTCTCTCTCTACGACCTCTTCTATCTATTCCTTTGTGAGGTGGGGACCTCGATCCTTAGTTTTCACCTCCTCACTAACACCTTTGCCTTGGGTGTCCTCCTCATCTCCATTCTTCTCTTCATTTCCTTCATATTATGAATATAGTATATCATACATGGGATGATTATGAACTTCTTCATCCTCATCTTCATCCTTCTCACCCCTGCAGGCCTCCAAGTTCTCTGTCTCCTCTAAGTTTGGCTTCCCTGTTACCTTTTATTTCTTCCTAGTTGGGGATTATTCCTCTTGCTCAGTAGGTCATTGCCTTCTAGGTGAATCTTCTTATTTTTGCACCTCTTACTTAGGTTTCCTCTCCATCTCCTTGATGGGAGACTTCTTCTTGCGTGTATATGTGCTTTGATTGGCACTGACACTAAGCGCACCCAAAGATTGTTTTGTCTACACACTTGGTGCTTTCTTTCCTGAAGCTTATTTTTCTAGGGTCTCTTCTCTTCATGTATTCTGCAGTGTGGCCTTCTTCATACAATTGGGATCCTCTAGGATGGGGAAATCATTCTCCATTTAGGAACCCTTATCGAAATTAGGCACAGATGAGTACATACACCCTCATTGCAGTCCTTCTAGCAATTGACAACGTCAAGAGTTTCATCATTTTTACTTTGTGGGAGACGTAATTCTCCACATACTTGCACTTATTTGGGTATATGAGCTTCTGCACAACTTACGGTGGTCTGGTCCACTTTGCTAAGGTTGAACCTTATCCTTTTAGCTTCCTTGAAGTAGTTGACCCCTACTTGGAAATAATGTGTGGTGAAATAGAAAGGAAGTTTGCTCCGTGGAATTTTGATTCCATCTATCGAGTGAATCTTTGAATGCGAAGTGTTGGTATAAAAAAATCATCTTCTTCATCTACTAGTGTAGGAAACTATTCGAGTATTCTCCATTTTTCCCTCGAATGTGTCGTGCATTCACTTGTACCATTTCTCTAGGTGTGCCTTATGGGCGGCCGTCATGGTATCGCAAGTATACTTTTCAAATATTTTTTTGGGTGAGGGATCTTCATCTGGATACTCCCATATGAACTTTTCTATCCCATCGAGAACTCCAATCTCTAAGAAGACAATGGTGAGAAGGACATTGCTAAACATTATCTTATCCCCTTCTTGCACGTTGTTGATGATCTCATCTTCAATATAGGTAGACATGTTGTAGATGGTTCCTTCTAAAATCTTCTGGTATGCATTCAACCTTACCTTGTATACCTACGTCCACCTATCTTGACCATTTAGTTTGGTGACCAAGTATGATGCCATCCTCATTACATGGTCGGGGATATGTTTGATATCAAAGAAGTGCAAACCCTTTTTTAATCATAGGCCTCCACGGCTTCCTTGATGGCCTCCTTATCCTCCAAGTAATCATCTATGGAGTCCCCTTCGTAAATCAGGCTAGTAAAATTTGATATGATTTGAGGAGTTATGCACATTTTATGGCCCACAAAATAGAAGCTGTTCCTTGTGCAAGCATGACATCAACCACTGGTATAACCACATGGGCTTTCCAAAATAGGAAAATTTATAAAATTTCAGCAACCCAACCTTTCCAAATTCACCTTTACCTCATCGGTGTAGATTGGCATTCCCTCCGGTGTCTTCTTGTCTATTAGATGGACCAGGTTCCAATGCCATCTCTTTCTCTATGATTCTTTTATGATGATTGTAGTTGCTCATGGCCATCTTCCTCACCTGGGATACCCATTCTTTCCCGAACAACACTAAATCTTGATCTTTGCATCTCTACATACCACTCCTCATTAAAACTTGCGGAGGTAGTTATTTTTCCTTTTCCCTTGCCATTTTTCGGTTAAATGGTTGGCTTATTTGTTCCATTTTACTTGTTGGGTTTGAACCTAAACTCTTCTTTCTTCTCTTACTTTATTTGCTCAATCTTGTGGCTCAACTCTGCAAAATAATCCTTCTACTTCGTGCCTTAGGCTGCAAAACCCTAACTGGAAGAATTCTTTCAAAAACATCGTACTCCTCTAAAAATTTCTTCCCTACACTTGTGTACTCCTCGACTCTGGTTCCCAAATCATCCTAGTCATATAATCAGATCTCTATGATTCTCCCTTCACACAAATATTTCTTCATAGATGCCCTAGTTCACAAGAGCTTCTTCAATCTTGTAATGGAAAGGTAAAATAATAATGTTCCTGACTTCATACTTATAGATTTTTTCTCTTCTCGTAAGTAATAAATGCTATGCCACCCACTGATCTACTTAGTACTAAATTTAGATTTTTCCACTAAATCCATCCTTAAGCACCCTTACCCATGTGCCCAATCATATGCAAAAACCTTCTACAACCTTTTAGAACAAAAAAATCCTTACTTGGTGAAGACTCTTATACGCGTGTCTCTGCATAGTGATGAAGACACTTCTTCTTTCCTTGACCTGATTTTTTCCCTCACCTCCCTCATGTTGTTCCTGCACTTCTTATCCTTTGTACATGGTATTTTTTAAGCTATCTTAACACAAAAAATTCTTGTCTACCATTTCCACATGCAGTCTTCTTTGTTTCACGCATTTAATCCTTCAATCCATGCCATACAACTTTTACTATAAACTTGTATTTCACTTCGCACTACTCCACCCCACACTAAACCAAATGCATGGTCCTCTACGCATACACAACCTTTTGAAAGTAATAAGTGGTTACCCATGCACAAGGTGTAAAAGAACAAAAAAAGAAGGGAACAAACAACAAGAAAGGGAAACACAAGGAGAGGGAAAATATAAAGAGAAATCCTAAACTAACTGGTAATACTACCTTATTCACAAACACAAGGAAGGTTTATGTATAGTAGGGTTTTAGCCTAGATCCATTGAAATGGCTAGGTAATTTCCTCCCATCTAGTGTTTGTAAGTAGTATGTGCTAACTCAAGGATGTATGAGATGATGTATGGGCCCAACCAATGGAATTTCAACTTCCTCGGATGGTACAAAAACTTGGAATCATATAACAAAACCATCTTCCCAACCTCAAATTGCTTATTCTTGATATGATGATCATGCCATGCCTTTTGTATTTGCTTTTTAGTCTTCTGACTCCATCTAGCAAGTGATCACCTTTCATCTAACTGCATTAACTTGTCAATCCTTTCCTCAAGCACTTTTTCATCAACAAATCCTCTTACATGTGCTATTTACAGTGATGGTAATATGAATTCAACTAGAAAATAGCCTCTGTGCCAAAAATAATGAAACAATGTGGCTTTGTTTAGTCTTTTGTAGGTTGTCCTATGCACCCATAAAACGGATGATAGCTTGTCATCCCATTCTTGTCTTCCAACATCAAAAATATTGGTCAATGTGTGACTTAGTATCTTGTTAAATGTCTCAGTTGTTCCATTCACTTGAGGGTTATAAGGGGTAGCCTTGTGATGTGCCACCATAAACTCTGCTAATAAGATCCCGACTATTTCATTCGAAAAATGTTTCCCCTATCACTAGTTAAACTCAACGAACATCTGTATATGTTGATTATGTTTTTCCATAAGAATATCATTGTTGTTGCTGTTGTACAATCCTTTGTAGGAATTGTCTCTCCCCATCTTGTCAAATAATCGGTGCAAGTGATGATGTAATGTGAGCTAGTCCTTTGTGCAACAGTGAAATTGGTCTTAGAAATTCAATTGCCCATTTTTGAAATGGTTCGATCTTGCTAGCTATCGATCATAATAGAATTTCATCCCTCCTAGGTTTACCAAGGTTCTAGAAAATGTTACAAGCCTTACGAAACTCAATATAATCCTAGTAGATACTTTCCCACCAAGGTCCTACTAGTAGAATCTTCCATGTAGTTACATTTTCGACATAGTGTCCTCCTACAATTCCACCATCTGCTTCCTCCATGATTGTAACATGCTTGTGTTCTACTACGCATCGGTGCAGAACCTCATCATGACCTAACTTGTACAAATCTTGTTTATTTCCTCCTTGATCCATACATGCAAGTTTGGATTCATTTAATATGGTCTCTTTCAAATAAGGCACGCACCTTCCTTCAACGTGATGATTATTTCCCCAAGGAGTGGTAAATTCCTTCCAGTTCATGGTACCCACATCGGAAAAAATCTTGAATCTTTCACAAAAGGTCAATGATCCTAGATATCTCTTTATCCGACCAATAATCCCCAATGATAGCTTCCTAGGTTCTACTTTAGAACTAATCTTAACCTTCTTTGTCTTCATGGGCTCACGAAGGCACGTGCTTTCTCATCGGTGTTATACATAATTTCACACATACCTTCAAAATGGTTACCATCTATAATCTCCATTTCTTCCCCATCTATTACATAAACCATTTTTACTTTTTCTTTTTCAATGTGCCCGTGCTCAAGATGTATCACTTCAGATTCATCTTCATCAAAACATGTCTCCAAACTAGGTTCACCCAATAACTTCAGTATCCTATCTTACGTCATAGCACTATCTCTCATTGTAAGGCACTTGACCACCTGTAACAACTTATCCACTAATGACTTTATACTTTGATACTCGAACTCTTGAATGAGATTGACCTCAACTCCTACCAATTTCCTATCTCGATGGAACATCTCTCGAGTGAATGTACTATGCATGCACATAGCCTTATAAAGTGGAATATAAATTATGCACCCATAGCGAAGGTGGTAAAGCTTTTGTGTATTCCATCCAAGCCTTCTCACATTATTGGATATGAGAAGAGATAGGTTCTTTACCTTGGTAGTCTTGGATAATAATGGGTACGTTGGTTTTAGAGAACCTATCAGAAAATGTGATTCTTACCTCATGCTACTCTATAAGACTCTCGTGATGTGTTTCCCACCAACATGTTATCATCCCAACCAAGTTATAACTGAGCATACTTCTCCTTTTGTCCTCATTTCTCCATTACACCTCCATATCTTGCAAGAAATCATCAAGGATTGCTCCCCCAAAGTAACTTAGTATTTTCTTCCTTCCCAGATGCTTGACTGAGCATGCCTTTATCACCCTTGTTATAGATCCTCTTAAATGTCACCCAATTAACTCATAGGTCTTGTGGTCCCAATTGTCACATGTTATGTTGGTTGTATCACTCATAAAATAATCATCTTAAAACTATATAATTCCTTTTATAGGATGAATTACCTTAGGGTATCCAATAGAGCACACAAAGATTCTGTCAAGGAATTCTTCTCCTAAGGGCTCAGTATAAGGTGCTAACTTCCCATCCATTAAAGGGATTATGACATGTTCTTACTTGTTCTCAATTTCAATACATACCTTGTTAAACCATAGGTCAACATTGTTTTTGTAACACCGGGGTGCCCAAACAATGCTAGAAAGTTATCCACTCTAGCTAGCTCAAGACTTAAAATTCCCTAGTGAACTTGGCCCCTTAAATAGTTATAAATGCATCCTTCAAGACACGAATGACATTTGCTTTGTATTATTTTTCATATACAACACATTCATGGATGGATATAGTGTGGGCCTTTCCATTTGATGCCATACATCCAAGGTGAGAACATTGGACTTTGCACTCATATCGATCAAAATATTTATCATATTTCATCCATCTACAACAACATTTAAGGTTATGTATTTGTCATAGTGAAGGCTATTGGGAGGAAGATTAACATGTAACACTTGCCTCTCTCACTCTTGTCCAAAGCATGTGTTACCTTCTCCTATAACCACTCTCTAGCAAGGGAATGATATTCTCTTTCCTTAACATCTTGCATACTTCCATGACCTCATTCAAATCCTTCTATGGATCCTCAACATTCTTCCTTTGTCTAGACTACCTTGATTGTTCCTTCAAATATTGGATCTGTCCTTGTAAAATCTGAATCACATCTATGGTCTCCTGATATACTTATTTCTATTGAGAAGGTCTGATACTTTAAATATACCACTTCTTCTCTCATAACTAGTGTTATTTCCTTGGTATCTCCCTATCGCACATGACCTCCGCTTGCATCGTCACCAGTACAAGTTTTAATACTAACTCACACGTCACTCTTGGCATCCATTATGGGTCAAACTTCTTTATTCTTACCATCCCAAAGTACCATTGTCTTTCTTATGCTACTAGCTCATGTGCTCAAATAGCTCAGGGGCACTCCTTATACTTATGTTTCTTTCCCCACCATAAACATTGTAATAGATCAAAACACTAACACTTATAACATTTTGTCGACCCATAGTTATAAGAGGTTCCACAAAATAACTCACTCCTCCCTCCGCCGTGGTTACTACTACCATGAAATCCTCTCCGTGGAAATCCCTTCCACATACTCCTCCATCCACATGCACTTCATAGTGGTGATCATCATCCTTCGAATCGCTTGCAAATTTGGTCTAGAACACACCAAGACTAATGGCATCATGTATCTGGTCAATAAAACTACAATGCTTTATGGCTTGGGTTGTAGAGGTATAAATATTGCAATAACAAGATATATTCTTATGGATCGTGCATCTGCGAGAGAGGACACTGACTTGCATCATGGTCCCTGTGGAAGATTTCACAATCTGTTGTCATTGTGTGTACCAAATTCCAGGGGAAACTATATTTTATATGCCCCTCTACCTCACACTCTGTGCACCATATATCACTATAAATCTCATGCATCGAGTTTGTAGATAGTCTCTCCGGATGCTTCACCATTATAGAAATTTGAGCCTAAAGGAAAGGGATACCACTTGATATTAATGATTCTAATAGCCTCAAGACACAAGGATGCCTCTAAGGCCTTACTTGGGTCTTTGAAATTATTGTGTGACAGCCCCCTCCTAAATGGTGTTATTAATCCTCCAACAAACCATTGAGCATGCTAAGAGGAGTGAATGTAAGAGGATAGTTTTGAAAAGAGAGTATTGAACCATGCGCCATACTCCTACACACTCTCTACTATTCTTGGTTGATTTCCTTCGAGCGGTAGAGATCTTCTCTTTGAAATTCATGGATATAGAACTCTTCTAGGAATGAATTTTTAAACGATGTAATCCACCACTATCTAATGGGGTCATACTTACGGTATTAGCTATGTGTGTGCCCTACAACATTTATGCAAATTGAATCACCTTATGCTGGGGGTAGTTATCCCTCTCACACACCATATCAATTCACACTTATGTACATGCTCTACAAAGATCCTCAATACCCTTGTACTCTATTAGGTGTAATGAAATTTCAAAAAATACTTGTGGAGGTGGCTGATGCCCTTGCATGCCTAACCTAGAATCTTGATTTCCTCTAGTGTTTCCTGCACCACTAAACCCACTACACCCACTAGCTCCTATTCCTCCCGACCTACCGGATCCGTTAGGCCCAATAGGTCCTCCGGATCCTACACCACTAGATCTTATAGATCCGCTAGGCCCACTAGGTCCTCCAGCTCCTACACCACTAGATCCACTTCCTGTAGTCCGAAAAGGACTCTGAAGTGGTCATGCCTAGAGCTCCCAATGTTCCACTTAACTACAAGCCAATGTTTTGTGAAATTTCCCCACTAAAGACATGTGTTGTGCACCACTTGCAATACCCAAAATTTGTGTACTTACACCTTGCCAAAAATTCCTCTAAACACAGGAATGGTTTGTGCAACCATAGATGTCCCAAATGAGAAGTTATATCTCCTAGGCACATATCGGTTACTTCCTCCGATACTAACTAGGTTAGCAATGCTTATCTATTGATCTAGAAAACTAAGCACTAGGGGTTGGTCACTAGGTGGGTTTAGATGTGCGTTGACATCTCTCATTTCTTCACGTTATGAACTCTCATTAGAAGCTAAGGGGGTCTCTCTCCCGTGCTTTTCGAGATGGGTTAGTACAAACTATTGAGGTTTCATTTCATTTGCATGAACCTCAACTCCTTCCCCGCAACGTATTCCTCCATAAATCCATCACTCCTACAACGTCACATTGTCTAGCTATTTACCTTTAATGAGATTCACCATACTTGAGTCATCTCTCTTCCTCTTATTTTGTCCACAATGGTTACCATCTTCCTCCACCCTAGATTCCTCGCCTAACACTCGAGAAGCTTAGACAACCATAGGGAATGCCTCGAAGCTTAACATAATGACCAAGATCTTCATAGCCAATGTGATAACATAGAAAAAAAAATCCTCTAGGTTCCCTTAGGAACTCAAACTCAACAATCTCTAGACAATAATACATAGAAATGGCATATTCTAGGGTATAACTGGTCATCACTCCTCTCCACTAGTGATCAACAACACACGTCGGAGACAGATCCACTTCTTTTAGCCTTTGTTAATAATCTAGGGTCCACCCACATGATCTAGAGTACCATCTTGATCTGGATGCATATGTTAAAAGCCATTCATACAATTCTACTAGAAAACAATGTTAGAAGGTTTTATACAACTCATGATATAAGTGCTCTTTTACCCATTTGCATGCATCAAACTTAGGTCTAGTACTAAATCTTTGAGAGAACTCATCCTTTGTGCTCTTAAACAACACTTTGACACTTTCCAAGGTCAAGCACTCTATCATCATGTGTTAAAGGGACCAAGATGTAGCCATTTCTCACAACTTTAAAAAGAGGTCATGACAATCGAACCACGATGTAGTTATTTTTCTATCCTTAGAATAACCTTATGATCCCATATGCACTATCCTATCACCAAGCAGGAAGTGGGTGCTCACTCGAGGCATGTGTGGGTAACGAGGCCCTCCTTTATGTGAGTTTTGTGAGAATACATTTCTTAAGGATAGAAACTTAGATGCAAAAAGGTAAAGAACCATGCATTCATTCTGAGATCCTAGGGTGAGTTATTAAATCAATACATTCATTCAAAATCAAAAGAAACATCATATAGATGAAAAATCTGATCCATAACATAAAGAAATGACACTAGGGTTTACATCTATGAACATTATATTCTTAGAACAGAACCATATATTCATATTGATCATAGTTAATTAACCACATTACATTCACCAAGGCCATAACGAGTCAATTCATTAATGTAGATAAGACTCATGAATCATAAGACCTAGAGGCATTAAAATCAAATAAAGAAACATCATATAGATGAAAAATCTGATCCATAACATAAAGAAATGACACTAGGGTTTACATCCATGAACATTATATTCTTAGAAAAAAACCATATATTCATATTGATCATATTTCATTAACCACATTACATTCACCAAGGCCATAACAGGTCAATTCATTAATGTAGATAAGACTCATGAATCATAAGGCCTAGCTATGCTTTCCATATTACAAAAATTGTCACAAACCCATCCCCTTAGGTATGCTATCACTCCTTTATTCCTCTTAATGGGAACCCCAACCCTCCGTAACCTCCTATTATTTCTTTAGAGCTTCACGTGTAACGCCTTGATTTTTGTAAGTTATCATGGTAATTACCTTTCATGATGTTGTAAGCTTGGAAATGAAGATAAATATGTTAAGACACATCTTTTGATCTTAGAGGAATGTGTTGCTAATGGACTTGTTTCTTTGTAACTTGATACTTGGGACGAGAATTATTATTGCTTGCATGATTGCTAATGAGACAAAAAAATTTCATATGCTTGATGAACTCTATTCAGCGATTGATGGCATGCATTGAATCAATTCCATTGATCCAAGGTATACTTTGTGTCCTTCTTATTATCGCTTTGTCGATTTACTTTTAAACCAGATGAAGGTTGATATAAATGTTGCAGCACCTGATTTCAGGTATGAATATCTAGTACATAGATGCCAATGAAAAAGGTTCGATTCTCGAACCACACACCATTGTAATGCTAGAAAACGTAAGACGATAAGGGCCTGGATGCAAGTGGCACAGGTATGTGGAACTTAAGACGAAATGTCCTGCTTAATGTTGAATATGACTATCAGGCGGAAAGACTTGATATGGAAACTAGTTAATTAAATATTAGGGGATTAAACCCTAACCTACCCCTAAGTTTTATCTTATACCCTAACTACTATCCTATATGGATTTTAGATTTCATAAGGGAGAAAATAGATATAAATTCCATTAACCTATAAACTAGGCGAATGACATAGATATGGACTATTAAAATCCTAGACTAATCCTAACCTAAGGAAGGGGACGCATAGACCCATATGGATGGAAAGGATAAGGGGGGAAGGTAGGAAATTTAATGGGATAGTAAATGAAGCCCTTACATGTACAGCACCAAGTTTGGCGGGAACAAAGAAAAGTTGGAGGCGTCTAACTAGCTTAGAAACTAAATGGAATTTATATGCAAATTTGAAAGTTGGAAACTCACCAACCCGAGTCGGTGGTGGCATAAGGAATGAGGAAAGGAAGTGCATTCAATGCATTAATTATCTTGGTCTTAGCGACCAGCTCGCCTTGGAAAGAGGATAGAGGAAAAAGGAAAATTGTTTGTTGCTGTGTGCATTTGGATTTTAGTTGCTCTGCATTTTGTTTCTCCATGGTTCTGTCAAACTAGTTGTGTTTTGATTATTATCTCTATTCTTTAGAAAAACAAAGGCTATTATTGAGCCTATGGAAGTTAGTGACTGGTTGGAAAGAGTGGTGAGGGAAATCGTGGAGAGAAACAACTCCACTGGGTGCGGTTTTCTTCGAGCCACAAGAAAAAAATTAATAGGCATTTTAAGCCCTTCTCCTTAAACCGCTTGCTTTTTCCTAATAGTCTCATTAAAACAACCATGCTCTTATGATGGGGGTTTTGGTTATTTGATTTAGCTATTACATTGAGATGATTTCGAGTTGAGTCATTTTCTTTTGCTGTACGCGGCTTGAGCATTCTTTGCATAATGATTAAGTTGAATACATTGTCCTTGCTGTGTGGTTCATTTCGGCAGTGTTGGGTATTCACTTTATTACCATTTTCGGTTGTGCTAATAAATACATTAGCTAAATGAATATCACTTCTGAGTTTTGAGCATTCTTTTGAAAATGAAAAGATGAGATGATTTGTATGTCTGGTTGAACTATCCTTAAAAGAATGAACACAACTTGGGTATTCTCGGGTGTTTGAAGAAAATGATTGTTCTTCTTATTGAAATCATTAATGAATTATGTTTTCTCTTTGCTACTTCGAAATCTGAAGGTAATGGGAAAGAGGATTTTATTGTGCATTTTGGATGTGGTTTGATCTTCTAGTCAGAACTGTCATCATGAAAATGAACATGGCTTAGTGTTTCTGTGCAAATGAATGAAACAAATGAGATTTGGCTTGCTTTTGAGATTGTTTTGACTATACCTTGCTTGCGCATCTATTACCCTATGCGGGTTTGCATTGATAAAGGCATTGTTATGCGAATATTGTATTTCTGAGTTTAGTGTGTGGAAACGTTTGAGAAAAAAACAAAGGCTTTGTGGTGATATTAATAGACTATTATGTGAGTTATAATTCCTCGATGCTTTTTTTTTATTTGCATAAAAAAGGGTTCCACTGGGACGATAAGGTTATTGTAGCGTCTTACTTTTATGTAATAATTTGATATGGTATTACTGCTTTGTTGGTTCTTTTGGTACTAATGTTTATAGACTAGTTGTAATGAACTCAATGAACTTTTTGGAAAGGTAATAGTAGTTTTCAATTACTGAATATACTACTCTGAATGAATTATACTATTGGAGTATATCTGCTCTAAATAAGAGGTATTTGGATAGACAGTAGAAGAGGTGATATGATCTTTCTCCCTTATATTTGATTATTGATTTTAATTTATTTCTCTAAGGACTGTTATCATTGATTAATATCACGTTTGGATTAAAACTTCTAAATACAAAGCATATGAGGAAAAGAAAGAGAGTGTGAATGGATAATTAGAATTAATGATCATTTTTCTCTCATACGATAGGAAATCTATAATTGTTATGGAGCAATTTCATACATCTTGGGTTAAGCATTTGTATTTAATTCTTGTTTGCTTCTTCTCTTGACATTTGATTGCTTGAAATCGGATGAGTTGTATGAAATAAGGGACAATAATTCGGTTTAGATTTTAGTTAAGATCTATCTTTTGAATTCACAAATATTGTAAGAGAATGAATGGAATTGATAGCATTTATGTTAGAACAGTAGTTGCATAGTTGTTTTTTTAGCTCTTACGAGATGTTTGTAATGTCTGGAACTGCTGTTGAAGGAAATTACTTCTTGTAATAATTATTTGGGAAAGAGGCGGTAATCCCTTGTTTGATTAGGAGGGTTATTGGATGATTGAGTTGATATGCTGTTCATCCTTTTTGGTATTTAATTCTTGAATGATGTTCATATTAACGTTTCATAAAAGAAGGGTTCTTTTATTGAGACAGTTAATTAAAAGCACCTCATTTTAAAGACAAGTGCTTAATATGCTCAGTTCAATGAACTGACCCGTGCAAGTAATTTTGTAGATGAAACTTGAGTATAAATGAAGACATGGTTGTTTTCTGATACTTCTTTGATTAACTGAAGATGGATTGTATTGATAGCTATTACTCCTCCACGAGGAAATGAGAAAGGAAGAAGTTACATTCTTCTATCTTTATGAGTTGTAATGATGTTTGATATAAACAAAGTCCAGTCGTTGGGTGGTAAATGTATATATTGTAAATCGATGGATGAATACAAGTAAAAGTGTGATATTTTCAATAAGCTGTATCGGTTTGATATTGTTGAATAAGTTTGAGAATATAACATTATTCCTTGACTTAAAATTATTCAAATGTTAATGAATGAATTTAAAAGGAATAACATCTATTCTTACTGAATGCAACTTTTACGTTGAAATGTGCAATTAGTTCATACTTGGGTTAAGATGAATTTTGAATTGACATTAAAAAGATTTAGATAAACATGAAATCATAATTGGAAGGTATTCGGGATTAGTTTGAAAACTAAGGGATATCAAATAACTTAAGGGTAGTGAACCTTGTATTCGGACTCCGTTAATAGCCTCAAATGTTTAAATTCAAAAATAAAGATATGGGAAATCATATCTATTGTTAACAGACCTTAACTAAGTAAGGTTAAGGAGGATAAATGTATAAATTCACTTAGAATTAGACCTCATTTAAATGATGTCTAATAAGATGGAATTCTGAATTTATTTACAATTGTGGAAAAACTTGGTTAAGTTTAATAGGTTAAACTTATTAGGTTTATCGATAATGGACTGATTAGTCCAAAGAATAAGAAAGGAACCAAGAAGTGAATATGCAACCCTTTGGTATGAAGGAGGAGATGCGTATTAAGATAGAAGATGGATTAAGTCTCATTTAGCTACATACAACCGTAATGAAGAACAAGGGTAAAGGATCGCATGGCTGCTTTGAAAGTTTATCTTAAATACTAAGATTATAACCAAATCACAATTGAGCTAGATTTGTACCCACGATGAGAGGATTCCGTAGGACATTGACATACGCGAGCTACAATATGGTGTCTTCGTGAAGGTGGGGCCTTCATGACGACACAATGTTATAGCTGACATATTACAATGCCCTTCCGAATTAAATCATCAAGTTTACATAAGCTGGATAATAAGTTCTTGGTTGGGGATAGAAATGTGATCACGTATATAGAGTGACTCGGAGGACTAAAGGTAACTAGACACACGGATTCATCTAGGAATGACACCGTATGTCTGCATATCTTTAGTTACCATGAGTAACTTCCTATACTCGTTCATATTTCTAGTTGGGGTTAGAGTTTGACCTTAAATGGAAGGATGGTAGAGACCGGGAAAGACCATTCTAGATAATAGAAGAAGTGAGGTGAAGGACGTATTCCATTGGTGTGTATCACATCTAGGAATATCATCATGTAAAGCATGTGATAATCTTTGGCCAAAGTATCGCAAGTGCTGGTTGTGTTGTCCTTATCACCTAGTTTAAGTTGCAGGATGTCGATGAATATCGATAACAGAGATATTCGAGATAGGCTTCTTAAATGGATCACTTCGATAACTGGAAATGGTAAAAGAACCCTATATATTCATTATACTATGCATTAATTAACATGAAGGATCGGTAAGTCACCGAGTCATGAAATGAGAGATCGCTGAAACTCCGAGCCATAAAGTGGGAGGTCGGTAGTTCTTCGAGTCATTTACAGCAGCATATGGTATCTGTTATATGATTGAATGGCACTGAATGTGTGTTCCATATTGCAAATATGTGAACAGAGAACATTAGTTTTAAAAGAAAATTGTGTGATCCAAACTGCATTAATTAGATATAGAACAATTATTAAAACTTGAACGTGTGTTTGAATTATATAATTCATAACAGGGAATGTTGTATAAAAATAAATTAAAAAATTTCCTTGTTCTAGTATCTTAAAATGGGGATGTTACATCTTGGTATTAGAGCTGAAGGTTGCAGCTCTTAGACCTAATGAGTCCACAATTTAATAAGGTTTACATTTTCTTATTGAATAGAAAATGGTCAGAACAAGAAGAAATGCTGTGAACAACCCGTTACCAGGTGGAGAAGTAGCTACTGCTCAAAAGCTGGATGAAATCCTTGCTGCCCTACTACTAGAACGAGAGATCATTTGACTATTTTGGAACAACGATCAATGGGAAATGAAGAGGAGGAAGAAGAAGCTGATATAAATGATCAGCCACCTCTTGTGGACAACACCAATGGAGGGAATCCAGGTGTTGATAATAGTAATGTGAATGTTCCTAATCATCTTGAAAATAAAAGGGAAAGATTAGTAGCTGAACTTACAAATGAAATAAAGAGAATAAGTCCTCCAAAGTTTGATGGAACAACCCTTGGGGATGGAGTTGAGAATTGGCTCAATGAAATGGAGAATTAATTTGCAATAAGAAACTTCTCCGAGGAGACCAAAGCGTTATGGGGAGCATATCAGCTTTCTTATGAAGCATCATCATGGTGGGACAACCGTAAGGTTGAGTTGAATATTGTTGAATCAGACATAACTTGGGATCAATTTAAGGGTTACTTTAGGCAATGGTGGCTACCTCAACTCTATTTTGATAGGAAAATGACTGAATTTTAGAACTGGTGCAAGGAAGGCTGACGGTGATAGAATACTAGGAAGGGTTTACTAAACTCCTTAAGTATGTTCCGCAGGATATCAAGCTGACGAGAAGTTCATAATATGAAATTTCATAATGGGACTAAATCCCATCATTGGTGGCGAAGTGGATGTCCACGGTCCAACCAACATGGAAGGAGTTGTCGAAAAGGCAATAAGACAGGAACAAAAATTGAGAGAAATTTCTACTCATAAGGAAGAGATAAGGAAGAAGATTCCCAATTCTTCTTCATCTCTACTTGAAAAGGGGGCCTTGGAAAAGGTTTGGTGTGAAAAAAAAATTTTGTAGATAACAACAAGAAATCAGTAATGAACAAACACTGTAAATAGTGTGCGGAACATCTTCACAAAAGTTAGTGGCGATGGACAAAAGTCCTATGGGAGCCGAATGATAACTTCAGAGCTGGTAAAAAATTTGAGCCTAGGAAAGGGCCGGTTGGAGGATGATTCAACTATGGAAAGGACCATTACGAGTCACTTTCCTCTGAAAAAGGATGATCGCAATCAGCAGCATAGGATACACCTGCTGCGGTGGCTATGAGACAAGCTGAAAAGCAAGTTACGCCTATAGAAGTTTCGGGTAAGTTATTCGGTACACCTGTAGTCATACTTTTTGATACTGGAGCCACTAAATGCTTTATTTCTACTAAACTTGCAATGAAATTAAAAATAAAGGTTGAACAAATGGATAAGACATGGACCAGTGCATATTGGGAATAATGTTGTCCATACAGTCAAAATGTGCCTTTTTGGGGCAATTCTTGACTTGCCCGGTTTCTCCACCAAAGTTGACCTATATGTCACTCCTTTAAGATCATATGATATCATTATTGGAGTTAAGCTGGTTGGAAAAACATAAGGAAAAGGTTGGTTGTTATGAAAAACAAATTTGTTGTTTTGACGACTTCGTAAAAAGCGTGATCATTGAGGTGTAAAGCGTGAAGTTGCGGTTAGGAAACTAACAACTATGCAACTAAAAAGGGCTAAAAATAGAGGCTGCACCTTATATATGTAGTAAAAATGATAGAAAATGCTTTGAGGAGGATAATGATTTCATGGAAAGATATCCATTATTAAGGAATTTGGTGATGTATTTCCGGAGGAATTGCAGTCTTCCACCCAAGCGAGAGTTTGACTTTGCATAGAAATCAAACCGGGGCCGAACCCATATCTATGGCACCTTATAGAATGACCACCCTCGAGTTGGTAGAGCTAAAGGCTCAATTATAGGAACTTTTGAATAACGGGTGATAAGACCGAGGCGTCTCACCATGGGGAGCACTAGTAATTTTTTAAAGAAAAGGATGGCACATTGATACTGTGCATTGATTATAGAATGTTGAACAAGGAAACTATTAAGAATTGATACCCACTTCCTAGGATTGATGATCTGTTTAACCAGATGCATGGAGCATCAGTCTATTCAAAAATAGATCTTCAATCTGGGTATCATCAGCTGAGAATAAAGGAAGAAGATATTCATAAAACAACTTTTAGAACAAGGTACGGGCATTATGAATTCACGGTGTTACCTTTTGGGTTGAAAAATGCACCTACCGCCTTCATGAATCTGTTGAACAATATTTTTCAAGAATACCTAGATAATTTTGTGCTTGTATTCTTAGATGACATTCTTATATACTCTAAAAATGTCAAAGAGCACCAAGAACATTTAAGGGTAGTCTTTGGAAGTTTTAAGAAAGAGGAAGTTGTATGGTAAAGCTGTCTAAATGTTCCTTTTATGATGCGAGAGGTGCATTGTTTGGGACACGTTATAAGAAAGAACGGAATAGCTGTATACCCTTCAAAGATCGTAGCTATAACCGAGTGGCCTGCGCCTAAGAACATGCATGAAGTAAGAAGCTTCATGGGCTTGGCAGGATATTATAGAAAGTTCGTTAAGGATTTTTCAAAAATTGCTGCCCCAATCACTTCACTGCAAAAGAAGGATAAGAAATTTGTCTAGGCTAACAAATGTGAATCTACCTTTAAAATTTTAAAGGAAAAGTTAAATACAGCACCTATTTTAACTATACCAGATCCAAATGGAAATTTTATGGTTGTAACGATGCATCGAGAGAAGGCCTTGGACGTATTCTGTTACAGAATGACCATGTTATAGCTTATGAAAGTAGAAAGCTTAAGTTACATGAATAGAATTATGCTCCACATGACCTAGAGCTCGCTGCCATTGTACATGCACTTCAAATGTGGAGGCATTACCTTTTAGGAAAACCTTTTGAGTTAAAAACTGACCATCTGGGGTTGAAGTATATTTTTACTCAGCCAAATTTGAATGCAAGACAGTGAAGATGGTTAGAATTTTTGTCTCAGTATGATTTTGATATAAGCTACATCAAAGGCAAGGAAAATAGAGTGGCAGATGCTCTGAGTCGAAGGAAGCACATCTCTGCTCTTATAACGTTAAGAACTCAGTTTAAGGATGAGGTGAAAGATGCCTTGGAATCAGATCCTTATTTCCAGCAAGTTAAAACAACACTTGCTGCAGATCCAAAGGATGTGAGGTATAAAGGATTTCACTTTGATAGCGAAGGAATTCTGAGGTTCAAAAACAGGGTCTATATACCCTTGGCAAATGATTTAAGAAGGAAATTGTTAACTGAATTTCATAATTCACCTTTTTCTAGACACCCTGGCATTACGAAAATGCTTGCTTGATCTTAAGAAGCAATACTTCTGGAAGGGAATGAAAAAGGATGTGGTGGAATTTGTAACACACTGCTTGGAATGTCAGTGTGTTAAGGCGGAACATATGCATCCCGCTGGATTATTGTATCCCCATAGCGTTCCACAGTACAAATGGCAAGTGATAACGATGGATTTCATTCAAGGATTGCCTATGTCAAGGAATAAGCATGATATCATCCTGGTTGTCATCGAAAAATTAACCAAAGTGGCACACTTCATTGCTGGTAATTTGAAAGATGATGCACTAGTGTTAGCAAGAAGATTTGTACATGAAATTTTCAGATTGCATGGAATACCCGAATTGATCATATTGGATAGAGATCCGAGGATGACATCAAGGTTTTGGCAAACACTTAATGCAGCCTTGGGAACTAAATTAAACTTCAACTCTGCATATCATCCGGAGACGGATGGACAGACCGAGAGAGTCAATCAAGTTTTAGAGGACATGTTAAGAATGTATTGCATGGACCAGCAGTATAAATGGGAGGAATACCTTCCGCTGGTTGAATTTTCCTACAATAATCCATACCACTCCTCTTTAAAAATGGCACCCTTTGAAGCATTGTATGGAAGAAAATGCGAGAACCCTATTAGCTAGGACAACGTAGAGGACAAAGAGGTAATTGGGCTAGAAATCCTCAAGGAAATAGAACAATAAATCAAAATGATTTGGGAACATCTAAAGGAGGCTGCCATAATAGGCAAAGAGTTATCTGAGACTTAAAGTGGGTTGATAGGAATTATAAACTTGGTGATAAGGTCTTTCTTTGGGTTAAGCCAAAAAGAGCTCAATAACTTTTGTAAGGCTGCCAAGTTGTCACCACATTACGTGGGACCTATTGAAATTGTTGAAATAATCAACCACAGTAGCTTATCGTCTAGCATTACCTCCGCTTTATCACAAATGAATGATGTTTTTCATATTTCTTTGCTTAAGAAATACGTATGTGATTTATCACATGTGATGAATTGGAATTCCTTGCAGTGTCTAGGACCCGGAATAATCATGATTAAGCCCATTCGAGTCTTTGGGAACTCACTGTTGTGCTTAAGAAATCGCGAAGTGAATCAATGTAAGGTCTAGTGGGACCAGTTTAGTGAAGAAAGTGCAACATGGGAAAATCTCGAAGAAATGAGATTTGCCTTTCCATACTTGTTTGATCGAAATTGAAATTCAAAAAACTGATAATTCTACCAAATTTAGACAATTATTGGTCTATTTTACAGTTATCTTAAAACATTGTTTTAAAGAGTGAATTTGTTTTTGGTATGAACTTATGAATGGAAGGACAATAACTAAATTTTGTCCTAAAAACTCCTTGAATTGGTTAATTTGATCATCGGGACGATGATTCTTTAAGAAGGGAGGAATGTAATGCCTTGATTTTTGTAAGTTATCATGGTAATTACCTTTCATGATGTTGTAACTACAGAAATGAAGATAAATATGTTAAGACACATCTTTTGATCTTAGAGGAATGTGTTGCTGATCTGGACCCTTGTTTGCTGTAACTTGATACTTGGGACAAAAGTTATTATTGCTTGTGTGATTGCTAATGAGACAACATACTTGTTGTATGCTTGATGAACTCTATTCGTTGATTGACAGCATGCCTTGAATCAATTCCATTGATCCAAGGTATGTTGTGGCCTTCTTATGATCACTTTGTCGATTTACTTTTAAACCAGACTAAAGGTTGATATAAATGTTGCAGCACCTGATTTTAGGTATGAATATCTGGTACGTAGATGCCAATTAAAAAGGTTCGATTCTCGAACCACACACCATTATAACACTAGATAGCGTAATACAATAAGGGCTTGGATGCAAGTGGCATAGGTATGTGGAACTTAGGACGAAATGTCTGCTTAATGTTGAATATGACTATCAAAGTGGAAAGACTTGATATGGAAACTAGTTAATTAAATATTAGGGGATTAAACCCTAACCTACCCCTAAGTTTTATCTTATACCTAACTACTATCCTATATGGATTTTGATTTCATAAGGAGAGAAATAGATATAAATTCTTTTAACCTATGAACTAGGTGAATGACCTAGATATGGACTATTAAAATCCTAGACTAATCCTAACCTAAGGAAGGGGACGCATAGACCCATATGGATGGAAAGGATAAGGGGGGAAGGTAGGAAATTTAATGGGATAGTAAATGAAGCCCTTACATGTACAACGCCAAGTTTGGTGGGAACAAAGAAAAGTTGGAGGCGTCTAACTAACTTAGAAACTAAATGGAATTTATATGCAAATTTGAAAGTTGGAAACTCACCAACCCGAGTCGGCGGTGGCGTGAGGAATGAGGAAAGGCAGTGCATTCAATGCATTAATTATCTTGGTCTTAGCGACCAGCTCACCTTGGAAAGAGGATAGAGGAAAAAGGAAAATTGTTTGTTGTTGTGTGCATTTGGATTTTAGTTGCTCTACATTTTGTTTCTTCATGGTTCTATCGAACCAGTTGTGTTTTGATTATTATCTCTGTTCTTTAGAAAAACAAAGGCTATTATTGAGCTGTGGAAGTTAGTGATTGGTTGGAAAGCTTTGGCCGAGGGCGTCATGGAGAGAAACAACTCTAGTGGGCGCGTTTTCTTGAGCCACAAGAAAAAAATTAACGAGCATGTTAAGCCCTTCTCCTTAAACCACTTACTTTTGCTTAATAGTCTCATTAAAACAACTCGCTCTTATGATGGGGGTTTTGGTTATTTGATTTGGCTGTTACATTAAGATGATTTCAAGTTGAGTCATTTTCTTTTCTTTGTATGCGGCTTGAGCATTCTCTTGCATAATGATGAAGTTGAATACACTTGTCCTTGTTGTGTAGTTCATTTCGGTAGTGTTGGGTATTCACTTTATTAACATTTTCGGTTGTGCTAATAAATACATTAGCTAAATTAATATCACTTCTATGTTCTGAGCATTCTTGTGAAAATGAAAAGATGAGATGATTTGTATGTCTGGTTGAACTGTCCTTAAAAGAATGAACACGACTTGGGTATTCTCGGGTGTTTGAAGAAAATGATTGTTCTTCTTATTGAAATCATTAATGAATTATGTTTTCTCTTTGCTGCTTCAAAATCTGAAGGTAATGGGAAAGAGGATTTTATTATGCATTTTGGATGTGGTTTCATCTTCTAGTCTAAACTTTCATTATGAAAACAAACATGGCTTAGTGTTTTTGTGCAAATGAATGAAACAAATGAGATTTGGCTTCTTTGTTGAGATTGTTTTGATGTACCTTGCTTGCGCATCTATTACCTTATGCGGGTTTGCATTGATAAAGGCATTGTTATGTGAATATTGTATTTCTGAGTTCAGTGTGTGGAAACGTTTGGGAAAAAAACAAAGTTGTGGTGATATTAATAGACTATTATGTGAGTTATAATTCCTTGATGCTTTTTTTTTTGCATAAAACACGGGTTCCCAGGGAGTAAAGGTTATTATAGCATCTTAATTTGATGTACTAATTTGATATGGTATTCTCGCCTCTCTTGGTTCTTTTCGTACTAATGTTTATAGGCCATTATGTAATGAACTGTGGTCAACTTTTTGGAAAGGTAATAGTAGTTTTCAATTCTTGAATATACTACTCACGAATGAATTATACTATTGGAGTATATCTCTGCTCTAAATAAGAGGTATTTGGATAGACAGTAGAAGAGGTGATATGATCTTGCTCCCTTATATTTGATTATTGATTTTAATTTATTTCTCTTAGAATTGTTATCATTGATTAATATCACATTTGGATTAAAACTTCTAAATACGGCTATGAGGAAAAGAAAGAGAGTGTGAATGGATAATTAGAATTAATGATCATTTCTCTCTCATACAGTTGGAAATCTATAATTTTTATGGAACGAATTTCGTACATCTTGGGTTAAGCATTTGTATTTAATTACTATTTTCTTGTTCTCTTCAGTGTTTGATTGCTTGAAATGAGATGAGTTGTATAAAAGTAGGGACAATAATTCGGTGTAGATTTTAGTTAAGATCTATCTTTTGAATTTACAACTATTGTAAGAGAATGGAATTGATAGCAATTATGTTAGAATGACAGTTGCATAGTTGTGTTTTTAGTTCTTACGAGATGTTTGTATTCTGGAGGCTGTTGAAGGAAATTACTTCTTGTAATAATTATTTGGGAAAGACGGCGGTAATCCTTTGTCGATTAGGAGGGTTATTGGATGATTAAGTTGATATGCTGTTCATCCTTATTGGTATTTACTTCTTGAATGATGTTCATATTAATGTTTCATAAAATCAAGGTTCTTTTATTGAGACAGATTAATTAAAAGCACCTCATTTTAAAGACAAGTGCTTAATATGCTCGATTGATAGGCCCGACCGTGCAAGTAAGTTTGCGAGATGAAACTTGAGTATAAATGAAGACATTGTTTTTTTCGATACTTTTTGATTAATCGAAGATGGATTGTATTGATAGCTATTACTCCTCCATGAGGAAATAAGAAAGGAAGAAGTTACATTCTTCTATCTTTATGAGTTGTAATGATGTTTGATATAAACAAGTCCAGTCGTTGGGTGGAAATGTATAGATTGTAAATCTAATGGATGAATACAAGTAAAAGTGTTATATTTTCAATAACTATATCAGTTTGATATTGTTGAATAAGTTTGAGAATATAACATTATTCCTTGACATGGAATTATTCAAATGTTAATGGATGAATTTAAAAGGAATAACATCTATTCTTACAGAATGCAACTTTTATGTTGAAATGTGTAATTAGTTCATACTTGGGTTAAGATGAATTTTGAATTGACATTAAAAAGATTTAGATAAACACAAAATCCTAATTGGAAGGTATTCGGGATTAGTTTGAAAACTAAGGGATATCAAATAACTTAGGGGCAGCGAACCTTGTATTCGGACTCCGTTAATAGCCTCGAATGTTTAAATTCAGAAAATAAAGATATGGGAAATCATATCTATTGTTAACAGACCTTAACTAAGTAAGGTTAAGGAGGATAAATGAATAAATTCATTTAGAATTAGACCTCATTTAAATGACGTCTAATAAGATGGAATTCTGAATTTGTTTACAGTTGTGGAAAAACTTGGTTAAGTTTAATAGGTTAAACTTATTAGGTTTATCGATAATGGACTGATTAGTCCAAAGAATAAGAAAGGAACCAAGAAGTGAATATGAAACCCTTCGGTATGAAGGAGGAGATGCGTATTAAGCTATAAGATGGATTAAGTCTCTCTTAGCTACATATAATTATAAAGAACAAGGGTAAAGGATCATAATGGTGCTTTGAAAGTTTATCTTAAATACTAAGATTATAACCAAATCACAATTGAAATTGGATGTGTACCCTCGATGAGAGGATTCCATAGGACATTGACATACGCCGGCTATCTGATATGGTGTCTTCATGAAGGCGGGGCCTTCATGGCGACACAATGTTATAAACGACATATTACAATTCCCTTCCAAATTAAATCATCAAGTTTACATAAGATGGATAATAAGTTCTTGGTTGGGGATAGAAATTTGATCACGTATGAAGTGACTCGGAGGACTAAAGGTAACTAGACACATGGAGTCTTCTAGTAATGACACTGTATGTCTGCGTATCTTTAGTTACCATGAGTAACTTCCTATACTCATTCATATTGCGAGTTGGGGTTAGAGTTTGACCTTAAATGGAAGGATTGGTAGAGACCAAGAAAGACCATTCTAGATAACAGACGAAGTGAGGTGAAGGACTTATTCCATTGGTGTGTATCACATCTAGGAATATGATCATGCAAAGCATGTGAAAATCTTTGGCCAAATTATCTCAAGTCTGGTTGCGTTGTCCTAATCACCTAGTTTAAGTTTTAGGATGTCAGATGAATATCAGTAACAAATATTCAAGATAGGCTTCTTAAATGGATCACTTCGATAACCGGAAACGGTAAAAGAACCTGTATATTCATTATACTATGCATGAATTAACATGAAGTATCGGTAAGTCACCGAGTCATGAAATGAGAGATCGCTGAAACTCCGAGCCATAAAGTGGGAGGTCGGTAGTTCTTCGAGTCATTTACAGCAGCATATGGTATCTATTATATGATTGAATGGCACTTGAATGTGTGTTCCATATTGCAAATATGTGAGCAGAGAACATTAGTTTTAAAAGGAAATTGTGTGATCAAACTGCATTAATTGAATGAGAGAACAATTATTAAAACTTAAATGTGTGTTTGAATTATATAATTCATAACGAGGAACATTGTATAATTTTTTTTTCCCTTGTTCTAGTATCTTAAAATGGGGATGTTACATCACCCTTCATTCCTAGTATGTTGATCCCTCTTCTCTCCCATGATGGCGTGCCTTTCCTTCTACCCAAGCATATCTATATATAGCTTTAGCATCCACCATGAATCCTTCCTTCAAGAGTAGATCACTTGCCAAGTGTCCATGTGGTCCTCTAATGGAGCATGCTTACTCTGATCCGAGCTCTCCACTTTCTACAATGATGTCTTTCTAGATCCTTCCATCGCATGGAATATTCCTTTCTTGGTCACCAAGTCACCAGGATGGCACCTTATCCACTTGCACATGCTTGGTTGTGTCATTATTTTCTCATGTGCTTCTTTGATTTGCAAAATATGGATAAGTCGTGAAACCATTTGTTTCAACAAAACCCTTCTAAAACCCTTTTCCTACTTGCTTTTCCCGTGTGCGCATGTGCCCTTAGGGACTTAGTCAATATTTTGAGGCCCAACAGGTATTAAACCTAAATAATTATACATAACATCAAAATTCAAAGTAGATGATGAAAGTAAATAATGGACTAATTGAAATGAAATATACCCACCAATGTGTGCACGATAGTATTTCTCATCCTACCACATGTGAGTGCAATCTATGATATGAAAACTCCGGAGAAGAAAAACTCAAAGGAAACACTAGGGAATCATTAGCAAATTAATACATAAATCACCTAGCTAGTGGCCCATGGGATGTATTTCATGTCATAGGATCATAGAGATAAGGCGTCATAGGGTCAAAGCCAAGCGGGGTAACAATGCTAAAAATCATTAAAAACCATATGGTAGAATCTAAAAAGAGGTATTGCCATCAAACATGAAGCTATAGATAAAATATAACATGGATGATTATCCCAAAGGGTGAATAAAAGAACTGAAACCATGTAAAAAACCATGAGGTTGATGTTATAAAAATGAGAGATGTAAACGATCAAGTAAGAGTATGAGCCTAAGAGAATATGCATAAGACCGTGATGATACCATAGGAAAGACAAGGGAGAATCGAAGGAAAAATATGCAAAAAGAGGCCAAGAAATTTGATAATAGGGTATTAGGTCACTTTATCAACAAGAAATAAATCCAAGTGAGTTCAATAACCTAAGAGAGGATGTACAAGACTGCGAATATCCACTAGGAAATGAAAGGGTGAATCAAAGCCAAAGCAGTGTAATCAACACTCTAAAATTCCAATAGTAGAAGATGTCAAGGTAAAGAGAGGTGATGATAAACCTAATCAAAGTGAAGAGCCCAAGCAAGGATAAGATATTTTGATATGTGTGTTAAACCCAAGGGGGTCGAGAACAAAAGTGGAGGCGAGATCCCATGCTAGATAAAAACATTTTCAAAGTATTTATAAAGGAGATATCTAACCACAAGTGGAAAATTATCATAGAGTATCAGTAATAATATCATCAACTTGATTGAAGATATGGATTTTGGAAATAGTCATTAGGTCCTCTAATGTGTGTTGTGTGATAGCAACATGTCAGTGCACCTTGAATCTTATGGCAAATAAGGTGTTATCTATCCTATACTCTAGCCTTGTGATTATGTCACATCAAACATTGTCCATGGTGTGATGGGGATCAAGAAAAGGAGGTGGTCCATAAGTTTGTTGAGGTCATGTCAGTATAGGGGAAGGATGGTGGGTCTGAGAGGATTCGATTTGTATGCTTTCTTCCACATAAAGAGGACTCAAGAGCTAGGCACTTGTTATAGATGACATGACATTCTACATCGGTATGGATGCAGAAGTCATGGTATGATTAATAAAGTGAGGCTAAGTCGGGAGGCTATGTATTCTTTTGATCTTGATCACTTTTAAGCTCAACTTCAATCTTCTTCATGTGTTGTCGATAGGATCTACAATCATAAACATCATTCCTTGAAGCCTCTTGTCACATGTAGTATGGTTCGATCATATAAGACAAAGGAGACACAAGGACAAGAGGTGAGCATATGCTTCATATGTTGTATAGGGCTATTGGGAGTGTCTAATAGAGATTTTTATGTAATGGGTAAGGATGACATTGAAGGAGTAGTGTCTTGCATAGGAACTGGTTGGGAATAAGTGTCAACATTATTCAGGGATTCCTCTATGTTATCATCCATGCAAGTTGTGTTTTAACAAAGGCCAATATAGTTTGTAGGGGCATTGTCAGCTCTAGATTTCATCATCCCTACTAAAGATATTCCACAGGGGTTGATGGTATTTGGAAAAGGAGGATCTTTGTCTTGTGAATCGTATTATTAAGGTAGATAATGTACTGAGGTGTTCTTAGGAATTTATTGTAATACATTTCAATGGTATTGGTTTTGAGTCTAGAAGACCTCATTTGAGCCAAGGCACATTGATAGTGTGAAGATTCTATGGTGCCCATGATATTTTTCATAGGTATTGTATGAAGTGACTTTGACAGTCAAAACGAGATATTTCTAAGGAATGATAACGTTCATTTTGGACCTTTTGTGATATCTCACTCCATATTGGTGGAGGAGGAATATGATTCCCATGCACGATCACAAATAGGAAGGTGTATCGAGAGGCATACAAGGAACCACATTTTGAGATATTATCTGTAACATCCGATTATGTTTGTGAATCATGATAGCTATGGTGGTAGCTTTGTGATAAGGCTATCTATTCTAGGATTTTGATTATCACTATGTTAAGTTCCATATAAGAGGAGTGACCTTTAGAGGTGGGTGTTTTTTACGACTATGTAGTGGGAGTTTTAGTGTAATCAATTTGGTAAGTTCCACATGGAGAAGCTTGATCAACAATGAGTTCTTCTTGATTAGAATAATGCCTAGTTGATTACATGGTGTTGGCAAGTATCCTTCAAAAGCATCCATATTTTTCAGGGGTGAATAATTTATTGTTATTAATTTTCTTAATGATGGATCTAGGATCTATCTTCCCAACCCCAACCACGTTACATTCTATTGAGTGACCTGCTTGGATTGATCAAAGGGAATGGGTTGAGATAGTGGAGTTTCACAAGTTGGATTGGGGTACATGGGAAAATTGGTACTTTTAGGATAGGAATTAGAGTATTTGGGAGCATGAAGAGAAGATGCAAGAACATAGGAATATCCCCTGGATAAGTTCAGGTGGTTCAACTATGCCAAAAAAATCCTCAAAGACGACATTTTTGTTATTTGAAATTTTAAGACATGATTATCAAAAATATAATTTATATACAATTGGCCATGTATAAAATTTACATAAGATCCAATAGCATCAAGAAGGAAAATGAACTAAGAAAAACACAATCAGCCCTACATAGATTTTACACAGGGGACGAAAGTGTTGGGAAAAATTGATTTTCGTGGATTTTTAGATTTTAAGGGATGAAATGAGATAAACCTATAAATTGATGCTTTTAATGCGTTTTTGGAGTAGAAGGAATAAAATGAGGTTCATGTCAGGTTCACCAAGGATGTATGGTGGTCAAAATTTTCTCGAGACAACATGCACTCATATCATCTATTCAACTAGGGTATCGAAGCAATGAGTAAGAGACACACAAAGTACAACAAATAACATATATAATTCAAATGGTGTATAGGGACCACTAAAATCACATAACCAAAGAAAATTAACCCTTACACTAGGTAAACTTAGGGTTTCTATGGTAGAATATTTAAGGAAGGAACACTATTTGGGTATCGATCTGACTGTGGGGGTGATTAGGGACAAAGTAAAACTATAAGATCAATGCTAAGAAAAGTAAAGTATGTAACATAAGATAAAGAGATGAATAACAATATGCTAATCTAACATGTGCATAAAAAAGATATAGGATACTACTCTATGCAAAATGACAAGGCGAGTTAGAACACTTCCTTGTTGGGGGTGGTTGTTGATGTTTCTATTTTCCTAAGGAAAATACACTAAGAGAGAATAGCGTTTGTGTGGAGAAGGGAATTTTTTTTTTTCCTAACTCATTATAGGTGACCCAAGAGTTAAACCAGTCTGAAAAGAAGAATATCCAATCTAAGAGTCAAGGTGCATGAAATACAAGAGTTGTTTGAGAAGATACAAGTTGACACAAAAGAGAAAAGAAAATGGTGAATTTTTCTATATCTTTGTGTTGTGTGTTGTAATATTTTGGTATTTATACTGACACAATCACCCACTCACAATTGCATTGTCAAGGATTTTGAAAATATGCAGAAATAATCTCCCACAGAGATGGCATCGAAAAGGAGGGGAAAGAAAAAGTGGTGTGTGTAATGTGTCATGAAGAACAAAAGTAATGCAAGGAAAAAATAATATGTTAATTTTCAAGTATGGTGTCGGAAGGGTGCAAAGGAAAGAAGAAAAGAGAAAAAGAGATACGTAAAATCAAACCAAAAATTATTCTCTCTCCATGTATCATCCCTAACCCAATGGTTACGTGAATAACCATACCCCTATCCCAGAACAATCCCCTTAAGGAACCCATTCCCGGAATACATGTATTAACAACCACTAACCTACAAGATAAATTTTTAGTAACATGTATGAAAGGATAAAACATTAAAAATTAGGTGTATACATTTTGTATCGAGCATGAAAGAGAGGAAATGTTAGAGAGGTGCATAAAGGATTTTTAGGAGGCCATTACACTATATAACCAATACAAAGATAATAATGAGAAATACCTAAAAATTACTAATAATAAACAATGATGGATGTGAAATTCATATTGAACATTTAAATAAAGTTTGAATTTGAGAATAAATACGTGTTTTATCTCATTAAGATCCATTTCTTTTGAAGTTGCAAATATTGATATGATTTCTTATATCGTACATCCATGAAATAAAATATCACCTAATATAATAAAAATAATAATTGTGGTTTCTTGTGAAGGCATATACATTTAGAAAGCCTTGGATAAATCAATAGAAATTGAGATATTAGTTGAGAACTTAAAATATAAAATATGAAAAATCACAAAGCCAATATATGATCTCAAGGACCCATCAATACATATATGTGCACATCTTATTAGTAGTAATATCATGCATTTAGGTTGGTGATATAACATAATCAAACTATATCTTTACATTATGCATATGATTATTGTGTTAACGAATAAATATAATACTACGAGAAGTATATATGCAAGTAAAATATGGAAGGATCTAGAGCAACATAAGAAGAGAGGGCCCCATTCAAATGGGTTAATATCCTAATATTAATCCAAGTGTATGAGATCAAAATTTTAAATCATTATTAAAATGTGGTGGTAATTTTAGATACCCAATGCCTCACCCACATATACATTTAATGATCTTACACATGTATCAACATGTTTTAAGGCCATACCAGATGAATTTAGATTATTGGTACATAAACTATATACATGTCTTCATATAATAATGGTACATTCCACCTAACTTTACAATTTCATATCAAAACCATATGGTATTCAATGTCATTTAGTAATATGTGTTTTGAAAAAATAAGTCTAAAGAATGATAAGTAGATATGGTGTTGTAATTTTACCCATATTTTTGCATATATATATATATATATACACAAAAAAAAAAAAAAAAAAAAAACTGATCATATAAAGAGTTGAGAAAAAAATATAAGTTTTGGATCCCTCCAATATCGGCGAGCCTATTTTGGTATTAAGGTCCATAAATTGATGCTACAATGTAGAAGATGCTTCTAAAATTGAGTTGCATAGTAATGATACTAGGATGAGATCTTTGATTGATATTGAAATTGATGGAGTGAATGAACCTTGATGCAACCTAGAATTTACTAGTAATAACCCAAGCATGTTGGCGCATCACTCAGCCTAGAATGAGTGCTCACCCAAAGTGCGCAAAGGTACTGGGCCCATTTTTAGGGTTTCCTATGCAAGATGTTAGTAGGATGAAAACTTAATGAATTCAAATCCATAATTAATATAACATTCTAAAAGCATGTTACAGATCTATATCTAAAGAGTAATATATTTAAATAATAACCATAATGAAGTCAATCATGCAAGAACTAGTTATACTCATGATTAATACCTTGATTCAGCCAATACACTCCATTATATTAAACACAATAAATACATAGAAGCTTATTAAAAAAGTAATACCATAATCTCATGCACATTAGATTTGGCAACATAACCTCACAATAATTCATCTTCGGTTCTTCTATACTACACAAATCACTAAATATTTATAAGGGTAGAAACTTTCCTTCACTTTGCTTGCATAATTCCCAAAATAGGCCACATAATGAAAATAGCCATGTGCCTTTACAATAATAGCCACACATGCAAGTGCACTAACAATAGATCTCTTCTGGTTAACTAGTAGTAGAAATTATATTATTAGGCCGGACCCATGTAAAGTTCTTACTATTCATTCTTCCAATAATAGCCCTTACTGTTTCATGCAAGTCTTTATTTGGTTTGTGTTCTCTGCACACTATCTCTAAAAATAGCCCGTACATGTGAAAATAGCTAAGTCTCGAATCTATCGTTGTCTTTTACAAGCATGTCATTCCCTATCCTTTTGTGACTTTGACTATTCTTTACTCTTGTGTGTGAATCTTCTATGCACCCTCTCCTTCATATCATACCCTTTTCTTCTCAACATTACCCCACACTAAATTTCATTTTCACCCTAAAAATGGCTACTCTTCAAATAATAAAGAATAAAGAATGGAAATAAATGAAATAATTTTTGCATAAAGAATGAACTCTTAGTGTGCAACATCCTCTGTCTCAATCAGAAGAATTAAGTTATTCCTTTATATTTGATTCAAAAGTCTTCCATTCAGGTAGAATGGCTTCTGTCTTCTCTAGAATGTTCACTTCAATAGATTCCAACTCACCTAGAGAAATTTCTCTCTTCTCATTTTATAACACCAGAACGATGTTAGAAATATCATACATTCTTCCTTCCAATAGATCCATCTTCTACACTATACATTTTCAAATCTCATCCAATTTTTCCTTGTGGGTGTCCTATTTTGCTGCAGAGGTCTCACGCTTTTTCTTAACTAGCACCAATCTTTCTGCTCATCCCAATTTCTCATCTTTCATTGCCTTTAAGACTTCATTATTTTGTACTATGGTCCTGATCCTTATTACGCCCTCCGGAGCTACACATATGTTCGGTTCTGGTCTACTTTCTTAGAGTCCTCCTATAATTTTTGAAGCAATGCCTTGTAGGAAAAAATATTTTGAACTAATGAAGCCTTTTCCCTCTCAGCTTCCTAATCAAGGTCTTTTGGTGCAGGCATCCGAACTGGTCCATTCTCAAGCACCAAATCAACTAAGGTATGCACATAGTGCATATCTGAAGGGAAATTTTTGGGTAACTTGGGATCTAAGCGAAGTCTTTCTTGTAAGACATTACTCACCTATTCATCAAAAATACCGATGGGTTTGATGGTTCTATGTATGTTCTAGGGTTTCTTTCTTATTATCCTTGACACACGAGACTCTTCACACACATCAAACTCAGGCTCATACATGTGAGTTTGCATGGACCATGACAATTTTTTCCTTGTGCATGTGGTTTTTGTGCAGGGTCCATCAAATCCCATCCATACAATTCCTTAAGGTCCACTATATTCTATAATTACACACATAAAATTTTACTCATGTCATCTTCATAGCCCATAAGCGGCACAGCGTACTCTGCACTTGTCCTCCTTACGTAGGAACTTGAGTGCCAAGGTTTGGATCCTCTATGTCCTAAGTAGTATCTTGCTCTGTTTCTCTTGGATTTTATACTTTCCCTTATTAAACCTTCATTTCTTCGTCCTTGGGATCTTCCACATCCTTTGGTTGTATAGGAGATCTAGACACACTCTCTTTAGACTCTTCCACCTCCTCATTTAGCTTCAATTTTCTCCTTCTCTTCTTAGTTATCTCCTTCTATGGAGATATTCATGGTGATCTCTATACTAATTGTGGAGTAGTGCCTTGATTTATTGTTCATCTGAACACCCTCTTAAAGCGGCATTCTTCAGGGTCTACTCCTACTTCCAATTCTTCATCTCCTTCTTCTTGTTCTTGGGGTGGAGTACTTACATGCTTAGCTTCTACTACCCGTCTCGAGGGTTTCCTCTATCCTCTATGTATAAATTTGCTACTATCTTCATACTCTTCCTCCTCCTCATATACCTCTATAGGTTCGGTGGGCTTTGGAGCTAGTACATTCTCCATTGTATGCTTACCCTTAAGCGGCCTTGGGAGCGCAAACTCATTTTCTACATATTTTTACCCTCTAACTTAGGCTTAAGTTAAAGGTATATAAGCAAAGATCCACTATCTCCAATAGCTAAAATCAGAGGATTCGTGCTTATCATGTTTGAAATTATCATCTTAATATAGGAATTCTGACCTAGATATACATATGTCTTCCATAACATGTCGTAGTCACAGTCTACCTTGTCTGCAAAATAATTCAGGTGGCACACATTAGTAAAATGATGGACTAGTGGTTGAACGTAGTGCATTGTGAAGCCATATGGTAGTTTACACTAGGGGCTCGAAGTTCTATCCTTCATTATAAATTATGCAATGTACAAGTGTTGATACACCATGAACTACACTTCCTTGTTCACTAACAAAGGTAGCTCCTTGGGGATGCACCACTCCTCTTCAAATGTCACACAGAGCCAGATCATACCACATCTCTGCCCTCTTCTTAAATGGCCCACTCATTGACCCTTCACACAAGTACTTGTCAAATCTTTCTACAAGGGACTTTTTTGCATGGGGTACTCCCAGATCTTGTTCTTTGGCCCATTAGGCACTCCAATATCCATAAATACAAGGGACAATAGGATAGTGCTGAAACTGATTTTCTCACCTATGTGTGCTTCCTTGATGATAGTTTCTACAATATAGCCTGATATGTTGTAAATTATTCCTGTGACATTCTCCTTGTAATGTGTAACCACATTGTATTCACCTATGACCATCTCTCTTGATCATTCAATTTGTTCACTAGATGTGTAGCTGTGTGTACCACTGGGTACTTCTTTAATTTGTCGATATCCATTCCACGTGAATTCTTGGTGTAGCCTAACTCATTCGTGTCTCCAAAGCATTGCTGCATTATCTATCAAGTCACTATCTAGATCCACTCATGTGCCCTTTAATCCTATTATAGTTGAAATCAATGTGGTTGTAATCCTTACCCTTCATCCGGTGAAATAGAAAAAGTATTCATGTACTCTACTCATCAACCACTAGTACAAAGGTTCATATTTTCCAAAATATGGGAGTTCTTACAACTGGTAGACTCCAATCTATTTTAGCAACTTCTCTCCAGACATCATCATACACCGGCATGTCCTTTGAGGTATAGTTGTTTGTCTTTGAACTCAACACCGCATCCAATTCCTTTTTATTATCCATTATGTGGTGGTTGTAATGACATATCTTTCACTTTTGGACATGAGAATCCCATTCTTGTACCACTATCACAACTTATGGGTATTGTATCTCCAAGAAATTACTCTCGGGAAATTTCAACCTTTGTTTCCACTTTCTTCTTTCCCTTGGCTCCTACGGCAGGTTATTTCTTTGGTGGCATCTGTAAATTAGAACATTTTTTCCTCTCTGATGTGAAAATGCATTCTTTCTATCTTTTGTAATGAGCAAGTCCAAACCCTAGCTCAAATATATGTGCCCTAGTTGAAATCATGTGCCCTAGCTCTTTTGCAATGCTCTTCTTCACTCAAACCCTTCACCAATGGGGACGTAAGCTTCTCCTACACACAAATCTGCTCTCCACATCTGGTTTCACACTCTCCACACCTCAACATGATTCACTCAACTCATTTTTCACTTGGATCATTCAAATTTTTGTGATTATATCAATAAATATGAACTCACATCCCTTTATTATATATATTTTAAAAATATTAGTGCATTTATTGCTCCTTCACCTACCAAGAATCCTCATTAATTGACCATTTTCACAATTTCTATGCGATACATCTTTCCAGCTTAGTGATAACATTTTAGCGTGCCTTCCTACCTTCTAGATACAAAATTCTCTTCAGTGCACTTTCACGTGCACAGTACCTCATCACTACGCCTTCTCCTGGTAGTCTTCACAATCGCTGCTTACCTAATGTTATATTATTCCTTCATTTATCTCCATCTATGGTCCTTATTTGGAAGAAATATTCTATCCACCAACTCTTCAAATTTGAATAGCACCTATAGTAGTTTGTTTTGTTATGTGGACCCATTTTTCAATAAGCACCCCACACTAACGGTGTGTGTGCATTACTCTACACATAAAAATAATACAAATGGTAATTATCTTTTGATGCTCAAACATGCTTAGTTCACAAAACACCAAATAAATTGACAAATCATAACAATGAAGAAGGAAATACATTAAAGGAATACATCATTGAAAACCTAATCTAAATAACAACACTACCTTATTAAAAATACCAAGAAGACTTATTTATAGTAGGGTTTCAACCTACTCCCATTGAAGTAACTGGGTAACCATATTCCATCAATGATTTCTAACCCGACAAGCTCTTGTTTCAAGTATGTAAGTGATAAATAATGGTCCTAACCAATGTACTTTGAGTTTTCCTAGATGGCATAGAAAATTAGAATCATAAAGGAGCACCATCTCGCCCTATCTCAATATTTTTTTCACTAATGTTCTGTCATGCCATGATTTTTGCCTATCATTTTATTGCTTCTGATTCTAGCGTGTAATTACTCATCACTCATCCTACTTAATCAACTGATCAATTCATTCTTCTAATGCTTTCTCATCAGCTAGACCTCTAGCGTGCACAATACACAAAGAAGGTAACATGAATTCCATAGGAAGGACCGCTTCATGCCATACACCAATTAAAATGGTGTTGCCTTGTTTAATTGATTGTATGTTTTTCTATACACCTAAAGCACTATAGAAAATTTATCATTCCAATATTTTCTTCCAAGATCACAATTTGTTGTCAATGTCCACTTTCAAAATCTTGTTAAAATCCTTAGTAGTCCCATTTCCTTAAGGATGATATGGTGTATTTTTATGGTGTGCAATCATGAATTCATCAAATAGAATTATGATTGTCTCATTCAAAAATGTTTGCCCCTATCACTTTGGTCAAACTTAATGGGCATTCATACCTTATAATAATATTTTCCCATAGAAACACAGGCTATTGTAGTTCTTGTACAAATTTTTGTAGGTGTTATACCTTGACTTGTCAAAATAATCTATGTAAGTGATGATATAAAGTGATCTAATCCTACGTGCGGGTGGTGAAATAAGACCCAAAAAAATCTATATCCCATTTCTCAAAACATTCTACACTAGTAATAGGTCTTAAATTCATTTCATCTCTTTTTATTGGTTTTCTAAGGCACTCGATAAATGGTGATCACAAGCCTTGCGGTATGTCTTACAATGTTTATACAAGGTCTCACACCATAATCCAACAAGTAGAATCTTATACATAGTGGCATCACCTGTAAGTGCCCACCTTAATACCACCATGAGCCTCCTCCATTATATATGTGCACTCATGTTCCAAAGACACACCGACATAATAATTTATCCCAAATTAACTTGCAGGTCACCACTAATTAATATAAATAGTGCCATGTGAATGGAAATTTGTTTCTTCTCTAAGGATTTATTCCCTTCGGTGCCATACATGTCAGTAGAAATACAACAATGTCCTCTAATTATGATGGCATGCATTGTAACTTATATAACTATGCATCGGGCATGGTATCTTCAATTGCCTACGTGTATTCTCCCATTTATTCTAGATAGATGGTCCGGTCTAGAATTATTTCTCCCTAGTTTTACCACAATTGTGAAATCAAATGCTTAGAATAAGATTACTCATCAACATATGTTCCATTATAAAACATAATTTTTTACCAAATGATTCAATGTTATGTGATCGGTATATAATAAAAATAATGTTGCTTTAGCGGTATTGTGTGGATTTATGTAGTGTTTAAATCATTAACAAAGCTTCGTGCTCTGTAGTTGTAAAATTATACTCTGTAGGAGTCAACTTTCTACTACCAAAACAGATAGGATGACCTATAATACCTTCTCTAGGATGATCCAACACTGTGCAAGTGGATGAGTCGAGGAATCCACATGTACATTTAATGGTTGGTCCCATGAGGAAAAATGTTGAATATGCATTGTAATAAGTTTCTCCTTCAATGTATTGAATGCGATTTTATGCGGTTCTACCTAGTAGAACATCCATTTTCATTTTAGTAACTCCTCTAAGGGTATGACAGCTTTAGCATACCCCTTTATAAATTTTCTGTAATACCTAGTGTGACCCAATAATCCACGCACCTCAGTTTGACTTGTAGGCTCTTCTAGGTCTCATAATGATCGCAACCTTAGCTAGATCAACTAGCAAACCTTCCTTGTAGCTGATGTACCATAATAATGTTCCAAATGGTTTAGAAAATATGTATTTCTTGATGTTCAAAGAGATTATTAACTGTCGGCATCTTTCAAACATTTAGCATTAATTTTCATAATGATCATTAACAAGTCCATACACCATCCTGTCATCTAAATAAACCTGCAAGAAGTTTTTATTAAAATATTTGAACGCTTAGACAACTATGCGTGAAAATATAGAAGACGTGTTTTTTAGACCAAAAGGCATCATAATATAGGAAAAACTACCCCATTCAGTAGTAAACATAGTATTTTCCTTATCCTCTATCTGATGCAATCCTAACTCGATGATACCCAAAGAATCAATCAGTAAAGGAATAGATCTCGCACCCTACAACGCCTTATAATGTTTCCTTAGTGAATGCCATAGAAAAGGGATAAATCAAAAATTTAAATTCAGCTCCATGTAGTCCACATATATCCTAATCCGACCATATTTCTTGATATCGATCACCATTGGGCTAACCCATTCTTACTTGTTCAGGGGCTTGATGATTCTAGACTTCAAGATTTTGTCAATTTCTTCTTTGACCTTGTCACACAAGTTAGGGTTCATCCTATATGGTCTCTTTTTGATCTAGTGTGCACCTTCCTTAAGCTTTATCTTCATCTCTCCTAATCATTCATGCATGCATTTGATTTCTGGTATCCCATAGGAAATAATTCATGATAATCTCATAGTAACTCAATGATTTTTACCACTTGAGTCGGACCAATAGTCCCCAATTATAGTGTCCTTAGGCTTACAATCTGATCCAATATTCACTTTCTTTATTTTCGTAGGTTCATGATAGGAACTCATGGTCTTATCTACACTCTCCAAAACCTCACATGTACCTATTGAATGGTCTACATCTAGACTTTATACATCCTCATCATCCACTAAGTAGAACTTCTTTCCTTTTTATTTCTCCAAGCAAGTGAGCTTAAGTAGTGTGGGACTGTTTCTATTTCTTTAGTAAAACACGCTCACGAGTATTTTTCAACAAATAACTCTGAATGATTTCTTCCGCCTTGGAACTATCTCCCATGGTTAACTGTTTTATAACCCTTAATGCCTCTTCTCTGGAGGTTTAGTAGCAATATAGTAAAACATCAAGATCATTCCTCCAATCAAATCTTTCCAATTTCAGTCTCTCTCTATGGAGTTCTGCATATACATACCAAGCATACACGTAGATTTGTAAAGTTGAATAAAATTTTTGCACCTAGAGTGAAGGTGGTAAAGCTTCCTACCCTCTATCCAGAGTCTCTCACACCTTTTGCTGAATTTGGTGTTGAATAGGTTGATCATTGGGATAAGTGCCTATTTGAGTAGGTGCATTTCTCTGGAAAACGAGTAGAAAGAGAAATCCCAATTTCATTCCATCCTAGAATATTATCCTTGTGAACCACCCACCGGTGCGTTGTTGTCCCACACGGGGTATATGGTAGCATTTTCTATCTCTACAACTAGACTATCCACTATTCCTCCATGGCACATAGAAATAACATAGGATTTCCTTCTCTAGTGTATCGAGGAATTGAGTTATTACTTATTATCCCGATACAATGAGGTCTATTGTTACGCACAAATTTTCTCTTTACTTTGCACTCTACTAACTCATAATTACTATGAGCCTAATTATCACAAGTAACACTTGTAGTATTTTTAATAGATGTGCATCTTCCAACTAAAGGAATCCTTCTTTAGATGGCTCAAGTATACAGGACCCGGATGGCACATACATAAATCCTATTAAGATCTTCCTCACTCAAAGGCTCAACATAGGGTACAAATTTTCCATCAGTTAAATGGATAATGACTCTTTCCTCCTTGTTTTCAAAACATATATAATCTTTGTTGAACTAAAGATCGACATTATTTACATAGCACCAATGGCTCCCAAGTAGAGTTGGGAAGCTATCTTCCTCTGTAAGTGCTAAAACCTCAAAATCCCCAGTGAACTTGGCTCCCTGTATGGTAATGGATGCATATTTTAAAACTCTAATGGGAGTGGCCTTAGTTTGGTTAGCCATGAATAGTACATTTGAAGATGGCTGCAATGGAGGTCTCCCCATCTATACCCATGCATCTAAAGTAAGAACATTGACTTTCTGCACCTATATCAATCAATATATTACTCAAAATCCATCCATCCACAACAACATTCAAAGTGATTTCCTTTTCGTAGTCTAAGCTATGAGGGGGAAGGTTTGTATGTAGGATCTACCTTCCAGTCTCAATACTTGCGTGCAGAGTGTTTCCCTTTAGAAAATTCCTTAACAATGGAATGATATTCTCTTGGTGAAAAATCTTACACACCTCTTTCAAGTCATTTATATCATATTAGACCATCTCTCATTAATTTATTTTGCTCCATCTTCCATGATTTCTCCTTTAAACATTATATTTCACCCTAGAGATTTCTGAGTACCTCCATGGTTTCATGATATACCTCCTTCTGATGGACATGATATGGGTATTGTGCATGTAGGACCTCCTCCATAGTGATGGCAGGCTTCTATTGTAACACTTATTTGGTGTGCACCGCTTCAGCATGGGTAGTGATCTTTATAGGAAATGCCTCGATTTTGGTTCTAACTTCAGCATCTAATGATTTTCCACAATGCTTTGTATCCTAACTATTTGTGCACATTTTTTTTTTTTTATGCTACTTATGAAGATGCTCATATAAGTTTGGGCATTCTTCATGACTGTGATTCCTTCCATAGAAAGAACATGTAATATTTTGAGGACATTCCTACCTATAGTGGTCAGGAGATCTACATGTATAACATGTTCCATGAGGAAACTCACCTCACCTACCACCATAACCTCATCCCTAAATCCACCATAGTATCCCTAACCTCTGCCAAGTTCTCCTTCAAATGCACTTTATTCCAATCATATCGTGCTTGATTGTGATCCCGATCTAGATGCTCATTATCACCTTTAGATTTATATGATACTCATGTTTGTCACACACCAATATCTATACCATCATGGATCAGACCAATCAATCGGTAGTCTTCCGTATCGTGAGTTGTGGAGCTACAAATTTGATAGTAGAATGAGATGTTCTTCCTTATTGTGCATTGTAATAATAGGCATTGGCTAGCATCATAGTTTAAATAAAATATCTCACAATATAGCGATAATGAAGTATTAATCTTGTATCATTCCCATTTTAAGACTTTAGAAACAAGGAATTTTTATTTTTAATCTAATGTTCTCTTTTCTAAATAATCATAATTTAGAACACACATTCCATGCTAATCCATCTCATAACAGAGATAATCATATGAAGTGTAATGACTCACCAAACATCGATCTCTCATGTTAAATCATTAAATTGTCTACTAGGTATACTTGGTTCTCTTACCCTTTTCTGGGTATTAAGTGTTTTATTTAAGAGGCCTATCTAAATATTTGTTACCAATATTCATATGATATCTCACTTCTTAAACTAGGTGACGTAGGACAATGCAACTAGCAACTTGCGATACTTTGGCCAAATATTTTCACATACTATTCATGTTTATATTCCTAGATGGCATACTCATCAAACGGAATACGTCATTCACCCCAATTCATCTATTATCTAGAATGGTCTTTACTGACTCTTGTCAGTCCAATTGTTCTAGGTTTAATCCTAACCCAGGTTAGTAACATATTCTTGTATAGAGAACCACTTGCAGTGACTAAGGGTACATAGAATCACTCAATCAACCTAAGTCTATTGCTTGTGGCAAGTTATCCAAGGTCATTATGAGTTACCCTCTATACTAAATCATGCTTCTAACCTGACCTAGAGTATAAATAAGATCAAGTCCGAGTTTATGTAGACCTAGATGATCCATTTCTGAAGGGTGTTACAACATGTCAATCAGAATAACACGATATCCTCATAAAGATCCACTTCTTCATGAAGGTACAATTCTGTAGTTAACATGTGCCAACATCCAATGGAATTACCCCATCTAGATGTACATACCCAAGAAAGAAGTTAATTTACTTAATTATTTTCTATGGTTAAGGTCTAATTACAACATCCCTGTTGAATCCTTAATTTCTTTAACCCTTAAGGTTTCCAACCGTAATTGAGTTGTTAATGTTTTACAAAAACATCAAGATTGCTTTTTAGTCATTAACTTCCTACTTTAGGGTTTAGTTAATTAAAATAGAAACAAAAATCAACAATAAGATTCACTTATTATACCCAACCATTCTTAGCTTGTTTAAGTTCTGAAATAGGTTCCTTTATATTAGACTTCATTGAGATGAAGTCTACTTATTAAATATTTATATTTACCTTTCATTTTTTTATACCAAGGAAGGTATGGGTCAAGAGGAAGTTCACCTTCCTCTTTCTTGTTAAGAATTAGGATTCATTGTAACCTTTTTACATTATATCAAATATCATAAAGAAATTGAACTCCCATTAACACCATTTAATAAACCATAGTGACTTAGTTAAATGTTCAGCTATGATTTCCAACTTGATAAGTTGCATTTAATAAAGGGGTAGAGTATCAAATCCCCTTTCCACCTATTTCATTTTGAGTCAAACTGAAAAGGTTCAAAACAGATATGACTATGAGAGAATAAAGATAAGCTTACAAATTCCCTTAACAAAATGCACAAAGAGAATGACACATCAAGTACCGGTAAACTCTCAATCTTTTCCATTCATCATAGTGGAATATACACTTTACAATCCAATAATTTCAGACATCTTTCATATCAAGAAACATCAATAATTTCAATTAAAAAGTACAACTTTTTCTCGTACAAATACATTTCAATAATGTATCATATTTTCTCATAAAATATTTAGTGTTTAGGTTAACATAAGAAGCATCATAAAATAACTTGTCTTCTTTTATCAATTACGAAGTCCATCTAAAAAAATTGCTAGCACAGATCAGTTCGAGTTAAGCGAGCATGATAAACACTAAGCATTAAAATGATGTGCTTTCAATTAACTATTTCATAAAAATAACTCTACTTTTATGAAACAGTTAAAGCACTACAAAAAGATACATCCTAAGAAATAACAGTCATGAAAGGAAGAACAAAGTGATAAATCACATTAACATTAATTAAATATCATGATGTAATCAAAAAATCTTCATCCAATGATTTCATAAGGAATTAAATCAGATAAGTAATATTCCAACCAAATTACTTATCACATTCCTACTATAGATAGGTATGGTAAGTTTCTAGATTCTTTTAATCTAAATTAAATAAGATATTATCTATATTAGGTTACCAAAATAGAGCTATTCTAAAGAGGCAATGATCCAAAATACTCATCCTTAACATACTTAGTCAAAGAATAACTAAGGCCAAGCTCATTCAGTCTCTATGACTAAATTTAGGAAGAACCATCAACATCCTAAAATAAGAGTTTCCTATTTAAGATGCAACTTCCAAATTCAAAGCCAACTCTAGCCTAAGTTTTATGTTTAGCATCAACAAATTTGGTAAAGTATAAATTCCATTTACAAACACCTGAAAGTAGTCACACCTCAAAATCATTACATCCCTATCAAAGCATTGAGATCTATCCTCCAACTATCCATTCTACCCTTTTCTTCAGCTAATACAACCGAACAGGTCGACTCCTTAAAAAAGGGTAATATTAACAAGAGAATGAACAAAAGAGAGAGAGAACAACTAATACTTCCTTTAGAGTTCAAAGAGAACAGTATTGCATTCCTCAACTCATAAAAGAGAGAGAAGGAATTCAACAACAAGGATGAGATAGGATCTCATAATTCTTTCTAATAAAATAAATACAAATCTGAAATAGAGAACTGAGACAGATCAGATCAAGAGTTCATTCAACTCTAGTAATCATTGAAAAACACACAATAACTACTTGATACAGAAAAGAGATATACGACTGCAATCATGAAGGTCAGAAAACTGAAGATATAGTTCCCTCAACCTACAAACAAGCATTGATACAATAGTGTCAAAGCTACTACTAAAGGAGTAATACAAATGATTTTAGTTTGCAACAGAAATTGAAGAAACCAATAGAAACTGAGAATTCAACTCATCTCAACGTTAATAGCATCAAACTACACATTTCTCCAATTTTTCCATTCAAGGTACATAGATTATCATTTAATAATGCAATCATAAATGATCGTAAGTTTCTTTCAAATGTCAACATAAATAAGCTTAATCATCCTTTAACAAGTAAATACATAAAACATAAACAAGATTTACAGTCAAGTTGCCCCATATTCCCAACTTTACTAGAATAAAAGGAACAATCTATAGGGTAAGGAAGGTAATAACCCCAACCCAGATTCAAACACAAAGAATAAAAAAATGCATCATATCCCCAAGTTAGGTGCTCAAAGTTGAGCTCAAAAGGAGAAGATAAGATCAAACCGATACAACCATTTACTTAGGACAAACAAGACTGAGCTAATCCAAAGTTAAATAGAGCTACCTCATTCCTACAACATCACCTAAACATCAAACTTGAATGACAAGAACTAGTACTCCAACAAGTTGAACCGATAAGGTAACTACCAAAGCCTGAAATCTCACTTGGAAAAGATGCATAAAAAAATCAATAATACCTTTTCAAATCACGACAACTGAATAAATTTCAACCCTACCATCAAGTAGATTGTATCAAGGGGATTTTCTCAGATCCCAAAACCATTTAAGTTATTAGTAATCATCTTATAACATACAGGTGTGAGAAACAAAAATGAAGTCATATAAGTTCAAGTAGAAGCTAAACATGTTTTAGCACATATCAAGCAAGGGAGAACAAAACTAAATGTAATCCTTTCTTAGTAGTCCAACAGAGTTCTCAAATTCAAAATGTCTCAGCTCAACAGCTAGTGTAACATATTTACTATTGTTTTGCTAACAAGAACGAATCCTAACATTGAATCTATATTTTCCATGCTAGCATAGCTCAACCAGACATAGAAAGATTTGATAATACCTCAAGCTCAGCAGAAGTAAGACATGTTACATTTGTTTTCCAACCAAAAATGACTCCCAACAATGAATCAGACTATCTACTTAAGCATAGTTCAAATAGTCATAACAAGATTTGAAACATCTTGAGCTCAACAAAAGTGAAACACATTTCATACCTTCACCCAATAAAAGAAACAAAACCAGCTCTTATCATCATCAAATAGTGAATTCCCTCTATTCTATTTTTGCACAGGCCAAAAGTTCACAAAAAAATTTCAACATTCCAGTTCAAACAATGGTTAAAGAAAGATTCACTCATTTTTCCAACAAGGAACAAACCCAGATCTTATTTCCTCAAAAAATGAATTCAAGTAGGAGAATAGAGTGGAAAAATACAAGCATGAAGCAAGATAAACATCACATAAAACTCATTTTTCTCCAAGAGAAGAGTTGTTTTAATGAAAACACTTAGTAAAAAGAAGAACAACTTAATGGGTAGAGCCTATCATGCCTGATAGAGCTTCCTATTGATTTGTAGAAGATTTCCAGCTGAGCTCCCACAATATTTTATTTTTCCAAGCATCATCAACAACTCCAATTTTCCTACTTCCTCTTATACTTCCACTAGATCCAAAAATAGCTCAAGAATGCCAAGAATATCGAAGGATTGAAAATAGAATTGCTGGTTCAAAGAACCAAAACCTCCATGCAGAGAAAAAATCAAAAAGAACAAATGATCAAACAACCCTTCCAAAATCTACCATGCATCTCTCCTAGGTAGTTTCTACGCCACAACCGAGATCAATAAATGTAAGGATAGTCAGTGTTTCCCTCCTATTTCTCCACGCCACCACCATCCAAATTTGGCAAACTCCATTTCAAAATTTGCATGCATTTTTAAATTTAGTGATGATGCCAACTAGGCATCCCCTAACTCCCCATGCCTCCACCAAAACTAGCAGTTTAGAGGTTTTTAATACCAAATTCAAATCTCATTAATGCCTTGAAAACCGATGCCACTGCCCTTTCCACTTGCCAAGTAGTCCATAGGTACCCCTTAGCTTAGTATTAGTTTAGGTTAGATTAACATTAGGTTAGGATTCAACCTTAGTCTTTAGGTAAATATTATTTTCCTTAGGTTATTTCCAACCTCCACAACCATACCAACTTAGGTTAGGGTGTCACCTTAGTAGTTTAATAATAGGTCCTAGGTAGGTCTTAGCTACCTTAGGTTAAAATCCAAATAGGATAGAACATTACAACTAGATTAAGGTGTTAACCTTAATAGCATAGTAATAGGTCTTTGGTCCTATTACGCTATTCAACGTTATAAATATTTAACAAGAAGGCCCAGGATGGCCAATTACAACATGATGCAAAGAAAGGACACCCAAAGCTGGGTCCTTTAAATTTATAAACAAAACACAACTCAGTCCCTCTTCACCTTCCATTTCGAATGCCAAGTCAACTAGATGAGTTAGGTAAGGAGAACTAAAGCATACCTTGGATCAATGGAATTGATCTAAGGTCTTGCTGTCAACATAAAATGAGTTAAGACAACAACAATACAAGTTCATAATATATATTTTTAAATGAATTAAAGCTATATAAAAAGATGAATGATCTCATTTTCAAGTAATTAGAAATCACAAATAAGTGAATCTCTTCACAAAAGTAATTTATCCATTAGAAACATGATTTCTAAAAGTCAAAAGAGTACACCTTCCTAAGTCAAATCACATCTCAATGTTTGCAATGTCAAGAGGAAATGTATTCAAAGTAATGAATTTTTCAAGGATTTTACAAATCGGCAGAGATAACTATCCTTGGTGTGACCTTCCACTTCACAATCTATACACCAAATCCTCGTACTCATCTCATGTGTTGAATATGCCGATAAATTTTCCAAATGCTTCACCATAGCTGAGATTTGTGCTTCCAAAAATGGGATCACCCTAGTCTCTATACTTCTGAATTCCTTAGCACGTAAATATGTTTCAAGTGCTTTGTGCGGATCAGTGTATGTCTTATGTGATAGATCCCTTCTAAAAGGTGTAATTAGACCTCCAATGAACCATTGTGCATGCTAGCTTGCATGAATATCATAAGAAATCTTAGATTAAAGTTTTTGAAATGGACATAATACTCTTTAACACTCTCATTAGTGCCTTGCTTAATATCGTTGAGTGCACTTATCTTTATTGTTCTACTCGAACTCGGGGATGTGAAACTCTTTAAGGAAAGCATATTTTAAGCCTACAGTCTACACAAGATTGTTCATGGCCAAAATTTTTATACCGAGATGTGTGCATGTACAAGTAATGTAGTTACAAATTGACTTACCTTGTGCTTAGAAGCCATGATTCCTTGTATGTGCCATATTTTTTCATACATGTGCACATGTTTAGCGAGATCTTCTATGCCCCTATAATCTTGAATACGAAGATACATCTCCATGTAAATATTTTGGGGTTGGTATAGACCTTGTCCACCAGATCTAGAACCTCTTTTGTTTCCTCTACCTCTAAAACCAACAAATACACTGGAACTTGAACCACCGATACCTTGTGATCCTCCACTTGTAACCGGAAACAAACCACAAGATGTACTCCCCTATGTACCAACAATAGTATGGAACTACACCCCTAAAGTCTACAAAGTTTTCCACTCCCAAAAGTGATTCCAAATTTCTACACGCTCAAATTCTATGTGGATGATGCACCCGAGAAGTTACCTCCAAACAACAACAAAGACATCTTCCTGTCATTGACGTACTTGACATATGACTTACTCCTAATCTCCCACTTCCCAAATTAGATTGGTGACTAGTTGTCATACTAGATAATGGAAAACAAAGCAAAAGGAAAAGGTTGTGAGGTAGATTCACATGCGCACCCACAACCCAAGTCGTCACGCTACTAACGTGCTTCCACATGAGGCCGAGGGGGATTCCTAGTCATGATTTCCTAAATGGGGGAGTTCCTGATGGTCACGCTCCATGCCTTCTGTGTGAGCTCCAAATCCTTTATGAGCCATCTCTCTCCTCAATGTCATTCACTCTGTAACATCCCATTGTTTCTCTATCTCCCTCTCGCATGCCTCATTATATTTAATCCACCTTTCTTCTCTCTTCCTTTCTACCACTAGGTCTACCATCTTTCACTAAACCTACTCCTACCCCCATGTGTGGTGGGGTTTAGTTAGCCATCAGTTTTCTTTCCAAGTTTAGGGTCACCATCAAGATTTTGATCTCCAGTAGAATTCCTTGCAAGTAAGTTCCCTAGGATACCGTAAAAACTATTTCTACTACCTTTGGGCAGGAGTAAGAGGAAATTGAGTACTCCATAATATAGTTGTTTAGAACACCATAAAACCAACTATCCACACCATATGTCTAAACCAGATCAACATCATGGAGAGACTGAAATTCTTTATGCATCAAAACAAGTGCACGATACCTCTAATACCTTTTAGATGCATAAGCAACCAACCACTCATATAGATCTACTTGTAAAAATACCAAAGAGTATCTCTTGAAAACTGTCATATAGATTATGTTCCACCTATGTGCACGCATTAAACTAAGATCCAATTTTGAACTTCGTGCGTATTATTCTTCTAGATCATGTATCCACTCTAAAACACTTGCTACATTCAACCAATATGTCTTCATCATGAACCATTCTGAAAACAACTAAAAAGAGGTCTTGGAAATGAAACCAACGATGCAACCTAGAATTTACCAAGATGTAACCCAAGCACACTGACACATCACTCAGCCTAGACTGAGCACTTACCTAAAGTGCACAAAGGTATCAGGCCCCTCTTTAGGGTTATTTGTGTAAGATGTTAGCATGATGAAGACTTAATGCAATTAGATCCATAATTAATATAACATTCTATAGAGCATGTTTCAAGTCTATATCTAAAGAGTAATATATTTAATTTATAACCATAATGAAGTCAATCATGTAAGAACCCATTATACCCATGATTAATACCTTGATTCATCCAATAAACTCCATTAAACACAATAAATACATAGAATCTTATTACAATAAGTAATACCATAAGCTCATGCGTGCATCACATCTTGGCAAAAGATAACCTCACAATAATTCATATCCATTTTTAATATACTATGTAGATCACTAGATATTTATAGGGGTTAGGACTTGATCTTCACTGATTGTATAATTCTCAAAAAGGTCACATGCTGAAAATATCCATGCACCTTTACAATAATAGCCACACATGTAAGTGCACTAATAATAGATCTCTTCTAGTTAACGATGGTAACAATTCTATTATTAGCTCAATCCCATGCAAAGTGCTTAGTAGTTGTTCTTCCAATAATATCCCATGTGTGTCGCGTAATAATTTATCTAGTTTGTGAGCTCTACACGTTATCTCCGAAACATCCCGTACATGTGAAAATGATTAATTCCTGAATCTGCCCTTGTCTTTTACACGCGTGTCCTTCCCTATCCTTCTATGCCTTTGACTATGCTTTACTCCTGTGTGTGAATCTTTTGTGCACCCTCTCCTTTGTATCATACTCATGTCCACTAAACAAACCCTATGAATTTCAATTTCCTTAGTTTTTTTACTACTATTGATAAGCACTTGATCCTCATGGGAGAAAATTCAATGAACAAATAAAATTACTAAAAGGGGCCGAGAAATGTAATAGTAGGAGTAATATGACCTAAGCACTAGGATATATAAGAAAAAGAGTAGTATTATGGTTTAATAATTAGGAACATTGTAAAATATGTAATTTTATTCCTTATGGTAACCTCTTAAGATACACCCATCAAGGGAAGGGGTGTCTCCTTCAAGCTAATAGTAAAACCTTAAGGTATAACAAAAATTTCCACCACAATAGCCCTAAAACCCATAGTAAAAATTATATCCACCTAAGTTTCTTAATCCATATAAGTTACAAATGTAACAATCATTTATCCATAAACATATTTTATAGTAATTGGTCAATAGACATCGAAATTTTAAAAATTTTCATAAACACACAAAACCTATCGGACCAAGAAGTATATTGAAGATGAATTTAGGGGACTTATGGGTAAATATGGTGTCCAATATTCTTTATAATTTAACATACTCATTATCTCATATGTATTATAAGGAGTATAAGACATGCCTAAAGAAAATAATGTAAGCATTCCCTCTAACCATAAATAAGAACAAAGAATACTAGAATGAAGGGGAAGATTATATGGATTAAGAGATGGCTATCACTATCAAATTTTATTATAAATAAGATGAGAAACTAGATATGTGTCTCTCCCACACTATGCATCCATTTATTGACATAAATCCCTTTTTGAAGTAAATATCATAATGTCAAAAACATGTTAGATGAACCATTTTGTGAATTCCCTAGGTAACACATTAAGGTCAAAATGCAAAACACTATGATAGGGAATGACGTGATTTTCTTGGACCTAAACTCAGTGATTCAAGAATGAATGGGACATTTTTGATAAATCTAATAGAGGATGTTATCAAGTAAAAAATAATTAATAAAAATATGTTTGAAGGTATAAATATATACCTAGAAGAGAGAAATTTGAGGAAACAAGATACCAATAAGAGGACCATATTAGAAAAAAACATTTGGAAGGAATGAGAAGTGCAAAAAATCATAATGAAGAAAAATACTGGAGTGGCCCCTTCTCTAAAAATAGAGAAAATAAAGCACCCCAAAACATGATGGGTAAACTTTTGATGTATTTATAAATAGAAAATCTCAATAAAAAGAGGAAGATCCCTAGGTTCGGCTCATAAATATGGGATATAAAAAAATATCTATGTTAGATAAAACCTTGGATAAAATAAACAAGGAAAGTATTCATGAGTATTTATTTTGGCAATGAGGAAATCAGAAATAGCCTTGGGAGGAAGAGGAAAATAAGAAATCATTTGAAGTAAAGGTCTTCCAAACTAGGGATAAAATTGAGAGAATTTTCATCCACCAAGTTGCCTGAACATTATGAGAAATAATCATTGCTAAGTAACAAGTATTGAAAGAGGCCTATAACCTTCAATTCAAATCCTTGGAATAAGGAGAATATTTAAAGTAAATTAAATTCCATCTTTTTAAGTTGATGAACATGTGTTTGAATACTAAATAAGGGAATTTTATAGAACCCTTGAAATAATTGTATATAGTCTTACCCCAAGGTATAATAAAGATTAAGGATATTATGATGGATTGGAACACCATATAGGTAGAAATAGATCCAAATGTAAGTAGTTGGATAAATAAGTAGAGTAGTTTTCTAAATAAGGACAAAAAAATAGTCTAAGGGGATGTTGAACAGTTGGCGAAATAATTTTTCAAGTGGTAAAATTGGGATTCTCTCACCAAAAGTGTGTTATACTAAGACCCTCTTATTGAATGGGGCAGCTCCATTTATTGAAAACAAGGAATATTTACACTACTCTATCAAAATAAGTGGTATTTCAACCACGGATCACACAAGAGTACTTCCCTACACCTGTAGAAAAGTGCTTGTAGATTCTACAAGGGAGGAAAAATCTAGAGAAAGAGAGAGATGTGGAGAGAATAGTAAAGGGGGCTTTGAAAAGTAAATAGTACATCAAATTTTAATTATTTCAAAACTAGAATATATCCATGAATTTACTGAGAAAATGCCATGAGAATCAAAAAGAAACAAAACACACAAATCACAAAGTCTCAATGCATAATATTCAATAAGTACATACTCATGGAAAGTGGTTGAGATGGAGAGGAAACATAAGAAAAGGAAATAGAGGAAATTTCATCACTTGTTCCTACAGAGAGTATGGGAGCTATTAAATAAGAATAACCATCCCTTTAAGTGAGGAGTCTCTCCTAACTTATAGATTTAAAATGAAACTCTTCATTTACCCCCACACGACCTTTCATGTTCTTATTCAACTTGTAAATTTTCATTTTCCTAGGAAGTTATTAAATAAGTCCCTTTTTATAAATCAAAAGGGAATTTTACAATGCAACATTATAATTTAACTAAAATTAATAAGACAAAATACAATGATTTCTTATAACAAAAAATTAGAAAGGGGGAGAGAAGAGGAGAAAGAATGAAGAGAGAAGAGAGAAAATGCTCCAAAGCATAAATGAAGATTCCTCCACATTCGTTGAATATCAGCTCGATGAATTAAAATATGAAAAAAATTTCCCATGATGATCCTCCACCGTGATGCACCGATGAATACCTCTAATGAAGGCCTTTGAACACTTTTCCCTATTTTGAAGACTCTTGGATTGATGAAATTCTACACACTTCCTTAGATACAACGAGAATAGGAATGATGAACACTTGAGAAATAGGAGACCGAGAGCATTGATAATATCATTTTTATCCTTGATATAGTATCACATATTCATGATCAATCATTTAAATGTGGATAATTTAATGTATTTTGCTAACACAAACATGATCTTTCTTACGCCTCTGCGGAAGCAATTGATGGTGAATGAAACATGAAACCAAATATTTATAATTCTTAAGGAATTAGAAATGGAAAAAAATAGATGACATCCATCCTTTAATCATGCATTCTAGGTGATATTAAAGAGAAATAACACTCGGGACAAATTTGGCATTTTCCCATTTTGGCACTTTATGCTCACCACATTGGGGAATGCATGACTTTGTCTAAAAGGTGAGCAAGAGAATTATGTGAGTGTTAGGAACATTATATAATGAATAAAGTAATTTAATGTGACAATATTTATCTCATTTCATGCATTTAATATTTGTATAATATTCATCATTTTTATCCCATTTTAGCCAAATTTTGTCAGTCTTGCCAATTTTGAGTGTCTTGATCATGGGGGAATGCAATGAGGTGTTTAAATGCACATTTATATCATAATTAATACTATTAGTAATTTATCCAATGAATTATTAATAAAAATATAAATTTTCCTTCCCGGTTTTAGATTCAAACAAAACCACTTGCAAAAGTTTTTGTTTTTCATTTTAGGCCTTTGCTCTAATTTTCAGAGGATTTCAATCATTAGATTTGTGTAGATCTGAAAAATGAATATTTTTGGCTGAAAATTCAAAGTTCGTGTATAAAATAGTGGGGGTTAATTATTGGAGGCATGAAAATATTCTACTTAAATGCTTTTTTAAAAGTAATTTATAGTTCAAATCTCATGGAAATCGGAGCAAGGGTTAAGGAGATATGAGAAAAAGTGTGTTTTTGAGCATGAGGGATTTTGGGAGCATTTTGGAAGCATGACACAAAGGGATAATGCAATGGAGGATTTTATATGACCAAAAATGAGTTAAAATTACTATTTTTTTCCTTGCACCTACCCTAACTCATAAACCTAGTTATCTCATCACTTGACTCAATCTGCTTAACTCAAGTTAACTAGAGACTCATGGGTGGAGTAAAACTTTAGAAATAGGTATTGGATGTCCTAATTTCCCTTACCAAATTTATTAAGGTAAAAAGTTACATCAAAGGTTTTAAAATTCGAGAAGGGGGAAGAAACATGAAATAGGGGTCAAAACACATCAGTTAGTAAGTTGAAAACATAAGCCTAACACTTCACTTAATGCACTTTAGTGAAAAAACTTTATCTCCTCAAGTGGTGCAACATTTTATTTTCCCAAAATTCCCTTTTGGAAATGGTACAAAGGGACATAACCCCCAAAAAATGTGCTAATGGTGGATTCATCATGATAATTGGTTAGGTGGGGTTATGTGAGTGTAAGGCAATTTCTCGGCTACCAAGTTGTCTTTTAAGTAACACAAACTTCCCTTCCTCTATGGAGACACAATTTTGTGTCCACCATGTCCCTTTCAAAAATTTAAAAATTTAAAAAATGGAACCATGGGTATCCAAGTGTGAAAAATTCAAAAATATATGCTTTCCTTCACCGAACACTACTTGAAATAGACACCAAAACATTTTCTCGCCACTAGAACTAGAAATGGAATTCCAAAGGAAAAATTATATTATTTTGACTCAAAAATGTATGATGAGAACATTACCATAATTTTCATGATTCAATTCTTCCTTAAATTTGAAATTTACCCACTTTTTCAATTTTTCTCAAACCTATACGCCGATGTGAAAGATACTACTACAAGTTTATGATGAAAAAAGGAAAACCAAAACATTAGGTTTGAAGAGGGATGCACATATGTCAATTTTTATTTTTATTAGGTTTAAAATATTCCTATAACTCCCAAAATATTTTTTTGAACATGTTGGTATCCAAATTGATTCACCTACAAGGGCTGAGTAGCATCACGAAATTGGTAGAATGCTTAGAGACAAACAAATCATTATAAGTCATTTTATAGCTGGGGAGGGGATTCAGTTGACTCTTTGTCACTCAGGCGTTGGAGAAATGGATATCACCTTACCAAGGGTTTGATCTACCCTCACTACTTTAGGTTGTGCCTTCAACTAGGGTGAGAGGACTGTTATGTAACCCATGTTGGTGAAGGATATCAAGAGATCCTTCTTTACACAATTTTAATGAAAACCTTGAGAAAATATGATCAATAAAACAAAATATAACTCTCACAAGTTGTCACACTAGAGAGTGGATATGTTTCCTAGACAAGGTTTGGGTTATTAAAGACAATAATTGAAACTTGATTGTCTTTGCATATTTTGGCAGTGAAATTTGTTAAATCTTTGTGGATACACAATACAAACAGGGGTAGTTCATGTAGGATTTATCATTTGAGAATTTTTGGTGGGAATTTAAGCAAGATAAAGTTGATTATACTAGATATTTGAGAGCCTTTACAAATATTGGAACACTCACAGACAAAATTCTTCAAAATAGCCAAAATATTCCTTCAACTAGAAGGTGTGTATCAATGGAGGCCCAGAGATGCATGATTTCATACACTCTTCAAGAATTCAACACAAAGGCTCGTGTTAAAGACTCAATTAAATGTTGGAAATCCCTGATTAGTCACGCCTAAGATACACTCATAGGATAACAAACAATCTTTATCAACACAGTGGAAGTAAAATGATTTTAAATTGTTTATTTCATTACAAGATGAAATCTCTCCTCATAATGAAATTGAAAATGCCACAATACTACCATGTGGATAAGATCTTGTGTGATTCAAAGGGATTTTAACATAATATTGCAACATGAACATGAAAAACTATTTGAAAACATTATGAAATAAAAGCAAACACAATTATGCTCATGATCAACACAAATTCATTCAAGGTTCACTAGATTCATCAGCAAGGGAATTTTTTTCAATAATCTCAGAGCTTGTCAATGGTTGTACACTTGTAACCATATTGACATGAATAAATCAAAAACACAAGGAAATAAACAAGTTTCCCAGATGGTATCTCGGGAAAATGTTTTTCTCAAAATTTCTCAGAAAAATTAAGACCCCCATGCAAGATTATTCTCATTGAATTTATACAATTTCACTTGCTCACTCATCCCAAATTATCCACCCAAAGTATAAATCTTGAAGAGAATATTCCTCTTTACAACGTACTGTTTAATCATGTTTATTCCATCAAAAATATCTTACTTTCTATTGCTAGGTGGATAAATCATGAACTGATCATGTTTCTCAGTTCCTCAACTATGATTGGGATGCCATGTCATAACTTTTGACAATTTTTAATCATTCTTTTATTTTGTCATGCAAGAAATCCCTTTTTCAATAATTCTTAGGTGGCTCCATATGGCTTGATCTAACAAGAAATCATTTTCACCTTTGAGAATACACCTTGATGAATAGATACCTACATTCATGCCTCTCATAAAATGATTTTCCTCGTATGTATTATGAAACATATATGTGCTGCGAATCTGAGTCACCAAGTGTAAATAGGAGCCAACGAAATCATCCACATGTCTCCTTGGCATAGCTACAAAGGTGAAGTCTAGAGGTAGGTTCCAAAATGAATGTAGGCCCTCCATGTGTTTAGAACCTGAGATATTTTCACCAATCGCTGAAAATTCCAAGCATGGGAAGGTCTAGTGGAAGCTTCCACATGTCTATTCATGTAACTATAAAGATGAACTCTAGAGGCAGGCCTCAAATGAGTGCACACTCTCTACATGCCCTAGGCCCATGAAAGTTACCTCGGCCATTGAAAAGTCTCAATATAAAGAGGAGCCAGTAGAATCCTCCACGTGTCTCTTCGGCACACTTTTGATATGGTGCCGAAAAGAGGATACCCCAAACAAGCGCCGGCTTGCCACATGTCTCAGGCCCAAAAATGTTGTACTGGTAGTTGAAAAAGTTTCAGAACTAGTGGAAGGTTCCATGTACGTAGGGTCTAAGAAAGTTGCATCGGATGCTTGAAAAGTCTAATTATGGAAAGATCTAGCAGAAACCTCCACGTTTCTCTTTGAAACTCTTTCAAAAGTAAAATTTAGGGGTAGGCCCTTGAATAGGCATAGTCCCTCCACGTGTCCCGTGCCTAATAAATTTTCCTCACCATTGATAAGTTTCAGTATAAAGAGGAGCCAACAGAATCCTCCATATGTCTCCTTGGCATAACTCTAAAGGTAAGACCCAAAGGTTGATCCTCAAATGAGCATGGGCCCTCCACATGTCCTTTGTTTATAATAGGAGCATTAATGCTGACAAAATTAAATGCATTACTTTATAGTCGTTAACTCTATTTTTTACAATTTTGAATTTGGGTTGTCTACATGGAAAGGATCTTGGTTGAGGTGGGCATGGGGGCTTTGCATTTTATGCCACTCAAAGGAATTGTGTGCTTTTAAACATTCTGGCCTGCCCACCTACTTTAAATATAGGTTTAACACGTGGCTTTCTAGGGCACTAGTAGGGTCTCACTTTACTCTTATACCTTACTCCTTTTTTCAAAACAAAGCTAAAAGTTCTAAAGTCCTCCAGGAATCACCTCCCCAATTTTAACTTTAAAATGGTCATGTGTCCATTTGTGGGCTCTAGACATTCCTTGTACACTTATACACCTTTCACCATAATGTCTCAAGATTTCCAAAAGGTCTCACCTTCCCGCAACGTCTTGTATTATGACACATGTACATCTTCAGGGTCAAAGTAAGAATTTTTCTCTGTTGCTTTATATTGTTGAATACCCAATTAGAAATTATTGGAGCCACAAGACCAAATTGTATTTTTTTACAAATGTAAACAAAAGTGATAAGTTCACCAAAAATACATGTCGTGTCGCGTCCAATTAAGTATGACCACATGTTTATGGATGCTTTGGGACAAAAATAACAAATAAGGCATGATCATGGAAAGTAAAATAAGGAGGAAACCCATCATCCATGACTAAACAACCAACAGGCATGCATGGAAAGAGAAATAACATCCAAAAAAAGATAAATGTGATTCATGCTGATAGAGAAGGGTTTAACGACAACAACTTGATAAATATAAAACTTCATGCATCACACAGAAGACATAGATTATTTGAAACCATGTAGATGGAAAAAAATTGGTCCGAAAGGGGCAAGGTTAAAAATAAGCACCAAAATCAGCTCCGACTTGGGGATGGGAACTCCCAGCGAGTGCCATAAGAAAAACATAATAGACCATGTGCCAAAATCCATTAGGCAAAAGAGACAAGAACAAGCTTGCAAAGAAGAAAAAAATTCCAACCTCCCAAGAACAAATTGAGAAACCAACAAAAACTAGCTGCCAAGGACTGGGATAAACCAAAATAGAAAAATGCAGAAATGAAAAAGAACTAAAAGACTATACACTATACAATGATGTGTGCCTTGATTATGAGAAATCAATCAAGGAAATGTTTCAAGTGCCTACCATTAACAGAAAGTCAAGAAATTCCCGTCAAGATCTTTTAGGAAGAAGGTGTGTTCACTGATCCTAATATCAATAGAATAAGGGCCCATCCATAATGCGTCAAAATTTCCATGTTTTCCCTTATCCTCATGTCTGCTATCCCATAGTAGCACCAAATATCCTACACTAAAAACTCTTGGGGTAACCTTTTTGTCAAATAATTTCTTCATTTTCTCCCTAAACTTCACATGTCTTTGATGGGATTCCCTTCTCTCTTCATCTAGTTAAAAATTTTGATTGATCTCTGCATCATAGGGACTAACCTCTTGGTCCTCCAACTATCGATGAATTGATATGAAGATAATTTCATATGCAAGGAAGTAGAGCTTGAGTTTCATACACAAATTCAAATGGTCTCTTTCCTATAGCTTTTTTAACATTAATTCTATCATCCAAAACAATAAAATTGAAGTGCTCACCCCACTTCCATTTGTTTAATTCTTCTTGTCCATTACCTTGGGGATTATATTTGAAGAATATGCTAAATTGATCCCATACTCATGACGCATGGATACCAAAGGTTTGGCTCGAAAAATCATAACATTGTCGAAACTATCTTTGTAGGCACTCCAAACCTACAAATTATATGATTAAGAATGAAGTCCATAACAATTTTCCAGAGAATCGGTTAATATGACCAAGCCAAGCAAATCATGGTAATTTTTAGCAAATAAACATATGATTTCTTTTCTTCTCTATTCAAGTTGCTTCCTAGCCATATTCTCCTAGGTTTATCCTTTTTCCCAAGTTATATTCTTCAACATCTCTTGAGGATGACATGTGTCTGTTAATAATGCAGTCAACATTATCAAAATTTTATTCCAATGCAACTAAGCCTCTCGAAATAGTATTGGTTTTCAATTGGATAATGTCTTTACTAAACATGGTCTCTTTTCCATCATTTACACAAACTATTGGTTCCTAGTCCATACTTTGATTGGAAAATTATCCTTTATTTTGCAAAAAACCTTTGGACTTGAGCATCATCTTCAAAAACTTGCCAATGCTTGATATTATCAGGGACAGATGGCCTAGTCAATATTTCAATATCATATTCACAATAGGGGGATATTGTACAGTTATCAACCCTTGATCCCAACATTTCAAAATTGTGCTTTCTGATATGTACTTCCTATCATGGTGCATTATATTGAAAGAGTCAAACATTTCAATGAAGTCCCAAACTACATGGTTATACTACTTCATTCTTTGATTCTTTGTAGCATACAACTTTCTAACTTGTTTGACTATCAACTTTGAATCTCCTTTAACAAAAACATTGTTAACACCATATTTCCATGCAATCCTTAGACCCAAGAGCAATGCTTCATACTCAGTAATATTGTTTGTGCACTCAAAATTGAGTTTAAAAGAAAAGTTAAATTCCTCTTGGCTTGGAGATATCAAGACAACACCAGCACCATTACTAGATCTAGAACAAGCCCCATCAAACATCAAGGTCCAAGGATAACCAAATTTCTCGGATACTCACACTCATCAATTTGATGCTCGTTACAATTAGAATAGCCCACAAAGTTATCGACATTAACATCTGTGTACAATACTTCATAAGAAGCATTGTTAGGGTCCTTAATGATATGCAACATTTTCTTCTCACCATACAACTTCACAAGGTTCCCCTCAACTAGTATGGTTGCATATTACATGTCCTTTTTATGCTTCCACCCACACTAGCTACCCATTTTCTAGACAACAACATCCCCCACTTGGCAGGACAATCCATAATAACTACATTCATGGTTAAGAATTTTCCTAGATAAGCTACTAATTACACTACTAATCCCTTGACATATCTAATTACTTGGCACTTCTCTTGAATCCATAGTAGTACATTTCCCGAAAGTTGTTGTTACCTTGATATTTAACTCATTCATTACCTCAAGAGGCATTACATTACATGAGGCTCCTGAATCAAACATGCAATTATGTACCAGCCTATCTTTAATAATCAAAGTGGTAAAAAATGGATCGACATCCAACTAAGATTCAACCAGAGAAGTTCCCAAATACACCTTAGATGATTCACCTAGTTCCTCTAATGCTTGTGGTATTTCTGATTCTACAATAATAGGAGGAATCTCTATATTATTAACACTTTTTCCCTAAGTAATATTTTCTTCCTTAAATCCCAAATATTCGAATGCCCTTTTCCTATGCTCAGGGATCCTGAGTAACTCAACAATGGGAACAATAACCTTGATCTGACTCAATATTTGGGCTATGTCACAAGGAATATATTTGGGTAGGGCAGTATTAGGAGGAAGATTCATAGTTTCATTTGATAGTATAGGAGTTTTCAAAGTTTGGGCATGGGCAGGAGTACAGGTTTTATTTGGGGTAGTTAAGATTTTTCCAGATGTATATTTCTTAGGGGTTTCCTTCGGGATATTGGTAAGAACTAAAATTTTTGGATTGGTCTATGGCCCTCCCCCTTTGACAACCTTACTTCTGGTGTTATATTTTTTCTCCTGAGCAACTAATGTGTTCATCAACAGTTTCTTGTCCTCTTCGGAAGGGATCCCTCCATCATAATTTTTAATCATCAAGGTCCTTAAGTATTCAAAATAATGATTAGGAAGATCAAATTCTTATACCATATCAATTTTAAAAGTATTAATAGGAGGAAGAGGTAATACCCAGGTGAACACAATCCTATAAGTTTTCAACATTTTTGGCACTTATCAATTCAGTTGAGGTTTCCCCCTACCGTGAGTTTGCAAGGCATTCCATCATACACACATCATCATACATCTCATCATCATCTACTTCCTCAAATTCTTGATCTACATCACATGGGGAGTGTGGTAAGAAACACCTATCACACCACTCGATAACATTGGCCTCCTCCATAGAATGAGCCCGATGGTCGAAAGGATCAGGAACCAATCTATTCTCCCTAGGTTGAGGTTGTTTATTACCTAATCCCATGAGCCCTTTCCCTCTATCATCTGGTCTATGATCACCTCTGGGATGATTTCTAAATCTCTCCTAATTGTGTGGTTTGTGCTGACCCTGGGAAATTTGTCATATCCCTTTTTCTACTCTATCCAGTTTATAGGATATATCTTTAACTACTCCAGCCAAAGTTTTTACAACCTCTTCCAGATCCATAGCTTTGTTTGATTGAGGCCTCTCAGGATTGATTAACTTGACACCCTCTCTCTTAGGAGGCTTTCTAACTACTTTGATATTATTTTCTATTTGTAAGGCTATGATGAAAGCTTGCCTTAATGTTCCCGAGTTCTTATCTCTCAAATAATAAGTGGCCTTTTTATCAAAAGAGTTAGAATATTTTATCAAACATGACTCATCACTTTGCCTTAGGATTATAGGTAACCTATTCAAGGTCTTATTGAACTGAGTATTGAAATCATTGAAAGATTCATTTGGATTTTTATTTTTATTTTCAAATTCAGATAAAAGGAACCTATGATCTTTCTTGTCCGCATATTACAATCTAAAGGAATTTTTCATCTTGGTCCATGAATCTATTGAATTATCTAGTAAGGCCTTGTACCAGTCATGTGCATCCTACTCAAGAGTATGAATAAACAAATTTATATAAATGTATTCAAACTCAATTTCAAAACCTTCCATCATATTGACAAAGAGTCTTAAATACTGGTCACCAGTGATGGCATTATTCCCTTGAAATTTTGGCAACCTATTTTTGACATCTTATGGCACCATATTAGGATATCCATCCATACCTCTAAAATCTGTAGGTATGAAAGCGTTGACAACAAAAGGAGGTCTAGGTGGAGGTTGGGCCATATTGCCTTGAGGTAGTGAATTTACCACACAATAAAAATGATAGGGAACAAGGGGTATTTGGAGCACAAAAGTATAGATTTCAAAATAGATATTCTCTAATGAATCATATTTTTGGAAAGCCATATTAACTTTGGAAGAAACAAGGTAAAACTGAGAGGCACACTTTTCAGACACAAATGATGGCCCCTCTCTTGTTGAAGAACTCAAATTTATATAAATATTACTTGGTTCAGAATCACTTGAAGACATATGGTAATCTTCAACCACATATTGATCACATTTCAAAACTAATATATCCTTTCTTGATTCTTGATTTCCAATGAATTTCTAGAGTTTTTTTCCTTCAATTTATCTTTCATAGTTCGAAATTACTCTTTAGTAAGATCCCTAGTGAAGAATGACCTTATTCCCTCCAACATTGCAAATATCGGTGTCAAATTTCACTTGACACAGGTTAAGACACTAGTAATCATCAAAATTTCAATTCAACATGGAGTATATTTTCACCTTAGTTGTGCAGATGCACTATAGGTAACTTGTCAAGTGTCTATCAATGCTTAATTTCTACAAAGCTTAATACATCTGACCTTCCTTTACCCACATTTATCACTATTGATGCAAATTTAGTGCAATAACCACTAAAAACTAGAAATACTACACAATGAACATGTAATATTGCACAATTATTACAAATCTCAATAAAGGATAATGTTTAAACAACTTATTTTTACTTAAACCATGTAAGAAGCATTACTAGGGTTAGCATGTGTATGCATTTATAAAAATAGTCCCTAAAAATGATGCCGATTGGTTTTTTTTTTTTGCCACACAAATAGGTCCCAGTGTTCAAATAATCCTCTGTAATTCAAATAGTCCCCGACAACAATGCCACTTGGGTGTTATTTCCACACAAATAGTTCTCGATGTTCAAATAATCCTTTGTAATTCAAATAATCCCTAGAATGGTGCCACTTCGGTGTTGGTATCCAAATTTATTCTCCTGTGAGGGTTGAGCAACATCATGAAACTGACAGGATGCTTAGAGACAGAAAAATCATTATAAGTCGTTTATAGCTCGGGAGGATTCAGCTGACTCTTTGTCACTCGGGCGTTGGAGAAATGGATATCACCTTACTAAGGGTTTGATCTACCCTCACTAATTTAGGTTGTGCCTTCAACTAGGGTGAGAGGACCCATTCTATAACCCGTGTTGGTGAAGGATATCAAGAGATCCTTCTTTACACAATTTTCATGAAAACCTTGAGAAAATATGATCAATACAACACAATATAACTCTCATGAGTTGTCACACTAGAGAGTGGAGATGTTTCCTAGACAAGGTTCAGGTTACTAAAGACAATAATTGAAACTTGATTGTCTCTGCATATTTTGGCAGTGAAATTTGTTAAATATTTGTGGATACACAATACAAACAGGGGTAGTTCATGTAGGATTTATCATTTGAGAATTTTTGGTGGGAAGTTAAGCAAGATAAATTTTATTATACCAGATATTTGAGAGCCTTTACAAATATTGGAACACTCATAGATAAAATGCTTCAAAATAGCCAAAATATTCCTTCAACCAGAAGGTGTGTATCAATGGAGGCCCAGAGATGCATGATTTCATACACTCTTCAAGAATTCAACACAAAGGCTCGTGTTAAAGACTCAATTAAATGTTGGAAATCCCTAATTAGTCATGCCTAAGATACACTCATAGGCTAACAAACAATATTTGTCAACACAGTGGAAGTAAAATGATTTTAAATTGTTTATTTCATTACAAGATGAAAGATCTCCTCACAATGAAATTGCAAATGCCACAATACTACCACGTGGATAAGATCTTGTGTGATTCAGAGGGATTTTAACATAAGATTGCAACAAGAACATGAAAAAATATTTGAAAACATTCTGAAATAAAATAAAACACAATTATGCTCATGATCAACACAAATTCATTCAAGGTTCATTAGATTCATCAGCAAGGAAAGTTTTTTCAACAATCTCAGAGCTTGTCAATGGCTATACACTTGCAACCATCTTAACATGACTAAATATACAAACACATGGAAATAAATAAGTTTCTTAGATGGTTTCTCATGAAAATGGTTTTTATAAAACTTTATCAAAAAAATTAACACCCCCATACAAGAGTATTCTCATTGCATTTATACAATTTCACTCACTCACTCATCATAAATTTCTCCCCCAAAAGTCTAAATCTTAAAGAGATTATTCCTGTTTACAACATACCATTTAGTCATGTTTATTCCCTTGAAAATATCTTACTTTCTATTACTAGGTGGATAAATCATGAACTGATCACATTTCTCAGTTCATCAAGTATGACCGGGATGCGATGTCATAACTTTTGAAAGTATTTTAAATCATTCTTTGATTTTTTCATGCAAGAAATACCTTTTTCAATAATTCTTAGGTGGATCCATATGGCTTGATCTGACAAGCAATCCTTTTCACCTTTGAGAATACACCTTGAGGAATATATATCTACATTCATACCTCTAAAAAATGAGCGTCCTCACATGGATTATGCCACATATCTGTGCTACGAGTCCAAGTTGGCCAATTGTAAAGAGGAGCTAGTAGATTCCTCCATGTGTCTCCTTATCGCAACTAGAAAGGTGAAGTCTAGAGGTAGGTTCCCAAATGAGTGTTGTCCCTTCACGTGTTCAGAACCCAAGAGAGTTGCACAAGTCATTGGAAATTCCAAGCATGGGAAGGTCTAGCGAAAGCTTCCATGTGTTTGTTTGGTGTAACTTCAAAGATGAAGTCTAGAGGCAAGACCTCAAACAAGTGCAGGCTCTCCACGATCCATGGGCCCAAGAAAATTTCCTCGGCCATTGAAAAAGTCTCAGTATAAAGAGGATCTAGAAAAACCTCCATATGTCTCTTTGGCACACTTTTGATATGGTTCCCAAAAGAGGAGACCCCAAACAAGTGTGCTCACCACATGTCTCGGGCTCAAAAAGTTGTACCACTATTGAAAAAGTTGAAGAACTAGCGGAAGTTTCCATGTGCCTAGGGTCCGAGAAAGTTTCATTGAAATCTTGAAAATTCTAAGTATGGGAAGATTCAGTAGACACCTCCACATGTCTCTTAGACACTCTTTCAAAAATAAAATTTAGGGGTAGGTCCCCAAATAGGCACCAAAATCCCTCTCCGTGTGTCCCAAGCCTAAGAAATTTTCCACGGCATTTAGAATTTTTAGTATAAAGAGGAGCTAGTAGAATCCTCCACGTGTCTCCTTAGCACAACTCCAAAGGTAAGACCTAGAGGTGGATCCTCAAATGATCACAGGCCCTCTATGTGTGCTTTGTTTACAATAGTAGCATTAATGGCGGCATAATTGAATGCATTGCTTACAGCCGTTAACTCTTTTTTTTGAAATTTCAAATTTGGGCCATCCACATGGAAAATATCTTAGTTGAGTTGGGCCTAGGGGACCCTTTACATTTTATTCCACTCAAAGGAATTGTGTGCTTTTAAACATTCTATTCCACCCACCCACTTTAAATATATGTTTAACACGTGGCTTTCCTAGGGCACTGACGGGGTCACACTTCACTCTTATACCTTACTCCTTTTTTCAAAACAAAGATAAAAGTTCCGAAGTCCTCCAGTGAGCCACCTCCCCACTTTTAAATTTAAAATGGCCATGTCTCCATTTGCGGGCTCTAGACATTCCTTTTACACTTTTACACCTTTCACCATAATGTCTCAAGATTCCCAAAAGGGTAAGTTCCCGTAACTTCTCATCTTATGACACGTGTACATATTTGGGGTCAAAGTAATAATTTTTCTTCATGCTTCATATTTTTGAATATCCAATCAAAAACTATCGAGTGATGAGACCAATTTGGCATTTTTTACAAATGTAACAAAAGTGACAAGTTCACCAAAAAGACCCATCGTGCCACATCCAATTAAAGATGACCACATGTGTATAGATCTTTGGGAAAAAAATAATAAATAAGGTATGATCATGGAAAATAAAAGAAGGGGAATATCCTTCATCCATGACCAAACAACCAACAGGCACACATGGAAAGAGAAATTGTAACCAACCTAAAGCTCAGGGGTGATTCACCCCCATAGAGAAGGGTTCAACAACAAAAACCTAATAAATATAAAACTTCATGCATCTACACAGGAAGACAGTTTATTTCAAATCATGTAGATGGAAAAATTTTCTTGTTTGAAAGGGCGAGGTTAAAACCAAGAACCAACAAAATCTTCGCAATAATCATAGATCTTTACCTACACATATGGGCCCATATCTACAAATCTGCTTCTCAAAATATCGTGAAACATTTTTCACTATGAATTAGGCATTAATATATTTCTAAATAGTATTTTATTACCTGCCAAATTATTCCAAGGATTCATAAATATTTGAAACAACCCAACTCATTTTTCACTTGCTTCAATTTCCTTATATTATGCTATAAATAACCTTGTATTACATAACTTGTTCCTAAACCTGATTTTTATCCAAGAAATTTCCTAAATTACCTTAGGTTATTATATAGCTCTTCCACATACTTAATGGATTCTTTAACTATCCCTAAACATTTGTGGGGGTGTTCACCAGTGTAAAAATCTTAAAAATAGGGCCCTTTGGGCCTATAGGAGCACTTTTCTTCTCATGGATCCAGTACTTCATGAATAAAATTTATTAACATTCCCTACACATGAAACACACTTTTTGATCTATTAAAGTATGGAACTTATCAAAGAACATACAAAAGTTTTGCGTAAAGAGTAGAGCACATTCAAAAGTGCGGGAGGATTAAGAAGGAATCACGTGCGAATAACAAAGATAGATTTGGGACTTTTTTCACAATGAGGATCTATTTTTGGAGTTGGCATGCGGAACACACAAACCGGTTAGAGGCATACTCAACATGCATTAGCTATTTTTTGAGGATCGGATATGAAATGATTTACATTGATGCGGGATAAATATATAATTGTTAACTAATAGTTGACTAAGAGAGATCTATTGTTAGCATTTTTGCATGTAATCCTATCATTGTAAAGACACATGGCTAATAATAGTATGTGATCTATTTTTAGGATTAGATAAGTGGTGAAGGGAAATTCCCTACCCTTATAAATATGTAGTGAACTACGTAGCATATGGGCATGTGATAACTAAGTTATTATGAGGTTATGCTACCAAATTTGATGCACGCATGAGTATATACTACTATTATTGTAAGGAAGCTTATGTGTATTACTGTATTTAATATAATGGAGGTTATTAGCTGAATCAAGGTGTTAATCATGGTTATAGTTTATTTCTTCATCAATGAGTTTGCTATGGTTATTGTTTTATTCATGATACTTTAAAGATCTAGATCTAAATATGTCATATAGAATGTTATATTAGTTATGGATCTGAATGATTCACATCTTCATCATGCTAACATCCTATAAAAACAACCCTAAAGAGGGGACTAGTACCTTTGTGTGCTTCGGGTGAGACCTTAGTCTAGGCTGAGTTATGTGTCAGTGTGCCTGGGATTTTACTAAAGAATTCTAGGTTGCATCACTAGTTTCATTTCTGGACCTCTTTTTTAGTTGTTTTCAAGATGGTTCACGATGAAGACATACCGGTTGAACCTAGAAAGTGTTGAGGAGTGGACACATAACCTGGAAGAAGAATACACATAGAGGTTTAGTACTGGATCTGAGTTTAATGCACACATATGGGTGGAATAGAATTTGTATGATAGTTTATATGAGAGCTTCTTCACTATATTTCCAGTAGAATTATACGAGTGGCTGATTGCTTATGCATCTAAATGGAATTGGAGGTATCACACACTTTTCTGGACGTAGGAATAATTTTAGACCCTTTATGATGCTAATCTAATTTGGACTCACGTTGTGGATACATGGTTTTATGGTGTTTTGAACAATTATATCTTAGAGTACTCAATTTCAACTTATTCATGCCCAGAGGTAGTTGAATTATATTTTTTATGATATCCCAGAGGAACTTACCAACAAGGAATTCCAATGACTATCAAAATTTTGATGGTAACCTTAAACTTGGAGAGTAAACTGATGGAAAACTAAACCCCACCACGCATGGGGAAAGAACAGTTTGGTGAAATATGGAAGACCTAACGGAAGAAAGGTATATAGATGAAATGTCACTTAATTATAATGAGGCACACATGAGGGAGGTAGAAAAGCAACAGGAGGTTGTAGAGAAAATGGTGCTATGGAGAAAGATAGTTCAGGAAGGAGTTAAATTTCATGCAAAAGACGTTGAATCTGATCCTCGAGAACTCCCCCATTTTGGAAAGAATGACAGGGAACCCTCCTTGACCTCAAATAGAATCATGCCAACAAAGATGACCTGGGTCATAGGTGCACATATGAATCCAACTTGCAAACTTGCCCTTGCGCTTGGTTTTCCAACATCTAGTACAACAAATAGTCAACAAGCTAATTCAATAAGTGGGAGAGTAGGAGAAAGTATTATAGGAGGCATAATGATGGTAGTGCAAACGACTTTGTTGTTATATGAGAGTACCTTTTATGTACCTTCAAAGCACAAAATTCAAGTGTGCATATTTGTGTACTATCTTGTGGGAGTAGTAACACTTTGCAAACTATCAAGGTATAGTTTAGTTCTACTATTGGGACTTAGGTAAATACATCTACTAGTCCAACCCTAGCTGAACTTAAGGATCAAGAGGTATAAGTGGCTGTAGTTTTGGAAGATCTAGTGGTTATGGAGGTAGAGGAAACACGGGAGGTTACGGATCGGGTGGGCAAGGTCCGTACCATCCCCAAAATATTTAAATGGAGATGTATATTTGTCTTCCTAGTATAGGGGCATAGAAGATGTTGAACACATACACATGTGTGAATAATGTGTCACGCAAAAGGAATCACAACTTCTATTCGTAGGGCAAGACAATTTGCTACTACACTCCAAGGGAATGCACACAACCTGGTATAGAAAGTTTGACCCTTATCAAAATTACATAGACTATACAACTTTAAAAGATGCATTCCTTAAATATTTTCACATCCACGAGTTTAAATAGAAGAGTATAAGTGCAAGACACTACCGAAAGTGTTAGAGAGTATGATGCCCATTTCAAAACATTTTTATCTAAGCTTTCTTATGATATTCATGCAAGCGGAATGCACAATGGTTTTTTGAGGGCATGATTACACCTTTTAGGAGGGCATTATCACATAATACATACACTGATCTATGCAAAGAACTTGAAGAAGCCTTATGTGTTGAGGTAGTTTGAAGTATAGATATTAGGGTTAGCCTATTTTTAGAAGCACATATCATAGCTATGGAAAATTAGTTGGAGAAACTATCAGCAAATTTATCACATGATACACACACGGTATTTGGTGCAGTGATTGTGAAGTGAAAGGTCACACAAAGGATAGTTGTCCTCATAGATTAGTGCACTCACTTCTATTGGATTATGATATATGCAATTTAAACCATGATGCTAACCACTAATTATTACTATAATGTGTGATTAGGAATAATGTCTCTTGTTACTATAAGATTTGTAGGTCCACGGTTCATGACACGGAAGAATTTTAGATTATTAATCAGATTTGGAATGCAATAGATATTGGTGTAAAAAAGACAAGAGTTTTAGATTACTATAAAGGAAATAATGAGCATCGGGATCGGGATCACTATCGAAGTTCTATGATCAAAATGAAGGGCATTTTTAAGGTAGTCATGGCAGGGGTGGAGGATACCATAATGGATTAGGAGGATGAGGTTGTTCTAGTGGAAGAAGGATTCCCTCATGGGACATGTTATACATGCGGATCTCCTGACCACTATAGGCATGAATTTCCTTAGAATATTACATGTTATTTCTATGGAAAGAATCATAATTATGAGGAATGCCCAGACTTGTATGAACATCTTAGAAAATAACATAAATAAGAAAACAAAGGCACAAGGATGGTTAGGATACAATGCATTGTGTAAAATCATTGAATGCCTAAATTGGAAGGAGATTCGAGGCATTACAAGAAAAGATCACCACTTACGCTTAGGAAACACGTACCAAAGAAGCATTATAGTAGAATCCTACCATCACTAAGGAGGAGGTTCTACATGCATGATACCCAGATCCTTTCCATCAAAAGGAGGTTTATCAAGAAACCATGGAATTTATCAGGAATCTTTAGGGTGAAATACAATATTTAAAGGAGAAATCATGGAAGATGCAATAAAATAAATCATCAAAAAAATTACAAACTGATATGGATGACTTGAGAGAAGTGTGAAAAATGTTGCGACAGAAAATATCATTCCATTGTTAGGGAATTGGCTAAAAGGAAACACTCCATGCATAAGTACTAAGATAGGATGACAGATCCACGCATGTGCATATTCCCCTCATAGACTAGATTATGACAAGGAAATCACTCTAAATGTTGTTGTGGATGGGTGGCTATTGAGTAATATATTGATTTATACAAGTGTGGAAGTTAATGATATTACTTTAGATGCATGGGTATGAATGGGGAGACCTCGATTGTGGCCATCCTCTAATGTATTGTTCATGGCTAATCGCACTAAGGCCACTCCCATCGTGGTTTCTAAAGATGCATCCATTGCCATACAAGGAGTGAAGTTCACTAGAGATTTTGAGGTTTTATCCCTAGAAGAGTCAGATAGCTTCCAAGCTCTATTGGGGCATCCTTGGTGTTATACAAATATTGTTGATCTTCGAGTTCAACAAGGGTTATATTAGTATTTAAAATGAGGAAAGAGTTATTATCCCTTTAATAGATGGAAAATATGTGCCCTATGTTGAGCCCCTGAGTGAAGAATACCTGAATAGGATTTATGTACGTGTCATCTGGGATTCGGAGGTGCTTGATCCATGTAAAGAAGGAATCCTTTAGTTGGGGATGCACATTAGTGAATCGTATGTTTTATAAAAATTGTAGACCATGTTATATCGGGAGAATAGGTAATAACTCGGTACCTTATTACACTTTGGAGAAGAAGATCCTATGGTATTCCTACGTGCCATGGAAGAACACCAGTTTACTTGTTGAAGAGAAGGAATATGCTAGCCTATACCCTATGCGGACATCAACATGCTTTGGTGGGTGGTCCACAAGGTTAATCTTATAGGATGGAATGAAATTAGGATTTCTCTTACCACTAGGTTCTTTAGAAGTAATGCACCCACTCAAATATGCACTTATCATGGTAATCAACTTGTTCAGCACCACATTCGGAAGTGTGAGAGACTGCGGACGGAGAGGGACAGAAGCTTAACCACTATCACTATGGGTGCTCAATTTTTAATCCACTTTAAAAGGTTACACGCGTGCTTGGTATGTATATGCAAAACTCCATATAGAGACTATAAATCAGCAATATTTAATTACGGAATGACTCGGATGTTTGAATTCTTCTCTACGAAGCCTCTAGTGGAAGAAGCATTAAAATTCAAAAAGTGCTTAACTATGGGAGATAGTTCCAAGGATAAAGAAATCCTTTAGGATTTATTGGATGAAGGAAACTAAGGAGTGCATCTTGTTGAAGAGTCAAAGACCGATACCACACTACTTTAGTGCACTTTCCTTAAGAAAGAAAAAGAGAAAATTGGTCTACTTAGTGGATAACAAAGAAGTATAAAATCTAGATGTAAAGCATTCAATAACTAGGCGTGAGGTTTTAGATAGTGTAGATAAGACCATGCACACCTATCATGAACCTATGGAGACAAAGAAAGTGAATATTGGATCGATATCTTTGAGCCTCGGGAGGCCATAATTAGAGAGTATTAGTTACACTCTGAAGTGACAAAAATCATAGAGCTACTATGGGATCATCAAGACTTATTCCCTCAGGGGTACTATGAACTTAAAGGTGTGCATGAATCATTAAGGGAGATGAGGATAAATCTTAAAGAGGGTGTGCACCCAGTAAGAAAGAGACATTACAGGATGAATCCCAACTTGTGTGAAAAGGTCAAAGAAGAGATTGACAAGATGTTGAAGTCTAGGATTATTAAGCCCCTTGAAAAGTCGAATGGGTTAGTCCAATGGTTATCAATATCAAGAAGGATAGATAGATTAGGATCTATGTGGACTATAGGGATTTGAATGTTACATGTGTGACTATTCCCTTTCTATGCCATTCACTAAAGAAATACTAGAAGGTGTTGTAAGGTGTGAAATGTTTTCATTTATAGATGGGTTCTGTGGGTATCATCATAATAGGATTTCCCAAGAGGATCGGAAAAGACTACTTTTACTATTTAATGGTGTAGCTTTTCCTATATTGTGATGCCTTTTGGTCTAAAAAATGCACCTACTATATTTTCATGTATAGTTGTTCAAGCATTCAAGGAGTTTATTCATAACTTCTTACATGTTTATTTGGATGATTAGAAGGTGTATGGATTAGTTAAGGATCATTGAGAAAATCTATGCTTGATGTTTGAAAGATGTAGATAGTTGAGTATCTCTTTGAACATCAAGAAGTACATATTTTCTACACCATTCGGGATACTGTTGATGACCATTCTTTGTAGATTGTGTTGTCGAGTCATGGGAATCCTTAGATTAGTGGGATGTGTGCCCTAAGGAGACCTCCAAATTTTTAAAGAAGCTAGTCATTCTCTACATGGTGAGATAGGGGTGATAAGAATTAAACAAAAACATAAAATAAGCTAAGGAAATGCACCAAATAAGCCTATTAAGAAATCAATCAAGACAGCAACTTCCTGAAGATGGGAAACAGTGAATAACTGAAAAGCAGTGGATGAAATGCACCAAAATTTAGAAAGGCTCACACAAAACACTACCTCAAACTACTTAAGCATAGCTTTGAAGATAGTAACAACATTCAAATATGCACAATTTATACATGAAAATAAAGGTGATCAGAGACAATAAGGATATGTAGATGATGAATAGAAAGCACCATAAGCCATATATATTACTCCAATAGTTGTGCACAGTATTACATTTAGAAAAGAGGAAAGATTTTTGTTATAAAACCCATGCAGAAGGCTAGATTTGTAAGACCTATGTATTTTATAAAAGAGAGACTTTCGATAGAGAAGAAAAGATTAACCCTCATAATATCTATCTAAAATGATTATCCCTTTGCATCGTAGTCTGATTTACAATATATAGGAGGAGAAGGAGGTAAGAGACAATTCTCAAACTCTTTTCCAACTGCCCTTTAATTATGATAAATGATGTGAAGTGACAGAAATAGATTTTCTCAAAATTTTCTAATTATTTGCCCCTTTCACAAGAGTGAGATCCATGCCTATTTAATGCATCTTAATTATCCTACAACTGACTCCCTTGAGATGGACTCACCTTTTGAGAAAAAACCCTTTCGGATATTTATTACATAACTAGATATTTTGACCCTTTGTGCATTGGTTCCCGACCTCTTGATTCAAATGACGCATATTTTGTAATGAAATGACCCTTTGAATGTAGATGAATAACTCAAGTCTTTGTAGGCTGGCACTCTTCACATGAGGTTATACATTAATTTTATATTGAAATGACAAGATAGATGAAACCTCACCTCCCATCCTGTGAAATTTATTGAGCATTTAAAATCTTATAGATAAGACCCAAAATCACTTATATGTGGTAGATGGCTTGTCACCTTTTATGGCCTATTTTTAAAATGGAGTCCATTTGTTGCAAGATCCACGTGGAAGGCTCATGCATCCTTATGACTCTACTTTTCTTTATAGCTCCTGGGAATGTATTGGGTAGACACTTGGCACCATCCCGGGCTTGCTACTTTACTCCTTTCGGTGAGTAAAGGACTCATGGTATATAAATGTGAAAACCATCCCTCAGGTGGGACCCCTTTATTGACTCCACATGTCATCCTGTAGGATTTTGAGACTTCATCCTGTTGTATATATCTACCAACCGGGTAAATATAGACAACGACACAAGGAAAATATCTTCGGAGAGGTTTAAAAACCTGACACAAGGAAAACATGCCAGAGAGGTTCAAAAACATGACACAAGGAAAATATGCCGGAGAGGTTCAAAAACCCAACACAAGGAAAATATGTCGGAGAGGTTTAAAAACCTAACACAAGGAAAATATGCTAGAGAGGTTCAAAAACCCGACATAAGGAAAATATGCCGAGATAGGTTCAAAAACATGACACAAGGAAAATATGCCGGAGAGGTTCAAAAACCCGACACAAGGAAAATATGTTGGAGAGGTTCAAAAACCTGACACAAAGGATTTCGGGTTTCAGGTTTCGGGAAACATGAGACATGAAGCATGAAAATTGCAAGGCATGTCCCGATGCTTGAGAGTTCCACAAACCCAAAACACTACCTAGGAAAATCAGGTTTTGGAGTCGGGAAAGCATGGGGCGAAAACATGTCGAGCCACCTTCTAAACTCGATGCATATGCATGTCCAATTTCTGAACCTAAAACAAAGGAAATATTGGAAATAGCAATGGAAGTGGGTTTTGGGAAAACAAAAGCATCAAACACATGTTGATCCATCCTCCAAACCTGATGCAAATGTAGAAGAGAACCCTAAACCCGACAGGAAGAAGACCCTGACGCGGGAAATATTCATATGGCCATAACTTTTCACAGGGAGCTCAGATTCACGCAAGGTTGGACTTTTTGGAAAGATTACAAGGTCCTATATCTAACTACAAATAGATATATTTAATTGGGTGAGAAAAATTTCTTCAAAAATGTAAAATATAGTTCACCATATTTTGGGTTTTCCAGGGTTCTCACCTACTTCCATAATGAAATGCATTAAATAGAACTTGGAGGTGGTTGGGGTAGATTTCAAATTCCTCTCTTCTCCCTATATTTTTCTCCCTATAAATTTTGAGGGGCTTCTTTCTAAATGTTGGACATTCTTTTTTTCCCCTCCCTTCTTCTCTTTGGCGGGTGAATTTGTGGAATCGAGAACCTCCCATTCAAAGCTCGTAATGCAACTTTGCCTCTTGGAATTTTTAGTGTATTGTATCAATATTTGGAGCAAGTAATGCATGTATATGGATGATTCTAAACCCTCTCGGTGTTCATTTGCATCCTCCGATATTTCACTTTGCAAATTTGGTTATCATGTGCATGATCTTGCATTGCATTTTTATGGTTTGTGTTTATTTCGGGATAGGTATTCTTCATTCCTCGATGCATCACCTTTGTTAGTTTAGGTTTTTTTTATGCATATTCTTACCCTATCTCCTTGGCAAGTTAGATTAGGTTTTGAGTAAACCCTCTACATTTTTATGTGTGCATCTTAACAGAGGAATAGGAACCGGCCTTTATCCGGAGAGCTTTCCCGATTCACAAGGTCCCGCACTTGGGAAAAGCTCCATGTTATGCAATCACACTGAGAGTCTCAACCCATTGAGTTGTAGACATTTAGGGGTGCTATGATTTTCCATCAACAGTCCCCTCCTTTGACTTCTAAAGTTGCACCTACTTGACTCTTGGCATAGTCACGTGTCTTTCTCGGATGTTTTTATGATTTTGTTAAGTCCCCTTTTTTATTTTGAAAAAGATTCAACTTCAAATAGACTTTAAAAACTAAAGAAACTTCCTAGCTATGGAAATTAAAATAACATATCCTATTAGGATACCCAATCTGGAAGGATTGTTGGCTGATCTAACTAAAGTTGTAGTTCTTATATTCCTAAAGGATCCTACCAAATCGAGTGAGGTGTGTGGATTTTTGGTCATACAAGATATTACAGAAGTTTAATAAATGATATGCCAAATTCGCTGCATCGTTGGAGGAGTTACTAAAAGGTAAAGGTACCTTCTACTAGGGGAAAATTTAGTAGCTCACATTCGAGACATTAAAGGAGAAACTTACTACCATGCCTATCCTGCATTTTCCTTCATGGGACCAACCATTTCATGCTTATGTGGATGGCTCGACATGACCATTGGCATAGTACTAGCTCAACCTAGAAAAGGTATTATAGATCATCCTATTTGTTTTGGTATTAGAAAGGCGACTCATGCGAACAAAACTACACAACTACAAAGCATAAATATTTTTCAATGATCTATGTGCTACATAAATTTAGACAATACCTATTAGCTACACCATTTATCTTTTATATAGATCAAATGACATTGAAGTATCTAGTAAACAAGCTGTTTTATAGGGGAACATATGTAGATGGGTACTATTATTTCAAGAAATGTATTTCATATTTATGGTAAAGCCGGGAAAATTAATTCTAGACCAAACCATCTATCCGAATATAGTCAAGAGAAGAAGCACATGCCATTGAAGATACCATGCATGATGCATAGTTTATAGGTTACATTGAGCGCCATCGAATGGAGGACATTGTTGTCTTTCTATAAACATTTATAACATAAGAAAGAATGAAACCGTTAGAGAAGAAACAACTTGCTATACACGCGACACCCTATATGTTGATTTAGCGGTGACATGTACAAATTAGGTTAGGATGAAGTATTATCCTTGTGTATTGGAACATGAGCACCTAGATATTATGGAAGAATATCATGGTGGTATTGTAGTTGGCCACTATATAGGTGACATTACTACTTGCAAGATTATACTCGCTAGATTATGGTAGGAGACATTGTATAAATATTGTAAGGATTATTGCAAGGCTTGTGATCACTGTCAGCATCTAGGGTAGCTAGGTCAATGAGACAAAATGCCTCTAAGGCCTATTACTAGTGTAGGCCATTTGAGAAGTGGGATACAATATTTTAGGGTCCAATTTCACTAGCCACTCACGGAATAGATCACGCTCTATCATCACTTACATAGGATATCGACAAGGTGGGAAGAATCAACTCCTATAAAGGATTATACAATGGCTACAATAGCTAGGTTTCTATGGGAGAATATTATTACAAGGTATGGATGTCTTTTAAGGTTGAACAGTGATAGGGGCACACACTTTATGAATGAGATAGTTGGAATTTTATTGGATGAATTCATGATCGCACACCATAAGACTACACCATCTCATCCTCGGGAAAATGGAACTGCTCAGGGCATTCAACAAAATTTTGAGCTAGACATTGACAAAAATATATGATGTTGGAAGAAATGATTGTGATGATAAAGTATATGTAGTAATTTGGGCATATCAAACAACATATAAAAGGTTGAACAAAGCCACACCATTTCAGTTAGTATTTGGCGTAGAAGTAGTTCTTCCTATGGAATTCATGTTACCTTGTTTGCGTATTACATGCATTGGAGGTCTAGTTGATGAAAGGAATGATAACCAGATCATACCATCCAAGAACTAAAATTCTAATCAAACACCATGATTAATAAGATGAAAGCAATTCACCAGAATAACTTTACATAAAACCTTTGCAAAAAAATGAGAAACAATATCATATATTATTATGGAACTCAATGCAATACATTGAGAATGGGCCTTGCTTAAATAGGCAAGGAATAACAATCTAAGAACTAGTCAAGGTCATAGATCAAGCCATAAATCAAGGAAATAACTAGTCATTAAAGAACTATTCAAGACCATAGATTTAGGAGAGAACTAGACATCAAGGATCTAGTCAATACCATAGATCAAGGAAAGAATTATACCTAACAACTAGATAATATCTCCTAATATATAAATAAGATAAAAGAAATATCCACACACATAAGTGGGTGAGGATAAATACAATAAAGGTAAATAAAGTACCTAGGTGAACATGAGCTAAGGTAAATACCTACTCTAACACCCCCTCAAGTGAAGCTAGGGGCCAAAATAGAAGTGACATGTCCATAGTATGAGTCCCGACAACTAGGCCTGATGAGGTACTCATGTACAATAACTGGGAAAAAGGGACACCACAAGGTACCTAAAACTAGTAACAACAAAGTAAAGAGAGTAAATACCCGCTCCAATGCATCCCAATAAGCTTGGCTCAAAAACTCATACAATGCTGAAGAAGTTTTGTGTGCACCATGGTCTAAATCCACTTCTCGAGCAAAAACTCAAAAACAACTGACACTGGGTTTCACCAAAATAGCTCCATACAAGGAGACTGTCAACGAAGTGATGTCAAAAGTGTAAAAAAACACCAAACATAATTTGATCAACTATTACAAATAGGTGTTCCACGATCTGAGAACAATAACCAAAGCAACAAGGTAAGGACACAAAGCTCCAGAGTGTCACAATCCAAGAAAAGCCAAGGTAACAAGGCAAGGACATGAAACTTGAAGAAGCGGGATCAGATCAACACCGCACCCTTCCATCTTCTTGAATGGGTGGAGTGATGCTACAAATCTGTATGAGTTGTCAAAACAACTACTCGAACACTAAAAAAATAACACTTTGGCTCCACCAAAATAACTCCCCCACAAGAGAGACCGTAAACATGCCAAAAGTGTCGAAAGTATAGATATAAAATCTCTCAACTAAAAGAGAGATACACTACACCTGCTAAAGAAAAATTCTCAAAACAAGAGCATCACAATGCATAAGGTATATAAAGTGGAGAAAGAGGTTGAATGGTGGAGTATCCATACCCGTGTAGATTCCTCTCAATGAATTCCTATGTCACCACCATGAGTGATCGATATCCACCCCACATCAACACGGATGGATGAAGAAGATGCTGCATATGACTTGGTGTAAAATGCACAATGGGTGCATGTAAAAGAACATCGAGAATGTGTGTTAGGTTGATCATATCGGCAGGTTGAAATATCAGGTTTCTCAAGCCTGAGTGAAGGTGCAAAAATCATGTGTTGCTCATGATCCTCAGAAAGAGTCGAGTGAACATAAAAAATATATTTTTCAATGTGTGATCCTAATGAAGTATCTTCTTGAAAACCAATATCATGATGAGAATTCCACTTAACATGTGGAATAGAGGAAACAATACCACGTGAATGTTTGTCAATGACTTCGCTAGTGAGACCCATAGAGCGGAGCATGTGAGAGAATGAAGTTGTATGCTTCTTAAAAAAGCCATGCAACTAAGTAGAAGTAGGATACACAACATGTGGTACTTGTACTTGAGGCACGAGTTGGAAGAGCATGTAGTAATAAGCCTCACGGGTTTAGAAGCATCAAAAGTAGGTTCGGGCTCAAAGAATGGTAGATCAATGTCAATGGGCATAAGAGAAACTCTACAAGTAGACTAGGAGCATGGATATGGTTTTCCGCAATATGATGGTGATGTTGTAGGCTAGCAAGTTTGTTCAGGGGAATGTATTATTGTATCCCTATCATGAATGAGTGATTGTAGAAGAGAATTTCAATTCTTGAGCGATCTATTTTCTTCAAAAATTATACAATATCCTCTTGAAGTCCACATACTTCATAAAAAAGCATATCATTCTCAAAATGCATGATAGGTACAAACTACAACTCCTGGAAGTTTAGGACGTCGGGCTTAGCCGAAATTACGTCCATAATTGATTACAACACTCCTTCATATTTGGCACTTTATAATTATAGTGAAATTATCAAAATAAGTATTTCTAATGGAAATATCATGAAAAAACAAGCACTTTCACAAAAACAGCACTCAAATCCGAGTTACCGATCAAAAGTTACAAGCTTTTTAATAATTTACTCTATTATTTATTTTAGTTGCCACTAAAACAAAAAAATTGTTGTTGCCTTCACCACACAAATAAAATTAAAGGGGGCTGAAGTTAAGCACCTACTAGTAGGAATCACAATCTTTAAGCCCTCATATGACCATTCCATATGACTAGGGGCTAAGGATTTTAATGGGTGTTTGCATAACTTACTATTCTAGGGGTGTCGTGTGTTTTCAAGAAAGTCACATAACCCTGCTAGAAAAGGAAAGATCTGAAAACCTTCCTATGCGTAAACCGAGATAGATTCGCTGCAATAGAAAATTGCCCTGTGCAAATCTCGAGAAATCCAACTAGCCTAAAAAATAATCCCACATTTTTTTCTTCGTGGCATGAATCCCGAGGTAGACCGGTGTGCTTCCCTGCAACAATGAAAAAAACCTAGAAAACGACTACCTCCAAAAATGGTCGAGTTTACAGTCAATCTTAGGGTTTTCCCACCTTCTAGATCTAATGAAAGCCTCCATTTTGCATTAAAATGCATGTATCACCAAAATACAACCAAATCCCAAATATATGAATATATAATGAATTTATTTGCGAAATAAAACTTACAGATGGATGTCAACAATAATGTCTAACTCAGATACCATGAAAGGAACATTAACCAGATCATACGAAGCCAAGAACATAGATTCTAATCAAACACCATGATCAATAAGATGAAAGCAATTTTCCTGAATAACTTTACATAAAACTTTTGCAAACAAATGAGAAACAATATCATATATTATTATGAAACTCAATATAATACACTGAGAATGGGCCTTTCTTAAATAGGAAAGGAATAACAATCTAAGAACTAGTCAAGGTTGTAGATCGAACCATAAATCAAGGAAATAACTAGTCATCAAAGAACTAGTCAAGACCATAGATTTAGGAGAGAATTATACATCAAGGATCTAGTCAATACCAATGATCAAGGAAAGAACTATACCTAACAACTAGATAATATCTCCTAATATCTAAATAAGATAAAAGAAATATCCACACACATAAGTTGGTAAGGATAAATACAATAAAGGTAAATAAAGTACCTAGGTGAAGATGAGCTAAGGTAAATACCTACTCGAACAGTGATGAGTAAGAATTATAAGAATGGAATGAAAATTTAATCAAGTAGGATGAGAGATAAGCCATAACATGTTGGAGTAAAAAAAGACAAGGCCAGGGAAGAAAGCATGGCATGATAGGCACATCATGTTTAAAAAGCTTGAGATAGGACAGATGGTACTCCTTTATGATTCTAAATTTTTGTGACATTTCGGTAAACTCAAATTACATTGGTTGGGGCTGTATTTTATCACTCACATACTTGAAACATGGCTTTTCAATTAGAAACACTTGATGGAATACAATTACTTGGTTACTTCAACGGGAGTAGGCTGAAGCCCTAATATAAATAAGTCTTCTTGGTGTTTGTAATAAGGCAATTTTTCCATTTAGATTAGGTTTTCAATTCTACATTTCCTTAATGTGTTTCCTTCTTTGTCACTATGATTTGTCAATTTAGCAGGTGTTTTTGTATAATAAGTGTGTTTATGTGCTAGAAGATAATTACTATTTGGATCATTTTAATGTGCATAGGATTTCACATAACCTTAGTGTGTGGTGGTTATTGATATCCATGTACAAGACTGATGAAAATAAGTACACATGAAAGGAACTAACTACTACGGGTGTTATTCAAGTTGGAAAATTGAAATAAAAAAATTGCTTCTGGAAATGAGGACCATAGATGGAGATGAATGAATAAATAAGTATAATGTGAGGTAAGCAATGGCCGTGAGGACTAACAGTGTAAGGAAAAATGATGAGGTACTCAGGCACATGGAATCACGCTGAAGAGAAGTATACAACCAAAAAGTAGGAGGGTGTGCTAGAAGGTTATAACTTGGGCACAAAGATGTACCCTGTAAAAGAAACAAAAATGTTCGATTAATGAGAGGATTGTTGGTAAGTGGAGGAACAATAAATGCACTAAAAAATTTTAAATTCTATATAAGGAAGGGATGAGAGTTCATTTTTACCATTGCAATTGAGAGAATTTGAAAATGGTTAAGTGTAAAGTCGAGCAATCATGTTGAGGTGTGAAGAGTTTGAAACCAGACACGGAGAGAAGGTTTGTGTGAAGGAAAAGATTATGTTCCCATAGGTGAAGGGTTTGAGTGAAGAAGACGTGTTATAAATAAGCCAGGGCATGGAGATTTGAACTATGGTTTCAACACAAAGGGAAGAGAAGAGAGATTTTTTTAGATGGCCCAAGAAAGAACCCAAAACATGAGTAAAATGGAAGAATAAGGTCTAAGTCAAAGAATAAATTGCTCCCAAGAGTAATTTCTAGAAATGCAAAAGATATCTAGATGGTGTGATTGTGGGACAACAATGGGATTCCCACATCTTTCAATGTAAAATCAGTGATTACAACCATCAAACATCGGATAATAAGAAGGAGCTTGATGTGTTGTTGAGCACAAAAATGAACAAGTGCACAACAGAAGATATGCCAGTGTACAATGATGTTGGTGAGAAGTTACTAAAGTAGATTGGAGTCTACTAGTTGTATAAGCTGCCATACTTTGGGAAGTATGAACCATTGTATCAATGGTTGATGAGCAGAGTCTATGAGGACTTCTTCTACTTTGTCGGAGGGTTAGAATCACAGCTACTTTGATTTCAATAGTGACAGGACTAAGGGCCTCAGGAATGGAGTTAGAGAGTAATTTAACTGATAAAGACTGCAATCTTGGAGACAAGGAAGGAGTTGGGTTATACTAATGGTCTGCGTGTGGCATGCATATTGAAAAATTGAAGAAGTACCCGAGTAGTGTAGACAATGCTACACATATTGTGACAAAGCTAAATGACCAAGAAAGATGGTCGCAGGTAAACACAATGTGGTTGCATGTTGTAAAGAAGATGTATCAACGATTGGTCTATAATATCATGGATCACATAGTAAAGGCAATGATTAAATAAGTGTGGACAAGTGACATAATAATTTTTGGCACTATTTTATTGACTTTGGTGTTTATGGAGATTGGAGTGCCCGATGGGCCAAAGGAGAAGATTTGGGAGTACCCCATGGAACACAAGTTACATGCAAAAATATTTGGAAATTACTTGTGTGATGGATCAATGAGTGGACCATTCAAGCAGAGGGTGTAGAAGTGGTATGATAGACTCCACACATCATTCGAAGAAAAGTGGTGCATAACCAATGAATTGCCTTCGGTGGTGAGTAAGGCAAAGATAATTTTTAGTCTACCAAATTTTTTTCATTGTGATATTTGTGATGAAGAATGAGGCTAGGATCCCATGGTGAAAACTATCATATACCTTCACAAAAAGATATTTTAAGGCATCAATTCACTAGTTTTTTAGATGCGTAGCACCTAACCTTCAATGCAGAAAAGTTAGATTGCAACTACCACACTCGAGAAAGAAATATGTACATCCGGGGTGGAATTCCTACATTAAGAGGCTTCTCTCAGATATTATAAGCATGAATCCTATAATCTTGGTAGTTGGGGACACCCAAGTAGTGCTTGTGTACCTTCATCTCAAGCCCAAGTGGTGAAAACTAAGTATGTGGAGAATTATTTCTTGTTCTTAGTGCCACCAAAAGGTAAGTATACAATGGAAAATGTTCCAACACTTAAGCCCACAGAGACAATACAAGTAGACAATGAAGAAGAGGAGCATGAAGATAGTGGTGGTTTGGAGAATAGAGGAAGAAGAAAACCTCTAAATAGGGAAGCAGTTGAGGGCACAATTACTCCACCCCAACCACAAGACAAAGATGATGAGGAATTGAATGCATTCTACGGAGAGTGCCATTTAAAAAGAGTATTTAGGAGAAAAAGGACCCATAGTGCTACTCCATAATCAGGTTACGAGATCACCTCAAATATCTCCACAAAAGGAGACAACTGATAAAATAAGAAAGAAGTTTAAGTTGAATGAGGAGGTGGAAGAGTCTAAGGAAAGTGCACCCAACTCCCTACACCCTCCAGAGAATGTGGAAGAACCAAGGGATGAAGATGTGAAGGATGGGGAAGAAGGAGAAAAAGTGGCAAATGAGACAACAACTAAGACTGCTTAGGGTATAACAGAATAAGTTCCAAATCTTGAAGCTCAAATTCCTAAGGGGCCAAGAATGAAAAGAACAAGTGGAGAATATGTTCCACTAGTCATGCGTTACACCGAGGACACATGTAAAATTGTCTATGCCTATTTTCAAAGCATAATGACACAAAAAGAGTTGTATGGTTGGGAGTTTATGGATGAATATATGGCAACCATGCACACAAGAAAGAAACTATTGTGGTTGATGCACACACACATGGATGAACTAGAATTTTATGTATTTGAAGAGTCATGTGTATCAAGGAGGTTTAAGAAGACACCTCAGGCCAGCCACATAACAATAAAGCCTACTATTATGTTAGATGAACAAGTAAGCAATGTTTTGGTAAAGGTTTCAACAGAGGTTGCATTGTGAAATATGGATCAGGCTGCAACAATTAGGGCGCTATGAGAAGAACTCAAAACAAAGGATACAAAAATAGCGTGCCTAATGAAAGAGAAATACTTGGCACGCAGAAGAAGAAAACTATTTTCATTAGCATGGAAAATTAGGTTGGGGACACTATCATGAAATTAAAGCCACACTTAGAGCTAAAGGTACCCAAAACATTTCCTTTGGAAATGCATTATGTAAGTACCTTGGTGGACTTAGTGCTTGAAGATAAACCTTTGTGCATGTTAGCATAGGAAGTAGAGAGGGAAAAGGCTTTGGTGATGAGAAATATTACATCGTATGAGGGTTTTCTTCATAGCTTGTGACAGAACTGAAAAAAATTAGATCAAGCACTAAATATTTATACAGCCCCATAAGCGATTATAAGAACGATGACCAATTTTGGAAGAAAATGAAGTCCTCAAGGCTATGAAAGATGATCCCTTAGGCTACGTAGAAATATTAGCACTTGTAAAGAAAAACATAAGGCCCTTACAACAACATAAGAACCACACAAGGAGAGGTTGGATAAGCTTGGGAAAATCATCACGTAAAAGAAGGACTTGTTAGAAGGAAAATGATTTCCATGTCCAACATTGTGTTAGTCTTGCGAGAATCGAAAGGAGAAATTAAAAAAAAAATGTTGGAGTCAATTATAGTGGATATACCAGAAAAGGTAGAGGCCACACTCAATGATTGGTAGAATTTAGAGGCAAAAATAAAAGAAGAATATCCAAAATTGATTCTTTAGGTTGAAGCGAGAAGATGTTGCGGGGTAAAATTTTCTTTTATTCATTAAAATTATTTCTATCTCTTTTTCACATTCTTTGATTCATTTTTAAAATATCCTTTTTGGGGTGGCAATGCGACTAGTATGGGGTAATGTTGATTAGTTAAAGTATGGCATTTAGCAAAGAACATATAGAAGGTTTGCGTAGAAGAGTAGAGTGCATTGAAAAGTGCAGGAGGATCAGGGAAGGAATCACGTGTGAAGAAGAGAGATAGATTTGGGACTTAGCCATTTTCACGATGAGGATCTATTTTTTGAAATGGTATGCGTAACACACAAATTGGTTAAAGTCTTGCATGACACACATTGACTAGTTTTGGAGGATTGGATACGAAACACTTTGCATGGATGCAGGATAAACATAGAATTGTGAATTGATAGTTGACTAAGAGAGATCTCTTGTTAGCATTATTCCATGTAATCCTATTATTGTAAAGGTGCATGGATAATAATAGCATGTAACCTATTTAAAGGATTAGATAAGTAGTGAAGGGAAATTATCCACCCTTATAAATATGTAGTGAAATGTGTAGCATAGGGGCATGTGAGAAATGAGTTATTGTGAGGTTATGCTACCAAATTTGATGCGCACATGAGCATATACTACTACATTCTTGTAAGGAAGATTCTATGTATTATTCTATTTAATATAATAGAGGTTATTGGTTAAATCAAGGTGTTAATCATAGTTATTTTTATTGTTTCATGAATGATTTCACTATGGTTATTATTTTATTTATGATAATTTAGAGATCTAGATCTGAATATGTCCTATAGAATGTTATATTAGTTATGGATCTGAATTCTTCAAGTGCTCATCATGCTAACATCCTACAACAAAAACCCTAAAGAGGGTCCTGGTGCCTTTGCATGTTTTAGGCTGGGTAATAAATCTAGGCTGAGTGATGTGCCAACATGATTGGACTTTTACTAAATAATTATAGGCTACATCAACACTTGAAAATCACATTAGTATATTTCTTATGTCCATAATGAGGGTAACATAGTGACTAAGTTGGCTGGAGGAAAAATTCACATTAATCGGGAGAATGGTTTTCAAATTTGGCTTACGTTGTCATGGGAAAATTTCTAAGTTTTTTATACAACACATTTTGCATGACAAAAATTGTCTCTCAGTATAGGGACTTTTGATGGATTAAACATAGTGATGATAGGACAAACAAGAAATCCAAAATATCAAGATGCTATGTGGATCAGTGCCTTATCCATTATGCTATAGAGTAATCATTTAAACACACTACCACAAGAAAGGAAAAAGAAATGAAACAGTCACACAAAAAAGGGAAACACACCATACAAAAATAAATAGGGAGCACATAACCTAATATCACATATGGTACATGTGGGGGACAACCCATTTTCATTATAACACTTATATCCTCAGATGTTACCCATGAATGGGTAACATTGGGTGATAAATTTCCACAAATCCATTGATTGGTTCAAGGAAGTAGCCTCCCTTCCTCAACTTCTTGTGAAATCTAGGTTCTTTCATGGATTTATGTATACTTGGGAGGAGTGATCCTACATAATTTATCATATGTTTAGAAATTTTTTCACAAAGTATATTGTTCTTACTATCTTGAAAATTGGATTGTAAATTTTCTTCTCTATTCATCCACATTGTTGATTTCTAATTTTGCATTTCACTACTGCCCCAAGGCTAATTTTTTACTATATTTCTTAAATTATCAAATAATTTCACTTTCCCATGTTCATGCTTATTGAAAATATTTTCATGAGGAGGACTAAGTTCATCCTTCTATTCTATTTCATCATGAGATATTTGATCATCAAATGAAGAATCAAACATAGCTTCATAACTATCTTGCATAGCCATGACATGTGCCAAGATATCAAGAATCAGCTTTGGATCTTCCATTTATTCTACAAATTTCAATATTTATCAAACATAATCCTTCAAATTTGTCACAAGGTCATCTTCACATTCATTATGAGAATCTTTGTTTTGAAATTCAAGGATATAATTTGGAGAAATTTAATCATCATCCTAAATTTAATTGAATTTCCATACTTATTTTTGTGGGAAGTCTCATCTCTTAAGGACTGAAAACTCTTTATTTCAACTTTTTTATTATAGAGAGAATTTTATTTTTAAATGGAAAAGAGAAAACTTCACTTTCATCATCACATCCATTAACCAATCTCTCACAAGATATATCTGATTTTTCATCTTGATTTGTTTTATCATGAATTTTTTTTGAATTAGCTGAGGAGTTATATTAGATTCATACTTCTCTTGTAATTCCATGGCTTGCATTAGAAATTCAAGACTAGGATGAGGATCTTTTGTTTCATCTGCAACTCTAAGAATTTCTTCCAAAGATTCCAATTTATAATTTCTCAAAGGGTCATTCCAAGTAGGAATATCTTCCCTATAAATGAAATATTCAAGATAATATTATTCTTCAAATGGAAATGTGAACACATCTTCATCATTAAAAAATACATTCACTGATTTTCAATTTAGAATTTCTCAAGAATCAATTCATCCTCTTCATGAACTGCATCATCTGTAGATTCTAGAATGTCCTATTGTAATTCAAAAAAATTCCACTCTTCATCATTATCAATACCCTAGTAGAAAGGAATGTTTGGTATTATCAAGATAGGAATTTCATCCTCCTCTTTGGATGTTATGAAATAATTTTTATTCTTGTTGTTCTGTATAATATATTAGATTTTGGATCTCTTGACATTTTTAGTGTGCATTTCATCTTTTTAACAAAAATTAATTTTTCCATTTGTACCCTAACCAGAATGGTTACAAAAGACCAATTAATTTTAATTTTTCATCCCAAGTCTTAGAAAAAAATTTACTTAGTAACATTATGAATGAAGCCGGAATATTTTTGACCAAAATATTCAACAATATCTTCTTGTCTAGAAATTTAGTGAGACCAACCTCTACATTCTTGATCTTCCCAAAAAGTGGGAATTCCATGTACTCCATAGAGAAACAAGATCCATTTTCCTATGTCAAGGTAATTCTAAGATCACTGGAAACTTTTATGGGCATCATATTATTAGAAGCTCCTGAATCTATAATGAAATTGTTCAACTGATATCCTCCAATGAGAAGGGAGAGATAGAATGGATTAAGCTTATCAATCTTGGATGAACTCAAAGAAATCATATTATGGGATGAGGGATTAGGTGAATTTGGTAGTATTCCATTGGAACTATGAATTAAAGTGTTGGGATTTTAACTAATACCTTTGATATTGCAAAAATATTCTTAAATTATTTCGTAAGTCCACAGATATTTAGATTAAGAAATATGCACTTTTACTTGTTTACATGTTCAATGATATAAAAAGAGTAGATATTTGGGGAAAAAGGATGGTTTTGAAGGTGTAATACAAGGTTTTTAATGAGTATATTTTGCAGAAATGGAATTAGAAAAATAAGGATCATTGGGAGACTTTCTTAGAGTAGCATATTTCTTGTTTGTTATGAGATGTAGCTTCTATCTATGCAGTCTCTGTGGAATTTGGAAGTGGAGATCCTATCTTTATTATTTTATTTTATAGAGTCTCCATAGGATGATTTTCAACATTCTTCTTTTTTGGCATATTGGTGGATCAACTTCCTTTCGAGATTGGGAGTATGTGAAAACTTCATATGATAATCTAGGTGCATCATCATCATCTTTTCTTCACATATTGAATATTCAATAAATATAAATTTGTGCATCATTCTCCACTTATTCAACATATAGGAAATTTTTGTCCTCACTTTCTTTTCAAGTTCTTCTTCATCTTCTTTGAGTTCCAAAAATTACATTGACTGGTAGAGATTTTAAGGCAAGTCTTTGGGGTGCTCTGTAATCTGATTTTTGTGGGAAGTTTGTTGATCAACCTCCTTCTTCAACAATGTCAAGTCATTAGCCAATTTTTTCAATAATGAATCAGCCCTCTCATCTTTGGAATTTGGTTCCTTATCCTTTATTGAAGGATACCTGATCTCCCATGATAATATGAGGTCATCTTACACTTTAATGGAAATTTATTGACCTTTTTCCGAATAACTTGGTTGAACTCTTCGTAGAGAGAACTCACTTCAAGCATTTGGACATTCATGAAGAAACTTTTCAAATTATTTGTAGTAGGAAAAGCAATGGTAGGAATCATGTTGATCAATTGTTTAAGTTTTCCATGAAGTATAACATGGATTTTTGTGGTTCTTTATTCATTTCATAAATTAGGCAAGGAGAGCATGAGCATATTCTACTAGATTAAATCTAGCTTCAATTTAGCCTTCATTTGATCCCAGCCTATAATGGAAATGTATGCACATAATTTTGCATGGTGCAACATTATCGAACAATTAAATCCCCAATGATGAAAAATATATTTCCAATGATGTTCAAGTATAATTTCTCATTTGCAGCATACCTTTGTAGCCTAGTTTGCTTCACTTTTCAATTTTCATGATTTTCCCACTTTCCTTTATCATTTTTCAAGATTTTCCTTAACTTTTAGGCTTTAAGTTATGGAACTGGGCCCTGATAAACTTACGTAACCACCCTGGAAGTTGCGTAACCACCTCGACAATTATGTAACCACCGGTCTTCCTAAGAGTTGTTTATAAAAACACAGTGGTGGTTGCACAAGCTTCATTCTAAAAATACTTGGTGGTCCCATGTATATTTGATGAGCCTTTTCTAGCGTATTTTGCACACGTGTCACTATACACACCCAAAATTACATATGCTACATTATCATAAAATGGTTACAAAAGGTCCCCAATGATGATTCATATCCTTTCGAAGGTGTTTGAGTTCCTAAACCCATTTACAATATATATTTATAGCCTAGACATCCCTACTTAGCCTTTACATGCTTTCTTCTAGCTTCCCACTTCTTTTATGCATTTTTGGACCTTCAGTTTCAACACCGCCACCTAGGCTTGGGCAGCATTTTTGTTTTTTTCACCCTTCTTAGGTGGTAATTTCATATTTGTCGTACTACTTTGGTGGTAGTTTCGTGATTGTCACCCAAAATTAGGTGGTGGTTTCATGTTTATCACCTAGTCTTGGGCGGTGGTTTCATGTTTGTCACCCTACGCAGGGCAGTAGTTATGCATGATTTTTTCAAAACCTTCATGCATTAATTAAACATGTGTGACTTTAGTTAACTTCCATTTTTAGACACGTTTATTACCCATTTTAGATGATTCGAAGGCCCAATTTCCTTGTGGTAGTATATTCTTGCACTTCTATTTATAATTACATGTTTGAACCCCCACTTCATATGATGATGTGGCTTTCTGCATGACCTAGGTAGTTCCTATATATCCATTTCTTGTGCTCAATAAAAACCAGGAGAATTTTTAATATTTTTGTTATTCCAAAGCATCTACCTTTCTTGCTAGAAATTGCCAAAGCCAATCTCAGTTCAATTGTGCTTGCATTCTTCCACCTACATTGCTTCCCAATATTATAATCCAAGATACTAAAACTATTGCACTTTTCATCTTCTTTTTTGTTGCATTCCCACCCATTGGACTCATGTGGACACAAAAATTGAAAGAATAAACTAAGGGGATGAATATTCACATAACCATATTTGTCATTGTTCTTACATATCCAGGTTGGAGGTGTTGTTTATGCCTTCATTGATGTTTATTGTTAATTTTGCATTTATCAATCCAAATCCATATCAAATACAGTAGAGAAATCATTTCATTGTTTCAATTATCAAGAAATTACATAGATCATATCACATTAGAAATTTTTCTCTTCAATATTATTAGGGAAGTTGTAGGAAATAATAGCTTTGTTGAAGCTGTGATTTAATCTTTACCTCTCGAGGCATGATTGAGGGATTTTTAGAAATATTTAATTGATTAATTAATTTAGGTTTAATTCACAAATGAACAATCAAATAGCCATATCTAGCTTCTTGGTTTTTTAGGTTTTATTTGTTTAGGGTAAAAGCAATTGTTGTTTGTAATTATGATGTTTCCATTTTGTTCATTTATTAGGTTAGTTTCCTTTCACCAATAGCATATATTCTTAGTTTTATTTTAGCTAATTTGGAAACTTCAGACTAGTTTAACATTGAGAATTGGTTAGATAAACCATAGGGAATTTACACCACCCGTTCATAGCCTCTAAATCTTCCCTTTGCCAACTCGGCTACTAGGAGATCACACTACCGGATCTTAGTATCCTCCTATAGTTAGCCACACAAATTTCCACATTGGATACCCCGACATGACCTCAAGGGCTTAGTGCAATTGAAGGTTTCATGTCAATTTTCATCCATATAGTCACCTTCTTCAAACTCATTTTTAGCACATGTTTCTTGACCAAATTGGTTGTTCTTGAGCTTGTTAGATGCATAGAAACCTCTCCTTCCTAACTTACTATTAATAGTGAGTTAATTTCCCCTTATTTGATTCATTTGGATTTTATTTGATGCCAAGTTGGATAGACCACTTCCCTTAAAAATTCTATAAGAACCAAGCTTCTTCCCAAAGTATTGGTTAGATTTTCTCGATCTGATTTCACAATGTTATGTTCTCAAAATCCCACCAAGAAGTACACAAGCAAACCCATTCTTTTTCCTTATTTCTCTCTTTCTCACATTTTAACCATATTACTTTGAAACCATCCATTTCCATTATTCTCCCATTCATTCTGCAAAATTTTCCATCATATTTCTCTAGACACATTAAACACTCATTGGAAAAGAACATGAGGGGACATCAAAAAAGCATTGTCGATTAGATTTGTCTTTGTACAACATTTCTAGGTTTGTGTGTATTTAAATTCCTACAATTTTAATTTTTTATTTTGAATATATTTAAAGCTTTAGTCTATTAAAAATATTCTTTTATAAAGATTCAATTGCAATACTAGTTATAGTAAATTGCATTCTCAAAGATTCCATTAATGATTTCCTTCCAACTTATCCATGTGGGTTTTCCTAGGAAGAATTTGGAGGAAGTTCTTGCCATAGTGTGTTATTAGTTTCTTCATAGTTTATTTACCCATCACTTCATATTTCTTCATTATAAATCTTTTCTTTTATCGAGGAAGCTTTAGGGGAAGTATTGCTTCTTAGAAGATTTTCATTCTTCCCATGATTCTGAGGTAGAATTAGAAGAAGTTGCATCCACAATTACAAATAGGAAAAATCATTTGTTTTATTATATTACATAAATATAGCACACAAAAGAAATAGCCACATCCATCTATTTCATTGTGTATCTTATTTTTGTTTAGAGTAGAGGTAATTTCATTTAATTAGAAGAAATTATTTTGTCTATGCATATTTATTTTATTTTCTAGTAAACATAAAAAGACAAAAAACATTAGATTAAATTAATTACTTTGATTTTATTTGTGTTATTCCCTTTTGTTTAAAATCATTGAAAAATATAAAAAAAAATAGATTAGCTTTCATTTTTTAATTAGGAATATAAAATTATTTAAAAGGAATTAACATAACTCCTTACATATCCTTAGTTGGCCTAGGCATCTAAAACATTAACATTTCCCTCTTGTGGATTCCTTATGATATTTTTTCTTTGTGTTAGTATTTAAAATATCCCACATGACCATTCAAGGCCCTAGGAAACATAGACATTTAGTGTTCTATCCATGAGTGCGTCAACCAAATCTAACTTTGTAGCTAACAGGACATGGATCAATGTCTCGACTTCTCATTTTCCAAACCACCCTTCTTCCACCTGTTATTATCTCACAATTGAAGGCTTTGAATGTCAAAGTGGAAAACACTTACTTGTTATCACATATGTTTAGCCTAGTTAAGATTACATTTTGCAATTCACCCATTCATCCTACCCACATGTTTCCTCTCACACCTCCATGACCTTTTCTAGAGACATTTACAAGGAAAACATTAAAAATTTCATACGTGTCCGATAACAATTTTAGAGGGTGTTTAGGGACACTAACATTAATGGAATCCTTTATTTTTCTATTCTCCTGATCACTCAATTTTTCCCACCCAAGTTATGCAAGCATTCATTTTCCTAAATGATTAGATTCCCGTAGTTCCCGTAGATGACATTTGATTTCCTTGAATTTTTGTTTATCCATTTCCACATATTTTTCCCATTCACCCAATCTATCCATTCCATAGCCATCTTCCATTTCATATTGGCTGTTTTGGTACGACTGCAGAAGGTCGAGTACATTCTAGAGTCATGTGTTGATTTTAAGACGTACAAAATTGATGAACCCAACGTGAAGGACTAGTTCCTTTTCATTTCCTATGCTTCTTCCTTCTTTAATTTTTCCTTTTCCTATCCCATTATTATACAGGTGTTTATATACCCCCGAATATTTCAGTTCAAGAATATGACAGACCCATCTTGGGTCTTGTTAGAAAATTGATTTACATGCATGTAAATGATGTGTAATATCCAGGGAAAAATTACCTCCTCAATGAAGGCGAGGTTTCCTTTATTGAAAACCAAAACCATATTTACCTCTATAGATTCAAAATTGTATATGGGAATGTTTTGGGACATCAAATGGAAAGAAGCATGAAAAAGGGAAATGGAGTGGCATGAATGAAAGAAATGGATTGAAGGAGCATACAATAGTTATAAATATTTTTCCAAGCATTGGTTAACGATTCTTGAATCCCTAGTAGAGTCACCAAAAACTATTATAGAATGGATTTTCACACATGCAAATGACATGCAATAGTCAAGGGATAAATTCTCTCCTCAATGAAGGTGAGGTTACCTTTATTGAAAACCAAAATTGTGTTTAAATCTTACATGCAAATTTTATCTTTGATCTTATTGTCAAAATTATTAATATGTTGTTCTTGTTCGTAGTGATTAAGCTCTAATATCTACATACTCATGTGTTTTCCCTTTCATTTATTATCATTTATTTGATTCAAACTTTGTTTCATTTGAGTTATTTATTCATTGTTCCTATTCTTCTCTATGCAATATTAGGCTTTATTTTTACGTAACTACTATATGCTCATTCTTTCCATTCTATCTCCATCATTCATACTTATTTCCATTTTATGTCTCAAAACACCCCCACATACAATTTTGAATGTATACATGTAAACATAGTTTTGGTTTTCAATAAAGGCAACGTCACCTTCATTGAGGAGCTACTTTTTACCTTGAATGTTGCATGGAATTTTCATGTGTACAAATCCATTTTCTAACAGGTATTGAGGCATATTATTACCATATGTGTATGTAACAGTCACCCTCACTATGGGGGTGGGTTGATAATTAATCACTTAATTTACCTTCCCCTCACACTCCCCATCAAGGTGCCAACAATGGATCATTAGTTAGAATCTAGGAAATTTATCAACCTATCTATAGTCTTAAACTAGAGTCCTCCCACTAAAATAGCATGACATTTATTGGATAATAAGTGTTATATCCTTGGGTCTTCTCAAGACCTTGAATCAGCATGTAAGCCTATTCTCTCCAATCATATATATTTCCAAATGATGAACTTCTAGCATGCTTCACCCAAATTCATAATAGAGCAATCCTTGGAAAATATGTAAGAGTACACTCTTGTTATTCTTTAGAAAAATAGTTCTACCCCTGCTCCTACAATAAGAAATGTAGCGAAAGAGGGGTGGCCTCCAAAGGATAAATTCATAGCATGACATCACCTGTCTTTTCTTCCTAACCGGACTCGAACATTCCTAAGCCAAAAGAAGCATCATATTTGGGTGATGTAATTTCAACATTGGTGGAAATAATTAGGTAACTATAGCTTTCCCAATCTTCTCATTATACCCATTTTGTAGGACAAGAAAAGGTCCCACACCACCCTCATAATTACACCTATGTGCCCTCTATATCTTCACATCTTTTAGTCCACATGGGTGTTCCTTATCCTAGAGACCTTCATACTAGATAAGGAACATTAGGTATTCTCTCTCACACTCCATACAGATATCCTCCACAAGCATCAATCAAATTACATTCTCAAATTCCATTCCAACTAACATGCGATGTTCCCTAGTTTTCCTACCACTTCATATCAAAACAATGTTCCCGCATACTTTCACATGTATTATAAATCACCATAAGTGGACATGTTTTCCTTTCTCGGTTCGTATTCTTAGCCTAATGGGATGCCTTAAGCTCCCACAAATGCTTAAGTTGTGCCTTATCAACTTTGTTGTTGCAAATCAGTAGCACCCCGGATGTTGATCGATTTATAGTTTGATCATCCTATGCATCCAGTGTGATTGCACAACATTGAATCCTCTCCCCAAGTGTGGGACTTGAAAAATGGAAGAGGAATCTCTAGATTAGAGGCTAGTTTTTCAACTCCTCTAATCAATATATCACTTGCACAATTGTAGAGGTTTAAATTCCTAATTTCTACTCTAAATTCCAAAGGAGACAGAGATAGAGAATGCAAAAAGAGCTAAAACTAATGCTAATAGGTGATGCACCAAAGGAGTGGTGAGAATTTCTCACTACTACAGATTGACACAGTTCATAAAATGCAACAAAACCTCATGCACAAACTGATAAATGTAATGAAGAATCAAAAATTAGTCAAACAACACCAGCAGAGGATGGGATGTCAATCACAGGGCCTGTATTGTTATTTTAACATCAAAATCACTTGCATTACAACACCTGAAAGGAAAAATAATGTTGTAGTTCCTATAAAAGGTCTGTTATTCCACCAAAATCACCTTCAAGGAGAGAAAGGGGACCTTCCATACCCAAAAAATGTTCAACCCTTTGAAAATGAGCCAAATTTGGCTTTTACAGTGCAAGGGATGAACCTAGGAAAAACATGGGAGGAGTTCAACCATTGACCAAAATGCATTCAAAATAGCATGGGAATCCTTATAGGCCCATTCCCTGACATTTTTAACCATGCTGGGAGAGAATGCGAGCCATTCGTCATTAAAAATAGTGGTTGAAATGTCATTTCTGCCCATGACCATGTGCCGAGGTGTTTTTCAATTTTCTCTCTTCAAACTCCATCAAAATTCAAAAATGACCCTAGAATCTTGTAGATAATTTCACTATCTTTCCATTGATATAAAGAAATTGAAAAATTCATCCCTAGATCGAAAGTTATGGCCGTTTGAAATTTTAGGGCCAAACAGGGCCAAATCAGGTCAGTGGGAATTTTTTTTGAATTTTTACCCTTTTTTGCATTTGGGAAAATTTTCCAAAATTTCCCTACACTCCGCCGGTTCAGGTGCCATGTGGCATGTTTCTATTGGATGCGGGCCCATCCTTCTCTATTTTTATTTGTTTCCACCTTTGGAAAATTTCCCCAAAATTCCCACGGCCGGGCCGGTGAGCTGAGGACATGTGGCGAGCACTGATTGGATGCGGGCCTATCCTTTCTTAATTTTCCACGGGTCACTTTGATATTTTCACCTGGAAACATGTCAAAACCCCATTGGATGTGGTTTTGACCTTATTTTTTTGTTAGCTGACACGTGGTGAGATTCTATTGGCTCACAATAAGGGGGCGGGCTTTCCCTTCTGAATTTTCCTTTATTTTTCCCTTTGGGAAAATTTCCCAAATTCTCCCCTTGCTCCACCATTCTAGGACACGTGGCAACATATAATTGGTTGTGGGCCCTTCGCAAGCATTTTCACTCTTACGCAAACACTTTGGGAAAAGATCCCAATTTCCTCCCTCGCTCCGTAGCTCCAACCTCCGGTGACACGTGGCCTGATATGATTGGTCGTCGGGAAACAGGCCAAAAATTCCTTCTTTGAAATTTGGTGAAACACTTAGCCAAACTTCTGACTTTTCCTCTACCCTCCGCTGGTTCAGGTGCCATGTGGCATGTTTCTATTGGGCGCGGGCTCTCCTTCCAAAATTTCCTTGTGCCAACACTTAGCCAAATTTTCCAAATTTCACCCGTGGACACGTGGCAGCTTCCGATTCATCGGCGGGCCTGCGGGGAAAATTTTCCTTTTGAAAATTTTTCCAAAACACTTGGTAAAAAACCAAGTCCTCCTCCGACCCCTGCCACTTCCTGGACACGTGGCAGCTTCCCATTGGCTGCGGGCCTTTCAGGGGAAAATTTCCCACAAAAACTCCATCGAGCCATAACTTCAAAAATACATGGAGTTAGGAGGAAAACTTTACCTTTCTCGGAAAGCCGAGAAAGATCTCTATCTAATGGTACAATTTCCGAGAAGGTTTTGAGTGCCTAAATAGAAAAATATTATGTCTGAGGCACAAGAGAAGGAAGGATGAAAGGAGTTAGCCACAAAATGAGCAGGGGGCACATTTTGGATAACAATTTTGGCGACTCAGAGGGGTCATCTCTGCTGGATGAAGTTACCAGTTTCCTGAAGCAATCCATTGGGCATGGAGTCATCATTTCCTCTATTTGATACCCCAACTGACTAGAACATTGCAAGGAGGAAGATGGAATATCATCTGATGGAACAAGGCTTGCAAACACATCTCCAAGAACAACAAGCTTGTGCCAAAGCACTTAGGGAAAGAAAAACTAACCTACAGCAAAAAAATGTGCACAAGCACTTAGAGGAATGAAAACCTAAGCTAATATTTACAAGGTGGAGAATTTCCCTTTAGTAGCAATGCTTTAAATGGATTCCATTTACTTGGAATATATAGTTCTTCGCCATCCAATGAAGACAATTTGAAGGCATTGTTGTGCTTACACTTTGCGACCATATATGGGCCACTCCAAATGGCATCAAATTTTGAATGCCTTCCCAATTTTGCTCTATCTGCATCCCATTTTAACACTAGATCCCCAACTTAGAAGGATCTATTCTTGGCCTTTCTATCAAAGGTCTTCTTTATCAAAGCCTAATCCTTCTCCATTGCTTGGGATGCTTGATTTCTGATTTCTTGGAGCTCCATCAATTTTGCATATCTAACCTCCATGGGCTCAAACTCCAACAACTCCAACTACTTCATGAGCTCCAATGTTGGCAACTCAAGTGACATGGGAAAAATTGCCTCTCTTCCATAAACAAGTTTGAATGGAGAGTTACCTGTAGATCTCTTGGGAGTTATCCTATCAGCCCATAAGGCTGATTTCAATTTAGTATGCCAAGACCTCTAATTTTCATCAAGAGTCCTCCTAATGATCCTCAACAAGTTCTTGTTTGTAGACTCAGCTTGGCCATTACCCTGAGGGTAATAGTTCGATGAAGTACTTAGGTAGATCCCATTCTTGACAGCCCATTCAGTCACCTTGGACCCAATGAATGCTAATGCATTATCTGATATTATGGTAGCTGGTATGCCAAACCTGGTTGCTATTCCCTCATAGAAGTCTAGGATACTAGATTCATTTACCTCTTTGAGTGCTACTGCTTCAGTCCACTTAGTGAAGTAATCTATGGCTGTTAAAATCCACTTGTGCCCTTGGCTTGAATTGGGATTAATAACTCCAATGAATTCTAAACCCCATTGCATGAATGGCTGGTCAACTAAAATTGGATGCAATGGAAGGGCAACTAGTCTCTCTTTACCTGTGAAGAATGCACAATTCTTGCACCTCTTGATCCATGCATAGCAATCACTAAAAATCTTGGGCCAATAATAGCTAGCCATCATGATCTTTAGAGCTATCACTCTTGGTGCAAAGTGACCACCAGCTGGTCCACCATGGAATTCTTCCAACACCCTATGAATCTGATTTGTACCAATGCATCTCAACAGTACTCCATTCACATCTCTCTTGAACAAGACACCATTAACAAGGGCATATGGGACAGCCTGCAATCTGAAGTGTCTTATTTTGGTCTTGTTCATCTCGGGAGGGCATAGGCCTGTGCTTAGGAAGTGCATTATACCCTGGGTCCAACAGGGAGTGGGGACACCATTATTTTCTTCTTGAGTGCTTCCTTACTCATGGCTGTCTTGCAACACCAAAACAACTTCCTTTTCATTGCACGCTTCCTTTTGTTTGCTCAAAATCAGCTGCTCACACAATCCTTTCCCCCTCACCAACTTGGTAACTTTTATCTCAATGTCATACTCCATGACACGAGTAATCCAACCTACCCTCTTTTCATTCAAGTCTTTGTTGAGAAGGAAGTCCTTAACTCCCGCATGAGAAACCAAAAACTAAACCTTGTTGTTTGAGACTAAATGCTTGAATTTATTCAAGCTTCTTATTACTGCAAGAACATGCTTCTCAATGAAAGAATATCTCACCTCATAATCCTCTAGGCTTTGGCTGAAGAAAGCAATTGGCTACTCATCATTGTCTTTGTTTTGTTGTACCAAAATTGTAGAAATTGTATCATCACCCCCAAATGCATAGAGGATGAAATTCTTGGAGAAATCCAGGTTGATAAGAGTTGGTTCTTGAGAGATGACTTCTTTGATTGCCTCAAAACTTTCCTTGCCCTCCGCTTGTCCATTTGAAGGCCATGCTTTTCTTTAACATCTTGGTGATAGGCTTGACTAGGGCTGCAAAATTTGGGACAAACCTCCGAACAAAATTTATTCTCCCCAAGAAACTTTGAAGAGCCTTCTTGTGGCTTGGCAATGGTAGTGCCCTTATGGCTTCAACTCTTTCTGGATCAATTGCTAACCCTTCCTTAGAGACAATGTGGCCAAGGATATTTCCTTCATGAGCTAGAAAAACACACTTTTTAGGATTCAAGGAAACTCCAAATCTTCTGCACCTTGTGAACACTTGTCTCAAATGAAAGAGGTGGTCTGCTACATTTTTTGAAAAAACAGTGATATCATCAAGATATATCAACACCATGTTGTTAATCAAACCCTTGAACGCCATGTCCATTGCTCTTTGGAAAGTAGCGCCAGTGTTAGATAGCCCAAATGAAATTTTCCTGTATGCATAAGTTCCCCATTTGGTTGTAAAGGCTGTCTTGAATTGATCTTCTTCCTTCACCATAATCTGATTATACCCTGAATAGCCATCAAGTAGTGAAAACCTTTTGGAGCCGGCAACAACTTGTAAAATCTGCTCCATGGAAGGAAGTGGATAATGGTCCTTAAGAGATGCTCTATTCAAATCTCTGAAGTCAACACACAATCTGATTTGCCCACTCTTCTTTCTTACTGGAACCAAGTTGGCAACCCAACTAGAATGCTTGATAGGGAATATAATTCTTGATTGTATCAACTTATCTAATTCTTTCCTCATGAGAGGCTCCATGTGTGGATTGACTGGCCTTTGTTTTTGCCTGATGGGTTTAGTATTTGGATCTAATTCAATGGTATGCTGAGCTAACTCAGGATTGAAACCTTTCAAATCTTCATAGCTCCAAGCAAACACATCAGGGAATTCTTGACAAAGATGTGTGAACTCATACCTTTCTTGCTCAGTTGTCATCTTACCGATTTGGAGTGATTTTCCTCTTTCTACTAAGATGGACACTGAATCTTCTCCCTTGACTTGGATGTTTGCTTTCTCTTTCCTAAACTGATCATTAGGATTGAAAATGGACTCCAAAGTAATAAGTCCCTTTAGTAGCTTATTGGTTCTCAGCTGCACCACTTGGTCACCATACTACTACTCCAACTTTTCCTGATTTTTAGCTAAGAACTCAGCATCTTCTTGCAAAAATGGATGATTTTCTGATTACTTTCAAACACTTTCCAACTTACATTGTTGTATGGCACTGAAGGCCTCACAATCACATGGATGTTCGGTTGTACCTTTTCTCTCTGAATGCTTTCAACAACATCAAAGGCTGCCCCAATCTGCTGCAAGCTGTCGCCAGCTTGGTTCTCTTTTCTAGGAATGGATTATATTGTAAATCCCTCAAAATATTCCATGAGGTCCCACACCCTATTCTTGTAGCATTTGATTAGGTCATTCTTGACAACATGCTGCCCCTTAACTTGGTTGACAATCAACTCACCATCACCAAAGACTTGCAAGATTTTTATCCCCTTTTGATTGACCAATACAGTCCTTGCACCAAAGCTTCATATTCAGCAGTGTTATTAGAGCATGCAAACTGAAATCTAAAAGCTGAATAATACTTCACTCCTTGAGGGGAAACAAGCATAGCTCCCCCTCCTGCACCTTGTTTACTCCTTGATCCATCAAAAAACAATTGCCATACCTCATTGTCATCCTTGTGGTCTGGCTTGGTGATGCTAGGAATAGGCTGATTTTCGTCATGCATGCAATAGACTCCTAACTCAAATTCTTCTATTTCTTGATAAGGATCAAAAGCATGCACCTTGTTTGCCCATTCATCAAGAGTTAGATCTGGAATACTTCCAACCTTGGTGTCAGCTTCATCAGTGCTTGGGTGATCTTCTTGATCGAATGCTGAACAATTGGTATTTATCTGACTTGGAGTGTAAGGCTCAATGTGAAAGTTTGCAATAGGCTTAGATCTGATAGTGGCCTTGGTTCCATATCTTGTTCTGAACAACATGTGTGCCCAATCAGTAGATAAGTAACCTCCAATCTTGGCTGTGAAATCCCTTGACAAACATAGGGCAAAAAGTGGAGGAAGGTCTATCACCGAAACATCTTGCAAAACAACAACGTTGGGACATGCATGTAAAGTAAGACTTAAGTTTTTTATCACTCCAACTGTTGTTACTGCTGTCCCATCCAATTGCACTACCCCTTTGGATATGGTTTCATACTAAATTCCCAACTGATCAGCTATTTTCTTGGGCATTACTGAACTACTTGCTCCGGAATCAATCATGCAATTATGTACTAACTGATTTCCAATGATCAATGAAACATAGAATGGAGGGGGTTCAACATTTTACCTTGCTGTCCTCCATGATTCCCCTTAGGCTGGGTAGCATTTGTGAGCACCTTCTCTTGCATTTGGACTTGCTGATTTGAGGTTGACCAGTCCTTCATGGCAGCTTGTAGCAAATCTCTTTGTCCTGGGATAGAGAGTGATTCCCACATTGATATGTTTACATTTGTCTTCTTCATCTGATCAATGATATTGAATGGAGATGAAGCATCTCTTTGCTGTCCCTTGGCCTGCACATTAACTCCTTGCACATGGGCAGTAGTAACTGGCATTTGAATTGGCCTAGGAACTGTTTTAGGTAGTCCTTGTGTATTTGGAGCTGGATTTTGTTTGCCAATATTTTGTGGAGTGATAGAAGGTTGTGGATTTCTTGGGGCTAATGGTTGTTCTTCACCCAAATTTCTCCTCTTTGACCTTGTGTTGGCTGCAACACTTTGGGAAACCATTTGATTCATGCCACAAAAATCTTCTGCCTGCCAGTTTACAAGTGTGGTGTCATTTGGAGCTGATTGCTTTGCTGGAATGTTTCTTGTTGCTGGCCATTTCCTTGACTACCTTCACCCTCCACACCAGTTGTTGTCACCATTAATGCTTGATTCAAGGCACTATGTTGAAGCACATGGATTGGTTATGAGGTTCATTGCATGGGAAACACCAATCATACTCTTGAGCTATATTTTTTGTACTGACACTAATGCTTTAGAGGTAGATGTAGCATTGGGATTATAGGGCTGAAATGGTCTATTGGTAGGAGGCCTCGCTTGATTTAGGTTTGCAGGTTGGATTGTGTAGTCTGTGGGGTTGATATGGCTACCTATTAGGCTAAGCTTAGGACTGGAAAAAGGTCTAAAACCTTGGGCTTGCTGCCTCTTGAGTGTAACCAGCTCATTACCTAAATTTTGCAACTGCTTCATGACTTATTGAAGTTCATTTGAGGCACTAGAAGATGAAGTAGAAGCTTTATTTGAATTTTTATTTCTAGGAGTGTGAATAGGAGCTAAATTAGGCAATTAGCTAGTCCTTGGGCTCTCTAAACTTGGAAACAATGGCATTAGAGGTCTAGGAGCTAGCTTTCCATCTTGAATCAAACAATTTTAAGCTCTAATGGCAATACTATAAGCAATGGGGATAGTTGTGCCTCCCATGGATTGAATCAACATAGAAATATCAAAATTTAAAGCTTTAAGGTAATAAAGGAAAGCACCTTCTGCTGTTGGCCTGACTGCCACTGGAATTCTCTCCCATGTCCTTTGAAATATGAAATTAAAATTAATCAGCGGCTCCAAAAGGGACAAGTTGTCTCCCTTTTCTCCAAACTGCTCATGGAGAGCTATACATAACTGGTTCCAATTTTGAATAGAACCTGAGGCAAGACTCCTGAACCATTGTAAAGCTTTCCCTTTGAATGAAGATGCCAACAATTTGATAGCAACTTGCATCTCATTGATCTCATGGATTGCACAAATGTTAGCAATATCCTTGACATGATCACCAGGAGTGGTCTGATTTTCTCCAGTAAAGTATGGGATGTTTTTTAATGCTGCAACTGGAATTGGATTTTGTGCATTGAGAGCAAGTGGGCTACTGCTAGTGAAATTGACATAGGGGTTGTTTTGTGCCATTCTGATTGGCCTTAGAACCCTGGTTGATTGAATGAAAGGCCTACTAGGTGGAGGAGTGGAAAGAGTTTTGTTTGGTGGAGATGGAGACCTTTGGATTCTCCTCCCTCTTTACCTTCTTCTTGGAGATAACTATAGATATTCAAAAAAACCTATTCTTCTCGAGCTCTTGACCTTATAGTGATTCTTCTCATGAGTTTTTAGGCCCGCACTACTAAAACTAGTTGATTCTTCTTCCTTGGAGTCGCCAGATGTGTAATTTAAGGCTCTTTTAAGCAAGAATCTTGCAACAAATGCACTTCAATTTTGTTGCAATGAAGATGAAGACTTCTACGGTCCCACCGGGCATGCCAAAACTATTGTTGCAAATCAGCAGCACCCTTGGATGTTGATCAATTTCTAGTTTGATCATCCTATGCATCCAGTGTGATTGCACAACATTAAATCCTCTCCCCAAGTGTGGAACTTGAAAAATGGAAGAGGAATCTCCAGATTAGAGACTAGTTCCTCAACTCCTCTAATCAATATATCACTTGCACAATTGCAAAGGTTTAAATTCCTAATTTCTACTCTAAATTCCAAAGGAGACAGAGATAGAGAATGCAAAAAGAGCTAAAACTAACGCTAATAGGTGATGCACCAAAGGAGTGGTGAGAATTTCTCACTACTGCAGATTGACACAGTTCATAAAATGCAAAAACCCTCATACAAAAACTGATAAATGTAATGAAGAATCAGAAATTAGTCAAACAACACCAGCAGAGGATGGGATGTCAATCACAGGGCCTGTATTGTTATTTTAACATCAAAATCACTTGCATTACAACACCTGAAAGGAAAAATAATGTTGCAGTTCCTAGAAAAGGTCTGTTATTCCACAAAAACACCTTCAAGGAGAGAAAGCAGACTGCCATACCCAAAAAATGTTCAACCCTTTGAAAATGAGCCAAATTTGGCTTTTACAAAGGTCAAGGGACGAACCCAGGAGAGAGAAACGTGGAAAAAACATGGGAGGAGTTCAATCATTCACCAAAACACATTCAAAATAGCATGGGTATCCTTACATGCCCATTCCCTAACATTTTAAACCATGCGAGGAGAGAATGTGAGCCATTCTTCATTAAAAATGGTGGTTGAAACATCATTTCGCCCATGACCACGTGCTGAGGTGTTTTTCAATTTTCTCTCTCTAAACTCCATCAAAATGTAAGAATGACCCAGAATCTTGTAGAGAATTTCACTAGCTTTCCATTGATATAAAGAACGTGAAAACCCAAATTTTGGATCGAAAGTTATAGCCGTTTGAAATTTTAGGGCCAAACAGGCCAAATTGGGTGAAGATTTTTTTGAATTTTTACCCTTTTTGCATTTGGGAAAATTTTCCAAAATTTCCCCATGCTCCACCCGATTCAGTGCCACGTGGCATGTTTCTATTGGGCATGGGCCCATCCTGCTCTATTTTTCTTTGTTTCCGCCTTTGGAAAATTTTCCCAAAATTCCCGCCGGGCGGTGAGCTGAGGACACGTGGCGAGTGCTGATTTGATGTCGGCCTGCCCTTTCTAAATTTTCTATGGGTTGCTTTGATATTTTCACTTGGACACGTGTCAAAACCCCATTGGGTGTAGTTTTGGCCTTAGTTTTTTTCCGTTAGCTAACACGTAGAGAGATTCTATTGGCTCATGAATAAGGGGGAAAACTTTCCCTTCGAATTTTCCTTTATTTTTCCCTTTGGGAAAATTTCCCAAATTCTCCCCTTGCTCCACCATTCCAGGACACATGGTGAGATATAATTGGTTGTGGGCCCTTCGTAAGAATTTTCACTCTTGCGCAAACACTTTGGGAAAGATCTGAATTTCCTCCTTCACTCCAGCTCCGACCTCCGGCGACACGTGGCCTTGATATGATTGGTCGGTGAGGAAACAGGCCAAAACTTCCTTCTTTGAAATTTGGCAAAACACTTAGCCAAAATACATGGAGTTAGGAGAAAAAAATTACCTTTTTGGAAAGCTGAGAAAGAGCTCTATCTAATGGTACCATTTCTAGAAGGTTTTGAGTGCCTGAAAAGAAAAATATTATGTCTGAGGCACAAGAGAAGGAAGGATGAAAGGAGTTAGCCACAAAATGAGCAGGGGGCACATTTCCCGAGCATTCAAGTGTTGATATATGATTTCTTCTATAAAAAGGACGTGTTCCTTTGATTGTGAAGTCATGCTTGATATGGATTGTATCTTCTTTGCTCTTGAAGATCTTTGATTGAGCTAGGATATGCTTGGACTCTTTTATTTCTTTCATTTTTAGCACCTGAGTTTAATCTGATTTCGGAATGAATTGTGGATTTACCCGTCTATATGACTCAGCCTTGGATCAGTGGCATTGATCCAAGAGATGTTTTAAGTTTATTCGGATGAACAAAAATTATAGACCTTACGAAGGTTGCAAGGTCTGAATGTGTTGAATAAGCAATTCTGGAGTCTAACTCAGGTTGATCGTGTTAAATGAATTGGTTCCCGATATCGTAATATCAGGAAGGTCTAGACCTTGAGCCAGGTAATAAATTCGATATATATACTGCTAGCTTATTATCAATGCTGGATTGAATCCATTTCGGGAATGTATATCTGTTGGTTCTTATACTGAACGATTCTATTTGTTAGACCTAGACTGGATTTATTAAGGTTAATAACCTAAACCTAAACTATAACCTATGGGTTGGATTAGTGCTAATCTAACCTAGCCCTAAACTATAAGCTAAATGTTTCTAAGGTTAGTGACCTAGCGCTAAGGAGGTTAGACTAAGTATCACCTTAAGATCTAACCTATGTTTCTAACCAAACTAATGATCATGGATGAAAGGGACCTATGAAGGGGTGCGAGCCATGGGCGGTAGTTTCTATGGCATTAAATGAGATGGATAAGTATGAAGGACAAGGGATTTGGTGGAAGTTTCAAATGGCTAATGAAATCCGACGTGGCAGAGTCACCAAATCTGGAAATGGTCTTTGGTTTGTTTTTGTCCATCGCCAACTATGGCGGTCGGTGGCAATGGAGATTGAGCGGGAATTTTGGAGTTAATGCAATTAATGAACTCGGTTTCCGAGCACGGATTGCTCGGGAAGGCATGCAAAATGGAAAACTAGTTGGTTGTTTGGTTTTCCATACGCTCCGGTTTTCTCTCTGTTTGATCACTGGTTCTTCGAACCAGTCTACTTGGTGTTGCATGGCAACTATGAGAATAACTAGCTCTTTTCTCTGTCGAGGAAAGTTTATAAGGCATGGAAATAACAAATTATTGTTGTTGAATCTAACGTGGAAGAAGAGGAGAAGGCTCGAGCTCTTTCAGAGGTCTTCTTCGGATTTTTAAGCGACATTACCAGGCATGTTAGGCCCTAACTTTTAAAAATCTTGCTTTCCTTCAAATGATTTCATTAGAACAACTCTGTTCAGATGATTTTTGGTCCAGTTGGTTTTTATGGTAGCATTGTATGAATTAGTTTGTTGTATCTTCATGCTGGTTCGATTATTCATTGAACCCTTGTTGGGTGTACATTTTGTTTCATATGGTTGAATTATCTTGCTGTGTTTTGCATTTTGGTTAGATTTCGTAGAAATGCTTGCAAGGATAATGTATGAATTCGACTCTGTTGGAGTCCATAAAAATGCTTTCTTGCTTGGTATAGACTTTTGTTGAAGCCTTGCTGTTAACACTTGTGGAGATTGATACAGTTGGAATTCTTGGAAATAGATAGTATCTTTCTACTTCAGTAGAAGTTTATTTGAGAATACTAAATGGGTACGACTCCTTTTGAGTCCTTGAAAAGTAACATACGTTTCTACTTCTGTAGGAGTTCAGTCGTGAATACTGTATGTTATTGATATAGTTGGAATTCTTGAATTTAATATGTATCTTGTATTTCTACTTCAGTAGAAGTTTATTTGAGAATACTACATGGGTTCGACTCCTTTTGAATCCTTGAATCGTATATTATGTTTTTCTCTTCTGTATAAAGCTCAGTTGTGAATACTGTGGTTATTGACTCAGTTGGAGTCCTTGATATGTAACCAGTGTTTCGACTTCTGTATAAGCTTGGTTGTGAATACTTATTGATATTGGCTCTGTTGGAGTCCTTAATATGTATCTTGTATTTAGACTTCTGTAGAAGTTTAGTTGTGAAGACTGTTGGTGTTGAATTAGTTGGAGACCTTGAATGTTTTCGTATGAATTCAACTTCAATCCTAACCCTGGCTATGAGTTCTTGTTGGATACGACTCAGTTGGAGTCCTTGCAGTATCTCCATGTGAACATGACTCCTGTTGAAGCCCTGACGTGTTTGCGTGATGGCTCGACTTCTGATCTAGTCCACGTTGTGTTTACTTTTTAAACTCGACTCTGTATGAGTCCTTGTTGTATTCGTATTATCTCGGCTTGGATGAAACTTTGTTGAAAATAATGATATGATGATGACTTCTATGAAGATCTTGTTGTGGTTATTATTTTTTGATTTCGGCTTCTGATTTAAGACCTTGCTGTATTTAGTAGGGATTAGATTCAGTTGAATGAAGTTGTTGCTTTGAGTATTTCGACTCGAATGTCACTTGTCATTTCATATTGCACACGGTTACGTCTTCTGTTATTGTGTTATTTAGTCTTGAGCTTGACTGAGATAAAAAGTTACTTAGCTGTGCCATGACAGGCGATGGCGTTGGATATTTTGCATGTTGTTGAATAATATGGAAAGATTTGTTGAGCCTTTTTGGGGTTAGATATTTTATTATTGCTTGTCGCGTGAACTCTTGTATTGCTTAATAATCTACAGGTGAATTTTATATTGGAATTCTGGTGAAGCTGTAGTATCTTCTTGTGGTCTCGGCTGATTTAGTCACATGCGTATAGTGTAAATGCATTACTCTTGAGAGGACGGTACAGTCATGAACATGATTGGAATGGAATATGAATGTCTCTATTTCTTTCTCCTCTGCTGTTAAGTTATGTTGATATCTATAACTGTATGAATAATAAGTTATTCTCTCCTTGTCTAGAAACTATGAATGTTTTCTTCTCTTGTATCCTTATGTGATCTCTACGGTAAGGGTAAAACAAGAATAGACAGTAGTACTGTATGGAGAGACTGGCATAAATTGTGTGTTGTTGTATAAGTGGCTATACTTGTCTATACCATTAACATAGTGTATGATTGAAAAGGAATTATGTCAGTGAGCTTGCTGGTTATTATAAACTGCCTTGTGAACTTGTTTGAATCATACTTGTTGAAATACGAACTGATAGGATATTCTTTTTAGAATGGAATAAATTGATGGATTGATGTTGTCTTGGAGATACAGATGGATGGATGTTTTGGAATTATTTTGTTCTTCTTAGTCTCTAATATGTACGTTGAGTCATCTAAAAATATTTAGGACTATTTGACAGCTATAATAGAGGTTATGCATTATAGTCATGTTAAAATTGTAGAAAGATATTTAGCCTGATTTCATTTAAACAGGTTGTTCAATGAGAGCAATTGGTAGAATGCAATTGTTTTAAGATTTAGTGCTTATCATGCTCAGTTCACGAACCTGACCCGTGTTGGCAATTTTGCAGATGGTTGTCGTAAGTGGTAAAGGCACGCAGATCTGATATGATGCTCAGATTATTTAATTTGGTTTTATGTTGAATTTCAATTTGACTTCTCTAATTGTATTATATGAAGGAAGTTGTTCTCTTATTGTTGAGTATTGTATCTCATATCCTGAATGCATAAGTTGTAATTGATTAGCTTGTAATGAATGAAAAAAAGGGATTGTTACTTGTATATGGTTGCAACTGTATCTTGATGGATTGAACTTCTTCGGTTCGAATGTTTTAAAGTACATTTATATTATTGTATACCTTGGAGATATTTGGGAATTCTCTAGGTAAGCCTTGCAAAGATTATGTGACTAAATACTTATGATTGTTTAGTAGTTCTATTATGTTCCATTTAAAGCTAATTGTAATTTAGATCAACGATTTTGAGAAGCTAAGGTTAAAATAAACCCTTTCGGAAGGCTGAATGGGAAGAGTAATCTGTTACTCTCTAACCTTGATCTAAGTCAAGACAACGTACTGAATGTTTTTAAAATCACTATATCTTAACACTAATAAGTAAGATATATTTCAGTTTTAAAGATCTAGAATAAACCCAAAAGGGATAAGTTAGCAATCTTATGAGAAGACTTGGGGTTACTACCCAATTTCGTAGATTAAGATTATTGTGAAACAATGATCTCCTTGTTGAGACCTCAATCTTATTAAACTTCTCTTTGTGGAATGGGTCTTAATAAGAAAGGAAATTTTAAGATGAGGAACCCAGGGGTTGGGAAAAGACTACCCTAAAAAGGAGTGTCTTAAAGTATAATTTAAACTCCACGTAAGTAACACCTTAAAGTTAAGTAGATCTTATCGAGGTGGATTTGAAGGTTGATGGCACAAGTCGATTGCAGGGTTGTACCTTCGAAGATTAGGATCTTCTCGAAGATACAACAATGCAGGTGACTTATGGCGACACCCTTTGCATTGATCGTTAAGATTTACTCCTTAAACTCGAACAAGTTTTTACTCCGGGACTGGTTACCGACATGGTCATGTTATGAGGCTGCCCTGGAGACTCGGGGTACCTTGACACACAGGGTTAACTAGGGTTGACCCAGTATGTCAGCGTATCCCTAGTTCTCGAGAGCATCCTTATAACGTTGCCATATTATTAATCCGTTCCTGAGTGAATAACTTGGGACAGGGAGGCTGACAGAAGTCAGCGTAAGACATTCTACATAACATAGGAATGGGGTGAAGGACGTATTCCAGATTGATGAGTATGCCGTCAAGGAATACGAGACATAAGCAATATGTTTCAAATCTTTGGCCAAAGTATCGCAAGCTGCTGATTGCGTTGTCCTATGTCACCTAGTCTAAGGGACGAGATGCCGATGAATAATGGTAACAATTATTCAGATAGGTTCCTTGGACAGAGCATTCTGAATCCCAGATTAGGGAAGAGAACCACAAGAGTGATGTGTTAGATTAAAAATGCCAACTCTTGATACTCATGAATAGATCGGTAGATTACCGAGTCATGGAATGAATAGATCGGAGGTACTCCGAGTCATTACAGCTGCATATGGTTATCTGTTATAAGAATGGTTGTTTTGATTTGTGAGTTCTAAATTATGTATTTAGAACCAGGAAGCATTTATCAAAAAAAAAAAAAATTACTTGTTCTAATGTATAAAAATGAGGATGTTACATCTTGGTATCAGAGCTGAAGGTTGCAGCTCTTGGACCTATTGTGTCCATAATCTGATAAAAACCTGAATTTTCTTGTAACAGAAAATGGTTAGAACAAGGGGGAACATTGCGAATAATGCTCCACCTGAAGGAGGGGCAGCAACAACCCAAAAGCTTGATGAGATCCTTGCTGCCCTATTGGACACAAGAGATCGTTTGGCTGTACTTGAACAACAGGTGATGGGAAATGAGGAGGATGATGAAGCTGGTAATAACAATCAACAACCTCTTGAGGACAACCCCGATATGGGTGTTGATAATAATGCTGGAAATGCACCTGTCCAACCAGAAAACAAAAAGGCCAGGTTGGCAGCGGAACTCACTAATGATATAAAAAGGATAAGTCCACCTAAATATGATGGCACCACATTAGGAGATGGAGCTGAGAACTGGCTCAGTGAAATGGAGAAGTACTTTGCAATAAGAAACTTCTCAGAGGAAACCAAAGCTATTTGGGGAGCCTATCAGCTTTCCCACGAAGCATCTTCGTGGTGGGATAGCCGTAAAGCCGAGCTAAATATTGATGAGACCAATATTACTTGGGATCAATTTAAGGGCTATTTTAGGCAACGTTGGCTGCCACAACTTTTCTATGATCAGAAAATGACAATTCCAAGAACTTAGCTCAAGGAAGCTAACGGTGGCCAATACTTGGGAGCGATTTACAAAACTCCTCAAGTATGTACCATAGTATCAAACTGACGAGAAGTTCAGAATAAGGAAATTCATCATGGGATTGAATCCCGTGATAGGGGGAGAGGTCGATGTTCACAGTCCAACCACTATGGAAGGAGTTGTTGAAAAGGCCATAAGACAAGAACAAAAATTAAAGGCTATTTCTACTCATAAAGAGGAAGTGCGGAAGAAGATTGCAAACCCTTCTTCAACTTCACTTGCACCCAAAAAGGGACCATGGAAAAAGTTTGGAAACAGAAGTAAGTTTCCAGGGGATAATAGTAAGAAAGCAGTAGCGAATAAGCCTGCTGGAAATGTAAGGGATAATTTTGCCAAAAATTATAACAATGGGCAGAAGCCCTATGGAGGACAACGTGATAATTACAAGGCTGGAGGCAATTTTGAGCCTAAAAAGGGACCTGTAGGAGGCTGCTACAATTGTGGCAAAGACCACTACACAAATCAGTGCCCTTTGAAGAAGGATGATCGTATTCAGCAGCATAAGATACATGCTGCAGTAGCAGACAAGCAAGCTGAAAAGTAGGTGACACCTATAGAAGTTCCGGGTAAGTTATTTGGCATACCTGTCACTATTCTTTTTGATACAGGAGCTACTGAATGTTTTATTTCTAGTAAACTTGCTTCTAAACTTAAGAGAAAAGCTGGAAAAATGGATAAATCTTGGACTATACAGTATGGTAATAACTTTGTTCATACAGTGAGTATGTGTCTTTTTGGGGCAGTCCTTGACTTACCTAACTTTTCCACGGAAGTTGACCTCTATGTTACACCTTTGGGATCTTATGACATTGTCATTGGTGTCAATTGGTTAGCTGACCATAAAGCAAAAGTAGACTACTATGAAAAGAATATAAAATGTTTAGATGATCGGCTGAAACAACAGAGATTCAAGGGGTGAAACGGGAAATTTCAGTTAGAAAACTATCAGCTATGCAGCTTAAAAAGGCTAAAAACAAAGGATGTACCCTTTATGCAGTAAAGATATCTAAATTTTCAGAAGAAGATGGTGATTCCATGAAATGATTTCCTCTGCTACAAAGTTTCAAAGATGTTTTTCGAGGAATTACCAGGGTTACCACCCAAGAGGGAATTTGACTTCACCATCGAAATCAAACCAGGAACGGAACCTATTTCCAAAGCACCTTATCGGATGACTACTACAGAGTTAGTCGAGCTTAAGGCACAATTGCAAGAACTTTTGTCTAAAGGTTTGATTAGACCAAGTGTTTCACCTTGGGGAGCACCAGTAATATTTGTGAAAAAGAAGGATGGAACACTTAGGTTGTGTATTGATTATCGGATGTTGAACAAAGCAACAATCAAGAACAGATACCCACTTCCAAGGATCGATGATCTATTTGATCAGATGCGTGGGGCAGCGGTTTATTCTAAGATAGATCTTCGATCTGGTTATCATCAATTAAGGATTAGAGAAGAAGATATTCATAAAACAGCTTTCCGAACAAGGTACGGACATTATGAATTCACGGTTCTACCCTTTGGATTAACTAATGCACCCATAACTTTTATGAACTTAATGAATAATATCTTTCAAGAATATTTGGACAAGTTTGTACTTGTATTCTTGGATGATATTCTCATTTATTCTAAAAGTGTTGAGGAGCACAATGAGCATTTGAAGATAGTTTTGGGGATTTTGAGAAAAAGAAAGTTATATGGTAAGTTATCCAAATGTTCTTTCTTTGATACAGAAGTTCACTATTTGGGTCATGTCATTAGCAAGGAAGGAATTGCTTGTGGATCCTTCAAAAATAGTGGCAATAACTGAGTGGCCTGCACCAAAGAATGTGCACGAAGTAAGAAGCTTCATGGGTCTTGCTGGTTATTATAGAAAATTTGTTAAGGATTTTTCTAAAGTGGCTGCACCGATAACTTCATTGCAGAAGAAGGATAAGAAATTTATTTGGAATGATAAGTGTGAAACTGCTTTCAAAAGTCTGAAAAAGCCAGTTGACTTCCGCACCTATATTAGCTTGTACCAGACCCTAATGGGAGCTTTACTGTTGTAACGGATGCTTCTGGGGAAGGCCTTGGAGGTGTTTTGTTACAAAATGATCAAGTCATAGCATATGAAAGTAGAAAACTTAAGTTACATGAGCTGAATTATGCTCCTCATGATTTGGAGCTTGCTGCCATTGTTCATGCGCTTCAAGTCTGGAGACACTATTTACTTGGGAAACCTTTTGAGTTGAAAACTGATCACTTAGGACTGAAATATATTTTCACTCAGCCTAATCTAAATGCCAGACAGAGAAGGTGGTTAGAGTTTTTATCCCAATATGATTTTGATATTAGCTACATCAAAGGGAAAGAGAATAGAGTAGCAGATGCTCTAAGTCGTAGGAAGCACATTTCTACTCTTATAACATTAAGAACTCAGTTTAAGGATGAGGTAAAAAGTGCCTCAGAATCTGATATATACTTTCAGCAAGTAAAAGCAGCGCTTGCTGCAGAACCTAATGATGAAAGGTATAAGGGCTTTCATTTTGATAATGAAGGAATCTTACGTTATGAAAACAGGGTATACGTACCTATGCTGAATGATTTGAGAAAGAAGTTGTTAGTTGAATTTCATAATTCACCTTTCTCTGGACACCCGGGTATCACAAAAATGCTTGCTGATCTGAAACAACAATACTTTTGGAAAGGTATGAAAAAGGATGTCATTGATTTTGTGACTCATTGTCTGGAATGTCAGCGGGTTAAGGCAGAACACATGCACCTGTTTTGGACTATTATATCCTCATAGCATACCGCAGTACAAATGGCAAGTAATAAGCATGGACTTTGTACAAGGGTTACCTATGTCCAGGAATAAACATGATGTTATCCTGGTAGTTGTAGATAAACTAACTAAGGTAGCTCATTTCATCGCTGGAAATCTAAAGGATGATTCACCAGTGTTGGCCAAAAGATTCGTACATGAAATTTTCAGGTTACATGGTGTACCAGAATTGATTATATCTGACAGGGATCCTAGAATGACGTCAAGATTTTGGCAAACGCTTAATACAACTCTTGGAACAAACTAAACTTCAGTTCTGCATATCATCCGGAAATGGATGGACAAACTGAGAGAGTAAATCAAGTGTTGGAAGACATGTTGCGAATGTATTGCATGGATCAACAGTATAAATGGGAAGAGTATCTTCCATTAGTTGAATTCACATACAACAACACTTATCACTCATCTCTTAAAATGGCACCATTTGAAGCACTTTATGGAAGAAAGTGCAGAACCCCTGTTAGTTGGGATAGTATTGAGGATAGAGTGGTAATTGGACCAGAGATCCTCACTGAAATGGAACAACAAGTAAAGTTGATTCGTGAATGATTAAAGGAAGCAGCAGATAGGCAGAAGAGCTATGCTGACCTTAAGCGGGTTGATCGAAGGTTTGAGCTTGGTGAGAAGGTTTTTCTTCGTGTTAAACCCAGAAAGAGTTCTATAACTTTTGGCAAGGCTGCCAAGTTGTCACCTCGTTTCGTGGGACCTTTCGAAATTGTCGAAATAATCAATCCTGTAGCTTATCGATTAGCATTACCACCTACTTTATCTCACATGCATGATGTTTTCCATATTTCTTTGCTTAAGAAATACGTTTCAGATTTGTCACATGTGTTAAATTGGAATTCCTTGCAGGTCCAAGACCCAGGAATAATCGTGGTTAAACCCACACGAGTGCTGGAAACTCACCAATTGCATTTGAGAAATCGTGAAATACAACAATGTAAGGTCCAGTGGGACCAGTTTAACGAAGAAAGTGCAACTTGGGAAAATCTGGAAGAGATGAAAATTGCTTTTCCTTTTCTTTTTCAACAGGATGAAATCTGTTGACAAAACATTTTTTTATGAACTTATCTTTTTCATGTTTATATGAAAGCCAGATTGAGGCAAACATTATTCAGGCTGAATAAAATGTATCGTGACATTGATTTACGAACTATTCAAGTTGGAAATAGTCACATTGTTTTGTGAACTAATAAATTGGTTGACCTGAAGGTAAATCAAATATGTAATCATCGGGATGATGAATCTTTTAGGAGGGAAGCATGTAACACCTGAACTATTGTTACTTCCTCCTGAGCATTCAAGTGTTGATATATGATTTCTTCTGTAAAAAGGATGTGTTCCTTTGATTGTGAAGTCATGCTTGATATGGATTGTATCTTCTTTGCTCTTGAAGATCTTTGACTGAGCCAGGATATGCTTGGACTCTTTTATTTCTTTCATTTTTAGCACCTGAGTTTAATCTGATTTCGGAATGAATTGTGGATTTACCCATCTATATGACTCAGCCTTGGATCAGTGGCATTGATCCAAGAGATGTTTTAAGTTTATTCGGGATGAACAAAAATTATAGACCTTACGAAGGTTGCAAGGTCTGAATGTGTTGAATAAGCAATTCGGAGTCTAACTCAGGTTGATCTTGTTAAATGAATTGGTTCCCGATATCGTAATATCAGGAAGGTCTAGACCTTGAGCCAGGTAATAAATTCTGATATATATATTGCTAGCTTATTATCAATGCTGGATTGAATCCATTTCGGGAATGTATCTGTTGGTTCTTATACTGAACGATTCTATTTGTTAGACCTAGACTGGATTTATTAAGGTTAATAACCTAAACCTAAACTATAACCTATGGGTTGGATTAGTGCTAATCTAACCTAGCCCTAAACTATAAGCTAAATGTTTCTAAGGTTAGTGACCTAGCGCTAAGGAGGTTAGACTAAGTATCACCTTAAGATCTAACCTATGTTTCTAACCAAACTAATGATCATGGATGAAAGGGACCTATGAAGGGGTGCGAGCCATGGGCGGTAGTTTCTGTGGCATTAAATGAGATGGATAAGTATGAAGGACAAGGGATTTGGTGGAAGTTTCAAATGGCTAATGAAATCCGACGTGGCAGAGTCACCAAATCTGGAAATGGTCTTTGGTTTGTTTTTGTCCATCGCCAACTATGGCGGTCGGTGGCAATGGAGATTGAGTGGGAATTTTGGAGTTAATGCAATTAATGAACTCGGTTTCCAGAGCGCGGATTGCTCGGGAAGGCATGCAAAATGGAAAACTAGTTGGTTGTTTGGTTTTCCATACGCTCCAGTTTTCTCTCTGTTTGATCACTGGTTCTTCGAACCAGTCTACTTGGTGTTGCATGGCAACTATGAGAATAACTAGCTCTTTTCTCTGTCGAGGAAAGTTTATAAGGCATGGAAATAACAAATTATTGTTGTTGAATCTAACGTGGAAAAAGAGGAGAAGGCTCGAGCTCTTTCAGAGGTCTTCTTCGGATTTTTAAGCGACATTACCAGGCATGTTAGGCCCTAACTTTTAAAAATCTTGCTTTCCTTCAAATGATTTCATTAGAACAACTCTGTTCAGATGATTTTTGGTCCAGTTGGTTTTTATGGTAGCATTGTATGAATTAGTTTGTTGTATCTTCATGCTGGTTCGATTATTCATTGAACCCTTGCTGGGTGTACATTTTGTTTCATACGGTTGAATTATCTTGCTGTGTTTTGCATTTCGGTTAGATTTCGTAGAAATGCTTGCAAGGATAATGTACGAATTCGACTCTGTTGGAGTCCATAAAAATGCTTTCTTGCTTGGTATAGACTTTTGTTGAAGCCTTGTTGTTAACACTTGTTGAGATTGATACAGTTGGAATTCTTGGAAATAGATAGTATCTTTCTACTTCAGAAGTTTATTTGAGAATACTAAATGGGTTCGACTCCTTTTGAGTCCTTGAAAAGTAACATACGTTTCTACTTCTGTAGGAGTTCAGTCGTGAATTCTGTATGTTATTGATATAGTTGGAATTCTTGAATTTAATATGTATCTTGTATTTCTACTTCAGTAGAAGTTTATTTGAGAATACTACATGGGTTCGACTCCTTTTGAATCCTTGAAGCGTATATTATGTTTTTCTCTTCTGTATAAGCTCAGTTGTGAATACTATGGTTATTGACTCAGTTGGAGTCCTTGATATGTAACCAGTGTTTGACTTCTGTATAAGCTTGGTTGTGAATACTTATTGATATTGGCTCTGTTGGAGTCCTTAATATGTATCTTGTATTTAGACTTAATAGAAGTTTAGTTGTGAAGACTGTTGGTTAATTGAATTAGTTGGAGACCTTGAATGTTTTCATATGAATTCACTTCAATCCTAACCACTTATTGATATGAGTTCTTGTTGAATACGACTCGTTTGGAGTCCTTGAAGTATCTCCATGTGAAAGAATGACTCTGTTGAAGCCTTGAATGTTTTGCGTGATGGCTCGACTTACGATCTAGTCCACGCTGTGTTTACTTTTTAAACTCGACTCTGTATGAGTCCTTGCTGTATTCGTATTATCTTGGCTTGGATGAAACTTTGTTGAAAATAATGATATGATGATGACTTTTATGAAGATCTTGTTGAGGTTATTATTTTTGATTTCGGCTTCTGATTTAAGACCTTGCTGTATTTAGTAGGGATTAGATTAGTTGAATTTGTTGCTGAGTATTTCGACTCTGCGTGGGAGTGTCACTTGTATTTCACATGGAAACGTCTTACTTGTTTTAATGTTATTTGTTTTGAAGTTTGATAAAATAAAAAGTTACTAGTGCCATGTGCCATGACAGGCGATGGCGTTGGATATTTTGCATGTTGTTGAATAATATGGAAAGATTTGTTGAGCCTTTTTGGGGTCAGATATTTTATTATTGCTTGTCGCGTGAACTCTTGTATTGCTTAATAATCTACAGGTGAATTTTATATTGGAATTCTGGTGAAGCTGTAGTATCTTCTTGTGGCCTCGGCTGATTTAGTCACATGCGTATAGTGTAAATGCATTACTCTTGAGAGGACGGTACAGTCATGAACATGATTGGAATGGAATATGAATGTCTCTATTTCTTTCTCCTCTGCTGTTAAGTTATGTTGATATCTATAACTGTATGAATAATAAGTTATTCTCTCCTTGTCTAGAAACTATGAATGTTTTCTTCTCTTGTATCCTTATGTGATCTCTACGGTAAGGGTAAAACAAGAATAGACAGTGGTATTGTATGGAGAGACTGGCATAAATTGTGTGTTGCTGTATAAGTGGCTATACTTGTCTGTACCATTAACATAGTGTATGATTGAAAAGGAATTATGTCAGTGAGCTTGCTGGTTATTATAAACTACCTTGTGAACTTGTTTGAATCATACTTGTTGAAATACGAGCTGATAGGATATTCTTTTTAGAATGGAATAAATTGATGGATTGATGTTGTCTTGGAGATACAGATGGATGGATGTTTTGGAATTATTTTGTTCTTCTTAGTCTCTAATATGTACGTTGAGTCATCTAAAAATATTTAGGACTATTTGACAGCTATAATAGAGGTTATGCATTATAGTCATGTTAAAATTGTAGAAAGATATTTAGCCTGATTTCATTTAAACAGGTTGTTCAATGAGAGCAATTGGTAGAATGCAATTGTTTTAAGATTTAGTGCTTATCATGCTCAGTTCACAGAACTGACCCGTGTTGGCAATTTTGCAGATGGTTGTCGTAAGTGGTAAAGGCACGCAGATCTGATATGATGCTCAGATTATTTAATTTGGTTTTATGTTGAATTTCAATTTGACTTCTCTAATTGTATTATATGAAGGAAGTTGTTCTCTTGCTGTTGAGTATTGTATCTCATATGCTGAATGCATAAGTTGTAATTGATTAGCTTGTAATGAATGAAATAAAGGGATTGTTACTTGTATATGGTTGCAACTGTATCTTGATGGATTGAACTTCTTCGGTTCGAATGTTTTAAAGTACATTTATATTATTGTATACCTTGGAGATATTTGGGAATTCTCTAGGTAAGCCTTGCAAAGATTATGTGACTAAATACTTGTAAATGTTTAATAGTTCTGCTATGTTCCATTTAAAGCTAATTGTAATTTAGATCACTGATTTTTGAGAAGCTAAGGTTAAAATAAACCCTTTCAGGAAGCTGAACGGGAAGAGTAATCTGTTACTCTCTAACCTTGATCTAAGTCAAGACAACGTACTGAATGTTTTTAAAATCACTATATCTTAACACTAATAAGTAAGATATATTTCAGTTTTAAAGATCTGGAATAAACCCAAAAGGGATAAGTTAGCAATCTTATGAGAAGACTTGGGGTTACTACCCAATTTCGTAGATTAAGATTATTGTGAAACAATGATCTCCTTGTTGAGACCTCAATCTTATTAAACTTCTCTTTGTGGAATGGGTCTTAATAAGAAAGGCAATTTTAAGATGAGGAACCCAGGGGTTGGGAAAAGACTACCCTAAAAAGGAGTGTCTTAAAGTATAATTTAAACTCCACGTAAGTAACACCTTAAAGTTAAGTAGATCTTTTCGAGGTGGATTTGAAGGTTGATGGCACAAGTCGATTGCAGGGTTGTACCTTCGAGAAGATTAGGATCTTCTCGAAGATACAACAATGCAGGTGACTTATGGCGACACCCTTTGCATTGATCGTTAAGATTTACTCCTTAAACTCGAACAAGTTTTTACTCCGGGACTGGTTACCAACATGGTCATGTTATGAGGCTGCCCCTGGAGACTCGGGGTACCTTGACACACAGGGTTAACTAGGGTTGACCCAGTATGTCAGCGTATCCCTAGTTCTCGAGAGCATCCTTATAACGTTGCCATATTATTAATCCATTCTGAGTGAATAACTTGGGACAGGGAGGCTGACAGAAGTCGCGTATAAGACATTCTACATAACATAGGAATGGGGTGAAGGACGTATTCCAGATTGATGAGTATGCCATCAAGGAATACGAGACATAAGAATATGTTTCAAATCTTTGGCCAAAGTATCGCAAGCTGCTGATTGCGTTGTCCTATGTCACCTAGTCTAAGGGACGAGATGCCGATGAATAATGGTAACAATTATTCAGATAGGTTCCTTGGACAGAGCATTCTGAATCCCAGATTAGGGAAGAGAACCGCAAGAGTGATGTGTTAGATTAAAAACGCCAACTCTTGATACTCATGAATAGATCGGTAGATTACCGAGTCATGGAATGAATAGATCGGAGGTACTCAAGTCATTACTGAGCTGCATATGGTTATCTGTTATAAGAATGGTTGTTTTGATTTGTGAGTTCTAAATTATGTATTTAGATCAAATTCCAAACGAGTACCAAAACCAAGCCCATATGCCCTCAAACGTCAACTATAATCACCAACAATAGAAAAAATAGAAACTATAGAATTTAGAAAAACAAAAATCAAAGACCTCAGGACTACGATCTTGATTTGTATTTTGGCATCCATAGGGTTAGAGGACATGATGATTGTACATTTTGGGATTATAATAAATTAATACAGGGGCTTCTAGAGGACTAGAGACAACTCTTCGTTGAGATGTTCTTGGCTAATCCCATGACACCTATGCAAAACACTCACATGGGGCCTGTTACCTCATCAAATTATACTCTTGGATTTTATAGAGATCCCATTCCAATGTGCCCTAAAAATGGAAACCTCAATCCTCATGGTACTAATAATGGGATACCCATTATAAATAATGATCACAAAGTGTCTATATTTGCAAACCCTCTAGATGTTCCTCCTTTAAATAGTCAAAATCAGACTAAGATCGTAGGCTTAATAGAGCTAGAAACCAAACCTTAAGTTAACGTAGTGACCCACACCTGATATTATTCTTCACAAATTCTTCCCATTTATCGCTCCATCTCAGATGATGCGCCAATAGTTCCCAAACCAGTACAGGATTATGAATTGATCACGGGCCTGACTAAGACCTTTTCCTATCTTTATTTGTTAGATTTGTTAAAGAATTATTATACCCATCAATCAAATTTATTATAAGTGCTAGGTCTTGGCTATCTTATCCATGTCACTCCTCTATAGGCCCAAACCAATCATATAGATCTTAATGTCAACCCACCAAGACATTCTGAGAGAGATGGTGGATTCATGTTCGATATTAGTAAGATGCCTACTAATGTTGAGTTGGCATAGAGATGTGATCCTATGTTATATCTATGGATTTGGATTTATAACTATGTTAAGCATGTAATGAGAGATGATCGGAGTTACTTCTAATATAGTCCCTTTCTCATTTCTTTAAAAGCTAGGCTATGAAGAAACAAACTTATCTTCAATGCAAAAATGTTGAGAGGCTATGATAGTCTCAAAGAAAATTCTATTAGAACTATAGTACTATTAGTGCAGAATCACAACACCCCGAATGGCCCAGTGTGAGGAGGGGCATTTAGTGTGATTGCATAACATGGGACCATTCTCTCAAGCCATGTGGGACCCGTAAAACTTGAGATGGACCTCTAGAGAAAGATGGTTCTTGCTTCCTAATCTACCTACCACAAGCTACTCCAAAGGCAGGAAGAGCCTATTATATCATAATCTAACCTTTCCAAAGGGATAGAGAGAGAGATGGGTTGAAATAGCCTACACTAAGTGCTGATACACCAGAAAAGGAAGTGGATGATCACATACCCAACTGCCTGAAATGGAGAGAGGTGAGTAGGGGAGAGGGTGGATAGAATGCACCATAGACCAAAGTTAGATTTCACATAGAACACCGCTTTGAATCCCATTAAACATAGCTCCTAGGACCTACAATAGAAATAAAATGTATGCATAGTATACCTTGCAATAATGAGAGCTAAGGAGAGAAAACAAAACAAACCAATGATGGACAGATGCATCACAAAATAGATTTTATTGCTCCAAAATGTTACAAAGTGCACCATCAATGGGCAAAGCCAAGAAAACATCATTACAAAGCCATGAGAGGAGGCTTAGACTCGTATTCGACCCTAAGGAAGGAAGAGAGAGGGGGTAGAAGAGAAACATTGACCAACCATTTGAATGTGCCCCTCTATTACAATATATAGGAAGAATGGGAGAGAGAAGAGGGAAGAATTTGAATCCTACTCCAACCACCTTGAGATATGTATTGAATCTCATTTTGAAATCTCAACCACTGAATATCAATTCCTTCTATAAATCTACCCACAATATGTTGCTTCTAGTTCCACGGTGGATCAAATTGAATCGAGATCTGTAATTGAGGAGATCGGATTCGTATTAATGGCCTCGGAAAGATTTTTTTCCTATTTTTCACCTACCGAGCCTTCCCAAAATGATACTTTATGTTCCCAAGGTGTAGAGGGTGTCGGTATGTTTCCACAAGGTCTTCTCCCACCCAAATCTAATTCTCCAATCAAAAGATATGGCCATTTGAATATTAGGGTTTTGGGGCATAATATTTAAAGAGTCTTCCCCTGTAGGGTCCACATGGCGGCCTCACGCACCTTGGAGATTTGGACCCTACCCCGCACTCTTCAAATAGTGCAAAACTAACTATTGGTAGCCTCTGTGAGCTACTTAGGGTCCTTGTATTTTTCCTGAGTCTTTTGGTTGGTGGGCCAAAAATATGACCTTGGACATGTGGACGCTTGGCGCTTGTTTGAGAACATATCCCCAATTTTACCTTTGAAATGGTGTCATTCTGACACTTGGCACCTTCTATCGACATGCCTCTTCTTTGACTATTCAAACCATGAATCTTTCCCTTTTAAAAGCCGGGACACGCGCGAGCCCACGGTCATTTGAAAACTACGCCAAAATTTCCTTTTGACAATGTGCGTGGTGAGACACGTGGAGGCCTCGTGGGGTCGGAGATTTAACCAATTTCGGGCCGACTATCCTTTTGACCTTTTTTAAGCATTAGCTATATCGAGGGCTGGTGGAATTTTGAGTCTCCTCTCGGGATTTTCCTTTGAGGATGCATCGAGTTGACCGACGCATAACCACCTCTGCTAACACTTCTATACTTAGTCTTTTTTGAGGTCTTCCATGTCTACCTTTCAAATTTTAGCTTTGATTCTACCTCTGTTTTGAACTTGGGACATGTGGGGGCCTGATACATGTTTGAGTCTACCTCTTGGGATTTAATCTTTGGAGGTGTGCCACTTTGACACTTGGAAGCGTGCACTATCTCCTCCATACTTAGTCATTTCAAGGCTCAATCTGAGTCATTTGAGAGATTGATGGCTTTAAACGTTCAACATTTCTTTTCTTCAAGCCTCTGTATCCTTTGGAACCTCTCGTCCTTGTGCACCGAATCTGCTATTTCATTTTAGATCCTTCCTGAGTCTGCTTCCTAAATTTGAAGCACATATTCAATCGATAGATCTATTTCTCAAATTTTTACTACATAGTGTCATTTGATCTTTTACAGGCCCCGCCACTCCACTTGTAGATTCCCTCTACAAACTATTTGTAGGATTCGAATGTGATTTCTTAGGTTCTTTATATGTGTGATCATGGCTGATCTAATATTTTTCTAGGGGAAAAATATGGATAACATTTTTGGTGACTCATAGTGGTATCTGCCTGCTAGATGAGAGGACTAGTTGCCTTGTTATGTCCATTGGGCATGGAGTTTAGAATTATTTCTTAGTAAGGATCCTACCTCTGATCCATGAGCCCGACCATCTGCAGTCTCAATTTTCATAGGAAAACTTGAGACAATTATTTTTGAGAGTATAAAATTGATTCAACTTGGGGCTTTTGACTATCCTTGAATGGAATGTTTCAAGATGGAATTTAGTTTCTTTGCATTTTCTTCTTTTAGAACTAGCAAGTGTTAAAAATTTCTATGAGTCTTCTTGCCATGAATACTAAAGAGCATGGCCTTATGCACCTTTAGAGCAATACAAAACTTATGTACAAAGACCAAATCATACATTCCTGAAATGAGACATGCAAAGTGTGCATAAGCACTTCTTCTAATAGAAACAAAGTTTACTCCTACTTCTAAACTAATCAGAGATAAAAATGTTGAACAAATCCTAATACAGGGCAGGAGAGAAGTAGCTTCTGTTTCTCAAAAGGGGCAGCCATGAAAATGAATTGACACTAAATATAGCTTCCTGTATGAGTGAAAAATTGACAATAAGCTAGTCCTCCACCAAAATCATCAAGGTATCAAAATTAATGTAAAATACCTCTTGAAGCTGATTTGCATTGGACTCCTAGAAGCTTTGATGGTGATCCTTGGTATTTTTATGCTCATGCTCATGCCTTGAAGTAGGCATGATTGGTTTTAGCTTCTCCTTGGCTCAAATGAAGCCAAGTACCTAATTAGGCATGATTTGATCCTTTGAATGTACCCCTCATTCTAAATGTTAACTCCAAGAATGAATTTTTCTTGTAGACCCTCTTGGATGAATGGTGTGAGAGGGATGTTGATATTCTCTTGCTTTTTGCTTTCCTCCTCCTTTAAAGAACATGGAAGATCAAGATCTTCCAACATTGGTTTCAGGGGGCCATTATGGAATGCAGGTAGTTAGACTTGGATGTTCTCCTTCATGGAAGCAGGTTCATGTGCTTAGAAGGTGCAAGATGGAGGAATAAATGATGTGATCTCTTCTTCATCAAAGTAATCCTCCAAGTCAGACATAAATTGTCTCCTTGTTGTCTTGTTGCATGTGCTCTACCTCCTCTATGGTGTCCTCCTGATCTACAACTTGCTCACCATAGTTCCCTTCATCTTCAAACATGAAGTTTGAAAGATCAAACTCCTCCATAACATTATAGATTAAAGGAGATGAAGTGGGAGGAATAACTGAAGGTTCCTTTGTGGCCTTCTCCTCACTTGGAGCCTCTGAAACTATATGGTTCTCCTCCATCATGGGTTCATCAATCAAATCAGTCCCTTGAAATGAAAGAAAAAAATATTCAATGATGCTTTCTTTATTGAATGGCCTCAACACTGATTTGATCTCTCCCATCTACTCCTCTTCAATGGGGCTTAGAGCTGATTGTTCCTCCTCTTTAACTAGTTGTGTAGCTTGGATTAGATCAACATTATCCTCAGATAGAGTGCCATTAGGTACACTACATTTGGAGAAAATAGACTACTGATCTTCTTCCTCTTGTTCTTGCTCTTCTTCTGCTGCAAACTCAGCCTCAACCACCATTGGCTCTTCAACCTTGACCTCCTCTATTGGCTTGACCATCAAGGGGATCTTTGTAAACCCAAATTTGAAAGCCTAACTCTTCAGATTGTATATCATGTCATTTCTATTGGGCTTCTCTTCTTGTTGTTCTCCTTGACTATATTCTTGATTCTCTTCCCAACATGGACTTGGGAAAACAAGAGGAGTGGAAGGTTTGGGTTCAACTAGCTTTGAAATTTTTATGGTGGAGAGGGAGGTGGAACTTCTTGTTTGTTTAGAGGGAATGAATATTTGGGAAGGGAAAGGGTAGAAGAACTAAAATGAGATGGAAGACTAGGATATGGAGAAAAGAAATTAACACTTGCAGCAGCAAGTGAGGGGCTTGACTCATGACATTGCTGAAATGATAAAGCTTGAGAAAGAGAAAATGAAGGAGAGGAAGTTGGTGATTGACTTACCCATTGATAAAGTTGTCTCAAACTTTTCTCTTAAGCCTTGATGTCCTAAATCCACTGTGTAAGATGAGGTAGCATTTTGACCATAAAGTCAAGCTTCTCTTGAGGGATGTAATGTCTTAGAAAAGGGCCCTCCCATGGACAAGATGCCTTGCAACCAATATTGAATGCCTTCATTTATGCTATGGTCCTTTACTAAACCATGCCAGCCTCCATTTTTGAATCTTCTCCAACCAACAAGTATTGTCCAAATAGTTGTCATCATTGTATGTGTTCCCTTGTTCTTGATAAACTCCATGGGCAAACTGATTTTGACCACTGCTCATACGAGTAAGCATAATGGTTATGGATCTGATCATAATGCTTATTTGCAGGAGTTAGGAAATACATTGGTGGCTGAATACATAGTTTTAGTTGTGAATTACATAAAGGGAATGAAGTCATGATTGCACAACTTCATGAAATGGAAGAAATAATGAAAGAGATGGAAGAAAAAATGGCTGAAAATGAGCGGAAATGGATGGAAATGGTATAAAACTCGGAGGATGGGTTATGAACCGATGGAGTCAAAAGAAGTGCTTGTCTATTCCTTAAAAGGCTAAACCCTAAAAGAAACACACCAACTTGCTAAGACGAAGTGGTAAGGTGCTTTAGACCTATCCCACCTGCAAGGCGTGCGAAAATGTTAGTGTGGTCACACAAAGGGCTAATGATTTGTTGTTTGTAATGAGACACCTTGGAAATATGGAAGATCTAATCGAGGGTCCCATCGGGCATGTCAAAACTATCGCTTTGTTGCACGATGGCTTATGATTTGTTATTTGTAATGATACACCTTGCAAATATGGAAGATCTAACCTCAGGGTCCCACTGGGTGTGCCAAAATTGTTAGTGTAGAATAACAACACCCCTGAATGGCCCAGGTGTGAGGTGGGGAATTCAGTGTGATTTCACAATATGGGACCATCTCTGAAGCTTTGGGACTTGCAAAAATTGAGATGGACCTTCATAATAATCTGGTTCTTACTTCCTAATCTACCTACAACAAACTACTCTAGTGCAGGAAGAATCTATTCTATCCTAATCTAACTTTTCGGAGGGGACAAAGAGAGAGAGAGAGAGGATGAAAGATCCTACACTAAGTGGTGATACACCAAAAAAGGAAGTGGATGATCACAAACCCAACTTCCTGAAATGGAGAGAGGTGAGTAGAGGAGAGGGTGGACAGAATGCACCATAGACCAGAGATAGATTTCACATAGAACACCACTTCGAAACCCATTAAACACAGCTCCCAGGACCTGCAATAGACATCAAAATTATGCATAGTATACCCTACGACAATGAGAGGTAAGGAGAGACAACAAAATAAGCCAAGGATGGACAGATGCATCACAAAACAAATTTTATTGCTCCAAAATGTTACACAGTGCACCATCAGTGGGCAAGAGGAAATAAAATGCCATTACAAAGCCATGAGAGGAGGCTTAGACTCTGCATTCAACCCTAAGGAAGGAAGAGAGGGGGTAGAAGATAAACAATGAAAAACCATTAGAATGTGCCCCTATATTCCAAGATATAGGAAGAATGAGAGAGAGATGATGGAAGAATTCAAATCCTACTCCAACCACCTTGAGATACGCATTGAATCCCATTTTGAAATCTCAACCACTTTGAATATTGATTAATTCTCTAAATCTTCCCACAATGTCACTTATGGTCCCCATAGTAGATCAAATCGAATTAGATCTGTAATTGAAGAGATTAGATTTTATGTTAATGGTTTGGAAGACTTTTTCTAATTTTTCACCTACCGATCCTTCCCAAAATTTTATTTTATGTTCCCAAGGCATATAGGGTGTGGAGACATTTCCATAAGGTCTTCTCCTACCAAAATCTTATTCTCCAAATCGAAAGATATGGATATTTGAATATTAGGGTTGCGGGCGCAATATTTAAAGAGTCTACCCCTATAGGGTCCACGTGGCAGCCTCGCACACCTTAGAGATTTTTCCCTTCACTTCACTCTTGAAATAGTACTAGAATTACATGTGGTGGCCTCCTGAGATCCTTGGGGTCCCTTGTATTTTGTCTCGAGTGTTTTTCTTGGTAGGAAAAAATCCTAACCCTGGACATGTGGAGGCTTGGCGCTTATTTGAGAACCTACAACCAATTTTACCTTTGAAATGGTGACTTGCTAACACTTAGCACCTTCTACTAGACTACCTCTACTTTTACTATTCAAACCCAAAATATTTCCCTTTTAAAAAGCTGGGACACACGGCGAGCCCACGCTCATTTAAAAACTACCTCAAAACTTTCCTTTCGACAACATGCCGGTGAGACACATGGAGGCCTCCATGGGGTCATATACTAAACCAATTTCGGTCCCACTCTCCTTTTGACCTTTTTTCACCATTAGCTACGTGGAGGGATGGCACAAGTTTGAGTCTCCACTAATTATTTTTCCTTTGGGGATGCATTGAGATGACACATGGCGCTTCCACTAACACTTCGGACTTAGTCTTTTTTGAGGTCCTCCTTGTTTTCCTTTTGAATTTTAGCTTTGACTCTGCCTCCATTTTGGACTTGGGACACATGGGGGCCTAGCACTTGTTTAATTCTTCCTCTTGGGATTTAATCATTAGAGGTGCACCACTTTGACACTTGGTAGTGTCTATTGTCTCCTCCATACTTAGTTATTTCGAGGCTCATTCTGAGTTGTTTGAGAGCCTGAAGGAGTTGAACCTTATTCATTTATTTTCTTCAATACTTTGGTTCCTTTGACATGTCTTAGCCTCATGCACCAACTTTGGTATTTCATTTTAGAGCATGCCTAAGTCTATTTGCTGGATTTGAAGCATGGATTCACTTCATAGAGTCATTTCTCAATTTTTTTACTTCACGGGGTTGTTTGATATTTTACCTTCCCCGCCACTCCATCAGAGAGTCCCTCTGCAACCTATTTATAGGATTTGAATGTGATTTCTTAGGTTCTTTCTATGTGGGTTCGTGGCTGATCCAATAATTTTCTGGGGGGGAAATATGGATAACAAGTACATCCTGTCACTCTTGGACCCAATATTGTGTTGAATGAGTTTTATATTATAGATCAAGAAACAAACTATAATATGATTCTTGATCGACCCTGGATTTGTTGAATGAATTTCATTCCCTCTATATTTTGTTAAGAGGTTAGGTTCTTACATCTAGTGAAGTATTTGTGGTTTAGGGTTACCCATATTCATTTGATCTCCATTTGGCCAACTTAAGGAAGAAATGAGGGGTTCATACTAAATTTGATCTCCCAACCACTAGTTAAACAAGCCACGAGGACCAACACCTATGTCTAAGTTGGAATCCACTAAGACAATTGAAGGGTTAAATGCTAATGAAAACAAATACATCATAGTAGAAATGATATCAACAAAAAATGTGGCTAAGATAGTTAATATTTGGGAGAATGATTTTCCTATCATTATTCCTTATGCATAGGCCATGATCTTGGAATCACCACACTTCTAGATGATGCATTTAAAGAGATTTGCATGGTTGAGGTTTCAAAATTCAAATAGGAAGATTCCATGAATGATCAATATTTCATCTTCCCAAGTGACTGGTGGAATCCTAACTATGACAAAGTGTAAAGTGCCACTTTGACAATCGGGTGGTGATCCTCACTTCTAATGAGGGAGGGTCATGCCTTTTTATTTAAAGATGAAATTTGAGTGTACAAACAATGTAGTTGAGTATGAATCTTTGCTTCTTAGTATTATGATAGCAAAGAGGATGGGCATGTACAATGTTAGGGTCTTAGGTGACTCTCGATTGATCACTAATCAAGTCTCAAAAGTCTATGAGACCAGAGAAGAAAAATTACAACTCTATAAGTCCATCATTTTAGAAAATTGTAAGGGTTTTGATTTCATCTCTATCAAAGCTATCCCATGAGAGAAAAAAATCTTGGCCAATTCTATGGCTACTTCCTCCTATCGCTTTTGTCCAAGTGAAGACATGAAAGAAATTGAACTCATTGGTTCTCATGCGATCTGAACCTCTAGTTTGAAAGATGCCAACCAATGCAATTATGGCATATGTTGAGACTGAGAATGAGCCTACCACTTTGGAATACATGGATAATGATGAGGAAATCCTATGATACCTCAATACATATAATGATCTCCATCCAATGCACCATAAGAGGGAATTTTCTATTATATCTCACCCTTCCTCCTACTTCATAGATCACACGATGGACCCTTCCTCATTGGAAGGTCATGAGATATATGAGGTAGAGGAAGAAGAAATGGAATTATCTCTAATCCCACTTGAGTTTGAAGTGGGTAATATCTCTTTATTGAAAGGAACTATGGATATAAAGATTTGAATTGAGGAGGATTCAAGAATCTTGAACCTTGGTTCTTCTCTCGAATCTTGAAAAGTTAGAATAACATACAAAGGTGCTTAAAGAGTACTCAAAATCTTTTATTTTATCCATAAGTAAATTATGGGCTTTGTTCCCAACATTTTAGTGCATAATTTAGTTATGAATCCCGAGACTAAACCTATGAAACAAAAATCAAGACCCATGAAGCCCAAGGTAGATTTAATGGTTAAAGAGGAGATAATGAATCTCGTACAAGTAGGGTTTATTAAGCCAGTAGATTACTCAATGTGCATGTCAAACATCATCCCAATTACCATGAATAACAAGAACATATGAATCTATATTGACTTAAGAGACATCAATAAATATTGTCCTGAAGATGATTTCCCTTTGCCCTCAATCGATGTCATCATGGATGCAACAACTAGAGATCAGATGTTGTCTCTTATTGATGGATTTTTGGTTATAACCAAATAAAGATTTTTAGGAAAAAATATGAAGACTATCTTTACAAATCATTAGGGAACCTACTATTACACATTCATTCTGTTCACTTCAAATAATTCTTGATCCACTTACCAACGAGCAAGGAAATACATATTTCATGATCTTATTTAGAATATTTTGAATCATACATTAATGACCTACTAGCAAAAGAAAAGAAGTGTGGTTATCACCTTGAAGTGATTCATCTTACTCTCTCATGCCTAATCAAATATGGAGTAACGTTAAATCCTGAGATATCATTGTTTGGCATGACATGAGGAAAATTGTTGGGATATATCATTTCATCCCGAGGCATTGATGTTGATCTGATAAATATCCACACAATTTTGGATATGTCTCCTCCCACATATGAATCAAGCATCGAGTATTTTCTCGGGAAAAATTGGGGCAATTCATGGGTTCATTCTAGATTTAACATATGCTATTCACCTTCTTAATGGCTTGCTTAAAAAATACTTTTTCAAAATTTGGACAATCAAGTATCGCGAAGTATTTGATTCAATGAAATGCTTCCTTATGTCACTGCTATGCTCATGCCTCCGAAATTTGATCATCCTCCGATCTTATACTCTCAAGCCACTGATTTCTCAATTTTATGCATTATGGCATAAGAGTATGATGATTATTGTGAGTGGGCCATTTAATTCCTAAATAATACTCTTCTCAATTATGAGATGCATTACACGCAAGTGGATAAATATTTTTTGGAAATAATCTTCGTAACAAAAAAGTTTAAGGCATTAAATTCTTAATCAAGAGATGCGAGTGATAGTTAAATCTGAGTAGTTGTGAACCTTTCGACTTACGCCACCTTGTCCAAGAAGGCGGTTCATTTCATAACATTGATGGTTTAGTTAGAAATCATCTTTATTAACCAAAATTCCATCAAGGGATAAATTATTGCTGATTGGTTAGCTAATAAGCCTATAGATTGTGGGGATCAAGTATGTTTAGATTTCCTAGATGAATTTGTATTCTATATAGATACAAATCCTCCCATTACCTCATGTCCATGGTACACTAACATTATTAACCATATTATGGATGAGACATATCCTAAGGAGTGACCTCACGAGAAAGATGACATATACGTGTCATAGCCGCCAAGTATGTGATTGTAGAAGAAGTGATCTATCACAGAGCCTTTCTTTGGTATGCTTCTAATATGCCTCGATGAAGAAGAGTTGGAAAATATCCTCTACAAAGCCCACCATAGAGTCTTTAGTGGCCATTTTGGATGGCATTCTACTGCCCAAAATATTCATCGTATGGGCTATTTGTGGCCTACTTTATAACATGACATCATAGAGTATGTGCACAGTGTGTTAAAAATGTTAATAATTCTCACACGAGATACGATTCCTACATAGGATCTACATCTTATTGTGACATCCTAGCCCTTTTATACTTCAGGCCTTGATTTGATAGGGAAATCCTCTCCCTCATCACCAAATGACAATAACTTTATAATCGTAGAAACATAATATTTTACAAAGTGGGTTAATTTTATGTCTATTATGATTACACCTAGGTCTATGATCACCATGTTTATTCTAAAACAAATCATCTGTAGGTACGGAGTCCCACAAGTCATTATTTTAGATAATGGCATTCCCTTCAACAAAGAAGAGGTACTATAATTGTGTGCACAATTCAAGATATCTCACCACACAGCCTCTTTATATTACCCTCAGGCTAATGGACAAGTTGAGGCAACGAATAAAACTATAAATTTAATTATCCTTAAGATAGTTGAGGAGAACAAAAATGGATTTGTATCTCAAGTTATTTCCATCCTTGTGGGCCTATAGGATGTTAGTTATAACTCCCACGAGGAAACCCCCTTTTCTTTAGTCTTCGGATGTGAAGTGGTTTTACCATTGGAAATCAAGTTACCTAGCCTTCACATATCTTTGCAAGGAATTTTGAATAAATATGCATACCGTAAAGTTTTATTGGTATAATTAGAAACCCTTGAGGAATTTCTACTTAGATATGAGAAATTTCATTTCGTTTATGCTAACAGAATGTGTCGTTAGTATAATAAGAAAGTATACAAGCATGAAATACACATTAGAGATCTAGTCTTAAGACTTAATAGCTAGATTGACAAGAAGACCAACAAAGGGAGAAAATTCAGACCCAAGTGGTTAGGCCCATACCAGGTAATAGAAGACTTTAAAAATGGTGTGTATCACCTATGTACTTTGTAAGGTGAGGAATTTAATGAATCAGTTAATTCGCTTCACCTTAAATGTTTCTATGCATAATTCATTTACATCTCCACTTATACATTATTGCATTCATATTGCATCCATACTGCATTATCATACTATGAAATTGTGAATTGTAACTTACTTTTCCAACAAACTTCAAGAAACTATCAAAAATTGGTAAAAAATCCAATCAAACCTCTTCAAGTAATCATCATATCATCACTAAATTATTCTAATATTTCATCATCTCAATTATATGGTGGTATTTTTACATTGGTCCTACTAATATTTACATTCCTAGATTTATTCATAGTTTCTCCTAGCTTAGGTGTCTTTGCCCATAGTCTATATAAGAAGCTTCCTAGTGTCACATATTTCCCTAAAGACCTCTTTATGATATAAATAGTATAAACATTTCACCCAAATCTCTTATTCACCTATATCAACCTTTGGTGTTGATCCCTCACATCTTACTAGTTGTGCAGGGTTGAGGCTAAGGCAAGCCTTCCTTCCCAAAATCAAAAATCTAAAAATAAAAAATAAAATATATAATCCAACAATAAGTACAAAATGCTTCATTTGAAAGTAAAATTACACTTTTTTCCTTACCAACCTTTGGTGTTGAGCCCATGCTTCTTACTAGTAGCATGAGGTTGGGAAAGGAGGGAAGTTCCCTTACTCACCTATGTCTTGTCCTTGGTGATGAGCCCATGCTTCTTACTAGTAGCATGGGGCAAGACGTAAGGGGTCACGTCAAAAAAGTCAATAATTTGTTAATGAGACAATTAACAGAAAGTTCTTTAAAATATCTAAGTCCCAATAAAATTAATTAGATGTTATGTTACAAGATATATTCAAATCATTAAAACTATATTTTTCAATTGAGAGGTCATCCAAGGATCTAAGTCTAGTTAAATTTGCAAGAAAAAACATCCTAGGTTGGTTAGATGACTTTTTTAGGGTTGGTTTGTGAGTCGTAGTTGGATATTTGTCAAAAAAATTCTTTCTCTCACCATTTCTACTCATAAAAATCATACAACTCGTATCCCTCCTGGATCTCGGTGATGAGCCCTCACATCTTACCAAATGGGGTTTGAAGTTGAGTTAGTTAATTTTCTTATTATATTGCATTCACCATCTTTTTCTAATAACATAAAGGTGCTAAATATTTCTTGAAAACCAAATTATAAAATCACAATTTGTCCTCATATGCATAGTACATAAAAAATATCATTTTGTTTACATAATTGCATATTCATCATCCATATCATACATCTCGTAAAAGCGTATAAAAACATTAGAGATTATAAACATTTAAGAGTACATAAGAAAATTAAACCATCACTAAGCCAACTCTTACATGGAATAGCCACACCAAAAAGAGATGTTCTTGTGTATAATTCCATCAAACTCTAAGCGTGGTCAAAATACTCATCTAGGAGCTGAAAATTTAAAAAAATTGATATACAAAAAAAAATGACCCTAAATAATAAAGTCATATGCCCTATCCCTCTCTATAGGATCCCTAGGAAGGTGCATGGCTAAGACTCCCACTTCAGATCTTATGATGGGAGTGAGAGCCTCCATGCTAAGGCTTGTTGGAGTGACCATGGAACAATGAACTAGGTGATCTACCAGTGGTAGTAGCCTCACTATAGGAATAGTGTCACCATTGTCTCCTCTCACCAACTGGTATCTAGTGAGATCGGCTCTCATCTTGGTCATGGCTACCATTTCATTCTATGCCAGGTGTGAACACATCGGTGTGTCTCCTGTTGTGGACATTTTCTTGATTCCACAAGAATCTCATCACACATCATTCCCATGGGATGTGTGAAGGTATCCACAAGAATCCTACAAATAGGATCTCACCAATTGTCTGCGGTAGCTACAAAACACAAGTAGAAAATGGTGAGTAAGAAAAACCTTTGAAAAAAAAATGTATAGTATGCTCCATAGTTCACTAGAAAGTCCATTCTAAAAAGTAGAGTCAAGGGAAGAGTATTTAATTACATGGATCTCATGGCATCAATGTTGGGTCAACTAGTGTTAGTGATGGTGCAGGAGCTACATCCATCATCTCCTCCACTCTAATATCCTCTCCACTAATCTCCCCAATGCCCCTCTAGTGTCCATAAACTGAATCCTCATCTCCTCCTCCACTAAAAGGAAAGGGATCCTCAATTTCTAATTTCTCACCCTTAACCCTAGTTGTCATATAATATTCCCTAGTAGTGGTCGGGTTTGTGTCACTCTCCTCTTATCCTCCCTCCTCATCTCCCTCCTCCTCAGCCTATGTCTCTATTTCAACCTCATCCTCCTTCTCCTCCTATAAGATGTGTGTGGTCGTGGCCTCAATTTGAAGAATCGACATCATTCTAGCTTGATCTAGGGAAACCTATGCAGGTGTCAATCAAGAACCCATGTGTGATGACATTCAAATTATGCTTTCCATTTGGGCCATCTCTAGTCTCTCGATCCCTATGTATATTGGTATAAATTCTTGGAAGACATCAGTCTAAGGTAACCAAAATTATTGGGGTACCCTCTGAAATGGATGGACCTCCACTCTCTTGGTTTAGTCCACCAACTATGTAGTATAACTGTATGAAGCCATAATAATAACATCCTCACCCCATAATATGGAAATGTCTAGATATGGGTGTGCAATCATTTCATCAGTGGTAAATATGGAGACTAATATGTGTGGCCCCTTGAGAGGAACCATACCAACCCATCTCACTACCCTAACATCCATGGGATATGATATCCTAATGCCCCTATAATAAGGGATCATCCTCTCATAGAACGAAATCATAACTAATGTTATATGACTAAGAGAATTTCCCTTACATCCAAAAAACCTATATAGATTGTGATAAGTAGCACCAAGGTTTTCAATGGCTCACACATAACTCGTGACTATACTGCTCTATGCTCTAAATGATTGGGGACAAACAATAAAGTAACTTGTACCTGACCAAGTGCAAAGCCAAAATGCCAACAATGGCCTTCACAAGGCAAGAATATGAGTGGAGGAAACTGAAAATAACATCATTCCCTACTAGGCACAAGTATCGGTTCTAATTCATCTCCGATATATGTATCCTAACTGCGATCTTGCACCAAAGGTGAAGCAACACTAGAAATGGCCAACTTCGAACTAGTGATAAAAACAACCAAAATCCTTTAGACATCCTCTAGTGTAATTGTCCACTCCTTTTGACTCTAGGAAGCTAGAAAGTGTTCGAGTATGCATCCCAATAATTCAACAAGTCACATAAAAATGGCTAGTTAGTGCTACTATTTCGGGATATCTTCCATATCACGACCCTCGTAGTAAGTTCCTCTAACCTTGAGTCAATGAATCCAAGAAGGGGAAAATAGTCACACTCCCTATCTCGCATCCATATAACATATGGCCCGTCCTTCATAAAAATCAAAAAGAGAAAGTTAGAATCATAAAAATGCATAATAAGATCACAAAAACATCATAAAAACATTTAAAAACAAAAAAATATGCTAAACTTAGTCAAATCAGGGGTTTTTCCTAGTAATTACACAACTATAGCTCAAGCAGAGAGGCAGTTATGTAACCACTATGGAAATACCACATTTTCCTTTACCTTCTAATGATTTTGTAATGAACGTGGTGGTTATGCAACCCCTACTCTACATAGAGTGGAATTTTTAAATCAACACAAAAATTTGTCCACCGAAATTAGGTTGTACCCTAGGGACCTAAAAATGTTAAAAAGAAAAAAATTTAACCTTTTTGAATAAAACAAAATCCACTCCTCTTTTTTGATATATATAGCATTTTTAACTCTTTTTGAGTGTGTGTGTTTTCCACTACTGGAGCGTTGTCGTAGCATAGGTATATTTCTATCCCTATGGATATGGTAAGTCCTATTGTCCTTTTAATTTTGTATGTCTTGTTAATTATGTCTTTATCTACACTTGAATCTTGTTTCCTTCTTACAGTGGAAGGAAGCTTTGGTCGGCATGCTACCAAAACATGGTCGGGTCAAGTATAACTTCTATCCTTCTCGTTTTGGAGTTCCATACTAGGACTCTATTTTTACGACTCTTCATGACTAGAACACTTCTCTGAGGGGGAAATATGTATGCACCTAATTTTTCATGGTGTAAAATTTTCAGAGCAGCTTAAATCTTGAATGATAAAACACTATCTTTGCAATGATGTTCAAGTCCAATTTCTCCTTTGTAACATACCTTTGTAGCCTAGTTTTCTTTACTTGTCCATTTCCATGCTTTTCCCGCTTTCCTTTATCATTTTGTAATCTTTTCTTTAGATTTACGGCTTTAAGTTACATAACCATGTCGGTGGTTACGCAACCACCACGGTGGTTGCATAACAACCATTCTTCCTGAGAGGAATTTGTGCAAATTCCATTCCTCTATACATTTTACTGAGCCTTTTCCAATGTATTTTCCATACTTGTCACCTTCTTCAAACTCATTTTTAGCACAAATTTCCTGACCAAATTGGTTATTCTTGAGCTTGTTAGATAATTACAAACCTCTCATTCCTAACTTACTATTATTACTGAGTTAACTTCCCCTTCTTTGATTGATGTGGCATTTCTTAACTTCGAAGTGGGTTGGAACATTTACCTACCAAATTTATATAAGAACCAAGCTTCTTTCCAAAGCATTGGATGGAGTTTCTTGATTTTATTTCGCACTATTATGCACCAAGAATCCCACCAAGAAGCACTTAGGAACACCCATTATTTTTCCTTGTTGTTATCTTTCTCGTATTGTTACCAGATTACTTACAAACAATCCACTCTCAAAGATTATCCCATTCTTTTGCACACTTTTCTAGACAGTTCTCTACACACATTGAACACTCATTAGAAAAGAATACGAGGGGATATCAAAAAGCATTTCTAACATTGGATTTGTCTCTGTACAAAATTTCCAAGTTCGGGTGTCTTTTAATTCCTACAAATTTATTTGTTTATTTTAAATTTATTTAAATCTTTAGTCTATTAAATACATTCTTTCATAAAGATTCAATTGCAATAGTAGTTATAGTAGATTGTGTTTGTAAAGATTCCATTGAGAATTTCCTTCCATCTTATCCCTTTGGGTTTTCCTAGGAATAATTTGGAGGAATTTCTTGCCACAATGTGTTATTAGTTCCTTCACAGCTTTATTTAATTATAACTTCATATTTATTCACTTATAACTTCATATTTATTCATTAGAAAACTTTTGTTTTACTAGGGAAGGTTCGGGGAATAATTGCTTTCAAGAAACTTTTTGTTCTTCCCGTGATTTTGAGGTAGAATTAGAAAAATTTGCATCTATAATTAAAAATAGGAAAAAACACTTATTTTATTAGTTTAGTTAAATCCTCTACACAGTGAAATACACACATCCGGCTACTTCACGTCTCTCTTAGTTTGTTTTAGAGTAGAATTAATTTCATTTAATTAGAAGAAATTATTTTATCTGTGCACATTTATTTATTTTTCTAGTAAACACAAAAATACAAAATCATTAGATTAAATTAATTAGTTTACTTTTATTTGTTTTATTCTCTTTTATTTAAAATCATTGAAAAGCATCAAAAATAAAGATTATCTTTGTTTCTTTGTTTAATTAATTATCTTTCATTTGTTAATTAGGAACATAGAGTTAATTAGAAATGCATTAACATAACCCCTTACATATCCTTAGTTAGCTTAGGCTTACTAAACATTAATCTTTCCCTCTTGTGGATTATTTGCGGGTTTTTTTGTTTATTTTCTTTAGTAGTTCACCTATCCCACATGACCATTCAAGTCCCTAGGCAATATAGATATTTATTGTGTGATCGGCGAGTGCCTCAAGAAAATATAGCTTCATAATAAACAAACGTGGATCAAGGCCTCGAGACATCTTTTTTTCTCACAAACATGATCTTGATTTTTCCACTGCGAAGCACTCGATGGTGAATGAAACATGAAAAAAAAAATTCTAATTCCAAAGGAATAAGAAAGGTTCCAAAATAAATTATATATATCCTTTAATCATGCATTCCATATTATATCAAAGTAAAATAGATCTCGAGAAAAAAATGGCATTTTCCCATTTTGGCACTTTATGCTCACCGCATCGATGAATGTCGAATTTTATTGAAATTTTAGCGAGAGACTTTTGTAAATTTCTAGACCATTATAGAATGAATGAAGTAATTGCATGTGATATTATTTATCTCATTTAATCAATTTTTTTTTAACATTCAACATTTTGGTCCCATTTTAGCCATGTTTTCAGTCTTGCTTAGTTTAGCAATTTTGAGTGTCTCGATAATGGCGGATACAATGAAGTTTATGAATGCAAATTTTTCTCATACTTACTATTATTATTAATTTCCACAATGAATTATTAATTAAAAAATTATATTTTCCTTCTCGATTTTGGATTCAAATGAAGCCACTTGCATAAGTTTTTATTTTTCATTTTAGACCTTTTCTGTAATTTTTGAAGGATGTTAATCATCCTATTTTTGTAGACCTCATAAATGAGTATTTTTGGATAAAATTATTAAGTTTATGTAGAAAATATCAGGGTTCATTAATGGAGGCATGAAAAAATTCCCCTTAAAGGTGTTTTTGCAAGGAATCTACAGTTCAAATCTCATGGAAATCGAGCAAGGGTTGAGGAGATATGAGCAAAAGTGTGTTTTTGAGCATGAGGGATTTTGGGAGAATTTTGGCAGCATGACAGCAAGGGATAACACAATGGAGGATTTAAAATGACCAAAAATTAGTTATAAATGACTAAGTGTTGTCTTTACACCTTCCCTCACTCATAAACCTAGTTAACTCATCACTTGACTCACCCTGCTTAACTCAAGTTAACTGGAGACTCATGGGTGGATTAAAAATTTCTAAATGATTATCAGATTTACTCATCTCCATTACCACATTTATTATGGGAAATAGGTACATAATGGGTGTGAAAATTAACTAAGGGGGGAAGAAACATGGAAGAGGTACCAAAACACATTAGTTAGTGAGTTGAAAACATAAGCCTAATAATTCACTTTGTGTGCTTAAGTGATGAGAAGTTATCTCCTCATATGGTGTCACATTTTATTTTCCCTTGTGTCTATTCTTGAAAGGTGAAAAAGGTACATCATCCCCTCAAAAATGTGCCAAGGGTGGATTCACCATGAGAAGTGATTAGGTGGGGTTAGGTGAGTGCAAGACATTTTCTAACCACCAAGTTGTCTTTTAAGTGACAAAAACTTCCCTTCCTCCATGGTGGCACAAATTTATGTCCCCATTTCCCTTTTAAATATTTTAAAAGATAAAAATGGACATCGGGGTCTCTATGTGCAAAAATACAAAAATATATGTATTCCTTACCCAAATACTACCCAAAATAGATACTTGGACACATTTTCTCACCACCTGAGATAGCAATGGAATTATAAAGGAAAAAAATTATATTATTTTGACTTAAAAATTTATCATGATAACATTCCACCATTTTAAGGATCCAATTATTCCTGAAATTTTAAATTTACCCCCTTTTACATTTTGCTCAAGCCTATGCACCGGTGAAAGATACTGCCACTGAAGTTTATGATGACCAAAAGGAAAACCAAAACATTAGGTGTGAATAGGGAATAAAATATTTAAATTTTTTATTTGAATCATGTCTCAACTCTTCCTAGAAATCCCAAAATATTATGCTAAATCTTCACCAAAGATCAAAGATATTTACCAACACCATCGGACCAATATCTATAAATTTGCTCCTCAAAATCCCTTGAAATTTTTGTCTCTTAATTACGAATTACTATATTTTATAAGAGTATATTATTACCTTCCGAATCCTTCCAAGACACTTGAAAAATTTATAACAAGCCAACTAGATTTTTCACTACTTCCATTTCCTTATACCATGCTATAAATAAATCAATATTGCATAACTTGTTCCTAAACCTGATTTTTCTCCTATAACTTTCCTAAAATACCTCATATGATTTCATATCTCTACCAAAAACTTCTTGGACACTTTAAATTTTCCCTAAAAATTCCTGGGGGGGTGTTCACAAGGCACAAAAAACCTGAAAATAAGCCTTTTTGGGCATCCATGAGCACTTTTCTTATCATGGATCTAAGTACCTTCATGAATCATCTTTATTAAAATCCCCTACACATTAAAATGAATTAAAATAATATTATTACATTCATCCTATCCATAATTAGGGTAACAAAGTGACTGAGTTAGCCAGAGGACAAGTTCACATTGATCGGAAGAAGGGTTTCCAAAATTTGCTTAGGGTGTCATGGGAAAAATTGTGAATTTTTCATGCTAAAATGTTTTCATGAAAACATTAACCTAGAAAACAATAGTTTTTATAGACATATTAGCTTCATATTGTTATTTAAAAAAAAAAAATCATGCTAGAGATAGAATGTGGAGAAGAAAACACTTGACAAGGACTATCAATGCAAAATTCAAAGTTCTTGAGGGATGTACATATTCTATAATGACTTGGTTAAAAACCTTATATGTTTTGTTGTCACCTTTTTAGTATTGATGTATGATTGAATCGACATGCTATAATTCAAACCTTGTAAATTTATATAAATAGGCATTTTGAATTCTATCGGAGGAAATAATGGAGTAAGCATGTTGTTATGTTTCCTATTTATAGATTCAACTATTAATGTCGAGTGTAACAAGATCAAAATAGTATCATATGATATGGATCATTGTAGTTTTTAGTGTATATAGTGTATTGTCTCATTCTCAAATACATTGATTGTGTTTTTCTCATTATTATGATATTATAAGGCCACTTTGTTGTTAAACAATTAACATGAATGATACCTATTTGATGGAAATATATATACTTCTTATTATCTCTACTTATTGACATCCTCTAAAATATTGATCCTAACTTTGTAGGATCTTATCCCCTCACATGCTTCAGGTGAGAACTTAGTTTTATAATGATTGATATCATATTTGTTTTTGGTAATAATGTTCATGGTATATTCTTGGGCTGTGGACCCTTGAATAGGAATTAGTAAGAAAAATTACCCTAACATGAATGACATGTAATTTTTGAGAAGGAGAAAGGAAATATCACGAGTTGATACACTAAATAATATGTGTATCATAAGAGGGTTAAGATAATGGAAGGTATTTAGAAACACCATTGTCATTGATGAATTATAAAAATAAATTAGTTACAATTGAGGAAATTACATCATGTCAATCATGATGATTCTATCCTTATTTCCTACATATTTTGGCATCCGATCAGTGCTAAAATTTGTGCATCTAGTAGATGGAATATATAAACTATAACATCGTCTACGTAGAATACATGTTTACATCTAAAAAGAAAAATCATACTCATCACAATTTTTTTTTAAATGAGATAACTTATGACATTAGGCTATAACATAAGAATTTCAATGCCTCTAAATGGGTGGTGTTATTAAAAATGATTGGCATGAATGAGATTAGGGTCCCAAATGGCTATGGATACTATAAATTTTAATATCTTAAGGATAATAAATCTCCAATAGAGTGTTTCAAATATTATACATGAAAATTAAATTACAATAAGTCCCAAACGAATGGATAATATATTTATATGAGGAATATGTAAAGGCCGTTTGAGGTGAATGAAACGTCCCTTTATACATTCATCAAATTTTTGAGGGGTTTTAATAATTTGGGGGATTTAACATTACTACACTATGTGTATGTTATGGAATACAAATAATTAGATGGTATGGTGAAGGTTTCCTTTGTATTCATGTCCACATACATGTAAGATACATTAATGGACTTACACACTATTACTCAGTGTGTGGAGTTTGTAGCTATTATGTTTAATGAGGACTCTCTTAATATGATGTCCCTACATATATTCCTAGAACATGATGATAATGATGAAGAAAATTATTCAAATTAATATTTTATGGTATTAAATTTCGATATTCAAATGAAATTTAAATTCATGATAGGCCAAGCACTAAGACAAGAAATCACTTATATGATGAGTCTGTGGAAAAAAGCAACAAACTGCACAAAATTATTCACTTAGAATGAAATAAAAGCTCAAAATAATTAAGGTAAATTTAAATATATTTAAATCAGAAGAATAATAAGAGGATGATAATTCAACAAGGATCAACATAATAAAGATAAGAAGGAGATCAACGGCTAGTAAAATTTCACAAAGAAAACTCTAAGGAAGAACATGATCAATAAGAAAAAAAAATCTTCTTAAATAAACATAAGAGACATCTAAATTATTCAAAAACAAAATAAACACTTTTCCATATACATGTTATATATAGAAGGGAAAAAAGGGAACATGGAGTATATTTGGAGGCCTAAAGATAAGATCCCATAAATAAAAGAGAATGAAAGGTAAGGGAAAATGAAATATACCCTATGTAAAGTAGGTAATTATATGTTATAAGTGTTAGAGGATGAGCTCCATGTACATTGGAAAAATAAGAATAAGGACCCTAAACAATATGATGAATTATTGTATTTTGATTTTGAATCATTGCACCTATTTTTGCCTAGAAAATAGGAGATGAAGAACGCAAAAAAAGAAATAAGATTGATGGAATTTCCATAAATGATAATATAATAGGATATTCCCAAAGAAAAATTTATCCTTTGGTACATAGTGTGACCTACATAGATATCCTATAAATTTATTTTCTTGATGGAAAGAAATATAAAAGGGTTGGTGGAGTGGGCATCACCTACGTAGATTTATGTTACCCTAGTAAGGAACAAAATTCCTCCTAATTAAGATAACAATGTAAGTAGCTTACTATAATTTATTGAATAGGAGGGGTATATATGTGACTATGAGATAGTGAAATTTAAGGTGGATGGGGATGAGGAAAATATGATAAATTAGGTAACCAAGTTTGGATAATGTATTACAAAATTGGGAAATAAAAATGGCAAAAGAGGGGAAGGAAGAGGAATAAGACATAGAGGATCAAGATATGGATGCATTAGAGTAATTAGTAAAAATCCCATAGTGAACCACATTAATAGACTAAGGATGAATACCTAATCATTTTAGTGATATTATAGTTATATGTTTTGTTGAACATAAATTAATACTCCCTAACCAAGGTGTAGACTAAGAACAAACTAGTTGAGATAAATTTTCTAAACATTATACTTGTATTAGAAGTAATAGATGCCACCTCAAGTACGATATATAGGGACAACTCAAAGAGGATATAAGGTTATGAGAAATCAAATACTTGGTGAAGAAAAAGTGCTTGGGGAGGTGATCACGTGAAAGAAAAAAATTATATAAGAAATAGTAAGGGCATTTTAGCAAAATTCCATGGAAGAAGAATGAGACATAAGAGAGGTTAAAGAGAATATTTTCACTAATTTTTAACCCTTGTGAATGATCATGTAAGAAAGGGTGGATATATAGGCCCTTGAGATCTTACAAGTCAAAGTTTCAAATGAGATAATTTTTTTAAATTTTACACTCATTAAATGCAATGCATTTGAATCATAAGTCCACTTGGATGCCTATATTCATTTAGGAAGAAAAAGAGTTATTTTTATGATTAGAGACAAGATAAATAGGTTGGGGTATTTTAATCCCTTATTTTAAGATAAGGACTTATGGGTATACGATGATGGATCCATATCATTATTGTAAGAGACTAGGTGTAAAATAAATTTTTTTGAGACTTGATGGATGAAAAGGAATTCATGTTTGGAAAACGAGATGATAGGAGCCTAACACCATGAATATTCAGCCAATAGAAAACATAGAAGAAGTTGAAGAAGATCATATCCACCAAAGTCAAAATATTGTAGTGATGTAATAACTTATGATGGTTACACCAATTGTATTTAGTGGCTCCCACCTAATGATGGACCAATCAATATTTTGAATTTTAATGCATTCACTAATAAATCCATATATTAGGATATTATCCTAGACATAAAGTATAATGATGTACTATAGATAAAAAAATTGGTGTTGACCGATGCAATAGATTTTTGGAGTCGAGTTCCCTTATGGTTCTGATTTGTGTAGGACTTGTAATGTATAGATTACACATGGACTAAATTATAATATTTAATTATTGATAATAAATCTATTGTGTTTTTATAATTATGAATACATATGGTTTCATCTTACTTAATTTTAGGGTTTAATGTGATATGTATGGTTGCATATTAGCTATAAACATTAGGCTATATGTTTAGGGGTACACACCCTCCTAGTCTATAAGGGTAGTATGGAGTAAATAACTATGGATTATAAAAAACAATGAACATCACGTGTTATTATATGTTTAATTAACTTCTATGGCACTATAAATCTTGTATATGGATTACTTAATCTCATATAACTAGAAGCATATTCAACAATCCATGAAGAAGAAGGTTTTTTGAAAATGGATTTCAAAAATGCAAATAAAAATATAGAATTGAAGATCTTTGGTAGAGATTTGTAAAACTAATGTGTTAATATAAATTGATAAACTTATTATTAGGCTGTCAAGATGAATAGTATAGTTGCACGATGATGTAGTGTGGATCCAACCCACAAGACTTAAATTAAGTAAATATTAATGGATGTGTAGTCATAAATTAGACACAATTGGTTAGACACTTAATAAATTAATCCTATAATAAATATTTTAGGTGAATCTAATTATTAGTTAGTTAAGTAATCAATCGTAACTTCTATTCTAGTATCTTATTATGATAACATCAAGATAAATATATTAAATAAAAAATAAGTAGTATTTTTGGATATCAAAAGAGGGTTCACTACAAGATATGTTGGGAAAAAAATGGTGTTTTTTCCTCTTTAAATATAACATATACAAGATATTTTGGTTTCATATAATTTTTTGTTATTCGAAAACTATTTATTATGCTAAAAATAGATAGGATTTTAACTTTGCATGTTTTTGCTTTTTTTTGGGGGTTTCTTTAATGGATTTGTATGTTTATAAGACATTAAAAAGTAATGATTATTATTTTAGGTGTGGTTTATCTCTAAAGGAAAGTAGTATTTTTATTTTTTCCTAGATGTATTGCTTTGTTTTTTGTGAAAATAAAATAATTTTTGTTTGTGTCGGTGAAATAATTTGTCACAAGGACAAATTAACTAGTTTTCACCAAAGCACCGAGACTATGTCCATCCTGTTTGTTTGCATGTTGTGATTTAGGTGTTGTAATTGATGTAAAATACCATTAATGATGAATTGGATGATGTATTAGGCTCATATGATTCTCATAGTGATGATTTCATGGAGATTTAGGTATGTTCTTGGTTATAAAAATTGATTCATTGTGAATTTATTGTTCTAGCAAGCCTGATCAGGTGACCTAGCTAGCCTAGGTGATGGTGCATGGTGATTAGAGATTATTTATAGATTTAGGATAATGTTGGAATCATGGAAAGAATTTTTGGAGAGTTATTATGAACTCACATGAGTTCTAGGATATAGGTACATGTTCAAGACCAAGTTTTAGGTGCTTATTTGACCAGGTATGGGTGCTAGGAGGAATGAGGATGAGTTATGGAGCCATGTGAGCTCATGGATGCATGTAGGTAGTTGTTTCATGATTTACAAAGTATTATAGGAAATTTTAGAGAGTTTCTATGATGAGTTACGATTGTTTTTCATTGACCTAGCTTAGTGAGTCTAAAACCCTAAGGGATAGTCATGTAAGTCATAATGGATAGAGATATGGAGAAATTTTTGAGATAATATGATGATTTGAGATGATTAAAAGGGGTTTCCTTGATGTGTGAGAAAAATTTGGAGTCATTATGTAATGTTAATTTCAAGTTATGTCGATTTCATCAAATAAGGTAAAGAAAAAGGTCATTTCTAGCCCATATTGCACCTTCGATGCTCACCCTAAATTGTGTGATTTCCATGGGACCTTGTGGCTTCCACGGATGTTTTTAAATTTATTCTATAAGGTTTAAAAAATAATAATGATGTCATTTCATTGTCCCATTTTTATGAACGCATGTTAATAAGTTAAACACATTTTTATGCACTTGAAACCCTAGCTCATAAGTGGTAGGATAAAAAATGATCGAGAGTTACCATAATTGCTTGATATTGCATGGATGATGATTTAATTATAGAGAATTCCTCCCAGTTTCCATAAAGGTATGGTAGTGATTGTGGTGATGGTTGGACCCCACTCAAATAGGCATGTTTCTGAAGAAGTTCATTTTGGGACAAGGTTATCCAAAGAAGTTACAAAATAAAAGGACATTATTTTTAGCATGTGATTTTTTCTTAATGTCCATAGTTTTTTTAATTCATGGTGATGCATACAAATAACAAAGTGTATCCTATTTATGAAGGCTAGTCAAAGGGTAGTTTTGGGGTAGTTTCAGGCAGTTTGTAAAGATGAGCTTGGTTAAAGACCTTCCACTTGGTTTTGGAAGGAGTTACATATATTATGGAAATAGGATTAAAAGATATTTATAACTCTAATTATATTTTATGGTTCATCTAGGGATTTTTAGAGATGAAGATTTCCCGATTTTTCAAGATAGGACTATTTTTACTTGAAATATTGAGTTGATTTAAGTATGAGATGATTTATTTTATGCTTTCTGCCACCTTTAAATTGAATAGGGATGAATTTTGTTCATATTTACATCATTTTTAGGTCTTGATATTTTCATAAAGGGTGAAAAATAACTGAATTTACAAAACTAGTTTTTGGATAGCTTGTTTTAGTGAAGTGTAAAGTTGATGTGGTTTGAGTATGTGGATGTTAAAGAGGTATAACTTGATTATATGAGGTATAAATTTATTTATTTTTCCATATATTTTTCACATGCCTTAGTTGAGATAATTTTTGTGATCTTGATGGCCAAAGGTGAAATCAGGATGCTAGAAGTAGTTGTTTTGTGAAGGATATGAGCTAGTGGGCCCATTTAATGAAATATTTGATTGGTTAAAGTAAATGTGAGACCATGTATGATGATGTTATGATATATTAATAATTTTTGGTGAATTTTTAATATTTAATAAGCATGTTTTTTTGTATGAGTGGATTTTTCTCATCCTAGTGATAGGGTTTTGAGGCTTTTTGGTGCATGATGAGTGGTTTTGGGCATGGCTGACCTATATGGGTCATATGTGACAATTTTTATGAATGTAATGAGATGTAATTAATATTTATTGGTTGTGAAATATTTTTAGATCCGACCTCTGTTGGTTTAGAAAGAAGATAAGGCTATAAAGCTAGTGTTTGAAGATCATTTTGTGAGCTAGTCTTGGATGGGTAAAAAGTACGACCTAGGAGAGTGTACCGTGTAGGTATCAAGGAATTTTTAAGGATCATCAGATTTATTAAAATTTGATTAAGATTTTATACCATGTGTGAAATTTTTAGAGCCAAGATAAGTCAAATCAGAAGAATATTGAGCAAGCTACATGAATGAGGGTTTGAGAAAAGGTTTGTGAGCTGAAAATGTGATCTCCATCAGTTTTGGAGATAAAAAATAAGATATCATCATCATCATGGGTATTATTTTTTCATAGGATTCTAGGGGTTGTATCCTCCTTTTGTAGTGGGTTCATCACTAAATTAGGGTTTAGTGCTCTACTAAACTAGGGGTTGGTGTTCCTTGTGGGGTTGGTGCCTCACTAAATTTTAAACATAGAAATATAAAGTTTGTTTTTAGTGGGTTTTCTTCCCCATGAGGGTTTCCCACTTATATCTTGTGTTATGGTGTTGATTTCCTTGTTCATGGTTGATTGCATGTATGTTATTTGATGTTGTGCACACATTAATGGTTGGATAAGTGGTTTGTGATTTAAGTAAGTAATCTGAAATTGAATTAATTTGTTAAAGACTGATTCACCCCCCGAGTCCATTTTTCTTCTAACACATCTTGTGAAATGGGATTCTCCTTTATTTAATGTATATAAAACAAATATCATGGGTGGATAATAGGTTGGATATCACATGGGAACACTCCACTAAAATTTGTGGAAAATGACTATACCTAGTGCAAGTGAATAATTTTCTTGAGAGGTGAGGTAAAGGGAGTGAGAACTTTGAGAGAGGGGTTAATCTTGTAAATAGGAACTAGAATTTTTTACAAGATTTAACCATAATTTATCCACACACAATTATAAGAGTTTACCTTTGTTAATCAATAGAAAGACACAACAAATCAGGAACAAAGAATTTCATTAATCCATTCATCAAAGGATATACAAAATTTCTTGATTATACAATATTATCATGTGTACAAAGCTAAAAATTAGAGAGGTGTAGGAAACATAGAGAAAATAAATGGAATAATGTTATCTTTTTCTTTCTTTTTAATAGTGTAATAGCTATCTAATGATAGACTCAAAATTGAAAATTCTTTGGAATGAGGGATTCATACAATATATAGATTTTCAAAAAGACTCTTCACCTACCCCCACATCACTTTTCACTTAACTTTACAACCTGTTACCTTTCATATCTCTAAGAAATAAAGTGAGTTCCTTTTAATTAATTGAAGGAAAATCATTACAATGTTTCAAGATAGATCATATTTAAATGAATAAAAAAAAGTGAAAAGTAAACTCCTCTTAAGGAAGAAATAGAACATGAGAGAAGATAAGAAGAAGAGAGAGGGAAAGAAAGGAGAAGCGGAGATAGCTATGCCGAAGAAGATGTTGTAGCTTCTGATAAAGATCCACTTGATGAAGGAATCTGGGAGATTACTCCTATGGAAATATCTATTCCTTTAAAATATTTTCTAAAATTAGTTGTTGCAAGTGTTACTTTCTCCTCTTGAGAAATGTGCACAAAACTCAATGCCTTGATCTAATTTTTAGAAGTATTATTTATGATTTTACATTTCTTGAACAAGAATTGATACTCATTTTCAATTTTGGAAATAAAACATATGATATATTTAAGCGACTCCAATGTGTCCTCATTGAAATAGAAGGAGTCTCCTACTTCTCTTCTAACCAGCTCCTCAAATGGCTTCAAAATATCATTCACCGAAGGTGCTCCAATTTTATGCACTTCTTTTCTTATGTCCTCTTTCATATGAGAAGTGAGATCATAATATGAATCAAGATTATCAAGAGAAAAATTAAACATATTATAATGGGTAACCAAATTCCAATACCAAACTGGATACATGTTCCCAAATATGGAGTTAAACACCTTTTTTCCCACCAACACAAGAGAATTGAGTTTTCCCATTTCTGTCACTAGTGGAAACACTTGATTGCAATGCTCATTTTCTTTCTCAATTTAATCTTTACTCATCCTTAATTTTGCAGAAGAGGAAAGAATGAACTCAAATAGTGAAGGAATATTTGGAAACAAGGTTTTAATTTTCTCAAGGATTGTGTCCGTCTACTTGTCATTGGTTCTTCCTTATATTGTTTAACCCTATGCCTTCTTGATTGAATCTAGATCAAATATTCTAATTGGAGTGACCTCCTTGGCTAGGAGATATGGGAAGGAATTAGGCTCCATGAATGATATAACATATTAAGCAAGATTTCTCATGTGTTTTCCTATTTTTTCAATCTTCTCCTTATATTCAATGGTTCTTGCAAGAAGATGAGTGGCATATTATTGGAACAAATGGGAATATCCTTCATGTGTTTCCAATGCTAAGGGAATGGTTTTCATCTCATAGTCTGATGGAGTCATCTCCCCAATAGGATTTACTACCTTCACTAAGAAAATTCTACATATTGATTTCCTAAGGAACCATTGAAGAAGAGGTAAGTTGTCTAGGATTTCTTACCTCATTTTTTTCACCATCCTTGAAATAGCTTGAAATTATGGGACCACTACCTATTGTACTATATGAGTCTCACCTTTGATCAGATCTTGGATCCATGGAAAGACCTTTGTTGATGTGGGTTTGAAACTAGGCATGATTTCAGTCCCAGGATCAATGTGAAGAGGTATCTCTAGCATTTAGTGAGTCAACTATGTAGCAGAAGAAGAGATGTTTGGAGCCTAATGTGGAATTATAGGATGAGAAGTATAAATATCTCCTTGATATAGATATTTTATAGGGTATTTAATGACTTTTTATTTCTTGTGCAACCTCATGTAAAGAAAACTTTAAGAATCCATTTTTTTGTCTTCATGGGATCTCCTAAGTGAGTAGAGTTTGCAGTCCTCTCAAGTTCCTTTACAGATGAGAGATGAGATTCCTACCTTACAAGAGACTGAAGACCACTTGATTCAATGAGTGCAACCCTATTTTTCTTGAACCACTCCTTATACCTTTGGATTACTACCATAGTTCTTTCATTGATATCACATGATTTGGAACACTCCACGAGACAAATCGAAAGGTGAAGCTTTCACTTCTTGGTATTTGGGATCAAACAAATTAGCTCCATCTTTCCACCCTGTTGATGAAACAATAATTTTTTAATATTATCATTTGGACCATGTTCATCCTCATGTGATCTCTATTTCTTATCTCCAAACCATCCAAGAAGTTGATTAAATAATATTCAATTTGGGGAACATGGTGCAACTCAGAAATATGGAATGTTTCGAGATTGCTTCAGTATCAAAATATTCCCTTGGTGTGTATAAATAGAGGAAAAAATTGGAAAATTAATCTTTAATATTCAAGGCATCGATGAAAAAAATTCAAGAGTAGATACCAAGATAAGAAGGGAAATACATGCCTTTCTTCCTACTGTTCTTGATCTTTTTATTGATATGAGAAAACTACTGACATATCTCAGAAATTACTATCTTATCACTGAGATATATTGGGAACTTACGAGAATCAAGGTCAAATTCAAAAAATATGATATAAGAGAATGTAAAATTTTAAGTGAAGTAGGACCCATAATTTTCAATCAATGTTACAACTTGTGAAAACAATATCAACTCTCAAAGTGGCCTTCAAGAAATGAGGTGAAAAACATGGTGAATGCATCATTCACCCTAGGAAAGTGGAGGTTCCTTACTTTAAGAGTGATTTAATGATATATTTCATAAGTTGGTGATATTTTTGAAAAATTATGAGAAAGATTTAGGCCTTTGAATGGTCTTGTGCTTGCGACAACATACACTAAATATGATGTCATTATGAACTTCTTAGTGACCTGTAGCTGGATTAACTAATAGTGGATGTTATAACTTATGATTTATCCCCAATCAATAATTTTATTTCCTTTGGTGATGATGAGGATGAATTGCACCATAAAATCCTAAAATTCATTTGTTTTTTCTTCCCCCATTATCCTTATTAGCAAAATGATTGCATATGAATAACCCTCAAGAAACTCTCTCCTTGACAAGGGATTTGGCATATAAGACAGCTTTCCTACCTTATCTCAACCTTGACCCCAGTGCGAGGCCATGGAGATAGGATTTGTTCTTTTACCACTCACCAGATGCAAACTTCTTCATGATTATGACCATTTTGTTTCCAGTTGGAATTTGCATACAGCAGTGTGAGATGCGCTTTGGGGTGAAAGCAAAGCATAAGTATGGAATTACACTCCACCCTTACAATCTTGGATTTCTGCTCATAGTCTTGACCACATGCTACCACTAATTGTTTAATTTTTACTAACAAATGATGTCCTCCAACTTCAAATAAATTTCTTGCAAATATTCTCTCTACGACAGTTCATTTGGGCCTCCCAAAGATTTGGCTCTTCGTGTCTTCTAGGTCCATGTGAGTGACATCACTATCACCCACACCTAAATAATCTATAGTCGGGGTTGAAATAGGATCCATTATAGATAATTTGAACTTCATGATCCCGAAAATCAGCAAGATGACTGAAAATGGAACCAACAAATTTCTTCACTAGAATCCAAAACTTTCTATTTTCAAGAGGTGGAGTTAGGAGCTACTATTTTGGGAGATTTTTTTACTCAATTTTTTTCTTCTGAAGCTCCTAGCATACTTATAATCCCTCCATTTATGACATTTCACTTTTTTAGAAATTTTATATTTTTAGTAAGTTGGTTTTCTAGAAAATTCTATTTTGGGAAAATTGTATGTTTTGTTATGTTTGTTGTTTTCCATTATTTCGATTGTTTTGAGAGGAGATATCTTGTTGTTTTTAGGAGGTTCAATATTTATAGTAAGTTACTATTCAAAGAAATTACTATTTTTAGTAAGTGCATCTACTAGTTTCCATTTGTAATAAAAACACACTCATCGGATTTAGCTCAAGACCAAGATCTCATGCTCTAATTTTCACAGTAATCCTTCAAATAGAACTCTTGTAAACTCAAAAAGTAAATATTGGGAAAAGGGTTTCATATTTATAGCTGTTAAATTTTTTTGACATCATATGGTATTAAAAAAATTCTCAAAGGCATGTACGACAATGATATTATGTGAAAAAATTGGTAGAATTGGACTTCCAGTTAAGAAGTTATGAAGAAATCTCCATTTTCAATGTCATTGTTTTTCTGGGAAACTTTTGTGGTATAACAGGTTTTTAAGTTTTTTTAAGGTAGTAAAGTAGTTACAATGGATTTCAGGTCAAATTTTGCAAAGAACTTAGGCTGAAAATAAGTTAAATGCATTTTTTAAGTGATCGTGGTAAATGCGGTGTTAACCCTTCTTGAATGAAAGCATGGTGGGTTAAAAACTACAATAAATTTGATTGGACATGGGCACCAATTTTTTCCCCATTTTCCCCTTGGAAAAATGGACAAGAGGGGAAAAAATGGGTGCCTTGGAAAGGTCATTCCATGTGTCACAATATGGTTAGGTGTGAAGATGGAGAGGTTATCTAGGTAAGCAATCGGGAGTCAGAATTTGATCGTATGGAGAACCATAAAGGGGGATTCCATGGGATGATTTTTTTGTTCCCTCTATCCCCTTTGGATATTTACAAGAGGGAAAAAATGGGTTCCTTAACTAGGATGATACAACTTTGTGAGATCTGTTGTAGTTTCCAAGAATTAAAGTTAGCCAAATAAGCCCCCCTGCAAAGTTGGGAAGAGTCATATAAGGAACCTAGAAAGAGGATTACATGGGGGTGCCATTGTTTTTCCCATTTATTCCCTTAGGAAAGGGATAAAGGGGAAAAAATGGGTGATAGGAGAAAAAAATTGACATGTGGCACTTGAAAATATGACTAAGTATGGGATCAACATACCTTATACTAGAGAAAACTTGAAAACAACATTCTCAAAACTTAGATAGGTCTTTGAGATGAAATTTTATATGATTATGACTCTAAGGAATATTATAAGAATAATTGAATAGTTTTCAGAACCCAATTATGCATGAAACTCCAAAATGTTCCTCTTTTTTTCTTCGAGATGGTAGGGAGAACCTACAAAGGTTGAAATTTTTCAAGAAGCTACCAAGTACTAGATCAAATATGATTATTCCAACATGAATAGGATTCTCTAAGAATTCCAATCCCTAATTTATTTCATGATAAATCCTTACAAATCTCCCGAAATCATTTGGAGATATTCTCAATCATATTTAGACCATTCATTCCTTACACCTGAAAAACCCACTTTGCACCGCAGCTTTGTTCCTAAACCAAATAATCTTCCTAAACCACTTCCAACACCTTCTTGGATCTCCAATACCACCTCCAGATGATTATGAAATTTTGGAACCTTTCTCAAAGATGCACACCGCTTTGAAATGGCAAAATTGGCCTTTCTCGGGTTTACCAGAGAGAAATAGTCTTTAGTTTATTATCACTTTGAATGGAAGTGTTGACGTTGAAAAATAACTTTAAACATTTAAACATTCTTATTTAGTATATTGGGATTAATTTCAAGGTCAATATGATAAAACACATGTTAGGCCCTAGAATTGACTAAGTACCAAGGAATAAGTCAGCGTGCGTGGGAGGCAAGATAAGAAGGAAGGCGCTCAGAAAAAAGTGTGCAAGGGAAAGGCAAAGGCGGTAGAAGAGGTTGGTGCATGTGGGAGTAGGAAGGTTTAGGGAATTAGCCATATTTTGAAGGATTTTTCGTAGGAGAAACACATGAAAAGCCCAAGTAGGTGTGCTAAATTGATAAGGTGTCAACCTAGATCCGAGGAGGTCAAGAAAATAATATTCCATGTAAGAGATATTCCCAGGATGATCATTACAGGTAGTGGAGGAATTTTCAAGCTAGCATAAGCATTCAACCATTGAGGACAACACTTCCACTTGGCATGTGATTTGTTCATGAAGGAAACCAAGGTTTTGCATCTAGATCCTATTTAAGGAAGTTTTTGGGTTCGAAATAGAAAAAGATGGAGAGTAACAACAAAGTGCCAAGTAAATGAAGGGATAAAGAGGTTTTTAAGTAGTAACAAGGTTTTAAATAAATACATGCAAGGATGTTAATGAAAATATATGCATGGGTTTGGGTATGAACAAGGGTTTTAATTGGTAGAATAGCTAAGAAATATCTCTACAGAGTATTTTTGAAGGGTTTAAGATAATATTCGGGATGTATTTGGTCTACATGACCCTTATAATGTAAGGAGGCCACTTTGTAAATGTTTGTAAATAAATATATGTCTGCAATTTTGGTTAATTATGTTATAAGTGTAATCCATTGTTTCCTTCATATTATTCCAGGTTAGATCTAGTTTCATTATGCTTATTTACAATGTTAATTTCCATTTATGATGCATCTGTGCATAGATTTTCTATCTGTATCTTCTATTTTTGAGTGAATGTATATGTTTCCATTCTTGCAAAGCATTCTCCATCAATGGCGGAACATTCTTGTAGAGCTCAAATTAAGGAGGAGATCAGCACCCGCACATACCTTGGGTGAGTACCCAATGCATTCTAGGTGAAATGATGACGCGTTTGGGGTAGAAAGAAGGTATATGAAGAAATGGATAAATTTTGGTTCCATTTCAAGGACCTATTTTGAAGATATTGTGAGAATGATGTGTGATGACAGAGCATCCGACCTTGAAAAATGTTGATACCTAGTTTAAAATTATTGGGTATGAGTTTTCTCGGAGGATCGGTACTTTAGCTCTAAGTTTGATGCATGAAAATGGGTGGAGGAGAACCTATATCAAAAAATCTATGAGAGATTCTTATGTTGTTTCCTAGTAGATTTTTATGAATGTCTCTTAGCATGTGCATCAAGGAAAAGTTGGTAGTAAAGACCTCATGTTTAGATGTAGGAGGAATATCAAAAGTTGCATGATGTTGATCGAGATATGGACCCGTGTTGTTAATCACTCAATTGGTGGAGTAGTGTTCGACTAGTTATACCTTGGAATACACCGTTTCTACATATTCTTGCCCGAGAGATTGCTGAGTTTAAGTTCTTGAGGGAACGTAGAGGATAATTTTTTCATGTTATTTCACCGTCTATCAAGATCCTAGTTATTACTTTGAGTTTGGAAGCCTTTCCCATGGCTATCTAGACTCTTGCTAGGTGCGGGGTGTAGAAGTTGGTGTGGTATAAGATTCTGGACCTTACAACAGAAATCGTGAGAGATGAGAGGTGGATCAAGTATAATGAAGATTGAGAGAGGGAGTTGGTAAGACAACGTGAAGCTGCATGAGTGATGGATTTATGGAGGAAAATAATGTGGGACTTGGATTTGAGGTTCACTTGGAGGACGTGGAACCTTAGCATTCGAGATACCCCATCTTGGCATGCACGGAAGATAAACCTCCTTAAATTCTAGAGATAGCTCTCATATGAACAAAGGAGGAGAGTCATAGGCACGCATATTAACCAACATGGAAATTAGGTCCTTACACTTAGATTTCTAATTCTTGAGATAATTTTTGATAATCTAGGTGGTATTGGTAGTGGTAGTCGAGTGACACCTAGGAGGTATAATTTTTCATTTGGTACATATGTTGCTACACAATCATTTCCTATGTTTGGGTGTATTTTATCCGGCACATCATTTGGGCAAGGTTTGTGTTCACAAGGATTGAGTATAACATATGGAAATGGTGTGGGAAACACATCTAGGAGTGGTTAGGTATCAAATATTTTTGGCAAGCAGTTTAACACGATGATGGAATCACGGGCGTAATTGTGTTAGGCCCCATACCTATGAGAGGAAGAGGATCTCGGTAGATCTCAAGGAGTTAGAACTAATGGATCGAATGGTGTTGGAGGTAGTGGAAATATTGGAGGAGGCCAAGGTTCAAGATCTGGTGGGAAAGGGCCTCAACAACCTCAGCAAGTATATTTTGAGATGTCTTTGCATTTACCCGATTATTGAAACATAAGAGTAGACGCATGACGGGAATACAAGATTTTTGTATGATAGTAAGGGATGTTTTCATACAAAAAGGGGAAGGACTTTTACATACGTTAGGAAGGATGATTTTGACACATGATAATAGGGGTGGTGACGTGTGATAATGGGGGCGAATAACACATGACAATGAAAGAAGGTTGACGCATGACAATGAGCGGCGATTGATGTGTGATAGAAAAATGGCTTACATGCATCAGGAAGATGTTTTATGCATCATAGAGAAATGGTTGATGCATGGTTGATGCATGACATTGAGAAATGTTCCTAAACCTTTGCTACAAAGTGATCTAACCAACTACTGACCAAAAATGTTTAAAGCACAACTTGACAAATCAATTACCAACACCTTGACTTTAGTAGCATGTCCATTTTGCAAGGGTGTAATATATGGATAACAATTGGAAAATTTTGGGCTGAAATTCCTTCTAGATGTGGACCATTTTTCTTGAATTATCCATTGGGAATGGAGTCAACATGACCTTGAAGAAACTGATATTTCTTTTGAAACCATGTCCATAAAAATGAAAATCTAACCAAGGAAAAGGCACTAATGACTATGAATCTAGAAATTATTTGTTGGGACCGAACATATGCACTTTGTGAAATTGCCCCAAAATCTAATTTCTTTCCAAGTGTGAAGCACAACCAACTAATGATTTTTGACAAGAATAACACTACAAAAGTTCTGGGAACACAAGTTGATTGGGAGAGGCTGGAACTGTTGTTAGGACCTGATCTTCCCTCATGAACATGCCTTGGCCAAAATGTCGAAGATAGAAATTCCCCTGTGATTGATTTTCTGATGCAAGAAGAGGCATAAAAGTTCAACTGTGACTGATCTAGAGAGACATGAGAGATGAAAACATTGAAAATTGTCCCTCAATCTAATTTAGTTGCTTTGTATTTGGATTTTCTTGAAGACTGCAACTATTTCCTATGACTTTGAACCCCTTACTATGGCATTACCTCCCGAAAACATGATGAATTGTGTAAGAGAAACCACCATGCAAAAACTATGTACAAAGGAGAAAATCATACATACCCCAAGTGGGATATGCAAAGTGTGCATAAGCACTTCTTCTACTGATAAAACCTACTCCTACCCTACACTAACCAAAGGAATGGGAAACTTCAAACAAAACCTGCCACTGGTGATGAGAAGTAGTTTCCCCTTCTCACAATTTATAGCCACACATTTTATTTGACATTGATAATGGATGCTTGAATGAGTGAAAAACTGAAAAGAGGCCGATCCTCCACCTAAATCATCAAGGTATTAACTACAAGCAATGGAGATACCTCCACCAAATGTTCTACGTGGAGCTCTTGGAGGTGTTGCAACTAACCCTTGAAACTTTGATGTTCCCACTCATGCCCTAAAATTGAAATGACTGATTTTCACTTCTTCCTTGGCTCCAATGAGCCCAAGTACCTGATAAGGAATGGTTTAATCCTTTAGATGTGCCTGACACTATGAATCTTGACTTCACAAGTGAATTCATCTTTCCAACCTTCCTAGAAGAAGTTGTTTTCCATAGGATTATTTTCACTTCGTTTCTTATCTAAAAATAACTAAAGTTCTGTCATAATGACATGTATGCAATGGTTGTCATCCTCATTTTCCTTCTCATCTAGTGAGTGGATTGGAAGATTCAATTCCTCCAATCTTGGCTCCATAGGGCCGTTGTGAAATGCAAGATTCTACACTTGAATTCCCTCCTTCGTGAAAGTAGGTTCATGTGCTTGGAAGGTGGATGATGGAGGATAAAATGATGCGATCTCTATGGGCTCCTATCCTTTGAAGAAATCTTCCAAATCAGATAGATAATTTTCCTCCTCTTTGTTTCGTTATAATGGTTTAACCTCTTCCATGGGGTTCTCTTGATCTAGAACTTGCTCACCATGGTTCCCCTCATCCTTGAACATGAAGTTTGACAACTCAAACTCATTTTCAACATTATATCTCAAGGGCGATGATGTGGAAGGAAGAATTGAAGGTTCTTGTATGGCCTGTTCTATGCTCGGTGCCCCTAAAACTACATGGCTCTCCTCCATAGCCGGAACATGCTCCTCTTCTTTGGATTTGGAGCTGCTCTTCCCTCTTCCTCTGCTAATTCTACAACGATGCTTTATCAATGATCTATAACAATAGAGTTCCCTCATGGGAACTACACTCTGGACATACCGATTGTTGGTCTTCTTCAACCTGTTCTTTCTTTACTTCCACTTTAAGCAAAAATTTTTTTACCACCCATTCTTTTCCAACCTTGGTCTCCTTCAAAGGCTTAACCAATAAGGGAATTCTATCCATTCCATACTTTGAATCCCAATTCCTTAAAAACATATCATTTCTTCTTTATTGGGTTGTTTTTTTTGTTCCTATAAACTAGTTTATTGAGTCACTCCCGACATGAGTTAGGGAATGTAAGAGGAAGGGTGGGTTAGGGTTCTACCAATTTTTGCACTATTGGTTTTGGAGGTGAAGGAAGGGGTTTATTACTTTTCTCTTGTGGAGGGGACTTGGATTTGAAAGGGTAAAGGAAAAAAATGAGATGGGGTGAAAGAGTAGGTGATGGAGAAGGGGATTCCACACTAGGAGCGAAAACAAAGAAGCTCGGGAATCGAGGCTCTTGATGTGATGGTGTTCCTTACAAAATAGAGAGAAAATTGCTATAAGATGATGTGGAACTTACCCATTGACAAGGCTCCCTAAAACCAAATTCATAAGCCTCTATCTCCTCAGTCCACTTTTCAAGCCGGGAAACATCTTAACCATGAAATGAAGATTTTTTGTAGGTTGAAATGTTTTGCATAAGGTAATCCCATGGAAAAGGTTCCCTATAGCCAATTTTGAATGCTTTCATCTAAGTTGTGGCCCTTGACTACACTATGTCTACCTCCATTATTTGAATCTTCTCCTACAAATCATAATTCTCCATATAATTGATCCAACTACATGCATATCCCTTCTCTCGATAGGTTTGATAACCGAACCGATCATGGCATTGTTCATAGACATATACATAGTGATTATGGATTTTCTCATAACGATGATCTGGAGGAGTTGAGAAATACATTAGAGGTGGAATGAATTTTTGCAGCTGTATGTGTGAATTTAAAGATGGGAATGAATCCATGACTACGAGAACTTCATGGATGGAAGAAGATGAAATATGTGGAAAGAAGAATGGGTGGAAATGGATGGAAGGAAATTCTGTAACTTAGAGAATGGGTTGTTGACCAGATGGAGTCACCAGATGTGCTTTTCATGTGCCTCCAAAGGTTGAATATCACCAAGAACACATCAAATTGATGAAATGAAGTGGTAAGGTGATTTAAACCTATCCCACCGTGTGCCAAAATCTGTTATGTCAAAAAGTAACACCCTAGGATTTACACATTATAAAACCCTAATTTTTACTAACATGGTATTTTCTAAAGGTGTGGGACCCTTACAAATGAGACAAACCTAAAAATAAGGCTAGTTCCTCTACCTATTCTAATGTTAAAACTAATCCTAGAAAGGGAAATGCAACTATCCTAATAGTAATCTATAATTTCCAAGGGACCAAGGAAGAAAGAGATCAATAAAATGAAATTCTTAAACTAAGGGAGGTGATAGAACCAATATAAGGTGGAAAGATACTTTGTTGAGGGAGAAAGAGAGGTAAAAATTGAGTTGGGAGAGGCCAAATGAATGTGATATAGACCCTAATATCCAGCTACCATCTAATCTCCATGAAACATAACATCCTATATGTGTAAGTGAGAAATATATACACAAAAAGACAAACATGAAATAAAGAGGCAAGGAGATACAATAAAACAAAGAAAGGGTTGAAAAATTCCAAAAATGGAGATTTAATTTCTCTTAAATCATGCACAGTCCATTACATGATGAAATAAATGCATTAGAATACTTCTAGTTCTAAGAGAAGGCTCACAACTCAATGAAGTTGAGGAACAAACTTGTAAGAGTTTCCCAGCTTCCAGAATGTCTCTCTTAAAAATGAGGTGAAATTACATATATATAGAGAAAGGGAGATACAAAATGACAACCTTAATTAATTTCATATATGGAGGTATGGGCAGCCATACCATTCTTCTTTCAAGTGTAAGTTTTTGCCAAAAAATAAATGGGTGTCATGCTTCATTAAACCGGTCGTTGAGATACCTTGTCTAATGCCATTAATGCCTAGTTTGTAGCTGGAATTCCTTTCTAATGCCCAAAAATAATGGAGAAATTTTTTGAAAAAGGGGAGGGGTTGTCACATGAAAATAAGAAATGATATCACACAACAACAAGGGAAGGTTGACACACAACAAGAATGGAAGAGTTGTCGGATGAAAATAAGGGACATTATCGCATGAGAAGGGGAAGGAAGATGACATGCATCAGGAAGGAGGAGTTTCAAAATGGTTGATGCATGACAATTGGGGTAGTGGCACATGAAAATGAGGGTGGTGATCTCATGACAGTAGTAGGAGGTTGACACATGATAATGCACAAAAGTTGATTTAGTGACAATGGGCAAAATTTTACGCGTGACAATGGGAAACATTGATGTGTGATAGCGAAATGGTTGAAACGTGTTAGAAAGATGGTTGATGCATGATAGGAAATGATTAACACATGTTTGACATGTGATGATGAGAAATGGTGCCAAACCTTCACTATAGTGAGGTGGCTAAATGTCTTTGACCGAATTTTTTAAAGTACTGATTGACCAATCAAGTGCCAATGCCTTTACCTATTAGTCATCTATTTTACAGGGGCGAAAAATATAGATAAAAATACCCAAACCAAAGTATTTAAAAGAATTACCTACCAAAGAGGCCGTGAAATCCAAAACCACAACCTCCACCAATTCATAGCTTGAGAAAATGCATTGTTCCAGTCTAAAATAATATGGCCCAAGGTTTTGAATGGTGTTATCCTTGTAATGGACCCCATAATCAATATGATTGTGAGGTTAGAATGAAATAATTGTAGGAGAAAGTCATCGTGCTATAAAATCCATTTTATCAATGAGAGTAATATATGGCTCCATCAGAAAATAATGCAAAAGAGATCTAGGAAACCACCTTGAAGCTTAACTTCATGCTCTTTTGACTTGAATATTTTTATGCAGTTAACCAAATAGTGGGTAGATTAAATATTTCAAAAATCCATGTTCCAAATAACACAAGGTCCAAAAAGAGACAAATTTATGTAATATACCCTCCCCCTATTTCCTCAACTCTACACAACCATTTTTGCTAACTACCAAAATTGGGAGGAAGTTTGGGTTAACCCAATTAGCCATGGATCACTTTGCATATATAAAGAAAACAATTTCCACAGGAAAAGAAAAATTTGCATCTCAACACAAATATGTGGAATGAAGTAAGTCTACTAACCAAAGATCCTATGTGGGTGTAACATGCAATAATAGAGAATGTCTCTCCCTCATTGAAAAATTCAAGGGTATCCCCTCAATATTGTTAAATAGGTGAAAAGAAAAATTTTAATGTCACAATGTTGGACACCATATCCATCCCTTCTCAGGTATCTCTTACATGAAGCCTTGAATAAAATTCAACCTCTTAGACCTGCCATGAACAAATCAAATTTTTTGGTCAAAATCTATCAGCCCAAGGAGGAACATGTAAGTGTTGTTGTCAAATCACCTTTTACATGTCTCTAATCATAGAAAACACCTTGTAAATAATTACGTGATATATTTTAGTGCTAGCACCTTAGTTATACCCAAGAAAATTACAAATATTTTGGGAGTTAAATAAAATCCAACCTTAGAAGGTGATATATATATTGATGGATCAACAATTCATGTCTTGGGTGCAATCAAAGATCTAGATTTCATTCTTCATGTTTTCCCAAGATGGAAAATAATGCAAGAGATCTCCATGATCAAATTTCCACCTTTTTTCTCCCTCTTCCTCTTAAGAGATTTCATATCCATAGTAGGTGGATATCTTTCTTCGATTGGTCCCATATGCTACTAAGGACAAGGTATGGAACTAGATTTATAATCCAAGTTGAGCCTATTTCAGCTTACCATGTTGAATTTCATGATCTTAGCCCCATCAATTCCAATTACATGGTCCAAGGAGAAATAAACAATGCCATTGAATCCACAGAAGTAGTTCATTCACCAATCTCGGTCCCGATCTTATGTTGGATGAATGGGTTAAATAACACTATGAGTTTGACCCATATGACACCACCATTTAGGTAGGTTTAGGTAACTACTACATCTATGAAGAATTATTCACCATCCCCATGATTCTTATATAAGAATATAATTCTTCCGGTATATCGGAAGTGTATTTCAATGGTTTAAGGAGTAGAAATGGAGTAGGGATGGGTGTTATTATTATTTATCCAACAAATAAGAATTTTTTTACGCATAGGTTGCAATTTTCATGCTCAAACAACATGGTAGAGTATGAAGAATTTATCCATGGTTTTGGTCATTGAGGAAAAGAGAAAATCAATGCATTGTAGTTATTCAGGGACACCGAATTGGTCATCCATCAAGTCAGAGGAAAGTGTGTTGCCAAAAACAAGATTTTGAGAGTGTATAGGCACAAAGTTTCACACCTTTTGAAGAGTTTTGAAGTTGTCAACCTTCCAGTAGTGTCACAAAAATAAATTAAAGAAGAAGATCAAATGGAGACTATTGGTTCTCATTTCCCCCTATGGAAGACCTTGTCGAAGGAAAAAAATATGTCAAGATGGTTGTAAGACCATCCATCTCTAACAATGAAGTCGACTAGAAAATTTTTATAGTGATGAGAAATTTTTAAGTTCATCAAAAATGCCATTGAATTATCCTCTGGGATGCAAGATGAGTTGCAAAGAGATACGGTGATCAAATCATCAAACTACGACTAAAAATTGTGAAAGCAAGTAGTAACCCTTGAGGACATCTTCAATCCTGATGATGAGATCAAAAGAAAAATAGATGCATACCTATGGAAAGAGAGGAATATAATTTAGTCACTATTACGGAGGTTGTGGAGTTATTTCTTGGAAAGGTGTGTAGTGGGATGAAGAAAAGCCTTCATCTCCATATGTGTAACATTCTCATTTTAAGACTTTAGAAACAAGGGAATTTTGTTTTTTGATTTTAATGGTCTCTGTTATAAACAATTATAATTTATAACACATATTCCATGCCAATAAATCTCATGTAGATAACCATATGCAGCTATAATGACTCAAAAATGTCGATCTCTCATTTCAAGACTCCTATGTGAAACACCAATCTCTCATGTTAACTCATTTAATTGTATGCTAAGTATACATTGGTTCTCTTACCCTTTTAAGGTATTAATTTTTCTATTTAAGAGGCCTTTATATATATTTTTACTAATATTCATATGAAATCTTTCTTCTTAAACTAGGTGATATAGGACAACACAACCAACAACTTACTGCGATACTTTGACCAAATATTTCCAACATATTGTTCATATTACTATAACTAGATGACATACTCATTAGAAAAATTATGTCATTCACCCCACTTCATCTGTATCTACAATGGCGTTCTTACTGAATCCTGTCATTCCACTTGTTCTAGGTTTTACCCTAACTAAGGGTAAGAACATCATTCAAAGTGTAGAGGACTACTCGTGAGGACTAATGATACATAGGCATACTCGATCATCCTAAATCGATCACATGTATCTAGTTATCCTAAGTCGTCGAGATGTTCCTAACACTAAATCATGCATCTAATCTAATCTAGGGTATAACTATGGACAATTCTGTGATATGTAAGTCTAGGTGGATCAAATCAAGGGTGTTGCAACATGTCAATTGCAGCATAGTATCCTTGTGAAGACCCAAGTCTTCATGAAGATACTATACTACGGTTGGCATGTGCCAACATCCATATGAGTCATTCCATTGGGATGAACTTATCCACAAAGGATTTAATGACTTAATTATTTTCTATAATTAAGGTCTAATTACAACAACCCTATTGAATCCCTAGTTTCCTTAACCCCTAAGATTTCCAACCAACATTGAGTTGTAATTTCTTTGCAAAAACATCAATATTTCCTTTTTTATCATTAACTACCTACTTTAGGATTCAATTTAATAAAATATAAGCAACAATCAAATAATATGGTTCATTTATTTTACTCAACAAGTCTTATCTTGTTTAAGTTCTGAATTATATTCCTTTATATTAGACTTCATTAAGATGAAGTCTACTTGTTAAATGTTCATGTTTACCTTTCATTTGTCTTATACCATTAAATATATTGGTCAAGAGGTAGTTCATCTTCCTCTTTCCCAGATGACATTAGGTTTAACTCAAAAGGATTCTTAAACAGACCATATTATTATTTAGGAATAGTTTTCTTCCTCTTTCTCATTAAGAATTAGGGTTCATTGCAATCTCTTACATTATTCAAGATATCATATGAATTTTCACTTCCATTACCACTATTGTTATAAACTGAAGTGATTTAGTTAAATGATCAGCCATGAATGTCATCTTGTTAAGTTTCATTTTAATAAAGAGATAGTGTATGTCATTCCCGTACCACCTAATTCACTTTAAGTCTAACTGAAAGGGTTCATTACAGATTAAGTTAAAGAGCTAATAAACTTCAATTCCCTTCCCAAAATATACAAAGGTAATGGCACATCAAGTACCAGTAAAACTTCAATCCTTTCCATTCATCAAAGTGAAATACACACTTTACAAGTCCAACATTTCAGACATCTTTCATGTCAAACAACATAAATAATCTCAATTACGAAATACAACTTTTCCTCTTACAATTACATCTCAATAATGAATCATATTTCCTCATAAAAGATATCATCTTAAGGTAAATAAAAGTAACATCATAAAAGAAATTTTATCCTTTTATCACTTACAAAGTCCATCTACAAAAATTGCTAGCACGGGTCAGTTCATTGAACTAAGCATGATAAGCACTAATCATTAAAACGATGTGCTTTCGACTAATCAAGCTTCATAAAAATAACTCGCTTTTAAGAAATAGTTAAAGCATTACAAAAATACACATCATAAAGAAATAGCATTCATGAAAGGGAAAACAAATTATTAAACCATATTATCATTAAGTGGAGATATTGGTGTTATTAAAACAATGTTCATCCAATGATTTCATAAAGAATTATATTAGATAAGTAATTTTCCATCCAAATTAATTAACACATTTATACTATATATCTTTACAGGTCATCTATTGATTCATTAAATCCAAATCAAAGAAATATACTAACTATAATAGTTCATAAAAATAGAATTCTTTTTAAGAAGAAAAGTTCCAAAATACTCCACATTAATTTAACCTCATCCTACAATATCTAATGCCAAGCTCATTTAACTCAATGGTGAACTTTAGTATGAAACAAAAACACCTCAAGCTAGAGTCTCATATGAAGGAAACTAAAAACAAATTTAAGGCCAACTCTAGCCTAAGTTATGGGATTAGCATAAATAGGTTTGATAATGGATAAACATTCAATTTACATGCACTTAGAATTGGTCACATGAAACAATAATTACATCCCTATCAAGCATTAGTCAAGGAGAAGAAAGTAAGATTTGTCCACCTATTATCCACTCTTCAATTCCTTCCATCTAAGGTAACCAAATAGGTCAGCTCCATAAAAAGGAGTAAAATAGATGAAAGAATGAATGAAAAGAGAGGGAAACAACTTCTATCTTCCTTCAGAGTTCAAAATGAACTGGGATAGATTCGATCGAGAGATCATTCCACTCTATCAATTATTAAAAACACACAACTTATTCCTTACAGAATAGAGATATATGACTCGCAAATATGAAGGACATAAACTAATGATACGTTCCTTAATATAAAAAAAGAACTACTATAGTAGTGCATAAGCTACTACTAAAAAGAGTTAGTCAAATGATTTCAGTTAGCAATAGTGCTCAAAGAAACAAACAACAACTGAACATTTAATTCATCTCAAAGTTAATAGCATCAGTCTATACATTTCTCTAATTTTCCCAAACAAGAGAGAGAGAGAGAGAGTAGCATTAAAAATTATTCTTATGCGACCAAAATTTATTTTCAAGTATCATCACACATAAAGCTCACCCATCCTTTGATGGTAAAAAGAAGAAAGTGAATACAAGATTTAAAAGCCACAAATTACTTGTCAAGCTAACCCTGGATCCCCAACTTCACAATACTCAATGAAATTAGCTACAGGTTTAAGGAGGACAGAACCCATCCCAAAATTTTCCACAAGGGGAACAACAAAAAGAGACATGACTCCAAATCAAGTGTCCGAAGACTAGCTCAAAAGGAGAAGAGTAAAACAAAAACATTCCAACCCAATTCCTTAAGATAGACAAGACTGAACTAATCCATAGTTCAACATAGATACCCCATTCCTACAGCATCATCTAAACATCAAACTTGAATGAAAAGAACTAGTAAATCCAACAAGATGAACTGATAAGGTAACTCTTGAAGCATGAAATCTTACTTCAGAAAAGATACATAAAATTTGATAAGTTATTAAAAAATATTCTCATAACATACAGGTGTAGGAAAAAAAAATTGACTTCATTAAAGTCTAAGTAGAAGTTGAACATGATTTTATCAAGTTTCAAGTATGGGAGAACAAAACTGAAATGTAATCCTTTTTGAATATGATTTCTACTATCTAACTTCAGAGCATTCTGATAGGATATCCCAGAATAAAATCATCTCGAGCTCAACAAAAGTAGAATATGTTACAATTGTTTCCAAACCAAAAATGACTCCCAAAACATTGAATCAGACTATCTATTTTAGCATAGTTTGAACATATGTTATAAGATTTGAAATCATCTCGAGCTCAATAGAAGGTAACACATTCCAAACTTTCACCCAATAAAAGAAACAAACCTAACTCCTATCTTTATTAAACAATGGACCCTCTATTACATTTTTAAGCAATCAATAAAAGTTCAAAAAAAAATCAACATTCTATTTCAAACAATGTTTAAAGAATGATTCACTCATTCACCCAACAAGGAACAAACCTAGATCTTATTTCCTCAAATGGGGAATTCAAGCAGGAGTATATAGTGAAAAATAAAAACATGAAAGCAAGATAAACATCACATAAAACCCATTGTTCTCTAAGAGTAGAGTTCTTTTAATGAAGTCATTTAGGAAAAATTAGAAAAAATTAATGGGTAGATCCTATCATGCCTAATAGAGCTTCTTATCGATTTGCAGAAGATTTCCAGCCGAGCCTCCACAATCTCTTCTTTTTCCAAGTGACGTAAACAACTCCAATATGTATTCTTCTTCATATACTTCCACAAAATACAAAAATAACTCAAGAATTCCAAGAATATCAAAGGATAAAAAATACAACTACTAGTTCAAAGAACAAAAACTCCATGTAGAGAAAAAATTGAAAAGAAAAAAAGATCAAACAACCTTTCCAAAATCCACTATTCCTATTTCCTAGGAATTTTCTTCACCATAACCGAGACCAATTAATGCAAGGACTGTCAGTTTTCCCTCCTTTTCCCCATGCCACCACTAGCCAATTTTGGTGAACTTCAATTCAAAAATTTGCATGCAATTTATATTTAGTGGTGATGCCAACTAGGCATCCTCCTAACTCCCCATACCTCCACCAAAACTGGCAATTCAAAAGATATTAAAACCAAAAATAAATTCTCATTAATGCCTTGAAAACCGATGCCACTGCCCTTACCACTTGACATGTAGTTCATAGGTACCCCTTAGATAGTATTAGTTTAGGTTATATTATCAATAGGTTAGAAATAAACCTTAGTCCTTAGGTAAATATTATTTTCCTTAGGTTGTTTCAAAACTCCACAACCATAACATACCAACTTAGGTTAGGGTGTCAACCTTAGTGGTTTAGTAATAGGTTCTTGGTCCTATAATGCTATTCTACATTTTTAAGAATACTCAAACCTATTATTTTCAGCAAGATGCTAAGAGAGGACACCTGAAATAAGGTCCATAAAATTTATAAATAAAACAAGACTCGAGTTCCACTTCACCTTCCATTACAGAATTCTAATTGAACTAGAAGAATTGGGTAAGGAGAACTAAACCATACCTTGGATCAATGGAATTGATCCAAGGTTTTTCTGTCAACACAAGATGAGTTTAGCAAGCAATAAGACAAGCTCATAATCCCTTTTTTAAATGAATTAAATATTAACAAAAAGATGAATGGCCTCAAATTTTCAGAGAACAATGCATTGGTCCTCAAATTTTCACCCCCTGTTGGATTGACATCATTTTATCCTTATGTAAGAAAGGGGAATATGGATTATAATAGTGGTAGACTGGGTTGGTGTATCATTTTGTAGTTGGGGAGGGTTCTAGCAATTTACTCGGGATCAAGCCTTTAGATGATTGAGGGAAATTTACAAAGGAGATGGCATTTTCCTGCTACTTTTGGTCATACCTTGAACTAGGGTGAGAGGACCCGTAGTGTAACCTGAAATGTAGAGGGGGAGATGGAGACTTTGTTCCCTCAATTTCTTCTTAATAATGGGTCAATTTGGGATAAACATGGCCAATGGACACAACACTCACTCTCACAAGTTGTCACAAAAGATGTTGTGTATGTTTACTTTTCCAGACATAGGTTACTAAATATAGTTAAGTACAGTTGCTCTAACATTCTCTAGATAATGAAATCAAGGCTAACAGACACCTTTAGTGATGTTTAGAGAAACTTGGTAGTGAAATAGAACAAAAGGATGTTTTAATAATGGGGGATGGGATCGATTATGGAAATTATAACTTCACAGAGGGGGAATTATAGGCATAGATGCTCATTTTGGTAAGGCATTTAACACTTAAAGTATCATGCAATCCTAGAAAGTACATAAAACTAGATCAAGAAGTAATAATTTATACAAAGAAATATTTGTATTTATTGATACCCAATAGATGCAAAGTTTCAGATCAATATCTAAAATACATGACACAAGAACTCATGTAATCATTTTAGTGAATTATTTATTGCTTCATCTCTCATACACCCAAGATACACTCAAGGAATAACAAAAATCTATAAGTACAAAATGTTTATGACAAGGATTTTATAATCTAGTTCAATATTGCAGAAGGAAAGCTCACAACACAATATCAAAATTAATAACTAAAGCAAAAGTATTTAGGAGATATCTAGTGTATGATAAAGAGAAATAATAAATGCTAGGTCAGTAGAAGAAAATATGACTCATCAATCAACAATCTATCATCTAAAAACACAAGAATTTCAACTTAAAAACAAGACATACATTATTGAGTTCCTAAACTTATTAGGAAGGTAATATAAAATGAATGCTCTCAAATTTCACCAATGGTTGTACGCTCACAACCACCTTGACAAAAAAATTTGGAAACTAAACTATATACTCATTTCGAGAAGTAAATATGCAAAGATCCACAATATTATCTCAAGACCTCTTCATAAATTTAAAGATTAAGCCCTCTCTTATAAAAATACCAAAATTTAACTCTTTTAATTATGATTACAAGCCTCACATTTATACAAATTTGATATATTCTTACGACCCTATTCCCCCAAAACAAAACTTCAAAACCATCCCAGAAAGATGCGGAAAATGAGCTCCATTTTTGGGAAATATGTTGGAACCATGAAGACATATTTTATTCCTTAATTTGATTCTACTTCTAGATGTTGACATGGATGTATGTGAGATTTTTACATTTATTTTTTAATCCTTTTTATCATATTTGTGTTGTAACCATCACTCATGCACCTAGTCACCAAACAACTATTTCCTCATGTCATTATCTTAACTGATATGACACCTACCTTCAGGGAATATTCCTTGGGAAACATATAATCATTGAGACCCCCTCCTATTTTATGTCTCTTCTATGTGAATTTCCTCTTCAAGATGAAAATCACCTTTTTAAATATATTAATCCACTCTCCTTTTCTCTAGACCCGTGTGAGTATTCATAATTGATTTCACATTCATTCCTAAAATGATATCTCACACAATCACTCCAAAAATTCATCCTCTTATAAATTATCATTGTTCTCTCATAATATTGCATCTTAGTTCAATCATTATGAGTCAATTTTTTTTTATGTTCATCCTTCTCAAGCAATGGCAGACGTGGAATTAAGAACCAGTTTGAAGGAACTTTCTTCGAGACTTTGCACTCAATTTTCAACCTTTCTGGCTCAAACAAGGATTTTTGAGAATTTTGTTTGATATTGAAGATCAGGTGGAGACTAATGGACCATTAACATCTCATGTGGTTTTGGTGGATCAGGTACGAAGGCTTGCCCAGATGACTCCTTTCTTTTCAAATTTTATGGTTCTTTTGTTATCACTCATTCCATGCAAAGGATAAAAAAACTCCTAAATTGTTGACTAAATTTTGGCTCCATTATCATCCTTCCATTAATAATAACATCATTGAAATATCTCTATTATTATTCATTAAGGAATTTGTATAGAAATATTTTCCCACCAAGGCCTATGGAGTATCTCATTAATGATCCTATGGAAGATATATCATCATTTTCTTGCAAAATAATTGTGATGGAGAAAATAATTACTTGTCATTAGAAGGAACCTGTGAATCCATCCTCTAGGAAGGCCCTGAAGTTTCACTTCCTTCCTTAAGGAGATACAAATGGGGTGTACCTAATCCAAATGTCTAATCCAACCAATCTCATTAAATAAACTTGAATCTATCCTTATGGCACCAACTGATATCCTTAGGTCATCTTCAACTTCAAAATCTACTACCCAAAGGGTACTAAGGCCTACCTGAAAGCATGTCTAACCTTCTTGAATGGGTCTCCTCTTATAGGATAAAATTGGATTTGATCAAAATATTAGAAGGTCCCAAGGAAGACATTATAGAACTCATGGGAATGGGCATGTCTCGTGAATTTGTAGGAGATATCTAGTATGTTTATGGGGCCCAAGATTGCAAATAATTTGAGTTTAGGAAGAAGAATCTATTGAATAGGATTCTTTCCTTTGCAGAGGAATGTGTAACCATCAATTGACAATTTTCCTCTTTTGCAAGAACCTCCATTTTTTGTATATGCATACTATAAGTTATGTGAATTTCAAGGGTTGGGGCCCCTATAGAATCCCCATTTTATTCTTAGTATATACATATGCTTATTTTTATTTCATTTTTAACTCAACAATTAATTCTTATAACTGAATTTACCTTTGGATAGCACAACAATTGTCTTTGAATTCATGTTGTATGATTTGGACACCCATGGTAAAGCGGTGATCGATTCTCATGAGTCTCTCATGGCTTTCAATATCCATATATTGTGAAACCTTTTGATAAGACATGCCAAGGATTTAAATTGTGCTTTCATTCTATTCATGGTATTTTAGTTATCGTTTGACATCTTGTAGCCTTTTGGTATACCGTTTTAGTTTCTCGTAACCTTTATAATCCGCGGAGTATTGAATTCCCTAACAAACTTATGAAATACATAAACCAATGTACTGTGGTTTTTTTCATACAAACAAATTCTTCAATACATCTAAGTTGGTTTCATGACAAAAACGACAATACTTTTGATAAACCAGCTTATTTTGGGGACTTCCTCTTCGGTGATACATCTAAGTAGATAATCCATGATCAGTCAATATATACTTTTGATAAACCATCTTATATGTCCTCCTTTAATTCTTATCTAGGTTTTTAGTATAATTCAAGTCCACCAAATAATAAACTATATCTTTATACCAGACTGAGTTTCTTACCTCTTCATGAGGGTGTGGCCCATCTTCTTCAACATTGTTGATTTCCATCACCTACTAATTTCTCTCTAACATCAACCTTTCTAGGCCCAATCCTTCAAAATACTTGTATTTTGAATGTCCATGTCATATTATTGAAGCTTGTTAACCCATCTACACCTTTTATTGGATATTTCCATCTAAGAAAAAATATCCTTTACCATTATGTGAGGCACATATGCTATGATCTTTGAACTCAAAATATAAGGTCTAAATATTTTGGTTACTTTGACTAAAATAAAATCTTACTTTTCCATGGTATAATATTTAATTTTAGACCCTTGTAAAACTTTACTAAAAATACAATAGGATTTTCATGGCCTTCTTCATTCTTTAATAGAGAAAAAGAAAATAGTAAATTTAGAAGTACTTGAAAACATTTGAAAATCATTTTTATAGTCGGGACTTACCAATATAGACATAGTCTTGAGTGCTTATTTTAATAATTTGAATGCTTGAACAACCCCTTGTTCCCATTTGATCACTTGATCTTTCTTCATCATATTGGTGATAGGAAAAGTGATTTCAGAAAAATTAGAAATGAACCTTCTTTCAAAATTAATCTACCTAAAAAAGATTGAATTCCTTTCTTTAACAAGGGGATAAGAACTTGGTCAATAACTTCCACTTGTTGTGGATCAATCATGACTCATGTTGACCATTTTTATCCGCCCTCTTGGAGAAACTGGTCAACAAGGCCTCACATGATCATGAACTCTCAAAAGGGACCTTAAGATTAAAAATAGGTGACATGAGGTTTCTAGGGTCTCGGAAAACTTATGGTCAGATACATAAATGAGAATAACATCGAGGAAGTTTTTCCTCTCTTAGGTTTTGACCCTTTCGATCATCTTAAAAAATGGACTACAGGCCCCATGGCCCGATTTGGTCAAAATGAACAAATAACAAGAAAAATCAGGTTAACGCTCAAAATCTACTACATTCAGCTAACATTCAGCCCTCAAAGCATGTGAAAATTCCAAAAATTCCAGCAGGCAGCCCTGGGGTAAAATTTTGCATTTTGGGGCCATCAAAGGCTAACTGATCTCAAAGGAGCTTTTTGATTTACTTAGCGAGCTGGGATATACATAAAATTGGGAGAGTAAAAATGACTCACTAAGTAGCTTAACAAGATACTTGGCGAGCTAAGTTGTTAGAAATTTTGGCCAAGCAAGCTCGGATGGAGTTGCAGTGAGGTGGAGACCAATTTAAAGCTAGTTCCATAGATGAAGGGCTCGTAAAGAGCTAGAAGAGGTAAAATGGGAGGACTACTTGGGATGGTTTCAAGGTTCACTCGTAGAAGGTGAGCCCAAAATTGGAAAAGGCAAATGCATGGGGTAACTTGGAGGTCTGATAAATTCATAACAGATCAATTTCATTGAAGGGGTCACAAAGAGGAGAATGGTCAAGACCCCGAGCTCACCAAGAACTATGGCATCACGTGGAGGCAATGCCAAGAAGTGGAGATTAGATAAGGTAGGATTCAAACTCAGCTCATTTGAGTTGGAGTCAAATGATGTGATTCCAAGCCAAGTGGTTTTGATCTCACCGGAATATGTCACTATGTTAGCGAAGTCAAGAAGGACCTTGAGTCATCGTAAGAATTGAGGGAATCGCAGAAGGAAGGAGATGACTTGGCCAAATTCATGGAAAGGACAATCTTGTGGAATGAGTGAGCCAAAATAGAAGAATATTATAGGATTCTCGAGAGGTGGTCCCTTTGGGGACTCGACTAAAGAAAATGGAGAATGAAGACCAAACCCCAAATGCTTGAAATCCTAAAACGAGGTGGGTGACATGGTGATCTGAGATATTTATTGGTAGTCAACGTGCACCGACCCAAGTCAAATTTGGGGTTTAGGGAAATTGAGTTCAAAGGTAGCTTTTGGAGATTGAGCAAAGAAAATCCTAAAATGGGTGCGGTGAGTATTTCAAAAGGATGAGTCTTAAAACCTCAAATATGATGTAAATCCTTCCCAAATGTTTAAAAATCCACTGAGTCATATAGTCATAGACTCGATCCATTGATAGTGAGTAAAATGTTACGTGGAATTAGTACATGAGGAGCATCAATTTGGTGCCAAGCTAGAGAGGTGGCATACAATTAAGGTGCCAAACATTTGATGCATCCACTTGGCGAAGCAAAGGAAATGGCTATGTGATTGGTATGGGCAAATCGATAGAGTTGTAGGAGCCTTGATCACACTCAAACTTAAAATCCCATATCTCACATATTTTTTGGCTTTTTTCAACAAAATTGTACTTTTTGGAAAGGTAAGCCGGAAAATTTCAATGATGAAGTCAAATTCTATTGAACAGGTGAAGAAGAAAATCCAGGAAGTAACTATGGTTTAAATGATGACATCTTTCTCCTTACTCATCTTTTTTTATGAAATCACGAGTTGATGAAAAGGAAATTTCGAGATGTATACTATGCGAGTCATTGATTTCAGATTTTGGAGGTCTTAGACCTCCAAAAATTGTAGGGAAGGTTGTGGTAGGTGAGAACCATTGATGAGGTTGGTGAGTGTAGGTAGAAACCATACCCGGAGTAAATCATGAAGGTATGAACCTCATCTCTTCTACTACAAGATATATTACAACATGGGATGGATTATGTAGGTTATCCATACTCATTGTAGAGATCTAATCCTTATTTTTGGAGTATTTGGAGTAATTTCTGGATTCTCCTTCTCTCTCTTCTCCTAAATTCTTCTACTATAAATTGTAAGGAGGGGCACTTTTACAATGTTGGATGTTTTTGACCTTTCTCCAACCTTATTTTCTTATCGTGAGGAAACTTATGGATATTCAAACCTCCTATTAATATTATAATATAGATTTGGATTCTTTGTATCCCTTATAATGCATCGTATCTACTCTTGGAGAAATAAAATGGGCTTATGGATGTTCAACAACCATCTTTTGTGTTATTATTTCCTATTTGATCTCTCATTACTATTTTTTTATTTATGCATGGTTTATTTCTCATTGAAATCTTCAATGGATTGTGTTTGTTGTAAAATGGATTTGCAATAGGTGTTTTTATTTGTGGCATTAGACTTCCCTCTTTAAATTTTCTTGTTTCACATTCGTGCAAGTGTAGACATTCAACATTCCTCCTTAGAGCATCACCCTCCTTAGATTAGGTTTAAATTTATTTCATCCTTCTTCTCTGTCTCCTTGGAATTTCAGGGTAGGATTAGATTAGTTCTTTGTAAATTGGGCATGTGGTGTCTAGATCGAAATAAGAAGAAGAACTTCTCCTGAGAGATTTCTTGTTTGGCAAAGTCCCACACTTTGAGAAAATATCCATGTTCTACAATCACACTGAATGCCCCACCAACATGAGGTCCATTTAGGGGTGTTGTGAATTTTCATGAACAATTTTGGCATGCCCAAAGGGACCATAAGTCATTCCCAAAAAAATTGAAGGAATTTTCATCAAATTTGAACTTTAAAATTGTAAGTTTTCTAATTTTATTTTTTTCACCTCACATGGAGAGTTCTAGAGTTGATTTTCAAGGGCTTTTGAGGTCAAAACAATTGAAAATTTCACTAGTAGATTGATCACAGCTTCAACCTTCAAAAGGGTATCTTTAGTTTTGTGAACTTTTTTTTCAAAATTTCGAGTTTTTCACACTTCGGGATTTTAGGTTTTGGGATTTGGACTTTTTCCATTTCACGCTTCAAACATCTTAGGGATTTCAGGATTTTGGGTTTTGTAATTTAGGGTTCCTCCAAATTTTAGGTTTTAGAACTTGTGTATTTCATAATTTCATAAATTTTGGGTTTCAAAGGTTTTTAATTTCGTAGTTCTGTGTTTTTCTAGGATTTCAAGACTAGCAGCTTATAAGCAAGGGTTTGACCTACAAAACTAGTACTTAAGTCCTTCAAGGTGTTCTCTTTACTTGTCATGTTTTTTTGTGTGTTTTGATAAAATGCATCGTTTAAGAGGATCCTTTCCCAACACATCTCGTGACTCGTAGCATTATAATTCAATGGTTCAATAGAAGTGGTTTTCAAGATATATGAGAAGGATCCAAAATCATTCACGAGAAAAAGAGGACAATAATTTTCAGTATTTCCAATTATCTCCATGAAGAGGTACAAAAGGAAGAATACCATAGATATCACCATCTCCTCCAAGTATAGAGTTATCTACACCTCGCCAACTGCACCCTTCCTTCAAACAAACATGGTTCTTTGTCTAATAAGAATGGCACATCAACTCGGCACCACTATAGCCACAAAATCCTTATGTTCTCTTTATAGGTAGTATCTCATTGAAAATTAATTCTTAAAATCCTATCATGGTGACATCACTAAAAATATCCCTTATTTCACTGGGGAAAATCACACAACTTCATGTTGATCATATAAAAGACATTGCAAACATATGCACTATTCATGAAATAAATGAAGTAGATGTTTCTCTCAAGTTGTTGGCTACCTCATTTAAAGGCAAGGTGTTTTAATTGTTTATGAGTTTGGTAGCAAAATCTATTAAAAATTGGGACCATATATGCACAACCCTCTATAATCAGTTTGGAGAAAGAGGAGACAATTTGTCTTTATTGGAACAATTAATGACTATTAAGAGGGATCCTAATGAGCAAATGGGTGACTTAGATTTCCAATTCCAGCTATCATAGAAACAAATTTCATTTTCTATGAGGGTAGTGGTAGAAGGTGCATAAAAATGATGATCCAGTCTATGGGAGGAACAACATTGCTAGATGCCTATGACATAGCTATTAGAGCTAAAAATAGCCTCATTCAAGCAAACAAGTTAGCACCACGGCCACCAATGCCTCTATAAATGGAAATGGGAACTCCCACAACAAGTTAAGCACCCAAAATAGCCCCTTTTCTAGTTATGAGAAATGAAAAAAATAGTGAGGCTTTCACTTCTTTGAGAAATCCATTTGAAACCCAAGAAATTAAAAAGGATTTGCAAGAAATAGAAAAAGAGCAACAAGAAATGGTCAAGGTGCAAGAAGCTTTTGGGAACAAGTTAGTTTCTATCAAGAGGCAACAGGATCAAAGATTTATACCATTTCATCCTAAAGCTCAAACAAATAGGCCTCCTTTTCAAGTAAATAGACCTCACGTCCAAGCACCAAATCAGAACCAAAACCAAGGACAACCCTAAGATGCTAAGTATTCTTAGCCCTATAATCCGAATACAGATTTACAACATAAGGGTCTTGGTCTCTAAAAATAACATGGCTCAGAGTGTGATTGGTATGGCTAATCTTATGATCAAACAACATATTTCTAAGACCCATAAAATCATGATATAATGGTGAAAACCATCGGTATGTGTCAAGCTCGAACTGGAAGAAAACCAACAAAAGGAAAACACACATGAAACACCTCAAACTAAAACAACATTTGTCAATTGAGAAACATAAGAATTTTTGGATTCAATCTGAGTGCCCACTTCCCTTTGACACCTTTTAATACCGATTTCAATACGAGATGATTACATTATGGACATTATTATAGTTCTAATTTAGTATGATGTTAGACATTTGATCATGGATTATCATTGATCTTGATTTGGTTATGATGCATGATGATTATTAGAGACACTTCATATGTGGATGATGATATACTATTTGACATGGATATATTATGAATGTTGTTCAGCTGTGATTTTGGATATTGTTGGTAGACCTAGAAAATGGACTTTATATGATGATGATATAGTTGTTGATTAAATTACAAATGATATAGTTGTTACTTTGATGTTGTTGTGATTCATTATATAGATGATTTTGGAATTATATTTATATTCATGTTGGATGTTCTGATATGGCCATGAGGCCGAAGGAGGTATTTGTGTTTTGTAAGTTGAAATATCACAACAAACATTGGGAGATTGAAGACCAACCACATTGGAATTCTAGATTAATTCAATAAGGTCACACTGAAAACATGTTTTTTGTGTGAGTTGTATTTTGTTAGGAATTCCCATGGGGGGATCACCTTTATATGTGACCATGGGTTTTATGTATTTTACTATGTGGTTCTTTTTTATTATTGTTTGTATGTATTTTATTAGTGATGTGTCCCTTTCTTTTATTTAGTTAAATTATGGTAGATTAATGTGAGTAAACATATGGTTAAAAGTTAATAAATCAAATTGGGATATAAGAAATTAATTATAGAAGTTTTTGGATTTTGTATTAAATATGTAAGTGATTTGTAAGTATGTGTAATAGTGGTGTAAGTCAGATTTTGGAGTATAAAACACTCCACCTCCTTGGAAATTCAAATTTGTCCTTGAGGGCTGATTTTGAGACTTACGGTACAAGTAAAACTTGTCCCATACCTCTTAATGTATTTACCAACCATACTTATGGTTGGAGGGTTGATTTTATCCCTTTTTAATGCATTTTTATAAATCATGCATTTTTTAATTTCACTCTTCTTACATTTTATTTAATTCAGTCATTTGGGTGTGGTCATTTTGGAGTGTGTAAGTTTAATTGTCATATTTTCAACCACCTCTTTATTGTGCTTTTGGAGAATGAAATTTGAATTTTTGTTGGAGTTTGCGGATGTGTGAAGTGGCATCCTACATAGATCAACCTCATCCTCTTCCTTTCCCTCTTCTATAAAAGTTGAACTCTTTGCTTTGTTTTGGGTTGTTGAAAATTTTTGCATGCTTTCTTGGGGAGAGTTTTCTTGTGATTGGAGCCCTTTTTTTTGGAAGGAGATTGGATAACTTTGCATGCTTGTTGGTTGCTGATTTTGGGTCTATGTTTTTGGTATTGAAAGCTTGTTGTTTGGAAATAGAAGATACCATGGAGAGGTAGGAGCTTATCTCTTCTTTTATTCTATTATTTAATTTTTGTGTTTGTGTGAATGGTGTATGATCTATGTATTTGTTGGCTATTTGGGTAGACTGCCATAGGAATGATGTAGGAGAAGACTATGGGGAATTCATGTGGGGGACATAAGGGAATGCCAGTGCCATCATAATTCTTGTGGAGGGAGTTTGGGTTTGGGATCCACCATGGAAAAGAAATAGCTTGCATTTCTTACTTTGTGGGGGGCATAAGGAAATTTGTGGGGGCATAAGGAGGGATTGTGGGGGCATAAGGATATGTGTGATGAATTATTTTGGTGGTTTGTTACAGGTGGATGCCCAATTCCAATTGGGAGGAATAAGAATCTTCCCCCATAGCTCTTGCTTCTTTGGCTTGAATGATGAATCCTGAGTTTTGTGTGATGTGTTTCATCCAAAGTAAACTATTGTATTGTTTTGGACTGTGTTTTTGAATTAAAATGTGCATGTTGAAAGAATTTTGTGTGTTTTGGAAGCCTGTTGTTGTCATGGGTAGATATACATTTATTATTACATTGTGGATGGGGCTCGGGGTCCAATGAAGAAGGATGTATTATCCTCTTCATTAGATGTCTTGGTTTGGTGGAAAGCGTTGCCTTTCCCCCACTTTTGTTGTGATCAAAATTGAAAATGGAGGATCTTCATGTTATTGTTCTAGAGTAAAGGAAAATACAATTTGACAATACCTTTTGAAATAAATTCTTTTGTAACCTTTCCCACTTTGAAGTGGATGAAATTGTAATATTTTTGTGAAGGAAAGATGTTTGTATTTGGATATGAAAGCTGTAATTTGAATTGTGAAAAAAATATTCAATATTATGTTATGTAATTAATAAATGATTTTGGAAGGAATAAAGAAAGAATTTGTAAAAATTGTCTTTGGAAATCAATGAATGAATGAAATGTTATTTCCAAATTGTATTGTAAATTTAATTCTAATCATGTCAATGTTTTGGGAATCTCTATTTGAAAGGAAGAAATGTATGTGAGGAAAATACAGTGTTTTTCCTCTTTTGGAAATGTGTAAAATTCAAATCAAAATTGCATTTTGGGTTTAGAATAGTTTTATTTAAATCACTTAAATTTATTAGACTAGATGAGAAATGAATTTTCATACTTGGAAGAAGAAATGGTAAATAGATCCCTCAAGATTTGATCCTTGTCGTTACAAATTTTAAAACTGGAAAATAATTTATTTAAAATGTACAGTTCAAACTTGCAAATAATAATCAACATTGAAACATTAAAATTTAGCATGCTATGATATCAATGAACTCATTTTGACAAAAAAACACTTAAGGAAATAAATCAAAACATTGCAAAATCGGGCCTAAACCTTTTCATAGTCTTTTTTGTCAATTGTTGGAAAAATTCAAATTGGAAATCAATTGAGAAAATTTACCTTCCTAAAACATCCTAAATCCTTCTCAGAATAATCCTCCATGTTTGTTTGGCATGTTGAGTGAAGGAGGAGATCAAATTGAACAAAATTTAATAAGTTAAAATTTACTAGTTGGCTTTTTAAAAGCCTGCAGAACATTTTCTTGAAATTGACCCCTTAAACTTTATCAAAATCTAAAATTTATGATTCTTGTGAAAATAGGGCATTGAGAGATTTCTAGAAATTCCTTGTTTGTCTAAAAAAGCTTCCTAGAAAAATTTATGGCCCTTTTAACTTTTCCTTCCTGGAAAATTTGGGAAAATTTTCCTCAGCAGCCCGTCACCCAAATTTTTCCCTAAAACCCTTAGAAAAATTTTGGAAATTTTTTGGAAAATTTTAAAATTTCCCCCGCCACCCCATTGGGCCACAACCAACTAGAGGCTACCACGTTGCAGCATGGGGTGATAATGAAGGGGGAGAAAACCATGTAACTTTATCTTTTGGAATTTTGTTTTTGGAAAATTTTCCTTAAATTTCCCGTGGCCCTAAACTACCACCCTCACCTTGGTGTTATTCCCTCCATGGACGTGTAGTCCCGCATGTGTTTTTTTTTTACCCTTTCCCCATTCTTGGAAAAATCTCCCCAAACCTCTCCGTTACCCCGCCCTTCCCTCATTCTTTCCCCGCTTGAGGTTGGAGCTCAACACGTGTCCCTGGTGGCATAGCAGAGGTGCAGAACAAGTTGGATTTTCTCCCCCGCACAAAGGAAAAATTTCTAAGTCACCCCGCGACCCACCAACTCACCCTTATGGGAAAATTGTTTTCACCCCCTCGGGCCCACGAGCCCGCCCTTGGGGAAAATTTTCACCCCAAGGCCCGCTGGCCCATAATTGGAGTTTTACAAGGAGTTAGGAGGAGTTTTTATATCATCGAAAGGTGAAGAAATTTCCTATCAAATGGAAATGAGGTAGGGAAATTTTGTATGCATTAAGTGTGAGAAAAATAAAGTTAAAACTCTGAGCCTGTTAGAGAGTGGGTATGGTGATAATTTACCCTCTGAACCTAACTGAAACTTCTAACCCTAAAATTTGGACCTTGTGACCTTTGATTAATATAAATAAAATAGAATTATGTTCTAGTAGATTAAACTTTTTCCAAAACCTATTAGTGACAACTATTGTATTGCAACCTGGTTGTAGACACTTCTAGTAAAAAAATTATTCCATAATTTTCCTAACTCACCATAGGTTGTTTCTTGGGTCTCAAGTGGGTTGTTTTAGCGGGCATCACACTTGGTATCAGAGCAGTGGTTTAAAATTTTAGAGCATTAGGCACACTAGAAAATTTGGGACATGAAACTTAAGCCTAACACATTTTTAAATCTATAAAACAACTTAATTTAGAAACTGCTTATTTTAGTAAACATGGCAATTGAATAAAAACTTAGAAAAATGAACTAACTCATGCCTTAGTCTCAGGCAAGAGGTGTAGATGGGGCAAGGGGAATTTTCACATAGACCCAGACTTACCACCACTGGACCAAGGTGTAGCAGCCATTGTACCCTATATTTTTAGACTCTTCAGGATGTTAATGCCACTCTACGCAAGAGATTAGTAAGAGGACAGGTAGCAGCCGGACATGACAGGGAGCCATATGTTGATGTTAGTCATCTCCTTGACCTAGCAAGGAGTATAGAGGAGAGAAATCCCATGTGGAGTTAGCCATGGTAGAGTCACCACTAAGAGGATAGGGTGATTGAGTTTTAGAACATAGAGAAAGGTCTCAAAGCCCTAGGCTTAGGGATGAGCACATAGAGAGACCTAGAGGCCATCGGACCATAGTGCAGATCACATCGGGAGATCTTGAAGCTTTGATCCTCCCAAAGAATTTGGTGACATAGGTGGATTTTAGGTAGAGGCCTCGACTAGTGAGCTTGAGTGGTTGCTTCATGCTTTTTCCTTTTCTAGCAACATGAAAGCTCATGTTTCTATCCATCTACCGAGGGATGCAAAGCAAGAGTATGGTCGAGGATAGAGGAGTAGAAGCTCTATGTTTATTTTTATACAAAGTGACTGGGAGCTACTTGAGGAGAGATTCGGAGTAGGTATTTGTCACATAGGTTCATATAGTAGTAGATAGATGAGTTTCATGACCTCCGATATACATCTCTTTTAGTAGTAGAGTATGAGATTATTTTTCTTGATCTACTCCAATATGTTGAGTACATGTAGAATGAGCAGGTGTGGATTCACGGGTTCATCTAGAGCCTAAATTTAGACATTGAGGTGCGGTGTGGATCCATTTTCCACAGTACATTAGATGAGGCCATCAAGAAGGTTTATTTAGTAGAGAATACTGGGGAAGACCCAACAAGCTAGAGACTGAGTCTGGAGCCGTATATAGTAGATGCAGGACAATAGATCAAGGGGGTCAGTACCTCCTCCTCATGGTGGTGAGAGTTCTTCATAGTCATCATTTGGACCACAGCAGCAAAAACAATAGTCATGTACACCTCATAGACCTCCACAGAGAGCTGATGCATAGAGAGGTCAGAGTATGGGGCCTCCTCTTAGGGGTCCCATCAAGACACAGGGTGGACCTAGAGCTCAGTCAGTGGGAGCTCACCAACAGAGACCTTAGCAGACTATAGTTGGATCATCGAGATCCATGCCATAGACTTCCAGGGCACCTACTGAAGGTGCTACTCATTGGGGAGGATCAAGAGGTTGTTTTGGTTGTGGTGTTATGGGAAATTTTTAGAGAGACTTCCCATAGAAACCTAACAACAAGGGTTAGACACAGATCTAAGAGCTGACTTTTGGTGACATGGGACATAGCCACAAGATTTATGAAGTGGTTGAGAACTATCGTGCATATCATCGAGTACACTCATTGAGACTATAGGTAGCATCGATGGTATTCCTACCTCTGTATTGTTTGATTCTGGATCTTCTGATTCTTTCATTACACCATCTTTAGTAGAGTGATGCAGGCTAGTGGCGAGTTAGGAAAGGTCATAGTTGGCTTGTCAAGATGGCTTCGGAGCCAAGATCTCTATAGACTTCTTAGTTAAGGAGTATGTAGTGGACTTTGGACCTTTCATAACTACCTCATCTCTTTGTATCCTTCCTTTGGGCTCGTATGGAGTCATTTTGGGTATGGATTGGTTATCTACACATAGGGCTAGGATGGATTGTTATCACAAGACTATATCTTGTGTAGATGATTTGGGAGTTGAGTCGGTGATTTTAAGGGTCAAGAGACCCGTTTCTATTCACACCATCTCTACTATGTAGCTTAAGCGGTGTGTGTGACAAGGTTGTCAGATGTATGCTATTACAGTTAGTGATAGATTAGAGGATGGGTCTAGTGGACCATCGCTAGATGATCATCCCATTTTGAGATATTTTTCTAATTTTTTTCTACGGGAGCTACCTAGGTTACCACCCCCATGTGAGATTGATTTATATATATGTCTATTTAATGGAGAAGAGCCTAGCTCGTGAGAAACTTATCAAATGACCACCCTAGAGCTCTATGAACTCAAGTTACAGCTTGAGGGCCTTTTAGAGAAAGGTATTATCCATCCTAGTGTATCCCCACAGGGGTGCACTAGTGATCTTTGTGAAGAATAAGGATGGATCCTTGTGGTTGTGTATTGATTATCACCAAATGAATAAGGTAACGATCAAGAATCGTTATCCCCTTCCACATATTGATATTTTTTTGACTAGATGAAGGGAGTGATGGTTTTCTCTAATATTTATCTTAATTTAGGCTATCATCAACTAAGGATTTCAGAGACGGACATTCATAAGACCACTTTACGTATGAGTTATGGGCACTATGAGTTCACAGTGGTGCCTTTTAGTTTGACAAATTCCCATGCAGTGTTCATGAGTTTGATGAATGGGGTATTCAGGACCTTCTTAGATTGCTTCATGCTCATCTTCCTATATGACATTTTGATTTACTCACATACATGTGAGGAGCACAAGGGTACCTTTACAAGGTTCTTCGAGTGTCTTCGGGAGTAGCAACTTTGCGGGAACTTCAAGAAGTGTGCATTATTTCAGATAGATGTGTAGTATTTGGGTCATATCATTTTTGGGGAAGGTATCCTAGTCGATCCTTCCAAGATTAGAGCCATTATGGATTGGTCAGCACCCACTATGGTTACTAAGGTGTGCAGCTTCATGGGATTAGTAGGTTACTATAGGAGATTTGTTCGTGTCTTCTCTCGATTGCACACCCTATTACTTCCCTTTAGAGGAAAGGGAAGATGTTTGTTTGGTTGGACAGATGCGAGCAGGCCTTTAGTACACCATAGGAATGCCTCACTACAAAACCTATCCTTACAGTGCCGGATTCACAGGGTGAGTTCTTTGTTTGCACAGATGCTTCTTTAAAGCAGAGCTTACAGGTGTGTTAATACGGGAGGGCGAGTAGTGGCTTTTCGCCTCGCAAACTCAAGGACTACAAGCATAATTATATATCTCATGATCTTGAGCTTACAATAGTTGTGCATGATTTGGTTAGGTGGAGGAACTTTCTTCTTGGTTAGAGATTCACACTCAGAATAGATCACTTGAGTCTTCATCACCTCTTCACGTAACCCAATCTCAATACTCGTCGTGGAAGTGTTGATGGAGTTTTTTTGTGAGTATGACATGGAGATAAAGTATGTGAAGGGGAAGGAGAATGTGGTGTTAGATAATCTTAACAGATGGAGACATGTGGCTATGGCCACCTTAGTGAGCACAGATTAGCGAGAGCAGGATTCTTCAATAGCTTCCTCTCTCACAGCTTTTCTACATTGCAGCTTCAAGCAGAGATCGAGTCTCGAAACACCTTGAGGGGGATTTTTATGGTTTTTATTTAGAACCATATGGTCTTCTTAGGCATAGGTGCTAGATTTATATTCCCAGAGATGGAGGATAGAGGCAGGATATCTTGGTAGAGGCACATCGTGTACCATATTCAGCCCATCCCGGGTGAAGAAGATGCTCGCCACCTTCTGACAGTTGTATCATTAGAGAGGAATTCATAGAGACATGGCCTAGTTTGTGTCATGATGTTTAGATTGCTAGAGATTTAGGTCTGAGCATCAGCATCCAACTGGACTTCTTTATCCCCATACTATACCGGAATGGAAGTGGGACACCATTCCCATGGATTTCATTGTTGGGCTACCGATGTTGAGATATGACCACGACGCCATTATGGTCACGGTTGATAAATTGACAAAATTGGCTCATTTTTTTCCAATGAAGACCACTTATATAGCTATAGCAAATGGCATGGGTATTCTTGAATGATATTTTCAGGTTACATAGGATTCCAGCAGAAGATCATTTGTGACCGCGATCCTTTGTATACTTCACTTTTTTGGACTATCATGCAATATGTCCTTAGGATGAATATCAAATTTAGAATAGTATATCATCCCGAGTCAAATGGACAGTTTGAGTGGGTGAATCATATTTTGGAGGACATGCTCGTGATGTATGTGATGGATCAGAAATCTAGGTGGGAGGACTACCTGCTTGGTGGAGTTTTCCTACAACAATAGTTTCCAGAGTTCTATAGGCATGGCTCCTTTTTAAGATTTGTATGTTAGAGAGTGTAGGACGCCTCTTAGATGGGACAAGTTAGAGGAAAAAGTATCTCTTAGACCAGCTCTTTTATAGGACATGGATCAATAAGTGGTGTTGATCATGAACAGACTACAGGAGGCACAAGACAAGTAGAATAAGTATGAAGATCAACATAGTATCGACCGTAGTTTTGACGTGGGCCTGAAGGTGTTCCTTCATGTCATGCCATAAAAGATCCCTATCCATTATGGAAAATGTTCTATGTTAGCTCCTATATTTGTGCGTCCTTTGAGATCTTGGAGCGTATCGGCCCTTTGGCCTACCATCTAGCATTGCCACCCAGCTTGTCTCGCATACATGATGTGTTTCATGTTTCAGTTATCAGGAGATATGGTGTAGATCCTTTTCATGTGTTAGATTGTACATCATTACAGGTGGAGGATCAGGGGCAGGTGATGGTGGATCCTGTTTACATCTTAGATTGTAGGACCCCGGGCCTTTAAGGTAGAGAGGTTGATAAGATTTGGGTGTAGTGGGACATATATGATGAGACTACAGCTACATGGGAGGATGCTAATTTATTTTGAGTTTAGTTTCCTCATTTGTTCCAGTGACTTCTAGGAGGAACTCAAGTCTAAAGGGAGGGGGATGTAGTGCCCACTTCCCTTTTACACCTTTTGATATTGATTTTTATATTGTTGATTACATTATGGACATTATTATAGTTCTAATTTAGTATGATGTTAGACATTTGATCATGGATTATTGTTGATCTTGATTTGGTTATGATGCATGATGATTATTAGAGACACTTCATATGTGGATGATGATATACTATTTGACATGGATATATAATGAATGTTGTTCAGGCATGTGATTTTGAATATTGTGAGTAGACCTAGAGAATGGACTTTATATGATGATGATATAGTTGTTACTTTGATGTTGTTGTGATTCATTATATAGATGATTTTGGAATTATATTTATATTCATGTTGGATGTTCTGATATGGCCACGAGGATGAAGGAGGTATTTATGTTTTGTAGGTTAAAATATCACAACAAACATCAGGGGATTGGAGACCAACCACATTGGAATTCTAGATGAATTCAACAAGGTCACCATGGCAACATGTTTTGTGTGTGTGAGTTGTATTTTGTTAGGGATTCCCATGGGGGGATCACCTTTATATGTGACCATGGGTTTTGTGTATTTTACTATGTGGTTCCTTTTATTATTTTTTGTATGTATTTTATTAGTGATGCGTCCCTTTCTTTTATTTAATTAAATTATGGTAGATTAATATGAAACATATGGTTAAAATTTAATAAATCAAATTGGGATATGAGAAATTAATTATATAAGTTGTTGGATTTTGTATCAAATATGTAAGTGATGTGTAAGTATGTGTAAGAGTGGTGTAAGTCATATTTTGGAGTACGAAACACTCCACCTCCTTGAAATTTGAATTTGTCCTTGGGGGCTATTTTTGAGGCTTATGGGACAAGTAAAACTTGTCCCATACCTCTTAAGTTATTTAAAGACCATACCTAGTTGGAGGGTTGATTTTTAGCCCTTTTAATGTATTTTTATAAATCATGTTACATGTTTTAATTGCACTCTTCTTACATTTTATTTAATTCAGTCCTTTAGGGTGTGGGATTTTTGGAGTGTGTAATTTTAATTGTCATATTCTCACTCACCTCTTTATTGTGCTTTGGAGAATGAAATTTAAATTTTTTTTTGGAGTTGTGGATGTGTGAAGTGGAATCCAACATGGATTGACATCATCCTCTTGCTTTCCCTCTTCTATAAAAGTTGAACTCTTTGCTTTGTTTTAGGTTGTTGAAACATTTTGCATGCTTCCTTGGGGTGAATTTTCTTGAGATTGGAGCTCTTTCTTTTGGAAGGAGATTGGAGAACTTTGCATGATTTTTGGTTGCTGATTTTGGGACTGTGTTTTTGGCATTGAAAGCTTGTTGTTTGGAAACAAAAGCTACCATGGAGAGGTAGGAGCTTAGCTCTTCTTTTATGTTGTTATTTTCTTTTTGTGTTTGTGTGAATGGTGTATGTTTTGTGTATTTTTGGCTATTTGGGTAGACTACCATAGGAATGGTGTAGGAGAAGGATATGGGTAATTAATGTGGAGGGGCATAAGGGAATGTTAGTGGCATTAGAATTCTTGTGGAGGGAGTTTGGGTTTGGGATCCACCATGGAAATGAAATAGCTTGAATTTCTTACTTTGTGGGGGGCATAAGGAGGGATTGTGTGGGGCATAATCATATGTGTGATGAATTTTTTTGATGGTTTATTATAGGTGGATGCCCAGCCCTATTGAGAGGCATAAGAAGCTTCCCCATAGCTCTTGCTCCTTTGGCTTGCATGATGAAGCCTGAGTTTTGTGTGATGTGTTTCATCCAGTGTAAACTACTGTTTTCTTTTGGACTGTGTTTTTGAATTAAAATATGCATGTTGAAAGAATGTTGTGTGTTGTGGAAGCCTGTTGTTATCATGGGTTGATATAAATTTCTTATTGCATTGTGGTTGGGGCTCAGGGGCCAATGAAGAAGGATGGATTATCCTCTTCATTGATGTCTTGGTTGGGTGGAGAGTGTTACCTTTCCCCACTTTTTTGTGATCAAAATTGAAAATGGAGGATCTTCATGTTACATGTTTCCTGAGTAAAGGAAAATACAGTTTGACAGTACCATGTGAAATAAATTCTTTTGTAACCTTTCCCACTTTGAAGTGGATGAAATTGTAATATTTTTTTTGAAGGGGGGATGTTTGCATTTGGATATGAAACCTATAATTTGAATTGTGAAAGAGAATTGAATATTCTGCGATGTAATTAATAAATGATTTTGGAAGGAATAACGAAAGAAGTTGTAAAAATTGTCTTTGGAAATCAATGAATGAATGAAATGTTCTTTCCAAATTGTATTGTAAATTTAATTCTGATCATGTCAATGTTTTGGGAATCTCTGTTTGAAAGGAAGAAACATATGTGAGGAAAATATAGTGTTTTACCTCTTTTGGAAATGTGTAAAATTGAAATCAGAATTGCATTTTGGGTTTAGAATAGTTTGATTTAAATCATTTAAATGTATTAGACTAGATGAGAAATGAATTTTCATACTTGGAAGAAGAAATGGAAAATAGATCCCTCAAGATTTGATCCTTGTCATTGTAAATTTTAAAACTAGCAAATAATTTATTTAAAATGTACAGTTTGAACTTGCAAGTGATAATCAACATTGAAACATAAAAATTTAGCATGTTATGATATCAATGAACTCATCTTGGCAAAAAAACTTAAGAAAATTAATCAAAACATTAAAAATCAGGCCCAAAACTTTTCACTCTTTTCTGTCAATTGTTGAAAAAATTCAAATTGAAATCAATTAAGAAAATTTACCTTCCTAAAACATCCTAAATCCTTCTTAGAATAATCCTCCATGTCCGTTTGGCATGTTGAGTGAAGGAGGAGATCAAAATGAACAAAATTTTATAAATTGAAATTTACTAGTTGGCTTTTTAAAAGCCTCCAACATTTTCATGAAATTAACCCCTTAAACTTTTTCAAATTCTACAACTTATGATTTCCATGTAAATATGACATCGATAGATTTCCATAAAGTCCTTGTTTGTCCAAAACTGAGCTTCCTAGAAAAATTTATGGCCATCTGAAGTTTTCCTTCCTTGGTGGGAAAATTTGGAAAAAAATTCTAGCAGAGCTGTGGGCCCCAAATTTTCCCTAAAACCCTTAGAATTTTTTTTGAATTTTTTTTGGAAAATTTTAAAATTTCCCCCACCACCCCATCAGGCTGCAACCAACCAGAGGCTGCCACATCACAGCATGGGGTGACAACGAAGGGGGGGGAAACCACACAACTTTATCTTTTGGAATTTTATTTTTCGAAAATTTTCCTTAATTTTCCTACCACCCTACATTCCCACCATCAGCTTGGTGTTATTCCATCTGTGGACACATGGGCCCATGTGTGTTTTTTAACCCTTTCCCCCTCCTTAGCGAAATCTCCCCAAACTTCTCCGCTACCCTACCCTTCCCTCATTCTTTCCCCGCTTGAGCTTGGAGCTCGACATGTGTCCCTGACAATGTAGCAGAGGTGTGGACACAAGTTTGATTTTATCCCCCATGCAAAGGAAAAATTTTCTAAGTCACCCCGCGACCCACCAACTCACCCTTTTGGGAAAATTGTTTTCATCCCTAGGCTCGCAGTCCACCCCCTGGGAAAATTTTCACCCCAAGGCCCACTGGCCCATAACAGGAATTCTACAATGAGTTAGGATGACTTCTTTATATCATCGAAAAGGTGAGAAAATTTCATATCCAATGGGAATGATTTAGGGAAATTTTGAATGCATTAAGTGTGAGAAAAATCAATTTGAAAATATAATCCTGTTAGAGAGTGGGTATGGTGATAAATTACCCTCTAAACCTAATTGAAACTTCTAACCCTAAAATTTTGAGCTTGTGACCTCTAATTAATATAAATAAAATGGAAGTATGTTCTACTAGATTAAACTTGTTCCGAACCTATTAGTGATAACTGTTGTATTGCAACCTAGTTGTAGACACTTCTAATCAAAAAAAAATTATTCCATAATTTTCCTAACTAACCCTAGGTTGTTTCTTGGGTCTCAAGTGGGTTGTTTTATCGGGCATCACACAATCATTCCCATTTCCAAGGTGTAGCTTCCAATACATGGTCAAAGAAAAAGAACATTAAGGAAGGGCTTCCATCTAATCATATAGTTTCACAACTTCCTACCATGCCACAAGGAATTAGTAGGCCGAGTGCAACTCTAAATGCACAAAATCAGCCTAAGACATCTTTTGTGTGAGTCCCAAATGTGCAATACTAGACTAAGCCACTAGTTACAATAAGCACATGTTCCTACTCAAATGTGAGAAAGAGTTTTACCAACTAAGGGGAAACACAAGGAGATCCCATCTCCTTTCAATATTATTGACCAAATGAAGAAAAACATGTGAGTATTTCCATGTGGGAATCCCTTGCAATCCCAGGACAACGAGATTTATTGCGAGATGTTATGGAAAATTGGTTTAATCCAAAATATTCATCCAAAGACTAGGAAAATGTTCTTACTAATGCATTGCAGCAAGATGGAGGTCAACTAAGAAAGAATATGAAAACTCCACATTTATATGTATCGTGTATTGTCGAGATAAGTTAGTACACAACTACATGATTAATTCAAAGCGATTAGCTCAAGAATGCCAAAGAGAATAGCCAATCATTTGGGCTTGAAATATGAACCAAGATTGAAAGGAGTAGTGTAATTAGACATGACAATAGTAGGGATAGTTGGATTGATCAAGGAATTAAGCGTAACACTATATGTTTTCCCAATGTCACATTTTTATAGGATGTATCAAGTGATTGACCTACCACTACTCTTCGCCGCCTTATGTTTGTCAAGATATTTCATGGATAAGAACATTGGAAACCTATCTACAGATTGGTCACACATGTTATTCAAGAAGATGTATGGAGACAAACACATAATTAGGTCAGATCCAACTGCCAATTTCCACTTTGAACCTCATGTGCCAAGTCTAATCAATGTAAATTATTTTGCTTCGATCAAGAGGATTGTTTAGCGTCCCAGGAAGAAGACACCAAAGTTGGAAATATTATAGATTTAACACTTGATGACTAGGCTACCAAAAGAAATGCTTTTGATCCATATAAGGAAATGGAGGAAGCATAACTAGGTGTTTAATGTCTACATGAATAAAATCTAATTCTTCCTAGCATCACTAAGAAAAAAGGCAAGGGTGACAACAAAGTGTGGTAGTTGTTTTTTAATGGTTCAAGGAGAAAACAAGGGGCTGGAGGAGGTGAATGGTTGTTATCTCCATAAAATATCAAGTATTACTCAACTTTCCATTTCTAGTTTGTTTTCTCAAACAACATAGGTGAGTATGAGGCTTTAATTCATGGACTTCATTGGGTTAGGAAGAGAGACATCATGATTTTACAAGTTTTCAGAGATAGTGAATTGATCATCAATCAAGTCAAATGGTAACATGCTACATATAATGATCCTCTGAAGAGGTACAAAAACATGGTGTGGGATCTCATGAAGGATTTTGAAGCATTCAACATTGAGTCCATACCTAAGAAGAAAAATTAAATTGTGGATAATCTTCCAATAATAGGAGTAGCTTTTGATGTGGTGGATAGTATTAAGAGAGAAAAAACCCAACCTCACATGAAAGCAGTAATTAGAATAAAAATACCTAATAATAACACGAGCTGTAAGGTGTTTAAAAACAATCAACAAATTGTCAATTTATTGGAAGAAGAGGTGGGAGTTCTCAAAGCAAGGAATCAAGATAAATTAGAGCAGTGTGTATGACGATCAAGAAGTACACTTTTCACAAACACACTTCCTAAAGGATTGGTGAATTTGGAGTCCATATTCAATCCTAGTGATCAATTTCGTAAAGAGAAAGACACCATAAAGGTTAAAGGATAGGATTCATAATCAATTATAGTTGGAGAAGGTAAAATACTCCAAATTGGTAAAGTGGCCACTAAACAGGAGAGGTATGAATTCATACAACTTTTCTTATAATTTTTAGTTGTTTTCACTTGGAGCTATGAGGACTTAAGATGTTTTAATTTGATCTAGATGCTAAGCTCGTCAAGAAAAAGAAAATACCATTCAACCCACACATTGAGCCTCTCATGAAGAAAGAGATAAATAAGTTTATAGAGGTGAGCATCATATTTCCAATGAAGCACTCAAGTTGGGTTGTGAAATTGGTACCAGGGCTAGGAAGAAGAATGGAGTAATCTGATTATGCATGGAAATTTGAGACATGAATAGGGCATCTCTCATATATCACTACCCTCTCCCATCCATGTAACAAATATTACAGGTGGTAGCTGGTTCGGAAAGATTATCTCTCCTAGATGGCTACTCGGGGTATAATAAAATAATGGTGAAAGAATATGATCATTTCAAAACATATTTCACCACCAAGTGGGGCACCTATGCCTACAGAAAGATGTCATTTGTAATGTCAATTACTGGAGCCACTTTCCAAAGAGAAATGGACATGGCATTCAAGGGATTGATAAATAAAATAGTCCTCATATACCTAGATGACATCACAATGTTTTCCAAAGATGCAACAAGTCATCTCTTCCATCTTATACAAGTTTTACAAAGGTGTAGAAGATTTGAAGTGTCCCTAAATCTATAAAAGTGTATGTTTCTCACTCATGAAGGAAAATTATTGGGTCACATAGTATCAAAGGAGGGACTAACAATTGATCCAGAGAGGGTTGAAGTAATCTAATCATTTCCATTACAAATCCATAAGAATTCCTTTCAAATATTTCTATGGAAAATCAACTTTGTGCAAAGGTTTGTTCTAGATTTTTCCACTCTCCTCAAACCAATAACCATGATGCTAAAGAATAATACATGCTTCAAATGGAAAATAGAGGGAAAAGAGATTTTCAAGGCTATCAAAAATGTAACTTCTCAATCTCCTAATCTCATCAATCTGACTTCACTAAGGATTTCATATTATATGGCTTTGGTGGTTCATTACAATCTCCATAATCCTAGTACAACATAACAAAGAAGGATCCAAGTAATTGGTTTCATTCTCTATTAAAATTTTGAAGATTATGAAGTGAGATACTTCTTCATTGAAAATCACATTCTGCTTTCATTCAAAGTTAAAAATTTCAAACATTTGGTCTCAAACAATAGGATCCAACTATTGGTTTCCCATGCGGGAGTCAAGGAATTACTTCTAAACAATAACTTGAACAATAAACATGTAGGATGGATCACTCGTGTCATGGAATATAACATAGATATCAAAGTCACTAAATTGGTTCATGGCAAGGGATTGTGTGAGAAACTAACATCTAGTCAACATAGCGAGACAAGCGATCAAGAACAAGAAGTTGTTATGGTATTACAAGATAATAAAGGGAAAGAGGATGAAAATGTACCTTTTCCATGTTGGACTCAAGATATAGTTTATTTCCTACAAATAGGTCTATGCCCACTAGAGTTGAGAAAAACAAGGAGAAGATATTTCATACTACAAGTAATTCCATATGTTCTCATTGACTATGTTCTATTCAAGAAAGATGTAATTGGTGTCCTATTGAGGTATATTAAAATAGGTCAAACTGAAAGAGTATTACATGAGTTTCATGATGGAGAGGAAGGAGGTAATTTTTATCCATGGGTAACAACCTTTAAGATAATGAAAGTGGGTTATTATTGCCCCACATTGTTCAGTGATTTCTATAAGTGGATCAAGAAATTTAAAAAATGTGCATTCTTCAATGGAAAGGAAAGGCTTGCAGCACTTCCGTTGCTTCCTATTTTGTAGATCGGTGTTTCATGTAATGGGGAATGGAATTAATTGGATTCATTAATCCTAATTCAAGCCAAGGTCACACATGGATCCTAATTGTAAAAAAATATTTCATGAAGTGGAATGAGGCGTAGCACTCAAGGAAGCCAATGAGTCTAGTCTATTAGATTTCTATGCAGGATATTGGAAAGGTTTGAAGTACTAAAAACCATAATATCATACAATTCTCTAGCACTCTGGGGCTCCAAGATCATAGAATGGGCTATCAGAATGATATTTATTTGAGTACCTCATAAAACTATTACCCATAGGGTAACGAATAAACATAGTCCACAAAAAGAACTCGACTAAAAATCATTAGAATGACACTAGATGAAAATCAAAGCACATGGTATACTAAGCTTAAACCATCCTTGTGTACTGATAGAATAATTCCTAGGTAGTCAATAGGTAGCTATCCATATAAATTGGTCAATGGGAAAGAAGTAGTGTTCCTATCTAACTTGAGTTACCCTCATTAGAACTCATGAAATAGCTGGAGTTATCAAAATTTGAGCCTATGGAAGTAAGGTCTATAGAGTTGATGGAATTAGAGGAAACCAGAGAGTATGTAATGTAAAGCATAGAAAGAGATCAAGCCTTAGTCAAGATTTTAGTTGACAAGAAAGGTAGAGTACATGCACCTTCTAGGAAGGGGAATTGGTTCTTAAATGGAATGCAGATTAGGAAGAATTGGGTAGGAATTCCAAGTTTGATACCATTTGGATTGGCCCCTACATGGTCATGGGATGAAAAAGAAATAATTCCTTTCAATTTTCTACTTTGGAGGGAGAAGAACTTCGATTCTCGGGTCAACCGGATCTACATTAAAATTGCTACTTAGAGGAAAGGTTTCACCCTCGTAAATATTAGTTTAGAGTTTGAATTCCTCTAAGTTCATATGTAAATTGTCTTGTTTTAGGTTGGGTTTCATTTCCTTAGTGTCTTTGGCACAATTCTATTACTCCTAGTTGTATGATTTTGTAATTCAGGGTGCCCTCAAGTGATGTATGTAGCAGAAGAAGTTCACTCTCATGGCAAATAAGAGCAAATCTCAAAGGAAAAAAATGTAAAGTAACTAAAATCAGGTTAAAGGACAAGATTTAATGAGTTTTCATTCTTTGATCCCTTTAAGGCCAACCATAGGTGAACTCAAAGGTTCCCCAACATGTCATAATCAAAATTTTAGTATCCCCTCTTAGGACCATTCAAGGTCACCGTAATATGTAGACATCTAAAAGAGAAAGAGAGCAAGAAAATTTAATAGAGTTATGTGATGTTCAAACTCGTGAAATATTCTTAGGAAGATTGGAAATTCATAGCACCATCCCAAGCTTAGCGGTATGTAGGTGGTCTTCAGGTTTCAAGAGCGATAAGTTCAGGATCGATTGTAGTTTCACAAAGTGACATCGCTCCCAATGGATATGCCTAGGCTACTGGTTCAAAAAATCTAGTAGGTAGATGTCCCTAAAAATCACAAAATTATTGACAATTTTTACCCCTCCCTTGCAAAATACTTGTCAAAAAGGCCCCAAGTGATCATGAACTCTCAAAAGGGCCCTTAAGATTGAAAATAGGTCATATGAGGTTTCCAGGTCTCAGAACACTTGTGGTTAGTTCTCAAGTGATAATAACATCGAGGAATTTTTTCCCTTCTAGGTTTTGACCCTTTGGATAATATTGAGAAATGATGGATTGCAGGCCCCGTAGGCCCACATTTGGCAAAAAGGGGAAAAAAAGGGGAAAAATCATGTTAATGCTAAAAATTCCATGAATTCAGTTGACATCGGGCCCTCAACATGTGCAAAGTCAAAAAAACCCATAAAGGTGGGCCTCGGGGTCAAACTTTGCATTTTCGTGCCTTGTTGGTTTTTAAAATAGCACTTTGTAGTAATCAATAGTTAGGGGACAGCAAGTCCCTCCTCTTTATGGGAGAGGTTCCCTTATTGAAAGAAAACAACAAAGCTTATATACAAATATACAACTTTTATATTAATGAGGACTTTTGATACTTTGAAATGTTTCATACTAACATAGATTATCAATACTTAAGAGTGGAAGAACAAACAAAATGAAAGGGAAGAACAAAATAGTACTTTCAGGTAATATAGATAGTAGAATATAACCTTATACGTACTTAGCAAAAGGAACACATAACAGAATCATTCACATTGGCAACATCTGATATTATTCCATGTTCTAGAAATCATATCACAAGAATGAAAAGTTTCTTAACATAAAAGATTGATGATTCATAAATTTCAAACAAGAATAGAAAGGACAACATTCCTTTAAAAATCCTCGATTTTGAATGAAGGAGAGAGAAAATAATGAATGTGTAATAAATAACCCTACGCCGACTCAAAAAAGGTGATATGTGGGAAATTAAAAAAACTTGGCCCAAATAGTCCATGGGACATAGGGACATGAGGGATGCACAGAGCCGATATACCCGATCTAAGAAGAATGTGGAAAAAGTGGGTTTGGAGAGCACAAACGGTCCATGGGACATGTGTGACATGCAAGGCTGATTTAGACAATATATAAGGTAGTGTGGGAAATTCGGTGAATCAAAGAATAGAGGGCCTAATAGTACTTACGTAACATGGGAAACATAGAGCTGATTTAGCCAACAAGTAAGTGGTGTGGGTAAAGTGGTGAATTGGAAAATGGGAGGCCCAAAGAGTACTTGGGACATGCAGACAAAAGTGTTTGATTTAGTCTATTTGAAAGGAGTGCAGTAAATCAAAGAATCAACGAACAAGAGGCTTGTCTGTATTTGGGACATGTGGGACAAACATTTCCAATTTAACTACAAAAAACTAAAAATGACCCCAAAGAGTGAAATTTTCTAAGTCCTTCAATTTATCCCTTTACTAGAACACTTCCAATTGACACCGACTCAAATTTTTTGAAATTTGTGTTTGAAAAAGTAGGGAATTTTAATGGTGACAACAACTCGGCTCTTTTCTAGGGATGACTTGCCTATAATAGATTATTGAGGCAAGATTAAGAACCACAAGAAATCTTTATGAAAATAGGCCAGTGCCTCATCCATTGGGAAAATAGAGTCAAAGGTAAAACAACACAGAAGACAACACACAAAAAGGGGAAAAGAAACAAGAACACAAGGGAAAGACCAAAACAGACACTGTACACAATATACAAAAGGAACTGCCTAATCACCTAGGACTTGAACAACTTCAAATACTACCCACTATAAGGAAGTGGGAGAGAAGATCCATCCATGTAATCCAAATAAAAATAATTTTCTCTAGCAAAGTGTCTTATCTTGAAAGGACCAAGCCAAAGAGAATCAAACTTACCATGGCTTCCACGAGGCTCATGCCTTTTATCCCATAGTAGGACAATGTCTCCCACTTGAAAATATCTTGGTCTGGTCTTTTTTCAAACAAATCCTTTACCTTTTGTTGATGAGTAGAGATTCTATCAAAAACCTGCTTCCTATCTTCATCCAACTTCTAGAGATACATGATCCTCTTATCCAAAGAATTGATGAAACTAGAATCCTCAATAGCCTTCATCAAGTGCAAGGCTAGAAATTCAACTGTTACTGGTAGTTGAGCTTCAACACCATATACTACTTGAAATGGAGACATCCCAATGGCTCTTTTAGGTGTAATCATATCTTCCTAGAGGGCATCATAGAGATTCTTATGCCAATTCCTTTGAGAGTCATCTACCAGCTTCCAGATGATGACTACCAAATTCTTGTTGGTTGATTCCACTTGTCCATTCCCTTGGGGGTAATAATATGAAGAATGAGCAAGGGAAATTCCATACCCATAGTAGAAATCCATCAACTCGAAAGAAGATAAATTGGAAGCATTATCAGTTACAATTTTATTTGGTATTCCAAATCTTACCAAGATGTTCTCTTTGATAAAATTACACACTACTTCCGAGGTAGTACTTTTGACTAGAATGGATTCTACCCATTTTTTGAAGTAATCTATAGCAGTCAGCACATGAGTGTGCCCAACACTAGAATGTGGGTTGAGAGTTCTAATAAAATCCAATCCCCACTGTTGAAAAGGTTCTTCAATGATTACTGGTTTGAGTGGTAAAGCAGCCAATTTTTGCCTCCCAAAATGTTTGACAAAGTGCTTCGACTTTCCCTACCACTTTGATGAATCCTGGAACAATGTCATCCAATAGTACCCTACACAAAGAATTTTGTGAGTAGTGATAGTAGACGAGAAGTTCCCTCCATAAGATTGATCATGAAAATATGAAAATAATTTCTTTTGTTGCTCTTCATCGACACATTTAAGGAATCTTCCATCAATGCCTCATTTAAACAAAGCATTTTCCCACAACACGTACTATGCAGATCTCAACTTAATAGCTCTTTTCTCTTTGGCACTTAGGTGAGATGGACATTCTCCATAAGTAAGAAAATGTGCAATTTCAGCATACCATTCGTCTGTTGAACTAAGAAAGAGAACAAAAGGAACATCAACCTCCTCTATGGACAATTCCTCATCAACTCCCTTGGAAATAAGTTCACATAATCCCTTACCCCGGACTAAATTTGTTGGCTTGATATCAAGGTCATACTCCTAGACCTTTTCCACCCAATTTCCTTGCTTAGTTCCAAACTCCTGTTGTGTAAGAATAGACTTGATAGTTGTATCAGGTACAAATACAATAGAGTGAGAATTAAGGATATAAAAACAAAATGCTTGACATATTTGACTACTATAAAAACATGTTTCTCCATCAAGGTATACTTTAGTTCATGAGATTTCAAAACATATCTCATGAAGGAAATCAGAATTTCATGATTCTAAAAAAATTCTTGGTTAGTATGGTGGCCAAGGTACTCTCAGTAGCATAGCAGTAGATAATAAAATCCTTGCTGAAATCAGGACATGCTAGGATAGGATTTTTAGCAATAGCTCTCTTGATATCCTCAAAAGCTTATTTTCCTTTAGAAGTCCATCCAAAATTTTCTTTCCCTTTCATCATATGAGAAATGCTTATAGTTAGTTCTACAAAATATGGAATGAATCTCCTCAAGAAATTTATCTTTCCAAAGAAAGAGTGAACACCCTTTTTTCTTGTAGGAAGAGGAATCAGTTGGATCGACTGGACTCTTTCTGGATCTATCTTAATCCCTTATTTGGAGACAACATGCCCAAGCAACTTTCCTTCGGTGACATAGAAGATAGATTTCTTAGGATTAAGGGATACTCCATGTTCCCTACATTTTTGAAGGACTGTTTCAAGATGCTGAAAATGATCTACCCTTTCTTTTGAGAAAAATTCAAATCATCAAGATATAAAACGATGCATTTCCCTTTCAGGATACCAAAATCTAATTCCATTTTACTTTGAAAAGTGGCACCAACATTGATAATACTAAATGGCATCCTCTTGTAAGAGAAAGTGCCCCAAGGAGTAATGAAAGAAGTCTTGTGCTAATCTGGGGTACTGACTTCCACTTGATTGTATCCAGAGAATCCATCTAGCATAGACAACATTTCAGCACCTATGATAGCCTGTAAGATTTGATCCATCATGGGGAGAGGATAGTTGTCCTTTAAAGAATCCTGATTTAGATTTTTGAAATCCACACAAATTTGAATCTCGCCATTGTTTTTTTTTAATGACACAATATTGGCAATCCAAGTTAAATGATGTATAGGAAAGATAATTTTTGCTTTTAGTAACTTTTGAATTTCTTGGTAAATGGTGTCAAAAATCTTGGGATTGTATTATCTTTTCTTCTGTCTGAAAGGTTTAATCCTTGGTTTCAAAGGAATATAGTGTTGCATCTCTTTTGGATGAAAGGCTTTGAGATCATCATAAGAATAAGCGAGGATGTCAACATACCTTTTCAATAGGTTCATTTCTTTCTTCTTTTCTTCTTGAGTGCAACATTTCCCAATATTTACCATCTTGGGTTCATCATTACTTCCAATATTGACCTTATCATACTCAGCAAATTGATGAGCCCTTGAGAATCCTTAGTTTTGATGTACCTATCATGTTTATCAAATAGATCCTCTAGTTTCACTAATCCTTTGGGTATCTTGTTACCCCTCAGCTTGATACAACCATCCTGATCCACTTCTTCCTTAATATCATCTCCATCAGGGGGCACATACTCTCTAGGAAGAGCCTCACTTCCTTCAAAATATAATTGATTAAAGTTATCCTTAAGCTCTAGGAAAGAGAGTAAGTGTTGATCATCATTGAAAACTTGCCAATTGTTTGCATTATCTCGGAACACTAGGCCTATGAATCATTTCAATGGTAAATTTCTCCTGAGAGAAATCTAGGTGAGGAATCAATAAAGATCTTGAAACAACCAGAGAATCAGCCCTAGTGTTCTTTTCTCTTGGTACAACCTCAATTGAGAAAGAGTCAAGAAACTCAATGGAATCCCAGACAAGATTTCTATAATGTTTCAATCTTTTATTCTTAACTTGATAAATATTCCTGACCTATGTCACAATCAACTCTACATCACCATGAGCTTGAAGATTTTTTACGTCCATTTTTTTTTACCATGCGTAATCCAAGAAGGAGAGCCTCATATTCAGCTGTGTTTTTTGTATTCTAAAAATAAATTTTATATGGAGATGGATGAATTTTCTGTTCTGGAGAGATTAACACTATACCATCTCTAGAACCAAATGAAGAGCAACTACCATCAAAGTCTAAAGTATAGAAACCATTAGGATTATGAATCACTCCCTTAGGAATTTTTTCCTTAGCATCTGAAATAATCATATAGTTACCATGCCCTATATCTTCGTAGAGTATTTTTGCTTTTGGATCATCATTCTTTTGTACAATGTACTCAATCTACCTTTCTGGTAGCAAATTTTTCATTTTTCCATTGACCGGGATGAGAGCATGTGACTAGTCCATTTGAATTTCACCTCCCACTTCTCTAAAAAAATTCTACTTAGTAACATACCATATGATGGAGGAATATCAGCTACTAAAATAGTAGCTTTAACCCTTTTCTCTAGAAAAGTAGTAAAATCTACTTGTGCATCTTTGATTCTTCGACCAATGGGACTTCCCTACTCTCCATGGAATAACAGAACCAAAATTATGTGTTAGAGTCAGGCCTAAGGCGTGAGCTACTTTTACAGGCATCACATTGTCTGATGCTCCTGAGTCAATAACACAATTACTGAGTTTGTGGCCAGCTATGAGAAGCATGATATAAAATGGTTCAATTTTCTCATTAGATGAAGAGACTATAGCCATAAGAATTTGCTGAGATGAGGGAGAGGGAGTGGGTAATAAACCTTTAGAAGTATTGGGTGAAGTTTTGGATTTGGAATTGATGAATTTTACTACTTTGGAAAAAGCATTTGGGTGAGTTTGGAAAAATTTTACATCTGAGATTTGAATTTTTGTCTTCTTAATGTGGTCGATGATATCAAAATATCTAGAGGTGGATGGAGCATCATTACTAGGAATGGGGGAAACTTTGGACTTATCTAATTTAGGAGTTGTAGGGAAAGAAGTTTTAGAAGTGAAGGTAGAAGGAACATTACTCACCTTTTGTGTGGAGGAAGTAGGAAAAGGGGCTCCTCTCTTTGCAACCACCGAAATAGTTACAGGAACTTCCTTATATTTTTAAAGAGATGTACCACTTTTTCCTTCTTGTTCATTTGCTCCCAAGTCATAACAACATATGACTCACTATTCATATCAGCCACTACTTCATTATATTCATCCTCATCATCCACACCTTCAGCGGTGAGGAAATTAACTTGAGAGTCACCAAGCTCTTCATGTTCCTCATCAACCTCCTCTTCAGGTTCCTCATAATCTTCATTCTCCTCCTCATCATCAGGTTCTTGAACCTCACAAGTTACATTAACCAGAACCTTGATGGGTGGACCTTTGATGGCCAACTTAGGCTGAGAAGAAGGAAAATGATTCCTAGGATGAAAATTCTTCCTTAGAATATCTTTGTAAGGAGCATGTTGAGCCAATTATTTCTTGATAACAATAAGGTCATTTTCCAACTTCTGTACTAACTGATCAGAATTGGCTCCTGAAGAAGAAGATGCTTTAGGCTTGGAGGGCTCTTTTTTTAATTTACTAGACATGATTAGATCATCCTCAACATTGATATCCAATCGTTGATCATCATCAATAGTTAGAAGATTAGCCCTCCTTAGTACATAAATTACTTCAGGCAACTGAGCATTGAGGAAAAAACACTTATGTATTTGATCTACAGGACGAGTGGCTTGTGGAATTTTATGAATCAACTTGTTGAATTTAGCCACAAATTCCCTCATGGGCTCATATGGATCCTTCTTAATATGATAAATTTGGGCCAAGAGGGCATGCACATCTTCAATAGGTTTAAAACATTGCTCAAACTAAGTTTTCATGGTAGTCCAACTAGTAATTGAACTAGCTGGAAGGTGATAAAACCAATTAGCAACATTATCTTGCAATGTTTCTACAAAGATCCTGATAGAAACATCCTCATGTTCAACCCCAAGGATCCCACATGCTATAATGAAAGCTGCAATATGTTCATCTGGGTGTACTTTTCCATCACCTCAAAATTTAGGAAAACTTTTCCTATTACCTCTGGGTAATTCGTGTAATGGTTGAGGAAGAGAAAGAGGTCCAACACATTGTCCCCATGGAAATGGTGTTGCCATCCTTGGAAATATTGACTGAAGGGGAATTGTAACTCCTGCAAGTACTAGAGCACGAAGGTTAGGGATGGTTTGATCTTGAGGACTGTCGTGTTTAGAGATTTTGTCTTTGGTAGGAGATTTTTTTAAAGACTAAGCTCTTTTATTATGTATTTCCAAAGAAAGAGAGAAACCCTATCATTCCAATGTTTGAAAATAGAGATCTTCAACACTGAGACTTTTCATACCACGTGTATATATTTTACCAGCCAATTTGCAAATCCAGTCTTGAAGTTATTCTGAAAGGGATACATTGAAACCAATGAAATCCCCATTAGAGTCACAAAAAAATGTTGGTTTTTAAAATAGCACTTTTTAGTAATCAACATTCAAGGGATAGTAAGTCCCTCCTCTTTATGGGAGAGGTTCCCTTATTGAAAGGAAACAACAAAGCTTATATACAAATATAAAACTTTTATATTGATGAGGAATTCTGATACTTTGAAATGTTTCATACTAACATAGATTATCAATACTTAAGAGTGAAAGAACAAAGAAACTGAAAGGGAAGAACACAACAATACTTTTAGGTAATATAGATAGCAGAATATAACCTTATATGTACTTAGAAAAAGGAACACAAAATAGAATCATTCACATTGGCAACATCTGATATTATTCCATAGACACAAAGTTCTAGAAATCATATCACAAGAATGAAAAGTTTCTTAACATGAAAGATTGATGATTCATAAATTTCAAACAAAAACAAAAAGGAAAGTTACACTCCTTTAAATAGCCAAAAATTTTAATTAAGGAGAGAGAAAATATTGAATGTGTAATAAATAACCCCGCACCAAATCAAAAATGTGTGATATGTGGAAATTAAAAAAAATTGGCCCATAAGATCCATGGGCCATAGGGACAGGAGGGAACCGTAGAGAGGATATACCCGATCCAAGAAGAATATGGAAAAAATGGGTTTGGAGAGCACAAACGGTCCATGAGACATGTGGGACATGCGGGGCTGATTCAACTTATATACAAGGAAGTGCAGGAAAGTTGGTGAATTGGTTAAAAGAGGGTCCAACAATACTTAGGACATGTAGAACATGTGGAGCCGATGTAATCGGAGAACAAGAGGCCCGATAGTACTTGGGTCATGTGGGACAAAAATGTCTGATTTAGCCTATTTGAGAGGATTCTAGGTAAATCGGTGAATTAAAGAACAAGAGGGTCATATCTATTTAGGACATGTGGGACAAAAATGTTTGATTTAACCGTAAAACACTAAAAATGACCCCAAAGAGTGAAATTTTCTAACTTCTTGAATTTCTCCCTTTACCAGAACACTTCCAAAGGAAATTGACTCAAATTTTTTGAAATTTGCCTTTGAAAAAGGAGGGAATTTTGAGGTTGACAACAAAGTGCTTCAAGGGATAGCCAAGCTCAAAGGATCTCACCAAGGTGGGTTATACATTACAATGGGAGAGTCAAAATGAATTGTCAGTACCTTGGCGAGCTAATAGGTGAGCCGATTTGTTACACAATTCAATCAGGTGAGCTTAGATGGAGTTAAATGAGGTGGAGACCAACTCAATGTTGGGGCCGAAGATGAAGGTCTCTCTAAGATTCAAGTGAGGTTAAATTATACACTAGTTTAGGATGGTTTTGAGGTTCACTCATGGAAGGTGGTCTTGACATTGATGAAGGGAAATGCGTGGGGTACCTTGGATGGTTAGGTAAGTCACGAAGGCCAAGTTCATCTATGGGGTTGGAAAGAGGATAAATGTCGAGCCCCCTGAGCTCGAACAAGAACTATGGCATTACGTGGAGGTAATACTGAGAAGTAGAGATTGGCTAAGGTGGGAGTCAAACTCATCTCATTCGAACTAGATTTGAATGAGGTGATTCCAATCCAAGTAGTTGGTAGCTCACAGGAAGATGTCATGATGTAGAAGAGTTTAAGAAGTAGCCCGACTCGTCACAAGAACTAAGTGAGTCATAGAAGGAAGGAGTTGACTCAGCCATCATCACGTGAAGGAGAATCTTGTATAGTGATCAAGCTAGAAATTGTATCCTATTTCAGGTTTTTAGAGGTGGCCCTTCTGGGACTCAATGAAACAAAAATGGAGAGTCGATCCCAAAACTGAAATGCTTGAAATCTTGACATGAGGTGGGCGACGTGGGTAGTTGAGAGATTTTCGGGAATCAATGTGTGCCGACCTTGGTCAAATTTAGAGTTTTGGAGAAATTGAGTTCAAAGGTGGATTTCAATGACTGAGAAAATAAAATTCTGAAATGGACATGAGGAGGATTCCTAAAGGAGGATTATCTAAACCGCAAAATGATGTAAATCCCACCCAAACATTTAAAATCCCACCAAGTGAGAAAGTCGAGAAAGATACATTGATGGATATTTAGATGTTATGTGGAAGTGGTAGGTGAGGAGTGATAAGTTAGCACTAAGTTGGAGAGGTGGTGTGAAAGAAAGGAACCCAAAATTGAATGCAAGGAGCTTGACGAAGTAAAGGAAATGTTTCAGTTCTTAGTGGGAGAAACTCAATGGAGTTCAAGGAGCCATGATCACACTCAAACTTCAAATCCCCATATATCACACAATTTTTGGCCTTTTTCAAACATAATTGTACTTGTTTGAAAGTTAATCCAGAGAAGATTTCAATGATGAAGGAAAATTATAGTGAATGGGTGGGTAGGTGAAGAAGAAAATAAAGGAAGAAACTAGGGTTTAAATGATGATATCTTTACCCTCACTTATTCTTTTTTGTGAGATCACATTTGATGAAAAGGAAATTTTGAGATCTACAATATGGAGTCATTAGATTTTGGATTTCGGAGGTCCCAAACCTCTTAAAATCATAGGGAAGGTTATGGTAGGTGATGACCATTAATGGGTTTGGTGATCGTAGGAAGAGGCCATACCTAGGTAAATCATGAAGGTATGAGCCTCATCTCTTCTACTGCGCAAGACAAAGTACAATAGGGGATGGAGTATGCAAGTTAGACATATTCATTGTAGATATCTAATGATGATTTTTGAGGATTTGGAGCAATTTTGGGATTCTTCCTTCTCTCTCTTCTCCTAAATTCCTCTACTATAAATTGTAAGGAGGGGGTAGTTTTACAATGTTGGATGTTTTTGATCTTTCCCCTCCCTTCTTTTCTTATCTATGAGGGAACTTGTGGAAATTAAAACCTACCATTAATATTTTAATGCAAATTTCGATACCTTCTCGGCACTTGTAATGCACTAAATCTACTCTTGCAGCCATAAAAAAATGTGGATGTTCGAAAACCTGTTTTGTGTTATTTTTTCCTATCTATTCTCTCATTATTGTTTGGTTATTTTTACATGGTTTATTTTTCATTTTAATATTTAATGGATTTTGTTTTTGGTAAAATTAATTTTCAATAGGTTTTTAATCTTTGGAACTATATTTCCCTCTTCAAATTTTCTTGTTTCACATTCATGGAGGTGCAGACATTCAACATTCCTCATTGGTGGATCACCCATGTTAGTTTAGTTTTAATTTTTTGCATCCTTCTTCCATGTCTCTTTGGAATTTTATGGTAGGATTAGATTATTTCTTTGTAAATTGGGAATGTGGTGTCTAGATCAGAATAGGAATTTGACCTTCTCCAGAGAGATTTCCCAATTCACGGTGTCCCACACTTTGGGAAAATATCCATGTTCTGCAATCACACCGAATGTGTCATAAAAATGAGGTCCATTTGAGGGTGCTATGATTTTTCATGAACAATTCCTTGATGAAAAACTATGTGTCTAAGTAATCTGGGACTTATGCACACCAAAATGACATTTCTTGGGGTTCAATGAAATACCATACTCTTTGTATTTGATCATGATTTTTTCTAAGTGGATTAAGTGATCTTCTCTACATGTGGAGAATGAATTTATGTCATCTTGATACACCACTGTGAACTGGTTCACAAGACCTAAAACAACATCCATTTCTCTTTAAAAAGTACCCCCAACATTCATCAATCAAAATGACATTCTAATGTAAACATAAGTACCCAAAGGATTGTTTAATGTAGTTTTATAGTGCTTTGATTATCTTACCACAACCTGATCATAACTAGAGAATCCATCTAATGCATAATACATTTCAACCAGTCACCCTTTGTAGGAAATTATCCATATTAGGCAGGGGATAATTATCTTCAAGTGAATCTTTGTTTATATTCCTAAAATAGACACAAAGACTTATAACACCTTTCTTTTTTCTGATTGGCACTAAGTTAGCTACCCATGAAGAATACCTAGTGGGTTTTATTATCCCACCATATCTTATTTTTATCAATTCCTCTTGCATTTTGGTTTCCAGGAGGGGATTGGTTGGTCTTTTCTTTTGTCTAAAAGGCTTGAAGTTAGGTGTCAATGGTATCTCATGTTGAAAGAGATCCTCTCTATTGGATTTTTAATTCATAGTATGACCAAACAAGGAATCCTTATAGTTTCTTAACAACTATCCATTAACCTTTTTGCATTTTACTTATATTGTTGCTAAACCACACATTTCTAGGATTTTGGATGGAATCCAAATTGCAATCCACAACATCTCTTGGCAAGGAGAAAATTTACAAACTTCTCTATTCATATTGTCAAAACCATATTATAAACCAATTAATCCTCTTGGGATTGTGTTAGTCTTTAGTTAAATTACTTCCTTTCCAAATAGAACTTCCTTTCCTTCACATACCTCTATCATAGGTTCTAAATTGATAACTTTGGTTAGTGAACTCACCTTAGAAATTGAGAATTATTTTTATGTGTGAATCATCATCAAATATTTTCCAATGTTGAATATTATCAGGCACAAAAGGTCTAACCAATACTTCCACTTCAAATTTATAGTATAGAGATGAATCCTCTTTGTCATATTGTGAAGCTAGAACTACCAACCTATCAGCTATCGTATTTTGACTCCTCCCATGATATTCAATGTTAAAATAATCAAAACACTCAAGGATATCCCATACTGTGTTTCTATACTACTTTAATATTTGGCATTTGTTAAATATTACTTATGCACTTGCGTAATTATAAGTTCGAATATCCCTTCACAAGGATATCTTTTATCCCATGCTTCCAAGAAATTATTAGTCCCAACAAGAGTGCTTCATATTCTTCTACATTATTAGTGCACTCAAAATTTAGTTTAAAGGAAAAGCTAAATGAATCTCCATTTGAAGAATTCAGAACCACTCTAGCTCCATTTCCAAATTTAGAACATACCCCATCAAACATCATGGTCTAGGGAACATTTGCATCCTCAAGATGTGCATTAGCATCCATGCAATGATCTTTGTATTCTACACAACCTATGAAGTTACCAAAATTTGTATCAACGAACAATACCTCATAAGAGGCATTCATGGGATCCTTAATAAGATGTAGCATCTTCTCTTCTCTATGTAATTTGACTAACTTCCCTTCTAGTGGTATGGAGGCATAAGACATGTCCATCTAAACACTTCCTCCCACACTTGTAGCCCATTTTATTGATAATAACATGCCCCATTTAGCTAGGAAGTCCATTATTACCATATTCATGGTTAAATATTTTCCTGGATAAGGAGAAAGTTATACAAATAGACCTATAACATACCCATGCAATGTACTTATTTTGAATCCATAACATATCACTTTTAAAAATATATTTTTATGTTGATATCTAGTTCATTCATGACCTTTGAAGGCATGATATTACATGAAGCTTCTAAATCAAACATGCAGTTATGAAGAATCAACTCATTAACAATCATAGGTGTAAAGAAAATATCCACATCCACTTGGGATTCAACTAAGGATGTTCCTAAATATACTTGTTGGGGTTATTCCATGTTTTCTGGCTCTTTATTTACTTCAACTTTAGATATGGCATGCAAATTTTCCACACTATTTATATGCCTTTATTTGAAAATTTTATCATCCTTCAACCACAATTATTCAAATGCTCCTTTTATGGGTTATGGAATTCTAAGAAGTTCCATACTAGGGAGTGAAATTTTTATCTAACTTATAATTTGAGCCATATCATATACAATATACTTTGGGAGGGTTGTATTAGAGGAAAGGGTAACAACCTTATCTGATAGAATGATAGATTTTAGTGTTTGGGAAGAGGAAATTGAATTTGGATTTGAGAAGAAAACATGGCCTTTCTCAAACATGGTTTTCTTATGGGTATTCTTGGGGATGTTGATCAAGATAGAATTTTTATTTTGGGAACAGGAGAAGGTCCTTTGACTTGTCTGTTCCTAAGGTTATACTCTCTCTCTTGAGAAACCACAACATTCATTAATAGTTGTTTTTCCTCCTCAAATGGGATTCCCCCATCATACTTTTTGATCATTAAGGCTCTTAAGTACTCAAAATCATGATTTGGAAGTTCAAATGACTAAGCCATATCTATATCAGCATTGAAAATAGAAGGGAGGGAGAATACCTAATTTATGCAAGCCCAAAAATCATTTGTATTTTTAGCATATAAGATATTAGTTGAAGTATCTCCTGGTATTTTTTTCCTTTTTACATTCCATCATGCATATGTCATCAAAACCATATTCATCAACAACATCATTATCTCAAACAAGTGGTTAATAAGAGGAATGTGGAAATATAAATTTATCACACCATCTAATGATGTGATATTCTTCCACCAATGTAACTCTTGTTGTTAACGGATTAGGGATTGTTTTACTTTCTCTATAAGCTTGTTGCTTATTTATTAAAGGCATGTGTTCTTTTCCTCTTTCATCAGTTTGATGATGTTTGGTATGATTCCCAAATCTATTCTATCTTTGGGTCTGATGTTGAACTTGATAATTTGAAACCAATCCTTTCTCTACTCGAGCCATCTTGTATGAAATATCTTTGACTTCTCCAGCCAAAGTCTTAACCACTTCCTCTAAGTCCACTACCTTACTTGCCTGTGGATTTTTGGATTAATTAGCTTAACACCCTCCCTCTTTGGAGGTTTTACCATGGCTTTAATATTGTTATAAATTTTGAAATCCATATAGAATTCTTGTCTCAAGGTTCTAGGGTTCTTATCCCTTAGATAATAAACACCCTTTTGTCAAAGGAATTTGAGTACTTGATCAAGCAAGAGTCATCACTAGGCCTTAGATTAATAAGAAATATGGTTAAGGTTTTATTAAACCTAGTGTTAAAATATTACACACATTCATTTGGATTTTTATTTATATTTTCAAACTCAGTCAAGAGAAACCTAGGATCAATCTTATCATTGTATTGTAACTTTAAAAGAATTTTTCATTTCTTTCTAAGAATTAATTGAATTTTCAAGAAGAAAATTATACCACTCTCTAGCATCTTCCTCTAAAGTATGTATGAATAACTTGACATACACATCTTCATGTTATACTTAAAAACCATCCATAAAATTATGAAAAAACCTAAGATGATGATCTCAAATTGTTGCACTTTGTTCCCTTGAAATCTAGACAATCTATTTATGATTTCATGTGGTACTTCATTTGGGTAACCCACCATCCCATGGAATCTTATTGGTCTATAGGTATTAACCATAAAGGATGCCTTAGTGGAGGTTGTGCCATATTATCTGGTTGAGGTGTTTTAAGATTGAAATGGTGAGGAAATAGGGGTCTTTGAGGCAAAGGAGTATGATCCACAAAATATAAATCCTTCAAGGACTCAGTTTCACAAAATACCCTATTCTCAAGAGTCAACAAAGGAAGAAGGTGAAGAATACCTTTGTTACTTGTGCATGCTAGACTCTTTTACAAAAAAATTGTAAATCAACTTGAGGGATATTTGATTCAAAACTGCCGACGACGTGATAGAATAGTCTTTCACCAAAGGTTGATTCAATTCTACACTTAGAACAATTATTTTTTCTTATCTTGGGCCATCCATTGGTTTCTAGATCTACTTCCTTCTCAGATTTTTATGTTCTAGTCCTGGAAGCAATCCTTTGGTAGGATCATATTGGAAGAAGGATCTCCTTCCTTCCAGCTTTACAAAATTGAAAATTCAATCAATAACGAGTAAAAAATATAGCATTGCTATATACCTGATTTTCCTTTAAAATATGGAGCCTCCACTAAGGCATTACACCTGAGATGTGTAGTTTGACTCTAATAACTCTTTGAAAAGATAATTTTACAAACATGAAGGTTAATATTTATAGAGATTTGGGAATCTTGGATAATATTGCAATATAATCAAACAAGTGTAAGTTTAATGGAAAACCTACTCATAATGAGACAATTTTTTTACAATACTTGAGAAGAATGGTCTATATTTGAATAATTTTATAAAATCACAATAAAGATATGTCTTCTGAACCTAGTAGAGGCATAAAAAGTTTTGAGCAGAGCTACTTAGAAAAATTGATTAGTTAATATAACAAGTTTGGCAAGAAATAACCAAGAGATTTTAAAGAATGTCCCTAGAAAGGACATCAATTAGGTGTTCGTCCTTAAACTTACATGCCCTGTTGGATTGACAATAGTCTCTCCTTAATGGAAGAAAGGGGAATTTTCTTGGAATAGTGGTAGACTAGGTTGGTGTGTCATTTTGTAGTTGGGAAGGGGTATAACACTTTCCCAAGATCAATCATCGGGATGATTGAGGGGCACTTTAAAAGGAGATATCCTTTTCCTACTACTTTTTGTCCCACCTTGAACCAAGGTGAGTGGACACACGGTGTAACCTTAAATTTAGAGGGGATATGGAGTCTTTTTACTTAAATTTTTTCTCAAATAGTGGGTCAATATGGGATAAACATGGACAATGGACACAACACTCACTCTCACGAGTTGTCACAAAATATGTTGTGTATGTTTATTTTTCCAGACACAAGTTTCTAAAGACATTTAAGTACATTTCTTCTAAGATTATTTATATAATGAAATCAAGGCTAACAAACACCTTTAGTGATGTTTAGAGAAACTTGGTAGTGAAATAGAACAAAATGACATATTAATAATGGGGAATGGGGTCAATTATGGAAATTGTAACTTCACAGAGGGGGAATTACAGGAAGAGAAATTTATTTTGGTAAGGTATTTAACACTTAAAGCATTATGCAATCTTATAAAGTACATAAAAATGGACCAAGAAGTACCAATTTATACAAATAAATATTTGCATTCATTGGTACCCAATAGATGAAAAGTTTCAGAGCTAACTCTTAAATACATAACACAAGAAATCATGTAATTATTTTAGTGAATTATTTACTAGTTCATCTCTCATATACCCAAGATACACTCAAAGACTAAAAAAATATATTACTACAAAAATTTTATGAAAAGGGTTTAGTAATCCAGTTCAATATTACAGAAGGAAAGCTCACAACATAATATCAAACTTAATGACCAAAACACAAGCATTAAGGACAAATCTAGTGTATGACAAAGAGAAACAGTAAATGCAAGATTATAGTAGAAAGTATGACTCATCAATCAACAATCTCTTATCCAAAAAAACAATAATTTCAACTTAAAAGTGGACATATATTATTGATTTCTTGAACTTCTTAGCAAGGGAACATCAACTGGATCTTCGTCAAATATTTCTAATGGTTGTACACTCACAACCACCTTGAAAATAGAGTTTGGGAAACTAAAATCTATATGCATTTCAAAAAGGAAACATGTGGTATTCACAACTTTATCTCAAGACCTCTTTAAATTTTTAAATACTAAACCCCCTCTTATCAAAATACCAAAATTCAACTCTCTTAATTATGAGGACAAGCCTCATATTTATATAATTTTATGTCTTCTTACAACCCAATTTCCCCCAAAAACTTTAACAAACCATCCTAGAAAGATGTGGAAAATGAGCTCCATTTTTGGGAAATATTTTGCAACTATGAAGATACCTTTTATTCCTTAATTTTATTCTTCTTCTAGATGTTGACATAAATGTATGTAGGATTTTTAATTTTATTGTTTAATCCTTTTTGTCCTATCTATGTTGTCACCATCACTCATGTGCCTAGTTTAAAACCATTTGTTTCCTTATGCCATTATCTTAACTGATTTGACACCTTCCCTTTTAGGGAATATTCCTTAGGAAATGGATAATCATTGATACTCCCTCATATTTGATGCCTCTTCTATGTGGATTTATGCTTCAAGTTAAAAATCATCTTTTGAAAGATATCAATCCGCTTTCCTTTTCTCCATACCAATGTGAGTATTCAGAATGCATTTTGCATTCATTCCTGAAATGATACCTCACACAATCACTCCAAAACTTCATTATTTTATAAATTATCATTTTTATATCATAATATTGCATGTTCCTTCAAGCATTCTGAGTGAAAATAAATTTTTGTTCATACTTATCAAGTAATGGTGGATGCGGAATTAGGAACTAGTTTGAAGGATCTTTCTTTAGAGAATTTGCATTCAATGTTTCACCTTTTTGGCCCAGAAGAGGATTTTTGAGAATGTTGTTTGAGATTGAAGATCTAGTGAGACTGATCAACCATTAACATCTCACCTAGTTTAGATTTCTTTAATACAAAATCTTTCCAAGATGTCTCCTTTCTTTTAAATTTTTAGGTTTTGTGTTATCACTTAATTTATGCAGAGGATTAGAGAACTAAATTGCTGAAGAATTTTCGGCTCCATTACCGGTATGCCAATAACAAGAACATCATTGACATATCTTTATTATTATTAAATGAGGAATTTGTGGAGAGAGATATTCTTGTTAATTTTTATGGATTATCTTTTTATAATTTTGTGGAAGATATATCATCAATTTCCTATAAAATAACTGCAATGGATCAAACAATATATTAAGGAGATGTAGATGAGGCATACCTAATCCAACATGTGCAACCCAACCAATATCGGTGGATAAACTTGAATCTATCCCTGTGGCACAAATTTATATCCCCGAGTCATCTTCAACTTTAAAGGCCTACCACGAAATGTGGGTCTAACCTTCTTGAATGGGTCTCCTCTTATAGGATAAAATTGGATTTGATCAAAATATTAGAAGGTCCTAAGGCAAACATTACAAAACTCATGGGATTGGGAATGTCTCATGACTTTGCAGTAGATCTCTAGTATCTTTATGGGGACCAAGATTGTAAATAATTTGAGTTTAGGAAGAATAAGCTGCTGAATAGGATTCCCACCTTTGTAAAGGAATGTGTAACCATCAATTGAAAATGTTCCTATTTTGTAAGAACCTTCCTTTTTGTATATGCATACTATAAGTTATGTGAATTTCAAGGGCTAGGGCCCCTATAGAATCCCCATTTTATTCTTAGTACATACATATGAGTCTTTTTAGTTCATTTGTTAACTCAACACTTAATTCTTATAAATGAATTTACCTATCCATAGAAAAACACTTGTATTTAAATTCATGTTCTATGATTTGGACACCATGGTAAAGGTATTGATAGAATATGTTATTCTTCTAAGTCTTCCATGGATTTTAGGATGTGCAAAGTGTGGACTATTGTGATAATTCATACTCTAGATTTTACTTACACTTTCATTCTATCTGTAGTATTTTAGTTCTATTTTAAGGTTTTGATGCCTTTTAGCAGACTTGTTGAGTGTCTCACAAGATTTTAGAATCTATTGAGTACTTGACTTTCTGATAAACTTTTAGAACACGTAAACCGATGTCTTGTGGCATTTTTCATATAACCACATTCCCTTATTTCTTGCAATCATTCATCCACGACATATTTTGCTATTTCATATTGTTAGACAAAATAAATTTGTATGATTACAAATTATTCTAGAATACCACCTTGATTATGATATTCATCTATCAATTTTTTGGAGAAATTTACGTAATATTAACTTCTTCATTACACATATTTCCAAGTTAATACATTGTGGCTTTCTCAAACTTGGATAGTCATGTCCATCCTTTAATTTTTTGACTTTCACAAGAAGGGATGCTATGGGGAATTAGATAGCTCTGTAATGACAAGCCATATATGCAATTTTAGGTCCTTAGATGGTACATGGTATTCTTTTGGAACACTTAATTATATATCAAGGTCTTATCTAAGTTAGGTAGACATCACATGAAGCATTTGGAGATTTTTTGTGGTGCGGTGAGTTCGAAGTGTCTTTGAAACCCAAGGAAATCATTTGTGTAGAGTTTTAGGGTAATCGTTTGGGTCATATTGTTTCAAATGATGGGATTTCCATCAACCCCGAAAGAATCTATGTCATCCTTTCTTTCTCCTTGCTAACTTGCAAGAAGGCCCTTTAATATTTCCCCGGGAAAGATCAGTTTTATAAATAAATTCATTCCTAACTTTGTGGGATTATTCAATACCATCACCTTAATGTTAAGGAAGTTCATAACTTTTAAATGGACCGTGGAAATAAGAGAAGGATTTGTAAAAATCAAGGCTGCAATTGTTCAAGTTCCCACTCTTATTAACCCAAAGTTTACAAATAATTTCATAATTTATGCTTATGGGAGGATCTTAACATCACTATGGTTTTGAGACAGAAGAATGATGAGAATTTAAAGAAACATGTCGCCTCTTTCACCAAATGCTATAGGATTTTTGCTCACCTACAGTCACCTAGAAAAAAAAATTCACCATCTTGTGGACTCTCAAGAAATTCAATTCCATGCTCACCACTAACCATATAAAAGTATTAGTATCACATCCTAGTGTGATATATTTCATCATGGGGTGGAAATCAATGATAAGAGAGCTGGTTGGGTGATTAAAATCATGGAGTTTGATGCGAACATCAAGGCCGAGAAATTGGTCGAGGAAGAGAACTTTGTGAGAAGCTCACCATAGATGTAGGAAATGATAAGGAAGTATCTTTATTAATGAAAAATAATAGGAAAAAACCATAATGGACTTGCAGGACTTAGAGGGTCCTCGAGAAGAGGAACCATGTAGTGTAGAAAATCCACAAAATGACCAAGATCTACATAATGCAAGAAATCTGTGAAATTTGAGTTTCCACATAGTTTAGAAGTTTTGCAAGATGAATAAGGTAAACCTATCCATTATGGTTAGATCAATTATACCTAAACATTCTTAATAATTGGTGGCTACCCTCCTGGTTTGAACAAATAAAAAATAAGGTAATTAAGGTTATGATAAGTTCCTACATGTTGAAAGATGATATTATATTTAGAAATAATATCGATGGTGTTCTACTAAGATGTATCGAAGGAGAAAAAATATAAAATGTCTTGGAAAAAGTCCATAATGAATGCTCCAGACTAAATTTCCCATCTAAGGCCACAACAATGAAAATCATGTAGGCGGGTTACTTCTAGATGATACTATTTAAATATCAACATCAATGGGTTAGAAAATGTAAAGAATGTTCTTTCTTCACCAGGTAAAAGAAGATAACAACCATTTTCTTTCATCTTGTTTAGGTGGATGAACCCTTTTCTCAATGACGACTTGAGTTTATAGGTATGATCAATCCTCCATCAAGTGTGGGTCATAAATAAGTCTGAAAAGTAAGAGATTATTTCACCAGGTGGATGTAAGTTGTGGCACTTATGGAGGCTATTGAATCAATTATCCATGATTTCCTATAAGATATTATAACAAGGTTTGGGGTTCCCAAACCATTAGTTATGATAATGTTAAAGATTTTTATCTTTAGAATCTTTCATTGGGATCTCAAACATGGCGTATATTTGAATACTTCCTCTAACTACTATCCACAAGGTAATGGCTTGGCGGAATCAAAAACAATAACCCGATCAAGATCATGAAAAGGGATATGGAATTCCATCAAAGGAAGTGGCATACTAAAGTGATAATTACTCATGGGCTAACAAAATTACATCAAATAAAGAAATATTTCATTTTCCTTTCAAATTTGTATATGGCAAGGAGGTCGGAATTCCTTTATTTCTATAATTTTCTTCATTGGAGTTGGCCCAATAGTTAGAGTTTGAAGGTGAAGAACCAAGAACAATCAGCATGTTGGTGTTGGTTAAACTTGAGGAATTAAGGAAATATTCCATGACTAGGTTAAAAATTACCAGTTGTTAAACAAATTATGGTTTGACAAAAAACTAAACAATGGGCTTTCAAGATAGGTTATCTAGTCCTCAAGTGGGACATAGATAGAGCCAAACCAGGTGACACTCAAAGTTGGATGAACTTTAGAGTAGGCCATACATCATCATTTCCTACAAAAGGATAAATATTATAAGTTTTGAGCCTTGATGGAAAAAAATTATAGATCCCAGTCAATGGGATTTATCTTAACCATTCCCATTGAGTTGTCTCATTACATCTTATAAATGTTTGTCTTTTTGTTTTTGTTGGAGGTTTGTAGTCATCATGCATACACCTTCTTTCTACCGTAAGCATGCCAACCTATCACCCACTATGCATTGGACTGTCACCCAAGGTGCACGGGGGCATCGATCTCATCCTTTATGTGAGATTTATGATAATCTTCCACCATTAGTGGAGGAAATGTTTGTAGAACAAGAATACATGCATTTAATCTAATATAGAGGTAGTAGATCTAGTTCTAAGCATAAATGCTCCATGAGATAAGCATAACATCACAACAACATAATGGAAACAGATCTGAACCATGAATAACATGAAAATACACTAGGGTTTAGTCCATAGACACAAATATACAAAAAAAAAGCTCCATATATTGATTAAATTTGTTTACAGTAGCCATATTACATAAAAGGGGGTCATCTCAAACCATATACACCATGGAATAACATCCCAACCCTACAAAACTACTCTTGAATATATATCCTAGCTATGCTTTCCCATCATAACCCTTGTTCAAACCTGGGTGCATACATCTATGCTTAGTAACAAAATTCTTACAGCACTTCATTTCCTCTCTTGTTCTCTCTTATTGCGGGCCCTCACACTCCATTAAATAGAATATGGATTCAACACCATATCTTTTCTCATGAGAAAATCATATTCCAAGTCAAAGTGTGGTCCTCCATGATCGATTAAGATCTTATGCTAGCTTGCAAAGCCTTGACTAACTCTAATGATCCTCCTGGGAATACTCCTTGCATTTAATATTATTTTCTTGATCTCCAAGTCTCTAGGCTGGAACCTTATCCATTCATCATGCCTACTCAATAATTCACATATTTTCCATACTATACCACCTTCAAAATGTGACTAAGTCCTGAAACCTTTTCCTACTTCGCACACAAGCCTCTCCTCTCGGCGTGCCTTTCCTTAAGATCCTTTCAACTCACCTACCTTATACACACATGCTTCTTCTTAGGACTTAGTTAATTTTTAGGGTCCAACATCACCCCACACTACACATGTTATCCATCCTAGAAACACTCTACTTTCTCACAAAAGAATAAATAATAGGAGGAATGAAATAATCTTCCATTAAATAAAGAATGGAAGAATAGAAGGATCTTGTTACTGCTTGCATGAGGAGTGGGAATTCTTTCTTCATGGATTCTTGAATTTTATCCCAACCATCTACCTCACCCTATGCATGTTGAAGTAAATCACCGACTCGTGCGGTAACCTTGTTAAAACTTAGTTCATCTCCCCTTGCCTTTAGCGTATATGTGATGTTTTCCATTTTCTTTCTAAGGTCACCTAGTGCATCCATCTTACAAGTAACTTAGTGGTATAGTTCCTTTAAATTATTTTTAATCGAAACCCTCAAGGTTTCGATCACCTCTGACTTCTTCTCAACCTCTTCTAAGATTTTAGCTCGTTCCATATTATTTCCCTTGTTTTTCTCTTAAAATCCTTCAGATCCACCTCATGGGTAGCAACCAATATGCTTGCTACTCTATCTTTGTCACCACAATTATCATACACAACTTCGGCCATCTATGTCATGGTCTTCACTAAGGAAAGGATCTCAGAGTACCAAGTTATTTTATCCCAAATTTTCAACTTCTCTTATATCTTTTGGCATGCCATCACCTCTTCTACCAACTCCAATGCAAGTGGTTGTCTCTCCATGGTGAGTATGTGTGTCAAGTCTTCCAAGCAGTGCATGGTCGACTCGTATTTCTACTCAGGAGGGGCTAGGTCTGGTGTTTTAAGATAATGGCATTTGAAATAACCTCTATCTTTTTGTAGACTTCGTGCACCTTCACCTTTTCATCCCTCATCTCATGCCTTAACTGCACATTGATCAATTCCTTTTGTTTTATCTCCCTATCCCTTTTAATGATCTCCTCATTCTTTTTCTCAATCTCCTCCTCCATACCTTTATTCTATCATTTCCACCTACACAAACAATTTGTTTAGCACATTACAAAATTTCTCTTCCATAGTTGGTGGGTATTTACAAGAGGTTTTATTCCCTTGGAAACTATTGTCTTAATCAATGCATCACTATTTACCTTGATCTTGGCCTCATCAATGTGGAACTCAAAATCCTAGGATAACATTTTCCTTGTGCACAAGTACACACCCTATTCATAAAAAGAAGACAAAGAGAGGAGTTGGTCTTGAAGATTTGTGCTTTGAATATGTGTAACCAACACCTTTTTGGATCATTGATGTAAGTCATAAATTGTTCATTCACCGCTACTATTCCCTTCCCACCTGTGTGCACTACCTTGGGAAACTTACTGCCAGGATGGGATCTCCGCCCATGCTTCCATATTATTTCCCTACACTCATAATCTATTTTTGTCCTTTAGTAATTCATCGGGACTACGCTCCACCTCATGCTCCAACAAGTGTTGTATGATACCCAACATCTATTTTTCTACAAAGTGTCATCTATTTGTTCTCTGGTAAGGGTTGGGATATTATGAGCATGAAGGTCTTCTTCCTCACTTCCTCCCTTGTTATGTGCACCCTCTTCATACTCATTCCTCTCTTCATCTCCTCCTACATTATACTCATGTATATTGTATACGGGATGACTCTTATCTACTTCAGGACTCTTCATCTTACCCCTCGAGCCATCACCCTTCATGCTCTTTATCTCCTTAGAATATGAGCTCTTAGTTACCTTATTCTTCTTCTTAACTAGAGATCCCTATAACACCGGGGGAAGCTTCTTTACTGAGTGAATCCTATCTCTCAGGTGACTTCTCCTTCTCATGCATGGGGAACTTATTTAGGAAAACATAAGTGTTTGTTCTAGCACTTGAATCCTGTGCCTCTACATTTTGTACTATATGCATGGTTGGTGCATTTGTTGGTGGAGTCTCTCCTCATTCTCTTTTCTTCAGTGCCATCTTATTTCTCTTGATGGGGTCCTATAGGATTGATACATCATCCTCAACATAATGACCCTTCTAAAACTTGGGCCTTAGTCAAACATATACCCTTTCTATTTTCCTACCTGCATTAGGAAGTGTCATCGGTTTTATCATGTGCAAGTCATGAGACACTTAATTTTAAACATATACACACTTAGTAGGATACACCAATGTATGAAACATCTGTCAGTGATCTTGATCTAAAACACTTAGATAAAATCTAAGTTTCTTCACCTCCTTAAACTAGTTGAATGTGCCTTGAAAATACTGCACTTTGTGAAGGAGAAGGGAAATTTACACCAAGGGCTCTTGGTACCATTTTTAAACCTACCAATACATAAGTGTTAGTATATGGAAAACTCAAATTCTCCATCCACTAGTGTAGGCAACTACTCAGGTATCCTCCACTCTACCCCAAATGCGTTGTGCATTTGTTTATACCATTTTTCCAAGTGTGAGTTATGAGTGGTCGTCATTTTGTCATAGGTATTCACTTTAAATCTCTTTGTGAGGGAGGGTCCTCATCTTGGTATTCCTAAACAAGATAATCTAGCCAATCAGGCACACCAATTTCTGAAAATACAATGGTGAGAAGGATGTTACCAAACATAATCTTTTCCCCATCACGTGTGACATCTATGGTGTCTTATGTAATAAAATATGAAAGGTTATAGATGGTTCCTTCTGAGATCTTATGAAAAATATTCAACCAACTCTTGTTTTTACGCATCCATCTCTCATGACCATTCGGTTTGTAACAAAAATGTAACCATCCTTATGTCATGGTTGGTCATTAGATAGATATCAAAGTAACACAAACGCTTCTTGTAATCATATGCTTTAACTATTATCTTGATGGGCTTCTTGTCACATAAGTCATCATCTAGTAGATCTCCTTCGTAGATAATTCCATTGTAGTTTGACATCATTTAAGGAGTTATGCACATTCTTCATCCTATGAAATAAAAGTGATCCTCATGGAAATGTGACATTAACCATTAGTATAATCACTCGGGCTTCCCAAAATAGGGTAACTCATAGAGTTGTAGGAGCCCAACCTTTTCCAAATTAACCTTTACTTCGTCATCATATATGGGATTCCCATCTGGTGTCCTCTTTTCATAAGGTGAACCAAATTTAAATTTATATCCTCTTATGTGGTTCTCATTTGATGGTTATAATCACTCACGACCATCTTTCATAGAATAGACACCCACTCCTTTCCTAACATCACATCATCTGAGTAGTGCATCTCTACGTACCATTCTTTATTAAAACTGGTTGAAATAGCCAGTTTTCCTTTACCCTTTTTTGGTGAAGTGTTTTCTCCCTTCCTTGGTGCCATTTTTCTCATCCTTGGTCCTCTATAGTTCTTCCCTCACATCATGTTCACTCACTTCTCAAACTATTGGCTCCCCTTTTGCTAAATCTCCTCAAAACTTTGTGCCCTAGCTTATAAACCCTAACCTAAAGTACTTATTTTCCATAAGGAAACGTAATCATCAGCGGGTTCCCAAGAAATAACCTCCTCTACATACACTTATGTACTCTGCTTCCACATTGGTTGAAAAATCTATTGATATCTTCAAAAATGTACACTACTCTTCACAACTTCTTCACAAGAATCACCTTAGATCACAAGAACTTATTTGATATCAAAATGCAAGGTGAAAAATAATAGCTCACCAACCTTCTATTTATAGCTTCCCAATTTTTCTCTACATTAAATGTCGTGTCACCTACCAATGTAAAAATGCAATAAAGTTGGATTTTTCCACCACTAACTTGTGCATGTTCATCTAGCACTTTTCTTTCGTCTTGAACCCTACATGAAACTCATCCAACCTTTTGGCACATAAGACTTCTTTGATTGGAGACTCACTTGTGCACACTTCCCGTGCCAAAGTATGTCAATCTCTACATCCTTTACCAAGTTCTTCCCTTCACCTAATTCATGTAGGTCTACACTTATATCACTTTATCGTACGTGATTTCCTCAAATCCTTTTAAACCTTTTATCTATCATGAACACTTCTATTATGTTCCTTCCTTCATCCTAAATTCCTTTAACTTCACAACCTAGGCCACCATCCAACATTGCTCTTAGAACTTACAAGATATTTTTCCAAAGTTCTCTTCTTCTCTCCACCCCATGCTAAATAGATGTGTGGTCCTTTGCACATAAAAATCCTTTCCAAAATTAACAGTCTATCAACACACAAATACGCCCAAAACAAACCAAATAAAAGACAAATCAAAACGATGAAAAAGGAAAACAAAAAGAAAGGAAATTGGATTTAAGGGAAATCCTAAGCTAGCTGACAATATTGCCTTATTTACAAACACACAGAAGACTTATTTATAGTAGGGCTTCAACCTACTCCCATTAAAGAAATTGGGAAACCTTGTCCCATCCAACGCTTGTAACTAGAAATTTCCTAAACCAAGTATGTAAGTGATAGTGTATGGGCCCAACCAATGTACCTTGAGCTTTCTTGGGTGGTGCAAAACTTAGATTTGTACAAAAATACCACCAACCCAACCTAAAAATTCTTATTCTTGATGTGTCTCATGCCATGCCTTCTGCTTGGATTTTTCCATTTTCTGACTTCATTGTGTTACGACACGTCACTCGTCTAACTACATTAAATTTTCAATTATTTCCTCAAGTGTCTAGTCATCAACTAAACATCATGCGTGAGGGATACATAGTGATTGTAACATGAATTCAATAGGTAACACAACCTCCCCATTAAAAGCTGATTAAAAAGGTTTGGCCTTGTTGAATATCTTATAAGTAGTCCGATATGAACATCACATGACATAAACTTTGTCATCCTAGTCTTTTCATCTAAAATCCTAATTTGGTCAATGTGTGACTCAAAATTTTGTTAAAAGCTTCCGCTTTCCCATTATCTTGTGGGTGATAATGGGTAGTCTTGCGATGGTCTACCATAAACTCATCCAACAAGATTCTAACTCTCTCATTTAGAAAATGAATACCCCTATCACTTTGGTTAATCTTAGTGGGCATCCATACCTGCTAATTATGTTTTCCCATAAGAATATAACTTTTGTCGTCCACTGTAATCCCTTCGTAGGCACCGCTTCTTCCCATCGTGTAAGAAAGTTTGTGCATGTAATGATATAGTGAAAACCCACCCTTCACGTGATCTGGGGTAATAGGGTCTAGTAATTCAATAGCCCATTTCTTGAACAGGTTTTCACTTTGGCAATAGGTCTTAATGGCATGTCATCTCTCTTCCTGGTTTACCAAAGCGATGAGATTTATCAAAGGACTTGCAATAAAGATACGATCAATGTAAATCATTTCGACTAAATACCAACCAAAATAATCTTGCACATGGTTGCATTTCCCACATAGTGTCCTCCTGTAATTCCACCATGAGCCTCTTCCATGATTGCAGCATGCTCATGATCTAGCACGGACTGACACAAAACTGCATCACAACCCAGATTGTATAAGTCTCCACAAATTAACATATAAAGTGTGAAATGTATGGATAATTTATATATTTCTAATGCCTTCATCCCTTCTAGCACCACACCAATTCTTAAGAGAATAGTGATATATTCAAAATCATAGGGCACACACTGCGCAATGTAAACAATTATGCATCGGCATTATATCCTATATGATTTTTACATTCCCTCCTAATTTAATCCTTGATAAGTGGCTAGGCCCCAAATTGGGCATGTTCGCTGAGTACTTTAATACCATTTGGTTCATATAAAACATAAAAGGCATTGTTATCAAATACTTCCCTGAATTTGTGTAGTGTGTATATCATTGACAACGCCTAGTTCTCTGTGGTAGTATAATTCTATTATTTTAGGGTTAGATTCCTACTATAAAAGCACAAAGGATGGTAAAATTCCCTCTCTAGGTTATGCTAAGACTAATCCAATCACCATCCTAGATGCATCAACATTCATGTGAAAATTTTTATCTCAAGAGGGAAAGCGTAATATTCTTATACAAATGTTTGATCATATAATCTAGGGGTCAAGTCTTATCACTTAGTCTTCCTCATATCTCTCTCCCGGGATCTCTAGAAAGTATCCCTAGGATCACTCACACTCCAAAATAGCTACATGAGCTTTTTATCACAACACACTCAAACTAACTATATTATTAATATGAGTTATGTAAACTCATTATTAATAACATTACAATATATTAATAATGTTACATAATATATTTGTAACATTAATTCCCCTATTGTTAACATTATTAATTTACAATTTACACTCCTTATTGTTAACATGGTACAATATAAATCCTTTCTCGTAACGTGTTGCACGGGATTTCCTCATAATCTAGATCAAAGAAGGTTGTGTAGAATTCCAACCGGGTGATTGTCTTATTTCACATGACCAAAACTATGTGAAGGAAGCATTTACTCCATGAAAATAACACACTCGACATTCCACTAGTGGATCATCTTCATAAATAAGGAAGGTAGTCGAGGACTGCTATATCGGTAAAATTCTATCTACTTTTTTACATATGTTATTTTTGGATCTACCACCAACCATTTCCAAATATATGAGTGTTACTGATAACCTTAGAGACATACTCTACAATGTTTTCTTCTAAGAGGTTACATATAGGAATTTCTCACACATTACAATTGAACAAGAAGGTGATATCTATTCTTAATTTCACATAGTTGAAAATAAACACACAACTAAAAAAATGCCACAACTTCATTGTGCGGCCCCGTCACTTGCGGTTGGTGAGAGGTCATTGATTGACCTCCTTCCTCTATTACCTCCATCCTCCATCAAATATGGTACTTACAAAATATTTCTTTGAGGCTCAATAACATATTGATTAAAAATTGGACGTCAGTTACCTCGAAAATGTGTCCATAAGACAATGTTTGTTTTTAGTTTTTAGACTTTTACAATAATATAGTTTTGACAACTTTTGACACTAATGAAGACATAAAAATATGACTTTCACCAAGTTAACATTACAAAATAACTTCACTCAACTAATCACCTAAATAACAAATTAACAAATGATACATTCATTAGTGTCTCAAAGTATATAATAGACAAACTATTCAAACTATAAACAATTAAAAAGTAATATTTCAATTAATGTTTAAATACACTACTTAAATAATGAAACCCTAATTTTACCTAAAATTAAATAAAAAAAAAAAAAATTAGATATGACATAATCCAAACTTAGAAAATAAGCTTAATGGAAACATGAACATGAGAAGACTAAACATTGAATACAATGAACAAAATTAATTTTTAATATAAATATAAAGCTATAATTAAACATTCAACTAAACCCTATAAACTTTTGGTGACCATAAAATATGACTAAATTAATATAACTTGACACATGTGAATTAAAACTTTATTAAATGACTTGAAATAAACTTTGATTATATGACTATTATTTTTTTGAAATAAATACTTTAGACTTGACTTGACTTGACTTGAGTACTTGTACGTTAAAACAAGAATATACAGATCTGAATATCACTTCTTTAGCATATTTCATGCTGACGAGAGGATACCATTTGGAAGCATGGAGAATCAAACCTAAAAAATTGTTTGTTCATTGTGTGCAGGTGGAAACCATTATAAACACCCATTGCCATGCATATGTATTGATTAAGATATTTCTGGTATGCATCGAGAGGAGAATGCATATGTATAGGTCAGGAAGAAATACATGCCAAAACCTCCTACGTCAATGTCCAATCTACTCAGATGTCGTGGTTGCACAACAAATATCCAACTCACAACATTGAAAGGGAAATATTATTACATACACAAAATTTTTGTGCCCATTAACTAACCTCCGGGACCACCATTTAGCTTCAAACGACATCAACCAATGTCAAGATCATATTTTTAATGTGATTCCATGGATAATAGGGTATCGACAACCAGCTCTAATGCCACTTTGTTAGAAGTGTGAACGAGAAATAAACATTGAATAATATAATATGTAAATTAAATTCATCTGGGATGTTGTATTCATCTAGTGATATATTCTTATACAAATGCTTGATCCTATAATCTAGAGTCAATCCTTATCACTTAGCATTCCTCATATCTCTCTCCTAAATATCTCAAGCTTATCCTAGGATCACTCACACTCCAAAATAGCTACGTGAGTTTTTTATCACAACACACTCACACTAACTATATTATTAATATGAGTTATATAAACTGATTATTAATAATAGTACAATTTATTAATAATGTTACACAATATATTTGTAACAATGACACACCACATTCAAATCCCTGTATTCAACACAAATCCTTATCCTCTCATATTTTTTTAATGATGATGACGATCATACTTACCCATTCATATTATTCAATGGATTTTATGATTCCAGATGCTATCATGTTATCAATTTTCTCCTTAAATTTGACATGAAGATTTGGATTCATCCTGCAAGGTGTCTTCTAAATCAGTCGCGCATCGTCCTTTAACTTGATTCTCATTTGTCATAGCGAGGGATAAAATCATTTAAGTTCATGGTACGTAAGTGGAAACAAATCTTGAAAACCATCCAGAAGCTCAATAAATTTTGAGACCTCTTGGTCTATCCAGTAGTCCCCAATAATAATTTCCTTGGGTTCCACCTTCAAGCCAATGTTAACCTTCTTAGTTTTTAGGGGCTTGTGGTAAGCATGCACTTCCTTATTAGCACTATCCATAACCTCACGCATACCAAAAGTATGGTTAGCATCCAAATTATATATCTCTTCACAATATATCATGTAGAGAAAATTTCCTTTCTCCTTTTCCATGCAGGCACACTCAAGTTACACCTTCTTTGATTCTTCCTCATCGAAACATGCCTCCAAACCAGGTTCACCCAATAACTCTAGTACTACATCCTCTATCATGGAACTATCTCCCATAGTTAGGTGCTTAGCAACCTACAATGATTCATTCACCAATGGTTTAGTACTCCAATATTAAAATGTTTGAAAAGGGTCCACCGTCAACTCCTACCATCTCTCTATCTGTTACTTCAACTTGAAATGAATATACCATGTGTGTGTACAACCATATAAAGTGGAATAGAACTTATGCCCCTATAAGGAAGGGAATAAATATTTTGTGCCTCCCATTTAAGTCTTCTCACACTCTTGAACATGACATGAGGTGGATCCTTTCCCATCATAGTCACAAATTTGAGATGGTACATTTCTTTGGACTAACCTAACAGAGAATGTGATTCTCACTTTGCGTCACTCTAGAAGATTATCTTGATGTGTTGCCCACTAATGTGCTACTATGCTGCACAAAGTATAGGTAAGAATATTCCTTCTCTCCACTTGACACTTCCACTGGGTCTCCATTTCACGTAGAAAGACATCAAGGTTAGCTTCCCTAGTGCACCATAATAATTTCCTTCCTCCCAAGTGCCTAACTGAGCATGTTTGGACAGCTTGAGTCTCAATATTTTTCATATGCCTTCCAACCAACTCATAAGTCCCATGTACCTAATTTTCACAAGAAACATTGGTTGTATCACTTATGGACTATGCATCATCCCATTTAATGACCCCTTCCTTTGATGGCTAAATGAACTCGGGTCTCTAATGGTGCACACATATATCTTGTTTAAGTCTTCTTCACCCAATGGCTCCACATATAGTGTAGACCATCCATTAGTTAGTGGAATGATCATGCACTCTTCCTTGTTCTCAAAACTGATACAGACCCTTAGAAAAACACAAATCAACATATTTTACATAGCTCCAATGGTGCCCAAGTAATTATAAGAAACTATAAGTTTCGGTGATCTCTAGAACCTCAAATTCCTCAACAAACTTTTCCCCTTGAATAGTAATAGATGTATTATTCAACACCCCTAGAGGCATGGGCTTTGTCCTATTAGCCATGTGTAACATATTTGAAGATGGCTGCAATTAAGGCCTTCCCATTTGATTCCATACATCTAGAGTAAGTACATTGACCTTCATGCTTGTGTCGGTCAATATATTAATTAGAGCCACCCATAAACAAATGCATTTAGTGTGATCTCTTTATCATAGTCAATGATGTGAGGGGTTAGGTTAACATATAAGACTTGTCTCTTATGCCTTCCTCCAGTGTGCGTACCTTCTCCTTCATCCATTCTACAAAAAGAGGAATAATTTTCTCCTGCTGTAACATCTGACACAATTTTATAACCTCATCCATCTATTGCTATGGAACCTCAATGTTATTGTTTTTCTCTAATTGGCGTGATTTCTCCTTCGACAATGGATTTCTCTTTACAAGCTCCTAATCACCTCTATGTTTTTTTGGTACACCTCCTTCGGTGGGTAGGATCTTGATATTTCCCTTGTATCACTTCTTCTCTTGTGATAATGGACCTTTGTTTTGGTTCTTCTCAGGCGTGTGTAGCCTTGGCATGTGTAGTGACCAAAACATGCTTTATCTTGGAGTTAAGCACTACCCTCAACATCCATTGTGGGCCAGTCCTCTTTATACTCACCTTCCCCACACCTTTGAAATTTTTTTGGTTCTTTCTCATGTGGTCATATAACTACAGGAATTCTTCATACTTGTGTTTCTTTTCACACTATGAGAATTTTAATAATTAAGAACACTAGCTTTGTATAGTGTTCATTCGATCCAAAATTATAGGAGGTTACACATGGAAATTCACTTCTTCCTCCTCCACAATTGCCACAACCTCTAAATCCTCCATGAAAACCTCTTCCTTGACCTCCTCCATATGTGTGCCCTTCGTCTTGAAAATCCTCGGACTTAGAATTTCTCCTAATGCTGGTTTAGTGCACACCAAGATCAATGGTATCATGGATTTGGTATATCAATCTGCGAGTCCTTGATGTCATTAGTAGTTGAGGTGTAAATATTACAAGACACATTTTTACAGTTGTGCCTTGAATAAAGGGCATCTTCTTGTGTCTTGATCTCCATGGAAAATCTCATAGTGTACTTGACATGGCATAAACCAACTTCCATGGGAAACTATCCTCTTTATGTCTCTCTACTTTGTAGTCCATGCACCATAGTCCACTCGCGAGTCTCACGAGCCAAGTTAGTAGCAGTTTATCTAACTACTTTACCATGGAAAAAATATAGGCTTCAAGAAATTGACTAACTCCAGTATCAATGCTTCCCATGACATGAGTGCACAAGCCATCCTCTAGGGCCTCGTGTGGATCTGTGAAGGTATTATGTGAAAGCACCCTTCTGAATGGTGTGATCATCCCTCTGACAAACCTATTATCCAAATAAATCTTGTAGTTCTTTGGAAAAATTACATACATATTCTAGCTCATAGATCTTCATTACAAGTGGCATGCACCTCACTTGTCTCCTTGGCACATTCACTTGGTCACAGTTTCCTTACATGTCATTGCACACTCCGTTTCTACCCTTTTCATTTTCCTTTTCCTCTTTGTTCTACTCTTACCTTGCACACATCATTTTTGAATTCACCTTATTCCTAACAAATATTCATCTTGTGTGCATGCCTTGCACTTGCTTCAATGAGCTAGGTCTCTATCCCTCTCACGTGCCTTGCACATTACCTTGTAATAGTTTCAACTTAACCATACATTCTCCACTCACAAGATTTCCCCTTTTTCTCTGCGTGAGGTTTGATTACATGTTCCTTCCTTCTTCCTTCATCATGCACCTCATCCTTCCATGAACATACTTTTAATCCATCCTCTGCATCATTCTAATCCATTTCATTCTTTAACCTACTTGAGTGTGTCACATGCAACCAGGTCAAAGTATGCCAACAAGGCACCATGTCCTTGCATTAAAATCGTGAGTGACACATGGCAAAAATGCCAAAATAATTTGTCATAATTGACCATATTTTTAGTCAATCGGTGTGCATCACATGTCTTGTGTATGCAGTGGCCTTGAAAAATATTCGACATCCATATCTTTTTCTACAGAGCTCTGATCGGTGTGAGCCTAGTCTCAATCGATAGCTATTGATGTAGGCTATAGTGATGGATATTCAAATTAAAATTCTTGGTGGATCTCGCAGGTGAGAAATGAGAGAATGTATTTCTAGGAATTAATGATCAAATATGATTACTTCAGCCACCTAATTTTATCTAATCCACACTCTTTCCTTCTCTAACATGCCAAATAGACTTAGGGAAATGTATTTGGTAGATTTATAGGTAGGTTCATAGGCATTCAATGCTTCTTGATGATGGTTGTATTTCAAAATCATGTTTTCAATCCTTATCTTCTTCTTCCATGGATTCATCTATAAATTTAAGATTAGGGATAATTGTTAATGTTGGACACTTTCGATCCTTACGCACTTAGCTAAGGACTTCATATTTCTTTATTCCAAGTCAAAGACCTCTATATGTAGCTCGTGCATATGGATATCAACATATTTTTCCATTATAACAAATTTGTGCATTTTTAAAAAATGGAAGCATTTTTCTATTACTATTCTCAATCCTAAGTGTGTTTGTATTATTTATTCTTGACTTTCTTTTACAATGCATGCATGTTGTGTCACTCTATGTCCCTTGTAACTCCATTTTTATTTGTGTTCCATGGAACTGATCTAGTAAATGTGTTTTGGTCGTTCTACACATAACTATCCTCCCTTGATGCATTTCCTTCATTTTTGTTAGAAAAGATAGTGTTCATCCCTCTTTTTCTAGTGATATCACCTTCCTTAGATTAGTTTTCCTTTCTTTTATCCTTCTATCCCTGGTCCCTTGGTATTGTTAGCTTAGTTTTCTCTTTCAGCATTAGAAGTAGTAATAACAATAGAAATAGACAAAGGAATCAAATTTCTCCAGAGAGACGTATTAAGCGCGTAAGGTCTCATAACTTGGAAATGGTTCCATTATCATCTCAAATGACTTGGTTCTTCCAGATCCGAGACATGGGTGAAAATTTGACAACCAATGCAGGTTTCTAGCATGCTCGGTGGGACTAATAGTGAAATCTTAAATTTCATATTTCTAAGTTATGGTGTGTGAACTTGGTATTTCGAGCCTTTTGTAGGCTTATTTCAACACATATAGAGACTCCTAACATTTCCAAAGCTCGTGTTTTGCATTCATGAATGCCATTTATGAGAAGAGTGCATACATGATAGAGTGGTGCAGTTGAAGGATCCTTTGAATACCTCTATCTTTCACCGATAAACACACACAACAGATATTCTGTGAGAATGCATCCCCATCCCTAGCACACCACACACACTCTACTCCTCCTCCAAATAGACAAGCGTACCCTACCATGGAACTTTCACCTCCTCATCCTCCAAGGAACTTCACAAGTTTCACTGTTGAAAGTCTTATAAATCTCAATGCCTAACATGATATGCCAGTTACTATGTTTAAGAGTATTCCATACTTTAGAGGATAAAATCAAGTCACCCCTGTTGAACACATTCAAGATGTGGCCAATGTATTCTCTATCTATCTAATTATACATGATGATGTTGCTATCAGGTTACTTGCAACCTCTTTCAAGAGTAAAATAATCCAATGGTATCATGGCTTGAGACCTATATCTATTGCTACCTGGGATGAGCTTGGAATGGATCTATGCAATTACTTTGAAGATAAATTAGATCATTTATCACTGGTGGAGCAGCTGACTATAACAAAGTGTGTACCCAACGAGCAAATGACTGATTTCCACATTATATTCTAAAAGAGTTGGGACAAAATTTCTCAAGTGGTAAGGCCTATATCCCAACATGATTTCTTTTACTATCTAAGGGCTTTACATAGTGAAATTTTAGTCATGATTCAATCTATGGGAGGTACAACCTTACCTGCTATGTACAACATTACAATAAGGGAAGAAAAAAATATCATTTAGGCTAGAAAAGTTGGTGCCTAGGCCTTTGGAACCCTTATTCCTAGAGATGTCTCTAATGCCCCATCCTTCTATTTCTCTAGTTCCAATGTAGATTACACAACTAGTTACATCTCCATCCTACTCTCCTACATAACAAAAAGAAGATGATGAATTGAAGGCCCTAATTAGAAACTTGTCCAACAAGGTCATATCATTAGAAAAGCAATAGGTGCAAACCTACGGAGGAATTTCTAGTCGGGGCACAAAGAAAATTATCAACCTTGGTGAAATCAATATGGGAATCAAAGGTACATACAAAACCAATAGAATGATAGATGGCATACCAATGCACACTTTCCTTTGCAATTTATTCCTCCTACACAACCTCTTCCATCGTTCAAATCAAGTCAATAACTTATACTAGTCTAGAATAACATGGCGCAAGATTCTCCAATGGTGTTTTCCTTGCAATTTACCTCATAGTCAATATCATTGTGCCAATGCTACACACACGTAAGATTATATGATTCAGAATGCTTCTAGATTTGAGCCTTCAACAAGCGCACTGAATCGGATAATAAAGAAATGAAAGCTTATATGATGTTCTTTAGTGCTAAGGAATTTTGGGTCAATCAACCAAGCTAAAAATTATGCAAACTGACCATGCACCCAAGTTGTGGATAACACAAGATACAAGAAGAGAATTCTTGATTCTGGTGACTACGTCACAATTCCAAAAACACAGGATGAACCTTAGAAGTAGAAATATGTAGCCAAGGCATCTAGTGGTAAAAGCACTCAAGTACCTACACATGAGGCTCCACACAAAGCTCCTCTAGAAGTAGCGTACGCTCCTCCTTTGGTAGGTCAAGCCTCTGTTTCAGCTAAGGCCCCTACCTCTATACCTAAAAAAGGAAAAAGGATGCTACCATGCCTCAAATGCACAATTGAATGGGTCTTCCTTTTAGCATTGTGGATCAAATGAAAAAGACAAACATAAATGTCACAATGTGGGATGCCTTCATCATGTCATCCCAACATGACTTATTGCATGAAGCTCTGGCCCAACTTTTGTGTGCTGATATAGCTATTCACAAACCACACACTTCTATTAATATCTAAAAATTAGAGGAGAAACAAGTAAGTAATGTTGCTAAAACCCCACCTTTTTAGATGTCCTTTATCATAGGAAAATACCTGGTCTATAATTACATGATATACTCGGTGCTAGTACTTTTTATGCCCAAGAAAATAGATAATGTCTTAGGTCTCAAGTAAAGAACCTTGTCTAGAGGAGTCTTGAAACTTGATGGTTCAATTGTCACTATCCTAGGAATCATCAAGGATATTTATTTAACCCTCCATGCATGTCCAAGTCTGACAATAACTCAAGATGTGTCAATCATTGACCAACCTCCTTTATTTTCCCTATGTGTATTAAGAGATTTTACTACAAAAGTTGGGGTTATTTATCCTCTAATTTGTCCCATATGTTACTCATGATAGGGTATGGTACCTGGTTTACTATACAAGATGAGCCTATATTTTCTTATCATGTATAGTCATATGATTCAGCACCCCTCAATCCCAACTCCTAATCAAAGAAAAATTTCCAGATATCTGTAGAGCAACCTCTTCCACCTTCTATCCCTACTATATTATTTGATGAGTGAGTAGAGAGGCCTGTAAATTTGACCCATATGTTGAAGAAATGGAATATTATGAAATTGGGTTTGGTAATTACTGCATTCTCAAAGAAGAAACTATGCCACCAATTGTGCTCAAGCAAATCCAAAAAAAACCTATTCTATCGAGTTATACTTTGATGGTTCCAGGAAGAAAAATGAAACACATGCAAAGTTTTTGTTGTCACTTCTCCTAAGGATGAGAGGTTCTTATTCATGTATATGTTATAGTTTACATGTTCTAAAAATGTAGGAGAATATGAGGCATTAGTGCATGGTATTCTTATTATGGAAAATAAGAAGATTAAGGCATTATCCACCGGTTACCAACAAGTGTGTGACAAAGAATAAAATTCTCAAATCTTATAGACACATATTTTGAGATCTCCTTAAGAGTTTTGATGCCTTAAATCTACAGGTGGTGCAATGAAACATGAATAATGAAGTTGATCAAATGGTCGTGCTTGGTTCTATAGTTCTCTCATACTAAAGGCTTTGTCAAAGTTAAAACTCAACACATTAATATGGTGATTAGACCATATATTCTAGATAATAATACTAACTAGAAAGTGTTTGACAATGATGTGGAGATCATCTAGTTCACACATAATTAATTTGAATTCTCATCAAGTATGTAAGCTAATTCGCATGACAACTATGGTGACCAAGTGATTCAATTGAAGTCAAAAAGTTTACTAAAGGGCTGGTAACTTTAGATAAAATGTTTAGCCCTGATTATGAGTTCAAAGGTGAATAAAAGTATATGTGCATTGTGTAATAAGACTACTCCCCAGGTCACTATTTTGCATGGAAAGGAGTTGGTACTCGGTAAAAACTTATGTGCACAATGAAAAGAAGGAATTCATATCTCTTTGTCAAAAATACAGTGATATCTTCTCATGGGAGTATGAAGACCTCAAAGGTTTTGATCCAAGTGTTTCTTAACACTCCATTAACCTTAATCCCGTATCGAGCCCATTATACAAAAGTAGTGACCATCAGTCAAAGATAGATCCCCTCATGAGGAAGGAGTTATCTACACTCATTGAGGTGAATATTATTTTTCCCATCGGGTAATCTACCTAGGTCATGAATCTAGTTCTGTACACAAGAATAATGGTGAAATCGGACTCTATGTTGATTTTAGAAATCTGAACAAGGCATCTCTAAAGGATCATTATCATTTTCCTTCAATGGATCAGATTTTGTAGACTCGCCGATGCACAAAGTTTCTCAATATTGGAAAGGTAGTTCGGCTTCAATTAGATCCTTGTCAAGGAAGAGGACCAATTCAAAATGACATTTACAATCAAGTGGGAATATATGCATATTAGAAGATTCACTTTGGTTTGTCAAAATGTGGGTGGAACATTTTATCACACCAAGAACATTTCCTTTGAAGGTTACATCAATGAATTCATCTTTGTTTACCTTAATGACATTACAGTATTCTCAAAGAAAAGCACGGATCAGATGGCACACCTAGATAAAGTATTTAGGAGATGCAGAAGGTATGGGGTGTCTCTTAACCCCAAAAATGTAATTTTGCAATGGCACAGGCCAGCTCTTGCAACATGTGGTTTTAAATGATGGTGATAAAATTGATCATGAGCGTGTTTCAGCTATCCTATCTCTTTCCATATCGGCACACAAAAAGGCCTTCTATTATTTCCTTTGTAAGATCAATTTTGTTAGGCATTTTATTCCTAACTTTGGAGGAATAGTTTGACCCATCATTGTGATAGTCAAAAAGGACATAAATTTTAGATGGACATCGAAGGAAAGGAAATATTCAACAAAATCAAGAAAAATATTTATAACATAGCAACACTCATCAACCTTAATTACTAAAATGATTTTATCCTTTATCCTTATGGCACTGATGTGAGTGTTTTTGTTGTCCTAACACAAGATAATGAACAAGGGCTAGAATAACAAGATTCTTTATTCAGCTAGATGCTTTGAAGGATTATGAATTGAGATATAGTCATATGGAGAAGTAGGTCTATGCCATTATGCACACAATGAAGAAGTTCAAAAGTATGCTCACCAAAATCATATCAAGGTGTTAGTCTCTAACTCTTCTATTAGAGACTTAATCATGGGAGAAAAAATTAGAGAAGAGAGTAAGATGGGTGACTAGAATCATGGAGTATGATGTGACTATTAAATCCACAAAGCTGGTAAAAGGTAACATGCTCTACAAGAAACTTTCCCGAGAATGCACATAATTAATCTGAGACTTCATTTTTCCTTGATGAAGCTCTCCCACGTAAAGAACTTGAGTAGAATACAAATCCTAGCGCACTTAAATGGATGAAGGACATGATCACATTCCTTTTAGAGGGTGCATACCCTCCTATCCTAAACAAGGAAAAGATAAGACATGTGAGGTTACAATCTATCTCTTATGTTCTAATTAATGGAATTATCTTCAAGAAGAATATTGATGGTGTAATGTTAAGGTGTATTAATGGTGCACAGATTGAAAAGGTGTTCACAAAATTTCATGATGGATTCTCTGGTGGACACCTTTATGCCAAGAATACAACAATGAAAATCATAATGGTGGGTATATTTTGGCCTACTCTATTTACAGATGCACACAAGTGGGTCATAGAATAAACTTTATTCAAAGGAAAGAGGAGATTGACAAAGGCTTCCCATCTAACCAATCCAAGTGGATCATCCTTTTACACAATTTGGTCTTGACTCCATAGGCATGATCAATCCACCTTCAAGAGATAGACACAAGTGAATGTTGATAGCTACAAATTAATTCACAAGATGGACAAAAGTTGTCACACTCAAAGAATCAGCCGAGCCTCGGTCATCCTTCCTTTCTTGAAGGTATTGTCACAAGTTTGAAATTCCTCAAAGTGTTGTATCCGATAATGAAAAATCCTTCATTGAGACTAAAATCATTGATTAGGCTCTAAATCTAGGAATCTATATGAATACTTATTCTAACTATTAATATCGAGGAAATGGTCTACCATAGTCAACAAAAATGAACCCGATCGGGATCATGAAGTGCACAATGAACATTAGCCAAAGAAAATGGCATATAAAGGCATGCACATGCTCTAGGTAGTTAGAATCACAATTAAAAAATAAATGGTAATTTTTTCATTATAAAATTGTCTATGGAAAGGAGTATACACTCTGTGACACTCAATTTGAACTCTTTCTCACTTTCCCAATAGTTGAAATTTTAAGGAACAGACCAAAGAGAATTTAGGATAACGAGTTGGTAATTATTGAAGAATCAAGAAAATTTTCCATGATCAATCTAGAACAACATCAACAAGCAACAAATAAATGGTTTGATAGAAAGGAAAGGCCTTAATATTTCAAATTTTTGTACTTTGTTTTAAAATGGGATGTTGATAGAGCTAAACAAGGGATGTAACATTTTGAACATGGTTAATATATATGATGACTTCTTTTTTGGAAGTTACAAATGTTGAAATGTGATTCTTGTCTTAATACGGTGTACTCTTATGATCTATGCCATCATATTAGATATGGATAATATGTTATCTTATAAAATAGGTATAATTCTTCCATTTTTATGCTATAAAGAAAATTAGGTAACTCAACTCTTCTTATGCTAAATAATTCTCTACTTTTGAAATGATAAATTAATCCATGATTCCTTTTTGCACTTAAAATTGAGCTTCAAATTTCATAATTTTTGTTTTGTAGAACAACATTACCTTGGATTAATTTCATTGATCCAAGGTATGCTTTTAATTCATAAATTTTTTTGTCACAATGACCAAACTGGATAAATCATGTGATATCTGAACTCTAACTATGCTGAAGTCATGAAGGATCTCCATGGCTCCTACTTCGTATCTAAACTTGGATGGTAATCTGGTTCTTCTTTGAAATTTGGGATGCAATTCTTTTGTGGACTAAGGAACCTAATTAAACTATGTTCCTTAAATTAGTAACTCTATCCTAAAGGTGAAACCTAACCTAAGTTACTATGTTCTTTTGTTAATGTGGGATGTTAATAAAAAAAGGGACCTAAGACTAAAACTATAGACCAAAACTAAGACAAAAAGGACCAATGTGGGATGTGGTGGTGGGAGAAGTGGAAGAAATGACAATGTTGTTTTGTATTTAATATTTTGGAAATGGCAAAACTGCCAGGAAGAAGAAAGAGGGGTTTTTTTTTTTTTGTTTTGTTCATTTCATCTTTTTCAAGATTAAGCTCTGCATGTAGTTTTTATTTTTGAACCTCTAGTTTGAATCCTTGCATGAATATTATTGCCTTGCATGGCATTGGAATGAAGAAATTAGCACTAGGAAAACTATAAGAAGTAAAGGAAGAAGGTTATAAGGGCTTGTTGGTGTTTTGAGGGAAATAATTGAAGCTCTGCTTGGTGATTTTTTGCGAAAAATGTGAGGACAAGAGCTCTATCATGCATGACAGGCCCTATCAATTAAGTATTTTGTTTTAACTTAAGCTCTTCATAAAAATAACTCTTCTTTATTTGAAAGCCTCCTTGTTTTATGGTTAATATTTATGCTTCAATGGTGTTTGTTTTATCATTCTTCATTGTTGTATGGGAGAAGAAATTTCGGAGTGTTGATTGTTGCTTTTATGCTAACTTGATTTTATTTAGATCTTCTATACATTTAAAAGGATATCTTCTTGAATGAATTTCGAATTGATAGAACTTTAAATAGTTACAGGGTTTATAGAAATATGTGGTTTTAACTTGCATGCTTCCATTTTTATGTTGTTGGATTTAGCTTGGAGGAGTCTCCATTTTAGTATTATGTGATTTAGTAGGTTAAAATGGATTCTTGCCTTGGGAATTTTCTTGGTAATGGAAGTAGAGACCTCTATTCTGTTTAACTAGCTTGTAGAATCGTATTTGCTTTACATCGACTAAAATACCCATTTCATGTTGGTTTGAAGTTCATTCATTTTTGGGGTATTTTTTGTTGTCTTCACTCATTCGATGAGCCTTGGCTGGTTATGTTTCTCTAAAAGAAATGATTTCAAAGGTTTTAAGGTAATATTTTGTTGTACTTACCTTTTATTATCTTAAACCCATTCTAGGATTTTAGTTACCTTGGAAGACATTTATAAGTATGGGAAATACTCTCTCTGATTTATTGGTTGTTGTTGAACTTTAGGAAAAGAAAGTTGTTTGAATGATCTTTTTCTTCTCCTTGATTGTTAAACGATAGTTTCCTCAGGAACTAGCTTGAACTGAGTATGAGTACTCACCTTCCTTTCTTTCGTTGTGATTCTAAGTAGTTAGGTCTGGGTTGATTCTTCATTATTTGGTTTAATAAGTGAATGTTGGTTAAATTTATGTGTGAAAGATGGAAAAACTATTTTTCTTGTCATAAGTTATGTGGTTCTGTTTCTTCACTTCATCATTATGGCTATCTAGCTCTGAGTTACATTATGTGCTTCAGGTTGAACTTGTTGATTCTTTGGGACATTTAAATTTACTCATGTTCTTATCTTGAAGTGATTCATTACCTTTTTGACCTATCCATGTTAGTATGGAGTGACTTAATAGTCGTAAAATGAGAAATGATTAAGGCTCCCTCCATGTCGTGCTTTAATGATCCATTAATATTTTTAAAGGGAGGTTTTGTTGATTTAATGTTTTCTCTTCTCGATTTGTTCCAACATTGGGTTGGAAACCAAATCTATAAAATGTTTAACTATTTTCCCTTGTTTGTAATCTGATACTTATTGGCTAGAATTTTAAATATACTTTGATATCATTTAGATTGTTTTTTTGAAGAGTATTTTGAGGACATGGGTTGAAGTCTCTTTCTCATTTACGGAATGTTAATCACGTTATCTTTGTAATCATTCCTGAGGGTGAACTCAAGCATAGGATAAGGGAATGATATTGATTTAGTTTGATTTTGAAATTTTATCATTATAACCTTTTTGGGATTGATAGTGGTTGGTTGAAACTTGAGTTATTTTGTTTGTTATCTCATCCTTCTTCTTTCTTATAGGCTTTAGGAGTGAAGTTGTTAGAATTAAATAATTTTTTTCATGGTTGTTCTATTGATTTAAACTTGAAATGAACTCACTTGGTCCTTTTGGGTATATTTTCCATGAGCTAACTTATTAGTTATAATTAATCAAGTATTTTTACGTGGAATTTAGTAGCATAATTTTATCAAATCAATTTTTTTTTATTAGAGGTAAAAAGGGTTGAGGGGACCCTACCGCAAAATTCAAACACTTTCTATGAGAGAAGAAACTAACATTACAATAAAATCAAAAAACCATAATATAACTGTTCATAGTAGTAATAAGAGTTGTTTGAAGCCCATAAAGAAAAACTAATAGCAACACAAAACATAGATAAACTAACAAAATAAATGAAAGTAACATCCAGTAACAAAGACAATGAAAAAACAAAACAACCCATCCTAGGTCATTTGTATGCTTTTTCAAGAACTTCCAACAACTTAGCCCATTCTTTCTCCAAAGCTTCAATATTAACCACCAAGGATCCCAAGTCAAAACCATCTAGGGTAGCCTTTCTCTTCCTACCTTGGCTATCCATAGTAAAATAGGTATTTGTGAGATTCCCTAGAGTCTGAAGGTGTTGCAAGGTTGATATCACCGTCACAATGCTTCATTCCATATAACTATGGATAATTATGTTAACCTGATTCATCTCTTTGGTTATGTCACCAAAATTGGCCTTTAAAACCTCAATCTCTTTTCCCTGCCCAAAAATGACTGCTACCTCCACCCGCACTTTCATCTTATGCCAGTCATTGAATAAAAACTGACCGAGCTCTTAGTGTAGACACTAAAATTAGTTCACACTCCCCTTTTGTCCCTCGACATATAAAAACCCTTTATTACATTTTCCTAGCCATGACCCCCTCACCCCACTAATATTAATTTAATTAATGTAATTAAATTAATGCATTAGCCTCACTATATTTATTATTTAAATAATATCTACACATACATTTCACTTAGACACCTCACCAAGCCAACTCAACCTAAGACCTATTCTTACGAAGTTCCCATAACTAACTAAGACTTACCCAAACCCTAACAATCAATGCCTACATTCCCTCTAACCACATTCCTACATGCTCACAAGAATCTCTGAGTCTAATCTGTAGGATAATGACATGAGATCTAAGGAAATCAAGAGGATCTCCCTAGTTTAGTAAACCTAGGAAATCTTGCCTTGGACCGATGTCGGTTAGCCCCAACCATTTCCTAAGTTAAGCCAAACTGCCATCGGTTACCACTTTTAACCCAAAATAACCTTATTCTCAAGGTTGGAAGTTGGAAGCAAAGGAGGTTGATGAGAAAGAACACATCTCAAAGAGATAACGCATCTTCAGAGAGCTAATTCTAGTGAAAACTCACATCCAAGGAAGGAGATTGAGTAACTTCTCCCGCACAACCGTCCCACCATGATATGATCTATCCAACCAAAAAGAGTGTACATGTAGCCCATACAAAATATTTTGTTCATTGGTGATCACTTGCAACCTTTAAACCCATCATCAAGCATGTCCATCCCTCACATGTACACATTCAAGAATGAAATCCAAGTAAGTACAACATCATACTTTCTTGGTTATTTTCAGTTCTTCATCATTTTATCATCCATTGTTTATCTTGCTCCCTATTGAAATTATCCATATTTTCACCTATGTATACCCATTAAAAACCTCGCAAAAGCCTACCCCATTCACCCAATACCTCATCCCGACCAACCAAAGTCTTACTCAGGCAATCACAAAAGAGACCTTAGCCTATTCTATTAACATTTCTAGATCTCACAGAATCGCGCGCCGATTATACCTAATCATTGTCGGTCACCCCGACCGACACCGGTCTCTGTATTTTCCCACACAGCCTAAAATAGAGACATGCCCACCTAATGTCATTTCACCCTCATTCACCTGTGATCTACCCAAGACCTCTGCAAAACCTACGGGATCCGAACCAATCATTTAACCTTTGGATTCTATTCTAGCTTAGTCTGTTAGAATTAGATCTATCTCTTATTGTGTTTTTAAGTGAGATACCTAAATCATTTCAAAATAAAAATAGGATTTACTTTGTTTACAACATTGATTTGTTTAAAGCAATGGACTGACAACCATCAAGGAAGTATCATAGTTTCTGGATCTAGCTTACACTAGGAAATTCACTGCCCATATTGTCTAATTCCTTCTGGTGTTCTTGTTTTCACTACAGGTAGTTCCTCCTAGCCAAAAGGAAGCTCTCATGATCAGCTGTGGATTCGAAGTCATACACATACAATAACCCATCAACAGACATTTGAATAGGTATTCCTCCTACGCCCATTACCCTATCTATTTTGTCAATGCTTCTAAGAAACAATCTAAGAAAAAAGGTGAAACATTTTGGCACGCCCGGTGGGACCCATCCGGGTTCCTTGCATTTCATTCATTCCTAGGAAAAAATTGTGTGTTTTTTTCCCTTCTAAAAATCATGCACACTAATTTTCTTCTTTGGTAATCCACCTCTCCTTTCTATTTTCTCTAAAGGAAACTTTTCTTTTGGTGTAATTAAAAAGAACCATTTCGTCATGTTTTTTACATTGTAGTGAAAGAGCATCCCTCTTCCTCTTCATCTTATTATGTCATCCAATTTCACATTTTCAATTTGGGTTTAAAAACAAGTGCATTCCATTTTGATTTATTGCATTAGCTCACATTAATTGAGGGCAAGCTATATGTTGGAAGTCATGACCAACTGATGGTTGACAAAAGAATCATAGAAAAGCACTTCTATCCTTTTCTCTTTCTCTGAGTGTTACCCTCAAAAAAAAATTTAAAATACATACATTCTTAAGCAAAATCTTACCTAGAAGAAGTTGTAGGTGATCACATGATCACGACATAGTGGGCACCCAGATCGCTGCTCTGTTGAGTCATACTTCAGAGCGAAGCCCGCCCCCACCATAAAATACCTGAAACCTCACCTTTTAGATCTCCTTCTTCGTAGGAAGCCATCCTCACCAAAAAAACTCTATTTCACAATTAATGTGTCATTCCCTAAATAACATAAGCTACAAAAACATAATAGAAAAGGCACTCCTAGGATCACATTTCTTAGTGTTTTTGTTGGCTTGCATTTTGAGGTGAGAGATCATGTTCATCACTTTTTCTTGTTCATCCTTGCACACTCCTCATCATATCTGGTGTATTTCGGCTTCACCTGAGTGTGTTTGGGCAATATCATCATCATTTCCAGAATTATGGGTCTGATTCTACATCAGATTTTAATTCACAACCAGCTTTCTTTCATCATCACTGTTTCAATTTCACAAGAACCATTGTCGATTACCTATGGCCGCCATCGGTTATACCCAACCGACGTCGGTTCTAGGTCCTTTTAATAATCTACTCAAAAGGACATTTTAATCCACTTTCTTCCACTTTTCACAGTCTCTGTCACTGTCATTATTCCCATTGATGTTTTAAACATCCCCAGATTTGGCATACTTGTCAAATTTTACCTTCTACCTCGTTGTTTACTCACTTTATCTGCATTTCTGTAGTGACCGACACCGGTTATACCTTATCGGCATCAGTTTTACCTAACTGACATTGGTTATCCTATTTCACATTCCAACCATAATTTGGTCTTTTATCCACTTTTTATCACTAGATTCAACTATTCATGTTGTTCTATGTATTATTTACAAAAAAGCAGCCCTACCTGATCAATACTAGTTCACATGGTGCTGACCCGAAGACAAGCAAATGCCCTTGTATTCCATGTTAGTTGTCAACCACTCCCACCTAGTCCCTCACCACCTTCTATTTTATCACCAACCATGGATCCCATCTAACCTACCACTATCACTACTAGAGATGAGGAGTTTACACAACTCCTTGACCAAAACCCTGTTGCCTTGCAGTTTTACCTTTCCCACTCATCCACTCGAGATGCCTCGGGTCATTTGATATAAAGCATGCCTATATCTATCCCCCGACTCTCGCACCCACTTCCACATCGGCCCCATCTAGTTCCATGCTGCCCACATCCACTTTACCCCAGGTCATTTTACAATCAAGTTTTGTACCCGTTATGACTACCACGTCTGTTACCTCTCTGGCACCAATCACATCCACCATACCCTCACCGACTACCCCAAACACAACCTCATCCACCCCTACTATCTCATACATACTTGTAGCTACATTCCCACCTCTAGTTTCGGTGACCCCTACCCCATTTCAGAATGTAGTTCTTTCCATTCCACAATCATTAGCCCCTATTACCACTAGGGTTACCAGGACCCTTCCACCCCCATATACATACTACAAAACAACCACCTGTTTCATCTATTATTCATTCTGGGTATGTACCCCCTATTTCCCTTCCTTCTTCTCCACCACCTTACATGGCAGCCCCATACACTGGAATGCCACCCCCATTATATGCCCAAAACCAACCTCCTCATGCTATAGGAGGCATCCAATCATCACAACCCACCAATGGCCTAATTAAATTTATGTTGGACAAGATGCAGACATTAGAGGCATCATTTTCTGGCTCCCATAAAACTCTCACCTATAAAAATATTTGCAATGATCATATTTACCCATCCATTCCTATCCGTTCATACCCTATGCATTGGAAAATGCCCAAATTCAATCGCATCAATAGTAGAGAAGACCCACAACAACATTTTTGCTCGTTTAAACATGGGTGTTATCTGATTTCTCATGATGATGCCTTTATTTTGAGAACTTTTCCCATGTCCCTCACTGGACCTACATTAGATTTGTATAGTGGGTTACCCAAACACTCTATATTCTCATTCAATCAGGTAGCTCAAGCTTTCTTGGACCAATTCTCTATCAATATCGTCAATAAGGTTACCATGACCGATCTATATTCCACACGTTAGTATGAGGAAGAATCTAGCACATATTTCATCACTCGCTAGCGTAGCCTGATCAATTAACTTACCTTCCAACTACCATAAACTGAACTCATTGAGCTCTTCACATGAGCTTGCACTAGACATATCTCCCTGACCTTGTAGGTCCAAACCTTTCAAACATTCAATGAGGATTTCACTATGGCATGAAATTTAGAGATTCGGGCCATCGAAGAGAAGAAAATCCAATTATGAAATAATAATTTTGCATTCAAGTCGAATGAAACCTCTTCTTCTTCTAAACCACAAACCAATTATTCCAAAACTAAGGGCACTGCTAAGGTAGTTGTAATCAAGGCCGGCCAAGCTCATCCATAAAATCAAGCTACACCCTCAGCTAATCTATCACCTGTCCAGGATTTTTTATTCAGACAAGAGGAGTGAAAATATACCCCAATTGGGGAACCTTAGTCTTCTGTCTTAGAAAATCTTCTCAAAGATATAACCATCACCATTCCACCCATAAAAACCCACACTAGTTTTTACCTGCTCACCCCATGCCCACATGGTATAAAGAGCTTGATTTCTGTAACTATCACCAAGTAAATAGTCATAATGACGGAAACTACATCACTTTCAAGAATATTGTCCAAGAAATGCTCGAGAAAGGCATGTTAATTGTGGATAATCCCAACGCCACTCCCAATCAAAATCTAAAAATCTTTAAAACCTGTTTCCTAACCATGCCCCTTCATCCAATCAAACCGGTGAGACATCCACTTAGGATACCTATACCCGTGAGGTTCACGCTATCTTTAACAAGGTACCTGTCACCTCTCAATTACCTCAAATCCCTTCCATAGAGGAAATCCTAGCCCAATATCCTACTTCCACATTAGAACCAACCTTCACAATTCTTTCACCAATAGAGGAACACCTTTCATCTCCTTTATCACCTACGGAGGGGTCTTCCACTAACATTGAGGCCATCTCACCCCTAGCTTCTCGACTTAGAGAACCTTTACCTACCATACCTCCTCCACCCATAGAGGAGCTCCCATTACCTCCTCCACCCGCAGAGGAGCACCCATTACCTCCTCCACCCACAGAGGAGCACCTATCCATTCCTCCACTTATAGAGGAGATCCCATCATCTCCTCCACCCATCATAGACCCAGTTGAGATACCTTTTCCTCTTGGCAAGAATTCTCCATCTGCTACCCAAAATCCAACAGACCTACTTTCAGCTCTCTTACCCACAGAAGCTAAAGCTGGCCAATTCCCCATCTCTAAGATGCATTTTACTGGAATTCCTATTAGGTCCTCACCAACTCCACCCATAGACATGTCATTCTCATGTTTTTCTGATCACTTAGATTATGTGGATAGGGATTTATTATGGGAGCACCTCTTACTCCCTCACTCAAAATAGATGCAGAGATCCGTCACCGACACCTCCACTATCTACTCAAATGCATTTCAACCCATCAAAACAAATACAACTACCGTTGTCGTAACCCCCTCTGTTGGTCCCATTATTGAGTTTGCATAATGTGCCTTGTTTTTCCATGACCGAATATGCTCACAAATGTTTCATTTTTTGATTTCATGGTCTGTAGTTCACATTTTCCAACTGAATACCTTCGTAACTACCCTCAATGTTGTTATTCTGCCCTAAATTGAAGTAAAATCCAAGTTCCCCCATTTGTGCCCTGATTTATTCATTTTCACGGGCTGTACCATTTTCTCCTTTGCCAAATCATGAAAGAGCTCGAAATTGATCAAATCCTGAATTCATGCAAGTGTTTCCCCAATCCCAAGGTTGCAAATGATGTCAAGAGATGATTCAGTTGGTTTAAAATGAAGAATTTTGCCTTCCCTATCAAAAATTTGGTTTCTAGGGCATTCCCTGAATTTTTCACATTTTTGACGTGCTCTCGGGCCATCAAATTTATCATTTCAACCTTTATGCTAACATGGTAGGCTACTATTGGTCGGGGATGTGCGGGAAAACATTATTAACTTGTCATTTTTGAAATTTTGGTGAAGGGAAAATTTTTGCCCGCGGCCCCGTAGTGCTACAAGGATTTTCTCACGTGGCACAATGTGATTGGTCAAGGAATGGCAGGTGGTGGGGGTCACTTAAAATTTTTCTTCATTTTTGAAAAAGTTCTCAATGTTAAAGCTTGCTCAAGGCCCGCAGTGAATGGCATGATGACATGTGTCCAGGAGGGCTAGGCGGATGGTCAAGGACTTGGAAAATTTTGATGACTTTTGGCTCGGGTGTCAGGGGAAAAATTTGGCCCATGCACCTATGCCCAATGGGAAGGTGACATGTGGCACGGGAGGATCAATTTGGTGGCGGTGGAGTTGAAATTTTTTCAAATTTTCACTCAAAATGTCATGGAAAATTTGGACCCGAGGGCCCTGCGCCCAATGGAAGGGCAACACGTGTCCATGGAGGTCAACCAAAAAGGTAGTGACTTGGAAGAGTTTGAAAATTTTTGGCTTCAGAATGTTAGAGAAATAATTCGGCCAAAAATCCCATGCCGTGACACGTGCCCATGAGAGTCAGTATGGAGAGGCGGATAGTTGGAAATTTTTTGAAGTTTTTGGCTTCAAAATGCCAAAATTAAATGTTCTTCCCGAAGGCCTATGACCAGTAGGAAGGTGACACGTGTCTGGGAGGAGAAATGGGAATGGGGGCCAAAGAAAATTTTTGGGAATTTTTACCCTTGGTGTAAAAGGTAAAAAATGAAGAATAGGCCCGCGTCCAATGAAAACAGGACATGTGTCCTAAATGGGGTGGAGGTTTGGAGAAATTTGACGTTTTTAAACTTCACTTCACAAGGTAAAAAAAAATTTTTGGGGCCAAGCTCCCGCCACCAATAAATGGGGGACACTCTGGGAGATGGAAGGAGATGTGGAGCACGTGGAGAGAAAGCAATTTTTTTTCCAAATTTTAGCAAAAAATCTCAAAGTGAAAAAGAAACCCGTGGAAAAAATTGATGATTCGGCTCTGCATCCAATAGGACAGAGACACATGGCATGTTTCGAAGGGAAAAGGAAGAAGCATAGGCCCACAAGAGGATTTTGTGCTCGCGGAGGAATGAAGGAAAAATTGATGATTCGGCTCCGCATCCAATGGGAGAGTGACACGTGGCAGAGAAATAGTAGGTGTTCGGGGGCGCAGAGTAGTTTGAGAAAATTTTCCTTTTCTCAATAAAGTGGTGAACTACATCAAATTGGACCATGGTTTTGGTGAAGGCCTGAGAAGGACATGTTGTGCATCTAAGGGCTTGCGGGGAAAATTTTAAAAAATTTCCCAAGGGCAGAAAAGGTTCAAAACACATTTTTAAAGTTGGAGGCTTTGTCCAATGGTATTTGGACACGTGTCCACTTTATCCAAAAGTCAAAGAAGATATTTCTTGGTCTGTATGATGAATCTCATCAAGACACGTGTAGGGTGGAATTTTAAAGTTGATTTTAATCAACGGCAGTTGTGTATTTCTTATTTTGGGCACCATTGGAGCTCCAAGAAGTGTGGAATCGTCATTTTTGCAACAAAACACATGAAATTTTATATGAATCTACATCCCTTCAGCCTTCTAAACACAATAAAATAATTTATTTCAGATTCTTTGGTGCTCTATAGTGTTTTTAGTGAGATATTTTTCTCAGCCTGTGAAAAACATGTGAAAGGTAAAAAATGAAAAGTTGCAGAGTTAAAAATGATGAGAGAAAAGGGTGAAAAATGATTACAAATGCATGCTAGCATGTTGGAATTCCAAAAGCATGACCTTGGGATGGATAAGGATCCGAGTTCATGTAATATTTTAAAATACTTGTGCATCTCTGGCATTTGGCGAAATGTTTCACGATTTTATATCATTTTCATCAAATGGATAGGGTTTTGTAACAAATTTGATCTCTTTGGCATATTCTTTTCTTGTGATGCAAGGACCCAAGCTGGTAGAGGGTATATGATGTAGTTTGGAAACATTTTTGGATCTATTGAGAATTTTGGAGAAGGAGAGAAGAATTTTCATAGGAAAAATCTAGAAGAAGTCCATTTCCTTTTGAGAAACTGCCTAAGAGCCATTTTGATTCCAGTTTGCATCAAATGTTCATCTTGTTAAGTTGGTTTCAGCTATAAATCCATCAAAAAGATTTGAGATTGTCTAAATAACATTCCCTTGCTGATATATTTGATCAAATTCTTAGATTAACTGGTTTTATCTCTTGGCAAAGCTTGCATGCACTTGTATTTCAGTATGTTTTCAATTTGTGTTTCATGCTCATGTTGCAATCTTGTGTTTGGGATATTTATTGGTCATACATGGTCTCATTTATTATAGAGGGTTTGAAGGAATCTACAATCTTCCATTCAGAAGAGCATTCATTTGAGTGGAGATAAATAGATTTAAATTCATCTTACCTTCCTTGTAAATTGAGGGTGTTTGTAAACCTTTGGGTGTACCTTAGGACATGATCTAACAAGGGGTTCTGAATGCTTTATTGATATTTTTCTTCAAGCCTTTGTGGTAGGCTATCAAAGTTTGTATGGAATAGTGCAGATTTGGGCATCCATATGTGCACACATCCTGGTTGAAAGAGCACTTCAAATTCATTGAAATATCTCTGTTGTTTAGGTGTTGTAATTCTTTTGCAAGGTTTCCCAAAGAAGGTGATGACTCCTAACTACTCTTGTCCCAATATCTCTCATCATAATTTCACTTTAAAATAACTCATCCTACCTACAATACCCCACATCTGCATTGTGTGTCCACAAAAGAATTCAATCCTTTCACAAAAATGCACAAAGTTGATTAGGGTTTTATCATGTCTTTAGTAGCTCTAGCTTTTTTTTAGAACATTTCCATCACTTAGTAGTGACATCTCCTTTGCATTTGGATAATGGATATTTGATCATGTTTTCACAAAGCCTCCTCCACATCATATGCAAAAAAAAAAGGATATCTTCATCTCCTTATCATATAGGGGCTGCAATATAGGTTCTCTTACCTTGGTTGATAGGAACAACATAAAATAGTGAGGGTTATATCAAAACCCTTATGAAGTTGCTATCCACTCCCTAAAATCTTGAATTAAAAAAAGCATATAGGTGTTCTCCTTGGCTACAAATGACATACAAAACATCTATCTATCCTTGAGTGTCTTGTGCAGATTCATGATGTTGTTCAAGTTGTGAAGGAGATTAAATCTGGATACCAACACCCGAGTGGCACCGTTTCCAGGGACTTCTTGCAATTTCTTGGTGGTTTTGAAGTACTTGAAAGGTTTGAGCATTTGTGTGATCAAGTATTTGAGCTGTTACATTCTTGAGATATCATTTCATACTTCAGATCTGGATGTTTTGGGTAAGAAAGACTTCAAACTCAGCCTGCTCTCCTCATCTACCAGCAGTTTATGTGATTTGGATGCACTTGTTTTTGGTTGAATTAAGAAGAAGAAAATATGATTTGTAAATCCCTGCAAGTTTTCAGTATAGCATGCATTTGATAGAATATTTTTAGTGCTTTCTTGCACAACTAAGGTGAAAATCCTTGGTGGCGACTCCATGCTTTGTTGGGATCTTGAAATACCAGTTGTCTAACACATTTTTATCATTTGAAACTTGTTGTTTAAATCTGTCAAACTGGAGGGAAGGAGATCCCTCTTCATCAAGGACTCTTCTAAGAAGTTGCTCACCGAATCAAGAAGCTCAGAACTAGAAGGAAGAAGAGTGTGGAAAGTGGTTGGTGATTTGGTTGCAAGGAAAGGAGTCCCCATAGTTGAATTTGAAGGAGAGTAGCCTATTATTGAAGATTATAATTACTCTTCAAGTAGATCGATTCAGGCAATATTCTTGCTGATTTTCATTCTCCATCGTGTGAGGACCTTCTTGTGTATTTAAAAACTTGGTCCTAAATCTACTCCTATAGTTTCTAAGTTTGCTAAAGTTTATCAAGAGAGAGATCCTTTGGGGTTATCCTTTTAGAGAGCCGTCATCCATTCCAATCAGACCCACTACTACTCCTCATCATCTTGTTTCACCTCCAAGATCACCCCCACCAAACAATATGGCTCAACCTAGACCTCCATTTGTTGTAAACACCTTTGGTCCTATAAATTTTGGAGGAATGGATGGTTATCCAAATGCTATCCCACAGGATGTGAGAAATAGGTTACCAAAGTTCCAAGGTAACAATGCCATAACTGAAGATCAGCATCTCAAACTCTTTGTTAACATGATGGAAGACTTTGAAATAGAATTTGAGGATGTGTATATCAAGTTGTTTATCCATACACTTGAGGAAGATGCAAGAGATTGGTATAAAGCTCTGCCTGATAACTCTATTGATTCATGGAATGAGATGAGTAATGCATTCATATTACAATATGGAGACAAAACAGATCCAAGGTTCCTTCTATCCGAGTTTGAGAACATCAAGAATAACCCTAATGAGACTATTCATGATTTCAATACAAGATTTAATAAGACATTAAGAAGGCTTCCTGTAATTTTGAGGCCTTGTGATGAATCTTGCTTGATCAAATATGTAGATGCATTTGATAAAAAGGCAACCTATTACTTGAGAGACAAAAATCCTACAAACTTGAGGCAAGCTTTCACCATGGCACTTAAAATTGAAAATAATATTAAAGCTATTGGTAAACCACTTAAGAGGGATGGTGTGAAGCTGATAAACCCTGAGAAGCCTCAAACTAGCAAGGGTGCTGATTTGGAAGATGTTGTCAAGACTTTGGTAGGGGCTGTCAAAGAAATTTCCTACAAATTAGCCCGGGCTGAGAAAGGAATTGGGAAAAGTTCACAAGGACAGCAAAGAACTCAAAACCATGATAGATTTGGCAATTATCCTAGTGGTGATCAAAGACAAGATGATAGAGGTAAAGGGCTTATTGGATCTGTAAATAGAAACCCCAAGCACGTGAAAATAGAGTGGTGCTCGACCCTCCTTGCAAGAGTTGTTGTTGTTCAAGAAGTTTCGATATGGATTGGTGTGATAGATGTTTTCTTCCTCATCTTCCATGTGAAATGGACCAAAAATGTATAAATAATGATAATGAGAATGAAATGGATGATGACATTTGTATGATGGGCAGCTCTTCAGGGCTCACAACAAGCAACAACATCAACGAGATGTGATAAGTGCAAGGACTGCTGCTGACCTTTTGGGATTGCATAAAGAGGGTACCATTTCTTTCTCTTCCTCCGTGCCATGATGTAGATGTAGTTCAGGATTTTGAAATTCCTAATAATGACTTTGAATATCTAAGGGCTTTAATGATCAAGAGGTATGATGGTGGTATTCCTTTGGAGGAAGATAGACAATTGTTAATGAATGCTGTGGTTGGTATATAAAGGAGTACAATACTAGAAGTAAAATTGTTAGAGGAGCTGGTCTTCAAGCCAAACCAAAGACACCCTTGCTCATAAGCATTCCCAAAGATAATCCTAGAAGATAAAAAATTGCTAAGAACCCTGGTGTCCCATGCAAAAATATCAGTCCTCTTCATGCCCAGGCTGCCAAGAATGCTTCTCCGTCTCGATGAACTCGCTTGTTTCCCGACCAATGCTATATTACCAAAGAATGTTCCATATTATTTATCCCGGTATTGAGCCAAATTAAAGTGAGTGTTCCCATTATTGAATTGCTTAGAATACCTGAGCATAAGAAAAAAGCTTTTAAATACTTGGGATTGAAGGAAGAAAAGAGTATACTAAGCATAAATGTAAATGTTGTTGACAATCCTCTTCAAAGCATTGCTAGCCCCGAAACACCACCGCCAATGGAAGATCTTGGAGAGGCACCTGAATTATATTTGGGGACATCCTTGGTTGATTTCAATTGAATGTTGATCCTTTCTTCACAACTTTTCTCATAAAAGGTATGTTGCTTGACAATTGCATGTTTGATTTCGGTGCATCATGTAATGTTATGCCTCTAGAAGTTATGAATGAATTGGATATCAAGGTGACAACAACATTTGGGAAGTTTACAGCCATGGATTCAAGGGAAATACCAGTTGTTGGATGTGTGAAGGGTTTAGCAGTGTAACTTGTAGCCTATCCAGGTAAGAATTTAAAACTTGATGTTGTGATTGTTGTCTGCCTTGCCAAATGGGGTATGCTTTTGTCAAGGAAGTGGGCTGCAAGTGTTGGTGGTAGTGTTCAAATAGACATGTTCTATGCAACGATTGCCATTGAGGGCAGCCTTGTCAAACTCTATGGTGAAAAGAAGATGTTACACTTGATTGAAGATCCCAATAATGCTTCTTATGAAGTGTTGTTTGCTCATGTAGATGTTGACAATTTCATTGGTTTTGCCTATGGAAAAGAGAATAAGATGGATAAATCAGAGTGCCTTGGTATGGTTGGTTCTCCATGGACATTACTATTTGATGGAGCTTGCTCCAAGGTTGGAAATGGTGCTGGTATAGTGTTGGTTTCCCCTAGTTTGGAAGAGTTTCCTTTTTCCTTCAAGCTCAATTTTGAATGTACTAACAACATTGCTGAGTATGAGGCATTATTATTGGGATTAAGGATTGCATGGAAGTATGGAGTAAAGGATATTGTTGCTAAAGGAGATTCAAAGCTGGTTGTCAAGCAAGTAAGAAAGTTGTATGCTACAAAAAATCAACGTATGAGACAATATAAGCATGTTGTTTGGGACTTAATTGAAATGTTTGATTCCTTTAAAATTGTTTACCGGATAGAAGTCTTAATGCTTCTTCTGATAAGTTGGCTTTATTGGTTCTAAATTTGATAATTGCACCATTTCACCTTTTTGTGAATATGATGTTGAAGTGCTAACAAGGCCAGTTGTCCCGGATAATGTGAAACATTGGCAGATTTTTGATGATGATGCACAAGTGTTGAGATTATTACAATGCCAAGGAGAGTTTTCTGGTCAGAATATTGATTGGGAACCAATGGTGTGCATGAATGAAGGTAGAGAAACTTTGTTTGACAAGGATATTATACAATTGAAAACAAATACCATTCCTAAGGGTCTTGTTGCACTTGAATCCAATTTTAGCAATGTTGATTGCATCGTTAATAGAAATATGTCTTTCAAGGGATGTGGAAGAGTACAACTTGGGAACTCTACGTACCCAAAATTGTAAAGGTCTTGTCTTTACCGCGAATGCGTGTAACAAGTGCCCCGATGATGATACAGGTCTCCTAGCAAGGTGTTCGGGATCCGGAAAATCCCTCAGAGTATGCGTTAACATCTCGCATGCCCCGCTTAGCCCCCGTGCCCTTTGTTTTCCCCTTTTTCCCTCTTTCCTTGGCCTCTTGACCTTTAGTGATGAAACCGCCACCTGCTGCAAGGCAGCGGTCTCGTGACCGCCGCCCTAAACAGGGCGGCGGTCCTGTAACCGCCGCCCTGCTCAGAGCGGCGGTCCTGTGTGTGTTTTCCAGAACGCTCTTTTGACGTGACTCACGTGAAATATCACGATTCACTAGCTTTTCTTTGCCGACTTGAGCATGCATTTATGTTTTTGGTCCCCTGGAATAGTGTTTTTCCTTTGTTTATTGTTTAGGAGTTCAATTTGGTTTTGGTTCTTGGGTGTTTGAATTCCTATAAATGCATGGTTTGTGCACATGCAAATGGTCTGGAGTTTTTGGTCTGAAGCTTGGCTAGATTTTGAAGTTTGATATTTGCTCTCATTCCCTCATTTTAGTGTTTTAGTTAGTTAGCTTGTTTAGAAGCCATAGCTTGAATTCACTTGCATCTTTTGTTAAATTGCTCAGCTGTTGGTAAGCCACAGACCCATCTTGTGTAGGCAGTGCTGTTACCTGATCCTAATCTAGTTAGAAGCTTGCCTTTGAATTTCTCTTTGCTGTAGATTTGTTTTATTGTGTCTTGGAGTTCTTTGTTCAATCCATTATATGCCTGGTTAGCTTTATTCAGCTCTCGGTAAGTCACATATGCAACTTGTGCAAGTAGTGTCTTCATTGCAACAGAATAGCTTATGAAGCCATTAAAGTTGCAGGTTTTTCTCTTTGTATAGGATAGTTACAGGTTCTAGTCGCTTCATGTTGCATGACTCGCAGTAAAATCCCGCTAGGAATCGCATAAGCCAAGCTCTGTACTCTTACGCTATCCCTCTCCTACTCGCATTCTCGGTCTGCATTCTGAGCTGTCCTTGTCCCAAAATCTACTCTTATCAAGTCTTCTAGCATTACATTCTTTTCTGGATCCATGTGAACACAAAAGAATGAGGAGATCATACTGAGGGGACGAGATCACATACACCATCGGATTCGCCACTGTTCTGCGGAGTCCAGGTTTTAAATTTCAAAGTTCTAGTTAGATTCATATCAAATAGAGTAGTTAATCACTTTATTTCATTTCATTCTATTCTCGACATTGCCAGGGAAGCTGTGGGGATTGATAGTTTCTGAGAAACTATGATTCACTCCTCACTTCTGAGGTAGGACCAAGAATCTTGCAGGTAGATTAGATAGGCTATTTTATTTATTTAGAGTAATTCTACAAAATCGCACAGGCAAATAACTACACTCGGTTATCTTGTCTGTTTCAAATTATTGTTTAGTTATTATTTCTAGATACGCTTAAAATAGTTTGCTTTCCTTAAAATTGTTAGAATATTTCTTAGAAGAATAAAAGTTACATGCAGTTAGATTCATTTCACGTAGTTAGAATTTGTTTCATTACAGTTAGATTTGCATTTTGTTTCGTATGACAATCATGGGACCTCAAGAGCCCAGGGAATATATATTTGAGCCAATCATGCCTCAACCAAACCTAGTCACAGCAATAGTTGACATAGACCAAAATCTCAGGATACAAGTATTCCGAACAACCATAGATTTACAACTGATCAGTTCTCAGTTAAGAGGATTAAACATAGAAGACGACCAAGCACATGCATTTTGGTCAAGTTAGCCAAACTACAGATTACCCTAGAAAACATCCACATGACTGTAGAAGGGCTCGAAAGAGAACAAACATTCGGGTGTGATCCTCTAGTTCTACAAAGATCTGGAGACACCCTCATAGATATAGATACCAGCTTAAGAATCCAGGTTGTGAGAACGCCTGTAAGGTATTCTGAGAAGATTGCACAACTATTGGTTCTAAACATAGAAGCTGAGAAAGCATACGATTACTGGATACTAGGGATTAGAACTTGATCCCGTGTATGACCATAACAGGACCGCAACAACCAAGAGTCTATGGTTGTGATCCACAGATCCCACAGCCCAACGAATCCACAAGTCAGTTAGACATAGACACTGGCCTACGCATCTTGGTATTCAGGTCCACTCCACTTCCACCTATCATCATCGAACAACTGTCCTTACTAGATATAGCGGCTAACGAAGCTAGGGAATTCTGGACTAGGCCAGAAAATCATCCATAGAGTCAATTATATTCATCATCCACTATATGACCTTATCGGAGATATACACGAAACAATCCCAGGTCATTTTCCACGTATTCCGCAACCCATAGATCGAATCACGCCAGAGCTCGATATTGATTGGAGCCTTCGAGCAGTCATCCTCGCTAATCGATCTATCACACCAGTCCAAGTTAGAAGGGCCTTCTTTGCCTTAGATTCGCAAATTCCACTAGTGCGTGTCGAAGACATTAGACTGCCTAACTAGTTTGTCTGCATATTCTACCCCCACCGGCTATCTCGGCACGACCTCGGGAGGTCGGGTACATGGAAGAGTTACTTGTTGATTCTCACGCTCACCTGTCACTTTTCCGACGTACAAAATTGGTGAACCCGACGTGAAACAAACAACTGTTTCACCTTCTCTTTGAGAAGTTTCAAATCTTCTCTCATCCACCTTCGCTCCTTCCCATTATTCTGCGGGTATTCATATACCCCCCGAATATGTCGGGATTCGATGCATATGGCAGACCCCTCTTGGGTCTTGAGGCATACTACACCCAACAGAATAGGAAATCATCACCCTCGCTCTCAGTATGGGGTGACAACTATTCAACTAATCAGTTGTCAACACAAACCCCAAGAATCAGATATAGTTCATCTTTTCAAACTGAGGAGTTAGATCAACCCCCTTGAACCCAACAAACAGAACCTTCATTTTCAAACAATATGACATTTATCGTAGAATCTGTTTGTCTCCTCAAATGCTACTCGCACCACAAGTTAGTAGGCAATCGGATCCATACACTCGGTCTTAGATGATGGACAATCAATACATTATCCTAGGAGTGAACAACGCTCCCGGGTAAAGTACCCACCGTAGGAGGTTTACAAGTACAACCCAAAATCTCTTTTCAAGAAAATACCTCTATACCACTGCATACAGGAAATATTCTTGGAGAAACTTGGCAAGATAGTGATCAGTTTATGACAGGATATCACGTACCTTTAAAACACCAAGGTATACAACCAACGCCACTCAGGAAAAGTACCGTGACTTCACCAAATGAAGTCATTTCAACGTTAGTAGAAAGAGTGAGAGGGTTAGAGCTGGCTCAAGCAAGTCAAAATTCTCCATTCATACAAACAGGAAGTTCCAATCCTCCATACCACTCTGGCCAAGAAGATCTCCTTACAGGAATAGGCACGTTAGGCATGCTTCCTCAATATCCACAACAAATGCCAACAAGGCCCACCATCTCTAACACTATTCCTCCAGGTCTGGTGTCAAACAATCCATTCCTTGACAATACCCCATCCTACTTAAACATATACTCTAAATCACCACAAGGAGATATGTTCTCCTCTCCCGGCATGTTTGCTCAAACACAGGGACCTCCCTATGCCCCTGCCAACACATACGCTGCACCGTATCAACAACCTATCCCACCACCACTCCCTCAGCAAACACCATCAATGGTCGAAAGCTATGCGATAGGGACTTATTCAGAATACCTAAAGGAACCCTTAGATTTCACCATACGAAGCATCATGCTTCCAAGACCTCTCCCTGATTTGCCCAAGTTCAAGGGTGAGGGAGATCCAAATGCGCATATCAAAGCTTACGCTACAGCCATACGAGAATTACTCCCTTGGGATGGGGTTGTTGCTAAAATATTCCCCAAAACGCTGGAAGGCATCGCTCTCGATTGGTATTATAGAATACCTAAGGCTTCCATACATTCATTTAAACAACTTGTGTCTGAGTTCATCAAGGCCTTCGACATGAACAAACTATTAAGAACAGGAATCAGGGAATTCTTGCATATCAAACAAGAACACAATGAATCTGTCACCCATTTCATCCAGAGGTGGCGTATAGTTCTTTATTCATCAGCAAGTGCTCCAAACATGGATCAGATGGAGCTATGCAATTTATTCCTTCATTCTCTCAGCAGAGAAGTGAAGGAAGAAGTCTAGAAGTTCCCACTAAGAACTTACGATGAAGTACTTGAGAGCGCTCTGCAAATAGATCAAGCAGGGATAGATAGTGGTCGTAAGACATATGGAACAAACGGGAGGTTAATCACCTCCACTCAAAACACTACAACTACCACAAATGTCAATCAAGGACCCAAAATCCTTAACAAAAATCATGGGGTAACAACGGATGGGGTAACCGACCAGCCCAAGAGGGTAAATGTTGTTAATGCTCCGTCACAAACAAACAACCAACGAAACAACAACTTTACCCCGACAATCAATACAGTGGATTTTAACCATCCACAACAACAACAACAACGGCGAAATCCCATACAAGGGCCAAGCCAAAACTCATTTGGTTACCAAAACCAAAGTCAAAACCAGAAACAACAATTCCAAAACTTTGGTCCTAATAGGCAACAATTTGATCGAATTTTAGGCCACAATACACACCAAACCAACAAAACGGGAATTACAACCCCAATTCTTATTGTGGTTTCCATAAAATTCGGGGTCACGATACTAGAATGTGCCGTGACTACAATAAATTTATGCAACGCTTGCCAGAAGAACAAAGACAGTTCTTCACAGACCTGTTTTTGGTGGATCCCATCTCATCATCACCAAATACTCTCGCAGGGGCAGTTTCTCCTCAGAATGCTCCCCTCAAGATCTTTAATGATCCACTCCCAAATCATAACAGCAATAGGTTTAATCCAACCGAACAAACAAAGGTGCAGTGACGGGAAACAATGACCATGAAGCCTCGACTTCATTAAATCCATCAGTTGCGCCACAGTTGGGAGCTCAATCGAGACCTAAGATAGTCAGTTTGGTAGAATTAGACGCTGAACTACCTATCGAAGCTATAACAAGAACACGAGAGTATTTCTCTCAACTGATCCCAAGTCATTTTCCACAGACATAAATAAGAGTCATCAAATAGTTGAAAAACCCATCGGTACTTCTATGATTTAATTAGTGACCTAACAAAGACCTTCTCACACATTTCATTTTTGGACTTACTAAAGAACTCTCCCCTCACAAGAGCTACTCTTCTAGAAGCATTAGGTCTAGGCCATCTAATTAACATCACTCCACCTCCAAAACACAAGTAAATCACGTAGATTTTGATATCCACCCTCCGGGGCAGCCGAATAAGGATGTTGAATTCATATTTGAAATAAATAAAATGCCCATAGATGCTTTGAGATTGCATGCTTTGAGGTGACCACCTTACACTTTACACTTGCAATTGTGGGTTTATAATAACTATGTAAAACGGGCAATGGTTGATGATGGGGCCACAGTTAACATAGTCCCTTTCTCTTTCCTCCAAAAACTTGGATATGGAGAAACAAACTATTCCACTACACGAAATACCTTGAGAGGCTATGATAGCCTTAAAGCCGATTCGATAGGAATGATAATACTTGCCAAATCACCTTAGGGCCCAAAACCATCTTGACTGAGTTTTATATTATAGATCGGGAAACTAACTATAATATGATCCTCGGCCGACCTTGGATACATCGAATGAAGGCAATCCCTTCTACTTTATTTCAAGAAGTAAGATTCTTGCATCTAGGAAAGGTTTTTGTAGCCAAAGGCGATCCAAAACCTTTTGATTTGCACCTAGCTGATTTAAAGAAAAGACCAGGGGTGCACTCATAATTTGAACTTCCAACAAACCAACTTAATAAACCCTCTGACCCAAAGCCAGAGGAAAAGTTGGTACCTACGACGGATCTTGAAACTACCAGTGTAGTCAAAACAATTCCAACCCCTAAAGATAAAACTAAAGAAACAGTATCATTAGGGACTACTGCGAAAATCGTTGAGTTGATAGAACAAGATTCACCAATGTTCTTACCATTCGATTCAATAGGCATAGGATTTTCCCTAGGTGTTGGTTCCTTGCTAGCAGAAGATCTCTGTATGGTAGAAGTAGAGTGCGCAAACGCAACAGATACCCCAACAACTATACTCCCGGCTAAGTATTGGACTCTCCATTTCGATGGAGCTAAATGTCGTTATGGAGTGGGGGCAGGTATAATTCTTACTTCACCCGAGGAGAAAGTCCTCCCATTCGCTTTTAAATTAAACTTTGAATGTACAAACAACGGCACTGAGTACGAAGCCCTCCTCCTTGGCCTTACCTTAGCCAAAAGAATTGGTATTGATAACATCAGAGTCCTGGGAGACTCGCAATTAGTGACAAACCAAGTTTCTGAGGTATATGAAACTAAAGCCAAACATTTGCAACTCTACAAAAATGTTGTATTAAATTTAAGCAAGGTGTTTAGCTTTATATCCATTGAAGCAATCCCTCGAGAGAAAAATCTTCTCGCCGATTCAATAGCAACCTCAGCATCACGTTTTACTCCAAGCAATGAGCTAGAAGATACTCACTTCACAGTATCCATTCGTGACAAACCATTGATAAAAACAATGACAAATCCTCTTTCAAGCGGAAGTGAGTCTACCATCCTAGACCATGTCGGAAATGATGCGGCTACTTTAGATTACTTAAATGCCTATGCAGCACTACATCTCTCCTATCACATGCTAGATTTATCCCTGATTCCACATTCGTCTTCCTACTTCGGAAATCCCGTAACGGATCTTCCCTCACAAATGGAACCTAGCATATACGCAATAGGAAACGGGGATGATCTAGATTTACCTCCAGCACCACCTGAGTTCGAAGAGGGTAACGCCTCTTTGATCGAGGAAACAATCGATGTCAACATCGGGACAGAAGAGGAACCAAGAATATTGAAACTAGGTTCTTCGTTAACCCCAGAAGAAGTGGAAATACATACTCAGATTCTCAAAGAACATCAGAAGGCATTTGCATTTAATTACAAGGAGATGACAGGAGTCGCACCCCACATTGCGGTGCACAACCTCGTCACTAGGTCAGATGCAAAGCCAATTAAACAAAAATCAAGACCCATGAAGCCCAAAGTAGCTCTCATGGTAAAAGAGGAAGTAATAAAAATCCTTCAGGTAGGATTCATCAAGCCAGTTGACTACTCCCAATGGGTATCTAACATCGTTCCGTTCTCAAGAAGAACGGAAAGATACGCATTTACATAGATTTCCGAGACATCAACAAAGCATGTCCTAAAGACGATTTACCATTACCATCCATAGACGTTATTGTTGATGAAACAGCTGGTTTTGAACTCTTGTCTCTCATGGATGGATTCTCGGGATACAACCAAATTAGAATATCCGAGCAAGATCAAGCTAAAACCATGTTCATAACTCCTTGGGGAACCTATTGCTATGTTGTCATGCCTTTCGGTCTCAAAACGCTAGTGCTACATACCAGCGGGCTATGACTTATATATTTCACAATTTAATTCATAAAATCGTGGAATCCTACGTAGATGACTTGTTGGCTAAGGCCAAGAAGCATTCGACCATCCGGAAGTACTCCGCGTCATTCTCTCACACCTAATAGAATACGGAGTCATGCTATATCCAGAGAAATGCGTCTTTGGTGTAACAGGAGGAAAACTCCTAGGCTATATCATATTGTCATGAGGAATAGATGTTGACCCAACCAAAATTTGGGCTGTCCTCGAAATGGTTCCACCTTCGATGAATCTGGAATCAGGTCATTTCTCGGAAAGCTGGGTGCAATCCGAAGATTTATCCCGGACTTAAGCTTCGCTATTCATCCAATCAATAATTTACTCAAGAAAGACTATAGCATTGATTGGACCGAAGACTGCAACAAAGCTTTCAACGCAGTTAAACGTTTCTTGCTGTCACCACCTACGCTAATGCCACCTAAGCAAGATCACCCATTGATTTTATACTCACGAGCTACCAATGTCTCACTAGCCTGTATGTTGGCCCAAGAAGACGATAACAAGAGAGAACGTGTGATTTATTTCATTAGCCGAACACTGCTCGACTATGAAACACGCTATACACAAGCAGAATGAGAATGCCTTGCCATAGTCTTTGCTACTAAATGCCTAAGACATTATATGTTGAATCAAGAAACGAAGGTCATGGTAAAAAAAGACCATTTACGGACTTTTCTCACACAAGGTTCCTTGTCTAAAAAGGCTGGACGTTTTATAACCTTAATGGGAGAGTTCGAATTAACATTTGTAAATCAGAAATCGGTTAAAGGACAAATCATCGTGGATTGGTTAGCTGACAACCCATTAGATGGAGGTGATCTAGTAGATTTGGATTTTCCAGATGAGTGCGTATACTACATCGAAACTCGACCCGCTATCTCTGAGTGCCCTTGGTACACTGACATCGTTAATTATATCATGGACCATACGTACCCGGAGGTAGTTACACCACAACAAAGAAGGTGATTACGCATAATCGTAGCTAAATACGTCATTATAGAGTAGGTACTCTATCGAAAGGCGTTCGATGGAATGCTCTTAAGATGTGTTGACACAGAAGAGTCCAAGAGGATTCTCCATGAATCCCACAGTGGTATATGTGGAGGCCACTTCGGTGGCCATGCCACCGCTCGAAAAATACATCGAATGGGCTATTTCTGGCCCACTCTAGAACATGACGTGATAGAGTTTGCACGCAGGTGTCATAAGTGCCAAGAATTCTCCCACGAGATCCACATGCCAGCACAAGCTCTGCAACCAATCGCTACTCCATGGCCCTTTTCTACATGGGGTCTAGACTTGATAGGGAAATTCTCTCCCTCATCCACAGACGGCCATAATTTTATAATCATGACCACTGAATATTTTACCAAATGGGTGGAGGCCATGCCTCTTACTACTGTACCTAGTTCTGTGATCACCAAGTTCATTTTGAACCAAATCATTTGCAGGTACGGTATCCCGCAAATCATTATCTCCGATAATGGAACTTCTTTTAAAAATGAAGAAGTTTGCGAACTATGCAGTAAATTTAAGATAAGCCATCATACGGCTTCCTTGTATTATCCCCAAGCCAATGGGCAGGCTGAAGCAACAAACAAAACACTGAAAGCCATTCTCCTCAAAACAGTAAAAGAAAACAAATGAGATTGGCATTTAAAGTTATATCCGGCCTTGTGGGCCCACCGAACCTCAATAAGAACACCAACGGGAGCAACTCCTTTCTCGCTAGTATTTGGGGCAGAAGCAGTTCTCCCGCTTGAGGTCGAAATACCTAGTCTCCACATTTCACTACAAGGGATTCTAGATGAAGACGCTTACAGAGAAGCACGTCTTTCCCAATTAGAAAGCCTAGATGAAACTAGGTTAGATGCTGAGCAGTGGCATAGAGCTTATGCTGACCGAATGTGCCGGCAATATAACAAGAAGGTTTATGAACGTGATATATACGAAGGTGATCTAGTTCTAAGACTAGACAGTTGGATCGACAAGAAGATGGTGAAGGAAGGAAATTCCGGCCCAAATGGTTGGGCCCATACCGAGTCATGAAGGACTATGGAAATGGTGCATACCTCTTATGTACGTTAGAAGGTGAGGAATTTGGTGAAACAGTCAATTCCCTGCACCTCAAACGTTTCTACGCATAAGCAGCTAATGCTACCTATATAGCTATCTACATTGCATCTTCATATAGATTTAGATCATTTTGTCCACTTGTTCTTACACAAATTGTGATCAAGGAATCTATTCTCAAAGTAACTCATTACAAACTCATGATGTTGTTGGCACAAAACTTTCTAATCATATCTCTCCATTTTCACGATATCATCAATCACTTGAAATCTTTTATCAAATAAAATCAAACATGACGAAGTCTTAACAAAGAAGCATACCAAGATCTGAAATTTTTTTCTCACTTTGATTTCTTCTTAACATAGGTGTCTTGCCTATGGTCTATTCTAGAAGCTTCATGGTGTCACATCTATCCCATATACACATCTCTTTGGAAATAAGCATATACTGACATCTTACTCAAAAAGACAAGTCAAAAAGTGATTAAAACAGAAAATTTTATTTTTACACATTTCCTTGCCCCACCAACCTTCGGTGATGAGCTTGCGTCTCTTACTAGTGACGTAGGGTTGGGAAAGGATGGAAATGCCCTTACTCACCTATGCCTTGCCCACGGTGATAAACCCATGCTTCTTACAGGTAGCATGGGGCAAAGTGTAGGGGGTCCTCTAGACAATGCAAACGTTAAAAGGTCATAAACAAACTATTCAAACTTTGAGTCAAAAACGAATGAATCAGATGTTCAAAATTCCAAGAGAGTTAAAATCCTAAAAATCCAGATTTTGTCTACTATGTGGCCATCTACGGGTCTAAGTCTAGATAAACCGCAAAGCAAGTTGCACCCAAAACTATGAAGTCATTCAGGTAGAGTAAGTTTGTAGTTTTCAATTTGGTTCCACCAAAGCTTCGTCAGTCTTTGATCACTATCATTTCACCATATTTCATAACTTGCGCCCTTTTTGGCTCTTGGTGATGAGCCCTTGCATCTTACTAGTTGCATGGAGTTAGGAGTGGGGCAAGTTAACTGCTTCATCATACTAGTTATTTTCATCACTTTGCCAAAACAAACATGAGATATCCAAATTGCTCACGAAGCTAAGATTCAAGATCACAATATATCTACAATATCATGTATCGCATCATGAAACACAAAAAGAAAGCAAACATTTGCGTCATTTGTTCACCATTGCGTACATTCTAAAAATGCATATAAAACGTGTGCATGTATAATTTGCTTAATGCTAAATCAAATGAAGCAAGAACTACCACCTAAAATAGTTCTACAATTTAGCTAAAACAAAGCATAAACACCTTCATGATAAGAATTAAACAAGGGTTAGATGCTAGCATTCATCAATACAAACTTTGAAACTAACAATGCTAAATATCTAAACTCCTCTATTCTCTAACAACAAATAAATGAATGGACCTAAGTAAGCTCCATGGCTATCAAAATAGTTGTCCTTAATGCTCCAAGAACCTAGGAATGGGGGCTAATCAAAGTTTGGCTACAAGACCCTTTTGACACCTCCCATATGACCCAAGCACTTTAAGAAAGAGGCTTAACTCTTCAAGATGATGAACTCTCAAAAGGGCAAGGTGCAAGCTCTTAGTCTCTTTGCTATATGCTTTGCATTTACTCTCTTAGAAAGTTTAGGTGTAAGTAAAAAGGTAGGTGGAGGGCTCTTTATATAGCCCAAAGGATAAAGGATTCAACACATTCTCATGAATGTGGGATAAAGGTAAAACATGATTAGGAATGGATAAGGTTGCTTTATTAAAGGTAACCTTACTTTAGAAGGGTTTAATACATGTTTAGCAAGTCATGGGAGTTGGGGGGTATTTTAATTAATCAAAGGTGATTAATTAATAGGTAGGTGTAAGCTTATAGAAGCCAATTAGAGGAATATTAGTGTGATTTAGGCTATTATAAGGGGATTAAATCAATTAAATATTGATTTATTGGTTAAATGGAAGGGAAAGCTAATTAATTAATAATAATTAATTAGTCTAGGTAGAAGGGTGATTTTAATTAATCAAAGGTGATTAATTAATAGGTAGGTGTAAGCTTATAGAAGCCATTAAAGGAATATTAGTGTGATTTAGGCTATTATAAGGGATTAAATCAATTAAATATTGATTTATTGGTTAAATGGAAGGAAAGCTAATTAATTAATAATAATTAATTAGTCTAGGTAGAAGGGGTGATTTATTAACTAAGGTCGTTAATTAGGGTATTTGTTGGATAAGCAACTTAATTAATTAGCTTAGTGTAATTAATTAATGATGATATGAGGGAAAATGAGTGACTTTGACGATATGTCGTTGATTTGTGAGAAAGGTGATAATTAGCACAATTTAAGTATTTAAATTTCTTGGGCGTAATTATAGGTGTCTACAAAAACATACATCGTAGTATACACAAAGCAGTTGGAAACAGAAAGGGAAAACACCAGTGACAAGTTTTGATCCAAAAACGAATGCATATATATAAATAATCAATGTTTATATACAATGCCATCATGCTCTAGGCATGGTCAAAACGCTCAAAGAGCCCGTGATATACAAAAGAATCTATAGTACAAAACGCATAGGAGCCAAGTAGTCTCTCAACCCCTGCGCGACCCCTCTGAAGGTGCGCGCCCTCGCCTAGGGCTCCGGCTACGCCGGCGCTCTGAATGCATGGAGGGCTTAGGGTCCCGAGGGGTAGCCGCGGTCTCGCCATGAGAATGGCTCCTCATAAGACGCTCGGCTGTCCTATAGCCTGCCAACTCTGTACGGAGAGTCGACACCATCCTGGCCACGTGCCAAATGGGAGCGAAGACGTCAGTATGCCTACCGGCTGCTGAAGGCTCCCGGCATCTACAGATAGCTCCGCACGGGTCTTATCCATAGGGATCATCAGAGAATTAGTGCATACCCTGCGGATTAGATCCCGCCACTCGTCAACAGTCTCTGCAAAGAAAAGAAGAAAAATGAATTAGAAACTAGGCAAGAGACTAAAAGATACAATATCAAAACACAAGGAGAGATAGCAATTAAAAATCCTAAATTAAACAAACATTGAAAAGATGAGAGGATAACTTACTCGGATCGCCGGGCCTCCAAGATGGGTCACTGGGGCCAGCACCCACCGCGGATGCCGCTGCCGACTGAGGGGCTACTCCTATAGTAGGAGAAACATGACACCCCCCAACGGACTCATCCTCTCCACCATGGCCCTAGGAGAGTGGCTCCTCTGAAGCTAGAGTCTCTCTCTCGCACTCTCTGCTCGGCCCTCTCTGCTGCAAAATATCACAGTGTCATGCCACTCAGGATCGCTATCATCCGTCTTCTCCTCTCGACCCTCCCTCTGTAAACTCCTCGGAATCGAGTCAATATCTATGGGGTCATCGCCTGCTTGTGTGAGCGGGACTCGCAGCAATCTGAAGCAAAGGTGCCCGGGCGCACCGGCTCTCCCTCTAGCCCGAACGCCCTCCCCACAGCTCAATGGGAGTGCCAGGGGTGATCACTTGTCCAACCACAGCCTCTGGCCCCCTCTAGCCTTGTGGACTGATCTCAAATGGCGGTGCCACTGGGGAAGCATGCCCACATATGGAAGGCCGAACTACGAGGAACTCGCCAAAAGGGTGTACCTCCACCCATCCCATGTGGTCGATAAGCTGCCTTGTGGTGGAGTAGGAGATCAATGTAAGGGTCTCCTCTCCTCATATGCCGGCCATAAGCCAAGACGCGGCGTCGCCCCATATCTTCTTTGGTAAGGAGGCAATCGGCTTTGGTGGTGAGGTGCTCTAAGCACCGACATATCTGACCATCTAGCTGCCCTCACAGCCCCTGGGTCTGCCACCTCTACCCCTCTGCCATAAGGAATAAAATGCTCGTACACCCAACTCATGACTAGAGTCGGGTGGCTCAATGACTGTCCCTGCAAACGGACCACCCTGTATAAGTCATGGTAGGTGGTCCCCAGAATATCTGCACCCCAGGCATATATCCGGCCATGCCCCTCTATCTGTGCAATGATGGGGGCCCAACAGTATAATAAAGTATCTCCTCCCTTGTCCCCGATCAGCCTCGAGGCAAGGATCCCCATGATAGCCTGTCGAAATACGGGGATGGGAAAAGAAGGAATGGATCGAACTCTCACTCCCTTCTTCGACCCCGTGGAGATGGCTACATCCCCTATGTAGCTTTTGCCTTGTGTGCAATCTGTGCTCGGGACCCTACCGTCTCCAGTGTGAGTCTCCTCCCGATAATCGGGACCCCCAGGATACGGTAGACATCCTCCAAAGTGATGGTCCACTCACCGCGGACCCCTGGTAGTCGGAAAGTGTTCCGATCTGCATCCCAATATGAAAACAAGTCACAAAGTATGTGACTGGATGGTGTGACATGGGGCACGCGTGATATACGCAATATGCCGGCCCTCTGTAATGTATCCTCCTCATCCTGAGAAAGGGCATCCAATACCCCCGAAAGCCAATCACACTCTCTCTCTCAGCTCCATCTGATATACTCCTCCCTCACCTGCATGCACCCAAAAACACACAAAACAGGGCAAGTTAGTATCTAATCAATATCGAGAGAGTCATAAAAGCATATAGAAATGATAAAAATACAAGTGCAATCTCAAAAATTAAGTTCTTTTACATTCTGTGCAAAACCGCCACCCTGAGCAGGGGGCGGTTTTGTAACCACCGCCTTAAGGGCGGCGGTCGTGTAACCACCACCCTGAACAGGGCGGCGGTCATGTAACCGCCGCCCTGGATAGGGCGGCGGTCGCAGTCTGAAAACCCGTGCGGGTTGTTAACCCCAAAAAGCCCAAAATGAGCAAAAATAGACCATTTAAACTAAAAATGAAGCCTACCCAGTAGGCGCCCCCCCTAGGTGGACCTTTTGAACCTAACATATTAAAAAAACACCCCATCATGATGAATTTAACATTTCAAATTTAAAGGGGAAAAAACACAAAATGGAAGAAAACCAACCTGTGATCGCTGAGGTCAGTGTTCCGCTCGTGGAGGCATGATCACGATCTCGCTGCGAACGTTTAGACTCTACTCATGTGAGAAACCGTCACCGTGGGTCCCAGAGCTCAAAACCAATCAAATCAACTTGTGTAAATGAATAGGAAAATGGGCCCACTTTCATATATATATCATTCTATTTCCTTTTAAAATGACTTTTTCACACGTTTGGAGTGCTGATGGAGGTAAGTTTCTATCCCCACATGAATGGTACGTTCTCCTTCCCTATTATTTTAGCGTTTATCTTCCAAGTTATTGTATCTATCTGCACTTGAGCTCTCTTTTTTCATTTTGCAGGTAGCGGGAATTTCAATGGCATCATTTCAACACACGGACGAGTAAGGTATAGCTTCTAACTCCCCATTTCGGGACTGCCATACTCGGACCCAACATTTTATGCCTCTTCATGGCTAAAATGCTTCTCCGAGGGGGCAATATGTACGTACCCAAAATTGTAAGGTACTGTACTGCCAGAACAGTGTAACAAGTGCCCCGATGATGATACAGGTCTCCTCGCAAGGTGTTCGGGATCCGGAAAAGCCCTCGGAGTATGTGTTAACATCCCGCATGCCCCGCTTAGCCCCCGCACCCTTTGTTTTCCCCTTTTTCCCTCTTTCCTTGGCCTCTTGACCTTCAGTGATGAAACCACCGCCTGCCCAGGCGGCGGTCTCGTGACCGCCGCCCTGAACAGGGCGGCGGTCCTGTAACCGCCACCCTGCTCAGAGCGGCGGTCCTATGTGCGTTTTCCAGAACGCTCTTTTGATGCGAATCACATGAAATATCATGATTCACTAGCTTTTCTTTGCCGACTTGAGCATGCATTTATGTTTTTGGTCCCTTGGAATAGTGTTTTTCCTTTGTTTATTGTTTAGGAGTTCAATTTGGTTTTGGTTCTTGGGTGTTTGAATTCCTATAAATGCATGGTTTGTGCACATGCAAATGGTCTGAAATTTTTGGTCTGAAGCTTGGCTAGATTTTGAAGTTTGATATTTACTCTCATTCCCTCATTTTAGTGTTTTAGTTAGTTAGCTTGTTTAGAAGCCATAGCTTGAATTCACTTGCATCTTTTGTTAAATTGCTCAGCTGTTGGTAAGCCACAGACCCATCTTGTGTAGGCGGTCTTGTTACATTACGATCCTAATCTAGTTAGAAGCTTGCCTTTGAATTTCTCTTTCTTTGTAGATTTGTTTTATTGTGTCTTGGAGTTCTTTGTTCAATCCATTATATGCCCGGTTAGCTTTATTCAAATTGTCGGTAAGTCACATATGCAACTTGTGCAAGTAGTGTCTTCATTACTGCAATGTGAATAGCTTATGAAAGCCATTAAAGTTGCAGGTTTTTCTCTTTGTATAGGATAATTCTGAGGTTCTAGTCGCTTCATGTTGCATGACTCGCAGTAAAATCCCGCTAGGAATCGCATAAGCCAAGCTCTGTACTCTTGCGCTATCCCTCTCCTACTCGCATTCTCGGTCTGCATTCTGAGCTGTCCTTGTCCCAAAATCTACTCTTATCGGTGCTAGCATTACACGCTTTTCTGGATCCACGTGAACACAAAAGAACGAGGAGATCATACTGAGGGGATGAGATCACATACACCATCGGATTCGCCACTGTTCTGCGGAGTCCAGGTTTTAAATTTCAAAGTTCTAGTCAGATTCATATCAAATAGAGTAGTTAATCACTTTATTTCATTTCATTCTATTCTCGACATTGCTTTGCTAGGAAGGCGTGGGGATTGATAGTTTTGAGAAACTATGATTCACTCCTCACTTTTGAGGTAGGACCGAGAATCTTGCAGTAGATTATACGGGATATTTTATTTATTTAGAGTAATTCTACAAAATCGCACGAAAAATAACTACACTCGGTTATCTTGTCTTTCAAATTATTGTTTAGTTATTATTTCTAGATACGCTTAAAATAGTTTGCTTTCCTTAAAATTGTTAGAATATTTCTTAGAAGAATAAAATTTACATGCGATTAGATTCATTTCACGTAGTTAGAATTTGTTTCATTACGCTTAGATTTGCATTTTGTTTCGTATGACAATCACGGGACCTCAACACCAGGGAATATATATTTGAGCGAATCATGCCTCAACCAAACCTAGTCACAACAATAGTTGGCATAGACCAAAATCTTAGGATACAAGTATTTTGAACAACCACGCATTTACAAGGCGATCGGTTCTCGGTTAAGAGGATTGAACATAGAAGACGACCAAGCACATGCGTTTTGGTCAAGTCACCAAATTACAGATTACCCTAGAAAACATCCACATGACAGAGAAGGGCTCGAAGAGAAACAAACATTCGGGTGCGATCCTCTAGTTCCACAGCCAGACGTTAGAGACACCCTCGTAGATATAGATACCAGCTTAAGAATCTAGGTTGCGAGAACACCTGTAAGGTATTCTGAGAAGATTGCACAACTATTGGTTCTAAACATAGAAGCTGAGAAAGCATACGATTATTGGATACTAGGGATTAGAAATTGATCCCGCGTATGACCATAACAGGACCGCAACAACCAAGAGTCTATGGTTGTGATCCACGAGATCCCACACCCAACGAATCCACAAGTCGGGTTAGACATAGACACCGCCTACGCATCTTGGTATTCAGGTCCACTCCACTTCCACCTATCATCATCGAACAACTGTCCTTACTAGATATAGTGGCTAACGAAGCTAGGGAATTCTGGACTAGGCCAGAAAATCATCCATAGAGTCAATTATATTCATCATCCACTATATGACCTTATCGGGAGATATACACGAAACAATCCCGTGTCATTGTCCACGTATTCCAACCCATAGATTGAATCACGCCTGAGCTCGATATTGATTAGAGCCTTCAAGTAGTCATCCTTGTTGATCGATCTATCACACCGGGCCAAGTTAGAAGGCCCTTCTTTGCCTTAGATTCATATATTCCACTAGTGCATGTCGAAGACATTAGATTGCCTAACTAGTTTGTCTACATATTCTACCCCCACCGCTTTGTCTCGGCACGACGTCGGGAGGTCGGGTGCGTCGGAAGCGAAGAGTTACTTGTTGATTCTCATGCTCACCGTCACTTTTCCGACGTACGGGAACTAAAGACAAACCAAGGAAGATCTGGTTGGGAAGTCATCTCAACAAAGAAGAAAACAGTCCTATGCCCAACTTTTAAAGAAATATCAAGACTACCTTGCTTGGTCTTATTCAGAGTTAAAGGCATATAGAGAAGATTTATTTCAGCATGAGATCCCTCTTGAGGCTAAAACCAGACCATTTAGACAAAATCAAAGGCCTATTAACCCATTGCTTTCCATGAAAATTCAAGAAGAATTGAATAAATTGAGAGATGGTGGCATCATTCAACCTACTAGATACTCTTCTTGGGTTGCCAACCTTGTGCCAGTTAGAAAGAAGAATGGAGATATCAGACTTTGTGTGGATTTTAGGAATCTAAACAAAGCATATATGAAGGACAACTATCCTTTGCCAAACATGGAGAATATGTTGCAGCTTGTAATAGGGTCAGAAATGCTTTCTACTTTGGATGGTTTCTCTAGATACAATCAAGTAGTTATCAAAAAATCAGAAATATTTAAGACAGGCTTCACTACTCCTTGGGGGACTTATGTTTTTGTAAGGATTAATTTTGGATTGATGAATTCCGGTGCTACTTTTTAGAGGGAAAAATGTTGCCTTTTTTGTTTATATCAATGAGTTTATTGCGGTTTACCAAGATGATGTGACTATTTTTTCAAGATAGTTATCATAACATCTACCGCAACACCTAGAGAAGATGCTTTGATCGGATGTAGGGAGTATGGAATTTCACTTAATCCAAAGAAGTGTCATTTTTTGCGTGCAAAAGGCCAAGTTTCTGGGACATATTGTATCTAAATAAGGTGTTATGATAGACCCCGAGAGAGTGGAAGCAATTAGTAAGGTGCCTATTCCAAGAACCAAGAAAGGTATCCAATCTTTCTTTGGCCAAATAAATTTCATTAGAAGGTTTGTTTCTAATTTTGTTGAGCTAACTCTCCCAATCACAAGCATGCTAAGAAAGGATCAAGTTATTAAGTGGGAAAAGGCTGCCATCCAAGCTTTTGAAGGAATAAAGGATGCACTCAAGCATGCACCCGTTTTGGCAGCTCCAAACTATAAGATGCCTTTCCAAATCTTCTCTTTTGCATCTGAATTTACTATTGCTTCAGTTTTGCTACAAAAGGATGAAAATGGATCTGAGAGGCCTATTGCTTTCTTTAGCAAGGATTTACAAGCAGCTGAATTGAGGTACACAATTATGGAGAAACAAGCATTTGCATTAGTAAAAGCAACAAAGATTTTCAGGCCCTACATTTTGAGTTCAAAGGTTGTTGCTTATGTTCCCCACACCATGGTTAAAGACATCTTATCTGACATGGAGATATCAAGCAAGAGATGTAGATGGGTTAACAAATTACAAGAGTATGACATGGATATTCAAACAACAAATCTGGTAAGAGGTTTGGGTCTTGCCAAGCTCATGGCTGAGAGTAATTTGCAAAATGTAGAAGTGAATCAACTAGGGGAAGAAAGGGCAGATCTCCTTGACAAATTGATGAATTCTAAGTGGTACAAGGATGTGGTCTATTACCTCAAGCACTTATGTTGTCCCAGTCACTTAAATAAAAATTAGAAAAGAGCCCTCAAGCTGGCTTCTCAGAAATATGTCATAACAGACCTTGGGCTGGCTTGGAAGAACCCTGAAGGTGTCCTCTTGAAATGCATAACTGAAGATGAAGCTCCCAAGTTGATTGCTGATTTCCATGGGGGAGTTTGTGGAGGACATTTTTCTGGGAGAGTGACAACACATAAGATTTTAAGAGCTGGTTATTGGTGGCCAACTCTTTTTAAAGACACAAACCGGTTAGTTAGAAGGTGTGATAGTTGCCAACATTTTTCAGGAAGATTGAAAGCTTCAGTTCCCTTCCTTTGTAGCTCAGTGATCGAGTTGATGATCCTTTCAAACAATGGGGAATGGATTTTATTGGTAAGATTTCAGATCCTTCTAGTGCTGGTTACAAGTGGATCCTTGTAGCGGTGATTATTTTACAAAATGGGTTGAGGCAATTCCATTTATAACGGTAACACACCAAGTGATAATGGATTTCTTGTTGAATCATATCATATGCAGATTTGGGGTTCCAATTAAGATTGTGTCTGATAATGCTATGTGTTTTAGAGCTAAGCCTTTGATGGCAATGTGCAATGAATATGGGATAAATATGACCTATTCTTCAAACTATAACCCACAAGGGAATGGGCAAGTTGAATCAAGTAACAAAAACTTGCTCAAGATCATTAGAAGAACCTTGGAAATCAACAAGAAGAAGTGGGGAGAACAGTTGAAATTTACAGTTTGGGCTGATAGGATAACTCCAAAAAGAGAAACTGGTAAAAGTCCATTTGAACTGGTGTATGGAACTCAAGATTTGCTGCCATTACACCTACAATTATCCACTTTTCAGTTTTCCCAGCAGTTGGAAGATCAAGAGCATGGCCCATATGAATCAAGAATCAATTAGATCATTGAGTTGGATGAAGAAAGGAGAGCTTCTCATCAAAGGCATGTCAGGTTTAGGGAGAAATTGAAGAAGTTGTTTGATAAGAAGGTCACCCCTAGAGCTTTCAGTGTTGGAGATCTAGTTTTGTTATGGGATAGTAGGCATGAAGACAAGGGAAAGCATGGAAAGTTTGATGCTCTATGGATGGGCCCTTATGCCATTGATATCAGGATTGGATAAAATACATTTTTTCTTAAGGATTTGGATGGGGATTTGCTGGAGTTTCGTGTTAATGGTAGACATTTAAAACATTTCTTGGATTAAATCCCCATGTGAGGTATGCACAAGTTGTACATTTTGTATAGCCCTTGTTTTTGTTTTGTCTTTTCCTTGTTCTTGCTGTTGTTGGCTTGTGGTTTTCCCTTTTGTCCTTGGCAACCATTGTTGGTGTGGTTTTCTTGGTCTATTTTTGGTGGAAATTCTAGTTTTTAGGGCTTCTCTGCATGTTTTGACTCCTTTCCCAATGGATTTTTGGCACTTGGTCTACGTCTTGTTCTTGTGGCACTCACTGGGAGTGCCCATCCCGACAAGAGCCAATGTTGGTCCCATTATTGAGTTTGCATAATGTGCCTTGTTTTTCCATGACCAAATATGCTCACAAATGTTTCATTTTTTGATTTCATGGTCTGCAGTTCACATTTTCCAACTGAATACCTTCGTAACTACCCTTAATGTTGTTATTCTTCCCTAAATTGAAGTAAAATCCAAGTTCCCCCATTTGTGCCCTGATTTATTCATTTTCATGGGTTGTACCATTTTCTCCTTTGCCAAATAATGAAAGAGCTTGAAATTGATCAAATCCTGAATTTGTGCAAGTGTTTCCCTAATCCCAAGGTCGCAAATGATGTCAAGAGATGATTCAGTTGGTTTAAAATGAAGAATTCTGCCTTCCCTGTCAAAAAATTTAGTTTCAAGGGCATTCCCTGAATTTTTCATGTTTTGACGTGCTCTCGAGCCATCAAATTTATCATTATAACCTTTACGCTAACGTGGTAGGATACTATTGGTCGGGATGTGTGGGAAAACATTGTTAACTTGTCATTTTTGAAAATTTAGCAAAGGGATTTTTTTTCCCACGGCCCCACAGTGCTACAAGTATTTGCTCACGTGGCACGATGTGATTGGTCAAGGAATGGTAGGTGGTGGGGGTCACTTAAACTTTTTCTTCATTTTTGAAAAAGTTCTCAATGTTAAAGTTTGTTCGAAGGCTGCGGTGAATGGCATGATGACACATGTCCAGAGAACCAAGTGGATGGTCAAGGACTTGGAAATTTTTGATGACTTTTGGCTCAGGGTGTCGGGGAAAATTTGGCCCACGTGCCCATGCCCAATGGGAAGGTGACACGTGGCATGGGAGGATCAAGTGGGCGGCGGTGGAGTTGAAATTTTTTCAAATTTTTGCTCAAAACGTCATGGAAAATTTGGACCCAAGGGCCGCGCCCAATGGAAGGGTGACACGTGTCCATGGAGGTCAACCGGAAAGGTGGGGACTTGGAAGAGTTTGAAAATTTTTGGCTTCAGAATGTTAGAGAAACAATTTGGCCCGAAAGCCCGTGCCCAATGGGATGGTGACACGCATCCACGAGAGTCAGTATGGAGAGGTGGATAGTTGGAAATTTTTTGAAGTTTTTGGCTTCAAAATGAAAAAATTAAATGTTCTGCCTAAAGGCCCATGACTAGTAGGAAGGCGACACGTGTCCGGGAGGATAAATGGGAATGGGGGTCAAAGAAAACTTTTGGTACTTTTTACCTTTGGTGTAATAGGTAAAAAATGAAGAATAAGCCCGCGTCCAATGAAAATAGGAGACGTGTCCTAAATGAGGTGAAGGTTTGGAGAAATTTGAAGTTTTTAAACTTCACTTCACAAGGTAAAAATAATATTTTGGGGCCAATCTCCCGTCACTAATAAATGGGGACACATGTCCGGGAGATGGCAGGAGATGTGGAGCACGTGGAGAGAAAGCAAATTTTTTTCCAAATTTTAGTAAAAATCTCAAAGTGAAAAATAAACCCACGAAAAAAATTGATGTTTCAGCTCCGCATCCAATATGACAGAGACACGTGGCATGTTTCAAAGGGAAAAGGAAGAAGCATGGGCCCATAAGGGATTTTGTGTTCGTGAAGGAATGAAGGCAAAATTGATGATTCAGCTCCGCATCTAATGGGAGAGCGACACGTGGCGAGAACAACAGCTTTCGGGCGTGGAGCAGGCTTGAGAAAATTTTCCTTTTCTCACAAAAGTGGTAAAATGCATCAAATTGGCTCGGTTTTTAGTGAAGGCCCACGAAGGACACGTGGCACATCCAGGGGCTCATGGGGAAAATTTTCAAAAATTTCCCAAGGGCAAAAAGGTTCAAAACACATTTTTTAAAGTTGGAGGCTCGGTCCAATGGTATTTGGACACATGTCCACTTTATCTAGAAGTCAAAGAAGATATTTCTGGTCTCGCATGATGAATCTCATCAAGACACATGGAGGGCGGAATTTTAAAGTTGATTTTAATCAACGGTAGCTATGCATTTTCATTTTTTGGGTGCCATTAGAGCTCCAAGAAGTGTGGAATCATCATTTTTGCACCAAAACACATGAAATTTTATATGAATTTGCATCCCTTCAGCCTTTTGAACACAATGGAATCATTTATTTGAGCTGATTCGGTGCCCTATAGTGTTTTTCATGAGATATTTTTCTCATCCCGTGAAAAACACGTGAAAGGTAAAAAATGAAAAGTTGCAGAGTTAAAAATGATGAGAGAAAAGGGTGAAAAATGATTGCAAATGCATGTTGGCATGGTGGAATGCCAAAAATGTGACCCTGGGATGGATAAGGATCTGATTTCATGTAATATTTTAAAATATTTGTGCATCTCTGGCATTTGGCAAGTTGTTTCATAGTTTTATATCATTTTTCATCAAATGGATAGGGTTTTGTAACAAATTTGATCCCTTTGGCATATTCTTTGCTTGGGATGCAAGGATCCAAGCTGGCAGAGGGTATATGATGTAGTTTGGAAGCATTTTTAGGATCTGTTGAGAATTTTGGAGAAGGAGAGAAGAATTTTCACAGAAAAAACTGGAAGAAGTCCATTTCCTTTTTGAGAAACTACCTGAGAGCCATTTTGATTCCAGTTTGCATCAAATGTTCATCATGTTGAGTTGGTTTTAGCTATAAATCCATCAAAAATATTTGAGATTGTCTAAATAACATTCCCTTGCTGATATATTTGATCAAATTCTTGGATTAACTGGTTTTATCTCTTGGCAAAGCTTGCATGCACTTGTATTTTAGTATGTTTTCAATTTGTGTTTCATGCTCATGTTGCAATCTTGTGTTTGGGATATTTATTGGTCATACATGGTCTCATTTCTTGTAGAGGGTTTGAAGGCATCTGCAATATTCCATTTAGAAGAGCATTCATTTGAGTGGAGATAAACAGATTTAAATTCATCTTACCTTCCTTGTAAATTGAGGGTGTTTGTAAACCTTTGGGTGTACCTTAGGACATGATCTAACAAGGGATTCTAAATGCTTTATTGATATTTTTCTTTAAGACTTTTTGGTAGGCTATCAAAGTTTGTATGGGATAGTGGAGATTTTGGCATCCATATGTGCACACATCCTGGTTGAAAGAGCACTTCAAATTCATTGAAATATCTCTACTGTTTAGGTGTTGTAATTCTTTTGCAAGGTTTCCCAAAGAAGGTGATGACTCCTAACTACTCTTGTCCCAATATCTCTCATCAGAATTTCACTTTAAACTAACTCATCCTACCTACAATACCCCTACATCTACATTGTGTGTCCACAAAAGAATTCAATCCTTTCACAAAAATGCACAAAGTTGATCAGGGTTTTATCATGTCTTTAGCAGCTCTAGCTTTGTTTTGAGAACATTTCCATCATTTAGTAGTGACAACTCCTTTGAGTTTGGATAATGGATATTTGATCATGTTTTCACAAAGCCTCCTCCACATCATATGCAAAACACAAGGATATCTTCATCTCCTTACCATATAGGGGCTGCAATATAGGTTCTCTTACCTTGGTTGATAGGCACAACCTAAAATAGTGAGGGTTAGATCAAAACCCTTATGAAGGTGCTATCCACTCCCTCAAATATTGAATGCAAACAAGCAGATAGGTGTTCTCCCCGGCTACAAATGACATACAAAACATCTATCTATCCTTGAGTGTCTTGTGCAGATTCATGATGTTGTTCAAGTTGTGAAGGAGATTAAATCTAGATACCAACACCTTCCACGATACTCAAGTTAGCACTCAAACCACACCCTTACCCATAATCTAACCTACATATAAACTTAAACCCACACCCACAACATTTGCCTCAACTAAACCTATTACCACTTTAGGGGTCACCTGACAATGACCTTACTCACCCAACAATTAAACTAGATTTAGCTACATCCTCCAACGTCAAAAACACACCTACTCCGACACCCAAACCAAAGAAACAAACTCCTTGACCTCATACCCCTCTTTGCACCAATCATGCCCGCACTTGTCTTGTCTTCCTTACAAACTTAGGCTGTCCAACATGGCCAAGCACCCTTCACTTATCCATAAACCAATAATAGAACAACCCGTTCCTTCCTCACATACCTCTAACCTACCTAGGCACACAACATGACTTATACCTACACCTGTAGTATCTTTACCACCAATACCTCCAATACCTTCAGCTATTGCTTTCTACCCCCTACACTTCGGTCATTGTCCCTCACACCCCTAGTATAACCCACTTCATCTACTTTCACAACACCCCCATTATCCCTATGGGTAACTTGCCCTCTCCCTCCATCTACTTTTCCTTTTAGACCTAGTACACCCACATCACCTTTACCCAAGAAGGTGCAACCCAAAACCAAGACCTAACTACCCTACAATAAGGTAGTCAAAACAACCACACACCCTCCTACCCATCCATCTATTATACCCCTACCCAAATAAACATGACCGATATCTAAAACCACATCGGCACCTAAAACCGTAGCTCGACCCATTCCTACTCTTTCAAAAATAGTTCCTCAACAATCAACCACACCCACACCCAAACCCACTTTTACTTCCCATTGTGATCCACTAGTAGGGTTCTATGGAAAAATTTAAACCAACCTCCTTGAGACTTCTGTTATCACATTACCACCACTCCGACCTTATGACCCCCTCAAACCCAAGCCAAAAGGGTTTGATGATACTAAAATTTACGCATACCATCATGTGCCAGGGCATGATGTAGAGAACTGAAAGGCCTTGAAAATTGTCCTTATCCAATTATGTCCACTAGAAACCAACTTTGACGATGAATACCTTATCGATGAGGATCCTACTTCACCAACACACTTTCCCACACCACCCACTCAACAACCACAACCTCCACCCTTACTCTTAGAGCAACCCTCAAGATTTGAAATTAACATGGTTCACATTAGATAACTAGCCATGCCACCACCCAAATGTCATTGTGCCCACTAACCTCACAGGTTTTCTCCTCCTCTCGTAGGTTTTTTCCCTTCATGTTGTTATACCACTCACCCTACACCTTCTCCATTTGCCAACTTCCTCAAATCAACATGATACATGTCACTTCATGTGCACAAAAGGGTAAAGACAAAGCAATCGAACCACCAACCAATCCTATACCCAACATACCATCTCGCACCCATACCTAAATTAGCTATCTCGCAGCCCCACATACCCTATTTCTAATGGTGTCACACACCACACCATGCTCAAATAACTACACCAATCTCCCCAAAATTTCCTTTTACAACCTCATCCAAACCTCGAATCCCATCGTCAAGCCCTCACGGAGGTTTTGTAATCTTTTGAGGTTTTACCCAATGACCATACACCCGTAGCCTCCATTATCACACCTAATCATGTAGCCTCTCTCACCAAATTACCACCTTCATCTTCACCTCACCTTGTTCACCAAGTGGCCTCCTTAGCTTCTCAAAGGAGGAGATCGTACCACACCAAAATAATGACTGGACCCAACCCTCTTCATCTTTGTCCACATTGATGACATACAAGTATGCCATGTGATGGTTGATAGAGGTGCTAGCATTAACATCATTTCATCCCATGCATTTTCTCAAATGCACATACCTGACAATTACATGCATAAACATCCAAATCAAGTTGCATTTATTCAACAACCTTATCACTTCCATGCTAGGCACTATCATCCTTCACATTCATTTGGGCCTTCGCACTATTCTAGAATTGTTTTATGTTTTGGAGGGGGAATTCAAATATAACTTGTTGCTTGGTAGACCTTGGATTAGTGTCATGGGTTACGTTCCTTCCACTTTGCATCATTGTGTAAATTTTGAACACGAAGGACACACTTATACCAATCCAACTGACCCATCACCTTTCAAAACATGCAACATGCTTTACTGACCCAATGATGTGCTCATACCTATCAAGCCGTCTACCTCCGCAACCAATACTGCTTCACCTACACCTCCACCTACCAGTACCACCACTTTGCTTTCACCGCACATACCTCCTCTATTCCTACCACTACTATAACCTCCATAGCTGACCCATTAGCTTCCCAATCCATTAACTCCACCTTCGCATCAACCTCGACACATAACCCATACCGTATCTACATACCAACCACTGATCCCTTGGAAGGTGTTTTTCAACATCTCACTCTAGGGGAGTACCACCTATATAGTGTCAACACATTCCTTACTCCACACGAGTATGGAAGCCTTCACCAACACCCTCGCTATGATCACTGTATAGGAGAATGCCTCCTTTATGGTCCTCCTCATCTTCATACTAGTCTCACCTATGGGGGACTTGATACTACCACTTACACACCTAAACCACCATCACAACCCCACCCATTTTCCATTGACTTCTAATCACTTACCAATTGCCATTTTTCCCACACCTTCCTGTACCACTATGCGTGGAAGGGTTTTGGTTTTGGATTTTATGAGCAAGGCCGCCATACTATTATTCCATGTACCACCCACAAACATAATGACCATAGTGGTATCGCTTCTCCGAACCTCCTACCAAACAGCCCGCATTGAGCTCATTAAAGACCCTAGCCCTCCTCCACCTTCATCTTCATTAGTACCTTCACCTACTCCACCTTCATCACCACCCTCACCAATAGAGTCAATGGATCTTGAATCTATCCCCCTAACTTTTTTTTTTTTTTTTTTTCATAAACACCATTTCCTTGGGGCCTTTGACTTATCAATGCAAAGGTGAGGTCCCTTCCACTCTCCCATTCCTCTATCCCGAAATGATCAATGACGACACACCTATAATTAACATCGTTCAATTTCGGGATGATGAATCCATCCTCACCTACCTTGGTGCTAAAGAATCATATATTCATCGGTCGTTACTACCATCCGAGACATAAATCATGTTGAATGAATCAACCATCGAGATCAACATTCATACTCAAGATGACCCGCACATCCTAAAGATCGAACATCTTTAAATGCGATCAACTAAAAGCCATCACTTCTTTTCTCGAGATCATAACCACGCTTTGTCTTGGTCTTATGTAGACATGCCTGATATTGACCTCACTATAGTGGTCCACAATATCATAACTATTCCCAATGCCAAACCTATCAAGCAAAAAGCCGAGGAAAATGCACCCTCGTATTGCTCTTCTCATCAAAGAAGAACTTCAACACCTTATTTCCATTTCTTTCATCTTACCCATTAATTATCCTCGTTGGATATCTAACATTGTCCCATTACTAAAGTAATAGGGGGATTCTATATTTTTATGGACTTCCGTGACCTCAACCTCACTTTCCCAAAATATGATTTCCCTGCTCGGTATTGATCAACTAGTTGACCTTTCCACTAGTCATGAGATGCTCTCACTCATGGATGGCTTCTCAAGTTATAACCAAATTTTTCTTACCCTAGAAGATTATCAAAATACCACATTCATTACTCCTTTGGGAACCTTTTGCTATCGAGTCATGTCTTTTGGCCTTAAAAATTCTAGTGCTACATATCGCATGATATGACTTACATCTTCCATGATATCATGCATCACATATTGCAATATTACGTGGATGATCTCTTGGATAAATCTAAATGTCATGCCAATACCTCACCATCCTTGAAACCATCTTTGACCACCTCATTAAATATTGTGTCCACCTTCATCATACAAACTACGTCTTCACAGTTCTCTCTGGAAAGTTCTTGGGATTTATTATTTCCCTCCGTGGTATAGAATTTGACCTTGCTAAAATCAAGGCCATTCTGGAAATGCCTCCACCTACTAACCTTACACAACTCTGTATCCTGCAAGGTAAATTACAGTCCATTCATTGTTTAATTTCACAATTATTTGATCAGTGTCAACCATTTCATCATATGCTTCGGAAGGATGTCTCCTTTAAATGGGATGATGACTGTCACAAAGCTTTTGAGGCCCTAAAACAATACCTTCTCTAACCACCCAAACTCATTCCACCTAAAGACGATCAACCTTTCTACCTATACATATCCGCTACCGATCATTCCTTAGGATCCATGCTCACTCATCACGATGAACAACACAGGGAGAAGGTAGTTTATTACATAAGTCATACTATTTTGGACTATAAAACCCAATACAACCATCCGTAAAAGATTTTCTTAGCCTTATTTTTTGTTGCCACAAAAATCTTTCATTACCTACTCAACCACAAAACTTATGTCATGACTAACACCAATCCCTTACACACTTCATGTACGCCAAACCTTATCAAAATCAGCACACCGCACGATGGCTTATGATTTTAGCAAACCTTGACCTTGAATTAAGTCACCAAAATTCCATCAAGGGCCAAGCTATAGCCGACCAACCGGTGATGCACCTATTACTGGGACCAACCCTTAAATTTTGTCTTTCCCGATGAGTCAATTACTACTCTTTCCACTGGATGAACCCCTTACCAAATGACATTGTTCTTCAAAATTTCTAAGTGTTAGCGTGGGGGTGTGATCGGGTGTTATCCTCATTCCTCTGATGAAGAACCCATGCCTTTGTATTTGAAACTAGACTTTGAATGCACCAACAATATTACAAGTACGAAGCACTCGTATTTCAGGTCTCCAGTGCCTATGTCGTAGATGTCAAATCATTCCACATCTTTGTGATTCACAATTGGTCATAAACCAAGTTAATGGTATGTACCAATGTCATAATGAGATACTTCAAAATTATAAACATCATGTAGACATGATTTTGACCACCTTTGATTGTTACACCCTTCAAACCATCCCACATTCAACCAACAAATTTGCGATACCATGGCCTCGCTTAGCTTCCCAAATACCTGATTCCAAAATATGTGTCACCGTACAACACCTTGATTCACCTTCTTATTTACCTCATGATGTTTACTCAATCAAAAACAACACCCCGACCCGAGTGACCTTTGGTATAAACAATACTCGACTCCCTTTCCTCTCCATTTTACCACTTGCTCTCACCCGTAATGGACAACATGCCCTCCTTAAAAGGTCTCTCATTTCATCATTCTAGGGGGAATCCTCTATAAGCATGGCTTTGATGGTATTCTCTTACGAATCCTCACAATTTTGAAATTCCTTATACCATTAAGTAGGTTCATGATGGCATATGTGGAGGTCACTTTAGTGGTATTGCTATTGCTAAGCGTATTCTCCACCTAGGGTATTACTTGGCTGACCCTTAACCACAATTGTTATGACTATGTCAATCATTGTATGTAATACCAATAACATTCCAACCTACATCATACACCCAATCATGCCTTAAAGGTCACTCGTGACCTTTGGCCCTTCTCTTAATGGGGTTTGCATCTTGTCGAAGAAATCAATCCTCATTCTTTCCAATGCCATCAATGGATCATAACTACTACCAAATACTACACAAAATGGTTGGAAGCCATACCACTCATCTCCATGAAAACCAAGAAAATATGTAAGTTCATTAACCATCACATCATTTGTCTCTTTAGTGTTCCTCATCACCTCATCAATGACAATGGAAAACAATTCAAAAAAACATTGCAAAAACTTTGTGACGCCTTCTAATTCAACATAGTTTCTCATCACCTTATTACCCACAAACCAATGGCCAATTTGAATCCAATAACAAAACCCTCAACAAAATCCTCATGAAATTGGTTGACGATTCTGGGAAGGATTGGCATACGCACATTCCTTTTGCCCTATGGACATACCACACTAGTATTTGCACTTCCACTATGGCCACACCCTTTTTCGGTCTACGGTATAGAGGTTGTTCTACCTCTCAAAGTATAGATCCCCTCGCTCCATATTTATCTCCATAACATGCTTACCGATGATGAATTTCATCAAGACCATTTAGCACAAGGGTAAGTGCACCAAGTTGGGGGACAATTCAAAGGACATCAAATCCTGAATTTTACATTAAAAACAACAAAACATCAAATTTAGTCTTCCCAGGACTTGAACCATGCCAAAAAGTAAAAATATGTCATAAAAATAGTACCATTGCGAAGGGGAGATCATTACCTTTGTAGAAATACTGATTTTAAAGTGAATAGAATAGGATAAATATGATTTTATAATTTTTTACTAATAGTAGGTCTTTAAGACACTTTTTCCGTGAATGTTTATGTCTACGTTTAAGACTACAAATTTTGTTTCACTTATCAGAATGTGATAAAAATTATACCATCCCAACTGTGGAAAAATTATATACATGTTCAAAAAAATTATTTGATTTCAATATTTTTGATGAAGTTATGGCGGGAAAATGGAAAGTTCTCTGTTTTCTTTATGTTTTCATACCACTTTCATGGAAAAAATCATAAAAATAAAATATTGCTCAAAAAATACAAAATAAAATCCATCCCAAGATAGATAGTGGCATCTAACTTCTCACCAAAGGAGAAAAATATATATCAATTTTTGGTCATCCAAATCGTGGGCAAACGGACTATAATCTTATAGGCATTTAAAAAAAAATACCAAGTCATTGAATTTTGAGTATTTAATATAGCTAATCTTGTCCATTTTTAAAAAAATTAGTATTTTAGAAACTAGATTCTAGATGCTACATTCATATTAATATAAGTTATTCTAATTTTTAGTGTATGTATTGCTAATAATCCCTACAAGTTGATATTATGTTGTTATTTGCAATATGACGTCCACTTATGACCCCTTTTTTCCCCCCAACTTGCTGCACTTACCCACAACTAGAGTTATTAGACGAACCTTGTCTTAACGCTCGGATCACCTTCAAGTTTACCAACAACATATCAAACGTGCTTATGACAAACATGTTCATGAACGAACCTTCTAATTAGGTGACCTTGTCTTGAAAGAAAATCAACATGTAACCAAGGCAAAGAAAAGTAAACGGGGAAAATTCACTCCTAATTGGCTTGGACCATACATTGTAACTCATACCTATGGATTGGGTGCCTATCATTTATCCTCACTTGAGGGTAAACCCAAACCTAAGCCCCTTAACGCATTACATCTTTGACCATTCTATTGTTGACTTGTTGTCATACCTCACCTTTTGTCTCTCTCCACGCTCATCCCTTGAGTGATATTTCACTCCATACACCTCCCTAATGATTAAACAAGAATCATGTGAGTTCCCGTCACTTGTTATCTTATCTTGAATATGTGTACCACAACACTGCACATAGCATGATTCTCATGGATACTTTTCATCTACCTTTAGATGAGATCCCATGGTCATTCCACCTTGACTTTTGAACAAGAGTCCTATCCTTCACCTTGGTATTTTCCATGATTTCAAATACCTCACATAGGACCAAACTCCTTGAGTCAAAGTTCTAATAAAAAGATGACTCCCTTAAAAGGACATATTCTTCTCAACAAAATGGCTACTATAAATAGACTCGCTCCTTGAAGGACAACTATGCGAAAAAAAAACCAAGAGAAACCGAAGCTTCCCGCATCGATCGATTCACAAAACCTAAAGGAGTACCATATTATTTATCCCATATAGACTTCCCACATCGATCAATATATCACAAAGAACAAAAACACATTTTAGTGATGGAATTACCCAATTTGACTTCGATATCTTTCCCAAAAGCCCCGTCACTCAAAACATATAAAATTAACTACCTTTCACCCACCTTACGATTTCCACTCTCATTTCATACATCACCTCAAGGGACATCTTGGAATTTTTACATTCGATGATCCTATGACTACTTTCACCGTAGAACAATTAATCGTGCAATGCCTTTCGTGTCTTGTGTTCATTACCCCCTTCAAGGCATGATATACTTGGTATGATCCTACCTAATCGTGTGGCTTTTTGTCCCCTCTTATCTTTTGAACCATCTTTTCTTACATTTTGATTGCCTTATATAGGACTTGGTACTCGACACTTAATTTTGGGGTAATCTTCTTGTTTCACCACAATCACCCTCACCTACATCATTTTACCTATAATCCACCCACACTTACCAAACCTAAATCAAAACATGCCCAAAACCTACCACCTCATTTTGATACGTCCTCATATTCTTCCCTAGCTCATGGGAGAACTACATTGGCTTGAGGTCCCTTTTGTCAAGACTATGTAGGCAGCACTCCTAAGGCATGGGGCCCTTGGAGGTTAGCTCGGCCATCCTCTACCATCAACAATTCATCTTCCATGTGCCTCACATTACATCACACCTAGCTTTGTTTCCTTTTATACCCAACATTGGAAATTAAACCACATACATAACAAGTTGTTTCATATTTTAAGCATTATCACCGTATATGTTTATTACACCTACCTTTTTACTATCATCACGATGCATAGATTATACCACATCTCACATATGACCCATAGTATCATTAAATACCAACATAATGAATCACAAATTCACCTACTTTTAACACAACCATACCTAAATCAACCTAACTCAATACATGCCTATAACCTAACTCAACCATGCCTATAACCTGACTCAACCATGCCTAAATCGACCTGACTCAATCCATGCCTATAACTTGACTCAACCATGCCTAAACCGACCTGACTTAACCATGCCTAAATCAACCTGACTCGATCCATGCCTATAACTGAATCGATCCATGCCTAAACCAACTCGACTCCACCATGCTTAACTCACCTAATTTCCTTCCATATCAAAATAATAAAACAAAAAATCCATATCTCATCTAACACAAGCCATAAATCAAAGTCTCATAAACACATCAACAAATCAAAAAATGCCATGAATTTCTTCATATAAATCAATAACTATGTATCTCAAAATACATGTCTATCTCATGGCCATAATCTCAAAAATATCGGCATGCAGGCTGATCTACATTACAAAATGTCATCAGCATGGAGGCCATTCTCATATATACAAAAGAATGAATCCATACAAAAAATCTTTGGCACGCAGAAAGGTATATGCTCAAAATATATAAAAATCACTCATACATCCTCACTATCTTGGGCACGCAGGCCGGTATGTGATAAAAAAAATACAAAAATATATGGCACGTAGGCCAACATATATATCAAAAAATAACCACTAGTATACATAAAAAATTGAGAGGCCACATATCAGACATCTCACCGAATGTCCTCCATCTCTATGTCACCTGCACCCTTAGCCTCTTGTGCCCCTGCTTACACATCACCTCACTCTAGTTGCCATGTGATGGTGGCCTCTCCCTTATCAGACCTTGGAGCTTGCTAGCCTCCTATGCTCTCCACACTATGTGTGAGAGATCTCATCCTCTCACTGGATGCTTGTTGTGACCTATACTCTCCGTAAGAGAGGAATTATATCTCGGCTGCCATAAGTTGGTCCTAATAATATCTCACCTCACCTAGGGAATCTTGTAACCTAGATATAGGCATAGTCTATGGTGGTTCCATATGTCTTGGTTCCCGTACTCGCCTCTACGCCAAAGATGTGAACTTGGACCAACTCCTGCGCTGTGGTGGTGCCCCTATCCTCTCCCCCGTGGTGGTGCCTCCTATCCCTCGCCCCTTGTGCCTAGGCCTCGTAATGCCCCACCTATGTCTCGAGTTGTGGCTAGCCGGGCCAATAAACCTCGCCACTGAGATAGTAGGGCCGCGCCCGACCATCTTTGTCTCCATCTCCTCCATCACCTCCACCCTCTCCCTCCACCATCTGGGCCTACGTGACCGCCACCTATACTCGTAGCTTTGCTACCTCTACCTCTGACCCCTCTAGCTATGTTGTAGTATACCTACTTATGTGATTAACATCACTACCTACCCCTATAGGGCATCTCTCTACACTATCATAGTAGCTAATTTTGGATGCCTCGGTCTAGGTGGTATGGCTCGTAACTGATCCACCCACCATTGTCTATACCTATCTATGCATCTAGCGTCATCAATCCACTGATCCAATGGTTTCTCCTCCTCTCCTGTAGGCATTGAAGGTTGTGGTATAGGTAAGGGCCTCTCTACATCATCACTCCGATACTGTGGGAAGGGCGGAGGAATATCCTGTACAAGCCCAAACTCCGCCGTCAGACCCTGTCTACCAGGATCATCTAATCCTCCTCGGCATGGTGACCCTGTATCCACCTCTCTAGCTGGAGCTCAGCTAGCTCATCATGCATGTTCCTATATGAGGGGAATCCCACATATGGCCTCCAGATAATGTCCACTCTAGACAACCCCTCCAACAACTACCAAAAATGGGCCACATCATATGTCACCTATCTCGACCTCTCCTATAATTGGCACCTATCTCCTATATCCTAACCGCATAGATCTTGTTGGGAATGCATCTTCTCGGGAATCCCTATAGGTCAAACACAGACTATGTGCTCATAGGCCTAGCAGTGTAGTATAAATGTACAACACAGGCTAAACCTACGTAGCCACCCATACGCCCACAACTCTCTGTATAGCTGCACCAAGAATGTTGGTGCCTAGGCGAAGCATGTCTCATGCACCATCATATCATGGAGCACCCCATCGCTGATCCGGGAAAGCATCCACCCTCTCGCATCAAGCAAAGGTATAGCAAAGACACCGCCTTCATCAATAAAACTACTAGGCTCGCCTCATCCAGGATGGTCTAGGTACATCTCTCCATAGCTCAAACTGGCACTATGGAATCTCAGCTCCACCACCCCCTCTCCAAATGTTGTCTTGATCAGCTCCTTTGAGGCCTTGGAGGAGATATAATACACCTGGACCCCTAATATGGGTAACCTCGTAATATAGAACACGCCCTCCGTGGTGATAGTCATCTCACCCATTGGAAGGTGGAATGTGTTGGTCGCGGAGTCCCATCTATCGATGAGTGTGACCATCAAACTAGGCTACCGAACAGCATGTCGATAGCACCGAATACCACTCAAGCCCACTACCTCCACGTGTTGTAGCTCTAAAGGGCTCGTTAAACCACATAATGTTACCGTGTGGCGTAACCTTGTCCTACATGTGTAACTACGATCTCCCCGTATCTAATCCAAAGCACAACATTAATCTACCTTTACTATGACCATATTCATCACTTATTATTACCGACCACCCTGTTTTTACCCTACCCATCTCAATCACCCAACCTACATCATTTTCTGGACCCTTGTGCCTAAAATCTCGACCGATGCCAAATCATCCTAATTGAATCTGGTCACCCTTAAACCAAAGATCGATCACCTATTTGGTGATCGATACCGATTCAACCGCATCGACCACGGTTGTCATGTAACCAACATTGGTCACCTATTAGGTGACTAATCCCAATTCTACCTAACCGATGTCGCCATCATTGCAGCAAAATCCATGACTTCCCAAACCCCCCTTTTTTCTAAAACCCTCCCACATGTCCCTTTTACATCACCTACAATGACCTACACTACCCCAAAACCCCTACCCACCCCACCTATCCAATTTACTACCCTCCCCCTCTTTCTTTCCCATTATTCCCTACCATAGCCGATTTAATTTTTTTCCCACCCCTAAATATACAAAACCACACAAAACCCAAAACAAACAACTATCACAACTTCTAATTTATTTAATTCACACTATAGAGTTAGGTGCTTACCTCGTTGCACTGCCACCATCTTGGTGGCACGTTTGGCCACTGTGCTAGTGGTCCACCCGATCCCTCTCCAACCTCTACCATCCCTAAATATCTACCTGCAACTGCGCAACCACTCAACTCTCTTGCCCCGATCTCATGGACTCACTTCTAACCAACCCAACCACCATCTAATCACACTCGCAAACTCACCGTCCCCGTTTCCTCTGGACACTTTTCTCACTTTTCTCTCTTTTTAGCATTTCTTCACTTTACAAATCACAAATGAATAATAAAAACATGAAATTTTATTTTTATACAAAACTCCGACCTAACCGACATCGTTCTCATGCCCTACCTAACCATCATCGGTTTTACTATACCGACGTCGGTTATCCATGACCGCCACCAGTCACCCTTACCTACACATTGACCCTACTTTACCATTTTACCCCACCCTCTACCTTGCTCTTTACCCCATCCACCCTTTACCCAACCCCTTACCTTACCTTTCATGACCTCATCATTTACTACCTCCATTTGTCCTCCTTTGGGGACTCATTATTTTACCCCTACCTTGGCCTTACCCAGGATGTGACCTAGATATTTGGACCTGGACCATCGCTAGTGACCTTTAACCTCATGTGCTCACTATACCTTGCATGCACTCATGTTACCCATGTTGATTAACCAAATGACCTTACCGAGCCTATTATTGTGACTATTTATCCGGACCCTACCTTTGGTGTACCTAACATACCTAAATGTTCATGCACCTAAACTACATTGTGTTTTCTAACCATATCCTATACCTTGATACTTGGATTCACTTCAACCTTTTTTGGATAAACCTAACGACCTTAAATGATGTAGAGTTTTCCGTTGTTCAACTTGGTAGCATGCTATAGTTATACATGTGTGTGCATTTAAATGTTGCTACTGTGACCTGAACCATTGCCTATATTTCCCAAGTAGACCTTTCACCCCTTTTCTTTTGTATCCACTTGCCTTTTCCTCACATTTACCTTTTATCAAACCACTCACCACTTCAAATTGATACCTTGTTAGTTCCTAGTTTGAGGGGGATCACCTTCACCCACACATGGGGCAACCACATCTTATTTTTTTTAGCATCGCTTACTAATACAAGTTACACAACAAAAAGGGGAAAAATGTAGACACTAAAATTAGGTCACACTCCCCTTTTGTCCCTCGACATATAAGCACCCTTTATTACATTTACCTAGCCATGACCCCTTCACTTACTAATATTAATTTAATTAATGTAATTAAATTAATGCATTATCCTCACTATATTTATTATTTAAATAATATCTACACATATAGTTCACTTAGACACCTCACCAAGCCAACTCAACCTAAGACCTATTCTTAGCAAGTTCCCATAACTAACTAAGACTTACCCAAACCCTAAAAATCAATGCCTACTTTCCCCTAACCACATTCTCGACATGCTCACAAGAGTCTCTAAGTCTAATCCATGGGATAACGACATGAGATCCAAGGAAATTAGGAGGATCTCCTTAGTTTATTAAACCTAGAAAATCCCACCTCGACCAACGTCGCTTTCCCCAACCATTGCTAGTTAAGCGCATCGCCATCGCTACTTACCTCTTTTAACCCAAAACAACCTTATTCTCAAGGTTGAAAGTTTGAAGCAAAGGAGGTTGATGAGAAATAACACATCTTAGAGATAACGCATCTTCAAAGAGCCAATTCCAAAGAAAACTCTCATCCAAGGAAGGAGATTGAGTATCCTCTCTGCACGGCCGTCCCATCCATGATCCGATCTATCCAAGCAAAGAAGAGTGTACATGCAGCCCATGCAAAATATTTTCTTCAGTTGGTGATCACTGCAACCTTCAAACTCATCATCACCACCTCCATCCATCACACGCAGACATTCAGAACAAAATCAAAGTAAGTAAATAATCTTACTTTCCTAGTTATTTTCAGTTCTTCATCATTTTATCATGCATTCTTTATCTCTGTCTATTGACCTTCTCCATATTTTCACCTTCGTATACCCATTGAAAACCTCCCAAAATCCTACCCCACTCACCCAATACCTCATCCTAACCAACCAAAGTCTTCTCTGGCAATCAAAAAAGAGACCTCAACCTGTTCTATTGACATTTCCAGATCTCACAGTAACCGACACTGGTTATACCTAACCACCATCAGTCACCCCTAACCGACACCAGTCTCTGTATTTTCCCACATAGCCTAACACAGAGACCTATCCACCTAATTTCATTTCAACCTCATTCACCTGTGATCCACCCAAGACCTTTGCAAACTGCAGTAACCCGGAACCAATCATTTGACCTTTGGATTCTATTCTAGATTAGTATGTTAGAATTAGATCTATCTCTTATTGTGTTTTTAAGTGAGATACCTAAATAATTTTAAAATAACAATAGCATTTACTTTGTTTACAACATTTAATTGTTTAAAGAAGTGGATCGAAAACCATTTAGGAAGTATCATACTTCCCAAATCTAGCTTAAGCTAGGCGGTTCACTTTGCCCATGTTGTCTAATTCCTTCTAGTGGTATTATTTTCATTACATGTAGTTCCTCCTAGCCAAAAGGAATCTCTCACCATCAGCTATGGATTCAAGTCATATGCATGCAACAACCCATCAACCAAAATTTGAACATGTATTCCTCCTACGCCTGCTACCGTATCTATTTCGTCAACGCTTCTAAGAAACAATATAAGAAAAAGGTGAAACACTTAGTGAGCCGCATATTACACTTGAGTTCCTCTATATGTGTCATCATCCATGCCAAGTGTTTTTCCCCATTGATCACACCAACGTGACCCATTGCCTCAAAGTTTTGTTCCAGTTGAGCATTAATAGGGGTCGAGACATCCTGTTTGTTGGACTCACCCTTGGTGTTCAACGGGGAGCAAGGGGTATGCTTTGATTTTAGGTCCTTAAAATTTTTGGCCGCAACCACCTCCACCTCATCCTAGTCATCATCTGAGTTCCCATCTTGGGAGTCAGAATCATCGCTCGATTCCTTCTCATCTAAGTGCAAACCAATGCCATCCGTATAAGCTTCCAAATCCAACTTAAGGGAGCCAGTTTTATCAATGTCTAGTGCTGCCATTTTGACTAGGGAAAGGATAAATCCTTGATGGAGAGGGACAAAAATTCTTCTTTTTTTGAACTACGAAATAGAGGCACACAGGGAATGATACAGGAAGTAGGGGAAACTAAAATCTTGGCCACGCCTAAAATGATTTAGCATAGGGAGGTGGTAGGCATAAATACACTTTTGATGGCCCTCGAGGGTTAAAAATTGAATGAGAGAGAGAGCCACCTCATCATACAAATTAGGTAAAGACAATCTAAGGTAACCAACAAAATGGGAGGTGAGATTCTCATTACCTTTGAGAAAAAGATTCAATTATTCTAATGCTTCCTTCTTTTTTTTGTAGACCTCCCTCCCCACCGCTAGAATGCCCATCACTTTTGCCACTGAATCCATAGTAATCTCCATCCTGATCCCCTTCATTTCCACCATAGCTCCTTTTTTGGTCACTTTCTAGGTGCTAGAAAAATCCTTGCTAAGATTTTCATAATGCCCTTCGAATATTTTCAGAAAGGGGGTAAAGCCCTTACTATCAAACAAAGCCATAGCTTCAGGCATGACCCCTTCAAGATTAGCAGGTTTAGTTTTGACAAGATCACCCCCCATTTGGTTGAACAACAAAAACCTCTTCATAAACAAACCCAAAATCTAGAATGCCAAAAGATTACTCACACACCAAGAACTGAAGTTTCTACAGACACGGGAGATAATAAGAGCTCTCTAAGAATATGTGTGAATCTCATTCCTGATCTTTTCATTATTGAGAGATAAATGCAAAATCATCATATGGAAAATGAGATTGATGAGATTGAAGCCCCATGAAAGGATATTATACATGTGAATTGGTGTCTTGTAATAAGTGTGCCCACACCTTGGGATCGAATTTTGAGCTTGATATATTCTTAGTTTTGTGATGGAGAATAATTATGTTTTTTCTAACAATTTCTTCATGTTTATATTTGATGTTCTCTTGAAACAACACAACAATAAACATGAATAGATAAATAGATTATGTAACTAGGATTAATTCTTCAAAAGTTAGAACTAGTTAATAAGAGGATCCTATTCGGAAATGGAATGATAAAGTTAAGTTAGGTTAAAGAGTGAACTTTCTTTCTATAATTATGTTGTTTTATTTCTAGCATGTGGAAAAGAGTATATTGATGAAAAGATAGGGTTGTTAGGTTGATTAACTAATCCTTACCTTGAATTAGAAAATTTAAAACATCCCTCTCTTCTTCCCGGGTTTTTATTCTTTTATGGAGAAATCTTTATGTTATTTTGCTTTTGTTTTGAGGATTGTTTCATAAACAACAGGGTTCTTTTTATGAAATAGTTAGTTAAATGCACAAATTTTTAATGTTATAGTTTTTATCATGCTCATTTCAAATGAACTAACTCGTTCTAAAAAATTTGCAGATGGATTTCGTAAAATATGAAAGGAGAAAGACATATAGAAACTTACATGTGTTTTACTAAAGAAATTACATCTTTAATACGATGAAATTTAACTTCATTACTTGAGATGTACTTATGGGAAAATAAATTTGTAATATGATTTAGTATTGTACTGTTGTTTTGACACTTTGTAATCTCTGAAATGTTTCTAGATTCAGTGAATGTATCACTCCTTGATGAATAAAATATGTGATGATTGCTAAATAATACTTTATTGTAATACTTTCTTGTCATGAATTGGGATGTATTATTAAGTATTATCCTAATGAAGGAGGGTTGTTTATATACTTAAATGTTATGAAATGGTTGGGGTGGGAATCTAAAATGTTAGTTGGTTTATTTTCTCAATTAGAGATGCAACTTATAAAGTTGACACTCATAAGCATATCCTCAATCAATACAATAAGGACTATATTTGAATTATATGGATGTATGTGTATTAAATCTTGATATAATTAATCATGTACAATTTGTTTTCATAAATGGACATCAGTCCATGACAAGGGGAAAAGGGATAATTCCCTTGAGTTCAATCATGGAGACATAATTTAAGAACTTGTTGATGTGTTATGAATGTTGTAAGTAAATAATTTAAAGTGATCTTCCTTAGGAAGATTTCCTTAATCAAATTAGGAATGCTTGGAAAGGAATTAAATGGAATTTAGACTTCATCTCCATGAAGTCTAAAATAAAGGTTTATAAGGGACTTATGTAAGCTAGGGCTGAAATAAGTGAAGAATCAATTAAAATTTTCATAACTTCAAGAGAAAATTTTGTAACATTCCCATTTTAAGACTTTAGAAACAAGGAATTTTTTTATTTGCATAATGTTCTTTGTTCTAAATTAACATAATTTAGAACACACATTCCAAATCTAATCTATCTCATACAAAAACCATATGCAATTGTAAATGACTTAGTGAAATACCGATCTCTCATTTCATGACTCAGAATCATATTGATCTCTTATGTTAACTTTATAATGTGTATACTACATATACTTGGTTCTTTTAACCTTTTACGGGTATCAAATGTTCTTTTTAAGAGGCCTATATGAATATTTTTACTTGATATTCATCTCAAATCCCACTTCATAAACTAGGTGACATAGGACAACATAACTAGCAACTTGTGATACTTTTCCCAATGATTTTAAACATATTGTTCATGTTTATAATCCTATATTACATACTCTTCAAAAAAATAATTCCTTCACCATACTTGATCTCATTATCTAGAATCTTCTTCACTCGAATTCTATCACCCACTCATTCAAATTGTAACCCTAGCCAAGGTTATCAACATGGCCTAGTGTGGATGACTTCTTATGATGAGTAAGGGTACATAGACATACTCAATCGACTCATGTTGATTAGGTGTTTCTATTTATCCTAAACCAACATGAGTTAACCCCGACACTAGATCATGCCCCTATCTCTACCTAGGGAATAATTGTGATCAAGTCATAATTTATGTTAGTCTAGTTCAAAAAACTTTGAAGGGTGTTGAGACATGCCAATTACAACATAGTATCCTCGTAAGGTGTCTTGTCATCACGAAGGTACTATAGTGCGCTTGGTGTGTGTCAACATGCAACCGAAGTTTTCCTCATCTGTACAAACATACCTTATAAATAAGGTTATATATTATTATATTCCTCGATACATATTCATTAAAAAAACAGAAGGACACACTTATACCAATCCAACTGACCCATCACCTTTCAAAACATGCAACATGCTTTACCGACGCAATGATGTGCTCATACCTATCAAGTCGTCTACCTCCGCAACCAATACCGCTTCACCTACACCTCCACCTACCAGTATAGCTGTTGCTTTCACCACACATACCTCCTCTATTCCTACCACCACTATAACCTCCATAGCTGACCCATTAGCTTCCCAATCCATTAACTCCACCTCCGCATCAACCTCCGACACATAACCCATACTGTATCTACATACAAACCACTAATCCCTTGGAAGGTGTTTTTCAACATCTCACTCTAGGGGAGTACCACCTATATAGTGTCAACACATTCCTTACTCCACACGAGTATGGAAGCCTTCACCAACACCCTCGCTATGATCACTGTATAGGAGAACACCTCCTTTATGGTCCTCCTCATCTTCATACTAGTCTCACCTATGGGGGACTTGATACTACCACTTACACACCTAAACCACCATCACAACCTCACCCATTTTCCATTGACTTCTAATCACTTACCAATTGCCATTTTTCCCACACCTTCCTGTACCACTGTGCGTGGAAGGGTTTTATTTTTGGATTTTATGAGCAAGGCCACCATACTGTTATTCCACGTACCACCCACAAACATAATGACCATAGTGGTATCAGCTTCTCCGAACCTCCTACCAAACAGGCCCGCATTGAGCTCATTAAAGACCCTAGCCCTCCTCCACCTTCATCTTCATTAGTACCTTCACCTACTCCACCTTCATCACCACCCTCACCAATAGAGTCAATGGATCTTGAATCTATCCCCCCTAACTTTTTTTTTTTTCATAAACACCATTTCCTTGGGGCCTTTGACTTATCAACGCAAAGGTGAGGTCCCTTCCACTCTCCCATTCCTCTATCTCGAAATGATCAATGACGACACACCTATAATTAACATCGTTCAATTTCGGGATGATGAATCCATCCTCACCTACCTTGGTGCTAAAGAATCATATATTCATCTGGCGTTACCATCCGAGACATAAATCATGTTGAATGAATCAACCATCGAGATCAACATTCATACTCAAGATGACCCACACATCCTAAAGATCATACAATCTTTAAATGCGATCAACTAAAAGCCATCACTTCTTTTCTCCGAGATCATAACCACGCTTTGTCTTGGTCTTATGTAGACATGCCTGGTATTGACCTCACTATAGTGGTCCACAATATCATAACCATTCCCGATGCCAAACCTATCAAACAAAATCAGAGGAAAATGCACCCTCGTATTGCTCTTCTCATCAAAGAAGAACTTCAACACCTTCTTTCCATTTCTTTCATCTTACCCATTAATTATCCTCGTTGGATATCTAACATTGTCCCTGTTACTAAAGTAATAGGGGATTCTCGCATTTTATGGACTTCCGTGACCTCAACCTCACTTTCCCAAAATATGATTTCCCTTGCTCGGTATTGATCAACTAGTTGACCTTTCCACTAGTCATGAGATGCTCTCACTCATGGATGGCTTCTCAGTTATAACCAAATTTTTCTTACCCTAGAAGATTATCAAAATACCACATTCATTACTCCTTTGGGGAACCTTTTGCTATCGAGTCATGTCTTTTGGCCTTAAAAATTCTAGTGCTACATATCAGCATGATATGACTTACATCTTCCATGATATCATGCATCACATATTGCAATATTACGTGGATGATATCTTGGCTAAATCTAAACGTCATGCCAAGACCTCACCATCCTTGAAACCATCTTTGACCACCTCATTAAATATTGTGTCCACCTTCATCATACAAACTACGTCTTCACAGCTTTCTCTCTGGAAAGTTCTTGGGATTTATTATTTCCCTCCGTGGTATAGAATTTGACCTGCTAAAATCAAGGCCGTTACTCGAAATGCCTCCACCTACTAACCTTACACAACTCTCGTATCCCGCAAGGTAAATTACACCATTCATTGTTTAATTTCACAATTATTTGATCGGTGTCAACCATTTCATCATATTCTTCGGAAGGATGTCTCCTTTAAATGGGACGATGACACACAAAGCTTTTGAGGCCCTAAAACAATACCTTCTCTAACCACCCAAACTCATTCCACCTAAAGACGATCAACCTTTCTACCTATACATATCAGCTACCGATCATTCCTTAGGATCCATGCTCACTCATCACGATGAACAACACAGGGGAGAAGGTAGTTTATTACATAAGTCATACTATTTTGGACTATAAAACCCAATACAACCATCCGGAAAAGATTTTCTTAGCCTTATTTTTGTTGCCACCAAAATCTTTCATTACCTACTCAACCACAAAACTTATGTCATGACCAACACCGATCCCTTACACTTCATGTACGCCAAACCTTATCAAAATCAGCACACCGCGCGATGGCTTATGATTTTAGCTAACCTTGACCTTGAATTCATTCACCAAAATTCCATCAAGGGCCAAGCTATAGCCGACCAACCGGTGATGCACCTATTACCAGGGGACCAACCCTTAAATTTTGTCTTTCCCGATGAGTCAATTACTACTCTTTCCCTAGATGAACCCCCTTACCAAATGACATTGTTCTTCAAAAGTTCTAAGTGTTAGTGTGGGGTGTGACTGTGTTATCCTCATTCCTCCGATGAAGAACCCATGCCTTTGTATTTGAAACTAGACTTTGAATGCACCAACAATATTACCGAGTACGAAGCACTCGTACTAGGTCTCCAGGCTGCCTATGTCGTAGATGTCAAATCATTCCACATCTTTGGTGATTCACAATTGGTCATAAACCAAGTTAATGGTATGTACCAATGTCATAATGAGATACTTCAAAATTATAAACATCATGTAGACATGATTTTGACCACCTTTGATTGTTACACCCTTCAAACCATCCCACATTCAACCAACAAATTTGCCGATACCATGGCCTCGCTTAGCTTCCCAAATACCCGATTCCAAAATATGTGTCACCGTACAACACCTTGATTCACCTTCTTATTTACCTCATGATGTTTACTCAATAAAAACAACACCCCGACCCGAGTGACCTTTGGTATAAACAATACTCGACTCCCTTTCCTCTCCATTTTACCACTTGATCTCACCCGTAATGGACAACATGCCCTCCTTAAAAGGTCTCTCATTTCATCATTCTAGGGGAATCCTCTATAAGCATGGCTTTGATGGTATTCTCTTACGAATCCTCACAAGTTTTGAAATTCCTTATACCATTGAGGAGGTTCATGATGGCATATGTGGAGGTCACTTTAGTGGTATTGCTATTGCTAAGCGTATTCTCCACCTAGGGTATTACTGGCTGACCCTTAACCACGATTGTTACGACTATGTCAATCATTGTATGGAATACCAATAACATTCCAACCTACATCATACACCCAATCATGCCTTAAAGGTCACTCGTGACCTTTGGCCCTTCTCTTAATGGGGTTTGCATCTTGTCGAAGAAATCAATCCTCATTCTTTCCAATGCCATCAATGAATCATAACTACTACCAAATACTACACAAAATGGTTGGAAGCCATACCACTCATCTCCATGAAAACCAAGAAAATATGTAAGTTCATTAACCATCACATCATTTGTCTCTTTAGTGTTCCTCATCACCTCATCAATGACAATGGAAAACAATTCAAAAAAACATTACAAAAACTTTGTGACGCCTTCGAATTCAACTAGTTTCTCATCACCTTATTACCCACAAACCAATGGCCAATTTGAATCCAATAACAAAACCCTCAACAAAATCCTCATGAAATTGGTTGACGATTACGGGAAGGATTGGCATACGCACATTCCTTTTGCCCTATGGACATACCACACTAGTATTTGCACTTCCACTATGGCCACACCCTTTTTTTTTTGGTCTACGGTATAGAGGTTGTTCTACCTCTCAAAGTATAGATCCCCGCTCCATATTTATCTCCATAACATGCTTCTTGATGATGAATTTCATCAAGACCATTTAGCACAAGGGTAAGTGCACCAAGTTGGGGACAATTCACTTTGGACATCCAATCCTGAATTTTACATTAAAAACAACAAAACATCAAATTTAGTCTTCCACAGACTTTAACCATGCCAAAAAGTAAAAATATGTCATAAAAATAGTACCATTGCGAAGGGGAGAGTCATTACCTTTGTAGAAATACTGATTTTAAAGTGAATAGAATAGGATAAATATGATTTTATAATTTTTTACTAATAGTAGGTCTTTAAGACACTTTTTCTCGTGAATGTTTATGTCTACGTTTAAGACTACAAATTTTGTTTCACTTATCAAAATGTGATAAAAATTATACCATCCCAACTGTGGTGAAATTATATACATGTTCAAAAAAATTTATTTGATTTCAATATTTTTGATGAAGTTATGGCGGGCAAATGGAAAGTTCTCTGTTTTCTTTATGTTTTCATACCACTTTCATGGAAAAAATCATAAAAAATAAAATATTGCTCAAAAAATACAAAATAAAATCCATCCCAAGATAGATAGTGGCATCTAAATTCTCACCAAAGGAGAAAAATATATATCAATTTTTGGTCATCCAAATCGTGGGCAAACGGACTATAATCTTATAGGCATTTAAAAAAAAATACCAAGTCATTGAATTTTGAGTATTTAATATAGCTAATCTTGTCCATTTTTAAAAAAATTAGTATTTTAGAAACTAGATTCCAGATGCTACGATTCATATTAATATAAGTTTTTCTAATTTTTAGTGTATGTATTGCTAATAATCCCTACAAGTTGATATTATGTTGTTATTTGCAATATGACGTCCACTTATGACCCCTTTTTGTCCCCCAACTTGCTGCACTTACCCACAACTAGAGTTATTAGACGAACCTTGTCTTAACGCTCTGGATCACCTTCAAGTTTACCAACAACATATCAAACGTGCTTATGACAAACATGTTCATGAACGAACCTTCTAATTAGGTGACCTTGTCTTGAAAGAAAATCAACATGTAACCAAGGCAAAGAAAAGTAAACGGGAAAATTCACTCCTAATTGGCTTGGACCATACATTGTAACTCATACCTATGGATTAGGTGCCTATCATTTATCCTCACTTGAGGGTAAACCCAAACCTAAGCCCCTTAACGCATTACATCTTTGACCATTCTATTGTTGACTTGTTGTCCTACCTCACCTTTTGTCTCTCTCACGCTCATCCCTTGAGTGATATTTCACTCCATACACCTCCCTAATGATTAAACAAGAATCATGTTAGTTCCTGTCACTTGTTATCTTATCTTGAATATGTGTACCACAACACTTTGCACATAGCATGATTATCATGGATACTTTTCATCTACCTTTAGATGAGATCCCATGGTCATTCCACCTTGACTTTTGAACAAGAGTCCTATCCTTCACCTTGGTATTTTCCATGATTTCAAATACCTCACATAGGACCAAACTCCTTGAGTCAAAGTTCTAATAAAAGATGACTCCCTCAAAAGGACATATTCTTCTCAACAAAATGGCTACTATAAATAGACCGCTCCTTGAAGGACAACTATGCGAAAAAAAAACCAAGAGAAACCGAAGCTTCCCACATCGATCAGATTCACAAAAACCTAAAGGAGTACCATATTATTTATCCCATATAGACTTCCCACATCGATCAATATATCACAGCAACAAAAACACATTTTAGTGATGGAATTACCCAATTTGACTTCAGATATCTTTCCCAAAAGCCCTGTCACTCAAAACATATAAAATTAACTACCTTTCACCCACCTTACGATTTCCACTCTCATTTCATACATCACCTCAAGGGACATCTTGGAATTTTTACATTCGATGATCCTATGACTACTTTCACCGTAGAACAATTAATTGTGCAATGCCTTTCAGGTCTTGTGTTCATTACCCCCTTCAAGGCATGATATACTTGGTATGATCCTACCTAATCGGTGGCTTTTTGTCCCCTCTTATCTTTTGAACCATCTTTTCTTACATTTTGATTGCCTTATATAGGACTTGGTACTCGACACTTAATTTTGGGGTAATCTTCTTCTTTCACCACAATCACCCTCACCTACATCATTTTACCTATAATCCACCCACACCTACCAAACCTAAACCCAAAACATGCCCAAAAACCTACCACCTCATTTTCATACCTCCTCATATTCTTCCCTAGCTCATGGGAGAACTACATTGGCTTGAGGTCCCTTTTTGTCAAGACTATGTAGGCAGCACTCCGAGGGCATGGGGCCCTTGGAGGTTAGCTCGGCCATCCTCTACCCTCAACAATTCATCTTCCATGTGCCTCACATTACATCACACCTAACTTTGTTTCCCTTTTATACCCAACATTGGAAATTAAACCACATACATAACAAGTTGTTTCATATTTTAAACATTATCACAAAGTATATGTTTATTACACCTACCTTTTACTATCATCACGATGCATAGATTATACCACATCTCACATATGACCCATAGTATCATTAAATACCAACATAATGAATCACAAATTCACCTACTTTTAACACAACCATACCTAAATCAACCTAACTCAATACATGCCTATAACCTAACTCAACCATGCCTATAACTTTGACTCAACCATGCCTAAATCGACTCGACTCAATCCATGCCTATAACCTTGACTCAACCATGCCTAAACCGACCTGACTTAACCATGCCTAAATCAATTTTGACTCGATCCATGCCTATAACCTGAATCGATCCATGCCTAAACCAACTCGACTCCACCATGCTTAACTCACCTAATTTCCTTCCATATCAAAATAATAAAACAAAAAATCCATATCTCATCTAACACAAGCCATAAATCAAAGTCTCATAAACACATCAACAAATCAAAAATGCCATGAATTTCTTCATATAAATCAATAACTATGTATCTCAAAATACATGTCTATCTCATGGCCATCATCTCAAAAATGTCGGCATGCAAGCTGATCTACAATACAAAATGTCATCGGCATGCAGGCCGGTCTCATATATACAAAAGAATGAATCCATACAAAAAAATCTTTGGCACGCAGGCTGGTATATGCTCAAAATATACAAAAATCACTCATACATCCTCACTATCTTTGGCACGCAGGCCGGTATGTGATAAAAATACAAAAATATACGGCACGCAGGCCAACATATATATCAAAAATAAACACTAGTATACATAAAAAATTGAGAGGCCACATATCAGACATCTCACCGAATGTCCTCCATCTCTATGTCACCTGCACCCTCAGCCTCTTGTGCCCCTGCTAGCACATCACCTCACTCTAGTTGCCATGTGATGGTGGCCTCTCCCTTATCGGACCTTGGAGCTTGCTAGCCTCCTATGCTCTCCACACTATGTGTGAGAGATCTCATCCTCTCACTTTGACGCTTGTTGTGACGTATACTCTCCATAAGAGAGGAATTATATCTCGGCTGCCATAAGTTGGTCCTAATAATATCTCACCTCACCTAGGGAATCTTGTAACCTAGATATAGGCACGATCTATGGTGGTCCCATATGTCTTGGTTCCTGTGCCGCCCTACGCCAAAGCATGTGAACTTGGACCAACTCCTGCGCGCGCCGTGGTGGTGCCCCTATCCCTCTCCCCCGTGGTGGTGCCTCCTATCCCTATCCTTGTGCTTAGGCCTATAATGCCCCAATCTATGTACGAGTTGTGGCTAGCTGGCCCTATAAACTGCCACTGAGATAGTAGGGCTGCCACCTGACCATCTTTGTCTCCATCTCCTCCATCACCTCCACCCTCTCCCTCCACCATCTGGGCCTGCAGACTGGCCACCTATACTCGTAGCTTTGCTACCTCTACCTCGACCCCTTTAGCTATGTGCCTACTTATGTGATATACTACCTACCCCTATATACCTATGTGATTAACATCACTACCTACCCCTATAGGGCATCTCTCTACACTATCATAGTAGCTAAGTTTGGCTGCCCCGGTCTAGGTGGTATGGCTCAGTGAATTGAGCCACCCACCATTGCCTATACCTATCTATGCATCTAGCGTCATCAATCCACTAATCCACTGGCTGCTCCTCCTCTCCTGTAGGCACTGAAGGTTGTGGTAGAGGTAAGGGCCTCTCCACATCATCACTCCGATATCATGGGAAGGGCGGAGGAATATCCTGTCTGAAGCCCAAATCGCCGTCGGACCACATCTACCAGGGATCATCTAATCCTCCTCGGCATGGTGACCACAGTATCCACCTCTCTAGCTGGAGCTCAGCTAGCTCCTCATGCATGTTCCTATATGAGGGGAATCCCACATATGGCCTCCAGATAATGTCCACTCTAGACAACCCCTCTAACAACTACCAAAAATGGGCCACATCATATGTCGGCCTATCTCGACCTCTCCTATAATCTGCACCTATCTCCTATATCCTAACCGCATAGATCTTGTTGGGAATGCATCTTCTCGGGGAATCCCTATAGGTCGAACATAGACTATGTGCTCATAGGCCTAGCAGTGTAGTATAAATGTACAACACAGGATAAACCTACGCAACCACCCATACGCCCACAACTCTCTATATAGATGCACCAAGAATGTTGGTGCCTAGGCGAAGCATGTCTCATACACCATCATATCATGGAGCACCCCCATCAGTGATCAGGGAAAGCATCCACCCTCTGCATCAAGCAGTGCATAGTAGCACACTGCCTTCATCAATAAAACTACTAGCCTCGTCTCATCCGGATGGTCTAGGTACATCTCTCCATAGCTCAAACTGGCACTATGGAATCTCAGCTCCACCACCCCCTCTCCAAATGTTGTCTCGATCAGCTCCTTTGAGGCCTTGGAGGAGATATAATACACCTGGGCCCCTAATATGGGTAACCTCAGAATATAGAACACGTCCTCCAGGGTGATAGTCATCTCACCCATTGGAAGGTGGAATGTGTTGGTCGTGGAGTCCCATCTATCGATGAATGTGACCATCAAACTAGGCTACCAAACAGCATGTCGGTAGCACCGAATACCACTCAAGCCCACTACCTCCACGTGTTATAGCTCTGAAGGGCTCGTTAAACCACATAATGTTACCAGTGGTGGTAAACCCATCTGCGCATGTGTAACTACGATCTCCCCGTATCCAATCCAAAGCACAACATTAATCTACCTTTACTATGACCATATTCATCACTTATTATTACCGACCACCTGTTTTTACCCTACCCATCTCAATCACCCAACCTACATCATTTTCTAGACCCTTGTGCCTAAAATCTCGTCGACCGATGCCGGTTCATCCTAATTGAATCTGTCACCCTTAAACCAACATCGATCACCTATTTGGTGATCGATACCGATTCAACCGCATGCCGACCACGGTTGTCATGTAACCAACATCGGTCACCTATTAGGTGACTAATCCCGATTTTACCTAAGCGATGTCACTCACCGCTGCGAAAAAATCCATGACTTCCCAAACCCCCTTTTTCTAAAACCCTCCCACATGTCCCTTTAACATCACCTACAATGACCTACACTACCCCAAAACCCCTACCCACCCCACCTATCCAATTTACTACCCTCCCCCTCTTTCTTTGCTATTATTCCCTTCCATAGCCGATTTAATTATTTCCCACCCCCAAAATATACAAAACCACACAAAAACCCAAAACAAACAACTATCACAACTTCTAATTTATTTAATTCACACTATAGAGTTAGGTGCTTACCTCCGTCACCGCCACCATCTTGGTGGCACGTTTGGCCACCGTGTGTGTCGGTGGTCCACCTGATCCCTCTCCAACCTCTATCATCCCTAAATATCTACCTCGTAACCCGTAACCACTCAACTCTCTTACCCTAATCTCATGGACTCACTTCTAACCAACCCAACCACCATCTAATCACACTTCAAGCTCACTGTCCTGTTTCCTCTAGGACACTTTTCTCACTTTTCTCTCTTTTTTATCATTTCTTCACTTTACAAATCACAAATGAATAATAAAAACATGGAATTTTATTTTTATACAAAACCTGACCTAACCGACATCGTTCTCATGCCCTACCTAACCATCATCGGTTTACAACACCGACGTCGCTTATCCATGACCGCCACCACCACCCTTACCTACACATTGACCCTACTTTGCCATTTTACCCCACCCTCTACCTTACTCTTTACCCCATCCACCCTTTACCCAACCCCTTACCTTACCTTTCATGACCTCATCATTTACTACCTCCATTTGACCTCCTTTGGGGACTCATAATTTTACCCCTACCTTGGCCTTACCCGGGATGTGACCTAGATATTTGGACTGGACCATCGCTAGTGACCTTTAACCTCATGTGCTCACTATACCTTGTGGCACTATTACCCATGTTGATTAACCAAATGACCTTACCGAGCCTATTATTGTGACTATTTATCCGGACCCTACCTTTGGTGTACCGGACATACCTAAATGTTCATGCACCTAAACTACATTGTGTTTTCTAACCATATCCTATACCTTGGATACTAGATTCACTTCAACCTTTTTTGGATAAACCTAACGACCTTAAATGATGTAGAGTTTTCCTGTTGTTCAACTTGGTAGCATGCTATAGTTTATACATGTGTGTGCATTCAAATGTTACTACCTGTGACCCTAAACCATTGCCTAGATTTCCAAAGTAGACCTTTCACCCCTTTTCTTTTGTATCGACTTGCCTTTTCCTCACATTTACCTTTTATCAAACCACTCACCACTTCAACCTGCTACCTTGTTAGTTCCTAGTTTGAGGGGGATCACCTTCACCCACACATGGGGCAACCACATCTTATTTTTTCTAGCATCGCTTACCAATACAAGTTACACAACAAAAGGGGAAAATGTAGACACTAAAATTAGGTCACACTCCCCTTTTGTCCCTCGACATATAAGCACCCTTTATTACATTTACCTAGCCATGACCCCCTTCACCCCACTAATATTAATTTAATTAATTTAATTAAATTAATGCATTATCCTCACTATATTTATTATTTAAATAATATCTACACATACAATTCACTTAGACACCTCACCAAGCCAACTCAACCTAAGACCTATTCTTAGCAAGTTCCCATAACTAACTAAGACTTACCCAAACCCTAAAAATCAATGCCTACTTTCCCCCTAACCACATTCTGACATGCTCACTAGAGTCTCTAAGTCTAATCGATGGGATAATGACATGAGATCCAAGGAAATTAGGAGGATCTCCTTAGTTTATTAAACCTAGAAAATCCCACCTTGACCAACGTCAGTTTCCCCCAACCATTGCTAGTTAAGCCAGACTGCCATTAGTTACCTCTTTTAACCCAAAACAACCTTATTCTCAAGGTTAAAAGTTGGAAGCAAAGGAGGTTGATGAGAAATAACACATCTCAGAGAGATAACGCATCTTCAAAGAGCCAATTCCAGTGAAAACTCTTATCCAAGGAAGGAGATTGAGTATCCTCTCCTGCACGGCCGTCCCATCCATGATCTGATCTATCCAAGCAAAGAAGAGTGTACATGCAGCCCATGCAAAATATTTTCTTCAGTTGGTGATCACTTGCAACCTTCAAACTCATCATCACCACCTCCATCCATCACACGCAGACATTCAGGAACAAAATCAAAGTAAGTAAATAATCTTACTTTCCTAGTTATTTTCAGTTCTTCATCATTTTATCATGCATTCTTTATCTTTCTCTCTATTGACCTTCTCCATATTTTCACCTTCGTATACCCATTGAAAACCTCCCAAAATCCTACCCCAGTCACCCAATACCTCATCCTAACCAACCAAAGTCTTCTGTAATCAATCAAAAAGAGACCTCAACTCGTTCTATTGACATTTCCAGATCTCACAAGAACTGACACTTTGGTTATACCTAACCACCATCAGTCACCCCTAACCGACACCGGTCTCGTATTTTCCCACATAGCCTAACACAGAGACCTACCCACCTAATTTCATTTCAACCTCATTCACCCGTGATCTACCCAAGACCTTTGCCAAACCCGCGGAACCTTAACCAATCATTTGACCTTTGGATTCTATTCTAGATTAGTATGTTAGAATTAGATCTATCTCTTATTGTGTTTTTAAGTGAGATACCTAAATAATTTTAAAATAACAATAGCATTTACTTTGTTTACAACATTTAATTGTTTAAAGAAGTGGACTGAAAACCATTTAGGAAGTATCATACTTCCCAAATCTAGCTTAAGCTAGGCGCTTCACTGCCCATGTTGTCTAATTCCTTCTAGTGGTATTATTTTCATTACATGTAGTTCCTCCTAGCCAAAAGGAATCTCTCACCATTAGCTATGGATTCGAAGTCATATGCATGCAACAACCCATCAACCAAAATTTGAACATGTATTCCTCCTACGCCCGTTACCGTATCTATTTCGTCAACGCTTCTAAGAAACAATATAAGAAAAAAGGTGAAACACTTAGTGAGCCGCATATTACACTTGAGTTCCTCTATATCTGTCATCATCCATGCCAAGTGTTTTTCCCCTTTGATCACACCAACGTGACCCATTGCCTCAAAGTTTTGTTCTAGTTGAGCATTAATAGGGGTCGAGACATCCTGTTTGTTGGACTCACCCTTGGTGTTCAACGGGGAGCAAGGGGTCTGCTTTGATTTTAGGTCCTTAAGATTTTTGGCCGCAACCACCTCCACCCCATCCTAGTCATCATCCGAGTTCCCATCTTGGGAGTCAGAATCATCACTCGATTCCTTCTCATCTAAGTGCAAACCAATGCCATCCGTATAAGCTTCCAAATCCAACTTAAGGGAGCCAGTTTTATCAATGTCTAGTGCTGCCATTTTGACTAGAGAAAGGATAAATCCTTGAGGGAGAGGGACAAAAATTCTTCTTTTTATGAACTACGAAATAGAGGCACACATGGAATGATACAGAAGTAGGGAAATCAAATCCCGGCTACGCCTAAAATGATTTAGCATAGGGAGGTGGTAGGCATAAATACACTTTTGATGGCCCTCGAGGGTTAAAAATTGAATGAGAGAGAGAGCCACCTCATCATACAAATTAGGTAAAGACAATATAAGGTAACCAACAAAATGGGAGGTGAGATTCTCATTACCTTTGAGAAAAAGATTCAATTATTCTAATGCTTCCTTCTTTTTTTTGTAGACCTCCTCCCCCGCTAGAATGCCCATCACTTTTGCAACTGAATCCATAGTAATCTACATCATGATCCCCTTCATTTCCACCACAGCTCCTTTTTGGTCACTTTCTACGTGCTAGAAAATTCCTAGCTAAGATTTTCATAATGCCCTTCGAATATTTTAAGAAAGGGGGTAAAGCCCTTACTATTAAACATAGCCATAGCTTCAGGCATGACCCCTTCAAGATTTGTAGGTTTAGTTTTGACAAGATCACCCCCCATTTGGTTGAACAACAAAAACCTCTTCACAAAAAAACCCAAAATCTAGAACGCCAAAAAGATTACTCACACACCAAGAATCAAGTTTCTACAGGACACGGGAGATAATAAGAGCTCTCTAAGAATATGTGTCAATCTCATTGTTGATCTTTTCATTATTGAGAGATAAATGCAAAATCATCATATGGCCAGTGAGCTTGATGAGATTGATGCCCCATGAAAGGATCTTATACATGTGCATTGGTGTCTTTTAATAAGTGTGCCCACACCTTGGGATCGAATTTTGAGCTTGATATATTCTTAGTTTTGTGATGGAGAATAATTATGTTTTTTCTAACAATTTCTTCATGTTTATATTTGATGTTCTCTTGAAACAACATAACAATAAACATGAATAGATAAATAGATTGTGTAACTAGCATTAATTCTTGAAAAGTTAGAACTAGTTAATAAGAGGATCCTATTCGGAAATGGAATGATAAGGTTAAGTTAGGTTGAAGTGTGAACTTTCTTTCTATAATTATGTTGTTTTATTTCTAGCATGTGGAAAAGAGTATATTGATGAAAAGATAGGGTTGTTAGGTTGATTAACTAATCCTTACCTTGAATTAGAAACTTTAAAACATCCCTCTCTTCTTCCTGGTTTGTATTCTTTTATGGAAAAGTCTTTATGTTATTTTGGTTTTGTTTTTAGGACTGTTTCATAAACAACAGAGTTCTTTTTATGAAATAGTTAGTTAAAAGCACAACATTTTAATGTTATAGTTCTTATCATGCTCATTTCAAATGAACTAACCCATGCTAACAATTTTGCAGATGGATTTCGTAAAATATGAAAGGAGAAAGACATATAGAAAGTTACATTTGTTTTACTAAAGAAATTACATCTTTATTATGATGAAATGTGGCTTCATTACTTGAGATGTACTTATGGGAAAATAAATTTGTAATATGATTTAGTATTGTCTTGTTTTTTGACACTTTGCAATCTCTCGAAATGTTTCTAGATTCAAGTGAATGTATCACTCCTTGATGAATAAAATATGTGATGATTGCTAAATAATACTTTATTGTAATACTTTCTTGTCATGAATTGGGATGTATTATTAAGTATTATCCTAATGAAGGAGGGTTGTTAATATACTTAAATGTTATGAAATGGTTGTGGTGGGAATCTAACATTTTATTTGGATTATTTTCTCAATTAGAGATGCAACTTATAAAGTTGACACTCATAAGCAGATCCTCAATCAATACAAAAAGGATTATATTTGAATTATATGGATGTATGTTTATTAAAACTTGATATAATTAATCATGTACAATTTGTTTTAAGAAATGGACATCAGTCCATGACAAGGGGAAAAAGGATAAATCCCTCGAGTTCAATCATGGAGACATAATTTAAGAACTTATTAACGTGTTATGAATGGTGTAAGTAAATAATTTAAAGTGATCTTCCTTAGGAATATTTCCTTAAACAAAATTAGGAATGCTTGGAAAGGAAATAAATGGAATTTAGACTTCATCTCCATGAAGTCTAAAATAAAGGTTTATAAGGGACTTATGTAAGCTAGGGCTGAAATAAGTGAAGAATCAATTAAAATTTTCTTAACTTCAAGAGAAAATTTTGTAACATTCCCATTTTAAAACTTTAGAAATAAGGTATTTTTTTATTTGCATAATGTTCTTTGTTCTAAATTAACATAATTTAGAACACACATTCCAAATCCAATCTATCTCATACAAAAAATCATATGCAATTATAAATGACTTAGTGAAATACCGATCTCTCATTTCATGACTCAAATCATATTGATCTCTTATGTTAAATTTATAATGTGTATACTACATATACTTGGTTCTTTTAACCTTTTAGGGGTATCAAATGTTCTTTTTAAGAGGCCTATATGAATATTTTTACTGATATTCATCCTAAATCCCACTTCATAAACTAGGTGACATAGACAACATAACTAGCAACTTGTGATACTTTTCCCAATGATTTTAAACATATTGTTCATGTTTATAATCCTAGATGACATACTCTTCAAAAAAATAATTCCTTCACCATACTTGATCTCATTATCTAGAATCTTCTTCACTTTGAATTCTATCGGTACACTCATTCAAATTTTAACCCTAGCCAAGATTATCAACATGGCCTAGAGTGGATGACTTCTTATGATGAGTAAGGGTACATAGACATACTCAATTGACTCATGTTGATTAGGTGTTTCTATTTATCCTAAACCAACATGAGTTAACCCCGACACTAGATCATGCCCCTATCTCTACCTAGGGAATAATTGTGATCAAGTCAGAATTTATGTTAGTCTAGTTCAAAAAACTCAAGGGGTGTTGAGACATGCCAATTACAACATAGTATCCTCGTAAGGACTCTTGTCATCATGAAGGTACTATAGTGCAGTTGGTGTGTGTCAACATGCAACTGAGTTTTCCTCATCTCAGACAAAACATACCTTATAAATAAGGTTATATATTATTATATTCCTCGATACATATTCATTAAAAAAACCCTACTGAAAAATAGGTTTATTAACCATTAGGGTTTCAAGTTAAAATTTACATAGAGATAGGTATGCAGATAAATCTACTTCCTTTCCAAGTCACATGTTATGTTTTAATACTATTAACATTCTGAATTATGTTTTACATCACATGCCAAACACTCATGAAAGTGTTGTTTATTTACTTACTACAACCCTAGCTTTTATAAACTTTGAGATAGTCATTTTTATATTAGACTTCATAGAAATGAAGTCTCTTTCCTTTTTTTCATTTCTGACATTCCTATTTTTGTTAAGCAAGTCTACAAGAGAAATTTCACCTTCAACTATCTACTAGGTACAATCAGGATTCATTTCAAAAGGTCTTAAGTCAAGACTATGATTCATTTCATGGGAGTTGTATTTCCTTTCCCTTATTGTGGGTTTATGCCCATTTTTAACCCCATTGTAAATTATAACTTATAATCAAAGTTTAAATCGATACAATATTTTGGTTTGAATATAGTCCTAATGATATGGTTGGATATCTATGTAATATTTTGAACTTTATAAGTAAGGAAGGTAATCCAACTAATACCTCAAATATCTATTTATTCTATTCCAAACCATAAAATTATGTTACTACCTATAAAAGAGAGTAATACTTATCATTTCCATTCATTGTGTCCAAAAAGGAATTACATCGACTTCAAACAAATTTCACACATATTTTATTTAGTAACGAGGAATTATACATTTATAATTCCAAACATTTAAGACATTACTAATATCAAAATCCAATATTAAATCAATTTTTGATACAAATTTATTTTCCATCACGTACATTTCAGTAATCAACCATATTTCATCATAATAAAGATCTAGTCTCTTTGATAAACAAATGTAACTTTCTAAATATCTTTCTCCTTTCATCATTTACGAAGTCCATCTACAAAATTGCTAGCATGGGTCAGTTCATTGAACTGAGCATGATAAGCACTAAATCATTAAAATGATGTGCTTTTAGCTAACTATTTCATAAAAATAACTCTGTTGTTATGAAACAGTCCCAAGCAATTCGAAAGACTCGGCCAAAAAGAAGATACAAAATCTAATAAAAGATAGAGAAAGAGATATACTTCACATCAAAAGCAAGGTTAGTTCATGAGATACAATAACTTCAACTTACATCCTATTTTTGTTTTCTCAAAATAATTTAAACAGTTTGTTCGGATAAGTAACATTTCATCGAATATCACTATTAATTTAATACATTTCTTTTCATATTTCCTATCTGAGTTTAACCTTTTTAACATAAGAAGGTTATTATCCTATCTATATTTTAGGCATATCTCAATAGTAGATCATTTACAAATATTACCTTCCATATCAATATTTCACTAACCTAAATTCGTCCTAAAATATGAGATGAAAAACTTGAACTTAAAGATCGTAAGAATTAAGTTAGGATAGTCCAAATCATTATATTTATAGTGTCTCTTATTACGGTATCCTAACACTCAAACTCAATCTACGGACCAACTCGGATTAAAAATCAAGCAAGCTAAATCATACCTTATCAAAGGGTAAGATTATTTTAACAAGTAAATGAGTTAACACTCAATCCAAAAATATACACCATTGTTATTGTTATGTCAAGAAAGTAGAATGGTAAGGTTCATAATTAAGATCCAACTACATAAATCATCTATATATTATCAAACCATACACAATATTATATAGTAATATTTTAAACTTCAATCATACTCTTCTCTAAGAACATTTCTCATTCGTTCTATCAAATAGTCAAGGAGTTGCTAAAATGGAACAAGTATGGAGAAGGGAAAATAACCTTACCAAATTTCAAAAGCTTAATTAAATAATGACTTAAACTAAACCAAAGAGAGAGGATTACCCAGGGTTTGATTTAAAAGAACACCTTTAGTCAAGGTGAAAGAAAGATAAACATGAGAAACATCAATCCAAAGGCCCTTCATCATTTAAGGAGATGGGTTTAATAGCTTAATACACCCAATGATAACTTGTATTACATTTTCCAAAGACTCGAGATAGGAAGAAAAGGATGAATGGAAGGACAATTTTGAGACATACTTCTTCAACTCATTCCTGAAAGGAAAATAAGTATGCATAACCATCTAACTAAGACAAGATCAAGTGTTATGTTTCCATGGAGATACATTTGTCTTAGTTAATAAAAGAACTCAAACAACGATTAATAACCCGAGGGGTCCAAGAATCATGCCAAAAAAAAACATCAAAACAAGGTTAACAGAGCGATCAATATGTTATGGTTAACAAACCTAATACAAGTTACAATTTAACCAATCCTCAAGAGATTTTTCCCCTTTTTGCATCAAGAGCCAAAAATTCGTTGGTTACCTACCAACCTAGAATAAGCGAGACACTAATTTGTATCCTCTTGTTTGCTTCATAAATAAATCTTGCATAGAACAATAATTTCTTTCATGGGGCTAACACGAGATATCCTTTTCAAATCTTCAATAAATAACAAAAGGAATTCATGCAATTCTTAATAGACATTCCATCAATTTCCAAGCAAACCCACAATAATCTTATCCTTAAAAATAGCCACAGGGGTCAAAAAATTTGAAACTAGAAGAATTACTCACAATAGTAGAAATCAAAAATCATAGAAAACATTAAGAATTCATAAAAGTTCTCTAATTTTGAGCCTTTCATCAATACCTAGAAGAATATGTTTAAGCCAAAGTCATAGAATTTTATCTTCCCAAAATAATCATGTAAGATCAAACAAAAATCAAGATATTCAAATAGTTTTATCAACTGAAGTTTTCCAACAGAGATGAAACAAGATCATTTCATATAAGATCATCATATTTAAGCAATCGAGTTACCTACAAGGTTTAAATAGTTCAACTAAGATCACCTATAGTTTTTCAGCTTTGATCTCAAGTCCATACGAAAGATTAAATAATAACCTAGCTATCCATATAAGGAAACCTAAACCCATATCATAATTTCCATCACTTAAATAGGGTCAATAAATAATTATAAAAAACAACACGAAAACCACAAGAACAATAATCTTACAAAAAGAACAAAAAATAGATTATTCCAAAGAGCAGAGTTGTTTTTATGAACATTTTAGTAAAAGATAAAACTTAATGGATAGAGCCTATCCAAGTAGAATATAAATCCTTCTTTTCAAATGAAAAACAACACAAAAACTTCCTCTAAGTCCTCCTTATAGCTTCACTATGCCAAATCTTTCCCTCCATGCCATGCAAGGAAGAAAAAATCATGCACAACCATATTGCATGCAAAAATCAAACTAGAGGTTTGAAAAAAAAAACAAATACATGTAGAGCTCAAGCTCCAAACCAAATGAATCAAAAATATCAAACCCTCTATATTTTTCCTAGGTGGTTTCACCAGTTTCAAAATATTAAATGTAGAGTAGGACTGTCAGTCCTTCCTACCTTCCCACCACCACCATCTCCAATTTTGGTGTAGACTTATTTCAAACAAAAATATGCATTCAAAACTTTGGTGAAAATTCCAACTCACCCATCTAAATTTCCAACTTGCCTTTGCCAAATTTGGCTGCAAAAAGAGATAAGGATTAATAACTCACCTTAAATTCCTTGGATTTACTTCCTCCCACTTACCTCTTCCCATTTTGTCCCATAGGCCCCCCCTTAGGTTAGCCATTCCCTTAGTTAGGTTAAACATTAATTTAGGAACCAACATAGGTCCATAGGTAAGTCTTAAGTCTTAGGTTAATTAATCACCTACAAGAAAATAAACTTAGTAACTTAGGTTAGATTACCCTTTTTAGGATAAGGTTCCAGATTTAAGGAACATAGTGTAAATAGGTCCCAAGTCCCCTATGAGAACTTCATCATACCAAAGTAGAAAAAGAGGAACCAAATTGTTACTCAGTTCAAATATGAAGCAGAGATCCATGGAGAGGATCATACATAGCCTTCACACATTCAAGGTCCTGAAACCTTCCATCTGTCCAAATTGGACATCATGACAACAAGATATGAAAATTATAAGCATACCTTGGATCAATGGAATTGATCCAAGGTAATGTTTTTTGAATCCCCATAAATTATGAAAACTGAAACTCAAATTAATAATCCCAAGAAGTGAATTTATTCTAGCATAAAAGAGATGGATTGCTTCATTTTAAATTAAGAAAAAACATGACAGAATGTACCTATTCCCAACAGATAACTTCTTATCTACTGCAAACATGATTTCCTAAGTCATAAGAGTACACTATCTTAAGAAAAAATCACATGTCAACGTTTGAACCTTCTATGGCAGAAGTCATCATAGGTACCAATCATGCTAGAGGTGTTACATACCTTCCTCCTAAAAAGCATCATTGTCTCAATGATTAACTTAGTCTAATAAATTTAAACAAGAAGTATAATACAAATTATACTTCTTTCATCCTTAAGTTCACAATAGAACCAAATTTGGGAAATTCAAATTTTCATAATTATTTAGCATTAAAATAATTGCTTCAATACTAATGAATTTAGTATCTACCCAAAACTGGTAGATTTATTGATATAATAAGAATAAAATATTCAAGTTTAATCAATCAAAAGAATCAAATCTGTTCAAATAAATGTGGAAAAACAATTTTCATATCTTTGAGGTTTTCCCATGTTGCACTTTCTTCGTTAAACTTGTCCCATTAGACCTAGCATTCAATTATTTCATGATTTCTTAAGTACAATGGTGAGTTTATAGCACTCGGATGGGTTTAACCACAATTATTCATGGGTCTTATATCTACAAGGAATTCCAATTTAACACATGTGATAAATCTAAAAATATATTTCTTAACTAGAGAAATATGGAAAACATCATGCATTCGTGATAAAGCAAGTGGTAATGCTAAACGATAAGATAAAAGGTTGATTATTTCAACAATTTCAAAGGGTTCCACAAAATGATGTGATAACTTGGTAGCCTTTTCAAAGGTTATATAACTCTTTTTCGACTTAACCCACAAAAATATCTTCTCACCAAGTACAAAATTCTTGTCAACCCTTTTTAGGTTTGTATAAATTTTTGCCTATTTTCTTCTTCCTTCAAACATTCACAAATCATTTTAACTTTTTGTTCCATTTCACTAAGGATTTTAGGTCCAATTATCTCTTTATCTTCCACGCTATCCCATCTAATTGGAGCTCAACATTTTCTTAAGTATAATACTTGAAAGTTGCCATTTTCGAGAGGCATGATATGTATTATTATAAGCAAATTTGAATAATGAGAGGTACTCTACCCATTTGTCTTGTTGATCCATGAAGTAAGTTCGTAACATATCTTCCAAAACCTAATTAACTCTTTTAGTCTTCCGATCCATTTCTGGATGGTATGCTAAACTAAAATTTAGTTTTAGTTCCTAAGGTTGTGTTGGGGATTTTCCAAAATCTAGATGTCATTCTTTGATCTCTATCTGATATGATCAATTCATGTACACTGTGCAATTTGAAAATTTCATGCACAAATATTTTTGCTAAAACAAGTGAATCATCCTTAATATTACCAACAATGAAATGTGCTACCTTTGTTAGTTTATCAACCACAACTAAAATAACATCATGTTTATTTCTTGACATTGGCAACCCTTGAACAAAATCCATGCTAATTACTTTCCATTTATAGTCTAGTATCCTATGAGGGTATAATAAAATAGATGGATGCATATGTTCATCCTTAACACACTGACATTTTAAGTAGTGTGTCAAAAAATCAATTACATTTTTTTTCATCCCTTTCTAAAAATATTGTTGTTTTATAAGACCAAGCATTTTCATAATATCGGGATGTTATGAATAAGGTGAATTATGAAATTCAGTTAACAAATTCCCTAAGGTATATATACTTGATTATCATATCTCAAGATTACTTCGTCATCGAAGTGAAAACCTTTATATCTCATATCATTTTGATCTATAGCAAGTGTTCTTTTAACTTGCTAAAAGTAAGAATCGATTCCATGATAATTTTTATTCATCCTTAAACCGAGTTCTCAAATTTATAAGTCCGAGATAAGTTTCCTACAACTTAGTGTATCTTCCACTCTATTTTCTTTTCCTTTTATATAACTTATGTCAAAATCATAGTGAGATTAAAAATCTAACCACCTTTTTGTTTTACATTCAGATTTGGTGAGTGAAAATGTACTTCAGCAAGATGATTAGTATTTAATTCAAAAGGTATTCCCAAGAGATAATGTCTCCATATTTGGAGTGCATGAACTATGACAACAAGCTCTAGGTCATGGGGAGCATTATTCAACTCATGTAACTTGATTTTTATACTCTCATATGGTATAAAATGTTCATTTTGTAACAAAATACCTTCGATTCCTTCCCCGGATGCATCTGTTGCTACCGTAAAGTCTCCATTTTGATCGACATAACCAAAATAGGTGCAAATGTTAGTTGATCCTTAAGATTCTTAAATGCAGATTTCAATTTTTCACTCCACACAAATTTATTATCTTTCCTTTGTAACAAAGTTATTGGTGCACCAACCTTTGAAAATTCCTTTACAAATTTTCTATATTAACCAGCATCACCCATGAATCTTTTCACTTCATGTCCATTCCTAGGTGATAACCACTCAATTATTGCAGCAACTTTTGATGGATCCACCGCTATTCCATCCTTACTTATGACATGCCATAAATAGTGCACTTCTATCTCATAGAAATAAAATTTTGAAAAATTATCATACAATCTTATTTTTCTCAAGATTTCCATAACTATCTTTAAATGCTCATGATGCTCATCAATGATTTTATAATATATGAGAATATCGTCCAAGAATACAAATACAAATTTATCTAAGTATTCTTGAAATATATGATTCATTAAATTCATAAAATTTGGAGGTGCATTTGTCAAACCAAAACGTTAAAATGTGAATTCATAATGCCCATACCTTGTCCTTATGGTTTTTTAATGAATATATTCATTTTTATTCTTAGCTGATTATAACCAAATCAAAGATATATCTTTGAATAATTTGATGCACCACGCATCCGATCAAACAGATCTTCAATTCTAGGAATTTGATATGTATTTTTGATTATTGTTTTCTTTAATATCTTATAATCAATGCACAATCTAAGTGTTCCATCTTTGTTTTTCACAAAAATTACCATTTCTCCCTAAGGTGAGACACTTGGTCTTATTAAACCTTTAGAAATAAATTTCTTTTAACTCGCTTTACACTCTACCATGTCAATGGTAGTCAATTGATCTGATTCCTTAGAAATAGGTTTGGTTCCTAGCTTGATCTCAATCGTGAAATCAAACTCCTATTTGGGAGGAAGACCAAATAACTCTTCTGGAAACACATCACTAAAATTTTATAACAGCAGATATCTTTCAAAGAAATCACTATCACCTTCAGTTGTTTCAGAAAATTTTACTACATATAAGGTGCAACCTTTATTTTTGGCCTTTTTAAGCTGCATAGTGACAATTTTCTAACTAAAATCTCACATTTTACCCCTGGATGTTTGTTGTTTTCTGTAGATCATCAAGACAACTAATATGTTTTTCAAAACAATCAACCTTTGCTTTATGCTCAACAAGCCAGTTAACACCTATAATTACATCATAAGACCCCAAAAGAGCAACGTAGAGATCAACTTCAGTGGAAAAACTAGGCAAGTCTAGGAGTGTTCCAAAAATACACATACTAACTATGTGAACAACATTATTTCCATAATGTACAGCCTATGATTTATCCATTTTCTAGATTTTTAGTTTTGAAGATAATTTATTAGAAATAAAGCATTCGGTAAATGAGTTGTAGTATAAAAATTATGTAACATGTATACCAAATACACCGGTACTTTTATAAGTGTAACCTTATTTTTAGCTATTGTAACATGTATCATATGCTATTGATTGTGGTCATCCTTCCTTAGAGGGAACCGATTTATATAATGATCCTTTCCACAATTGAAGCAACCCCTATAGGTCCTTTCTTAGGATTAAATTCATTTCTAACCTTAAAATTTTCATTTTGTCCTCCAAAAGTCCTCTGTCCATTATTATTTTTATTAACAAAATTATTTCAAACATTAGCAACAGTTTATTTGCTACACTTTTCTTGTTATTATCGGCAACAAATTTCTTTTTAGCACAAAACTTTTTCCATGGTCCCTTTTTGGGTCACAGGGATGAATAAGAATTAGAAATTTTCTTTTTGATTTCCTCTGTATGGGTAGAGATTACTTTTAATTTTTGTTCCTGCCTTATGGCTTTTTCAACAAACCCTTCCATGGTGGTTGTATTGTGAACATCTACTTCACCACAAATGATAGGATTTAATACCATAATAATTTTTGTATCCTAAACTTCTCGTCAATTTGATATTGAGGTAAGTACTTGAGAAGCTTAGTAAACATCTCCCGAGAATCCGTTACGATTAACATTCCTTTAGCTAAGTTCTGAAATTTTGTCATCTTCTTATCATAATAAAGTTTTGGCAGCCATCGTTTCCTAAAATTATTTTAAAATTGATCCCAAGTGACGCGTTGTTTCATCAATGTTTAATTTAGCCTTACAGATTGTCCCAACAAGAAGATGCCTCATGGGAGAGTTGATAAGCTCCCGTATTACTTTAGTTTCCTTAAAGAAGTTCCTTATCGCAAAGTACTTATCAATTTTTTTGAGCCAATACTTATCTCCATCTCCCATTGTCGTGCCATCAAAATTGGGTGGAATCATCCTTTTTATATCATTTGTGAGATCGGATGCCAATCTCACCTTTTTATTCTCATGATGATTGGGTATAGTTACATTAGCATTAGAAACTTTATTATTATCAAAACTCAAATTTCCAATATTAGTGATGTCCCTAGGAGGTGGCTGATTGTTATTACCAACATCCTCTTCCTCCTCATTTCCCATTATTTGTTGTTCGAGTATAGCCAAAAGATCTCTTGTTTCCAATAGAGAAGAAAGGGTCTCATCAATTTTTTGGGCGGTAGCTACTTCTCCACCTGGTGGTGGGTTGTTTACAGCATTTCCTCTTATTCTAACCATTTTTTTGCTAGTAAGAAAATTTAATTTTTATCAGATTATAGACATAATAGGTCTAAAAGCTACAACCTTCACTACGATACCAAGATGTAACATTCCCATTTTATGACTTTAGAAATAAGGGAATTTTTTTTTGCATAATTTTCTCTATTCTAAATTAACATAATTTAGAACACACATTCCAAAGCCAATCTATCTCATAACAAAAAACCATATGTAGTTATAAATGACTCAATGAAACACCGATGTCTCATTTCATGACTCAGAATCATACCGATCTCTCATGTTTACTGAATAATCTGTATACTACGTATACTTGGTTCTTTTACCCTTTTAGGGGTATTAAGTGGGGTACATCAAGTGTTCTTTTTAAGAGGCCTATCTAAATATCTGTTACTGATATTCGTCTAAAATCCCACTTCTTAAACTAGGTGACATAGATGATGAAACCAATAACTTGTGATACTTTGAAAAAATTCCTTGACAAAATATTCATTGAATGACATAAGTACTTCACCATACTTGATCTATTATCTAGAATGGTCTTCACTAACTTCACATCACCCACCGATTCAAATTTTAACCCTAGCCAAGGTTAGCAACATGGCCTAGTATGGAGGAATACTTACGATGAATAAGGGTACATAGACATACTCAATCGACTTATGTCGATTGGGTGTGTCTATTTATTTGAAGTCAATGTGAGTTGACCCCGACACTAGATCATGCCCCTATCTCGACCTAGGGAAGAACTATGATCAAGTAAGAATTTATTTTAGTCTAGTTGAAAAAACTGTGAAAGGTGTTGATACATGTCAACTGCAACATAGTATCCTCGTAAAGACCCTTGTCATTATTAAGTTAGTATGGTGAAGTTGGCGTGTGTCAACATCCAAATGAGTTTTCCTCATCTAGACAAACATACCTTAGAAATAAGGTTATATCTTATTAATTTCCTCGCTACAGATTAATTATAGCAACCCTACTGAACAACTAGGTTCCTTAACCATTAGGGTTCTAAGTTAAAATTTTCATAGAGATAGGTATACGATAAATCTACTTCCTTTCTAATTCACATGTTATGTTTTAATACTATTAACTTTCTAAATTATGATTTACATAACAGGCCCAACACTCATGAAAGTGTTGTTTATTTACTTACTTACTATAGCCCTAGATTTTATAAGTTCTGAGAAAGTCCTTTTTATATTAGACTTCATAGAAATGAAGTCTATTCCCTTTTTATTTTTATTTTCTCGACATTCCTATTTTGGTTAAGGAATTCTATAAGAGAAAGCATACCTTTAACTATCTACTGGTACAATCAAGATTCATTTCCAAGAGGTCTTAAGTCAAGACTATGATTCATTTCATGGGAGTTTTCTTTCCTTTCCCTTATTGACGGTTAATGTTCATTTTTAATCCCATTGTACATTATAACTTATAACAAAAGTTTAATTTATTATTTTGGTCTGAGATTTACTCAAAATAAACAATAAAACTTGTAAATTGTATTCAATTGGGAAAATTTTATTCTTGCAAGATACTACATTATATAAGAGGATGATCTCCTTTATCTAAGGAGTCAACATCAATCACCAATCCCCTATATCTCTCAATCACTGCTAGAATCTCTCACATATCCCACATATCTCTCTATCATCTTATACCCCTATTCTAATGGTGAGATTAACTCACGTACATTCAAATATGATATTAATATCACAATATTTATATATCACACTCACCTAAATATTACAAATATATTATTAATATGAGTTCTATAAACTCATTATTAATAATATTACAATTTATTAATAATGGCACAATATATTTGTAACATAATTCCCATAAAATCATTTTATTTGAATATAGTCCTGATGATATGGTCAAATATCTTGTAATATTGTCAAATTTATACGTTTCATCTTAACTAGAGAGGTTAATCCAACTAACACCTCAAATCTCTATTTATTCTATTCCAAACCATAAAAGTATGTTACTTCTTGTAAAATAGAGTAATACTTATCATTTCCATTCACTATGTCCAAAAGGAATTACATCAAGTTCAAAAAAATTTCACACATCTTTTATTCAACAAGGAGGAGTTATACATTTATAAGTCCAAACACTTCAGACATTACTAATATCAAACAAAAATATTAAATCAATTTTTGATACAAATTTCTTTTCCGTCAAGTACATTTTAGTAATGAACCAAATTTCATCATAATAAAGATCCAGTCTCTTTGATAAACAAATTAAACTTTCTAAATATCTTTCTCCTTTCATTATTTACAAAGTCCATTTGTGAGATTTCTAGCATGGGTCGGTTCATTGAATCCCGAACATGATAAGCACTAAATCATTAAAATGATGTACTTTTAGCTAATTGTTTCATAAAAATAACTCTACTATTATGAAATATTCTTGAAGCAATTCAAAAATACTCAACCAAGAAGAATATACAAACTCTAATAAAAGATAGAGAAAGAGATATATTTCACATCAAAAGCAATGTTAGTTCATGAGATATAACAACTTCAACCTTCCATCTAATTTTATTTTTATCAAAATAATTTAAACAATAAGTTCAGATAAGTAACATTTCATTAGAATCTCACTATTACTTTCATACATTTATTTTCATATTTCCTATCTCTTTTATACCGTTTAACAAAAGAAGGTAACTATCTTATCTCGTCTTTTAGCCGTCACTCAAGGTAGTAGATCATTTACAAACATTACCTTCCATCTCAATATTTGATTAACCTAAATTCATCCTAAAATCTAAGATGCCAACAATTGAACCTAAATATCATACGAATTAATTTAGGATAGTCCAAATAATAATATTTATAGTGTTTCGATTAGAGTATCCTAACACTCAAACACAGATCTAGGGACCAACTCAAGTAAAAATTCAAGAAATCTAAATCAGACCTTATCAAAGGGTAAGATTATTTTTACGAGTAAATAAGTTAAGAGTCAATCCCAAAAAGATACACCATTATTATCATTATGTCACACAAGTAGAATGGTAAGGTTCATAATCTAGATCTAACTCCATATACCATCTAAATATTATCATAGTATACATAATAATCTATACTAATATTTTCAACTTCATTCATACTCTTCTAAGAAAATTTCACATTCATTCTATCAAATTATCAAGGAGTTGCATAAACGTAATAATCCAGAGAAGGGACAAAAATCTCACCAAATTTCAAAAGATTAATTAACTAATGACTTAAACCAAACCAAATATAGAGGATTACCCAAGGTTTGATTTATAAGAACACCTTTAGTCTAGGAAAAATAAAGATAGCTAAGAGCAACATCAATCCATTACCATTCATCATTCAAGGAGAGGGGTTTAATAGCCTAATCCCCCTAAAGATAGTGTGTATTCAATTTTCCAAAGAATCGAGAGAGGAAGAAAAGGATGAATGGGAGGACAAGTATGAGATAGACTTCTTACAACTCATTCCCGAAAGGACAATAAGTATGCATAACCATATAACTAAGACATGAGCAAGTGTTCCATTTCCAAGGAGATACATTTTCCTTAGTTCATAAAAGAATTAAAACCGCAATTAATGACCCGAGGGTCTAAGAATCATGCCAAAGAAAACATCAAAGTAAGGTTGACAGATTAGTCAAGACGTAACAGTTAACAACAATAAAAAAGTTATAATTTAACCAATGCTCAAGAGATTTTCCCTCCATTTTTGCATCAAGAGCGAAAAATTAATTGGTTACCTACCAACCCAGAAGAATAGAGAGAGTAATTCCTATCCTCTTTCTCTCTTCATAAATCAAGACTCCATAGAATAATAATTTCTTTCAAGGGGCTAACACCAAATATCCTTTTCACATCTTCAGTAAATAACCAAAAGAATTCATGCAAGTCTTAACAGATGTTCCATCAATTTCAAAGAAAACCCACAATAAACTTATCCTTACTAAATAGCCACAGGGGTCAGAAAATTTGAAACAGGAAGAATTACTTACAATAACTAGAATCACAAATCATAGACAATGATAAAAATTCATACAAGTTCTCTAATTTTGATCCTTTCATAAGTACCTTAAGAATATGTTTAAGCTTGATTCACAAAATTTTAGCTTCCCAAAATCATTTAAGATCAAACAACAATCAAGATATTCAAATAGTTTTATCAACTAAAGTTTTCCAACAAAGATGAAACAAGATCATTTCATAAAAGATCCTCGTTTTAAGAAATTGAGTTACCTAAAAGGTTTAAATAGTTCAACTAAGATCGCTTTATAGTTTTTAGGTTTAATATCGATCCCATGCGAAAGATTAAATCATAACCAAGCTATCCACATGGGAAAAATGAAACCCATATCATACTTTACATCATTAAAACGGGGTTGATAAAGAATTCCCAAAAAAACACAAAAACAACAAGCGTAATAATCTTACCAATAGAACAAAAATCATATTATTCCAAAGAGCAGAGTTGTTTTCATGAAAATTTAAGTAAAATCATTAACCTTAATGGATAGAGTGTATCATTCTGATAGTGCTTCACCTTTACTGATTCATATAAGTATCCAAGAAGAGCTGCAATCCTTCTTTCAAAATGAAAAACAACTCAAATACTTCCTCTAACTCCTCCTTATAGATTCATAGAGCCAACTCTTTCCCTCCACTCCATGCAAGGAATAAAAACTCATTCACAACCATATTTCATGAAAAAATCAAATTGTATGTTGGAAAAACAAAACAAATACATGTAAATCTCAAGCTCCAAACCGAATGAATCAAAAAAACCAAACCCTATATCTTCTTCCTAGGAGGTTTCACTAGTTTCAAATTATTAAATGCAAATTAGGATTTTCAATCCTTCCTAACTTCCTTCCACCGCCATCTCCAAATTTGGTGTAGACTTATTTCAAACAAACATGTGCATTCAATACTTTGGTGAAAATGGAAACTCACCCATCTAAATTTCCAACTTGCCTTTGCCAAATTTGGCTGCAAAAAGAGATAAGGATTAATAACTTGCCTTAAATTCCTTGGATTCACTACCTCCCACTTATCTCTTCCCATGTCGTCACATAGAACCCCCTTAGGTTAACCATTCACTTAGTTAGGCTAAACATTAATTTAGGAACCAACATAGGTCCATAGGTAAGTCTTAAGTCCAAGGTCAATTAATCACCTACCAAAAAATAAACTAAGTAACTTAGGTAAGATTACTCCTTTTAGCATAAGGTTCTAGATTTAAGGAATATAGTGTAAATCAGTCCCATATCCCCTATGAAAACTTCATCATACCAAAGCAGAAAAAGAGGGACAAAATTTTTAATCAGTTCAAATATGGAGTAGAGATCCATAGAGAGGATCATACTTAGCCTTCAAATATTCAAGGTAATGTATTCATTTTTATACCCTTAGATTAACAATAAAATCCCATGCGTGTCACCTATCACCAATGGGCATTGGGCACTCACCGAGGTAGGCACATGTGCCAAGCCACTCCTTTATGTGATTATTTTGAGAATACATCATCTTATGACAAATATTCAAGTGCAAATGAATAGAAAAGAACCGTGCATCATTTTGAGAACCTAGGATGAGTCATCACCTCATTGCATCCATAAAAGGGAAATAAAAACAACATATAGAAATGGTTCATACACAAAGGAAATGCACAAGGAATATGCTATGAACAAAAATATGCCTTAGAATAGATCCTTCCATTGATATTAACATGTTTAATAACCACATTACATTCCTTGAGGCCATAACAGACCCATATAAACATTGCAGAGAAAATTCATGCATCTAAACTACACTATGTTCTTCACATTACAAAGACAAATATAGACATGTCCTTCTAAATATGCCATCAGTACTATATTTTCCTAATCCTAATCCATAGAATCCTCAATGGTATTTCTTTAGAGCTTCACCTCTTTTCTAGTGCACTATTATCTCTGCATCTCTTCTCTTAGCACCCCCTCCCACTATCTGTGCCCCTCAATATATAGCCCTTATACCTTCACCACCATGCCTTTTGAGGTAACTGATCAGCTGCCAAGTGTCCAAGTGGTCCTCTAATGGATCATGCCTCCTTTGATCCTAGACCTCAATTTTTGTAATGATGTTCTTCTAGAACCTTCCATCGCATGCATGGAATATTCTATATTTGATCCTATAGTTGCTACGCTTTAGCACCTTATCCATTCTGCATGCTAGATGGGTCATGATTTTCTCATGTGCTTCCTAGAATGCCAAATATGGCTAATTCCTAAAACCTATCTTACCTTGTGCGTGTGCCATGTGTTACGCAAAACTTGCTAGAACCCTTCCCTACACACCTTCAACCCGTGCACCCTTCTTCAAATAGGTCCCACATGCCCACACACCTTCTTATACTTATCTAATATTTTGGGACCAACCTCACCCCACACTATGCCTATTCTACATCCTTAGGAACACTCTTCAATAAAGTAAAGAATGGTGGGATCTTACAATGGTTAGAAAGAAATAATAAAGGAATGAAGAATTGGGAGAATAAATGAAATAATGGGAACTTATTTATTATTAGAGAAGGAGAGGAATATCCCTCCCTAATTCTACCTCTAACTTCCCCAAGTGTCAACCTTGTTACGAGCTTGCTTGAGGTAACCCACCAAGGCACCCACCTCCTCAAAACTCAACTCCTCCCCTTTAGTGCTCATGGTCTTAATAATACTTTCTAACTAATTTCCCAAGTCTTCAAGTTCATCCATCTTGCGGATGATTTGGGGGTATAGTTCTTTCATTCAGCTCGTAATCGAGCCTTGTAGAGTCTCAATTTATTCAAAATTCTTCTCCACCTCGGCTAGGATCTTATCTCTTTCCACTCTATTCCCCTTATTTTTATCTTGGAAATCCTTGAGTTCTGTTTCATGGGTGGAAACCAAGATGCTTGCCACTCTATCCCTATTATCACATTTTTGATAAGTAGCTTCAAAAACTTACATGGAAGCCTTCACCTCTATAAGAAGCTTAGTGTATCGAGCCACAATCTCGATAACCTTCATCTTGTTCTCTTTCTCTTGGCATGCCTGTGCCTCTTTTGCAGACTCTAAAGTGAGTGGTCACCTCTCCATCATGAGAATGCAAGTTAGATCCTCTAAACATTGCAAGGATGATTCATACTTCTTCTCGGGTGGCACTAAGTCGGGTGCTTCAAGAAAATGGCATCTATAATCATCTCCACCTTCTTAGAGACTTCACACACCTTTTATTTTTCTTCTTTCAGCTCATGCCTCAACTGGACACTAATTATCTCCTATGGTTTTAGGTCCTTTCTCTTTTCCATGAGATCCTTCTTTTTCTCCTCTAATTCCTCCTCTAGGAATCTCACTCTATCATTTCTCCCAAATAGTCTGGCCTAAATTTTGACTGAATCCTTGTTGAGCATGTTATAGACCTGTTCATCTGATACTTGTTGAGATTTCACCAAGGGATTTACTCCTTTTATTTTCTAGAACCTTCATTAGCACTCTTTGGCTTACTTTGAACTTAGGTTCATCTACGTGAGACTCGAATGCCCAAGATAACATCTTCTGGTTCAGGGATATGCACCTTCTTCATCAAACAATGACATAGTTAGGAGTTTCTCTATTAGTACGGTGCTCTAGAAGGTCACACGCACCACCTTGGTAGGATTATTAATGTATCCCATTCCCTACCCTTGTGCCACCACTTTGCATTTCCCACATATTCATATGGCTTTTGGGAAGCTTACTGCCAATTTGGGATCCCCACCCATGCTGCCATACTCCTTTCCAACACTTTCTTCTTTTGTTTCCTTCATAATTTATTTTTCGCTCCTCTCCAACTCATGTTCCAACAAATCCTTCATCATTCCTTCCACATCTCTCTCCACACCTTTTTCTTCTTTCTCCTTGGTGAGGCTTGGTGTTATTTTGTGTTTGGTGCTTACTTATTTTCTCACCCCCTTGCCTTGATCCTTAACTTCTTCCTCTTTGTTCTTCTCCTCATATTCCTTATTATAATCCTCTTCATATCCTTCCTCCTTGGAATCATGTACATCATATACTATATGGTCTTTACCTCCTTCATGCTCATCATCATCCTTGTCTCCGATCTAGGCATCTAAACTTTTCATCTCTTCTAAGTTTGCCTAATTTGTCACCTTATTCTTCTTTCTTACTGGGGATTCTAGTATAAGTGATTATTCTTTCTCCTTCTCCTTGAAAAAAAACCTCTTCTTTGGTGATTCTTCATGGGTGAGAGGATCTTTATGCTCCAAAACCTTCTTACGGGATTTTTCCCTTGATAGGGGACCTCTTTCTCCATGCGTAAGTGTTAGGCTTCGTGTCTCCGCTTTAGGTATTCCCACCGATTATGTGGTCTACACACTTGGTGCTTTCTTATCCTACACCTCTTCTCTTTCTCTCTTCTTTGGCACGACCTTCTTTCTCCCTGTAGGGTCTTCTAGAATGGAGAAATCAATCTCAAGATATGTACCTTTCTCAAAATTTGGCCTTATGCGAAGATATACCCTCGTTGCAGCCCTTCCAACTGATTGGAAGCGTTATTGGCTTCAACATTTGAACTTCATGAGAGACATACTTCTCCACATATGTGCACTTTTTAGGGTACATGAGCTTCCAGTGCAGCTTGTGGTTATCTTGGTCTACCTCACTAAGGTTGAACCTTAGTCTCTTACCTCCTTGAACCTATTGACCCTTGCCTGGAAGTATTGCGCGGTGAAGGAGAAGGGCAACTTACACCATGGGATCTTAGTCCCATTTGTCAAAGTGAACCTACCAGTCTAGAAATGTTGGAAAACCGCAAAGTCTACTTCTCTATCCACAAGTGTGGGAAACTACTTTGGGATTCTCCACTCTTCCTTGAATGTGTCGAGTATTATTTTATACCACTTCTCCATGCGTGCCTTATGAGTGACCTTCATGGTTTCACAAGTGTACTTTTTAAACCTCTTTACGGGTGAGGATTTATGTTCTAGAGACTCCCAAACAAATTTTTTTGGCCCATCTGGCACTCCAATCTATGAAAAGACAATGGTGAGGAGGATGTTACTAGATAATATCTTCTCTCCTTCATGCACATTGCTTATGATCTCATTTGTACTAAAAGAAGAAAAGTTATAGATGGTTCCCTCTTATATCTTCTAGCATATGTTTAGCCATGTCCTTTTCACTTGCGTCCATCATTCTTGATCATTAAGCTTGGTTACCAAGTGCATAGACATCCTCATAATAAATTATGGAATTATGGAATCTATTTGATGTCAAAGTATCACGGTCCCTTCTTGTAGTCATACGTTGTTATTGTCTCCTTGATATCCTCATTTTCACTCAGGTCATCATTGATACTTTCTCCCTCACAAATAAGTCCTATGAACTTGGATATTAGTTGTGGTGTTATGTTCATCTTATGCCCTGTAAAATAGAAGTTATCTTCATGCACGTGTGACATCAATGATTGATAAAGGCACTCGAGCTTGCTAGATTAAGGCAACTCATACAATTATAATAACCCTACTTTCTCTAATTTGACTTTCACCTCATCACCGAATATAGGCATCCCATCTGATGTCCTTTTGTTAATTGGTGGGACAAAATATAGTGTCATTTCCTTCTCACTTGTGCTCATGTGATGGTTATAATCACTCATGGACATTTTTATTAAATGCGACACCCATTCCTTTCCTAGCAATACTCCATATGGGTATTTCATTTCAGCATACCATTCTTCATTAGAGCTCACGATGGTAGTGGTTTGCTTTCCTTTTCCCTTTCCCTTTGGTTTTTTAAGTGAAATGGTTACCTTCTTAGGTACCATATATTCTATCGGGGTAAACTAAGAACTTATTACTCTACTCTTCTACTCTACTTAACTCTAAACTCAACTACAAAGTTCAACTCCTAGAATAAATCCTTCTATCTTTGTGCCCTAACTACCAAACCCCAACTATCAAAACATTTTCACACGCCCATGTAGTCCTTCCTCATGGTTTGCAAATACACTCTAGTCACACACTTAGATTTCTAGGATTCTTCTCCCTTCACACAAATCAGTATGTATTCCCTCATTTGAAAAAGTGCTTCAACTTCATAATAGCAACATAAAATAATGACTTTCCTGACCTTATATTTATAGTTTTTTATTTCCTCCAATAATATATTTTATACCGCCTACTAATTTACTTTAACATTAAATGCAAATTTTTCCAATAGGCCAACTTTCAAGACTCTTACCCATGTACCACATCCTATGCGAAAAACCCTCTATAACCTTCTAGCATGCAAAAATCTAATCTGATCAAGACTCTTACGTGTGTGTTTATAGTACCGAGGCACTTCTTCTTTCTTTTTACGTAATTTTTCCATCCCCTACCTCATATTGTTCTTGCGCTCTTGATCCTTTATATGTGGTATTTGTTTCATCCTTCTTGACACCATAATTCATTATCCATGATTTCCTCATGCACTTTCTCAACCTTTCTCACTTACTTCTACTTTGGGCCACTCAACTTTTATTACAGGGACTATACTTTCCTTTGCACTACTCCACCCCACACTAAAAATATATGCGGTCTTGTGCGCATACACAACTTTGTAAAAATAATGTGGTTCTTTGCTTACAAGGCACAAAATGAACAAAAGAAAAGAGAAAGAAACAAGAAAGGGAAACACAAGAAAAGAAAAGCATACAGGAATTTCTAAGCTAACCGACAATACTACCTTATTTACAAACACCAAGATGACTTATTTATAGTAGGGATTTAACCTACTCCTATTGAAATGACTTGGAAATATCATCCCATCCAGAACTTGTAATTGAAAGTCACCTTAATCAAGGATGTATGAGATGATGTAAGTGTTATTACAAATAAGCAAAGCGGCACCCCGGATGCAAATCAAGGTTCTCAATTGATGTTTTAGGCATCCAAAGGTGTGATTACACAACATGGAAACCTCTCTCCAAGAGAGGAATCTCTAGATTAGAGGTTGGTTCCTCAAACTCCTCTGATTTAGATCTATATTTTGCACAACTATAGAGGTTCGAGATCTTAATCCTACTCTAAATTGCAAGGGACAGGGGATAGAAATGTAAAAATTGAAACTAACTAAAGATGGTGATACACCAAAAGGAGTGGCGAAACATTTTTGCCATGTAAATAGACACAAATTCATGAAATGCAACAATGGAAAACATACACAAGCTAATAGATGTAATTAGAGGTCTTAAAATGAAGTAAAACAATACAAACAGAGGATTGAAAGCATTCACGAGTTTGCCTTTGTCATTCCATGTAAAAATATCTTTCATTCCACCATCAAAGAGGTATAAACCTGTTACAAATTGTGAAAAAGTCTGATTCTTACAACTCTCACTTGCTGGAGGTGAAAGAAGAAGTTTGCAATGCCAAAAAGTGTTCAACCATGAAGAAATGAGCTAAATCGCTTTACGGTAATGGGTCGAGCCCGAGAGAGAAAACATAAAAAACATGGGAGCCCATTCCTCTTTGATGGAAAATGCATTAAAATAGCATGGAGGACCTTAAAAACCCATACCCTATCATTTTTTACCATATTGGAGAAGAATGCGACCCATTACATGTATTAAATTTGGTTGTTGAAATGTCATTTCTCGCCATGGACACGTACTAGAACCGTTTTGGAATTTTCTCTCTGAACTGAACCAAAATTAGAAATTGACCATGGGATCATGTAGAGAATTTTAATAGCTTTCCAATGATATAAAGAATGTGAAAATATGAGCTCTGATCAAAATATATGATCATTTGAAGATTTAGGGCAAAACGGCCCAAAAACAGTTAGGCGGAAAAATTTCAAATTTTACCTCTTTTTTGTCTTTGGAAAATTTTCCAAAATTCCCCGTGCTACACTGGTCAGATGCCATGTGGCAGCTTCCTATTGGCTGTGGGCCTCAAATGGGAAAATTTTCCACAAAAACTCCGCCGAGCCATAACTTGAAAAATATAAGGAGTTAGGAGGCAAACTTTACCTTTCGAAAGATGAGAGAGAGCTTTATCTGATGGTGCCATTTCCAGAAATCCTTGAGTGCCTTAAAATCAAAAAATGTGGACTGAGGCACAAGAGAGGTTAGAACACAAGGAGTTAGCCACAAAAATGAGCTGGGGCACATTTTGGATAACAATTTTGGTGACTCAGAGGGGTCATCTACCTGCTAGATGAAAGTACCGGAGCTTGAAGCGATCCATTGGGCATGGAGCCATCAAATATTCTGTTTAGAACCCCAATTGACTTAGAATGTGCAAGGAGGAAGATGGAATATCACATGATGGAAGCAAGGACTGCAAAACATCTCCAGGGGACAACAAGCCCAAAGCACTTAGGGAAAGCAAAACTAACCTACTGAAAAAACAATGTACAAAGCACTTGGAGGAATGAAACTCTAATATAATATTTAAAATGTGGTAAATTTCCCTCTAGAAGAAAATCTTGAGATAGATTCCATTGACTAGAATCTTTAGTTCTTCACCATCCAATGAGGCCAATTGGAAAGCATTGCTATTCTTACACTTTGTGACCATGTATGGGCCACTCCAAATGGCATCAAATTTTGAATGCCTTCCCGCTTTGCTCTATCCACATCCCATTTCAACACTAGGTCTCCAACCTAAAAATATCTATCCTTGGCCTTCCTATCAAAGGTCTTTTTGATCAAAGCTTGATCCTTTTCCATTGCTTCGATGCCTGATTTCGACCTCTTGCAGCTCCATCAACTCTGCATATCTCACCTCCATGGGCTCGGACTCTCAGCAACTCTAATTGCTTCATGAGTTCCAATGTTGGCAACTCAAGTGACATGGGCAAGATTACCTCTCTTCCATAGACAAGTTTGAATGGAGAGTTACCTGTGGATCTCTTGGGAGTTATCCTATCAGCCCATAAGGCTGATTTTAGTTTGGTATGCCAAGACCTCTGATTCTCATCAAGAGTCCTCCTAATGATCCTCAACAAGTTCTTGTTTGTAGACTCAGCCTGGTCATTACCTTGAGGGTAATAGTTTGATGAAGTGCTTAGGTAGATCCTGTTCTTGACAGCCCACTTAGTCACCTTGGATCCAATGAATGCCAATGTATTATCTGAGATTATTGTAGCAGGTATACCAAATCTAGTCACTATCCCCTCATAAAAGTCTAAGATGTTGGACTCATTTGCTTCTTTGAGTGCTACTGCTTCAGTCCATTTGGTGAAGTATTCCGTGGCTATCAAAATCCATTTGTGCCCTTGACTTGAATTGGGATTAATGACTCCAATGAAGTCCAAACCCCATTGCATGAATGGCTGGTCAACTGAGATTGGATGCAATGGAAGGGCAGCAAGTCTCTCTTTTCCTGTGAAGAATGCATAATTCTTACACCTCTTAATCCATGCATAGCAATCACTAAAAATTTTAGGCCAATAATAACCAGCCTTCATGATTTTTAGAGCCGTCACTCTTGGTGCAAAATGACCACCAGCTGGTCCACCATGGAACTCTTCCAACACCCTATGAATCTGATTTGTGCTAATGCATCTCAGTAGCACTCCATTCACATCTTTCTTGAACAAAACTCCATCAACAATGGCATATGGGACATCCTGCAATCTGAAGTGTCTTCTTTGGGTCTTGTTCATCTCCAGGGGGCATAGGCCTGTGCTTAGGAAGTGTATAATACATTGGGTCCAGCAAGGAGTGGGGCCAAAATTGTCTTCTTCTTGATTTCCACTTGACTCATGGCTATCCTAGACTGTCAAAACAGCCTCTTCTTCATTGCATACTTATTTTTGCTTCCCCAAAACCAGCTACTCACACAATCCTTTCCCTCTTACCAGCTTGGTGATCTTGATCTCAATGTCATACTCCATGATACGGGTGATCCAACCTGCTCTTTTCTCATTCAAATATTTGCTTTGAGGAGAAAGTCCTTAACCCCAGACATGTGAGACCAGCAACTAGACCTTGTTGTTCGAGACTAAATGATTGAATTTATTCAAGCTTCGATTCGCCAAAGACATGCTTCTCAATAAAAGAGTACTTCACCTCATAGTCATCTAGGCTCTGGCTAAAGAAGGCAATTGGCTGCTCATCATTATCCTTGTTCTATTGTACCAAAATGGTAGAAATAGTGTCATTACCTCCAAATGCATAGAGGATGAAATCCTTGGAGAAGTTTGGGTTGATGAGAGTTGGTGCTTGAGAAATGGCTTCTTTGATTGCTTCAAAACTCTCCTTGCCTTCTGCTGTCCACTTGAAAGACATGCTCTTCTTTAACATTTTGGTGATGGGCTTGAAAAGGGTTGCAAAATCGCACAAACCTCCGAACAAAGTTTATCCTCCCCAAGAAACTCTGAAGGGCTTTCTTGTGGCTTGGCAATGGTAGTGCTCTTATGGCTTCAACCCTCTCTGGATCAATTGCTAATCCTTCTTTGGAGACAATATAGCCAAGGAGCTTTCCTTCATGTGCAAGAAAGATACACTTTCAAGGATTTAAAGACACTCCAAATCTCCCGCACCTTGTGAAAACTTGTCTCAAATGAGAGAGGTGGTCTCACGCATTTTTGGAAAAATGGTGATATCATCAAGGTAAATCAGCACCATGTTGTTAATCAAACCTTTGAACGCCATGTCCATTTCCTTTGGAAGGTAGCACTAGCGTTGGATAGCCCAAATGGCATTCTCCCGTATGCAAAAGTTCCCCATTTGGTTGTGAAGTCTGTTGAACTGGTCTTCCTCCTTCACCATAATCTAATTGTAGCACGAGTAGCCATCAAGTAGTGAAAACCTCTTGGAGCTAGCCACAACTTGCAAGATTTGCTCCATGGAAGGGAGTGGGTAATGGTCCTTGAGAGATGTTCTATTTAAGTCTCTCAAATCAACACACAATCTGATCTCCCCACTCTTCTTTCTCGATTTGGAACCAAGTTGGCAACCCAACGAGAATGCTTGATTGGGAATATGATTGCTTGACTCAATCAACTTGTCCAATTCTTTCCTCATGAGAGGCTCCATGTGTGGATTGACTGGTCTTTGTTTCTACCTATGAAGCTTAGTATTTGGATCCAACTCAATGGTATGGCTTTGAGCTAAGTTGTGATTGAAACCTTTCAAATCTTCGTAGCTCCAGAAAACACATCTGGGAATTCTTGACACAAATTACCGCACGAATTCATACCTTTCTTGTTCAAATTGTCATCTTTCCAATTTACAATGGTTTGTTCTCTTCTACCAAGATGGATACCGAATCCTCTCTCTTGACTCCGAATGTTTGCTTTCTCCTTTCTAAACTGATCATTGGGATTAAAAATGGACTCCAAAGTGATAAGTCCTTGGGCAGATTGTTAGTTCTCAAATGTACCACCTGGTCACCATACTGTTGTTCCAACTTTTCTTGATTCTTAGCTGAGAACTCAGCTTCTTCTTAGAAGAAATGGATGATTTTCTAGTCATTCTCAAACACTTGCCAACTGACATTGTTATCTGGCACTAAAGGCCTCACAATCATGTGGATGTTTGGCTATACCTTGTCTTGTTGAATGCTTTCCACAATGTCAAAGGCTGCCCCTACTGCTGCAAGCCTATCAGCAGCTTGATTCTCTTTCCTAGGAATGGATTTGATGCCAAAACCCTCAAAATCTTCCATGAGGTCCCACACCCTGTTCTTGTAGCACTTGAGTAGATCATTCTTGGCAGCATGTTATCCCTTGACCTGATTTACAATCAATTCACTATCACCAAAGACTTACAAGTTCTTTATTTTATTCTTGATTGCCCAATGCATCCCTTGCACTAAGGCTTCGTATTCAACAGTGTTATTGGAGCATGCAAACTGAAATCTAAAAGCTGAATAGTAATTTACTCCTTGAGGTGAAACAAGCATGGCTCCACCTCCTGCACCTTGTCTACTCCTTGATCCATAAAAACAACCGCCATACCTCATTGCCATCTTCATGGTTTGGCTTGGTGATGCTAGGAATAGGCTGATATTTTTCGTGTATGCAATAGACCCCTAGCTCAAATTCTTCCACTTCTTGATAAGGATTAAAATCATGTACCTTGTTTACCCATTCATCAAGAGTTAGATCCGGGATGCTCCCAACCTTGGTGTCACTTCATCGGTGCTTGGGTGGTCTTCTTGATCAAATGCTTTGAATAATTGGCATTAATCGACTTGAAGTGTAAGGCTTAATGTGGAAGTTTGCAATAGGTTCAGACCTGATTGTAGCCTTAGTTCCATACCTCGTTCTCAACAACATGTGTGACTAATCAGTAGAAAAATATCCCCCAATCTTGGCTGTGAAGTCCCTTGACAAGCATAGGGCAAAGAGTGGTGGAAGGTATATGACTGATACATCTTGTAAAACAACAACATTTGGAAATGCATGCAAGGTAAGACTCAATTTTCTAATGACCCCAACTATTGTTATTGCTGTCCCATCCAGTTGTACTACCCCTTTGGATATGGTTTCATACTGGAGCCCTAGCTGATCAGCTATTTGTTTAGGCATCACTAAGCTACTTGCCCCGGAATCTATCATGCAATTGTGCACTAACTGATTTCCAATGATTAATGAAACATAGAAAGGAGGGGGCTTCAACATTTTACCTTGTTGTCCTCCATGATTTCCCTTAAGCTGGGCAGCATTTGTGAGCACTTTCTCTTGCATCTAAACTTGCTGATTCAAAGTTGGCCAGTCCTTCATGGCAGCTTGTAACAAGTCTCTTTGGCCTAGGATAGATAGGGATTCCCACATTGATATATTAACATTTGTCTTCTTCATCTGATCAATGATACTAAATGGTGATGAAGGATCTCTTTGCTGTCCCTTTGATTGTACATTCACTCCTTGCACGTGGGCAGCAATAACTGGTATTTGAGTTGGTCTAGGAGTTGTTCTCGGCTGCCCTTGTGCATTTGAAATTGGATTTTTCTTGCCAATTATTTGTGGAGCCATGGAAGGTTGTGGATTGGTTGGAGCTAATGGTTGTTCTTCACCCAAATTCCTTCTTTTTGACCTTGTGTTGGCTGCAACACCTTGAGAAACTGCTGATTCATGCCACAAAAATCTTCTACTTGGCAGTTTACCAATGTGGTGTCATTTGGGGTTGATTGTTGTTGGAATGTTTCTTGTTGTTGGTTGTTTCCTTGACTTCCCTCACCCTCCACACCAGTAGTAGTCACCATTAATGCTTGATTCAAAGCACCATTGAAGCACATGGATTGGTTATGAGGTTCATTACATGGAAAACACCAATCATACTCTTGAGCAACGTTGTTTTGTGTTGGCACCAATGCCTTAGAGGTAGATATGGCATTAGGATTATAGGGCTGAAATGGTCTATTGGCAGGAGGCCTTGTTTGATTTACATTTGCAGTTGGATTAGGAGGTCTTTGTGGTTGGTATGGCTGCTGTTAGGGTGAGCTTGGGGCTAGTAAGAAGGTCTAAAACCTTGGGCTTGCTTTGCCTCTTGAGAGTGACCAGCTCATTGCCTAGGTTTTGCAGTTTGCTTCATGACTTCTTGAAGCTCATTTGGGGCACTTGGAGATGAAGTAGAGGCTTCATTTGAACTCGATTTCTAGGAGTGGGAGAAGGAGCCAAATTAGGTGCTTGATTGGTATTTGACTCTCTAAACTTGGAAACAATGGCATGGGAGGTCTAGGGGCTATTATGCCACTTGGATCAAACAATTTTCAGCCCTAATGGCAATGCTATAATCCATAGGGATAGTTATGCGTCCCATGGACTGAATCAACATAGAAATATCAGAATTTAGAGCTTTGAGATAGTAGAGAAAAGCACCTTCTGCTGTTGGCCTGATTGCCACTAGAATTCTCTCCCAAGTCTTTTAAAATCTGAAGTTGAAATCGGTCAGCTGTTCATTGGGAGCTCTCTTGATGGTTGTCAGCTGCTCCAAAAGAGACAAGTTGTCTCCCTTCTCTCCAAATTGCTCATGAAGTGCTATACATAGCTGATTCCAATTTTTGATAGAACCAGCTCCAAGGCTTCTAAACCATTGCAATGCTTTCCCCTTGAATGAAGATGCCAACAACTTGACAGCCACTTGCATCTCATTGATTTCATGAATTGTACAAAGGTTAGCAATATCCTTAACATGATCACTTGGAGTAGTCTGATTTTCTCCAGTGAAGTATGGAATGTTCTTCAAGGCTGCAATAGGAATTGGATGTTATGCCTTGAGGGCAAGTGGGCTCTGCCTCTGGAAGTTGACATAGGGGTTGTTTTGCACCATTCTAATTGGTCTTAAAACCCTTATTGATTGAATGAAAGGCCTACCAGGTGGAGGAGTTGAGAGAGTTCTGTTTGGTGGAGATGGAGACCTTTGAATCCTTCTTCCACTTTGCCTTACTCTTGGAGATAACTACAGATATTCAAACAACACATCTTCTTCTCCAGCTCTTGACCTTGTAGTGATTCTTCTCATGATTTTTCAGGCCTGCACTGCTGAAACCAGTTGATTCTTCCCCTTTGGAGTCACCAGATATGCAAATTATAGCTCTTTTCAAGCAAGAAAATTGCAGTAGATGCACATCAACTTTGTTGTACTAAAAATGATACCTCTAAGGTCCCACCAAAGTGCAAAACTATTGTTGCAAATCAGCAGCACTCCCGGATGTAAATCAAGGTTACTAATTGATGTTTTAGGCATCCAAAGGTGTGATTGCACAACATGGAAACCTCTCTCCAAGTGTGGGACTTGTGAAAATGAGAGAGGAATCTCTAGATTAGAGGCTGGTTCCTCAAACTCTTCTGATTTAGATCTACATTTTGCACAACTACAGAGGTTCGATCCTAATCCTACTCTAAATTACAAGGGGACAGGGATATAAATGCAAAAATTGAAACTAACTAAAGATGGTGATGCACCAAAAGGAGTGGTGAAACATTTTTTGCCATGTAAATAGACATAAATTCATGAAATGCAACAAGGTAAAACATACACAAGCTGATATATGTAATTAGAGGTCTTAAAATGAAGTAAAACAATACAAATAGAGGACTGAAAGCATTCATAGAGTTTGCACTGTCAATTCCATGTAAAAATCTCTTGCATTCCACCATCAAAGAGGTATAAACCTGTTACAAACTATGAAAAAGGTCTGATTCTTACAACTATCACTTGCTAGAGGTGAAAGAAGAAGTTTGCAATGCCAAAAAGTGTTCAACCATGAAGAAATGAGCCAAATCTGGCTTTTACAGTGCATGGGTCGAGCCTAGGAGAGAGAAAATGTAAAAAACATGGGAGCCCATTCCTCATTGATGGAAAATGCATTAAAACAGCATGGAAGACCTTAAAAACCCATACCCTGTCATTTCTTACCATATTGGAGAAGAATGCAACCCATTCTGTATTAAATTTGGTTGTTGAAATGTCATTTCTGGCCATGGACACGTACCAGAACTATTTTTAAATTTTCTCTCTCTAAACTGAACCAAAATTAGAAATTGACCATGGAATCATGTAGATAATTTTAACAGCTTTCCAATGATATAAAGAACATGAAAATCCAAGCTCTGGATCAAAAGATATGATCGTTTGAAGATTTAGGGAAAAAATGGCCCAAAAACGGATCGGTGGGAAAAATTTTCAAATTTTACCTCTTTTTTGTCTTTGGAAATTTTTTTCAAAAATTCCCCGCGCTCCACTGGTTAGATGCCATGTGGCAGCTTCCTATTGGCTGCGGGCCTCAAATGGGAAAATTTTCCACAAAAACTCCGCCGAGCCATAACTTGAAAAATATAAGGAGTTAGGAGGCAAACTTTACCTTTCTGGAAAGCTGAGAGAGAGCTCTATCTGATGGTGCCATTTCCAAAAAGCCTTGAGTGCCTTAAAATCAAAAAAATGTGGAATGAGGCACAAGAGAGGCAAGAACACAAGGAGTTAGCCACAAAAAATGAGCTGGGGCACATTTTGGATAATAGTAAGGTCTCAAGCAATGGACTTTCAACTTCCTGGGATGGCACATATACTTGGAATCATACAACAACACCATCATCCCAACTTCAAACTTCTTGTTCTTGATATGATGATCATACCATGCCTTTTGCCTTAATTTTTCTATCTTCTACTCTACCTAGTAAGTGATCACCTTTTGTCTAACTGCATCAACTTATTAATCCTCTCTTCAAGTGCTTGTTAATTAGAAAATCATCCTATGTGTGCTATACAAAATGATGATAATATGAATTGAACTGGAAAAATAACATCCGCGCCAAACACTAATTGAAACAGTGTTGGCTTGTTTAACCTCTTGTAGGTTTTCATGTGTGCCCATTGAACATATGATACTTTGTCATCCCAATCTTGTATTCTAATGTCATAGATCTTAATCAATGTGCAAATTAGTATTTTATTAAATGCCTCATCAGTTCCATTCTCTTGTGGGTGATAAGGGGTAGTCTTATGATGGGCCACCATAAATTTTCTAATAAAATCCAGACTATTTCATTGAGAAAGTGTCTACCCCTATCACTATTCAAGCTTAAAGGACAACCATACGTGTTGATTATATTCTCCCATAAAGCTCTAGCAGCTATCATTGTGGTGTAATCCTTTGTAGGAGCTGCATTTGCCCAATGTGTTAAGTAATCAAGACAAGTAATGATATACCACAAACCAATCCTTTGCATGGTTAGTGAAATTGGCCCTATAAAGTTGATTTCCCATTTTTCAAACATTTCAACACTAGCTATTAGTCGTAAGGGATTTCCATCCCTCTTCCCATGTTTTATAAGGCACTAGAAATGGTCACAGGCCTTGCAAAACTCAATATAATCCTGGTATATGGTTTCCAACAAAATCCTTACAAGTAAAATCTTCTGCGTGGTAACATTCCTTGGATAGTGTCCTCCCGCAATCCCACCATGCACTTCCTCCATAATTGCTATGTTCTCATGTTCCAATAAGCATCGACATAGAACCTCATCATGGCCTTACTTATACAAGTCTTCACTAATCAACATGTAGGGTGCAACACACATTGCTAACTACTTTATGTCCATAGCCTTCATCCCTTCTGGTGCCACACCTATTTTTGATAACATTGTGATATCTTCCAAGTCTGAGGGAATGCACTAAAACCTAAACAATTGCGCATCCGGTATGGTATCCTCAATGTTTTTGTGTCCTCCCCGAGTTAATCCTTGATAAGTGGCGGTCCTAAATTACTTTTTCAGGGTTTTACAACCACTGTGAACTCAAAATCTTGGAATAATAGGATCCAACGACATATGCACCCTTGAAAAATGGGCTTGTTGACTAATTATTTCAATTCCATGTGGTATGTGTAGAACATAAATGGTGTCACCAACGGGTACTACCTAAACTTATACGACTCACGCGATCATAGACAATACCTCACGCTCAATATTTCTTTAATTTTGTTCTACTGGTGTCAACTTCGACCGGGAAAACACAAGGGATGATCAACAATCCCCTCAACGGGTTGTGCTAGTAATAATCCCATATTTGTCCCTATGGCATCAACATGCACATGGAAAGGCTTATCCCAAGAGGGAAAATGTAGTATGGGTGTCATGACAAGCCTATCTTTTAAAGTGTTAAATGCCTTTTGTTGCACCTCTCCCCAATGAAATGCACTCTTGTGTTTTAACAATTCCTCCAAGGGCGTTATATTCTTTGCGTACCCCTTGATTAATTTCATGTAGTACCCCATATGCGTAGGGAATCCACACAATATGATTTCATTAATAGGTTCCCTTAATCCCATAATAACTTTAACTTTTGCAGGATCCACTAATAAGCCTTCTTTGCATATAATATGTCCTAACAGGGTTCCAAATGGAGTAGCAAAGACACATTTCTTAATATTTAGGGATATCCTTGATTACCAACATCTCTCAAACATTATCCTTAAATTTTCACAATGGTCTTTCACCAACCCATACACAGTCCATTCATCTAGGTAAACTTGAAGAAACTTATGGATGAAGTCCTGAAATGCTTGTACCACGATGCGCAAGAACACAACAGGCACATTCTTCAATCCAAAAGGCATAACCATATAGGAAAAAATTCCCCATTCAATGGTGAAAGTTATCTTTCTCTAGTCTTCCTTTGCAATCCTAACTTGGTGATACCCTAAGAACCCATCTGTGAAAGAGTAGACTTCACGTCCAACTACTCCCTTAGAAATTTCTTGATAAAGGGATTGGAAAAGGATCGATAACACATATTGCATTCAGATCCATATAGTCCACACATATTCTTATCCTCCCATACTTATTGATAATAATGACTATTACACTTATCCATTTTGATTCTACCACAACCTCAATGATATCATATTCTATCATCTTTTCTATTTATTCCTTGACCGATACGCATAAATTTGGATTCATCCTATAAGGCCTCTTCTAAATTGGGTGCACACCTTCCTTTAGCTTGATCTCCATCTCCCTACGGAATGGTGGACACCTTTGAGTTCATGGTACCCATGAGGGAACAAATCCTTGAACTCATGGAATAGATCAATGACCTTTGAAATTTAATTTTCTAACCAATAGTCTGTGATGATAGCTTCCTTAGGTTTTGTCTTTGTTGCAATGTTAACCTTATTTGTTTTTAAGGGCTCATGGTAGGTCTGTGCTATCTCATCAGCACTATCTATGACTTTGTGTGTACCTTCAAAATGGTTAACATCAAAAGTTTCCATCTCTTCACCTTCTAATATATAGACCATCTTTCCTTTTTCTTTTTACAAGAATGCGCGCTTAATTTGTACTTCTTATGATTCTTCTTCAAATAAGGCTCACCCATTAACTCTAGTAACCTATCCTCTACCATACCACTATCTCCCATCATAAGGTGCTTGATTACTTACAACACTTTATCCACTTATGGCTTTGTACTCCTATACTAAAAATCTTGAATGAGATCATTTGTCAACTCTTGCCAATAACCTATTTGATGACGCATCTCCAAATGAATATACCATGCACGCACACAACCTTGTAAGGTGGAATATAACTTATGTACCCATAATGAAAGTGGTAAAGCTTTTGTGCTTCCCATCTAAGCCTTATCACATGCTTGGATATGAAATGAGGTGGTCTCTTTACCATGGTAGTCTTGTATGACAGTGGGTGTGTTTTTTCTAGAGAACCTTATAGAGAATGTGATTCTTACTTCATACTATTCTAGGATGCTCTCCTGATGTGTAGCCCACCAACATGCTGTAGTTCTGATTAAGTTATAACTAAGCATTCCCCTTCTCTTGTCCTCATTTTTCCATTGATCCTCCATTTCTCACAAGGAAATTTAAGAATATGCTCCTCCGAGTAAATTGGTAACTTATTCCATCCAATGCTTGACTGAGCATGCCTTCATTACCCTTATTGTTTCACCTTTTTCATAAATTGTTTCTTTGAAGTGCTTTGATGAAACAAATAGGGTAATGAGACATAGGAGGAATACCTTTCAAATGTTGGTTGATGGGTTATTACACATGTATCACTTCCAAATCCACAACTGATTGTGAGATCTTCCTTTTGGCAAGGAGGAACTACCTTGAATGTAAAGTAAGACCACCGAGAAGTAATTAAACAATATGGGAAGTGAACTCGCCTAGTGTATGCTAGATCTACGAAGTGTGATACTTCCTAGATGGTTAATAGTCTACTTTTTAAAAGAATTTAATGCTTTAAACAAATTAAATCCTATTGTAATTTGAAATGATTTAGGTATCTCACTTAAAACACAATAATAAATATATCTAATCTAACAAGCTAAGCTAGAATAGAATCCAAAGGTCAAATGATTGGTTTTGAGTTCTATAGATTTGACAGAGGTCTCAAGTAGATCACAAGTGGATGAGGGTGAGATGAAATTAAGTGGGTAGGTCTCTGCAGGGTGACCGTAGGAAAATACAGAGACCGATGGCTATCGAGGTAACGATGACGGACAGTGTGACTAGTGAAAGTTATTGTGAAATATAGGAATGTCACGAGAGAAAAGATTTAGGTCTCCTTTGTGATTACACAAAGGGCTTTGGTTGGTTGGGATGAGGTATTGGGTGACTAGGGTAGGCTTCGATGAGGCTTTAATGGGTATATGGAGGTGGAAATGTTGGAGAAGGTCAATAGGTGGCTAGGTAAACAATATATGATAAAATGATGATGAAATGAAATAAACTAGAAAAGTATGACATTATACTTACTTGGATTTCAGTATTAAATTCTGTGAGTGAGGGATGGAGGTGCTGATGAGAGGTTTGAAGGTTGCAAGTGATCACTAGCTAAAATAAAACTTTCGCATGGGCTGCATATGCATTCCTCTTTACTTGGTTAGATCAGATCATGGCTGGGATGGTTGTGCAAGAAAAGATGTTTGGTCTCCTTCCTTATATGTGTGGTCTCGCTGGAATTCACTCTTTGAAGATGTGTTATCTCTCTAAGATGTGATAATGCTCACCAACCTCTTTTCTTCCAACTTCTAGCCTTTGAGAAAAAGTTTTTGGGGTTAAAGGGTAATGATGTGGTTCGGATTAACCGGCGACGATTAGGGGTAACCGGCTTCGGTCAAGGTGGGATTTCCTAGGTTTACTAAACTAAGGAGATCCTCTTGATTTCCTTGGATCTCATGTCATTAAGCTGGTGGATTAGACTCGGAGCTTCTTGTGAGCATGCGAAAATGTGGTTGGAGGGAATGTAGCCATTGATTTTTAGGGTTTGGGTAAGACTTAGTTAGTTATGGCAACTTACTAAGAACTTGTCTTAGGTTGAGTTGGTTTGGTGAGGTGTCTAAGTGAATTGTATGTGTGGATATTATTTAATATAAGATAGTTAAATAATAAATATAGTGAGAATAATGCATAATTTAATTAAATTAATTAAATTAATATTAGTGGGGTGAAGGAGGCCATGGCTAGGTGAATGTGATGAAGGGTGCTTATTCATTGAGGGACCAAAGGGGAGTGTGACCTAATTTTAGTGTCTACATTTTTCCCCTTTTTGTTGCATATCTTGTATTGGTAAGCGACACTAACAAAAATAAGATGTGGTTACCCCATGTGTGGGTGAAGGTGATCCCCCCAAACCGAGGAGCGCGAGGCGGAAGGCGGGGTTAGTGAGTGGTTTGATAAAAGGTAAATGTGAAGAAAATTAAGGTGGGCATGGGGGAGAAAGGGTTAAAGGTATTTATGGGAAATCTAGGTAATGGTTCCAAGTCAAAGGGAGAAATAGTCAAACACACACACATATAAACCATAACACACTACTATGTTAAATAGTAGGAAAACTCTACATCGTCTAAGGTTAATAGGTTTAGCCAAACAAGGTTGAAGTGATTCCAGTATCCAAGATATAGGATATGGTCAGGAAACACAATGTAGGTTAGGTGCAGGAACATTTAGGTATGTTCTAGTACACCAAAGGTAGGGTCAGGATAAACGGTCACAACAATAGGCTAGGTAAGGTCATTAGGTCAACAACACAGGTAATAGTGCCACAAGGTATAGTGAACACATGAGGTCAAAGGTCACTAGTGATGGTCTAGGTCCAAATATTGAGGTCATGACATAGGTAAGGCCAAGGTAGGGGTAAAATAATGAGTCCCCAAAGGAGGAAAAATGGAGGTAGTAAATGAGGAGGTCAGGAAAGGTAAGGTAAATGGGTTGGGTAAAGGATCAGGGTGAAGGGTGGGGTAAAGGATCAAGGTAAAGGGTGGGGTAAAAGGGGCTTAATTGAGGGCAATGTGCAGGTGAGGATGACTGATGGTGGTCATGGAAAATTGATGTCGGTATAGGAAAAGCTGACGACAGTGAGGTAGGGCATGTGATTGATGTCGGTTAATGGTAACTCATGTTGTTTAGGTTAGGTTGGTTATAAAAACAAAAAATTCATGTTTTGATTATTCATTTGTTATTTGTGAAGTGAGAAAATGACAAAAAGGAGAGAAAAGAGAGAAAAGTGTTTGAAGGAAATGGGACAGTGAGTTGGCAGTGTGATTGGACGAGGGTTGGGTTGGTGAGCAGCGGGTCCACGGGATCAGGGTGAGAGATTTGATTGGGTGGAGGTTGCAAGTAATTATTTGGTTATGGAAGAGGATGGAGAGGGATCAAGCGGGCTGCCAACATAACGATACGAGATCGGGTCCCGGTTGATAAGAGGCCAAGAGAAGGTTTTTATACGGAAGGTATAGGGGCCGAGACCCATGGGAGCACCATAGACTATGCCTTTACCTAGGTTATGGGATTCCCTAGGTGAGGAGAGATATTATCAGGACTAGCTTATGGTGGTTGGGATAGATTTCATATCCTATGCTGACTACACAGGGGCACCACAGTGTCCAATGAGAGGATGAGATCCTGCACTCACGGTGTGGAGAGCACAAGAGGTCAGGCGAGTTTTGAAGCTTGATCAGGTAGAGGCCACCAATGCATGGCGACCAGCTCTAGGTGAGGTGCCAATGTGGACACAAGAGGCCGAGTGTACAGGTGACACAGAGATGGAGGACATCTGACGAGATACTTGATATGGGGTCACCTAATTTTTTATGTATATTAGTTATGTTTTGATATATATGTCGGATCGCATGTCTTTGAAGATGTAACACCCTCGAATCATTTGTTACTTCCTCTTGAGAATTCAAGTGTTGATATATGATTTCTTCTGTATAAGGACATGTTCCTTTGGTTTGTGAAGTCATGCTTGATATGGATTGTATCTTCTTTGCTCTTGAAGATCTTTGACTGAGCCAGAATATGCTTGGACTCTTTTGTTTCTTTCATTCTTCACACTTGAGTTCAATTTGATTTCGGATGAATTGTGGATTTATCCATCTTTATGACTCAGCCTTGGATCAGTTGCATTGATCCAAGGAATGTTTTAAGCTTATTCAGGATGAACAAAATTTATTGACCTTACGAAAGTTACAAGGTCTGAATGAGTTGAATGATCAATCCCGGAGTTTGACTCAGGCTGATCATAAAAAAATGGACTTTGGTTACAGATATCGTAACATCAGGAAGGCCTAGACCTTAAGCCAGGTAAGATGTTCTTGTGTATACCGTAAGCTTAATTTAGTGATGCCAAATAGAATCCTTTACAGGAATGTTTAACCCTGTATGGACTCTAACTTTGAGTGGTCCTATTTTGGAGACCTAGATTTGATTCGTTAAGGTTAATAACCTTAACCTAAACTATAACCTAATGGTTAAAGTAATTGCTAATCCAACCTAGCCCTAAACTATAAGCTTAATGCTCCTAAGAGTTAACTACACCTAGCACTATGGAAGGGAGACTAATGTCTTAACCCTATGATCTAACCTATCTTAACTAATGATAAGAATGGAGGGGGACCTATGAAGGGTCGTGAGTCATGGGTGGTGGTTTCCATGGAATTTATGAGGGGGATAAGGTTGAAGGACTTGGGATGTTGTCAGGTTTGGCGGAGGTTGCAAATGGCTAATGTGACCTGACGTGGCAGTATCACCAAGTATGGGTGTGTTTGTTTGTTTTCTTTTGGCGATCACCAATTTTGGTGGTCGGTGGCAATGGAGAATAGGCGGGAGGATGGAAGTTAATGCAATTAATGAACTTTGGTTCCCGAGCGTGGATTGCTTAGGAAGACATGCAAATGGATTATTGTTTCATTGTTTGGATTTCCATGCATTCTGTTTTTCATTTTGCTTGAGCACTGGTTCTTCGAACCAGTCGTCTACTCTGTGTTGCATGGCAACTTTGAGAATTTCTAGCTTCCTTCTCTGTCGGGGAAAGTTTATAAGGCATGAAGGTAACAATTTATTGTTGTTTAATCTATCGTGGAAGAAGAAGAGAAGGTGTGAGCACATTCAGAGGTCTTCTTCAAATTTTTAAGCGACACTATCAGGCATGATAGGCCCTAACTTTTAAAAATCTTGCTTTCCTTCAAATGCTTTCATTAGAACAACTCTGTTCAGATGATTTCTTTTGTACAATTGGTTTGATTTGAAGCAATGTATTGGTTTCCTTCTTCTCTTTTTATTTGTGAATCCTGGTTCGAATTACATTGAAGTCCTTGCTGTGATTACTTTATGGATACAACTTCTTTGAAGTCCTTGTAGTGTTTCATATGAATTCAACTTCTGTTGAAGACCTTGCTGTGTTAGCATGTTGGTTAAACTTTTGTTGAATCCTTGTTGAGTATACATATGGATTTGACTTCCGTTAAAATGCTTGTTGTGTTTACATTTGGTTCGACTCTGTTGAAATGTGTGCTAGGATTACATATGAAAGCGACTTTTGTTGAAGTCCTTGCTCTGTTTATATTATGAAATTGACTTGCGGAAGTCGTTCTCGAGTTTATATTATGGAATCGACTTTTGTTGAATTCCTTTCTGTATTTATATTATGGATTCATCTTTTGTTGAAGTGTTTGCTGTGATTACATATGAACATGACTTCTACTGAAATCTTTGCTGTGTTTATATGTTGGTTCGACTTCATTTGAAATCCTTGTTGTGTTTACATTTTGGATTTACTTCATTGAAGTCCTTGCTGTGATTACATATGGATTCGACTTCTTTATATGTTGTTTACTTGCTTCTTGATCGACTGAGGTAATGAGTTCCTAACTGTACCATATTAGATGTTATGCTAGATGATTTCTTGGTTGAGGAATGACATAAAAGAAAATTGTTGTGTCTTATTTGGTTGGTTTATTGTTTATCGTTGGTCGTATGAGCTTTTTTTTGTTGCTTGATAGCTTCAGGTGAATACATGGTTGATTTGAGATGAAACTATAATTCCTTCTATGGAGCTCAATTGGTTTAGTGGCAAGCATATGAAAAATGTATAAATACAAGCCTGTACCTCTGTTGAAAAGGGGTCGGGATGGTCAATAATTATGGGTTATGTAAGTGATGAAATATCTAGTGTAGCTATATTTTCGTTATGATTTAACTTAGTTAACAGAACACAGTCACCGAGAGAAATCTTGCTTTGTGGAACTCGATTCCTAATAATGTGTGGGTAATCCTAGATCTAGATGATGGAAATTAGGTTTTGTACTTGGAAGGGATGTGATTGTGTTGATTTTCTTGCTTTCTTTTCTTCCCTAAATGAATTCAAGATTGATTGTATATGCTTTTCTCCTAGAAAGTTGGTACTCTCCTAAATTTGTTTGGAATGGAGATCTGAATGCCTCTGTTCTTTCTCTTAAGTTGTAAAGCACATGTGGATATAGGAGTTTTGGAATACGAAAGTATACTCTCCCTTTCTGGAAAATTATTAGTACTCCCTTCTTTTGTATTTCCATAAGAACTCTGCTATAGGGGTATAAAATGATTCAACTGTTAAATTTAGGAGGAAAGAATGGTAAATGCTTAGTCTTGACCTAAGTTCTTTTCTTATTTACAGTTATAATAATACCTTGTTTGAGTTATTCAGTTATCTACTTTAATAAAAGTAGTATTGTAATAGAAGTTGGTATATCTATCGATGTCATGGAAATAATGCAATGAGTATAAAGGAATTTCGTTAGAGGCTATAACTGGTCTTTGCTGAATTGTTAAATGTAAATCTGTTGGGTACACGCACTGGTAAGAATTTCATTCTGGAATGGATTAATTTTTATTGGATTGTTACTGTCCTTGGATTTAAGAGGGATGGATATATTAGATTCATTTTGTTCTTCTTAGTCTCTAACATAAGATGAATTATCCGAGAAGAGTCAATATGGTAGTTATATTATGAAATTATGTTAAAAAGTCATGTATGGTAGAAAGATAATTAGTATGATTCATGTTTATAGGTTGATGAAATGATTTCATTTAAACAGGTTGTCCAATGGAAACAATTGGTGGAATGCAATTGTTTTAAGAAATAGTGCTTATCATGCTCGGTTCATCGAATGACCGTGCTAGCAATTTTTGCATATGGTCATCATAAGTGGTAAAGACACATAGATCTGATATGATGCTCAAATTGTTTAATCTGGTTTTATGATGAATTCCAACTTGATTTCTCTATTTGTACTATATGAAGAAAGTTGTTCTTTTGCTATTGAGTATTGTATCAAATATGCTGAAGTGCATAAATTGTAATTGTATGGCTTGGAAATAAATGAAAAGGGGAAATTGTTACTTATGTGGCTGCATTTTTAATTGATGGATTGAACTTCTTAGGTTCGATTGATTTTAAGTGCATTTTATTATTGTATACCATAGGATTTATTTGGATTCTCTAAGTAGGCCTTGTAAAAATTATGTGACCGAATACTTCGTGAATGAATAGTAATTCTTTTATGTTATGAATAAGGCTAAATTGGAAATTAGTCCACTGCCTTTTGAGAAGTTAAGGTTAAACTACACCCTAATAGGTAGCTGAAACGGGAAGAGTAATCTATTACTCCCTATCCATGATCTAAGTCAAGACAACGTAATTGATGGTTTTAAATCACTATATCTTAATAACAATAAGTAAGATATATTTCAGTCTTGGGAGCTGATATAAACCCATATGGGTTTAGTTAGCATCCTTATGAGAGGACTTAGGGCTATTGCCCAATTATGTAGAATAAGATTATTGGGAACCAATGATCTCCTAGATGAGATCTCAAATCTTATTAAACTTCTCTCTATGAAATTGAACTTAATTGCGTAAGGCAACTCAAAGGTGTGGAACCCAGGGGTTGGGAAAAGACTACCCAGTTAGGAGAGTCTTAAATTTAATTTCAACTCAACTTAAGTAACTCCTTGAAGTTATGTAAATATTTTCGAGGCGGTTTTGTAGGATGTCGACACATGTCAACTGCAAGGTTGTACCTTCGAGAAGATTAGGATGTTCTTGAGGATATAACAATGCAGGTGACCTATGGCGACACCCTTTTCATTGATCGTTAAGATTTACACCTTAATCTTGAACAATTTTTTTACTCTGGGACTGGTTAGGACCATGGTCATGTTATGAGGCTGCCCTTGGAGACTCGGGGTACCTTGACACACAGGGTTAACTTTGGTTGACCGAGTATGTCAGCTTACCCTAGTCCTCAAGAGCATCCTCATAACGTGTGTCATGTTATTAATTCGTTCTGAGTGAATGACTTGGGACAGGAGGTGGCCGATCAAGTCGTATAAGACATTATATTTAACATCAGAGTGGGGTGAAGGACGTATTCTAGATTGACGAGTATGCCGTCAAGGAATACGAGACATGAAAAGTATGTTTCAAATCTTTGGCCAAAGTATCGCAAGTTGTTGATTGCGTTGTCCTATGTCACCTAGTCTGAGGGACGTGATGCCGATGAATAATGGTAACAATTATTCAGATAGGTTCCTTGGATAGAGCATTCTGAAATCCCAGATTAGGGAAGAGAACCACAAGAGTGAAGTGTTAAAATAAAAATGCCAACTCTATGATACTCATGAATAGATCGGTAGATCACCGAGTCATGGAATGAATAGATTGGTGGTACACCAAGTCATTATAGCTGCATATGGTTATCTGTTATAAGAATGATTGTTATGATCTGTGAGTTCTAAATTATGTATTTAGAACTAGGAAGCACTTATCAAAAAAAAAAAAAATTCTTGTTCTAATGTACTAAAATGGGAATGTTACATCTTGGTATCAGAGCTGAAGGTTGTAGCTCTTGGACCTATTATGTCCATAATCTGATAAAAACCTAAATTTTCTTGTAATAAGAAAATGGTTAGAACAAGGGGAACGTTGTGAATAATGCTCCACCAGAGGGAGGGGTGGAAATAACCCAAAAACTTGATGAGATCCTTGCTGCCCTATTAGACACAAGAGATCGTTTGGCTATACTTGAACAACAAGTAATGGGAAATGAGGAGGATGATGAAGCTGGTAACAACAATCAGCTACCTCCTGAGGACAACCCCGATATGGGTGTTGGTAATAACACTGGAAATGTACCTGTCCAACCATAAAACAAAAATACCGGTTGGCAGCAGAACTCACTAATGATATAAAAAGGATAAGTCCACCTAAATATGATGGCACCACATTAGGAGATGGAGCTGAGAACTGGCTCAACAAGATGGAGAAGTACTTTGCAATAAGAAACTTCTCGGAGGAAACCAAAGCTGTTTGGGAGCCTATCGCCTTTCCCATGAAGCATCTTTGTGGTGGGACAGGCTGTAAAGTTGAGCTAAATATTGATGAGACCAATATCACTTGGGATCAATTTAAAGGCTATTTTAGGCAACGTTGGCTGCCACAACTTTTCTATGATCAGAAAATGACAGAATTCCAGAACTTAGTTCAAGGAAAGCTAATGGTAACTGAATACTGGGAGTGGTTTATGAAACTCCTCAAGTATGTACCGTAGTATCAAACTGACGAGAAGTTTAGAATACAGAAATTCATCATGGGACTAAATCCCGTGATAGGAGGAGAGGTCGATGTTCACAGCCCAACCACTATGGAAGGGGTTGTTGAAAAAGCCATAAGGCAAGAACAGAAATTAAAGGCTATTTCTGCTCATAAAGAGGAAGTGTGGAAGAAGATTGTAAACCCTTCTTCAACTTCACTTGCACCCAAGAAGGGGCCATGGAAAAGTTTTGAAACAGTAAGTTTCCAGTGGATAATAATAAGAAAATGACAGTGAATAAGCCTGTTGGAAATATAAGGGATAGTTTTGCCAAAAATTATAACAATGGGCAGAAGCCCTATGGAGGACAACGTGATAATTTTAAGGCTGGAAGTAATTTTGAGCCTAAAAAGGGACCTATAGGAGGCTACTATAATTGTGGCAAAGACCACTACGCAAATCAGTGCCCTTTGAGGAAGGATGATCTTAATCAGTAGCATAAGATACATGCTGCAGTAGCAGACAAGCAAGCTGAAAAGCAAGTGACACCTATAGAAGTTCTCGGGTAAGTTATTTGGCATACCTGTCACTATTCTTTTTGATACAGGAGCTACTAAATGTTTTATTTCTAGTAAACTTACTTCTAAACTTAAAAGAAAAGCTGAAAAAATGGATAAATCTTGGACTGTACAGTATGGTAATAACTCTGTTCATACAGTGAGTATGTGTCTTTTTGGGGTAGTCCTTGACTTACCTAACTTTTCCATGAAAGTTGACCTCTATGTTACACCTTTGGGATCCTATGAAATTTTCATCAGTGTCAATTGGTTAGCTGACCATAAAGGAAAAGTAGACTACTTTGAAAAGAATATAAGATGTTTAGATGATCAAATGAAAGCAGAGAGATTCAAGGTGTGAAACGGGAAATTTCAGTTAGAAAAATGTCACTATGCAACTTTAAAAGGCTAAAAAAGGATGTACCTTATATGCAGTAAAGATATCTAAATTTTTAGAAGAAGATGGTGATTCCATGAAATGATTCCCCTTTGCAAAGTTTCAAGGATGTATTTCCTGAGGAATTACCAGTTTACCACCCAAAGGGAATTTGATTTCACCATTGAAATCAAACCAGGAGAGAACCTATATCTAAGGCACCTTATCGGATGACTACTACAGAGTTAGTCGAGCTTAAGGCACAATTGCAAGAAATTTTGTCTAAGGGTTTGATTAGACCAAGTGTTTCACCTTGGGAGCGCCGATAATATTTGTAAAAAGAAAGACGAAACACTTAGACTATGTATTGATTATCGGATGTTGAACAAAACAACAATTAAGAACAAATACCCACTTCCAAGGATTGACGATCTATTTGATCGGATGGGTGGTGCAGCGGTTTATTCCAAGATATATCTTCAATCTCGTTATCATCAATTGAGGATTAGAGAAGAAGATATTCATAAAACAACTTTATGAACCAGGTACGGACATTATGAGTTCACGGTTTTACCCTTTGGATTAACTAATGCACCTGTAGCTTTTATGAAATTAATGAATAATATCTTTCAAGAATATTTGGACAAGTTTTTGCTTGTATTCTTGGACAATATTCTCATATATTCTAAAAGTGTTGAAGAGCACAATGAGCATTTGAAGATAGTTTTGGAAATTTTGAGAAAAAGAAAGTTATACGGTAAGTTATCCAAATGTTCTTTCTTTGATACTGAAGTTCACTATTTGGGTCATGTCATTAGTAAAGAGGGAATTGTAGTAGATCCTTCAAAAATAGTGGCAATAACCAAGTGGCCTGCACCAAAGAATGTACATGAAGTAAGAAGCTTCATGGGCCTTGCTGGTTATTATAGAAAATTTGTTAAGGATTTTTCTAAAGTGGCTGCACCGATAACTTCATTACAGAAGAAGGATAAGAAATTTATTTGGAATGATAAGTGCGAAACTACTTTCAAAAGTTTGAAAATCCAGTTGACTTCAGCACCTATATTAGCTATACCGGACCCTAATGGAAACTTTATTGTTGTAACAGATGCTTCTGGGGAAGGCCTTGGAGGTGTTTTGTTACAAAATGATCAAGTCATAGCATATGAAAGTAGAAAAATTAAGTTACATGAGCTGAATTATGCCCCTCATGATTTAGAGCTTGTTGTAATTGTTCATGCGCTTCAAGTTTGGAGGCACTATTTACTTGGGAAACCTTTTGAGTTGAAAACTGATCACTTAGGGCTGAAATATATTTTCACTCAGCCTAATCTAAATGCAAGACAGTGAAGGTGGTTAGAGTTTTTATCTCAATATGATTTTGATATTAGCTACATCAAAGGGAAAGAGAATAGAGTAGTGGATGCTCTAAGTCGTAGGAAGCACATTTCTACTCTTATAACATTAAGAACTCAGTTTAAAGATGAGGTAAAAAGTGCCTCAGAATTTGATATATACTTTCAGGAAGTAAAAGCAAAGCACTTGCTGCGGAACCAAAAGATAAAAGGTATAAAGGTTTTCATTTTGATAATGAAGGAATATTACGTTATGAAAATAGGGTATATGTACCTTTGCTAAACGACTTGAGAAAGAAATTGTTAGTTGAATTTCATAATTCACCCTTTTCTGACACCCGGTATCACAAAAATGCTTGTTGATCTAAAACAACAATACTTTTGGAAAGGTATGAAAAAGGATGTTATTGATTTTGTGACACATTGTTTAGAATGTCGGCGGGTTCGTAGAACACATGCACCTGCTGGTCTATTATATCCCCATAGCATACCGCAAAGATAAATGACAAGTAATAAGCATGGATTTTGTACAAGGGTTGCCTATGTCGAGAAATAAACATGATGTTATCTTGGTTTTTGTATACAAACTAACAAAAGTAGCTCATTTCATACCTAGAAATCTAAAGGATGATTCTCTAGTGTTAGCCAAAGGTTTGTACACAAAATTTTCAGGTTGCATGGAGTACCCGAATTGATTATATCCGACAGGGGACCCTAGAATGACCTCAATATTTTGACAAACACTTAATACTGACTCTTGAACGAAACTAAACTTCAGTTCTCGCATATCACTTGAAACGGATGGACAAACCGAGAGAGTAAATTAGGTGTTAAAAGATATGTTACGAATGTACTTGCATGGATCAACAAAGATAAATGGGAAGAGTATCTTCCATTAGTTGAATTTGCATACAACAACACATATCACTCTTCTCTTAAAATGGCACCTTTTGAGGCACTTTATGGAAGAAAGTACGTAACCCCCATTAGTTGGGATAGTATTGAGGATAGAGTGGTAATTGGGCCGAAATCCTCACCGAAATGGAACAACAAGTTAAAATGATTGTGAACAATTGAAAGAAGCAAAGAGATAGGCGGAAGAGCTATGCTTGACCTAAAGCGGGTTGATCGAAGGTTTAAACTTGGTGAAAAGGTTTTTCTTTGTGTTAAACCCGAGAAAGAGTTCTATAACTTTTGGCAAGGCTTCCAAACTATCACCTCGTTATGTGGGACCTTTCAAAATTGTTGAAATAATCAATCCTATAGCTTATTGATTAGCATTACCACTTGCTTTGTCTTGCATGCATGATGTTTTCCATATTTATTTTCTTAAGAAATACATTTCAGACCTGTCACATGTTTTAAATTGGAATTCCTTGCAGGTCCAAGACCCAGGAATAATCGTGGTTAAACCAACACGAGTGATGGAAACTTGCCAATTACATTTGAGAAATCATGAAATACAAGCAATGTAAGGTCCAAGGGGACCAGGTTTAATGAAGAAAGTGCAACTTGGGAAAATCTAGAAGAGATGAAAATTGCTTTTCCCTTTCTTTTTGAACAGAATGAATCTGTTAACAAAGAAAAAAAATAAATTATTATGAACTTATCTTTTTCATGTCTTTATGTAAGCCAGCTTTGAGGTAAATATTATTCAAAGGTTGAATAAATTGTATCATGACATTGACTTATGAAATAATTCATGTTGGAATTGGTCTTTTGTATTGTGAACTAATAAATTGATTGACCTGAAGATGAATCAAAATATGTAATCATCGGGACGATGAATCTTTTAGGAGGGAAGCATGTAACACCCTGAACTGTTGTTACTTCCTCCTGAGCATTCAAGTGTTGATATATGATTTCTTTTGTATAATGACATGTTCCGTTGGTTTGTGAAGTCATGCTTGATATGGATTGTATCTTCTTTGCTCTTGAAGATCTTTGACTGAGCCAGAATATGCTTGGACTCTTTTGTTTCTTTCATTCTTCACACTTGAGTTCAATTTGATTTTTGGATGAATTGTGGATTTATCCATCTTTATGACTCAGCCTTGGATCAGTTGCATTGATCCAAGGGATGTTTTAAGCTTATTCAGGATGAACAAAATTTATTGACCTTACGAAAGTTACAAGGTCTGAATGAGTTGAATGATCAATCCCGGAGTTTGACTCAGGCTGATCATGAAAAATGGACTTTGGTTACAGATATCATAACATCAGGAAGGCCTAGACCTTAAGCCAGGTAAGATGTTCTTGTTTATACCGTAGCTTAATTTAGCAATGCCGATAGGATCCTTTACAGAATGTTTTACCCTATTTGGCTCTAATACTGATTGGTCCTATTTTAGAGACCTAGATTTGATTCATTAAGGTTAATAACCTTAACCTAAACTATAACCTAATGGTTAAAGTAATTGCTAATCCAACCTAGCCCTAAACTATAAGCTTAATGTTCCTAAGAGTTAACTACACATAGTGCTATGGAAGAGAGACTAATGTCTTAAACCCTATGATCTAACCTATCTTAACTAATGATAAGAATGGAGGGGATCTATGAAGGGTCGCGGGTCATGGAGACACCAAAATTGTGTCTTACGACCCCTTGTGACCCGCATCTCATTTCGCAACCTAACCTCATTACCTAAACCTTACACAAGTATTTATTAATTGCCTTGTAATTGATAAATCTACACCACCTTACCTACCACCTCACTTTGCCACTTCATCATGACCTAGCCCTAACCCTAAAACTAACCTAATTAGGACCCATGACTTGGTCTAGACTCACATCCATAACTAATGCCTCCTTACTCGCACCCAAAGCCGACCTTCTAGCCACTTGACCAAGCCCGCAACTGATCTCTCGGGAGAAAAGCAGGGAAGGTGGGCTATTTTACTAAAAATAGCCTACTTTTTCCTAACCGATGCCGGTTCCTACTCGACCGCCGTCGGTTACGCAACCGCCATCGGTTCCCTGTAAATGGGCTTCCCAAACCAAAACAACGGATCGGAATTTCATTTTTGGAGATCAGTCGAAGGATTTTTAATCAAAGGAGAGTCCAAAGCGATCAGCAGAGTCCAGAACTTCACTTGACCAAGCAGAGACGAGTAAAGAAACCAGAAGAGTTGGCGCAAAGGAGATCAACTTGCATCTTCATCAAAAAAAAAAAAAACGATAAGTTATATCTTGCATGTCCTCCATTATAACATTTCTTGTGCTTTTGGAATTGTAATCTTCCCAATCCGTTCTGAACCCATTATCTAACGTACCATTGCCTCTAACCATCATTCCTTAGCTTCTAACCATCCCATTTCTCAATACTATCCAAAAACCAGCCATTACAAACACCACAACCAGCCCAGAAGATCCTAGAACCAACCGGTATCGGTTATCGGTGACCGCCATCGGTTATAGATAACCAAGCATCGGTTCCTTTGATCAAAACCAAGAAAAACAGACCTTTTCCCTACCCGGTTCCACGAAACAATTTAATTGGTACTCTACGATATTTTGTGTTAATTCATATTAGCAGAGGCCGACCACCTTCGAAAGGAAGTTTCATACTTCCTGGGCCCAAGGCAGTTCCCTCATTTATTATCTAATCAAAATCTTGTGGTCTTGTGTTCTTATTTGCAGGTAGTCCTTCCAAGACAAAAAGGAGTTCTTCGCAGTCAGCCTGATCTTTCTCTACGGTACGCGCACATCATCTCGACATTCTACAGGTATTCCTCCTAACCCTAACCTTATCTGTTTCTATAAGGAACGAAGCATTTCCGAGTGAAACATTTTGGCACGCCCGGTGGGACCCATTTTGGGTTTTTCTTTATTTCTTGCTTGCTTTTATTATAGGGAGCATACTTGCTGTTTTCTTCTTCTAAGAGATATTCACAGGGTATTTTATTATTCTGGTAAAAGAACTTGCTTTGTTTTTGCATCTTGCATTAGTAAAAGTCATCTCTTTTGCTTCATCGAATATCACTTTCGATTTGGGTTTTAAAACACATGCATTACATTCCTGCCTGTTGTTTTTCAATTCTAGTGAACATAGATTAAGTAACAGGTCGTACACGTGGGGGTGATATCCACGGTATTGACAGGAAATTAACCTTAGTTTCACTGCACAACACATACTGAATCACTTCACAATTAACACAACATCTCAAACATCCCCCCTTTTCCGCGGTATTCCTCCGCCCGATTGAGGTAACCTTATAAGCCAAAACAAACTTGATATTTCCCCTAAGTCTTGTTGTTTAGGATTCTGACATCATTCTACGTCTAAAGGCATAAGCCCACAATAATTAAAATTAACCCTAAGGTTAATCTCTGCATTTGCGTGTGCCTCTTGCTTGTTTTCAAATCCTGTTTTCTCTGTCATACTTTGTCTTCTGTGATCAATAAGTTGTTAAATTACTCAACGTTGCTAAAAATCAAATTAGCAACCCCTTTGTATCTTCTTATTCTAGATTTTTGACACCGGCATCGGTTAAGGGACCGACGTCGTTTTCCCTGTGACCGACACCGGTTACAAAACCGATATCGGTTACTGTCTCTCTCAGCCCCTGACGAACCAGCAACTTGCCAAATTCACCATTCTAAGGTTGTTTTTGTCCTTGATAGATTGAAACTTTCCTGTGTGTTCTGGTCTATGGTTGTCATCACTCGGAAGCAAGCCGCCGCCATGGTTTCACACGCTTGCTCTGTTTCTTTGCCTGAATCACCCCCTTCACATTCTATAGGAAACCCTACGGACACCAGTGAGATCCCCCAAATTCCTGTAGGAGACAAGGACTTTGCCAAATTTCTGGATGCTAATCCCAGCGCTGTACAATACTATTTGTCTCATACCCCTGACCGTACGCCTGATGGTCAGCTCCTTATGGGCATGCCTATTAGTATAGCTGCTCATTTAGCTCCTACTCCTCCTGATAACAATACCTTACTTCCTGCATCGCTAGCCCCGTCTCCCAATCCGGCGGCGGCGAGAGGTTCATACGACCCGATTAGCTTTCCTTTTGTTAATCTTGGACCCCACGTATCGCCACCACCAACTGCCCCTATCTCGTCTCTCTTTCAGACCACTCCATTCATGACTTACTCTCTGCCACCTATTCAAACGAGCTTTCCTTCTCAAGCTCCGCCTACCTTTTCATTCCCATACACGTATCCAGTAACCTCAACACCTTATATGGGACATCCCTATTCTGTGGCACCATCACCTCATCCAACCACAGATTTCATCAAGCAAATGATGGACAAAATGCAAAACACAGGCTTCCGTTTCGGGAAGTCGTAGCGCCTTGACATACGAGCAAGTTTGTCGGGAGCCCATTCACCCTTCTGTCCCCCTTCATTCATATCCTTCTCAATGGGAGTTGCCAAAGCTTACTCGTTTTAACAGTAAAGAGGATCCTCAACAACACTTGCGATCATTTAGACATGCTTGTTATTTGATTGCCCATGATGATGCCTTGTTACTCCGCACCTTTCCCATGTCCTTATCAGGACCTGCCTTGGAGTGGTACAGTGCTTTAACCCAGCACTCAATCTTTTCTTTTAACCAACTAGCCCAATCTTTCTTGGATCATTTCTCCATTAACATTGCCAAGAAAGTATCTATCACTGACCTCTATGCCATCCGACAATTCGAAGACGAATCTATCGCAGATTTCGTTGGACGATGGCGGGGCCTTATCAACCAACTTACGTATGCCTTGCCTCAAACCGAACTTATCGAACTCTTTACGCGGGCATGCGCTAAGCACATCTCCCCTACCCTCCAAATTCAAACTTTCCGTACATTCGACGAGGCCTTTACTATGGCTCGAAAATTAGAAATTCGAGCCTTAGAGGAAGAGAAATTGCGGTTGCGCAACAAGAACTCCACTTTCCGAACTCCTGATTCTACCAATAAACCAAATACCACCACTCCTCACGCGTCCACCTCTTCTAAATCAAAAGGAGCTGTCCACGCGGTGATGGTCAAATCCCAACCACCGTCCATACTCACCAAAAACCACCTATAAATACAAAGTGAGCCCACCAATTACACTCCCTTGGGAGAAACTTATGGCATCATCCTAGAGAAATTGCTCAAAGCTGGGGCTATCACCTTGCCCCCTGTTAAACCTCACTCTGGGTTTGACTCCACCCGCGCAATACCTTCCTGGTACAAAGAAAATGACTTTTGTAACTTTCACCGCGTAAAAGGACATAGTCATGAAAACTGCAAGATGTTGAAAAACATAGTGCAGGAAATGGTTGATGCAGGGGATATAACACTCGATAATCCTAACGCCCCTGCTAACCGAAATCTGAAAATTTTCAACAAGCCATTCCCGAATCACTCGTCCAGCAGCAACGTAAACCAAGATATCTTAGCTGAGGAGAGTGTTCATGAGATCCATGCAGTATTCGATACCCAGCCAAAAGCCTCTATCGAGAAAATTTTGAATCAAGCCTCTTCACTAACACAGGAGCCCGAACCTCCTTTACCACCATCAAGCCAAAGCGAAATCATTCCTTTACCCATAGAAGAGTTAGCTGCCCAGGCTTCCCTTCCCATTAATGAGTCTTCTTACACCACATCCCTACAAGACTGCGAGCGGATGTTGTCTAATCTATCCATTTCCCAGACGTCTCCTTCTACCACTCTTGCCGCACAAGAGGAGGGTACGCCACTCCTTTTGACATCCTTAGATGAGAAATCTCTCGCACCGACATCATTAAATTCTTTAGTCATGACAGACCCCCTCCAACATGCCCTTCTGCCTATTAGTCCCTCATCACCTAAATCTTTTCAACAACCCGTCGACCTCTTAGCATCTACTGATACAGTGCCTCATCCGCCTCCTGTGTCACACCCGCAATGGATTGGAATTACAACTCACTTTTCCTCTGTACCAAAATTACAAATTACACCTGGAGACTGTCATTCCACAGAAGATAGACAGGCCCTATGGGAACGTTTGAGTACTCCTGTTTCTACTCAAATGCAAATGACTGATCCCGATGTCTCCACCATCTACCCGAAGTGCTTACAGAAGCTTAAAATGCCCCTGTTCTCGCCTTCACCCCCCTCACCTCTACCAAATTCCCCGTCCACTTCTATCAACTTAACCAGATCTTCCCCTACGCTTGGGACCTCACCAATGCCCAGTCGACACACCCGCCTAAGCGACTCGATTTATCCCAAAATAAACCCGCCCCGCCACCTAGGAGACAAACGCAATCCGGGCCTCTATCAAAACCCTCATCTTCACACCCACCTTCCATATTGGGACCTCATCCCTCCACCTTACATCAATATATCATACCTCCTTTGTTTTACGCAAAGCGACCTCGCCTTTTACACCTATACGAGATCAAAGGGTATCACAACATCGTTACCCCGCATATCCGGTCCACCTATCAACCCTAAACCAATCCCATCATCAAGGGATTTATTTTCTGTCACTCCCCTTTCTCCGTGGTTGTTTCCCGCTACCATGCCATCTGTAGCCTCATCATCTAACCAGAGCGTAACCACGTGTCCAGAAACCACGTTTAGTGAAAAACATGTGTCAGCACCCCTCGACTAAACCACCACCCATACGAACTAAACACGCCCAAACATTACCACAACCCACACAATCAATACCCTCATCTTCTTCTGATTTTGACCCACTCAAAGGATCCTACGCCAAAATCCTTGCTATGTTGGTGGAGAATGCGACCATCTCCTTACCCCCACTTAGACCTTATGACCCGTCTAAGCCCCGACCTGTGGATTATGATGAGTCTAAAATCTGCGCCTATCACCGCACACCTGGACATGATGTAGAAGGATGCAAAGCTCTAAAAACCATCCTTCGCCAGTCACCTCTCCCGGATCGAAAGATTAAGAAAAACAACTTACGAAGGGAGAGACCTCTAGCGTCAATTCCCTCTACTATACCATCTGTCCCCGCCTCACCAAGATCGATCATTATTACAACCCCACCTCTTGAAGACCATGAATTATCCCAACCATCTTCTTCATCTCAGGTCTACGAGATTAATATGATTAGTGTCATTACTCGAGGACGAAAAACAATGGGAAAGCGAAAAAAAACACACTGCGGCATCTCTTTCTCCTTGACCACCCCGATTACACCACCACCTAAAGTGGTTATTCGTGGACCCGCCTATCCCGTCTCTAATGGAGTTGCCCACCGAACCATGATCAAACAGCTTCATCAATCGCCCGTAAAAATGACACTATATGATCTCATTCAGACCTCTGAATCTCATCGACAAGCTCTCGTTGAGATCCTTGAGGATAGAGGTTTTACCCAACGAAACCCCTGCTGTTACCTCCATTCTAACACCCGATCACGTTGCCTCTCTCACCAAACAATCCATCTCCCCACCACTTCTGTCTCAAAACAACAAGCGCTGGTTAGTTTCTCGGAAGATGAAATTATCGACTTTGTACGAGAAGACCACGACCTGCCCTTTTCATTTCCGCTTACGTCCGAGACATTCGAGTACGTCGGGTTATGATTGACGGGGGCGCTAGCCTAAACATCATCTCTTCAAAAGCCTTCCAACAAATGAACATCCCTTCTAGTTGCATGTGTGCCAACCCCATCATGTTGCGGTCATTCAATGATGCTATTACTTCTACCTTAGGCACCGTGATCCTCAACATTCGCGTAGGCCCACGTACTTTGCCCGAACTCTTCTATGTCCTTGAAGGAGAGTTCCAATATAATATATTGCTAGGTCGTCCTTGGATCCGGGCCATGGGATGCGTTCCCTCAACATTACATCGATGTATAAAATTTGAGTACGAGGGGAAGTCCTACACTGTAAAAGCTGATCCTCCCCCCTTCAAAACTTGCAATATGTTATACCGCCCAAACGATGTGCTTATACCAATTAAGACACCCATACATTCAACCCAACCATCCTCTTCCAATATACCTCAACCGTCCACCTCAACTGCACCTATAACTGATGAAACCACCGTCGCACAAACCACTTCTCTTCCCGCAGCTAACATCCCAACCTCCGACCCCTTAGTAGACATTTTTCATCGCCTTACTGTTGGGGAGTATCGCCTATATAACGTTAGTTCTTTCCCTACCCCGCGAGTACGGACAATTACATGCACACCCCACCTACGGCCCGTCGCGTGGGGAGATAATCTCTTACGGACCACCCCATTGTCGCACTAACCTAACATATGGGGGTGTTGGCGCATCCTCCATTACCCCGAACCTCCTCTTGGTGTGGTTCCCTTCGATCCGATTTTCAATACTTGACAAATCGTCGTTTATCCCTCACCTTCTTGACTCGCTGTGCGTGGAAAGGCTTTGGTTTTGGCCTTTACGAACAAGGCCGACATACTCTCATCCCCATCACCACACGCAAACATAATGATCGCAGTGGTCTTGGTTTTCCGAAACACCTACGCAGAGACACCTCTGTCAGGTGTATCTGGAAGAAGAAGGGGGCGTCGCCCCTACCGAACCATCATCACCCACTTTGCCATCATCTCCCACAGAATCGATGGACCCTGAATCTATCCCTCCTAACTTTTTTTTTCATAAATGCTATCTTCATAGGTCCTCTCACTTATCAACGCGATAATGAGGACCCATCTTCTCTTCCCCTTCTGTATCCAGACATGATCGAAGAGGATTCGCCTTTGATTAATGTTGTTGAATGCCGGGATGACGCGACTCCATCCTCACTTACCTACCTAGCGCGGATGATTCTTATATTCAACGTGCCTTACCATCGAAACTCAAACCATCTTTGAGCAGATCTACTATAGAAATCAACATCCACACGGAGGAAGATCCTCACATAGTGAAGATCGGACAATCACTTGACACATCGAGCAGAGCCGCCTTTACCACCTTTCTCCGTGCTCATGACCAAGCTTTCGCATGGTCTTACGGCCGACATGCCAGGAATTGATCCTACCATTGCCGTCCATAACATCACTCTAAACCCCGATTCCAAACCAGTCAAGCGAAATTGAGAAAAATGCATCCACGCATTGCTCTCTTGGTCAAAGAGGAGCTCAACGACTCCTTTGTTTCCTTCATTACTGCTATTGACTATCCTCAATGGATTTCTAACATCGTACATCACGAAAGCGGCGGGGGACTTCGGATATGCCGATTTCCGGGATCTTAACCTCGCTTGCCCTAAGGATGACTTCCCCCTCCCAAGTATTGATCAACTTGTTGATCTCACTGAGTCATGAAATGCTTTCTCTCATGGATGGCTTTTGAGTTCTGACCAAATTTTGGTTGCCCCTGCCCGATCAACACAAAGCGCCTTCATAACTCCTTGGGAACTTTTTCACCGTACCGTGTAATGCCGTTTGGCCTTAAGAATCTTTGGTGCGACCTATCGGCGGGCTATGACCTACATTTTCCATGACATTATGCACACTATCCTCGAAGATTACGTTGATGATCTTCTTGGCAAGTCTAAACATCGCGGTGAACATCTCGATGTTTTAACCATTATTTTTGATGCTTTATTACAATATTACATCCGTCTTGACCAAAGAAATGTGTCTTTGGTGTCCTTTCGAGAAACTTAAGGGCTTTATCGTCTCTTTACGTGGCATTGAGGTCGATCCATCTAAAGTAAAAGCTATCCTAGAAATGCCCCCACCCAAAACCTTAAACAATTGCGTAGTTTGCGGGGTAAACTTCAATCCATCCGGCGTTTCATTTCCCAACTCTCGGACCGATGTCACCCTTTTCATCACCTTCTAAAAAGGGCGTTGCCTTTCAATGGGTGAGGAGTGTCATCAAGCCTTGAAGCTCTCAAAACATATCTCTTGCAGCCACTGTGCTTATCCCACCCCGGGACGACCGTCCTTTCTACCTTTATCTTTCCGCCACCGACCATGCTATATAGAGCTATGCTCGCCCATCGAGACCGACACGCGAGAAGCGGGCCGTTTACTATATAAGTCGTACCCTCGTGGATTACGAGACTAGGTATACACATGTAGAAAAATTGTGCACAGCCTATCATTCGTCGCCACCAAACTCCGACATTACCTCTGAATCACAAAACTTTTGTCATCACCAACACGGACCCCATTCATTATATGTCGCCAAACCACACCTAAACCAACGCATCGCTCGATGGCTCATGCTCCTCGCCGACCTCGACCTTGAGTTTATACAACGAGAAATCAATCAAAGGACAAACTCTTGCGAGATCAACTTGCGGAGGCCCCTCTGCACAGGAACAATTTACCAATTTTACCTTCCCAGACGAACTCATCGCCACTCTTTCGCTCGGAGAAGTGTCGTATCAAATGACCCTCTTCTTCGATGGATCTAAGTGCCAACGCGGCGGAGGAGCCGGCATTGTTCTCATCCCTCTTGGCCCGAACCTATGCCTCTTTCATTCCGACTTGATTTCCCTTGCACTAATAATACAGTGAATACGAGGCCCTTGTTCTAGGTCTCCAGTTGCGTTACACTTAGGTATCAAATCTATCAACATTTTTGGCGACTCTCGATTGGTAGTCAATCAAGTTACGGGCATCTACCAATGCAAAAACGCGAGGAACTTGAGAAGTACAAACACCATGTGGATTCACTTCTAGCTTTATTTACCCACTATTCTATACAAACCATTCCCGCTCCACTAACAAATTTGCGGATACTATGGCTTGCTTAGCCTCGCAAATTCCACCGCGCCAACGACTCGAATTATTCGTCGTGGTCCAACAACTTTTTGCCCCATCTATTCAACCCCGGTAGTTTGTATGATAAATCGTATCTACTAATTCACAGGATACCTGGTACCACCAATTTCATGACTACCTTACAATCTCTGTCCTCCCACCTGATCTTACTAGTAACGGAAAACGTGCTTTTCTTAAAAGTGTTTCGCGTTATGTTGTCATGGGGGGACTCCTCTATAAACGTGGCTTTGATGGTATCCTCCTTCGCTGTCTAACTGGCATGGAGGCCACTCATACCATCCAACAGGTCCATGACGGTATTTGTGGTGGACATTTTAGCGGCCTTGCCGTGGCTAAACGAATCCTTCGCCTAGGTTATTATTGGCCTTCTCTCAATAACGACTGCTACGAATATGTTAAGCGCTGTGTCATGTGTCAACAACATGCCAATCTTCAACATACTCCTAGCCACCCGCTACAAGTCGCTCGTGATCTTTGGCCTTTCTCACAATGGGGTTTAGACCTTATTGGTGAGATTCACCCGACCTCTTCACAACGTCACCGTTGGATAATCACAGCGACCGAATATTACACAAAATGGGTGGAGGCCATCCCACTCATTTCAATCAAAAAAGAAAAAATTGTCGAATTCATTAACCATCACATTATCTGTCGTTTTGGTATTCCTCATCGCCTAATAACAGATAATGGTAAATCTTTCAAAAACAAGTTGTTACAAAACCTTTGTGACAACTTTGGTATCAAACTTAGTTTCTCATCGCCTTACTATCCGTAAGCCAATGGTCAGGCTGAATCTTCTAATAAAACTCTAACCAAAATCCTCATGAAAGTCGTCAATGAATCTGGAAGAAATTGGCACGATCACATTCCCTTTGCCCTTTGGGCTTATCGTACTAGCATTCGTACTTCCACTAATGCCACACCTTTTTCATTGGTATATGGTACCAGAGGCTGTTTTTTGCCTCTCGAAATACAAATACCCTCCCTTAGAATATCTCTTCAAGATATTCTCACCAACGATGATTTCCGCCAAGAGCGGTTAGCCCAATTAGAGCTTCTTGACGAACGACGTCTTACAGCTCTCGATCACCTCCAAATCTATCAACAACGCATCAAGCGTGCTTATGATAAGCGACTTCATGAGCGTACCTTTAAGGTTGGTGATCTTGTCCTCAAAGAGAATCAACATGTAACCAAACTAGAAAAGAGCAAACGTGGAAAATTTGCTCCCAATTGGATTGGGCCTTATATAATCACTCACACCTATGGATCAGGCACTTATCGTTTAGCTTCGCAATGGTAAACTGAGCACAGAACCCCTAATGCCTTGCATCTTCGACCATTCTCTTGTTGAATCTAGTGTTACATCACTCCTTATCTACCTCTTTGCTCGTCCCTTGAGCTCATTTACCGCTTCACATACACTTTGTTTTCTATATCTCGAATAAAATCAAAATCACTTAGCACCTCCCTTGATAATGCCTTCCCCTTTTTAGTCTAGTCCATGACTTTAAAGTATTAAAATAAGCCGTATTCTTATGGGATTTTCTTGAGTCAAACTTCCTACTAAACTAGATGCTTCACGCCAAAAGAACATCTAGTTATCTAAAATTAAATATAGGCTTGCTCCCTCGAAGGACAGCTATATGCCAAACTATTCTTTTCTTATAAATGATTTGCTCCCCTGAAGGACAGCTATGCACTAAAATCATCTCTGCTACTATAAATGATGCTCCCCGAGAAGGACAGCTATACACATCGACCTTTATCCGAAGCTTCTCGCATTGATCGGCTTGTGAAGACCTCAAGAATAATACAATCAATATCCCTTATAGACTTCCCATCGATCGAGTCTACATTTAATAAAATACAAGCCTCCTTCAAAAGAACTCTTTGGGTCATGGACTTGTCTATTTAGGGTAGGTTCTCTTTCGTTGTAACAAGTTCTTTGTACCTCAGCTATATCATCCACATCACCTCACCATTTGTTCAACTCAAGGGACGTCACGTACACCTGATATATTGTGATCATACAACTCTTTTCAACTATGGACTTCTCGTCTATACACGGCACTTAGGGCTTCAGGCTCGTTCTACGTTGTGTGGTTTGTTTAGCTCTTTTCGCCTACGGAGCACTCTTTCCGCTTTGCCTCGCATCTAGAATTGTGTGTTGATCTTCATCAGGACACTATTCCCTACTACTTGGGTATGCTAACCTTTGCTTTACCTATACCTACACCAACAATATTATCCTACCTACACCAACAACATTATCCTATCAGCACCAACAACATTACCCTACCAACATCAAATTTTTACCAAACGACAAATTGCCTAAACCATACCAAATTGCCTAAATTCACCCCTCCCTGATCCTAAGGGAGAACTACATCGGTCTGAGGCCCTTCCTTGCTTTGTGCAATGGGCTATGTAGGCAGCACTTCGGAGACATGGGGTCTCCCAAGGTTAGCTCGACCATCCCCTACCATAACCTATCTTGTATGGTGAATATGAATATTTTTGTGTATTTTTATTTTTTCACATTTCTCTTTATCCTTTTTTCGAAACACCGAAAATCAAAACACCGACAATCTTATTATTATCATAACTCAAATCAACATACATATTCAGTTTTATTTAGATGTTAAACAAATACATCTTCTCTATCATCGACACGCAGGTCGGCATCCTTATTCTTATACCTCGCTAACATATACTCAGACCATCACAACTCATCCCGAACTAGGTGATGATCGTGATCGTCGACCCCTCTCGCCGGGCCTCTCTGTCCTCAAAGGTACCGCGGCTATTGGTACCGCCCACTGATCTGCCAATCTCTCCTGTAACATATGAATACGCCCTCTCGCATGGAGAACTCCAGCCTCTAGTCTCGCCGCCCGTGACTCCGCAACCACTAACAATCCTCTTGTCTCATTCACCTGCGTTTGGAGCTGCTGAACCAAACGCTGCAGACGATCCCTCTCTGCTGTGATCACCACTGTGTCAGGGCGCTCGCGTACACCTCGCAGTTCTGCTACCCACCATAATCTATAGGCCTCTGTCATTCCTACATCCATTACCCTGCGATCGGCTGCTATCTCCTCAGGCCCTTCTGGAGGTGTTGGCCGGGGTGGTGAGAATGCTGCCTCGGCATCGATCCTCATATATGGTCTATAAGCTTTGTGGTATGTCTGCACATATCAAATTGTCGCCACACGCGATCTATAGGAATCCTCTCATATTCACTGGCTTTGTGCCCGCGATCCACCTCAATCGCTCTACACCTCTCAACTCCTCGGCTATGTTCTCGGTTACCATATAGTTCCGTAGAGACCTCAATGAGATATCCGCTGTGTCACTCTCTCCCATACACCTATAATACTCAATGTCACCGGCACGGCTTTGAGATCTTGCCTCTTGTTACATCGGACCCATCGTCGGAATCCCACCTCGTACTCCGGTCTCTCTGCTGTATAGATCGGCCTATTGGTCGCACACAAACAATGTGCTCATAGGCCCAACGAGTGTAATAAGTATGAGCAATCCAACGTTGTCTGTGACTTCGCCTCTGAAGCCCATAAACCCTGTATAGCTCAGCCAAATATGCGGTGCCCATGCAAACGTAACGTTCCTTTCTATCATCTCCCAGATAACACACATCAATGCCTTTGGAAATTTTCCCCCTTACGCCCTCGGTAATGCATAATACCCTACTGCTATCATTAATATCACTGCTAACCTTGTCTCCTCGGGGTGTGTCTTTGCATACATTACCCCATATGTAAGCGATAAACCTCATTGTGTCAAATCTCGTGCGTATGGACCAAATCTTTTTGTTATCGCTCCCAGTGCCGCGCTTTAGTAGTGCACGATATCTTGGCTCTCTGTAATAGGGAGTCTCAAAATCCGAAACACATCTTCCAATGTTACTGTCATCTCACCTGTTGGCAGATAGAAGGTATTTGTCTCAGGATTCCATCTCTCAATCAGCGCCTGTAACATACCATGGTTTACGTGCGATTCGTGAATAATAACGGTTCCACTTAACCCCAAGCGATTTATCAATGTCCATTCGGTGGTGTTACATCCGCTCGGATTCGCGACAACAGCGCTGGCACACTATCATTCATCCTCAACTCTGTCTCTGCCTGCATACACCAAAACAACAAACAACCATTCAACCCGTTAGGGTCTTTTTCAAACATTAAAATTTCTCCGATGCTTAGGTACGGTTATACATAACCGATATCGGTTGCATAAACCGATACCGGTTATCCTAACATAACACCGGTCAGGTCTTTGTCAATTTTATACACCTTCCTTAAAAACAACCACCTACGACAATAATTTGCTCGTTTCTTCGTTTTATACATATAAACATACAAAACCCGATTGCCTACCGGTAACACTTACCTCACTGCAACCCTTGTTATCATGTTTTCTTTCTCATATTTACCCACCTATTCTACCCCATCTTCTTCACAAAACCATGCGAAATCAAATCACAACCAAAACGTTTACCTCTTGGGTTGCGGTAGCTTGCGGTGGCCCTTGTCTTCTCTCTTGTCCTGCTGTTTGGATGTTTCTCCTCGTCTGCCATTATCACCACCTTTTTCAAACTGCCTTGCTATCTTGAATCTCGGATCACAATTCCCTTTTCTTGTCTCTTCTCTCCTTATCACTCAGTTTCTCATGCAAAAACACATCATGATCGTCAAAGCGCGTCGCGTTCGCGCTTTTAACCTCTTGCATGGCTCTAAAATTAAAACTTGATTGCCACCTAGCTTTTTATTTTTAGAAAAGCCCATACCTAAATAACCGGTATCGGTTGCTTGCCGATATCGATGCATTTAGCTCTGACATCGGTTACCTAACCGATCTGGGTTACACACCCTCCTTTTTGAAACAGGGGTTCTTTTCTTCATTTCTCATCTAAATTTTTGTCGCGCCCGCCTCTTTGCTGCATAAACAACACAATTTACCACATTTTGTTCATCCACCACACATAACATTACATTTTCATTAAACATCATTTATACCAATACCTGACCCTCGACTACTACAAATATCAAAAAACTATCAATCTATACATCATTTGGATCCACTCATCGATTACATATATCACCTTTGTCACAAAACCACCAATTTATCACATAACTTTGTCATTCATATATACGCAAAAACATCGCATCATCTATCTATCAACATGTCAATTAAACTCATCACACATTCTATATATTACCAAACCATTAACAAAATATTTCAACACATTTTAAAAACAGCATGTGGATCAAAACATCATCTATATATATATATACAAATTTTCAACAATACAATGTGCCCTACATCGGGGCCTCTGTGATCACATAATATACCAAAGCCGGCACGCAGGCCGCAATACCTACCACAAATCTCGACTCGGCTCGCAGGCCGGTCTCTCATATCAAAAATATACTCGGCTCGCAGGCCGGTATCAAATGTACAACCCGTACTCGGCTCGCAGGCCGGTATATAATAAATAAATCAATCAAAACAATGAATAAATGTAGGCACGCAGGCCTCTATCAATATGACCGGTTCGCGAGACCGGTGCCGTGTCCTATCTGAAACCACGTCGGGGATCTATCAGCTCTCCCCACCGCCCTCGGCACCTCTCCCCGCTGGTCCCTGTGGCGCCTCTCGCCTCCTGCCTGTCACAGACACGCCAGCTGTGGCTGCCCCTCCCTGAGATCTCTGGCTGCGCGAGGTCTCTGCTCTATGAGCTGCGCATATGCACGATAATCGACTCCGTCTATCAGAATATCCACGATAATAACGGGCCTCTGCTCTAACCTCCATATAACGATCTCTCGCCCTTTGAAGGAGCTGGTGGGTCCCTGGCACCTAACACCAATATCCCCTGAGCACATGTGCACTTTTTGTGGGTTTGTGGTCTTTGGTGGTGGAGTCTGCTGCTGTGCTGTGCACACTTTTTGTGGTGTGGTCTTTGGTGGTGCTTTGTTTGCTGTATGTGCATGCACTGGGCCGTGGTGTGGTGGTATCTTTGTGGGCACTTTGCTGCATGCATGCTGCTGCACTGCACTGCACTGCTTTGTGGTGTCTTTGCTTTGGTGGTGGTCTTTGCTGTGCACTGCACTGAGCTGGGCTAGGCTAGCTGCCTGTAAAACCCCTATCGTGTGCACATGCGGCGTACCAGTTTGTCCTGTAATAATTGCACTGCCCCGGAGCTGATCTCTCTCTGCGATCACATGCATTTGCCCAAGTCAGGCATGTGCGGTGTGTCTTCCCTCCCTCGCTCTCTGTCCATTACCCACCGACCACATGTATGCTTTGCCGTGCACCGGCATCATCCACACCCCCACTGCTTGGTCTCTCCGCTACCCGGTCTGGATCCCAGGCTGTGTCTTTGGCGGTGGGGCCTCTACATCATCCCTCTGTCTTGAGGGAAGGGAGGTGGCTCGTCTGTGGCGGCCCCATCTGCTGCGTGCCCTCTCTGGGGTATCCGCTCTCGTACTCTCCGGCCTCCGTCTGCTATCCGGAATGTATCTTTGGATCGGCGCGCGTGTATGCGGGCTCCTCTGCCCGGTGGTGACCTCTGTAGGGTCTCCATATATAATGTCTCTTTGCGGTAAGGCCCTCTAGCATATGTCTATAGTAGGCCACATCCCGACCTGCAACAACTGCTCGTGGCTGGCCCACAACCCCCAACCACCTCTGAAAGCCATATCGGTATACGATCTGTGGCCACAGGCTGCTTTGGGTAGCCCTCTTGGCTTTGATGCATACGATGTGCTCGTATGCCCAACAGTCTGACAAAAGGTCGAACAAATACCAAATCGCCTCCTCGGTGATAGCCCCATAACTCCTGTATAATTGCACCGGATATCTTTGGTGCCCATGCAAAACAGTGTGCTCCTCCACCATCTCCGGTAGCACCCCCATCGATGCCGTGGGAGAGCGGCCTCCCTCTCGAATCCGGGAGGCGAAGCGGGTGACCCCTATCATCATCAACACGGCAAGCCGTGTCTCATGTCTGTGTGCGCGGTACATGTCCCCATATCGATGCTCACGCTTATGATATGTAAGAAGCGCGGCTGCATCCCCAAAAACCTGCAGTATGCTATCCATGGCAGTCTCTGAATCCACATGGAAAACGGCCTCTCCCTCGATCGGTAGCCGCAGGATGCGTACACATCCTCTAATGTGACGGTCATCTCCCCGGTCGGCAGATGGAACACATTGGCCGCCGGATCCCATCTCTCGATGAGGGCGACCATCAGGCTGTGATCTCTGTCGATCGCTCTGTACCTCTGGACCCCGCCAAGCCCCACCTCGCGCATGATGGCCCAATGCGCCGCAGATATGTGTGGCCTCATCCGACTCAATAGTGGAGGCATCCTATCACGCATCGTCAGCTGGCGCGTGCTGCAAAATCAACCCACATTCTTAGACCCACTCGTTAATAACATCTACTTTACCATCTACCCCCTTTTTTTGTAACACCCAAAATCTAACCCCACCCCAACACGCTACCTTACCCCCACCCAAACCCAACCTAAAAACCCTAAACCCCATCCTAAACCCAACCCATACCCAGCCCTCTCTACCTACCCAACCCCCCACCACCCACCCACCCAACCCCCACCCCCCCAAGTCACCTATCCACCTTGAACCCTATCAACCCACCCCACCCAACCCACCCCCCAAGCCACCCTACCCACTTTCAAACCCTATCAACCCAACACCCCTAAACCCCACCCATACCCCGACTCTCTACCTACCCAACCCAACACAACCCACCCCACCCAGCCACCCTACCCACTTTCAAACCTACCCACCCAACCAACCCACCCCACCCAGTCACCCTATCCACCTTGAAACCAACACCATACACCCTAAAAACCACTCCCACCCAACCCAACACCCCAACACCATACACCCCAAAACCCAACCCAAAACCCACCCACCCCAAAACAAACAAACCATCCCTACCCAACCCAACCAACCCACCCCACCAAGCCACCCTACCCACTTTCAAACCCTATCAACCCAACACCCTAAACCCCACCCATACCCCGACTCTCTACCTACCCAACCCAACACACCCACCCCACCAAGTCACCCTATCCACCTTCAAACCAACACCATACACCCTAAAAACCACTCCCACCCAACCCAACACCCCACACCATACACCCCAAAACCCAACCCAAAACCCACCCACACCCAAAACAAACAAACCATCCCCAACCCAACCCCACACCCCCCCCCACCCAACCCAACCCCTACATAAACCCTGGCCCCCACCAGGCGCGGTCGATACATCACCGCGCCGGTCACCTGCTTGTACCCTTTCCTAAACTTTAGCGACCGATGCCGGTCGCTTAGTGACCGACATCGGTCACTGTTCTCTCCCGGAGCCGAACCCCCGCGCGGCCCCCAAACTCATTTTTTTACCTATTTCTACCCATTCACCCACCCAAAAACCCTAAAATTTTACACACCTAGCCGCCTTAGCCTATCTAACCTATCTACCCTCTCCCTTTCTCAAATTACCTCCATTTACCCATTATTTCCTACAAAATACAAATTCCTACCCAAATCCCAAAAACACCATAAATCAACCAAATCACCAAATTAAAGAGTTTAGAACCTACCGGTACGACGACACGTCGTCGTGGTGGGATGGGTGGTGGCGGTCCAGCTGGTCCAGCCCCTCCCGCTCCTCCTGCCTGTGCCATGGCTCCAATCACGATCTGCTTTGGGTCCCGGTCGATCACTGCTTTGCCTCCTCGACTATTCGGGCCCACTATCAACTCTCTCACGATCAAATAGCTCCACCTCACTCAATACCCCTCCAAATCAACTCTCCACGTCAGACAAGTCAATTTTGGATTACAAATAACAAAAGTGACAATGACAGGCCGTATGTTTCTTTTTATAGGTATTTCGACCTACACCGATGTCGGTTTCCTTTCTGCCCTAGGAAACCGGTATCGGTCCCTTAACCGATATCGGTCATGATGAATCGACGTCGGTCTGATACCCCTTTTACCCCATTCTTTGCCGTTCCTTATTCCTTGCCTCTTTTTCACCAATATCGCCTCTGTCCGGCCCAACCCAAGGCCTCGCCCTACCATTTGGCCCGACCTAAGGCCTCGCCCTACCAATTGGCCCGACCCAAGGCCTCGCCCCACTTATTTGGCCCGACCCAGGCCTCGCCCTACCTATTTGGCCCGACCCAAGGCCTCGCCCCACTTATTTGGCCCGACCCAGAGGCCTCGCCCTACTGTTTGGCCCGACCCAGGCCTCGCCTACCTAATTGGCCCGACCCAAGGCCTCGCCCTACCAATTGGCCCGACCCAGGCCTCGGCCTACTTATTTGGCCCGACCCAGGCCTCGCCCTACCTAATTGGCCCGACCCGAGGCCTCGCCCTACCGGTTGGCCCGACCCAAGGCCTCGGCCTACCTGTTGGCCCGACCCAAGGCCTCACCTTAACCATTTGGCCCGACCCAGGCCTCAACCTACCTAATTGGCCCGACCCAGGCCTCGCCCTACCCGGTTGGCCCGACCCAAGGCCTCGGCCTACCTGTTTGGCCCGGCCCAGGCCTCGCCTTAACCATTTGGCCCGACCCAGGCCTCAACCTACTTATTTGGCCCGACCCAAGGCCTCGCCCTACCAATTGGCCCGACCCAAGGCCTCGGCCTACCTGTTGGCCCGACCCAAGGCCTCGCCCTACCTATTTGGCCCGACCCAGGCCTCGGCCTACCTATTTGGCCCGACCCAAGGCCTCGCCTACCTATTTGTTGGCCCGACCCAGGCCTCGCCCTACCATTGGCCCGACCCAAGGCCTCGGCCTACCTAATTGGCCCGACCCAGGCCTCGCCTGCTACCACCCCCGACCCAAGGCCTCGGCCTACCTGTTGGCCCGACCCAGGCCTCGCCCTACCAATTGGCCCGACCCAGAGGCCTCGACCTACCTATTGGCCCGACCCAGGCCTCGCCCCACTTATTTGGCCCGACCCAGGCCTCGCCCTACCAATTGGCCCGACCCAGGCCTCGGCCTACCTAATTGGCCCGACCCAGAGGCCTCGCCCTACCAATTGGCCCGACCAGGCCTCGACCCACTTATTTGGGCTGACCCATGGCCACCACCCAACAACTTGGCCCGACCCAGGCCGCATCACTTCCATACTATACCCACAATCACCGTTTTATTTTATCCATCCATCCTGTACCTTGTGTTTCATCGAGCTCACTTGTTCGTGTTTTAGCATGATTAGGGTCCTTGACTTGATCTGTCGACCAACTTTGCCTAGACCTGAGACCGTGACGTTTATCTCAACCAAACCAACCATTTGAGTGCTTTGCCGAACATGCCTAAACGTTCTGTACCTTACATTATATACCACGGAGCTACTTCCTATGCCTTGGATACCGAGGATTATATCACCCTTGTTTGGATAAACTATCGACCTTTGCCTATACATTCTTTGGTTTGCTAGTCAAATCATGTACCCTAGTCGTACTATTGCATTTCACATAAATGCGCTTCCTTGGACCTACACCACCACCTTACCATCCTCTCTCTGACATTTACCTTTTATCAACCCTATCCACGATTTCCCGTTCGCTCAATCTGTGCTAGATTTGAGGGGGATTACCTATATCCTTAACATGAGAAACCACTTCATATTATTGTCCGCGCAGCTTTACAGAACAAGCTACACGACAATAAGGGGCTAATGTAGACACCAAAATTGTGTCTTACGACCCCTTGTGACCCGCATCTCATTTCGCAACCTAACCTCATTACCTAAACCTTACACAAGTATTTATTAATTGCCTTGTAATTGATAAATCTACACCACCTTACCTACCACCTCACTTTGCCACTTCATCATGACCTAGCCCTAACCCTAAAACTAACCTAATTAGGACCCATGACTTGGTCTAGACTCACATCCATAACTAATGCCTCCTTACTCGCACCCAAAGCCGACCTTCTAGCCACTTGACCAAGCCCGCAACTGATCTCTCGGGAGAAAAGCAGGGAAGGTGGGCTATTTTACTAAAAATAGCCTACTTTTTCCTAACCGATGCCGGTTCTACTCGGCCGCCGTCGGTTACGCAACCGCCATCGGTTCCCTGTAAATGGGCTTCCCAAACCAAAACAACGGATCGGAATTTCATTTTTGGAGATCAGTCGAAGGATTTTTAATCAAAGGAGAGTCCAAAGCGATCGCGAGTCGAAACTTCACTTGACCAAGCGAGAGACGAGTGAAGAAACCGAAGAGTTGGCAGCCAAGGAGATCAACTTGCATCTTCGTCAAAAAACCAGTAAGTTATATCTTGCATGTCCTCCATTATAACATTTCTTGTGCTTTTGGAATTGTAATCTTCCCAAATCCGTTCCTGAACCCATTATCTAACGTACCATTGCCTCTAACCATCATTCCTTAGCTTCTAACCATCCCATTTCTCAATACTATCCAAAAACCAGCCATTACAAATACCACAACCAGCCCAGAAAATCCTAGAACCAACCGGTATCGGTTATCAGTGACCGCCATCGGTTATAGATAACCGGCATCGGTTCCTTTGATCAAAACCAAGAAAAACAGCCTTTTCCCTACCCAGTTCCACGAAACAATTTAATTGGTACTCTACAGTATTTTGTGTTAATTCATATTAGCAGGGGAACTGACCACCTTCGAAAGGAAGTTTCATACTTCCTGGGCCCAAGGCAGTTCCCTCATTTATTATCTAATCAAAATCTTGTGGTCTTGTGTTCTTATTTGCAGGTAGTCCTTCCAAGACAAAAAGGAGTTCTTCGCGATCGGCTTGATCTTTCTCTACGATGCGCGCACATCAAAGTTTATAAGGCATGAAGGTAACAATTTACTTGTTGTTTAATCTATCATGGAAGAAGAAGAGAAGGTGTGAGAACATTCGGAGGTCTTCTTTAAATTTTTAAGCTACACTATCGGCATGATAGGCCCTAACTTTTAAAAATCTTGCTTTCCTTCAAATTCTTTCATTAGAACAACTCTATTCGGATGATTTATTTTGTCTTTGTTGGTTTGACTAGAAGCAATGTATTGGTTTTATTCTTCTCTTTTTGATTTGGAAATCCTGGTTCGACTTACATTGAAGTCTTTGCTGTGATTACTTTATGGATACAACTTCTTTGAAGTCCTTGCGGTGTTTCATATGAATTCAGCTTCTGTTGAAGACCTTGCTATGTTAGCATGTTGCTTAAACTTTTGTTGAATCCTTTACGAGTACACATATGAATTTTAATTCATTAAAATGCTTGTTGTGTTCACATTTGGTTCGACTCTGTTGAAATGTGTCTTTGGATTACATATGAAAGTGACTTCATTTGAAGTCTTTGCTATGTTTATATTATGAAATCGAATTCTCTTCAAGTCCTTGCTAAGTTTATATTATGGAATCAACTTCATTTGAAGTCCTTGTTGTATTTATATTATGGATTCATCTTCATTGAAGTGTTTCTTTGTGACTACGTATGAACACGAATTCGATAAAATCCTTACTTGTGTTTACATGTTGGTTCGACTTCAGTTGAAATCCTTGTTGTGTTTACATTTTGGATTGACTTCATTGAAGTCCTTGTTGTGATTACATATGGATTTGACTTCTGTATATGTTGTTTCCTTGCTTCTTGATCGATTGAGGTAATGAGTTCCTAACTGTACCATGTTAGACATTATGTTGGATGATTTCTTGGTTGAGGAATGACATACAAGAAAATTGTTGTGTCTTATTTGGTTGGTTTATTGTTTATCACTGGTCGTATGAGCTTTTTTGTTGCTTGATAGCTTCAGGTGAATACATGGTTGATTTGAGATGAAACTGTAATTCCTTCTATGGAGCTCAATTGGTTTAGTGGCAAGCATATGAAAAATGTATGAATACAATCTTGTACCTCTGTTGAAAAGGGGTCAGGATGGTCAATAATTATGGGTTACGTAAGTGATGAAATATCTAGTGTGGTGTGTTCTCCTTACGATTTAACTTGGTTAACAGAACAAAGTTTGACTGAGAGAAATCTTGATTTGTGGAACTCTTATTCCTAATAACGTGTGGGTAATCCTAGATTTGCATGATGGAAATTAGGTTTTGTACTTGGAAGGGATGGGATTGTGTTGATTTTTTTGCTTTCTTTTCTTCCCTAAATGAATTCAAGATTGATTGTATATGCTTTGCTCCTGGAAAGTTGGTACTGTCCTGAATTTGTTTGGAATGGAGATATGAATGCCTCTGTTCTTTCTCTTAAGTTGTAAAGCACATGTGGATATAGGAGTTTTGGAATACGAAAGTATACTCTCCCTTTCTGGAAAATTATTAGTAATCCCTTCTTTTGTATTTCCATAAGAACTCTGCTATAGGGGTATAAGATGATTAAACTGTTAAATTTAGGAGGAAAGAATGGTAAATGCTTAGTCTTGACCTAAGTTCTTTTCTTATTTACAGTTATAATAATACCTTGTTTGAGTTATTCAGTTATCTACTTTAATAAAAGTAGTATTGTAATAGAAGTTGGTATATCTATCGATGTCATGGAAATAATGCAATGAGTATAAAGGAATTTCGTTAGAGGCTATAACCGGTCTTTCTTTGAATTGTTAAATGAAAATCATTGGTACATGCACCGGTAAGAATTTCATTCGGAATGGAGTAATTTTATTGCATTGTTATTCATGTCCTTGATTTCGAGAGGGATGGATATATTAGATTCATTTTGTTCTTCTTAGTCTCTAACATAAGATGAATTATCCGAGAAGAGTCAATATGGTAGTTATATTATGAAATTATGTTAAAAAGTCATGTATGGTAGAAAGATAATTAGTGTGATTCATGTTTATAGGTTGATGAAATGATTTCATTTAAACAGGTTGTCTAATGGAAACAATTGGTGGAATGCAATTGTTTTAAGAAATAGTGCTTACCATGCTCAGTTCATCGAACTAACCCGTGCTATCAATATTTGTAGATGGTCATCATAAGTGGTAAAGACACACAAATCGATATGATGCTCGATTGTTTAATCTGGTTTTATGATGAATTCCAACTTGATTTCTCTATTTGTACTATATGAAGAAAGTTGTTCTTTTCCTATTGAGTATTGTATCAAATATGTTGAAGTGCATAAATTGTAATCGTATGGCTTGGAAATAAATGAAAAGGGGAAGTTGTTATTGTTGTAAATATCTCCCCCTGGTAGATATAAACAAACGAAGAATATGGAAATCGAGAAACTTAGATCCCGATATTTATTATGTCACCAACTACTAATTCGCAAGTAAAGGGTGCACAAAAAGAGTGTCGACATGAAAATGGATGCGCCAAGGCACAAGTAAAGGGCACACATCAAAGAGTGTCGACATGAAAATGGATGCGCCAAGGCGCAGGTAAAGGGTGCACATCAAAGAGTGTCGACACGAAAATGGATGCGCCAAGGCACAGGTAAAGGGCGCACAAAAAAGAGTGTCGACATGAAAATGGATGTGCCAAGGTGCAGGTAAAGGGCACACATCAAAGAGTGTCGACATGAAAATGGATGCGCCAAGGCACAGGTAAAGGGCACACAACAAGGGATGTCGACACGAAGAAATTCATGCCTTGGCGCACGTAAAGGTATGTTGACATAAGGATGGATGTGCCAATGTGCACCTTCAGGAGGCATAACATTTTGATCACTAACAGGGAGAGCGGACCACCCCGGATATTCGATGGCCATAATGAGATGAATTAAAAGCAACCTAGAGGTGGTTGGGGTAGATTTGGAATTCCTCTCTCTTTTCTCTCTCATTCTTCCTATAAATTATAAGGAGGGGCTTCTTTCTAAAGGTTGGAAATTCTTGTTTTTCCCCTCCCTTCTTCTCTTTGGCAGGTGAATTTGTGGAGTTCAAACCTCCCATCTAAAACTGTAATGCAAGTTTGCCTATTGGCATTTTGTAGTGTATTGTATCAATATTTGGAGCAAATAATGCATGTCTGTGGATGATTCTCAACCCTTTCTATGTTCATTTGCATCCTCATGATCTTTCACTACAAATCTGGTTATCTCTGTGCGTGATCTTGCATTACATTTTAATGGTTTTGTGTTTATTGGCAAGACAGATGTTCTTCATTCCTCGGTGCATCACCTTTGTAGTTTAGGTTTTCTTTTATGGATCTTCTTACCTTGTCTCCTTGGAAAGTTAGTTTAGGTTTTGAGTAAACCCTCAGCATTTTTACATGTGCATCTGAACAGAGGAATAGGAACCGACCTTCATCCAGAGAGCTTTTCCAATTCGTGAGGTCCCACACTTGGGAAAGGCTCTATGTTATGCAATCACACAGAGAGTCTCAACCCATCAAGTTGCAGACATTCAGGGGTGTTGTGATTCACCATCAATAGTTTTGGCATGCCCGGTGGGACCAAGAGGTCATTCCACAGATTTGAAGGAATTTTCAAGAAATTCGGACTTAAAAAATTACAGGTTTTACAATTTCAGATTTTTTACCTTCCAGGCTAAACTTTGAAATCGATTTTCAAGGGCTTAACTTGCTCAAAACAAGTAAAAATTTCACCAGTTGATAGATCGGGGATAATCTTCAAAAGGGTATTCTTAGATTTTTGAGATTTTGACTTTCAAAATTTCATGGTTTTTGGTATTTCAGGTTTTCCCAGTTGCCTTGCATGACCTGAGTTTTCACCTGTACCTTTCAGAGATTAGTAGCTGCAAAACAATACCCCCATAACCAAATTAAAGAGTTGTATCTTCTAGGTCCTTCAAGTTTTAAATTCTATTTTTAATATTGTCAAGTTTGGTGTGTAACTTGGCATAAGCTAGCCTTTTGAGGCTCATTATCTAACACATCTGGTGACTTCGAAGGGGTAGAATTCAGTGGTATAGCAGTAAAAAATTTTCCCAGGCATATGAGAAGAATTTGAACCAGGTCTGATACTCGAGAAGAGGGGCTATTTGTCCACTTGCAACTATCACCAGGAGGAGGAAGGAGAGGAAGAAGACCACGAAGATCACCATCTCCACCTAACCGACTTTGTCTACACCTCCACCTGGTAGACCTTTTCTCGCATCAACAAGGGTTCTCAGGCCAATCAGAATGGTGCAACCACTAAATCCCTTTGTCAATTTCACTGGAAGCATTCCACTTGCCCTCAATGCACAGAATCTAGTTCCACCGCAGCATTGAAGAACATTCCATTTTTCACCGGAGAAAATCATACAACTCCCGGTGATCATGTCAAAGACATTGCTAATGTTTGTGTAATCCATGAGATAAATGAAATGGATGTTATGTCAAATCACCGGCATCTTCATTCAAAGGGAGGGCATTGTAATGGTTTAGGAGCCTTGGAGTTGGTACTATCGAAAATTGGAATCAGTTATGCATAGTTCTCCATGAGCAATTTGGAGAAAAGGGAGACAATTTGTCTCTGCTAGAACAATTGAAAACTATCAAGAGAGCTCCCAATGAGTAGCTGACTGACTTCAACTTCAGATTTCAAAGGTCTTGGGATAGGATTCCAGTGGCCGTTAGGCCAACAATTGAAGGTGCTTTTCTATACTATCTTAAGGCTTTGAATTCTAATATTTCTATGTTAATTCAATCTATGGGAGGCACAACCTTACCTATTGCTTATAGCATTGCCATTAGGGCTGAAAACTATCTTATTCAAGCTGGTAAGCTGGCTCCTAGGCCTCCCATGCCATTGTATCCAAACTTAGAAAATCCAAGCACTAGTCAAGCACCCACTTTGGCTCCTATTCCCACTCCTAGAAATCAAAGTTCAAATGAAACTTCTACTTCATCCTCTAGTGCTTCAAATGAACTCTAGGAGGTTATGAAACAATTGCAGAACCTTGGAAATGAGCTGGTGACTATCAAAAGATAGCAAGCTCAAAGTGCTAGACCGTATCAGCCTCAAGCGCAGTACCAGGCTAGGCCCCCATACCAACAAAATAGGTCACCAGCTCAGGCTGCAAATCAAAATCAAAGCCAAGTAAGGCCTCCCGCTAATAGACCATTTCAGCCCTATAACCCCAATGTTGCATCTACTTCTAAAGCATTAGTGCCAGTCCAAAACAACATAGCTCAAGAGTATGATTGGTGTTTCCCATGCAATGAACCTCACAACCAATCTATGTGCTTTAATGGTGCTTTGAACCAAGCCTTGATGGTGACAAATACTGGCGTTGAGGGTGAAGTGAGTCAAGAAACAAATCAGCAACAAGGGACATCTCAGCAAAACACAGCTACAAATGATACCGCACTTGCGAATTGGCAAGCTGAGGATTTTTGTGGCATGAATCAAACAATTTCTCAGAGTGTAGCAGCTAACACAAGATCAAAGAAGAGGAATATTGGTGAAGGGCAGTCATTGGCTCCAAGTGATCTACAACCTTCCATCACTCCACAAGTTGTCGGTAAGAAAAATGCAGCTCCAAACATGCAAGGACAACCCAAACCACCTTCTAAACCAATTCACATGCCAACTATTGCTGCCCATGCACAAGAAAGGAATGCACAGACTAAAGGAAAACAAAGAGATGTTTCATCCCCATTTAGCATCATTGATCAAATGAAGAAGACAAATGTGAATATATCAATGTGGGAATCTTTATCCATCCCAGGCCAAAGAGATCTTCTACAAGCTGCCATGAAGAATTGGTCAACTTCGAACCAGTAGGTCCATATGTGAGAGAATGTCCTCAAAAATGTTGCTCATCCCGAAGGGAATCATGGAGGACAACAAGGTAAATTTTTGAAGCCCCCTCCATTCTATGTTTCATTAATCATTGAGGATAAACTAGTACACAATTGCATGATTGATTCCGGGGCAAGTAGTTCTGTCATGCCTAAGCAAATAGCTAATCAATTGGGTCTCCAATATGAAGTAATATCAAAGGGGGTAGTGTAATTAGATGGGACAGCAGTAGCTGGGAGTGATTAAAAGTTTGAATCTTACCTTGCATGCATGCCCCAATGTTACCGTTTTGCAAGATGTGTCAGTGATAGATTTGCCACCACTATTTACCCTATGCTTATCAAGTGATTTCATAGCTAGAATTGGAGGCTACTTATCTACTGATTGGTCACACATGTTATTCAAAACAAGATATGGTACTAAGGTCACAATCAGATCTAAATCAATTACAAACTTTCATATTGAACCTCATACTCCAAGCCAAATCAATGCCAACTGTTCAACATTTGATCAAGAAGATTATTAAAGCACAGATAAAGCTGACACCAAAGTTGGAAGCATCCCAAATTTAACTCTTGATGAATGGGAAAGCAAGGTACATGCTTTTGATCCCTACCAAGAAGTAGAAGAATCTGAGCTAGGAGTCTATTGCATACATGAAGAAAACCAGCCTATTCCTAGCATCACCAAACAAAACCATAAGGATGACAATGAGGTATGGAAATTATTTTTCGATGGATCAAGGAGTAGGTAAGGTGTAGGAGGAGGAGCTATGCTTGTTTCACCTCAAGGCATCAAATATTATTCAGCTTTTCATTTCCAGTTTTCTTGTTCAAACAACATAGCTGAATATGAGGCCTTGATTCATGGACTTCATTGGGCTAGGAAAAAGGGCATAAAGAACTTGCAGGTGTTTAGGGATAGTGAGCTGATCGTCAATCAAGTCAGGGGACAACATGCTACAAAGAATGAACTGCTAAAGAACTACAAGAATAGGGTATGGGACCTCATTGAGGATTTTGAAGCTTTCAACATCGTGTCCATACCTAGGAAGAAAAATGAAGCCACGGATAGGCTCGCAGCTGTTGGAGCAATGTTTGATGTGGTTGACAACATCAAAAGGGAAAAACATAGCCACATATCCATGTGATTGTGAGGCCAGTAGTTCCAGATAATAACACAAGTTGGCAGGTGTTTGAGAATGATCAATAGATCATCAATTTCTTACAAGAAGAGGCTGAATTCTCAGCTAGGAATCAAGACAGATTAGAGCAGCAATATGGGGATCAAGTAGTGCAGTTGCAGACAAACAAGCTTCCTAAGGGTTTAGTAACATTAGAGTCTATCTTCAACCCTAACGACTAGTTCCATAAGGAAAAGGCTAACATATAGGTCAAGAGAGAAGATTCAAAGCCAATTCCGGTTGGGGAAGGAAAAACACTTCAAATTGGCAAAGTGGCCACTAAGCAGGAGAAATCAGATTTCATACAACTTTGCCAAGAATTTCCAGATGCCTTCGCTTGGAGCTATGAAGAATTGAGAGGTTTCAATCTGAAGTTGGCACAACATACCATAGAATTGGATCCAGATGCTAAACCCATCAGGCAGAAGCAGAGACCAGTCAACCCTCACATTGAGCCTCTAATGAAGAAAGAGCTAAACAAGTTAATAGAGGCAAGCATTATATTCCCAATCAAGCACTCAAGCTGGGTTGCAAACTTGGTTCCGGTCAGGAAGAAGAGTGGAGAAATCAGGCTATGTGTAGACTTCTGAGACCTCAACAGGGCATCTCTTAAAGACCATTACCCACTTCCTTCAATGGAACAAATATTGCAAGTGGTATCCGGTTCGGAGAGATTCTCTCTCTTAGATGGCTACTCAGGGTATAATTAGGTAATGGTGAAGGAAGATGACCAGTTCAAGACAACTTTCACCACCAAATGGGGCACATATGCCTACAAGAAGATGCCATTTGGCCTATCAAATGCTGGAGCCACTTTCCAAAGGGAAATGGATATGGCATTCAAGGGGTTGATCAATAAAATAGTTCTGATATATCTTGATGACATCACTATATTCTCCAAAAATGCAGTGGATCACCTCTTTCATCTGAGGCAGGTATTTCAGAGGTGTAGAAGATTTGGGGTATCATTGAATCCCAAAAAATGCATATTCCTGGCTCACGAAGGAAAAATTCTAGGCCATATTGTTTCAAAGGAGGGATTGATGATTGACCCAGAAAGAGTTGAAGCAATTCGAGCATTTCCATTGCCAAGTCATAAGAAGGCTCTTCAAAGCTTCTTAGGAAGGATCAATTTTGTCCGCATGTTTGTTCCAAACTTTGTATCTCTCGTAAACCCAATAACACTGATGTTGAAGAAGAGCATGGCATTTAAGTGGACATCTGAAGGCAAGGCAAGTTTTGAGGCAATAAAAGAGGCTATATCTCAAGCTCCAACTCTCGTCAATCTAGAATTCTCTAAGGATTTCATGCTATATGCCTTTGGTGGTGGAGACATAATTTCTGCAATCTTAGCACAACAAAACAAAGAAGTATTAGAACAACCAGATTGCTTTCTTCAAGAAAGGCTTGGAGGAATACGAAACTAGGTACTCTTTCATTGAAAAGCATGTCCTTGCAGTGATCAGGAGTTTAAAGAAATTCAAACACCTAGTCTCACACAATAAGATCCAATTATTGGTCTCTCATGTGGGAGTCAAGGACTTCCTTCTAAACAAGGATCTGAATGAGAAACGTGTAGGATGGATAACTCATGTCATGGAATATGACATCGAGATCAAGGTCACCAAACTAGTATGTGGGAAGGGACTATGCGAACAACTAGCCTTGAGTCAACAAGTTGAAGCAGGTGATGAAAAAGAGACTGTCTTGGTATTACAGGGTGGTCAAGAATAGGAAAATGATGATGTGCCTACTCCTTGTTGGACTCAGAGTATGATAAACTTCCTATAGACAGGCCTATGCCCTCCAGAAATGAGCAAAGCAAAGAGGAGATACTTCAGATTACAAGCCATTCAATATGTGCTTGTTGATGGTGTTTTGTTTAAAAAGGACATCAATGGAGTTTTATTGAGGTGCATTGGGATGGGTCAAATTGAGAGGGTGTTACAAGATTTTCATGATGGAGATTCCAGAGGACATTTCACCCCATGAGTAACAGCTCTCAAGATAATGAAGGTAGGATATTATTGGCCGACAGTGTTCAGTGACTGCTATACATGGATAAGAAAGTGCAAGAAATGTGCACTCTTCACAGGAAAAGAAAGACTAGCAGCACTTCCATTGCACCCAATTTTGGTTGACCAACCATTTATGCAATGGGGATTGGACTTCATTGGGGTCATAAATCCTAACTCAAGCCAAGGCCACAAGTGGATTCTCACGGCAACGGACTATTTCACCAAGTGGACCGAAGTAGTAGTGCTCAAAGAAGTAAATGAGTCTAACATACTAGACTTTTATGAAGGAATAGTGACCAGGTTCGATGTGCCAGCCACTATAATATCGATAAATGCATTAGCATTCATAGGTTCCAAGATTACAGAATGGGCTGTCAAGAATGGAATCTATTTGAGCACCTCTTCAAATTATTACCCGCAGGGTAATGGACAGGCAGAGTCCACGAACAAGAATTTGCTAAGGATCATCAGAAGGAATCTGGATGAAAACCAAAGGACATGGCATACCAAGCTAAGATCAGCATTGTGGGCTGACAGAATAACGCCAAAGAGGTCTACTAGTAATTCTCCCTACAAGTTGGTCTATGGGAAAGAGGCAGTATTGCCTATATCATTAGAATTTCCAGCATTGGAGCTCATGAAGCAGTTGGAGTTGTCTGAGTTCAAACCAATGGAGGCTAGGTATGCAGAGTTGATGGAATTGGAGGAAATCAGAGAACATGTAGTTCAGATGATTGAAAAGGATCAAGCCTTAGTAAAAATATGGTTTGATAAGAAGGCAAGAGTAAGGACCTTCTAGGAAGGGGACCTAGTTCTGAAATGGGATGTAGATCGGGCAAAACCAGGAAGGCATTCCAAGTTTGATGCCATTTGGAGTGGCCCCTACATGGTCACGGGATGTAAAAGTAGTAATGCCTTCCAATTGTCTACATTGGATGGAGAAGAACTCCCGATTCCGAGTTAACGGAATCTATCTTAAACATTGCTACTAAAAGGAAAAGGTTTACCCTTGTAAATATTAGCCTAGATTTAAAATTCCTCTAAGTGTGTATGCACATCGTCTTGTTTTAGTTAGGTTTCAATTTCCCTAAGTGCTCTAGCATAGGTTTTGTTGCTCTCAGGTTAATTTCTATAGTTCAACATGCTCTCGAAGAAGGAGTTGTGATACTAGGCTTGGGATCAGAGATCAAGTTGGTTCAGGTTATTACTTATGACTCCATGCCTAATGGATTGCTAAAAGGCCACTGATATTCTACCTAGCAGGTGATCCCGTTGAGTCACCAAATTGTTGTAAATATCTCCCCCCAGGTAGATATAGATAAATAGAAGAATATGGAAATCAGAGAAACTCAGATCCTGATATTTATTATGTCACCAACCGCCAAGGCACAGGTAAAGGGCGCACAACAAAGAGTGTTGACATGAAAATGGATGCGCCAAGGCGCAGGTAAAGGGTGCACATCAAAGAGTGTCGACACAAAAATGGATGTGCCAAGGTGTAGGTAAAGGGTGTACATCAAAGAGTGTCGACACGAAAATGGATGTGCCAAGGCGTAGGTAAAGGGCACACAAAAAAGAGTGTCGACACGAAAATGGATGCGCCAAGGCACAGGTAAAGGGCGCACAACAAAGAGTGTCAACACGAAAATGGATGCGCCAAGGCACGTAAAGGGCACATAGTAGAGGATGTCAACACAAAGAAATTCATGCCTTGGCACATGTAAAGGTATGTCGACATAAGGATGGATGCGCCAAGGTGCACCTTCAGGAGGTGCAACATTTTGAGCGCTGACAGGAAGCAAACCCCGACCCAGATATTTAGGTGGCCATAACTTTTCACAGGGAGCTTGGATTAATGCAAGGTTGGACTTTTCGGAAAGCTTACGAGGTGGGAAAAATTCTTAAAAATGCAAAATATAGTTCGCCACTTTTGGGGTTTGCTAGGGTTCTCACCTACCACCATAATGAGATGAATTAAAAGCAACCTAGAGGTGGTTGGGGTAGATTTGGAATTCCTCTATCTTTTCTCTCTCATTCTTCCTATAAATTGTAAGGCGGATTCTTTCTAAAGGTTGGACATTCTTGTTTTCCCCTCCCTCCTTCTCTTTAGCAGTGTGAATTTGTGGAGTTCAAACCTACCATCTAAAACCTGTAATGCAACTTTGCCTCTTGGAAATTTGCAGTGTATTATGTATCAAAATTTGGAGCAAATAATGCATGTCGTGGATGATTCTCAACCCTTTACGTGTTCATTTGCATCCTCCCGATCTCTCACTTTGTAAATCAAGTTATCTGTGTGTGATCTTGCATTACATTTTAATGGTTTTGTGTTTATTGGCAAGACAGATGTTCTTCATTCCTCGGTGCATCACCTTTGTTTAATGGAAACAATTGGTGGAATGCAATTGTTTTAAGAAATAGTGCTTATCATGCTCGGTTCATCATCGAACCGACCCATGCTATCAATTTTTGCGAGATGGTCATCATAAGTGGTAAAGACACACAGATATGATATGATGCTCAGATTGTTTAATCTGGTTTTATGATGAATTTCAATTTGATTTCTTGATTTGTACTATATGAAGAAAGTTGTTCTTTTCTTTGTTGAGTATTGTATCAAATATGTTTGAAGTGCATAAATTGTAATCGCTATATGGCTTGGAAATGAATGAAATGGGGAGATTGTTACTTATGTGGCTGCATTTTTATTTGATGGATTGAACTTCTTAGGTCTGATTGAATGTAAGTGCATTTTTATTATTGTATACCATGGGAGTTATTTGGATTCTCTAAGTAGGCCTTGTAAAAATTATGTGACCGAATACTTCGTGAATGAATAGTAATTCTTTTATGTTATGAATAAGGCTAAATTGGAAATTAGTCCACTGCCTTTCAAGAAGTTAAGGTTAAACTACACCCTAATAGGTAGCTGAAATGGGAAGAGTAATCTATTACTCCCTATCCATGATCTAAGTCAAGACAACGTAATTGATGGTTTTAAATCACTATATCTTAATAACAATAAGTAATATATATTTAAATCTTGGGAGCTGACATAAACCCATATGGGTTTAGTTAGCATCCTTATGAGAGGACTTAGGGCTATTGCCCAATTATGTAGATTAAGATTATTGAGAACCAATGATATCCTGGATGAGATCTCAAATCTTATTAAACTTCTCTCTGTGAAATTAAACTTAATTGCGCAAGGCAACTCAAAGGTGCGGAACCCAGGGGTTGGGAAAAGACTACCCAGTTAGGAGAGTCTTAAATTTAATTTCAACTCAACTTAAGTAATTCCTCGAAGTTATGTAAATCTTTCTGAGGTGGTTTTGTAGGATGTCGACACATGTCAACTGCAGGGTTTTACCTTCCAGAAGATTAGGATCTTCTCGAGGATACAATAATGTAGGTGACCTATGGTGACACCCTTTACATTGATCGTTAAGATTTACACCTTAATCTTGAACAAGTTTTTACTCTAGGACTAGTTAGGACCATGGTCATGTTATGAGGCTGCCCTTGGAGACTCGGGTACCTTGATACACAGGGTTAATCGTGGTTGACCCAAGATACGTCGCTTACCCTAGTCCTCAAGAGCATCCTTATAACGTGTGTCATGTTATTAATCCGTTCTGAGTGAATGACTTGGGACAGGGAGGCCGATCAAGTCGGTATAAGACATTCTATTTAACATTAGAGTGGGGTGAAGGACGTATTCTAGATTAATGAGTATGCCATCAAGGAATACGAGACATGGCCAGTATGTTTCAAATCTTTGGCCAAAGTATCGCAAGCTGCTGATTGCGTTGTCCTATGTCACCTAGTCTGAGGAATGTGATGCCGATGAATAATGGTAACAATTATTCAGATAGGTTCCTTGGACAGAGCATTCTTAAATCCTAGATTAGGGAAGAGAACCACAAGAGTGAAGTGTTAAAATAAAAATGCCAACTCTATGATACTCATGAATAGATCGGTAGATCACCAAGTCATGGAATGAATAGATCGGTGGTATACGCCAAGTCATTACAATGCATATGGTTATCTATTATAAGAATGATTGTTATGATCTATGAGTTCTAAATTATTTATTTAGAACTAGGAAGCACTTATCAAAAAAATAAAAATAAAAAAATTTCTTGTTCTAATGTACTAAAATTGAAATGTTACGAGAAGATAGTTGTATTTTTGATCACATACCGATTGTGTGTCAAAGACAAAGAGGATGTATGAGTGATTTTTATATTTTGAGCATATATTGGCTTTGTGTGCTAAAGAGATTTTGTATTGATTCATTATTTTTGTATATATGAGACCAAATTTGTGTGTGATGACATTTTGTATTGTATATCATCCTACATGCCGACATTTTGAGATGATGGACATAATGAGATAGGCATGACTATTGAGATACACATTTATTTATTTATATGATGAGATACATGGTATTTTTTTATTTGTTGATGTGTTTATGAGATTTTGATTTATGGCTTGTGTTAGATGAGATATGGATTTATTGTTTTGATATGGATGGAAATTAGGTGAGTTAGGCATGGTGGAGTCAGGTTAGTTTAGGCATGGATCGAGTTAGGTTGATTAGGCATGGTTGAGTCAGGTTATAGGCATGGATTGAGTCAGGTCAATTTAGGCATGGTTGAGTCAGGTTATAGGCATGATTGAGTCAAGTTATAGGCATGGATTAAGTCAAGATATAGGCGTGGATTAAGTTAGGTTGATTTAGGCATGGTTTAGTCAGGTTATAGGCATAGATCGAGTCAGGTTGATTTAGCCATGATTTAGTAACTTAATTTCCAGTTTTATATATAAAAGGGAGACTAAGTGAGATATGGTGTAAATGGTGAGTTAGGCATGGTTGATAAATTGTTTAGGGTAGAGAATGGCCGAGCTAACCTCCAAGGGCCCCATGCCCTTGGAGTACTGCCTACATAGTCCTGGCAAAAGGGACCTCAAAGCCAATGTAGTTCTCCCATAAGCTAGGGAAGAAAAAAATAAGGTGTGAAAATGAGTCGATAGGTGTTTGGGCATGTTGTGGGTTTATGTTTGTTAGATGTGGGTAGATTGTAGGTAAAATGATGTAGGTGAAACTGATTGTGGTTAAAGAGGAGGATTACCCCAAAGGTAAGCGTCAAGGACCAAGTCCTGTATAAGGTAATCAAAATGTAAACAGAGATGGTTAAAATATAAAAGGGGGCAATAAAGCCACCTGGTTGGGTAGGATCATACTGAGTAGATCACACCATGGAGGAGGTGATGAACATAAGACCCTAAAGACATTGCATGATTAAAATGTCCTACGATGAAAGTAGTCACATGATCACCAAATTTCTAAGTTCCAAGAAGTCTCTTGAGGCGGTAGGAAATGAGAGTGGGCATGGTTGATAGGGTGAAGATTAGGGAATTTTTAATTTTTTTATATGAGATAAGCAGGGCCCTTCGGGTAAGAGATCCTAAGTCACAATGGTCTATTTCATGACTAATTTTTTTTTTTTTGACTTATAGTTTAGATATCTTGATCGATGTGGGAAGTCTATATGGGAAAAATTAAACTCCTTGAGGTTTTCATGAAGTTGATCGATGCAAAAAGCTTTGGTTTCTCTCATTTTTTTAAATAGCTTTACATAGTTGTCCTTCATGGGAGTAGTCTATTTATAGTAGTGGTTAGTTGAGAGGAAGATGTCCTTTTGAGGGAGTCATCTTTTTATTAGAAGTTTGACTCAAGGAGTTTGGTCCCATTGTGAGGTCTTTGCAGTCATGGACAAGACCAAGGTGAAAGATAGGACTCTTGTTCAAAGGGCAAGGTGAAACGACCATGGGATCTCATCTAGAGGTAGATGAAAAGTATCCATGAGAATCATGTTATGTGTAGTGTCGTGGTACACATATTTAAGAGAATATAATGAGTGACGGGTACTCACATGATTCTTGTTTAATCGTTAAGGAGGTGTGTCGAGTGAATGGCGCTCAAGGGATGAGCATGGAAAGAGATAAAGGGTGAGGTAGGACAACGAGTCAATAATAAAATGGTTGAAGATGCAAGGCATTATAGGGATCAGGTTCGGGTTTACCCTCAAGAGAAGATAAACGATAAGCACCTGATCCATAGGTATGAGTCACGATGTATGGTCCAAGCCAATTAGGAGCAAATTTTCCTTGTTTACTTTTTTCTACTTTGGTTACGTGTTGATTTTATTTCGAACAAGGTCACCAACTTGGAAGGTTCATTCATAAACATGTTTTTCATAGGCCCATTTGATACGTTGTTGGTAAACTTAAAGGTGATCCAGAGCGTTAAGATGATGTTCATCTAATAACTCTAGCTATGCTAAATGGTCCTGATGAAAGTCATCGTCAAGTGAGCATGTCATGGAGATAAATATGGAGTGAGGGGATCTAGACTTCGAGAGGTAGAATAACCTCTGTACCATAAACTAGAGAAAAGGGTGTGGCCGCAGTGGAAGTGTGAATACTAGTATGGTATGCCAACAGGGAAAAAGGAATGTGTGTATGTTAATCCTTCCCAATATTTTCAACCACTTTCATGAGAATTTTGTTGAGGGTTTTGTTAGTGGATTCGGCTTGGCCATTGGTTTGTGAGTATTAGGGTGATGAGAAACTAAGTTGAATGCCAAGGCATCGCAAATTTTTGCAATGTTTTGTTTTCAAATTGATTTCTATTATCGGTGATGAGACGATGGGGAACACCAAAGGCATGACTGGGTGTATGATGAAGATTGGAATTTTGTTGGCATTTTACACAACGTTTGACATAGTCACAATAATCATGGTTAAGGGTCAGCTAGTAATAGCCTAGGTGAAGAATACGCTTAGCAATAACAAGGCCACTAAAGTGACCTCCACATATGCCATCATGAACCTCCTTAATGGTGTAAGGAATTTCAGAACTTGTGAGGCATCGTAAGAGAATACCATTAAAGCCGCACTTATAAAGGAGTCCTCCTAGGATAACGTAACAAGAGACCATTTTAAGGAAGGCATGTTGTCCTTTATGGATGAGATTAGGAGGTAAGATGGAGAGAGAAAGGTAGTCGAATATTGTTTATACCAAAGGTCACTCAGGTCAGGGGTATTGGTTCCAATCAAGTAAACATCATGAGGTAAATAAGAAGGTGAATGGAGGCGTTATACGGTGACAAATATTTTAGAATCGGTGGGTGAAGCGGGTATTTGGGAAGCTAAGAAGACCATGGTATCTACAATTTTTTTGGTGGAACATGGCATGGTTTGAAGGGTGTAACGATCAAAGGTGGTCAAAAGTATGTCTACATGATGTTTATACTTTTGAAATATCACATTATGACATTGGTACATACCATTTACTTGGTTTATGACCAATTAATAATCACCAAAGATGTTGATTGATTTGACATCTAGGGCATAGGTAGCTTGAAGACCTAGTACGAGTGCTTCAAATTTGGAAATATTGTTGGTGCATTCAAAATATAGTTTAAAATACAAAGGCATGGGTTCTCCATTAAGAGGAATGAGGATAATACCAGCCCTACCCCGATACTAACACTTATAACTATCAAAGAGGAGTGCCATTTGATAAGGAGGTTCATCCAGGGAAAGGGTAGTAATTGAATCATCTGGAAAGTCAAAATTAGAAGGTTGATCTCTGGAAATAGGTGTGTCAACCAATTGGTCGGTGATATCTTGGCCCTTGATGGACTTTTGATGAATGAATTCAAGGTCAAGATCAGCTAAAAGCATAAGCCATCCTACAACACGTTGATTTTGATAAGGTTTGGCATATATAAAGTGTAAGGGGTCAGTTTTGGTCACAACATAGGTTTTGTGGTTGAGTAGGTAATGATGGAGTTTGGTGGCAACAAAAACTAAGGCTAAGAAATTTTTTTTGGGATGGGTGTATCAGGTTTCATAGTCCAAAATAGTACGGCTAATATAATAAACCGCCTGCTCCTTGTGTTGTTCATTACGATGAGCGAGCATGGCTCCCAAGGAGTGATCGGTAGCAGATATGTATAGATAAAAAGGTTGATCATATTTAGGTGGGATAAGTACGGGTGGTTGGAGAAGGTATTGTTTTAAGGCCTCAAAATCTTTGTGATAGTCATCATCCCATTGAAAGGAGACATCCTTCTTGAGTAGATGATGAAATGGTTGACACCAATCAAATAATTGTGAAATGAAATGGTGAATAGACTACAACTTACCTTGCAATCTATAGAGTTGTTTAAATTTAGTGGGCGGAGGCATTTCCAGAATGGCCTTAACTTTATCAGGGTCAGCTTTTATACCGTGGAGGGAAATGATAAATCCCAAGATCTTTCTCAAGAGAACTATGAATACACACTTCTTAGGTTGAAGGCAGATGTAATATTTAATGAGGTGGTCAAAGATGGTTTGGAGGATGGTAAGGTACTCAAGTGACATTTAGATTTAACAAAGAGATCATCCATGTAATCTTCCAATATGTGATGCATGATGTCATGGAATATGTAAGTCATATCCTTGATATGTGGCACCGACATTTTTAAGGCCAAAATGCATGACTCGATAGCGAGAAGGTCCCCCATGGGGTGATGAATGAGGTTTTGTGTTGATCTTTTGGGGCAAGCAAAATTTGGTTATAACCCAAGAAGCCATCCATGAGTGATATCATCTCATGACCAGCGGTGAGGTCAACCAACTGATCAATACCGGGTAAGGGAACATCATCTTTCGGGTAGGCTAGGTTGAGGTCACGAAATTCCATGTAAATTCTAAGTCCCTCTGTTGCTTTAGTAACAGGGACAATGTTATAAATCTAATGAGTATAATCAATGGGTAAGATGAAGGAAACAGAAGGAAGGCACTGAAGTTCTTCTTTGACGAGAAGAGCAATACGAGGGTGCATTTTCCTCTTATTTTGTTTTAGGAGTTTGGCATTGGGAACAGCTTAAGATATTATGGACCACTATGGTGGGGTCAATACCGGGCATGTCTACATAAGACCAAGTGAAAGCGTGGTTATGATCTCGAAAAAAGTGATGGCTTCTGTTGAGCAACATCTAAAGATTATTCAATCTTTAGGATGTGTAGGTCATCCCGAGTATGAATGTTGATCTCGATAGTCGATTCATTCAACATGTTTTACATCTCGAGGGTAACAACCAATGAATATATGAGTCTTCTACATCAAGTTATGTGAGTATGGATTCATCATCTTGACATTGAATGATGTTGATCAAGGTGTGTCATCATCAATCATCTCGGATACAGGAAGGGAAGAGTGGAAGGGGCCTTGCCTCATGTTGATAAGTCGAGGGCCCCAAAGAAATAGTGTTTATGAAATTTTTTTTAGGAGGGACAGATTCAAGATCCATCGACTCTATCGATGGAGGTGGTGATGAAGGTGGAGTGGGTGAAGAAGGTGGAGAAGGGCCAAAGTGTCCTTAATGTGTTCAATGCAGGCTCGTTAGTAGGTGGTTTGGGAAGCCGATACTATTACGGTCATTATGTTTGTGGGTGGTACATGGAATAATGGTATGGAAGCCTTGCTCATAAAATCCAAAACCAAAACCCTTCCATGCACAATGGTGCAGGAAGGTGTGGGTGAAATGATGATTGGTAATTGATTGGAAGTCAACGGAAAATGGGCGGGTTTGTGATCGTGGTTCAAAGCGTAAGTGGATATATCAAGTCCCCATAGGTGAGACTAGTATGAAGGTGTGGAGGATCATAAAGGAGATGTTATCTTATATGGTGATCATAGTGAGGGTGTTGGTGAAGACTTCCATACTCTTTTGTAGTAAGAAATGTGTTCACACTATATAGGAGGTACTTCCCCAGAGTGAGGCATTGAAAAAAACCTTCTAAGGGATCAGTGGTTGGTATGTAGGTAGCTGGTATGGATAATGTGTCGAGGTCGATGTGGAGGTGGAGTTAATAGATTGGGAAGCTGATGGGTAAGTCGTGGAGGTTATGGCAGCAGTAGAAATGGAGGAGATATGTACAAGAGAAGTAGCGAGTTGTCACTGGTAGGTAGAGGTGTAGGTGAAGTGGTAGTGGTCATGGAGGTAGACAATTTGATAGGTATGAGCACATCATTGGGTTTGTAAAGCATGTTACATGTTTTAAAAGGTGATGGGTCAGTTGGAATGGTATAGGTGTGTCCTTCATCTTCAAACTGTACACAACGATGTAAAGTGGAAGGAACACAACCCATGACATGGATCTAGGGTCTACCAAGAAACAAGTTATATTGGAATTCCCCCTCCAAAATGTAAAACAAATTCGGGAATAGTGCGGGGGACCATGCGAATGTGGAGGATGACAAAGGTTTAGTGTAGAGGTGATAGCATCAATGAATGAACGCAACATGACCGGTGTTTATACATGCAATTGTTAGGTATGTGCATTTGATTGAATGCATGGGATGAAATGATGTTAATGCTAGTGCCCCGTCAATCATCACATGGAGTACCTGTATGTCATCAATGTGGACACAAATGAAGAGGGTAGGGTACAAGTCATTGGTTTGGTATGTCACGATCTCTTCCTCTGAGAAGTTAAGGGAGGCCACTTGGTGAACAAGGTGGGGTGAAGATGAAGGTGGTAATTTGGTGAGAGAGGCTACATGATGGGGTGTGATAATGGAGGCTATGGGTCTAGGGTCGTTAGGTAAAACCTCAATTAAATGAAGAAACTCCATGAGTGATTGATGATGGGATTCTAAGGTTTTGATGATGTCATATAAGGACATTTTGATGGGTGATTGGTGTAATTGTTTGAGTATGATGTGATGTGTGACACCATTAGAAATGGGGTACGTGGGGCCGCAAATAGTTATTTTAGGTATGGGTGTAGATGGTATGTTGGGTATAGGATTGGTTGGTGGGTCATTTTCCTTTTCTTTACCCTTCTATGCACATGTAGTGATGTGTATCATGTTGATTTGAGGGGAGTTGGAAAATGGAGAAGGTGTAGGGTGAGTGGTATAATGACACGACGGGAAAAAACCTACCAGGAGAGAAAACCCCGTGATGTCAATTAGGTGCAACGACATTTGGGTGGTGGTGTGGCAAGTTCTCTGATGTGAACCATGTTAATTTCAAATCTTGGGGGTGGCTCTAGGAGAGGTGAGGGTGGAGGTTGTGGTCATTGAGTGGGCAGTGTGGGAATGGGTGTTGGTGAAGTAGGATCCTCGTCAAGAAATACGTTGCCATCAAAGTTAGTTTGTGGTTGACACAATTAGATAAGGATGGTTTTCAAGGCCTTTCAGTTCTCCACATTGTGTCCTAGAATATGACGGTATGCACAAATTTTAGTATCGTCAAACCCTTTTGGTTTGGGTTTGAGGGGTTGTAAGGTTTGAGTGGCGGTAATGTGACGATAGAGGTTTCCAAGAGGTTGGTTAAAATTTTGGCATAAGACCTTGCTTTGGTGGATAACAATGGGAAGTAAATGTAGGTTTGGTTGTAGGTGTAGGTGATTGTTGAGGAATGGTCTTTAGAAGAGGAGGGGGTTGAGCCATGGGTTTGGGTGCTGGTGTGGTTTTAGGTGTTGGTCGTGTTTGTTTAGGTATGGGTATAGTACATGGACGGGGTAAGAGGGTGTGTGGTCATTTTGACTACCTTATTATGGGGTAGTGGAGTTTTTTTTTTTTTTCGGTTACACCTTCTTGAGTAAAGCTGATGTGGGTGTATGAGGTCTAGAAGGAAAAGACAATGGAGGAAGAGGGCGAGTTACCCACGGGGATAATGGGGGTGCTATGAAGGTAGATGACATGGGTCATGCTCGAGGTGCACGAGACATCGACTGAAGTGTAGTGGGTAGTGAAATAGTAGCTAAGGGTATAAGAGGTATGGGTGGTAAAGAGGCTATAAGTGTAGGTGTAATTTGGGTTGGGTGTCCGGGTAGGTCAAAGGTTTGTGAGGAAGGAATGGGCTATTTTTTTTTTGTTTATGTATGGGTGGAAATTTACCGACCATGTGGGGAAGCCGAGATCCTAAGACGGACATGAAAGGTGTAGGTGTGATTGGTGTAGCTGGGGTATGAGTTCTATGAGTTTGGTGCTTCTGTTTGGGTGTCGAGTAGGTATGGTGTTGAATTTGAATGATGTGGCTAAATCCAGTTTGATAGGTGGATGAGTAAGGCTAGTGGTCGGGTGACCCCTAAATTGGTAATGGGTTTAGTTGAGAAAAATGTTGTAGGTATGGGTTTGGGGTTGTGTTATTGGTAAGGGTGTGGTTTGACCTATAACAGTTTCATGGAAGGGGTTGAGATACAGGTGGTTAGGTTTGGTTTGATTGGTTGAAAAATTATTGGGTAGATATTGGGGGTATCGAAAGGGATCTCTGCATCTTTGATGAGACAGGAGTAAAATGTGCCCCATAGTAGAGCCCTATCCACATAATCTAAGTGATCAGCGAAACATGAGAATAGAACGTCTGTAGGTGGAGTGTGTGATGACCTAATGGAAATTCCTGTAAAATGTGTCTTAGAGATGGGGAATTGGCTAGCTTCAGCTTCTCGTGGGTAAGAGAGTTGAAAGTAGGTTTGTAGGATTTTGGGTGGCTGATGGAGAATGCTCGCCAAGAGGAAAAGGTATCTCAACTGGGTCTATGATAGGTGGTGGAGATGATGGGTGCTCCTCTATGGGTGGAGGAGGTACTATAGCTAAAGGCTCTCTAAGTGGTGAAGCCAGGGGTGAGATGGTCTCAATGTTAGTGAAAGATTCCTCCATAGGTGATGAAGGAGATGAAAGGTGTTCCTCTGTTGGTGAAGGAACAAGGGAGGTTGGTTTTCGACACGGAAGGAGGATTTTAGGCTAGGATCTCCTCTATGGAAGGAATATGGGGTAATTGGGAGGTGATAGGTGCATCATTAAAGATAGCGTGAACCTCGCGGGTATGGGTATCGTGAGTGGAGGTCTCACCGGTTTGATCAGATGAAGGGGCATGGTTAGGAAATGGTTTCTTGAAGATATGTAGGTTTTGGTTGGCAGGTGCATTAGGATTATCCATGGTTAACTCACCTTTCTCAAGCATTTCTTGGAAAATATTTTTAAAAGTGATGTAGTTACCGTCACTATGACCCTTTACTCGATGATAATTATAGAAATCATGTTCTTTATACCATGCGGGCATGGGGTAGTAGGAGTGAAAACCAAAGGTGTGGTTTTATAGGTGGAAGGCCGATGGCTCCGGCTTTGATAATATTTTCTAAGACAAGAAGAGTAAGGCTCCCCGATTGGGGTACATTTCCACCACTTTTCTCCGAATTGAAAATTCTGGATAGGTGAGAGATTAGATGAGGGGGTAGACTAATTTGAAGGATGAGCTGGGCCGGCCTTGAGTACCACCGCCTTAGTGGTGCCCCTAGCTTTTGAATAATTGGTCTCGTGCTTTGGAAGAAGAAGATGTAGCATTCGAATTGAATGCTGAATTCTTATTACGTAATTGGATTCTCTTCTCTTCGATGGCTCGAATCTCTAACTTTCGTGCCATAGTGAATGCTTTGTCGAATGTTCGAAAGGTTTAGACCTGCAAGGTCGGTGAGATATGCCTAAAACAAGCCCATGTGAAGAGCTCGATGAGTTCTATTTGTTGTATTTGGAAGGTAAGTTGGTTGATCAGGCTACTCTAGTGAGCGACAAAATCTGCAATAGATTCATCCTCATACTGATGTGTGGAATATAGATTGGTCATGGTAGCCTTCATGACGATATTGATAGAGAACTGATCCAAGAAGGCTTGGGCTACCTAATTGAATGAGAATATAGAGTGTTTAGGTAACCCACTATACCAATCTAATGTAGGTCTAGTGAGGGACATGGGAAAGGTTCTCAAGAGCAAGACATCATCATGAGCGATCAAATAACACCCATGTTTGAATGATTGCAAATTCACTGGGTCTTCTTTGCTATTGAAATGATTGAATTTAGGCATTTCCCAATGCACGGGGTATGAATGGATAGAAATGGATGGGTGAATGGGATTGTTGCAAATCTCATCATAGGTGAGAGTGTTGTGGGAGCCGGAAACTGATGCCTCCAATGTCTACATATTGTCTAACATAAATTTAATTAGATCATTGGTGGGTTGCGATGATTGGGTGCCTCCTATAGCATGAGAAGGTTGGTTTTGGGCATATAATAGGGTGGCACTCCAATGTATGGGGCTACCATGTAGGTTGATTGAGAAGAAGGCAAAGAAATAGGGGTATGTGGAATGTATAATGGATGAAAGGGAGGTTTTGATAGTATGTATATGGGGGTGGAAGGGTTGTGGTAACCCTAGTGGCAATAGGGGCTAATGATTATGGAATGGAAAGGACTAGGTTTTGAAATGGGGTAGGGGTCATTGACACTTTGGAGGTGGTAATGTAGCTACGGGTATGTGTGAGACATTAGCAGCAGATGAGCTTGTGTTTGGGGTAGTTATCGAGGGTATGGTGGATGTAACGGGTGCCACGAGAGGTAACAGACACGGCGGTCATAATAAGTAGTATATGACCTAACTACAAAATGATTGGAGGTCGTAGATGAGGGAATCACGGAGCTAGATGGGGCTAATTCGGGAGTGGGTGTGAGATTCGGGGGATAGATATGGGCATGCCATATATCAAATGACCTGAGGCATCTCGAGTGGATGAGTGGGAAAGGTAAAACTATAAGGCGGTAGGGTTTTAGTCAAGGAGTCATGCAAACTCCTCATCTCTGGTAGTGATAGTAATAGGATGGATGGGATCCATGACTAGTGATAAAATGGAAGGTGGTGAAGGACTAGGTGGGATTGGTTGATAATTGGCATGAAATATGAGTGTACTTACTTGTCTTCGGGTCAGCACCATGTGAACCAGTACTGATCAGGTAGGGTTGCTTCTCTGTAAATGACATAGAGAATAAGCAGGAATAGGTGAATCTGGTGATAAAAAGTAGATTAAGTACCAAATGGTGGTTGGAATGTGAAATAGGCTAACTGATGCTAGTTAGGGAAAACCAACACTGTCGTGGGGTAACCACCGCCACCATCAGTAGAAAATGGATAGTGAGTGAACAACAAGGTAGAAGGTAAAATATGACAGGTATGCCAAATCTGATGATGTTTACAACATCAATGGGAATGATGACAGTGACAAGGACTATGAAAAGTGGAAAAAATGAATGAAAATGTCCTTTTGAGTATGTTAGCAAAAGGACCTAGAACCGATGTCAGTTGGGTATAATCAATGATGGTCAGAGGTAACTGACAACGGTTACTATGAAATTGAAATAGTGATGAAAGAAAAGTGTTTGTGAATTAAAATATGATGTAGAATCAGACCCAAAATTCTGAAAATGATGATGATATGGCCCAATCACACTCAGGTGAAGCCGGAATACACCAGTTGTGATGAGGAGCATGCAAGGATGAACAAAAAAGTGAAGAACGTGATCTCTCACCTCAAAACGCAAGCCAAGAAGAAACACTAAGAAAATGCAATCCTAAGAGTGCATTTTCTACTATGTTTGTTTAGCTTATGATATTTAATGACTGACACATGAATTATGAAATAGAGTTTTTGGTGAGGATGGCTTCCTACAAAGAAGGAGATGTAAAAGGTGAGGTTTCAGGTATGTTATGGTGGGGGTGGGCTTCACTCTGAATTATGACTCGATAGAGCAAAGTGAGTGGGTACCCACTATTCTATGATCATGTGATCACCTACAACTTCTTATAGGTAGGATGTTGTTTAAGAATGTATGTGTTTTGAATTTTTGTAAGGTTTGGTAAGACTCGAGAAAGAGAAAAGGAAAGAAGTGCTTTTCTACGATTTGTTTGTCAACCATCACTTGGGCATGACTTTCAAAGCATATAGGTTGCCCTCAATTGATGTGAGCTACCGTAATAAATCGAATGGAATGCACTTATTTTTAAGCCCAAATCGAAATGTAAAATTGGATGACACAATAAAATGAAGAGGATGAGGGATGTTCTTTCACTACAATGCAGTAAAAACATGAAGAAATGGTTCTTTTTAATTACACCAAAAGAAAAGTTTCATTTAGAGAAAATAGAAAGAAGAGGTGGGTTACTAAGGAAGAAAATTAGTGTGTATGATTTTCAAAAGGAAAAAACACACAAATTTTCCTAGGAATGAATGAAATGCAAGGAACCCCATATGGGTCCCACCGGGAATGCCAAAATGTTTCACCTTTTTCTTAGATCATTTTTTTGAAGTGTTGACAAAACAGATAGGTAACGGGAATAGGAAAAATACCTATTCAAATGTTGGTTGATGGGTTGTTGCGCACATATGACAATTTCGAATCCACAGCTAATCGTGAGAGATTCCTTTTGGCTAGGAGGAACTACCTACACTGCAAAGCAAGACCACCATAACTAATTAAACAATATGGGCAATGAATTGCCTAGCGTATGCTAGATCCAGGAAGTGTGATTCTTTCTAGATGGCTATCAGTCCACTATTTTAAACAATTTAATGTTGTAAACAAAGTAAATCCTATTGTAATTTGAAATGATTTAGGTATCTCACTTAAAACAAAATAAAAAATAGATCTAATCTAACAGGCTAAGCTAGAATAGAATCTAAATCTCAAATGATTGGTTATGGGTTCTGCTAGTTTGATAGAGGTCTCGCGTAGATCATAGGTGGATGAGGGTGAGATGAAATCAAGTGGGTAGGTCTCTGTTCTAGGATGTGTGGGAAAATATAGAGACTGATGTTGGTCAGGGGTAACCGATGGCGGTTAGGTGTGACCGGTGCTGGTTACTGTGAAATCTGGGAATGTCACAGAAAAACCTTTAGGTCTCCTTTGTGATTACACAAAGGGATTTGGTTGGTCGGGGGTGATGATTTAATGGGTATATGGAGGTGGAAATGTTGGAGAAGGTCAATAGGTGGCTAGGTAAACAATATATGATAAAATGATGATGAAATGAAATAAACAAGAAAAGTATGACGTTATACTTACTTGGATTCTGATCCTGAATGCCTGTGAGTGAGGGATGGAGGTGTTGATGAGAGGTTTGAAGGTTGCAAGTGATCACTAGCTGAAAGAAATCTTCTGCATGGGCTACATGTGCATTCCTCTTTGCTTGGTTAGATCAGATCATGGTTGGGATGGCTATGTAGGAAAAGATGTTTGGTCTCCTTCCTTGCATGCATGGTCTCGCTAGAATTCTCTCTCTGAAGATGTGTTATCTCTCGAGATGTAATAATGCTCACCAATCTCTTTGCTTTCAACTTCCATCCTTTGAGAAAAGTTGTGTTGAGGTTAAAAGGGTAATTGATGGTGGTTCCGCTTAACCGGCGATGGTTAGGGGTAACTGGCATCGGTCAAGGTGGGATTTCATAGGTTTACTAAACTAGGGAGATCCTCTCGATTTCCTAGGATATCATGTCATTAACCCATGGATTAGACTGGAATATTCTTGTGAGCATGTGGTAATGTGGTTAGAGGGAATGTAGGCATTGATTTTTAGGGTTTGGGTAAGTCTTAGTTAGTTATGATGACTTACTAAGAACAGTCCTAGGTTGAGTTGGCTTGGTGAGGTGTCTAAGTGAATCAGTATTTGTGGATATTATTTAAAATAAGATATTTAAATAATAAATATAGTGAGAATAATGCATTACTTTAATTAAATTAATTAAATTCATATTAGTTGGGTGAAGGGGACCATGGCTAGGTGAATGTGATGAAGGGTGCTTATTTGTTGAGGGACCAAAGGGAGTGTGACCTAATTATAGTGTCTACACTTATTACAGATCCTCTCACATTTCATCCAATCAACTCATAAGTCTCATGCACCTAATTATCACATGTCATGCTAGTGGTATCACTCAAGGATTGAGAATCTTAAAATTGGATGACTCCTCCGTGCAATGAATTATCTCAAGATCTCTAATGGAGCGCACATAGATTCTATCAAAGAATTCTTCTCATAGGGGTTCATTATAAGGTTTTGATTTCCCATCTATCAAAGGGATAATCACCCTCTCTTCCTCATTCTAAAAGCTGATATACCCTTTCTTAAACTGTAGGTTGGTATTTTTCTTATAACACGAAGGGTACCCAAGAAACAATGGAAATTTATTTTCCTCAGTGATTGCCAAGACTTAGAAGTCTCTAGTGAGCTTGTCCCCTTGAATGGTGATAACTACATCCTTTGGGACTCCAATGGGAATTGCCTTAGTCTTATTTTCCATATACAACACATTAAAAGATGGTTGTAATGCGGGCCTTCTCATTTGATGTCGCATCCACGATAAGAACATTGACCTCCATCCCTATGTTGATAAGGATATTACTTAGAATCCATCCATCAACAAATTCATTTAATGTAATTTCCTTATCATAGTCAAGTCTATCGGGAGGAAGGTTTACATGGAAAACCTACCTTTCACTCTCTACTCCAGCACATGGTACCTTCTTTCTCATCCATTCTCCTAGTAAGGTAATAATATTATCTTGCCTTAACATCTCAAATACTTCCTTGACCTTATCTAGGTCATCCTTTGAGAGCCTCAACATTCTTCTTTTTCTCCAATTGCTTTGATTTCTCTTCTAGACATTGGATCTCCCCTACAAACTCCTAATCACATCAATAGTCTCTTAATACACCTCCTTCTAATGAGTAGTGTTTGGAAACTTTCCATATACCACTTCCTCTCTTGAAACTAGTTTCCTTTATCTTGGCATATGCTTGGCGTGCGTAGCCTCTTCTTATGATGTCATCGATACGAGTTCTAGCCTTGACTCATGTGCCACTCTTGACATCCACTGTGAATTAACCTTCTTGATTCTCACCATCCTAATGCCTCTGTCCTTCAAGTGTTGCTAGTTAATATGCTCAGAAAGCTATAGAAACTCTTCATACTTATGTTTCTTCCCACACCATGAGCATTATAAAAGATTAGGAAACTCACGCTTGTAATGCTCTATAGATTCATAGTTATAAAAAGTTCCTCATATGAACTCACTTTGTCCTCCATCATGGTTACCATGACCACAAAATCCTCCACAAAAACCCCTTCCACACACTGCTCCATCTTCTTTCCCGTCATAGTGAAGGTCATCATCCTTGGAAATACTTCTAAGACTAGTCTGGTGCACACCAAGATCAATAACATCATGGATCTGATCAATCATTATACAATCATTAGTATCATGGGTCATAGAGGTACATATCTTACAATAGCAAGACACATTCTTGTTGATTTCAAATTGTAGTAGAGGAAACCTACTTGCATCATAATCCCCATGGAAAATATCATAGTCTACCTCCATAGTTCATACCAAATTCTTGATGGAAACTATCCTTTACATGCCCTTTCACTTCACAAAGATGTACACCAAATCCCACTACAAACTTCATATGCTGAGTTTGCAAAAAAATTCTCAAATTTCTTGGCCATTGCAGCAGCATTTGAGCCTCCAGAAAAGGAATAACACCAGTATTAATGCTCCCAACAGTCTTAGCATGTAAGGTATCTTCCAAGGCCTCATTTGGGTATGTGAAAGTCTTGTGTGACAAATCCCTTCTAAATGGTGTTATCAATCCTCCCACAAACCATTTAGCTATTGAGAAGGATTAATTTCATAAGATAGTTTAAACAAGAGAGTCTTGAACCACATGTTATACTCCCACACGTCTCTTCTATTCCCTACTAGATATTCTTCGGAGCGTTGATGCTCTTTGTTCAAATTCTAGGATATGGAGCTTTGATAGGAAAGAATTATTCAATGTGGTGTAGTCTACCACCATCTGATGAGGGTCATACTTGCAGTACCAACTATGCACGCGTCCTTGCAACTTTGTTACAAACCGACTTGCCTTCTTCTCTTGGGTAGTGATCCCTTTTGTGCACTATAGTAATTCACAACCATTGTGTACATGCTTTGAAGTATCTTCAATACACCTATAGTCTTGTAAGTGTAATGAGATCTCAAAAATACTTATGGAGGTGGATGAGGCCCTTGTCCTCCTAATCTAGAGCCTTGTTCCCTCCAATGTTTCCTACTCCACCAGATCCACTAGATCCACCACGGCCTATTCCTCCTGACCGACTAGATCCTCTAGATTTGCTAGGTACACCAGTCCTGTTCCCCCTATACCACCAGATCCACCTCTTGTAACCAAAAAATGGCCTGAAGTGGTCATGCTTAAAGTTCCAAATGTCCCACTAAACTACACGTTGATGGTTTGTGATATTGTCCCACTACTAGTTATGTGTCCCCCACCACTCCCAGCACACGATACCCAAACCTTTCGTACTTTCACATTGTCCAAAAATTACTCCAAACACCGTAATGGTTTGCACATCCATGGATGTTCTAAACAAGAAGTTATATCTCTTAGGCACGGATCGACTACTCGACCGATACCAACTAGGTTAAAAATACTTTTCCCTTGATCTAAAAAAGAAAGTGCCAAGGGTTAGTTTCTAGGTGGGTTTAGATGTGCGCCGATGGCTCGCTTTCTACATGCGAAAAATATCATCAAAAGCGGAAATGGATTCTCTCCCACACTTTCCAAGATGGGCTAGTACATACTTCTCAAGTTCCTCGTCCTCTGTGTGAACCTCAACTCCTTCCCATAATGTTTCCCTCTATAGACCCATCACACTTACAACTTTAGATTGTCTAGTCATCTCCCTTTCATGAGCTTTGATATCTTTGAGTCATCTCTCCTTCCTTTCCTTCTCATTTTCAATGTCCACCATCTTCCTCCACCCTAGCTTCCTCTCCCAGTGCTAAGTGAATCTTAGCTGGCCCCGAGAAATGCCTCTAAACTCAAGGTAATGATCAAGATATTCATAGCCAAAGGAATAGCACCCAAAACCAATCCTCCTGGGCTCCTCGTAAAAAATCAAACTCAACAAATTCTAGGAAATGATACATAAAAATGGCATATTCTAGAGTATAATTGGTTAGCACTCATTTCCACCAAAGTGATCAAAAGCACATGCCTAAGTCGATCTACATTCTACAACCTCTCGATAATCATCTTGAGTCCATATGCATGATTTATAATATCATATAAATTTGGATGCATATGATGAAAGCCATTCATATCATTCTACTAGAAAATAAAAGAATAATGTCTCATACAACTCATGGTATAGGTTCTCTTCTACCCATCTACACCCATCAAACTTAGGTTCACCGCTTTGAATCTTTGAGAAAACATGTCTTTCCTTGTGTGCATGTCGCGTGTTCCGCAAACCCCTAATAGAACCTTTCCTTGTGCACCTTCAACCCATGCACCCATCTTCAATAAGTCATGCACACCCATGCACTTTTTGTACTTAAACAATATTATGGGGCCAAATAGATCCTAAATCCTTTCATCTCTGTCCAAATTGGACATCATGAAAACATGATATGAATATTAGAAACATACCTTGGATCATTGGAATTGATCCATGGTAATTTTGTTTGAATCCCCATAAATTAGGAAAACTAAAACTCAAATTAATAATCCCAAGCAAAGAATTTATTCTCGTATAAAAGAGATGGATTTCTTCATTTTAAATTGTGTGAAAAAATCACGAATGTACATATTCTCAACAAATAACTTCTTATCTAATGCAAACATGATTTCCTAATTCATAAGAGTAAACCGTCTTAAGAAAATATCACCTTTCAACGTTTGACGTTCAATGGAAAAATTCATCATAGGTACCACTCATGCTAGAGGTGTTACATACCTCCCTCCTAAAAAGCATCATCATCCTGATGATTAACTTAGTCTAATAACTTTAAACAAGAAGTATAATCCAAATTATAGTTCTTTCATCCATAAGTTCACAACAGAACTAGATTTGGGAAATTCAAATTTTCATAATTATTCAACATTAAAATAGCTGTTTCAATACTAATGAATTTAGTATCTGCCCAAAACTGGCAAATTTATTGATATAATAAGAATTAAATCTTCACGTTTTATCAATCAACATAATCATCTCTATTCAAATAAATGTGGAAAAGTAGTTTTTATATCTTTGACGTTCTCCCATGTTGCACTTTCTTCATTAAACTGGTGCCATTGGACCTTGCATTAGCTTATTTCATGATTTATTACGTGTAGCTAGCAATTTTCAAACACTCAAATGGTTTTAACCACGATTATTCATGGGTCTTGGATCTGCAAGGAATTCTAATTTAACACATGTGCTAAATCAAACATATTTATTAAGTAGAAAATATGGAAAACATCATGCATTCGTGATAAAACAGTGATAAAGCTAAACAATAAGCTACAAGGCTAATTATTTCAATTATTTCAAAGGGTCCCACCACACGAGGTGATAACTTTTTAGCCTTGCCAAAGGTTATAGAACTATGTTTTGGCTTAATCCAAAAACTACCTTCTCACTAACTTCAAATTTCTTGTCACCTTTTTAGGTTTACGTTACTTGTTTTCCTATCTGCTACTTCCTTCAAATGTTCAAAAATCACTTTAACTTGTTGTTCCATTGTAGTAAGGATTTCAAGTCAAATTACCTCTCTATATTCTATGTTATCCCATTATTTAACCGGAGTTATGCATTTCCTTATGTATAATGCTTCAAAAGGTTATGTTTTAAGAGAGGCATGATATGTATTATTATAATCAAATTCAACTAATGGGATGTACTCTTCCCATTTGTTATGCTGATCCATTCAAGACATTTGTAACATATCTTCCAAAACATGATTAACTCTTTCATCTACCCATCCATTTCCAAATGGTATGTTTGAACTAAAATTCAGTTTAGTTCCTAAGGCTATGTTGAGGGTTTTTAAAATCTATATGTCATTCTTGGATCTTTATCTGATATGATCAATTCAGGTATACCATACAATTTGAAATTTTCATGCACAAATATTTTTGCTAAAACAAGTGAATCATCCTTAAGATTACCAACAATTAAATGTGCTACCTTTGTTAGTTTATCAACCACAAAAAAATAACAACATGCTTATTTTTTGACATCAGAAGCTCCTGAACAAAATCCATGCTAATTACATGTCATTTATACTGTGGTATGCTATTAGGCTACACTAAACTAGTTGGATGTATGGGTAAGTGCACCAAGTTGGGGGACAATTAAGTGGACATCAAATCCTGAATTTTACATTAAAAATAGCAAAACATCAAATTTAGTCTTCCGTGGACTTGAACCATGTTGAAAAGTAAAAAATATGTCATAAAAATGGTACCATTACATAGGGGAGACTGTTAGCTTTGTAGAAATATTGATTTTAAAGTGAATAGAATAGGATAAATATCATTTATAATATTTTACTAATAGTAGGTCTTTAAGACACTTTTTCCAATGAATGTTTATGTCTACGTTTAAGACTGCAAATTTTGTTTCACTTATCAGAATGTGATAAAACTTAAAACATCCCAACTGTGGTGAAATTATATACATGTTCCAAAAAAAATTATTTGATTTCAATATTTTTTGATGAAGTTATGGCGAGAAAACGGAAAGTGCTCTGTTTTGTTTATGTTTTCATACCACTTTCATGGAAAAAATCACAAAAATAAAATATTGCTCAAAAAATACAAAATAAAATTCATCGCAAGATAGATAGTGGCATCTAACTTCTCACCAAAGGAGAAAAATATATATCAATTTTTGGTGCTCCAAATCATGGGCAAACAGACTATAATCTTATAGGTGTTTTTAAAAAAAATACCAAGTCATTGAATTTTGATAGTTTAATATAGATAATCTTGTCCATTTTTTTAAAAAAATAGTATTTTAGAAACTAGATTCCGAATTCTATGATTCATATTAATATAAGTTTTTCTAATTTTGATCGTATGCATTTCTAATAATCCCTACAAGTTGATATTATGTTGTTATTTGCAATATGACGTCCACTTATGACCCCTTTTTTGTCACCCAACTTATCGCGCTTACCCATATATGTTCAAATTAAAATAATGACATTCTAAGAAGTGTGTCATAAAATCAATTATGTATTTTTTCATCCCTTTCCAAAAATATTGTTGTTTTATATCATTCAACATTTTTGTAATACTGGGATGTCTTGAATAAGGTTAATTATGAAATTCAATTAACAACTTCCTTCATAATTCATTTCTCAAAGATATATATATATTCGATTATTATATCTCAAGATTCCTTCATCATTGAATGAAAACCTTTATATATCATATCATTTGGATCTGTAGTAAGTGTTGTTTTCACTTCACGAAAGTAAGAATCAAATTCCATGATATTTTTACTTCATTCAAACCAAGTTCTCAAACTTATAAGTGTAGAAATATGTTTCCTACTACTTAGTGTATCTACCACTCTATTTTCTTTTCCTTTTATATAACTTATTTCAAAATCATAGTGAGATAGAAACTATAACCACATTTTATGTCTTACATTCAGATTCAATTTGAGTTAAATTATACTTGAGCCCAAGATTATTAGTCTTTAATTCAAAATGTCTTCCCAATGGATAATGTCTCCATAGTTGGAGTGCATGAACTATGACATCAAGCTCTAGGTCATGGGGATCATTATTCAACTGGCGTTACCTGATTTTTTTTCTCTCATATACTATGACATGCTAATTTTGTAACAAAAAACCCTAGAGTCCTTCCCTGGAAGCATCTATTACTACCGTAATGTCTCCATTTGGATCAGGGACCAAAAAAATAGGTGTAGATGTTATTTTATCCTTAAGAGTCTTAAATACAAATTCACATTTTTCACTCCACATTAATTTGTTATATTTCTTTTGCAACAAATTTATTGGTGTAGCGACCTTTGAAAAGTCCTTTACAAACTTTCTATAATAACCAGTGAGACCCATGAATCTCATGACTTTATGTACATTCTTAGGTGCATTCCACTCAGTTATTGGAATAATTTTTGAAGGATCCACCACTATTCCATCCTTACATATGACATTCCCTAGATAGTGAACTTTTTCTCATAGAAATAACATTTGGACAACTTATCATGCAATTTTATGTTTCTTAAGATTTCCGAACTATCTTCAAATGCTCATGATGCTCATCAATGATTTTAGAATATATGAGAATATCATCCAAGAATACAAGCACAAATTTTTCCAAGTAATCTTGAAAGATATTATTCATTAAATTTATAAAAGATAAAAGTATATTTGTCAAACCAAAAGGTAAAACTATGAATTCATAATGCCCATACCTTGTCCTATAGGTTGTTTTATGAATATCTTCATCTTTGATTCTTAGCTAATGATATCTAGATCGAAAATCTATCTTTGAATATATTGATGCACCATGCATATGATCAAAAAGATAATCAATTCTAGGAATTGGATATCTATTTTTTATTTTTACTTTGTTTAACATTCTCATTTTTCCATTTTTCTTTTCCACAAAATTGTCGGTGCTCCCAAGGTGAGACACTTGGTATCATCAAACCTTTAGACAACAATTCTTGTAATTGTGCCTTAAAGACTAAAATTTCAATGGTAGTCATTAAATATGGTTCTTTGGAAATAAGTTTGGTTTCTAGCTTGATCTCAATCATGAAATCAAACTCCCATTTTGACGGAAGACTGGGTAGTTCTTTCGAAACACATCACTCAAATTTCATAACAACGGATATATTTCTAAGAAATCACTATCCCCTTCAATTTTTTCAAAAATTTGTACTGCATACAAGGTGTAACCTTTATTTTTTCCATTTGAAGCTACATAGATGAAGATTTTCTAAATAAAATATCACGTTTTACCCCTTGGATGTCTACTATTTTCTACAAATCATGAAGACAACTAATATGTTTTTCAAAATAATCAACCTTTTCTTTATTATCATAAAGCCTGTTAACACCTATAATTACATCATAAGACCCCAAAGGAGAAATGTAGAGATCAAATTCAATGAAAAAACTAGGAAAGTCTAGGACTGCTAACAAAAGACACATACTAACTATGTGAAAAACATTATTTCCATACTGTACAACCCATGATTTATCCATTTTTACATCTTGTTTATTTTTGAAGTTAATTTATTAGAAATAAAGAATTTAGTATCTCTAGTATCAAAAAGTATAGTAACAGGTATACCAAATAACTTACCTAGTACTTCTATAAGAATAACTTACTTTTCATCTTCTTTTTAGCTACTTTGTGATCGTATCTTATGCTACTTATTGCAGTCATCCTTCCTTAGAGGACACTGATTTGCATAATGATTCTTACCACAATTAAAGAAGACTCCTACAAGTCCTTTCTTAGGCTCAAATTTATTTCCGGCCTTAAAATTGTCATTTTGTCCTCCATAGGACTTTTATCCATTATTATTGTTCTTAAAAAAATTGTTTCCAACATTACCAACAGGTTTATTTGCTAAATTTTTCTTGTTATTATCAGTAACAATTTTTTTTTTATAACTAGAATTTTTCCATGGTCCTTTTTTAGGTGTAAGGCATAAAGAATAATTAGGAATTTTCTTTCTGATTTCCTCCTTATGGGTAGAGACTACTTTTAATTTCTTCTCCTACCTTATAACTTTTCAATAACTACTTCCATCATGGTTGGGATGTGAACATATACTTCACCACCTATGATAGGTTTGAATCCCATAATTAATTTCCATATCCTAAACTTCTCGTTAGTTTGATACGTATGCACATACTTGAGAAGATTATTAAACTTTTCCCAGTACTCTCATTACGCTTAACTTTCCTTGAGATAAGTTCTAAAATTTTGTCATCTTCTGATCATAGTAAAGTTATGGCCACCATCATTGCCTAAAATAATTTTTAAATTAATACCAAGTGACGTTTGTTTCATTAATGTTTAATTCATCCTTACAGATGTCCCGCTAAAATGATACCCGATCGGAAAGCTTATAAGCTCCCCATATTGCTTTATTTTCATCGAGAAGTTCCTTATCACAAATTATTTATCCATTTCCATGAGCTAGTTCTTAGCTCTATCTCCCAGTGTAGTGCCATAAAACTTGGGTGGACTTATCCTTTTACATCATTTGTGAGTTCAGCCACCAATCTCACCTTTTATTGTCGGGATGATTGGGTAAATTTCCAATATTTCTGTTGTCCCCAGGAGGTGGCTGATTGTTATTACCAACATCTTCTTCCTCCTCCTCATTTCCCATTACTTGTTGTTTAAGTACAACTAGATGATCTCTTGTGTCCAATATGGTAGCAAGGATCTCATCAATTTTTTCGTAGAATCGCTTCTTCACCTGGTGGTGGGTTATTTGTAGCATTTCATTTTGTTCTAATAATTTTTTGTTAACAAGAAAATATAAGTTTTATCGATTATGGAAATAATAGGTCTAAGAGTTGTAACCTTCACTTTGATACCAAGATGTAACATTCCCATTTTTAGACTTTAGAAACATGGGAAATTTTTTTGATAATGTTCGTTGTTCTAAATTAACATAGTTTAGAACACACATTCCAATTCCAATCTATCTCATAACAATAAACCATATGCAGTGTAAATGACTTGGTGAAACATCGATCTCTCATGTTAACTTTATAATGTATATACACCTTACACTTGGTTCTTTTATCCTTTTAGGGGTATCAAGTGTTTTTTTAAGAGGCCTATCTAAATATATTTTACAGATATTCATTTGAAATCCCACTTCTTAAACTAGGTGACATAGGACAATGCAACCAACAACTTGCAATACTTTGGCCAAAGATTTTAAACATACTATTCATGTTTATATTACTAGATAACATACTCATCAAACAAAATAAGTAATTCACCATACTTGATCTATTATCTAGAATGTTCTTCATTGACTTCATCATTCTACTCATTTAAATTTTAACCCTAGCCAAGGTTAGAAATATAGTTTAGTGTGGAGGACTCGCTTAAGGTGACTAAAGGTACATAGACATACTCAATTGACTTATGTTGATTAGGTGTGTCTATTTATCCTAAGTCAACATGAGTTGACCCCGACACTAGATCATGCCCCTATCTCTACCTAGGGTAGAACTGTGATCAAGTCAAAATTTATGTTATTCTATTTGAATAAAATTTGAATGGTGTTGAGACATGTCAACTGTAACATAGTATCCTCATAAATACCCTTGTCATCACAAAGTTACTACACTGTAGTTGGCATGTGTCAACATCCAATTGAGTTTTCCTCATCTAGATGAACATACCTTAGAAATAAGGTTATATCTTATTAATTTTTTTGTACAAATTAATTACAACAACCCTACTGAACAACTAGGTTCCTTAACCATTAGGGTTCCAAGTTAAAATTTCCATAGAGATAGGTATGTAGATAAATATGCTTCTTGTCCAATTCACATGTTATGTTTTAATACTATTAACATTCTCGAATTATGTTTTACATAACAGGCCCAACACTCATGAAAGTGTTGTTTATTTAATTACTTACTACAGCCCTAGCTTTTATAAGTTCTGAGAAAGTCCTTTTTATATTAGAATTCATAGAAATGAAGTCTATTCCATTTTTATTTTTCTTTTCCAACATTCCTATTTTGGTTAAGGAAGTCTACAAGAGAAAGCACACCTTCAACTATCTACTGGGTACAATCAGGATTCATTTCCAAAAGGTCTTAAGTCAAGACTATGATTCATTTCATGGGAGTTGTCTTTCCTTTCCCTTATTGAGGGTTAATGTCCATTCTTAATCCCATTATACATTATATCTTATAATCAAAGTTTAATTCTCATACAATCATTTTATTTGAATATAGTCCTAATTATATGGTTCGATATATGTGTAATATTGTCAACTTTATAAGTTGCATCTTCACTAGAGAAGGTAATCCAACCAACACCTTAGATACATATTTATTTTACTCCAAACCATACAAGTATGTTACTTCTGTAAAATAGAGTAATAGTTATCATTTCCATTAATTGTTTCCAAAATGAAATTACATCAAGTTCCAAAAATTTCACACGTATTTTATTAAGTAAGGAAGAGTTATACATTTATAAGTCCAAACACTTCAAACATTACTAATATGAAATAACAATATTACATCAATTTCTGATTGTAACATTCCCATTTTAAGACATTCGAAACAAGGTAATTTTATTTTTGAAATGTAATGTTCTTTGTTCTAAATAAAACATCATTTAGAACACACATTCCATTTCAATCAATCTCATAACAGATAACCATATGCAGTTGTAATGACTTGGTATACTACCGATCACTCACTCTGTGACTTGATTACCAACCGATATCTCATGATAACTTAAAGTATAGAAAAATTTACGTATATTATGTATACATGGTTTCCTACCCTATTCTCAGGTACTTGAGTGATATGTTTAAAGAACCTATCTCAATATTTGTTACCAATATTACTCTAAAATCACGTTGCTTTAAAGTAGGTGACATGGGACAACACAACCAACAACTTGCAATACTTTGGCCAAATATTTTCAACATATTGTTCATGTTACTATTCCTAGATGACATACTCGTCATTTCAAATACATCCTTCACCTCACTCTTTTGTTATCTAGAATGGTCTTTACTGAGTACCGTCAGTCCACTTGCCCAAGGTTTGACTCTAACCCATATTAGCAACAAAATTTGTTATAGGAAGATGCTCATAATGAATTAGGGTATGTGGGCATACTCAATGACCTAAGTCATTTGAATGTGCCAAGGTACCTGAGTAATACAAATATACTACCTATCAAAACATGCTACTAACTTGACCTAGAAGGGAACTAAGTTCAAGTCCAAATGTGTGTAGATCTAGATGAACAAATACAGATGGGTGTTGCCACATGTCAATTGCAACACTGTATCCTCGAGAAGTCCTGAAAATTTTCAAGGGTATATTCCTACATTTGGTGTGTGCCAACATATTTGAGAACTGATTCATCAAGATGTACATGCCCCCTTAGTGGTCATTATCATGATTAATATTGGATTAAGAATTAGATTACAACAACCATTCCTAACCCTAATTCCAAAATTCATTAAGTTCTTTATCCATAACTATCCTGAATAGATATGGAGGACTTCATTATTTCAAGTTTTCATTGTTGTTCATTAACGTGGCATAACAAGTAGTTATAAAAAAAAAGGACAAAAACATCAAACGTTTAATTCTTAATGCAACCTAGTTGTCCAAATCAAGTGTGTCATCCACCTAGATTCAAATAGTGTTTACTTTATAATCGTAGTTAAAAGATTAAATATCATAAGCACTATTCCTTTTTAACATTATTAGATCATATAGTTCAATTATATGTCCAATGAATATTTCATTATTATCTATAATCGTGTAAATAAAGAATGACACCTTTATAATTTAACAAGTTTCCTTATAATAAGGGGAAATGTATTATCCCCCTTTCTAACTTATTAACCGATAAAATTAAAAGTACACAACTAGATGCAAGAATACCACAAATATATCACTATTAATTCTGTCATACAAGTACAAAATAATTCACACCAAAATTGGAATCCAACTCAAAACCTTTCAATTCATGATGATAAATATACATTTACAAGACTATGCACTTCAAACATTCTCGCATGTCAATTAGAATTAAGATCTTACAAGGAAAAAACTTTTCTTTTCCAATACAACTCATAATGATTTGAAATCCTTTACATAAGATCAAGAAATAAGTAAACCAATGCATCATAATAGTTTTTCCTTCTTTTATCATTTATGATGTCCATCTACAAAAATTGTTAAGCACAGTTAGTTCAATGAAATGAACATAATAAGCCTTTGGGCATGATAAGCACTAAGCATTAAAGTGAAGTGCATTCCACTAATTGTTCCATTAAAACAAATATGATTTAATGAAACAATTAATATATCATGCAAATAATCATAATTAATAACATCTAGAAAAAAGTACAATAAAAGAGTCTGAATTGACTTTTAAAAAGGAGCATAATATAATCCGTAACATCTGCATTATATCATAAGGTTTAATTGATCCTATCAATTACTTTAAAACAATCAACATGTCTTATCATCCAATGTTTCATAGTTCTATATGAATATAAATACACATTTATATTTTAATTAAGTAGCTAAATAAGTTAATCACATCCTAATAAGCATATTAGGATGCTTCATCTTTCCATGTAAGCAAAGAAGAAGAATCAATACATACTATTTCCGATACATTAATCGTCTCGAAAGATAGAAATAGGTTTAGAACACACAAAACTACCTCAGTTTAAAGATGATAATATAATGATTCAAAATTAAAGGATCAACATCCTACAAGAATCCCAATTCAATCCAAGTAGCGGTTAAGAGTCAAATCAGTCTTCCTACAAGTCTAAACTAACTTCCACATATTAGAAGATATAACTCAAAGATGTGAAACTAGATTTTCAAAAATCCAAGCTAGACTCAATGTAATTGATCTCTTATCCACCCATCAAAGAATGGTTCATAATAAGATAGAGTGTAAAATGAGGCAACCTTCCAATATCAATCCAAATGGAGTATGACTCAATCAAGAAAATCATTCGGTCGAAGCATGTTATTATTTTCTATCCTACATACCAAATCAACTAATCTATTTCATCATCATTACAATGAATGACTTACACAAAGTAGACCAAAACTACACAAGAAATTTCCATCTCAGAAGAGAATCAAATTCAAAGAAGTTCAATCAAATGAACTTATCCAAACAACAATAACAATGGATCTCAATTAGAAAAGGGGAAATCAATAATTTATTTCATTTATATTGTCAAATGAATTCCCAATTATATTTCAAACTTAGAAGTTCTTTAACTAGTTCCCAAGAGAGAAGACAAAATCAAACACACAACAAAAGAAAGAAAACTTCTAGTTTCCCTTACAAATCTTTAACAACTCGTTATCTATTCGCATTCATTAAACACAAGTTCAAATTCAATCCTCGTAACAAAGTACACAAGAAATTCCCTAAACAAAGATATATTGTCCCCAAGAGAACATATTCCTTTCTCTTTCAAAACCTAGAGATTCATTCAATGAATCCATTAAGGAATAGAAATATAAAAAGAATATAAGATATACAAGGTTAATACAACTCGTGAACTCATTAGATACTTTGTATTCCCAACTTCTAGGTCTTACACAGCTCCAAATAATAGAGACATAAAATTCAAGGTCATCATGAAAAAAATTCAGTGAGACAACCCCAAACCAGAGATGATAAATCCTATCAACAAGATTCAGCATGAGAGAGTAATCAACTCATTTCCCTAACAACCAAAAATTCAATTTAAGAGGATCTGAAGGTAAGAAGAAACCCAATATATGTTTAAGACATATTTTGTCCCAATCTTACTTCCATGTGACTGGAAAAAATCACAACTAGGACTCTCAAATTCTATCCAAGAGGCTTACGACAAAGAAGGTATTCGTCCTAAATATTGATAACAAGAAATAGAATGCATACTATATATCCATAATCCTCAAAACTGTAACAACTATTCCAACAAACTCTATATCAAACCAAACTCAAAACAGATACAATTCCAGTCTATTAATCCTTCTAATATAATATTAAAGCCTTCAACAAGACACGGCTTCACTCAGGGAAGAGAAGGAAAGGACATACTTCATATTCACATGCCCTATCAAGTTCAAAGAAGGTGATAAAGTCTAAAAGACAAAAGTACTAAAACCATTCACACTCAATAAGCTACATGAAGATCTCAAAATATATTACTAGATAAAATTCAAACCGAAACTAATCTCTCAAGCCCTAATCGAGCAGACAGTCCATAAATGAGTTCAAGCATTTCAATCCTTAAATACAAGTACAAAATCAAACACATCGATTCGACTACAAGTTCGGAACACACAAGTACTGAATATGAGTACAATGTCAAACACGAAGCTTGAATAAAAGTTTAGAACTACACAAAGCTCTAATACTGGTTCGTAAAAACACAAACTTCAAACATGAGCTCATAATGAAACACGAATCCTAAATACAAGCTCAAAACAAAAGTGAATGTTCCAATACAAGTTCAAATGAAACACATGATCTAGATAATAGTTTAGAATGAAACATAAGGCAACAAATGCCTGCTCACCAAAAACCAGCCTCGAATATAAATTTCAAAATGAAATACAAAGATTCAAATACAAGTTTTGCATGCATGTCACCATTAAACTAACAAAGAGAAAGTTTCTTAATAACTATCATTACTTTTCAATGGATTTACATCCCAAAAATCATAGAGATTCATAAAAACATGACAAGAATTAGCCGAAAAATCATGAAAATATTTATCTCATGAGAGTAGAGTTGTTTTAATGAATCCTTTAGAAGAAAGAAATAAATCATAATGGGCGAGCCCTATCATGCCCGATAGTGCTTCTACCAATTCGAAGGAGACTTCCACCAAGCTTCCAACTCTTTTTCTACTCCATGAAATATCAACAACCAAAAAACTTCTCTTCCAATGCCTCATATACATTCCTCTAATTGAAAATAGACCAGAGAAACCAAAAATAACCATGAAGTGGAAGTTGAACTTCCGGTTCAAAGAACCAGATATCTCCATGAAGAGAAAAATTCGTGAGAAATGTAAAACCAAACAACCTCCCACAAATCTGCCTCCCTTGTTTCTAAGATGGCTTGCACATAAAAACTGAGACCCATTAATGTCATTACTACCAAAAATCCTGCTTATCTATCCTTACCACTGCCTCCCAAAATTGGGGAATGCCATTTTTAATTTAACATGCAATTCCATATTTAGTGAAGCCTCCATGTAACCCCCCACTAAAGTTAACTAGTCTTTGCCAAATAGGAAGTACCTCCATGTATTATACCCAATCAAATAAATTAAATTCCATTGGAACCATTGCCTCGGTGTCATGTGAGCCTTAGGTTCCTTTTTAATAGTTTAGGCTAGATTTCCCAAGACTTGGGTTAGTCTAACAATAAATCACCTTACGTTTTAAAACATTGCCATAGGTAGTTTCCACCTTAGGTTAGATTAAATTCACTTCCATATAGTAGTAGGAATTAGGTTAATATAGCCTAACATTACTTTTGTAATCTCCCCCTTATTCATTTAGTACAAGAGATTTAGGTTAGGATGCCATCCCATCAAAATAGAATAAGAAGCTTAGGTTAGAATGAACCCAAGTAAGTAGATGTAACTAGGGAGTAGGTGATCTTACTTGGTTTAGGATACCGTTAGGATAATCCTTTAGTTTTAGGATTCTGATCCCCTTCATAGTCATAAGAAGACTATATTTTGTTTATGCCAATAATGTCCTACAGAGATCAATCCCAAAGACCCAAGCACAACATACAACCTACTGAAGTCACGTTAATACAAGACCAAAGAATTTGTAAAATACAAAAGTTTAGTCCGCTATGTCTCTCAACTAATGAATATCAATTTACCATTCAGTCCATTAAGAATATTTTAAAGCATTCCTTAGATCATTGAATTTGATCCAAGGATGAGTCACCAAAGGAGATAAGTTTGCAACTCTCAAAATCAGATTATAGCTTATCAATAAGGAGTGAAAATTGATTCTTGCAAGAAATATCATTTCGTTTTAAAGAATACAAAAGTAGAAATGATTCATCCATAACAAGCATGATTTTCTACAATCAAGGAACCGTACTTACTGAAAAGTGACAAGCGAGCGTGGGAATCTACAGGTAACTCTTCCACGTACCCGACCTCCCGAGGTCGTGCCGAGACAGCCGGTGGGGATGGAATATGCGTGGGATGCAAACGGACTAGTTAGGCAATCTAATGTCTTCGACACGCACTAATGGAATTTGTGAATCTAAGGCAAAGAAGGCCCTTCTAACTTGGGTACCGGTGTGATAGATTGATCGAAAGGATGACTTCTCAAAGGCTCCAATCAATATCAAAATCGCATGATTCGATCTATGGGTTGTGGAATGCATGGAAAATGACTCGGATAGTTTCATGTATATCTCCGTATAAGGTCATATGGTGGATGGTGAATACAATTGACTCTACGATGATTCTCTGGCCTAGTCCAGAATTCTCTAGCTTTGTTAGCCGCTATATCTAGTAAGGAAAATTGTTCGATGATGATGGGTGGAAGTGGAGTGGACTGGAATACTAACGTGCATAGGCCAGTGTCTATATCTGATTGACTTATGGATTCGTTAGGTTGCGGGATTTGTGGATCACAACCGTAGACTCTTGGTTGTTGCGGTCCTGCTATGGTCATGTATGAAATCAAGTCCTAATCCCTAGTATCTAGTAATCATACGCTTTCTCAGCTTCTATGTTTAGACTTAATAACTACGTGATTTTCTCAGAATACCTCACAGGCGTTCGTGCAACCTGGATTCTTAAACTAGTATCTATGTCTGTGAGAGTGTCTCCTGCATCTGGCTGTGGGACCAAAGGATCACAACCAAAGGTTTGTTCTCTTTCAAACCCTTCTACAGTCATGTGAATGTTTTCCTAGGGTAATCTGTAGTTTGGTTGATTTGACCAAAACGTGTGTGCTTGGTCATCTTCTATATTTAATCCTCTCAACTGAGAGCTGATCAGTCATAAATCTATTGTTGTTTGGAAGACTTGTATTCTAAGGTTCTGGTCTATGTCAACTATTGCTGTGACGAGGTTGGGTTGAGGCATGATTGGCTCAAATACGTATTCCCTGGGCTCCCTAGGTCCCGTGATTGTCATACAAAACAAAATGTAAATCTAACTGTAGTAAAGCAAATTCTAACTATGTGGAATAAATCTAAAACATATATAACTTCTATTTCTCTATGAGACTTTCTAAGAATTTAAGAAAAGCAGCTATTTAAACGTATCTAGAAATAACAACTAAATAACAATTTAAAACAAACAAGATAACCGAGTGTAGTTATTTGCCTGTGCAATTTGTAGATTTATTCTAAACAAATAAAATAGCTCATCTAATCTATCTGCAAGATTCTCGATCCTACCTCAGAAGTGAGGAGTGAATCATAGTTTCTCAGAAACTATCAATCCTCACAGCTTCCTTGGCAATATCGAGAATAGAATTTACTGAAATGAAGCAATTATCTACTCTATTTGATATGATTCTAACTAGAACTTTGAAAGCTAGAACCTGGATTCCACAGAATAATGGCGAATCCGATGGTGTGTGTGATCTTGTCCCCTCAGTGTGATCTCCTCATTCTTTCGTATTCACGTGAATCCAGAAAAGTGTGTAATGCTAGCATCAACAGAAGTAGATATTGGGACAAAGGCAGCTCAGAATGTAGACTGAAAATAACGTGAGTAGGAGAGGGATAGCGCAAGAGTACAGAGCTTGGCTTATGTAATTCCTAGTGGGATTTACTACGAGTCATGCAACATAAAGCGTCCAGAACCTGAAACTATCTTGTTTGAAGAGCAAAACCTACAACTTTAATGGCTTCCTAATCTATTCTACTCTAATGGATTGGGTGAAATAACAAATCTTTGCTGCCTGCACAAGATTGGTATGTGGCTTACCAACAGCTGAACAATGCTAACTAAGCATGCAAGGAATTAAAACTATGGCTTCTAAATAGAATAAAAGACTGAACTATGAAAATGAGAGCATGAAAGTGAATGAGGGGCAGACCATTTGTTTGTGCACAAACCATTTATTTATAGCTTTTCATTCACCCAAAGATCAAAACCAAACTGAACTCTAAAACTATAAACAATGGCCAAACACTATTCCAGGGGACCAAAAACATAAATGCAAGCCTAAGTCGGCAAGGAAAGCTGGTGAAATGTTGATTTTTACGTGAGTCGCATTAAAATGCTTTCTGGAAAACATGTAAAGGACCGCCACTGAGCGGGCGGCGGATTCTGAGACCGCCACCCTGATCAGGGCGGCGGTCATGAGACCACCGCCCATGCAGGGCGGCGGTTTCGTCACTGAAGAGAAAAAGGCCAAGAAAAGAGGGGAAAAGGAGAAACAAAGGATGCGGGGGCTAAGCGGGGCATGTGGGATGTTAACACACACTCGAGAGATTTTCTAGATCCCAAACACATCATGCGAGGAGACCTGTATCATCATTGGGGCACTTGTTACACTGTTCCGGCAGTACAGTACCTTACAATTTTGGGTACGTACATATTGCCCCCTCGGAGAAGCGTTTTAGCCATGAAGAGGCGTAAAACAGTGGGTCTAAGTATGGTAGTCCCGAAATGGGAAGTTAGAAGTTATACCTGACATGTCCGTGTGTTGAAATGATGCCATCCAATATTCCCGCTACCTGCAAGATGAAAAGAGAACTCAAGTGCAGATAGATACAATAGTTCAAAAATAAACGCTAAGAATAACAGGGAATGAGAACGTACCATTTGTGTGGGGATAGGAACTTACCTCCATCAGCACTCCAAACCTGTGAAAAAGTCAATCTTGTATTTCTAATTTTGTGCTTGGTTTCTAACTTGTTTTCTCCTTTGTTTGCAGAGACTGTTGATGAGTGGCGGGATTTGATCCGCAGGGTATGTACTGATTCCCTGATGATCCCCATGGATAGGATGCGTGTAGAGCTGTCCGTAGATGCTGGGGAGCCTTCAGCAGCCGGTAGGCATACCGACATCTTTGCTCTAGTCTAGCATGTGGCCAAGATGGTATCGACCCTTCGCACCGAGCTAGCAGGGTATAGGACGACTGGCATCTTATGAGGAGCCATTCTCGTGGTGAGACTGCGCTACTCCTCGTGATCCTAAGCCCTCCATACATTCGTGAGCGCCGGTGTATCCGGAGTCCTAGCGTGGGCATGCACCTTTGGAGGGGTCAAGTAGGGATTGAGAGGCCACTTGGCTCTCGTAGATTTTGTACTATATATTCCTTTGTATATCACGGGCTCTTTGAGCATTTTTACCATGCTTAGTGCATGATGGCATTGTATATAAACATTGATCATTTATATATATGCATTTGTTTTGGATCAAAATCTTGGCACTCATGGTTTCCTTTCTATTTCCAGCTTCCGTATGTATACTATGATGTATGTTTATATGCTTTTTAGGATGCATGCAATGGAGAACAGATGATGCAAATGTTTGTTTCCTTTTGTGTATTTCATGATGCTGATATATGTAGATATAATGTGATTTTGAATCTTAGCTTCCGTAAGCAATTTTTGATATCTCATGTTTGTTTTGCAAAGTGATGAATATAACTAGTATGATGAACAGATTAACTTGCCCCTCTCCTAACTCCACGCAACTAGTAAGATGCGAGGGCTCATCACCGAGAGCTAGAAAGGGCACAAGTTATGAGGTGTAGCTGAAATGATAGTGATGAAAGACAGACAAAGCTTTAGTGGAACCAAATTGGAAGCTACAAGCTTACTCTACCCGAGTGACTTCATAGTTTAGAATGCAACTTACTTTGTGGTTTATCTAGACTTAGATCCATAGATGGCCACATAGTAGACAAAATCTGGTTTTTAGGATTTTAACTCTCTTGGAATTTTGAACATCTGATTCATTTGTTTTTGACTCAAAGTTTCAAAGTTTTGAATTGTTTTCATATGATCATTTGCATTTATTTGTCAAGAGGACCCCCTACACTTTGCCCCATGCTACTAGTAAGAAGCGTGGGTTTATCACCGTGGGCAAGGTATAGGCGAGTAAGGGCATTTCCATCCCTTCCCAACCCTACGTCACTAGTAAGAGATGCAAGCTCATCACCGAAGGTTGGTGGGGCAAGGAAATGTGTAAAATTAAAATTTTTTGTTTAATCACTTTTTGACTTGTTTATTTGAGTAAAATGTCAGTATGCGTTTATTTCCAAAGAGATATACATATGGGATAGATGTGACACCATGAAGCTTCTAGAATAGACCATAGGTAAGACACCTACCCTAAGAAGAAATCAAAGTGAGAATAAACTTGTAGATCTTGGTATGGTTACCGTTAATACTTTTTCATTTCTGATTTTATTTGATAGAAGATTCTGAGATAATTTGATGATATAATGAAAATGGAGAGGTATGATTAAAGAGTTTATGCCAAAACATCATTAGTATCCTATGAATTTCTTTGAGAATAGATTCCTTGATCACCATTTATGTAAGAAACAGGTGGACAAAATGATCTTAATCTATATGAAGATGCAATGTAAATATATATAAGTAGTGCTAGCTACTTATGCGTAGAACCGCTTGAGGTGCAGGGAATTGACTGTTTCACCAAATTCCTCACCTTCTAGCGTACATAAGAGGTATGCACCGTTTCCGTAGTCCTTCATGACTCGGTATGGGCCCAACCATTTGGGCTGGAATTTCCTTCCTTCGCCGGTCTTCTTGTCGATTCGGCTGTCTAGTCTTAGAACTAGATCCCCTTCGTATATGTCGCATTCATAGACCTTCTTGTTGTACTGCCGGCACATCTAGTCAGCATAGATTCTATGTCACTATTCAGCATCTAACCTAGTTTCATCTAGGCTTTCTAGTTGAGAAAGACGTGCTTCTCTGTAAGCGTCTTCATCCAGAATCCCTTGTAATGAAATGCGGAGACTGGGTATTTCAACCTCGAGTGGGAGAACTGCCTCTGCCCCGAACACTAGTGAGAAAGGAGTTACTCCCGTTGGTGTTTTTATCGAGGTTTGGTGGGCCCACAAGGCTGGATATAACTTCAAATGCCAATCTCATTTGTTTTCTTTCACATTTTTAAGAAGAATGGCTTTCAGTGTCTTGTTTGTCGCTTCAGCCTGTCCGTTGGCTTGAGGGTAATACAAGGAAGCCGTATGATGGCTTATCTTAAATTTGTTGCATAGTTCACGAACCTCTTCATTCTTAAAAGAAGTTCCATTATCGGAGATAATGATTTGTGGGATACCGTATCTACAAATGATTTGGTTTAAAATGAACTTGGCGATTACATAACCAGGTACAGTAGTAAGAGGCATAGCCTCTACCCACTTGGTGAAATATTCAGTGGCCGTGATTATAAAATTGTGGCCATCTGTAGATGAGGGAGAGAATTTCCCTATCAAATCCAGGCCCCATGTAGAAAAGGGCCATGGAGTAGCGATTGGTTGTAGAGCTTGTGCTGGCATGTGGATCTCATGGGAGAATTCTTGGCACTTATGACACCTGCATACAAACTCTACTGCATCGTGTTCTAGAGTGGGCCAGAAATAGCCCATTCGATGTATTTTTCGAGCGGTGGCATGGCCACCGAAGTGGCCTCCACATATTCCACTATGGGATTCATGGAGAATCTTCTTGGATTCTTCTGTGTCGACACATCTTAGGAGCATTCCATCGAATGCTTTTCGATAGAGCACTTGCTCTATAATGATGTATTTGGCTACGATAATACGTAACCGCCTTCTTTGTTGTGGTGTAACTCCTTCTGGGTATGTATGGTCCATGATATAATTAATGATATCAGTGTACCAGGGACACTCAGAGATAGAAGGTCGGGTTTCGATGTAGTATACGCACTCATCTGGAAAATCTAAATCTACTAGATCACCTCCATCTAATGGGTTATCAGCTAACCAATCCATAATGATTTTCCCTTAATCGACTTCTAATTTACAAATGTTAATTTGAATTATCCCATTAAGGTTATAAAACGTCCATCCTTTTCGATAATGACCCTTGTGTGAGGAAAGTTTGTAAGTGGTTTGTTTTTACCATGACCCTCATTTCTTGATTCAACATATAATGTCTTAAGTGTTTAGTAGCAAAGACTATGGCAAGGCATTCTCATTCTGCCTATGTATAACGTGTTTCATAGTCAAGTAATGTTCGACTAATGAAATAAATCACACGTTCTCTCTTGTCATCGTCATCTTGGGCCAACATACAAGCTAATGAGACATTGGTATCTCATGAATATAGAATTAATGGGCGATCTAGCTTAGGTGGCATTAGCGTAGGTGGTGACAACAGGAAATGCTTAACTGCATCAAAGGCTTCATTGCAGTCTTCGGTCCAATCAATGCTATAGTCTTTCTTGAGTAAATTGTTGATTGGATGAACGGCGAAGCTCAAGTCTGGGATGAATCTTCGTATTGCACCCAACTTTTTGAGAAATGACCTGATTCCAGATTCATTCGAAGGTGGGACCATTTCAAGGACAGCCTGAATTTTGGTTGGATCAACATCTATCCCTCATGACGATATGATGTAACCTAGGAGCTTTCCTCCTGTTACGCCAAAGACGCATTTTTCTGGATTTAGTGTGACTCCGTATTCTATTAGGCATGAAAGAATGACATGGAGTACTTCTAGATGGTCACAACGCTTCTTGGCCTTAGCCAACAAGTCATCAACGTAGGATTCCATGATTTTATGAATTAAATCGTGGAATATATATGTCATAGCTCGCTGGTATGTAGCACCGGCATTCTTGAGACCGAATGGCATAACAGCGTAGCAATAGGTTCCCCAAGGAGTTATAAATGTAGTTTTAGCTTGATCTTGCTCAGATATTTTGATTTGATTGTATCCCGAGAACCCATCCATGAGAGACAAAAGTTCAAACCCAGCTCTTACATCAACAATGACATCTATGGATGGTAATGGGAAGTCTTCCTTAAGACATGCTTTGTTGATGTCTCAGAAATCTATGTAGATGTGTATCTTTCCATTCTTCTTGAGAACGGGAACAATGTTAGATACCCATTGGGAGTAGTCGATTGGTTTGATGAATCCTACCTAGAGGATTTTTATTACCTCCTCCTTTACCATGAGATCTACCTTGGGTTTCATGGGTCTTGATTTTTGTTTAACTGGCTTTGCATCTGATTTAGTGATGAGGTTGTGCACCACAATGTGGGATGTGACTCCTGTCATCTCCTTATAATTAAATGCAAATGCCTTCTGATGTTCTTTGAGGATCCGAGTGTGTATTTCTACTTCTTCTGGGGTTAAGGAGGATCCTAGTTTCAAAATCCTTGGTTCATCTTCTGTCCTCCGATGTTGACATCGATTGTTTCCTCAATTAAAGAGGCGTTACCCTCTTCAAACTCAGGTGGTGCTGGAGGCAAATCCAAATCATCCCCATTTTCTACTGCGTATATGCTAGGTTCCATTTGTGAGGGGAGATCCATCATGGGATTTCTGAAATAGGAAGACGAATGTGGAATCAAGGACAAATCTAGCATATGATAGGAGAGATGTAGTGCTGTATAGGTGTTTAAGTAATCCAAAGTGGCCATGTCACTATCAACATGGTCTAGGATGGTAGATTCACTTCCGCTTGAAAGGGGATTTGTCATTGTTTTTATCAATGATTCATCACGAATGGACACCGTGAAATGGGTATCTTCTAACTCATTGCTTGGAGTAAAATGCGATGATGAAGTTACTATTGAATCGGTGAGAAGATTTTTCTCATGCGAGATTGCTTCAATGGATATGAAGTTAAACGCCTTGCTTAAATCTAATACGGCTTCTTTGTAAAGCTGCAAGTGTTTAGCTTTGGTTTCGTATACTTGAAACCCGGTTTGTCACTAATTGCCAGTCTCCTAAGACTTTGATGTTATCAATACCAATTATTTTGGCTAAGGTGAGGCCAAGGAGGAGGGCTTCATACTCAGCGCCGTTGTTTGTGCATTCAAAATTTAGCTTAAAGGCAAATGGTAGGACTTTCTCTTCAGGAAAAGTAAGAATTATACCCGCCCCCGTTCCATAACGGAATTTAGCTCCGTCGAAATGGAGAGTCCAATACTTAGCCAGGAGTATAGATGTTGGGGTATCATTGCATTTGCGCACTCCACTTCTACCATGCAGAGATCCTCTGATGGAAGGGAACCAACACCTAGTGAATATCCTATGCCTACTGAATCAAATGGTAAGAAAATTGGTAAATCTTGTTCTATTAATTCAACGATTTTTGCAGTAGTCCCTAATGACACCATTTCTTTAGCCTTATCTTTGGGGGTTGGGGTTGTTTTGGCTATGCTGATAGTTTCAAGATCCGTTGTAGGTACCAACTTCTCCTCTGGTTTTGGGTCAGTGGGTTTATTAAGTTGGTTTGTTGGAAGTTCAAATTCCGAGTGCACACCTGGTCTTTTCTTTAAGTCAGCTAGGTGTATATCGAAAGGTTTTGGATCACCTTTGGCTACAAATACCTTTCCTAGATGCAGGAATCTTACTTCTTGGAATAAAGTAGAAGGGATTGCCTTCATTCGGTGTATCCATGGTCGGCCGAGGATCATATTATAATTAGTTTCCCGATCTATAATATAAAACTCAGTCAGGATTGTTTTGGGTCCTAAGGTGACCGGTAGTATTATAGTTCCTATCAAAGTGGCTTTAAGGCTATCATAGCCTCTTAATGTATTTTGAGTGGTGGAACAATTTGTTTCCCCATATCCTAGTTTTTGGAGGAAAGAGAAGGGGACTATGTTAACTGCGGCCCCATCGTCAACCATTGCCTGTTTTACGTAGTTATTATAAACCCATACTTGTAAGTGTAAGGTTGGATCACTTCGGAGTGCAATCTCAGCATATGTAGGAATTTTACTTATTTCGAATATAAATTTGACATCCTTGTCCGGCTGCCCCAGAGGGTGGATATCAAAATCTACGTGATTTACTTGTGTTTCAGGAGGTGGAGTGATGTTAATTAGATGACCTAAACCTAATGCTTCTAAAAGAGCAGCTCTGTGAGTAGGAGAGTTCTTTAGTAAGTCCAAAAATGAAATGTGTGAGAAGGTTTTTGTTAGGTCATTAATTAAAGCATAGGCACCTATGGGTTTTTCTACTATTTGTTGACTCTTATCCATTTCTGGTAGATGACTTGGGCTTGGTTAAGAGAAATACTCTCGTGTTCTTGTTATAGCTTCGATAGGTAGCGCAGCATCTAATTCTACCAAACCGACTATCTTGGGTCTTGTTTGATTTCCTAATTGTGGTGCAACTGATGGATTTAGTGAAGTCGAGGCTTCATGATCATTATTTCCGTCATTGCATCCTTGTTCGTCCTAGTTGGATTTAGTCTATTATTATCATGATTTGGGAGTGGATAGTTAAAGATCTTGAGGGAGCATTCTGAGGGGAAACCGCCCTGTGAGCCTCGCTTGGTGGCGGTGACACGGATCTCGCTAAAAAAATCTGTGAAGAACCGTCTTTGTTCTTCTCGGAAAACGTTGCATAAATTTGTTGTAGTCACGGCACGCTTCTAGTATCGTGACCTCGAATCTTGTGGAAACCACAATATGAATTGGGATTGTAATTCCTATTTTGTTGGTTTGGTGTATATTGTGGCCTAAAACTCGATTAAACTGCTGCCTATTAAAGTTTTACATTTGTTATTTTTGGTTTTGATAACCAAATGAGTTTTGGCTTGGCCCTTGTATGGGATCTCACCATTATTATTGTTTTTGTGGATGGTTAAAATCCACTGTATTGATTGTCAGGGTGAAGTTGTTGTTTTGTTGGTTGTTTGTTTGTGATGGAGTATTGACAACATTTACCTTCTTGGGCTGGTTGGTTACTCCATCCGTTGTTACACCCTAATTTTTGTTAAGGATTTTAGGTCCCCGATTGACGCTTGTGTGGTAGTGAAATAATTTTTGGTGTTCGATTGGGGTGATTAACCTCCCGCTTGCTCCATATGTTTTACGGCCACTATCTATCGCTGCTTGATCTATTCAAGAGTGCTCTCGAGTACTTCATTGTAAGTTTTTAGTGGGAACTTCTGACTTCTTCCTTCACCTCTCTGCTAAGAGAATGAAGGAATAAATTGTATAGTTCCCTCTCGATCCATATTTGGAGCACTTGCTGAAGAATAAAGAACCGTACGCCACCTCCGGATGAAATGGGCGCATGATTCATTGTGTTCTTGTTTGATGTGTAAGAATTCCCGATTCCTATTCTTAACAATTTGTTTATGTCGAATGCCTTAATGAACTCGACATGAGTTATTTAAATGAATGGATGGAAGCCTCAGGTATTCTATAATACAAGTCGAGAGTAATGCCTTCCAAGGTTTTGGGGAATATTTTAGCAACAACCCCATCCCAAGGGAGTAGTTCGTGTATGGCTGTAGCGTAAGATTTGATATGCGCATTTGGATCTCCCTCGCCTTTGTACTTGGGTAAATCAGGAAGAGGTCTTGGAAGCATGACGCTTCGTATGGTGAAGTCTAAGGGCTCTTTCAAATATTCTGAATAAGTCCCTATCACATAGGTTTCGACCATTGATGGTGGTTGCTGAGGGAGTGGTGGTGGGATGGGCTGTTGATATGGCGCAGCATATGTGTTGGCAGGGGCATAGGGAAGTCCCTGCGTTTGAGCAAACATGCCGGGAGAGGAGAACATATCTCCTTGTGGTGATTTGGAGTACATGTTTAAGTATGACGGGGTATTGTCTAGTAATGGATTGTTTGATACTAGACCGGGAGGAAAGGTGTTAGAGATGATGGGCCTAGTTGGTGTTTGTTGTGGATACTGAGGAGGCATGCCTAACATGCCTACTCCTGTGAGGAGATCTACTTGGCTAGGATAGCGTGGAGGATTGGAACTTCCTGCTTGCATGAACTGAGGATTTTGACTTGCTTGAGCAAGTTCTAACCCTCTCACTTTTTCTACTAACGTTGAAATGACTTCATTTGGTGAAGTCACGGTGCTTTGCCTTAGCGGCGTTTGTTGTATACCCTGGTGTTGTATAGGCATGTGATATCCTGCTATGAATTGATCACTATCTTGCCAAGTTTCTCTGAGAGTATTTCCTATATGTAGTGGCATAGAGGTATTTTCTTGAAAAGAGACCTCGGGTTGTATTTGTAAACCTCCTATAGGTGGGTAGATACCCCGGGAGCGTTGTTCACTCCTAGGATAACGTATTGACTGTTCATCATCTAAGACTAGGTATGGGTCTGATTGTCTACTAATTTGTGGTCTAAGCAATACCTGAGGAGATGATCCAGATTCTCTAGTGAACGTCATATTATTTGAGCCTGAAGGCTCTGTTTGTTGCATTCGAGGGGTTTGATCTAACTCCTCAGTTTGAAAAGATGAATTATATCTGATTCTTGGAGTTTGTGTTGACAACTGATTAGTTGAGTAGTTGTCCCCCCATACCGAGAGTGAGGGTGATGATTGCCTATTTTGCTGGGCGTAGTATGCCTCAAGACCCAAGAGGGGTCTGCCATATGCATCGAATCCCGACATATTCGGGGGGTATATGAATACCCGCAGAATAATGGGAAGGAGCGAAGGTGATTGAGATAAGATGAAACTTCTCAAAGAGAAGGTGAAACAGTTGTTAGTTCACGTTGGGTTCACCAATTTTGTACACCGGAAAAGCGACAAGCGAGCATGGGAATCTATAGGTAACTCTTCCACGTACCCGACCTCCCGAGGTTGTGCTGAGACAGCCGGTGGGGATGGAATATGCGTGGGATGCAAACGAACTAGTTAGGAAATCTAATGTCTTCGACACGCACTAATGGAATTTATGAATCTAAGGCAAAGAAGGCCCTTCTAACTTGGACTGGTGTGATAGATTGATCAGCAAGGATGACTACTCAAAGGCTCTAATCAATATTGAGTTCTGGCGTGATTTGATCTATGGGTTGTGGAATACGTGGAAAATGACCTGGGATAGTTTCGTGTATATCTCTAGATAAGGTCATATGGTGGATGGTGAATATAATTGACTCTATGGACAATTCTCTGGCCTAGTCCAGAATTCTCTAGCTTTGTTAGCTGCTATATCTAGTAAGGGCAATTGTTTGATGATGATGGGTGGAAGTGGAGTGGACTGGAATACTAACGTGCGTAGGCTAGTGTCTAAATCTGATTGACTTATGGATTCGTTAGGTTGCGGGATTTGTGGATCAAAACCGTAGACTCTTAGTTGTTGCGGTCATGCTATGGTCATGTACGAAATCAAGTCCTAATCCCTAGTATCCAGTAATCGTACGCTTTCTCAGCTTCTATGTTTAGACTTAATAACTGCGTGATTTTCTCGGAATACCTCACAGGCGTTCGTGCAACCTGGATTCTTAAACTAGTATCTATGTCTGTGAGAGTGTCTCCTGCATCTGGCTGTGGGACCAAAGGATCACAACCAAAGGTTTGTTCTCTTTCGAACCCTTCTACAGTCATGTGAATGTTTTCCTAGGGTAATCTGTAGTTCGGTTGATTTGACCAAAACGTGTGTGCTTGGTCATCTTCTATATTTAATCCTCTCAACTGAGAGCTGATCAGTCGTAAATCTGTTGTTGTTTGGAAGAATTGGATTCTAAGGTTCTGGTCTATGTCAACTATTTCTGTGATGAAGTTGGGTTGAGGCACGATTGGCTCAAATATGTATTCCTTGGGTTCCCTAGGTCCCGTGATTGTCATACAAAACAAAATGTAAATCTAACTGTAGTAAAGCAAATTCTAACTATGTGGAATAAATCTAAAACATATATAACTTCTATTTCTCTATGAGACTTTCTAAGAATTTAAGAAAAGTAGCTATTTAAACATATCTAGAAATAACAACTAAATAACAATTTAAAACAAACAAGATAACCGAGTGTAGTTATTTGCCTGTGCAATTTGTAGATTTGTTCTAAACAAATAAAATAACTCATCTAATCTATCTGCAAGATTCTCGATCCTACCTCAGAAGTGAGGAGTGAATCATAGTTTCTCAGAAACTATCAATCCTCACAGCTTCCCTGGAAATATTGAGAATAGAATTTACTGAAATGAAGCAATTATCTACTCTATTTGATATGATTCTAACTAGAACTTTGAAAGATAGAACCTGGATTCCACAAAACAGTGGTAAATCTGATGGTGTGTGTGATCTTGTCCCCTCAGTTTGATCTCCTCATTCTTTCATATTCACGTGAATCCAAAAAAGCGTGTAATGCTAGCATCAACAGAAGTAGATATTGGGACAAAGGCAGCTCAGAATGCAGACTGAATATAACGTGAGTAGGAGAGGGATAGCGCAAGAGTACAGAGCTTGGCTTATGCAATTCCTAGCAGGATTTACTACGAGTCATGCAACATAAAGCATCTAGAACCTAAAACTATCCTGTTTGAAGAGAAAACCTATAACTTTAATGGCTTCCTAAGCTATTCTACTCCAATGGATTGGGTGAAATAATAGTACTGCCTACACAAGATGGGTATGTGGCTTACCAATAGCTGAACAATGCTAACTAAGCATGCAAGGAATTAAAACTATGGCTTCTAAATAGAATAAAAGACTGAACTATGAAAATCAGAGCATGAAAGTGAATGAGGGGCAGACCATTTGCTTGTGCACAAACCATTTATTTATAGCTTTTCATTCACCCAAAGATCAAAACCAAACTGAACTCTAAAACTATAAACAATGGCCAAACACTATTCTAGGGGACCAAAAACATAAATGCAAGCCTAAGTCGGCAAGGAAAGCTGGTGAAACGTTGATTTTTAAGTGAATCACGTTAAAAAAATTTCTGAAAATGTGTAAAGGACCACCGCTCTAAGCAGGGCGGCGGTTACAGGACCGCCGCCCTAATCAGGGTGGCGGTCACGAGACCGCCGCCCATGCAGGGTGGCGGTTTCATCACTGAAGAGCAAAATGCCAAGAAAAGAGGGGAAAAAGGAGAAACAAAGGATGCAGTGGCTAAGTGGGGCATGCGGATGTTAACGCACACTCGGAGATATTTTCCGGATCCTCAACACCATTGCGAGGAGACTCAGTATCATCATTGGGGCACTTGTTACCTGTCGTTGCGTAGTACAAGACCTTACAATTTTGGGTACGTATAGAACACACCTTAATCAAGAAAATCACTTTCTAGCACTTGTAATGCAAAGAGAAATATAATAGTTTGACAAAGGTGTTGCATACTTCCCTCTTAAAAGGAATCATCTTCTTGATGATTATATCATTTGATCATTGCATTAAGGATAATCAATTTATTTAAATTCCTAACATATGTTTGTAATAATATCATAATTTAAAGTTCTAGAATCAACATTCACGTAGTGTTTATAAAAAAATAAAATAGTTATCTACCCCAAACTCGATGACTTATTGACATATAAAGATAAAATCAATTTTTTTATTAGTCATCATAGTCAATTTTGATCAAATAAATATGGAAAAGTAGTTTTCATATCTTCCAGTTTTCCTGTTCACTTTCTTCATTAAACTAGTTCCACTGGACCTTACATTGACTTATTTCATGATTTCTTAAATGCAACTGGCGAGTTTCCAACACTCGTATGGGTTTAACCGTAATTATTCCTAGGTCTTGGACCTACAAGGAATTCCAATTTGAGACATGTGATAAATCTGAAACTTATTTCTTAAGAAAATAAATATGGAAAATATCATGCATTTGTGACCAAGAAGGAGGTAATGCTAAATAGTAAGCTACGGATTGATTACTTCTACTATCTCAAAGGGTCCCATATAATGAGGTGATAACTTGGTAGCCTTGCCAAAAGTTATAGAGCTCTTTTTAGGTTAAACCCAAAGAAATAATTTCTCATCAAGTTCAAATTTCTTGTCAACCCACTTTAAATCAGCATAAGTATTTTTCCTATATGTTGCTTCTTTCAAGTGCTCACGAATCATTTTAACTTGTTCCATTTCCGTAAGGATTTCAGGTCCAATTACCTCTCTATCCTTAATGATGTCCCAACTAACAGGATTTCTACATTTTCTTTTGTATAATGCTTTAAAAGGTGCCATCTTAAGAGAGGCATGATATGTGTTATTATGTGAAAACTCAACTAGTGGAAGGTACTATTCCCACTTATACTGCTGATCCATACAACACATTTGTAACATATCCTCTAAGACTTGATTAACTCTTTTAGTCTTTCAATCCATTTTTGGGTGATACAAAGAACTGAAATTAATCTTAGTTCTTAGAGCTGCATTAATTGTTTTCAAAAACCTTGACATCATTCTAGGATCTCTATCAGATATGATTAATTCAGGTACTACATGTAATATGAAAATTTCATGTATAAATCTTTTAGCCAATAGAGGAGAATCATCCTTCAGATTACCAACAATAAAATGTGCTACCTTCATTAGTTTATCAACAACTACTAAAATAACATCACGTTTATTTCTTCACATAGGTAACCCTTTTACAAAATCCATGCTTATTACTTGCCATTTGTACTGTAGTATGCTATGAGGATATAATAAACTGGCTGGGTGCATATGTTTAACTTTAACACATTGAAATTCAAGGCAATGTGTCACAAAATCAATAACATCCTTTTTCATTCCTTTCCAGAAATATTGTTGTTTTATATCAGCAAACATCTTTGTAATACCAGGGTGTCTAGAAAAAGGTGAATTGTGAAATTCTACTAACAATTTCTTTCTTAAATCATTTAGCAAAGGTATGTATACTCTATTTTCAAATCTTAAGATTCCTTTGTTATCAAAGTGAAAACCTTTATACCTCACATCATTCGGATCTACAACAAACATTGTCTTTACTTGCTTGAAAGTAAGAATTAGAATCCATAACACTTTTTACTTCATCCTTAAACTGAGTTCTCAATGTTATAAGAGCATAAATGTGCTTCTTATGAATTAGAGCATCAGCTACTTTGTTTTCCTTACCCTTGATGTAATTTATGTAAAAATCATATTGAGAGAAAAACTCTAACCACCTTTTTTGTCTTTCATTTAGATTTGGTGAGTGAAAATATACTTCAGCCCAAGATCATAAGTTTTCAATTCAAAAGTTTTACCAAGGTAATGCCTCCAAACTTGTAGTGCTTGAACAATGGTAGCAAGCTTTAAATCATGTGGAGAATAATTCAACTCATGTAACTTTAGTTTTCTACTTTCATAAGATATGACATGATCATTTTGTAACAAAATACCTCCTAGACCTTCACCAGATGCATCAGTTACTACCATAAAGTATCCATTATGATCTGGTACTACTAGAATAGGTGCTGAAGTTAATTGTTCCTTCAAATTTTTGAAAGTAAATTAACATTTATCACTCTAAAAAAACTTCTTATCCTTCTTCTCGTAAAAATTTATTGGTGTAACCTCCTCGAATAATATCTTACAAATTTTCTATAAGAACCAATAACCCCCATGAAGCTTATAAATTCATGTACATTATTTGGTGCAGTCACTCAGTTATAGCTATAATTTTAGAAGGATTTAGAGCAATTCCTGTGTTACTTATTACATGACCCAAATAATGCACTTATGTATCATAAAAAGAAGATTTAGATAACTTACTACCGTCCGTTTCTCAAGATTTCCAAAATTATTTTCAAATGCTCATGGTGTTCCTCTATGCTTTTAGAATATATGAGAATATCATCCAAGAATATGAGCACAAATTTGTCCAAGTATTCTTGAAATATATTATTCATTAAATTCATAAATGTTGCAGGTGCATTTGTTAATCCAAAAGGTAAAACCGTGAACTCATAATGTCCATACCTTGTTACAAAGTTGTTTTATGAATGTCCTCATCCTTAATCCATAATTGATGATATCCAGATCAAAGATATATCTTAGAATACACTGATGCTCCACGCATCTGATCAAATATATCATCAATTCTAGGGAATGGGTATCTATTCTTGATTGTTGCTTTGTTTAACATTCTGTAATCAATGCACAATCTAAGTATTTCATCTTTATTTTTCACAAAACTTACTAGTGCTCCCAAGGTGAAACACTTGGTCTAATCAAACCTTTAGACAAAAGTTCTTTCAATTGATACTTAAGCTCTACTAATTATATAGTAGTCATTCGATAAGGTGCCTTAGAAATAGGTTATGTTCCGGGCTTGATCTCTATTGTGAAGTCAAACTCCCTTTTGGATGGAATACCTGTAACTCTTCTCTCCTGAAACATGTCATTGAAGTTTTGTAATAGAGGATATCATTCCAAGACATCATTGTTCTCTTCATTTTTTTCTGCAATCTTTACTACATATAAGGTACAACCTTTATTTTTGACATTTTTAAGTTGCATAGCTGACAGTTCCCTAAAATAAATATCTCATTTCACACCCTGAATCTTTGTTATTTTTGTAGGTCATCTAAACAACTAATGTGTTTTACAAAATAGTCCACTTTAGCCTTATGCTCTACTAACCAATTAACACCTATGATTACATCGTAAGACCCCAAAGGTGTAACATAAAGATCAACTTCAATGGAAAAACTAGGTAAGTCAAGGACTACTCCAAAAAGACACATACTAACTGTATGGACAACATTGTTTCCATAATGTAAAATCCATGTTTTATCCATGTTTCCAGCTTTTCTTTTTAATTTTGATGCTAATTTACTAGAAATAAAACATTCAGTAGCTCCAAGATATCAAAAATAATAGTTATAGGTATGCCAAATAACTTACCCAAAACCTCTATGGGCATGTCCTATTTTTCAACCCGCTTTGCTTGCCATTCTTGTAGCGTGTATCTTGTGTAATTGGTTACAATCATCCTTTTTCAAAGGGCATTGATTTGCACAATGATCTTTTCCATAGTTATAACAGCCTCCTACAAGTCCCTTTCTAGGCTTATATTTATTTCCAACCTTAGATTTATCATTCTAACCTCCCTAGGACTTCTGTCTATTATTATTGTTCTTGAAAAATTTGTTCTGTGCATTACCAGTAGAATTATTTGTTGTTGCTTTCTTACTAGTATCAGATGAAAACTTACCTTTCATTCTAAATTTCTTCCATGTTCCTTTCTTAGGTGTAAGAGATGATGAAGAAGAGTTGGGGATTTTCTTCCTTACTTCCTCCTTATGAGCGAAATTGCCTTCAATTTTTTCTCTTGCCTTATGGCCTTTTCAACAACCCCTTCCATCATGGTTGGGTGGTGAACATCCACCTCTCCTCCTATAATGGGATTCAATTCCATGATGAATTTCTGTATCTGAACTTCTATTCAATTTTATACTAAGGTACATACTTAAGGAGTTTAGTAAAGTACTCCTAATACACGATTCTGATTAGCTTTCCTTGAGCTAAGTTCTTGAATTCACTCATTTCTGATCATAGTAAAGTTGTGGCAGCCAACTTTACCTAAAGTAACCTTTAAATTGATCCCATATTATATTAGTTTTTTCAATGTTTAACTCATCCTTACAGTTGTCCCACCATAAAGATGCCTTATGGGAAAGCCGATATGCTCCCATATCACCTTTGTTTATTCTCGAGAAATTCCTTATTGTGAAGTATTTCTCAATATCATTGAGCCAATTCTATGCCCCATCTCCTAATGTGGTGCCATCAAAATTGGGTAGACTTATCCTTTTATAACATTGGTGAGTTCAAATTTGCTAACGTAGCCTTTTTGTTTTGAGGTTGATTAGGCATGTTCACATTGTTATTATCAGCACCTAAATTGCCATTATCCTCGGGAGGTATATAATTATTATTACCAACATCTTCTTCCTCCTCATTTCCCATTACTTGATGTTTAAGTACAACTAAACGATCTCTTGTGTCCAATAGGGTAGCAAGGATCTCATCGAGTTTTTGGGAAGTTTCTACTCCTTCCTTAGGTGGAAGGTCATTTACAACATTTCCTCTTGCTCTAACCATTTTCTATTAATAAGAAAATTTAAGTTTCATCAGATTATGGACATAATAGGTCTAAGAGCTACAACCTTCAACTTTGATACCAAGATGTAACATTCCCATTTTAAGACTTTAGAAACAAGGGAATTTTTTTTGAAACATAATGTTCTCTGTTCTAAATAAAACATCATTTAAAACACACATTCCATACCAATCAATCTCATAATAGATATAACCATATGCATTTATAATGATTTGGTATACTACCAATCTCTCATTCCATGACTTGGTTATCAACCGATCTCTCATGTTAACTTAAAGTATAGAATACTTTATGTATTCTATGTATACTTGGTTTCCTACCATATTCTACGTACTGAGTGATCTGTTTAAAGAACCTATCTTAATATTTGTTACCAATATTCATCTAACATCACGTTGCTTCAAACTAGGTTACATAGGACAACGCAACCAAAACTTGCGATACTTTGGCAAAATATTTTCAACTTATTGTTTATGTAACTATTCCTAGACGACATACTCATCATTTTAGAATACGTCCTTAACCTCACTCTTCTATTATATAGAATGGTCTTTACTGACTTCCGTCAGTCCACTTGCCAAAGGTTTGACTCTAGCCAAGATTAGCAACATAATTTGTTATAGGAAGATGCTCACGATGAATTAGGGTATGTAGACATACTCATCGACCTAAGTCATCCAAATGTGCCAAGGTACCCTAAGTAATAGAAAGCTACTACCTATTGAAAACATGCTACTAACTTCACCTAGAGGGAAACTAAGTTCAATTCCAAATGTGTGTAGAACTAGATGAATAAATACGTAAGGGTGTTTCCACATGTCAACTATAACACTATATCCTCGAGAAGTCTCGAACTTCTCAAGGGTACACCCTACAATTGGTGTGTGCCAAAATCTGTGAGAACCGATTCATCAAGATGTACATGCCCCCTTAGTGGTAATTATCATGATTAATATTGGATTAAGATTAAGATTAAGATTACAACAACCATGCCTAACCCTAATTCCAACATTTATTATGTTCGTTATCCATAACTATCCTAAATAGATATGGAGGAGTTAATTATTTCAAGTTTTCATTGTTGTTTATTAACGTGGCATAACAAGTAGTTATAACAAAACAGGACAACAAACATCAAATGTTTGATTCTTAATGCAACATAGTTGTCCAAATCAAGTGTGTCATCCACCTAGATTCAGCTAGTGTTTACTTTATGACCGTAGTTAAAAGATTAAAGATCATGACCACTATTCCTCTTTAACATTCTTATCTCATATAGTTCAATGGTATTCCCAATGCATATTTCATTATTATCTATAGTTGTGTAAATAAAGAACGACACCTTTATAATTTAACAAGATTCCTTATAATAAGGGAAAATGTATTATCCCCCTTTTCTAACTTATTAACGTATAAAATTAAAAGTACACAACTAGATACAAGAATACCACAAAGACATCACTATTAATTCCTTCATACATGTACAAAATAATTCACACCATAAATTGCAATCACACTCAAAACCTTTCAATTCATGATGATAAATATACATTTACAAGGCTATGCATTTCGGACATTCTACATGTCAATCAGAATTATGATCTTAAAAGAATATCACTTTTATTTTTCAATACAACTCAAAATGATTTGAAATCCTTTACATAAGATCCAAAATTAAGTAAACCAATGCATCATAATTTTTTTGCATTTTTTATCACTTACGATGTCCATCTGCGAAAATTTCTAGCATGGATCGGTTGATGAATGAACATGATAAGCACTAAGCATTAAAGTGAAGTGCATTCCACTAATTGATCCATTAAAACAACTCGCTTTAATAAAACAATTAATAAATCATACAAATAGTCATAAGTAATAACATATAGAAAATAAGTACAATAAAAGAGTTTGAATTCACTTTTAAGAAAGAAGCATAATATAATCCGCAACATCTGAATTATATCATAAGGTTTAATTGATCCTATCAATTACTTTAAAACAATCAATAGGTCTTGTCATCCAATTGTTTCATAGTTCTATAAGAATAGAAATACACATTTATCTTTTACTAAGCAGATAAAGAAGTTAATTACAACCTAGCTCATATTAGGATGCTTCATCTTTCCATGTAAGCAAAGAATAAGAATCAATACATATTATTTCCCATATATTAATCATCTGAAAGATAGAAATAGGTTTAGAGCACACAAAACTACCTCATTTCAAAGATAATAATATAATGATTCAGAATTAAAGGATCAACATATATCAAGAATACCAATTCAATCCAAGTAGGGGTTGAGGTTCAATTCAATCATACTGCAAGTATAAACTAACTTCCACATGTTAGAAGATATAATTCAAAGATCTAAAACCAGATTTTCCACAAATCCAAGCTAGACTCAACAAATTAATCTCTTATCCAGTCCATCCAAGAAGGGTTCATAATAAGATAGAGTGCAAAAAGAGACAACCTTCCAATATCAATCCAAATGGAGTATGACTCAATCAAGCAAAACAATCAGTCTAAGCATGTTATTATTTTCTTTCCAACATACCGACTCAACTAATCTCTTTCCACATCATTACAACCAATGACTTACACAAAGTAGACCAAACAATCCACAAGAAATTTCCATCTCAGAAGAGAATCAAATACAAAGAAGTTCAATCAAATGAACTTATCCAAACAATAGTAAAAAGGGATCTCAATTAGAAAAGGGGCAATCAATAATTTATTTCATTTATACCATCAAACGAATTCCCAATTATATTTCAAACTTAGAAGTTCTTTAACTAGTTCCCAAGAGATAACACAAAATCAAACACACAGTTGAAAGAAAGCACACTTCTGGTTTCCCTTACAAATATTTACCAACTGGTTATCTATTCCCATTCATTAAACACAAGTTCAAATTCAATTCTCAAAATGAAGTACATAGTACAATCCCTAAAATAGTATATTGTCCCCAAGAGAACATATTCCTTTCTCTTTGAAAACCCAAAGATTCATTCAATGAATCCATCAAGGAATATAAATCCACAAATAGTATAAGATATACAAGGTTCATAAAACTCTTGAACTCATTAGATATTGTATTCCCAACTTCTAGGTCTTACACAGCTCCAAATAATAGAGACATAAAATTAGAGGTCATCGTGAATGAAAATTCATGTCGACAACCCTGAACCAAAGATGATAAATCCTATCAACAAGATTCAACATGAGAGAGTAATCAACTCATTTCCCTAACAACCAAAAATTCAATTTAAGAGGATCTAAAGGTAAGAAGAAACCCAATATATGTTTAAGACAAGTTCTGTCCCAATCTTAACTACACATGACTGAAATAGAATCAAAATAAGGACTCTCAAGTTCTATCCATAAGGCTTGTGACAAAGAAGGTATTCATCCCAGACATTAATCACAAGAAAGAGAATGCATACTACATATCCATAATCCTCAAAATTGTTAATGACTGTTCCAACAAACTCTATATCAAACCAAACCCAAAACAAGATACAATTCTAGTACAGTAATCCTTCTAACATAATATTCAAGCCTTTAACAAGATGTGGGTTCACTCAGGGAAGGGAAGGAAAGGATATACTTTGTAGTCACTCACCTTATCAAGTTCAATGAAGGTGGTACAATATAAAAGATAAAAGTACTAAAACCATTAATAATCGAAGTTACACAAAGAAGATCTCAAAAGAGATTACCAGATCAACTTCAAACTGAAACTAATCTCTCAAGCCTTAATCGAGAAGACAAGTACATAAACGAGTTGAAGCATTTCACTCCCTAAATATAATTAAAACTCCAACTCAAAATATAGGTACGGAATCAAACATATTGATTTGACTACAAGTTCGGAACATGTAAGTACTCAATACGAGTACAGTGTTGAACATGAAGATTTAATAAAATTTTAGAACTACACAAATCTCTAATACTGGCTCAGAACAAACACAAAGTTCAAATACGAGCTCATAATGATACACGAATCCCCAATACAAGCTCGAAAAAAAAAAAAGAATGTTCCAATACAAGTTCAAATGAAACACGGGATCCGATAATAGTTCAAAATGAAACATAAGGCAACGAATTCTGTTCACCAACATCAGCCCGAATGCCAATTTCATAATGAAATACAAAGCTTCAAATATAAGTTTCACATGCATGTCACCATTAAACTAGCACAAAGAAAGTTTCCCAATAACTATCATTAATTTGCAATGGATTTACATCCCAAAAATCATAGAGATTCATAAAATCATGACATTAATTAACCGTAAAAATCATGCAAATATTTATCTCATGAGAGTAGAGTTGTTTTAATGAATCATTTAGAAGAAAGCTAGAAATCTTAGTGGGTAGAGCCTATCATGTCTGATAGTGCCTCTACCAATTCAAAGGAAACTTCCAGCCGAGCTTCCCACTCTTTTTCTTCTCCATGAAAGATCAAAAACCAAACAAATTTTCTTCTAATGCCTCATATACATTCCTTTGATCAAAAATAGACTATAGAAACCAAAAATAAATATGAAGTGGAAGTTGAACTGCTGGTTCAAAGAACTAGATAGCTCCATGTAGAGAAAAATTTGTGAGACATGAAAAACCAAACAACCTCCCACAAATCCACCTCCCTTGTTTCCAAGATAGTTTACACACAAAACCAAGACCCATTAATGTCATTACTACCAAAAATCCCACTTATCTCTCCTTTCCACCGCCTCCCAAAACTAGCGAATGCCATTTTTAATTTAACATGCAATTCCATATTTAGTGAAGCCTCCACGTAAGCCCCCACTAAAGTTAACTAGTCTTTGCCAAACTGGTAGTACCTCCATGCATTAAACCCAATCAAATCAATTAAATGCCATTAGAACCATCACCTTAGTGTCATGCGACCCTTAGGTTCCTTTTTAATAGTTTAGGCTAGATTTCCCAAGACTTAGGTTAGTCTAACAATAAATCACCTTAGGTTTTAAAACATTTCCATAGGTAGTTTCCACCTTAGGTTAGATTAAATTCACTTCCATATAGTATTAGGCATTAGGTTAATATAGCCTAACATTACTATTGTAATCTCCCTCCTTATTCATTTAGCACAAGAGTTTTAGGTTAGGACATCATCCCATCAAAATAGAATAAGAAGCTTAGGTTAGAATGAACCCAAGTAAGTAGATGTAGCTAGGGAGTAGGTGATCTTACCTAGTTTAGGATATCGTTAGGATAATCCTTTAGTTTTAGGATTTTGATCCCCTTCATAGTCATAAGAAGACCATATTTTGTTTATGCCAATAATTTCCTTCAGAGATCAATCCCAAAGACCCAAGCACATCATACAACCTACTGAAGTCACATTAATACAAGAGAAAAGAATTTGTAAAATCCAAAAGTTCAATGCACCGTGTCTCTCAACTAATGAATGCCAATTTATCATTCAGTCCATTAAGAAGATTTAAAAACATTCCTTGGATCATTGAAATTGAACCAAGGATGAGTCAGTCAAAAGAGATAAGTTTGCAACTCTCAAAATTAGATTGCAACTTATCAATAAGGAGTGAAAATGGAATCTTGCAAGCCATATCATTCTGTTCTAAAGAATCCAAAAGGAAAAGTGATTTATCCATAGCAAGCATGATTTTATACAATCAAAGCAACACACCCCATTCAATAAAATGCTTTACAAATTCTTGTAAAGCAAAGATAAATATAACAGTTTGACCAAGGTGTTACACTCGATACAAATTTCTTTTCTATTAAGTACATTTTAGTAATGAACCATATTTCATCATAATAAATATCCAGTCTCTTTGATAAACAAATTTGACTTGATAAAGATATTTATCCTTTCCTCATTTACTGAAATCCATCTACAAAATTGCTAGCATGGGTCAGTTCATTGAACTAAGCATGATAATCATTTAATCATTAAAATGATGTTATTTTATCTAACTGTTTCATAAAAATAACTCTACTATTATGAAACAATGCTAAAGCAATTCAGAAATACTCAACCAAAAATAAGATATAAACTCTAATAAAAGATAGAAAAGAGATATATTTCACATCAAAAGAAAGGTTAGTTCATGAGATATAACAACTTCAACCTTCCATCCTATTTTCTTTTTATCAAAATAATTTAAATAGTAAGTTCAGATAAGTAACATTTCATCAGAATCTCACTACTACTTTTATACATTTCTTTTCATATTTCCTATCTCAGTTAAACTTGTTTAACAGAAGAAGGTAACTATCCTATCTATCTTTTAGGCATAGCTCAGCAATAGATCATTTACAAACATTACCTTCCATCTCAATATTTCATTAACCTAAATTCATCCTAAAATATGAGATGCCAACAATTGAACTTAAAGATCATAAGAATTAAGTTAGGATAGTCCAAATCATCATAATATTTATAGTGTCTTTGATTAGAGTATCCTAACACTCAAACTCAGATCTAGGAACCAACTCAAGTTAAAATTCAAGCAAGCTAAATCAAACCTTATCAAAGGGTAAGATTATTTTAACAAGTAAATAAGTTAACACTCAATCCCAAAAATATACACCATTATTATCGTTACATCAAGCAAGTAGAATGGTAAGGTTCATAATTCAGATCCAACTCCATAAACCATCTAAATATTATCATACCATACACAATAATCTATACTAATATTTTCAACTTCAATCATACTTCTCTAAGAACATTCCACATTCATTCTATCAAATAGTCAAGGAGTTGCTTAAATGTAACAATCCAAAGAAGGGACAACAACCTTACCAAATTTCAAAATCTTAATTAACTAATGACTTAAACCAAACCAAATAGAGAGGATTACCTATGGTTTGATTTATAAGAACACCTTTAGTCAAGGTGAAAGAAAGATAGAAAAGAGCAACATAATTCCATTACCCACCATCATTCAAGGAGATGGGTTTAATAGCCTAATACCCCCAAAGATAACTTGTATTCCATTTTCCAAAGATTCGAGAGAGGAAGAAAAGGATGAATGAAAGGATGAGTCTGAGACATAATTCCTACATCTTATTCCTAAAATTTAAATAAGTATGCATAACCATATAACTAAGACAAGAGAAAGAATTATATTTCTATGGAGATACATTTCACTTAGTTCACAAAATAAATTAAACTGTGATTAATGACCCGAGGGGTATATGAATCATGCCCAAAACAAAACATCAAAACAATGTCCATATAGAAATCAACAATTTATGGTTAAAAACAATAAACAAGTTACAATTTAAGCAATGCTCAAGATATTTTCCCCCCTTTTTGCATCAGCCACAAATTCACTTTGGTTACCTACTGGACCTAGAAGAACAAAGACAATAATTCTTATCCTATTACTTTCTTCATAAATCAAGCTTCCATAGAACAATAATTTCTTTCAAGGGGCTAACACAAGATATCCTTTTCAAATCTTCAGTAAATAACCAAAATAATTCATGTAAGTCTTAATAGACGTTCCATTAATTTCCAAGAAAACTCACAATAAACTTATCCTTACTAAATAGCCATAGGGGTAAAAATTTGAAACAAGAAGAATTACTCACAATAACTAGAATCACAAATTATAGATAGTGATAAGAATTCATACAAGTTCTCTAATTTTGAGCCTTTCATCAGTACCCATAAGAATATGTTTAAGCCAGAGTCACATAATTTTATCTTCCCAAAAGAATCATGTAAGATCAAACAATATTCAAGATACTCAAATAATTTTATCAACTGAATTTTTCCAACAGAGATGAAACAAGATCATTTCAAACAAGATCTTCATATTTAAACAAGCAAGTTACCTATGAGGTTTAAAAAGTTCAACTAAGATCACCTAGAGTTTTTCAGCTTTGATCTAAATCCCTTGAAAAAATATTATAGCATAACCCAACTATCCACACAACAAAAATGAGACCCAGGTCATACTTTCCATCATTCAAATGGGGTCGATAAAGCATTCCCAAAAACAACACAAAAACCACAAGAAGAATAATCTTACCAACAGAACAAAAAATAGATTATTCCAATAGGAAGAGTTGTTTTTATGAACATTTAAGTAAAAGCATAAAACTTAATGGATATATCCTATCATGCATGATAGTGCTTCGTCTATACTTGATTCATAGAAGTATCCAAGCAGAGCCTCAATCCTTCTTTTGAAATGCAAAACAACACAAAAACTTCCTCTAAATCCTCCTTATAGCTTCACAATGCCAACTCTTTCCCTCCACACCATGCAAGGAATAAAAACTCATGCACAACCATATTTCACGCAAAAATAAAACTAGAGGTTTGAAAAACAAAACAACTACATGCAGATCTCAAGATCCAAACCTAATGAATCGATAAAACTGAATCTTCTATCTTCTTCCTAGGTGGTTTTGCCAGTTTCAAAATATTAAATGTAGAGTAGGACTATCAGTCCTTCCTACCTTCCTACCACCGCCATCTCCAAATTTTGCGTAGACTTATTTCAAACAAAAACATGCATTCAAAACTTTGGTGAAAATGCCAACTCACCCATCTAAATTTCCAACTTTCCTTTGCCAAATTTGGCTGCAAAAGAGATAAGGATTAATAACTCTCCTTAAATTCCTTGGATTCATTGCCTCCCACTTACCTCTTCCCATGTCATCCCATAGGCCCCCTTAGGTTATCCATTCCCTTAGTTAGGTTAAACATTAATTTAGGAACCAACATAGGTCCATAGGTAAGTCTTAAGTCTTAGGTTAATTAATCACCTACCAGAAAATAAACTTAGTAACTTAGGTTAGATTACCCCTTTTTAGGATAAGGTTCCAAATTTAAGGAACATAGTTGAAATAGGTCTCATGTCCCTATTATCCAAAATATGCCCCACTCATTTTTGTGGCTAACTCCTTGTGTTCTTGCCTTTCTTTTCCTCGCCTACATTTTTTTATTTTAAGGCACTCAAGGCTTTCTGGAAATGGCACCATCGAGATAGAGCTCTCTCTCAACTTTCCAAAAAGGTAAAGTTTGCTCTCTAACTCCTTATATTTTTCAAGTTATGGCTCGGTGGAGTTTTTGTGGAAAATTTTCCCATTTGAGGCCTGCGGCAGCCAATAGGAAGCTACCACGTGGCAGAGGAGTTCGGGGGTCGGAGGAAAATTGGAAATTTTTCCAAGTTTTGGTTGAAGGTTCGAGTGGAAAATTTTTCCCGCGGGGCCCGCAGACCAATCACAGTGTGACACGTGTCACAAGGGGAGGCGCAATAAAAAATTTGGCTAAGTGTTTTCCATGGGTGAATTTTTGAATTTTGGCCCACGGCCAATAGGAACTTGACACGTGTCGAGGGAGGCTCACGGGCGTCGGGGCGAAATGGAAATTTTTGCTAAGTTTGTTGTAAAATTTTCAAAGGCCAAAATCGGCCCGCATAGCCCATGCCCAATAAAATTGGGCCACATGTCCGTTGGAACTCGAGTGGCAGAGGAGAGGGTGAAGTTTTCACTTAGTGTTTTTGCCAAGTTTTCAATGGGGCGAGTTGGAGGGTTGGCCCGAGCCAACCGAAGGAGGACACGTGTCCTAAGGAGAAGGGGAGTGTGGAGCTCGGGGAGGATTTAGAAAATTTAGCAAAAGTTTTGGCTGAAAAACTAAAAGGTAAAGGTTTTCCCCGTGCCCCTATCAACGAACCAAATGATGCCACGTGTCCCAAGTGGCGGGGCATGGGGGGAAAATGAAATTTTTTCCAAAGTGTAAGAAAAGTCAAAATTTTCAAAGGAAAACCTGCAGAAAGGGAAGGAGAGAGAATTGCCTTGACCGCCAATCGATTGCACGGCCAGTGGCATCCGACCAACGGAGTGCGGAGAATTTTGAAAAAAGTCCAAAGACAAAAAGAGGTAAAATTTGAAATTTTTTCCCGCCGATCCGTTTTTGGGCCGTTTTTGCCCTAAATCTTTAAACAATCATATATTTTGATCCGTAGAGCTCATATATTCATGTTCTTTATATCATTGGAAATCATTAAAATTCTCTACATGATTCCATGGTCAATTTATAATTTTGCTTTAGTTCGGAGAGAAAATTCAAAAACGGTTCTGTACGTGTCCATGGCCGTAAATGACATTTCAACAACCAAATTTAATACAAAATGGGTCGCATTCTTCTTCACCATGGTCAAAAATGATAGGGTATGGGTTTGTAAGGTCCTCCATGCTTTTTTAATGCATTTTCCATCACATTAGGAATGGGCTCCCACATTTTTTTATGTTTTCTCTCTCTGGCTCGACCCATGCACCGTAAAAGCCGATTTGGCTCATTTCTTCAAGGTTGAACACTTTTTGGCATTTCAAACTTCTTCTTTCACCTCCAAAGAAGTGATAGTTGTAAGAATCGGACCTTTTTCATAGTTTGTAATAGGTTTATACCTCTTTGATGGTGGAATGCAAGATATTTTTACATGGAATTGATAGTGCAAACTCTGTGAATGCTTTCAGTCCTCTATTTGTATTGTTTTACTTCATTTTAAGACCTCTAATTACATCTATCAGCTTGTGTATGTTTTCCCTTGTTGCATTTCATGAATTTGTGTCTATTTACATGGCAAAAATGTTTCACCACTCCTTTTGGTGTATCACCATCTTTAGTTTAGTTTCATTTTTGCATTTTTATCCCTATCTCCTTGCAATCTAGGGTATAATTAGGATTAGAACCTCTGTAGTTGTGCAAAATATAGATATAAATCAGAGGAGTTTGAGGAACCAGCCTCTAATCTAGAGATTCCTCTCTCATTTTCACAAGTCCCACACTTAGAGAGAGGTTTCCATGTTGTGCAATCACACTGGATGCTCTAGAATCATCTTAGAAACCTGATTTGCATCCAAGGGTGTTGCTGATTTGCAACAACAGTTTTGGCACGCCCGGTGGGACCTTAGAGGTCTCATTTTTATTGCAACAAAGTTTATGTGCATCTGCTACAATTTTCTTGCTTGAAAAGAGCTATAATTTGCATATCTGGTGACTCCAAGGGGAAGAATCAACTAGTTTTAGTAGTGCAGGCCTGAAAACTCATGAGAAGAATCACCACAAGGTCAAGAGTTGGAGAAGAAGAAGTGTTGTTTGAGTACTTGTAGTTATCTCCAAGAAGAAGGTAAAGAGGAAGAAGGATTCAAAGGTCTCCATCTCCACCAAACAAAACTCTATCAACTCCTCCAACCTGGTAGGCATTTCATTCAGTCAACAAGGGTTTTAAGACCAATTAGAATGGCACAAAACAACTCCTATGTCAATTTCATAGGCAGCAGCCCACGTGCCCTCAATGCACAACATCCAATTCATATTGCACCCTTGAAGAACATTCCATACTTCACTAGACAGAATCAAACCACTCCAGTGTGATCATATTAAAGATATTGCTAACCTTTGTGCAATTCATGAAATCAATGAGATGCAAGTGGTTGTCAAATTGCTGGCATCTTCATTCAAGGGGAAAGCATTGCAATGGTTTAGAAGCCTTGGAGCTGGTTCTATCACAAATTGGAATCAGCTATGTATAGCACTTCATGAGAAATTTGGAGAGAAGGGAGACAACTTGTCTCTTTTGGAGCAGCTGAAAACCATCAAGAGAGCTCCCAATGAACAGCTGACCGATTTCAACTTCATATTTCAAAAGACTTGGGAGAGAATTTCAGTGGCAGTCAGGCCAACAGAAGAAGGTTATTTGCTCTATTATCTCAAAGCTCTAAATTCTGATATTTCTATGTTGATTCAGTCCATGGGAGGCATAACTATCCCTATGGCTTATAGCATTGCCATTAGGGCTGAAATTTTTTTGATCCAAGATGGCAAACTAGCCCCTAGACCTCCCATGCCATTGTTTCCAAGTTTAGAGAGTCCAAATACCAATCAAGCACCTAATTTGGCTCCTTCTCCCACTCCTAGAAATCAGAGTTCAAATGAAGCTTCTACTTCATCTCCAAGTGCCCCAAATGAGAGCTTCAAGAAGTCATGAAGCAATTGCAAAACCTAGGCAATGAGCTAGTTACTCTCAAAAGGCAACAAGCCCAAGGTTTTAGACCTTCTTACCAGCCCCAAGCTCAGCCTAATAGGCAGCCATACCAACCAAAAAGACCTCCTAATCCAGCTGCAAATGTAAATCAAACAAGGCCTCCTGCCAATGCACAATTTCAGCCCTATAATCCTAATGCCATATCTGCCTCTAAGGCATTGGTGCCAACACAAAACAACATTGCTCAAGAGTATGATTGGTGTTTTCCATGCAATGAACCTCATAACCAATCTATGTGCTTCAATGGTGCTTTGAATCAAGCATTAATGGTGACAACTACTGGTGTGGAGGGTGAAGCGTCAAGGAAACAACCAATAATAAGAAACATTCCAACAGCAATCGCCCCAAATGACACCACATTGGCAAAATTGGCAAGTAGAAGATTTATGTGGCATGTATCAAATAGTTTCTCAAGGTGTTGCAGCCAACACAAGGTCAAAAAGAAGGAATTTGGGTGAAGAACAGCCATTAGCTCCAACCAATCCACAACCTTCCATGGCTCCACAAATGGTTGGCAAGCAAAATCCAATTTCAAATGCACAAGGGCAGCCAAGAACAACTCCTAGACCAACTCAAATACCAGTTATTGCTGCCCATGTGCAAGGAGTGAATGTACAAGAAAAGGGATAGCAAAGAGATCCTTCATCACCATTCAATATCATTGATCAAATGAAGAAGACAAATGTTAATATATCAATGTGGTAATCCCTATCTATCCCAGGCCAAAGAGACTTGTTACAAGCTGCCATGAAGGACTAGCCAACTTCGAATCAGCAAGTTCAGATGCAAGAGAAAGTGCTCACAAATGCTACCCAGCCTGAGGGAAATCATGGAGGACAGCAAGGTAAAATGTTGAAGCCCCCTCCTTTCTATGTTTCATTAATCATTGGAAATCAGTTAGTGCACAATTACATGATAGATTCCGGGCAAGTAGCTCAGTGATGCCTAAACAAATAGCTGATCAGCTAGGGCTCCAGTATGAAACCATATCCAAAGGGGTAGTGCAGCTGGATGGGACAGCAGTAACAATAGTTGGGGTGATTAGAAACTTGAGTCTTACCTTGCATGCATGTCAAAATGTTGTTATTTTACAAGATGCATCAGTCATAGACCTTCCACCACTCTTTTCCCTATGCTTTTAAGGGACTTCACAACCAAGATTGGGGATATTTGTCTACCGATTGGTCACACATGCTGCCGTAATGAGGTATGGAACTAAGGCTACAATCAGGTCTGAACCTATTGAAAACTTCCACATTGAGCCTTACACTCCAAGTCGATCAACGCCAATTGTTCAAAGATTTGATCAAGAAGACCACCCAAGCACTGATGAAGCTGACACCAAGGTTGGAAGAATCCTTGATCTAACTCTTGATGAATTGGAAAACAAGGTACATGCTTTTGATCCTTATCAAGAAGTGGAAGAATCTGAGCTAGGGGTCTATTGCATACACGAAGAAAATCAGCCTATTCCTAGCCATTACCAAGCCAAACCATGAAGATGACAATGAGCTATGGCAACTATTTTTTGATGGATCAAGGAGTAGACAAGGTGCAGGAGGTGGAGCCAGGCTTGTTTCACATCAAGGAGTAAAGTACTATTCAGCCTTTAGATTTCAGTTTACATGCTCCAATAACACTGCTGAATATGAAGCCTTGGTGCAAGGGATGCATTGGGAAATCAAGAAGAAAATAAAGAACTTGCAAGTCTTTGGTGACAGTGAATTGATTGTAAATCAAGTCAAGGGACAACATGCTGCCAAGAATGATCTACTCAAATGCTACAAGAATAGGGTATGGGACCTCATGGAAGATTTTGAGGGTTTTGGCATCAAATCCATTCCTAGGAAAGAGAATCAAGCTGCTGACAGGCTTGCAGTAGTAGGGGCAGCCTTTGACATTGTGGAAAGCATTCAAAAAGACAAGGTATAGCCAAACATCCACGTGATTGTGAGGCCTTCAGTGCCGATAACAATGTCAGTTGGCAAGTATTTGAGAATGACCAAAGAAATCATCCATTTCTTGTAAGAAGAAGCTGAGTTCTCAGCTAAGAATCAAGAAAAATTGGAACAGTAGTATGGTGACCAAGTGGTATAGCTGAGAACTAACAAGCTGCCCAAGGGACTTATCACTTTGGAGTCCATTTTTAATCCCAATGATCAGTTTAAGAAAGGAGAAAGTAAACATTCAGGTTAAGAGAGAGGATTCAAGATTCATCCATCTTGGTAGAAGAGAACAAACCATTACAAATTGGAAAGATGACAACTAAACAAGAAAGGTATGAATTCATGCAGCTATGTCAAGAATTCCTAGATGTCTTTGCTTGGAGCTACGAAGATTTGAAAGGTTTCAATCCCAACTTAACTTAGTATTCCATTGAATTGGATCCAAATACTAAGTCTGTCAGGCAAGAAACAAAGACTAGTCAATCCACACATGGAGCCTCTCATGAGAAATGAATTAGACAAGCTGATTGAGTTAAGAATCATATTCCCAATCAAGCATTCTAGTTGGGTTGCCAACTTGGTTCCAGTTAGAAAGAAGAGTGGAGAGATCAGATTGTGTGTTGAATTTAGAGACTTGAATAGAGCATCTCTCAAGGACCATTACCCACTCCCTTCCATGGAGAAAATCTTGCAAGTTGTGGCTGGCTCTGAGAGGTTTTCACTACTTGATGCCTACTTAGGCTATAATCAGATTATGGTGAGGGAGGAAGACCAGTTCAAGACAGCCTTCACAACCAAATGGGGAACTTTTACAAACAGAAAATGCCATTTAGGCTGTCCAACACCGGTGCTACCTTCTAAAGGGCAATGGACATGGTGTTCAAAGGTTTGATTAACAACGTGGTGCAGATTTACCTTGATGATATCAACTGTTTTTCCAAAAATGCAGCAGACCACCTCTCTCATTTGAGACAAGTTTTCACGAGGTGCAGGAGATTTGGAGTGTCTTTAAATCCTAGAAAGTGTATCTTTCTTACACATGAAGGAAATCTCCTTGGCCATATTGTCTCCAAAGAAGGATTAGCAATTGATCCAGAGAGGGTTGAAGCCATAAGAGCACTACCATTGCCAAGCCACAAGAAAGCCCTTCAAAATTTCTTGGGGAGGATAAAATTTGTTTGGAGGTTTGTCCCAGATTTTGCAGCCCTTGTCAAGCCCATCACCAAAATGTTAAAGAAGAGCATGGCTTTCAAGTGGACAGCAGAAGGAAAGGAGAGTTTTGAAGCAATCAAAGAAGCCATTTCTCAAGCACCAATTCTCATCAACCCGAATTCTCCAAGGATTTTATCCTCTATGCATTTGGGGGTAATGACACTATTTTTGCCATTTTGGTACAAAGAACAAGGATAATGATGAGCAGAAAATTGCCTTCTTCACCCAGAGCCTAGATGACTATGAGGTGAAGTAATCTTTTATTGAGAAGCATGTGTTGGCAGTAATCGAAGCTTGAAGAAATTCAAGCATTTAGTCTCAAACAACAAGGTCCAGCTTGCTGGTCTCACATGTCAAGTTAAGGACTTCCTCCTCAACAAAGATTTGAACGAGAAAAGGGCAGGTTGGATCACCCGTGTCATGGAGTATGACATTGAGATCAAGATCACCAAGCTGGTAAGAGGGAAAGGATTGTGTGAGTAGCTAGATTTGGGGAAGCGAAAAGAAGTATGTAATGAAGAAGAGGCTGTTTTGACAGTCAGGGACAGCCATGAGCCAAGTGGAAATCAAGAAAAGACAATGCTACCCCCACTCCTTGTTGGACCCAAGGTATTATACACTTCCTAAGCACACGCCTATGCCCTCCGAAGATGAACAAGACCCAAAGAAGATGCTTCAGATTGCAGGGTGTCCCATCTGCCATTGTTGATGGAGTTTTGTTCAAGAAAGATGTGAATGGAGTGTTGTTGAGATGCATTAGCACAAATCAGATTCATAGGGTGTTGGAAGAGTTCCATGGTGGACTAGTGGTGGTCATTTTGTAGCAAGAGTGACAGCTCTAAAAATCATGAAGGCTGGTTATTATTGGCCTAAAATTCTCAAAGTGATTGCTATGCATGGATTAAGAGGTGTAAGAATTGTGCATTCTTCACAAGAAAGGAGAGACTTGCTGCCCTTCCATTGCATCCAATCTCAATTGACCAGTCATTCATGCAATGGGGTTTGGACTTCATTGGAGTCATTAATCCCAATTCAAGTCAAGGGCACAAATGGATTTTGATAGCCACGGACTACTTCACCAAATGGATCAAGCAAGAGCATTCAAAGAAGCAAATGAGTCCAGCATCTTAGACTTTTATGAGGGGATAGCAACAAGATTTGATATACCTACTACAATAATCTTATATAATGCATTGGCATTCATTAGATCCAAGGTGACTGAGTGGGCTGTCAAGAACGATCTACCTAAGCACTTCATCAAACTATTACCCTCAAGGTAATGGCCAGTGAGAGTCTACAAACAAGAACTTGTTGAGGATCACTAGGAGGACTCTTGATGTGAATCGAGAGGTCTTGGCATACCAAACTGAAATTAGCCTTATGGGCTGATAGGATAACTCCCAAGAGATCCACAGTAAACTCTACATTCAAACTTGTCTATGGAAGAGAGGCAATCTTTCCCATGTCACTTGAGTTGCCAACATTGGAACTCATGAAGCAATTAGAGTTGCTAGAGTTTGAGCCCATGGAGGTGAGATATGCAGAGTTGATGGAGCTACAGGAGGTCGGAGATCGGCATCCCAAGCAATGGAAAAGGATCAAGCTTTGATTAAAAAGAACTTTGATAGGAAGGCCAATGATAGATCTTTTCGGTTGGAGATCTAGTGTTGAAATGGGATGTGGATAGAGAAAAACCAGAAGACATTAAAAATTTGATGCCATTTGGAGTGGCCCATACATGGTCACGAAGTGCAAGAACATCAATGCTTTCCAATTGGCCTCATTGGATGGTGAAGAACTGTAGATTCTAGTCAATGGAATCTATCTCAAGCATTGCTTATAGAGGGAAGTTCACCACCTTGTAAATATTAGATTAATTTTCATTCCTCCAAGTGCTTTGCACATTGTTTTTCCGTAGGTTATTTTTGCTTTCCCTAAGTGCTTTGCAGACAGACTTGTTGTCCCCGGAGATGTTTTTAGTCCTTGCTTCCATCATGTGATATTCCATTTTCCTCCTTGCACATTCTAAGTCAGTTGGGGTTCTAAATAGAATATTTGATGGCTCCATGCCCAATGGACTCGCTTCAGATACTCGGTACTTTCATCTAGCAGTGCATGACCCTCTCGAGTTGCCAAAATTGTTATCCAAAATGTGCCCCACTCATTTTTGTGGCTAACTCCTTGTGTTCTTGCCTCTCTTGTGCCTTAGTCTATATTGTTTTATTTTAAGTCACTTAAGGCTTTCTAGAAATGGCACCATCGATAGAGCTCTCTCTCGGCTTTCCGTAAAGGTAAATTTTGCCTCCTAACTCCTTATATTTTATAAGTTGTGGCTCGATGGAGTTTTTGTGGAAAATTTTCCCATTTGAGGCCCGCAGCCAATAGGAAGCTGCCACGTGGCAGAGGAGTTCGGGGTCGGAGGCAAATTGGAATTTTTTCCAAGTTTTGGTCGAAGGTTCAAGTGGAAAATTTTTCCCGTGGGGCCCGTGGACCAATCATAGTGTGACACGTGTCACAAGGGGAGGCACAATAAAAAATTTGGCTAAGTGTTTTCCATGGGCAAATTTTTGAATTTTGGCCCGCGGCCAATAGGAACTCGACACGTGTCGAGGGAGGCTTGCGGCATCGGGGGTGAAATGGAAATTTTTGCTAAGTTTGTTGTAAAAGTTTCAAAGGCCAAAATTGGCCCGCATAGCCCGCGCCCAATAAGAATGGGCCACGTGTCCGTTGGAACCCGAGCGGCGGAGGAGAGGGTGAACTTTTCACTTAGTGTTTTTTGCCGAGTTTTCAATGGGGCGAGTTGGAGGGTTGGCCCGAGCCAACCGGAGGAGGACACGTGTCCTAAGGAGAAGGGGAGTGTGGAGCTCGGGGAGGATTTAGAAAATTTAGCAAAAGTTTTGGCTGAAAAACTAAAAGGTAAAGGTTTTCCCCGCACCCTGTCGATGAACCAAATGATGCCACGTGTCCCAAGTGGCGGGGCGCGGGGGGAAAATGAACTTTTTTCCAAAGTTAAAGAATAGTCAAAATTTTCAAAGGAAAACCCGCGGAAAGGGAAGGAGATAGAAATGCATGGCCAATCAGTGTTTGACACGTGGCATCCGACCAGCGGAGCGTGGAGAATTTTTGAAAATTTTTCCAAAGACAAAAAAGAGGTAAAATTTGAAATTTTTTCCCGCCGATCCATTTTTGGGCCGTTTTTTCCCTAAATCTTCAAACAATCATATCTTTTGATCCAAAGCTTAGATTTTCATGTTCTTTATATCATTGGAAATCTGTTAAAATTATCTACATGATTCCATGGTCAATTTATAATTTTGGTTCAGTTTGGAGAGAGAAAATTCAAAAACGGTTCTGGTACATGTCCATGGCCAGAAATGACATTTCAACAACCAAATTTAATACAAAATGGGTCACATTCTTCTCCAATATGGTCAAAAATAATAGGGTATGGGTTTTTAAGGTCCTCCATGCTATTTTAATGCATTTTCCATCAATGAGGAATGGGCTCCCACGTTTTTTACATTTTCTATCTCCTGGGCTCGACCCATCCATTGTAAAAGCCAGATTTGGCCCATTTCTTCAAGGTTGAACACTTTTTGGCATTGCAAACTTCTTCTTTCACCTCCAGCAAGTGATAGTTGTAAGAATCAGACCTTTTTCATAGTTTGTAATAGGTTTATACCTCTTTGATGGTGGAATGCAAGAGATTTTTACATGGAATTGACAGTGCAAACTCTGTGAATGCTTTCAGTCCTCTATTTGTATTGTTTTACTTCATTTTAAGACCTCTAATTACATCTATCAGCTTGTGTATGTTTTCCCTTGTTACATTTCATGAATTTGTGTCTATTTACATGGAAAAAAATGTTTCACCACTCCTTTTGGTGCATCACCATCTTTAGTTTAGTTTCATTTTTGCATTTTTATCCTTGTCTCCTTGCAATCTAGGGTAGAATTAGGATTAGAACCTCTGTAGTTGTGCAAAATATAGATATAAATCAGAGGAGTTTGAGGAACCAACCTCTAATCTAGAGATTCCTCTCTCATTTTCACAAGTCCCACACTTGGAGAGAGGTTTCCATGTTGTGCAATCACAATGGATGCTCTAGAATCATCTTAGAAACCTGATTTGCATCCGTGGTGTCATTGATTTGTAACAATAGTTTTGCACGCCCGGTGGGTCCTTAGAGGTCTCATTTTTATTACAAAAAGTTGATGTGCATCTCGCTGCAATTTTCTTGCTTGAAAAGAGCTATAATTTGCATATCTCGGACTCCAAGGGGAAGAATCAATCGGGTTTCAGAAGTGCAGGCCTGAAAAATCATGAGAATAATCACCATAAGGTCAAGAGTTGGAGAAGAAGAAGTGTTGTTTGAATACCCGTAGTTATCTCCAAGAAGAAGGCAAAGAGGAAGAAGGATTCAAAGGTCTCCATCTCCACCAAATAGAACTCTCTCAACTCCTCCACCCGTAGGGCCTTTCATTCAATCAACAAGGGTTTTAAGACCAATTAGAATGGCACAAAACAACCCCTATGTCAAATTCATAGGAAGTAGCCCACTTGCCCTCAATGCACAACATCCAATTCCTATTCCAGCCTTGAAGAACATTCCATACTTCACTGGAGAGAATTAGACCACTCTGGTGATCATGTTAAAGATATTGCTAACCTTTGTGTAATTCATGAAATCAATGAGATGCAAGTGGCTGTCAAATTGCTGGCATCTTCATTCAAGGGGAAAGCATTGCAATGGTTTAGAAGCCTTGGAGCTGGTTCTATCACAAATTGGAATCAGTTGTGTATAGCACTTCATGAGCAATTTAGAGAGAAGGGAGACATATTGTCTCTTTTAGAGCAGCTAACAACCATCAAGAGAGCTCCCAATGAACAACTGACCGATTTCAACTTCATATTTCAAAAGACTTGGGAGAGAATTCCAAAGGCAAATGTCCAACAAATGAAGGTTATTTTCTCTATTATCTCAAAGCTCTAAATTTTGATATTTCTATGTTGATTCAGTCCATGGGAGGCATAACTATCCCTATGGCTTATAACATTGCCATTAGGGCTGAAAATTGTTTGATCCAAGCTGGAAAACTAGCCCCTAGACCTCCCATGCCATTGTTTCCAAGTTTAGAGAGTCCAAATACCAATCAAGCACCTAATTTGGCTCCTTCTCCCACTCCTAGAAATCAGAGTTCAAATGAAGCTTCTACTTCATCTCCAAGTGCCCCAAATGAGCTTCAAGAAGTCATGAAGCAATTGCAAAACCTAGGCAATGAGCTGGTTACTCTCAAAAGGCAACAAGCCCAAGGTTTTAGACCTTCTTACCAGCCCCAAGCTCAGCCTAATAGCAGCCATACCAACCACAAAGACCTCCTAATCTAGCTGCAAATGTAAATCAAACAAGGCCTCCTGCCAATAGACCATTTCAGCCCTATAATCCTAATGCCATATCTGCCTCTAAGGCATTGGTGCCAACACAAAACAACGTTGCTCAAGAGTATGATTGGTGTTTTCCATGCAATGAACCTCATAACCAATCTATGTGCTTCAATGGTGCTTTGAATCAAGCATTAATGGTGACAACTACTGGTGTGGAGGGTGAAGGAAGTCAAGGAAACAACCAACAACAAGAAACATTCCAACAGCAATCAGCCCCAAATGACACCACATTGGTAACCTGGCAAGCAGAAGCTTTATGTGGCATGAATCAAGCAGCTTCTCAAGGTGTCATGCAGCTAACACAAGGTCAAAAAGAAGGAATTTGGGTGAAGAACAGCCATTAGCTCCAACCAATCCACAACCTTCATGGCTCCACAAATGGTTGGCTAGCAAAATCCAATTTCAAATGCACAAGGGCAGCTAAGAACAGCTCCTAGACCAACTCAAATACCAGCTATTGCTTCCCACGTGCAAGGAGTGAATGTACAAGCAAAGGCATAAAGAAAGAGATCCTTCATCACCATTCAAGATCATTGATCGATGAAGAAGACAAATGTTAATATATCAATGTGGGAATCCCTATCTATCCTGTGCCAAAGAGACTTGTTACAAGCTGCCATGAAGGACTGCCAACTTCAAATCGAGAAGTTCGGATGTAAGAGAAAGTGCTCACAAATGCTACCCAACCCGAGGGAAATAATGAAGGGCAACAGCAAGGTAAAATGTTGAAGCCCCCTCCTTTCTATGTTTCATTAATCATTGGAAATCAGTTAGTGCACAATTACATGATAGATTTCGGGCAAGTAGCTCAGTGATGCCTAAACAAATAGCTGATCAGCTAGGGCTCCAAAGATGAAAACCATATCCAAAGGGGTAGTGCAATTGGATGGGACAAAAGAATAACAGTTGGGGTGATTAAAACTTGTTACCTTTTACCAAATGTTGTATTTTACAAGATGTATAGACCATCCACCACTCTTTTCCCTATGCTTGTCAAGGGACTTCACAGTAAAAGATTGGAGGATATTTGTCTGCGTATTGGTCACACATGCTATTCAGAACGAGGTATGGAACTAAGGCTACAATCAGGTCTGAACCTATTGCAAACTTCCACATTGAGCCTTACACTCCAAGTCAGATCAACGCCAATTGTTCAGCATTTGATCAAGAAGACCACCCAAGCACCGATGAAGCTGACACCAAGGTTGGAAGCATCCCGGATCTAACTCTTGATGAATGGGAAAACAAGGTACATGCTTTTGATCCTTATCAAGAAGTGGAAGAATCTGAGCTAGGGGTCTATTGCATACACGAAGAAAATCAGCCTATTCCTAGCATCACCAAGCCAAACCATGAAGATGACAATGAGGTATGGCAGCTGTTTTTTGATGGATCAAGGAGTAGACAAGGTGCAGGAGGTGGAGCCATGCTTGTTTCACCTCAAGGAGTAAAGTACTATTCAGCTTTTAGATTTCAGTTTACATGCTCCAATAACACTGCTGAATATGAAGCCTTGGTGCAAGGGATGCATTGGGAAATCAAGAAGAAAATAAAGAACTTGCAAGTCTTTGGTGATAGTGAATTGATTGTAAATCAGGTCAAGGGACAGCATGCTACCAAGAATGATCTACTCAAGTGCTACAAGAACAGGGTATGGGACCTCATGGAAGATTTTGAGGGTTTTGGCATCAAATCCATTCCTAGGAAAGAGAATCAAGCTGACTGACAGGATTGCAGCAGAGGGGCAGCCTTTTACATTGTGGAAAGCATTCAAAAAGACAAGGTATAGCCAAATATCCATGTGATTGTGAGGCCTTCAAAGGCTTTGGATAACAATGTCAGTTGGCAAGTATTTGAGAATAACCAACAAATCATCCATTTCTTGCAACAAGAAGCTGAGTTCTCAGCTAAGAATCAAGAAAAATTGGAACAGTAGTATGGTGACCAAGTTGTATAGCTGAGAACTAACAAGCTGCCCAAGGGACTTATCACTTTGGAGTCCATTTTTAATCCCAATGATCAGTTTAGAAAGGAGAAAGAAAACATTCAAGTCAAGAGAGAGGATTCAGTATCCATCTTGGTAGAAGAGAACAAACCATTGCAAATTGGAAAGATGACAACTGAACAAGAAAGGTATGAATTCATGTAGCTGTGTCAAGAATTCCCAGATGTGTTTGTTTGGAGCTACGAAGATTTGAAAGGTTTCAATCCCAACTCAGCTCAGCATACCATTGAATTGGATCCAAATACTAAGCTTGTTAGGTAGAAACAAAGACCAGTCAATCCACACATGGAGCATCTCATGAGGAGAGAATTGGAAAAGTTGATTGAGTCAAGAATCATATTCCCAATCAAGCATTCTAGTTGGGTTGCCAACTTGGTTCCAGTCAGAAAGAAGAGTGGAGAGATCAGATTGTGTGTTGATTTCAGAGACTTAAATAGAGCATCTCTCAAGGACCATTACCCACTCCCTTCCATGGAGCAAATCTTGCAAGTTGTGGCTGGCTCCGAGAGGTTTTCACTACTTGATGGCTACTTAGGCTACAATTAGATTATGGTGAAGGAGGAAGACCAGTTCAAGACAACCTTCACAACCAAATGGGGAACTTTTGCATATAGGAAAATGCCATTTGGGCTGTCCAACACTGGTGCTACCTTCCAAAGGGCAATGGACATGGCGTTCAAAGGTTTGATTAACAACATGGTGCTGATTTACCTTGATGATATCACTATTTTTTCCAAAAATGCAGCAGACCACCTCTCTCATTTGAGACAAGTTTTCACGAGGTGCAGGAGATTTGGAGTGTCTTTAAATCCTAGAAAGTGTATCTTTCTTGCACATGAAGGAAAGCTCCTTGGCCATATTGTCTCCAAAGAAGGATTAGCAATTGATCTAGAGAGGGTTAAAGCCATAAGAGCACTACCATTTCCAAGCCACAAGAAAGCCCTTCAGATTTTCTTGGGGAGGATAAACTTTGTTCGGAGGTTTGTCCTAGATTTTGTAGCCCTTGTCAAGCCCATCACCAAAATGTTAAAGAAGAGCATGGCTTTCAAGTGGACAGCAGAAGGAAAGGAGAGTTTTGAAGCAATCAAAGAAGCCATTTCTCAAGCACCAACTCTCATCAACCCATACTTCTCCAAGGATTTCATCCTCTATGCATTTGGAGGTAATGACACTATTTTTTCCATTTTGGTACAGCAGAACAAGGATAATGATGAGAAACCAATTTCCTTCTTCACCCGAGCCTAGATGACTATGAGGTGAAGTACTCTTTTATTAAGAAGCATGTGTTGGTAGAATCGAAGCTTGAAGAAATTCAAGCATTTAGTCTCGAACAACAAGGTCCAGCTTGCTGGTCTCACATGTCAAGGGGTTAAGGACTTCCTCCTCAACAAAGATTTGAATGAGAAAAGGTTAGGTTGGATCACCCATGTCATGGAGTATGACATTGAGATCAAGATCACCAAGCTGGTAAGAGGGAAAGAATTGTGTGAGCAGCTAGTTTTGGGGAAGCAAAAATAAGTATGTAATGAAGAAGAAGTTGTTTTGACAGTCCAAGACAGCCATGAGCCAAGTGGCAATCAAGAAGAAGACAATGTTGCCCCCACTCCTTGCTGGACCCAAGGTATTATACACTTCCTAAGCACAGGCCTATGCCCCCGGAGATGAACAAGACCCAAAGAAGACACTTCAGATTGAAGGTTGTCCCATATGCCATTATTGATGGAGTTTTGTTCAAGAAAGATGTGAATGGAGTGCTGCTGAGATGCATTAGCACAAATCAGATTCATAGGGTGTTGGAAGAGTTCCATGGTGGACCAGCTGGTGGTCATTTTGCACTAAGAGTGATAGCTCTAAAAATCATGAAGGCTGGTTATTATTGGCCTAAAATTTTTAGTGATTGCTATGCATGGATTAAGAGGTGTAAGAATTGTGCATTCTTCACAGGAAAAGAGAGACTTGCTGCCCTTCCATTGCATCCAATCTCAATTGACCAGCCATTCATGCAATGGGGTTTGGACTTCATTGGAGTCATTAATCCCAATTCAAGTCAAGGGCATAAATGGATTTTGATAGCCACGGACTACTTCACCAAATGGATCAAGCAAAGAGCACTCAAAGAAGCAAATGAGTCCAAAGATCTTAGACTTTTATGAGGGGATAACAACCAGATTTGGTATACCTGCTAAAATAATATCAGATAATGCATTGGCATTCATTGGATCCAAGGTGACTGAGTGAGCTATCAAGAACGGGATCTACCTAAGCACTTCATCAAACTATTACCCTCAAGGTAATGGCTAGGCTGAGTCTACAAACAAGAACTTGTTGAGGATCAGTAGGAGGACTCTTGATGAGAATTAGAGGTCTTGGCATACCAAACTGAAATTAGCCTTATGGGCTAATAAGATAACTCCTAAGAGATCCACAAGTAACTCTCCATTCAAACTTGTCTATGGAAGAGAGGCAATCATGCCCGTGTCACTTGAGTTGCCAACATTGGAACTCATGAAGAAATTAGAGTTGCTAGAGTTTGAGCCCATGGAGGTGAGATATGCAGAGTTGATGGAGCTGCAGGAGGTCGAGATCGTCGCATCCCAAGCAATGGAAAAGGATCAAGCTTTGATAGAAAAGACCTTTGATAGGAAGGCCAATGATAGATCTTTTTAGGTTGGAGATCTAGTGTTGAAATGGGATGTGGATAGAGAAAAACCGGGAAGGCATTCAAAATTTGATGCCATTTGGAGTGGCCCATACATGGTCACGAAGTGCAAGAACATCAATGCTTTCCAATTGGCCTCATTGGATGGTGAAGAACTGCAGATTCCAGTCAATGGAATCTATCTCAAGCGTTGCTTCTAGAGGGAAGTTCACCACCTTGTAAATATTAGATTAATTTTCATTCCTCCAAGTGCTTTGCACATTGTTTTTCCGTAGGTTAGTTTTGCTTTCCCTAAGTGCTTTGGCAATAGCTTCTTTGTCCCCGGAGATTTTTGCAATCCTTTCTTCCATCATGTGATATTCCATCTTCCTCCTTGCACATTCTAAATCAGTTGGTGTTCTAAATAGAATATTTGATGGCTCTATGCCCAATGGACTGCTTCAGGCTACTGGTACTTTCATCTAGTAGGCAGATGACCCCTCTGAGTCACCAAAATTGTTATCCAAAATGTGCCCCAGCTCATTTTTGTGGCTAACTCCTTGTGTTCTTGTCTCTCTTGTGCCTCAATCTACATTTTTTGATTTTAAGGAACTTAAGGCTTTTTGGAAATGGCACCATCAGATAGAGCTCTCTCTCAACTTTCCAGAAAGGTAAAGTTTGCCTCCTAACTCCTTATATTTTTCAAGTTATGGCTCGGCGGAGTTTTTGTGGAAAATTTTCCCATTTGAGGCCCGCAGCCAATAGGAAGCTGCCACGTGGCAGAGGAGTTTGGGGGTCGGAGGCAAATTGGAAATTTTTCCAAGTTTTGGTCGAAGGTTCAAGTGGAAAATTTTGCCCGCGGGGCCCGCGACCAATCACAATGTGACACGTGTCACAAGGGGAGGCGCAATAAAAAATTTGGCTAAGTGTTTTCCATGGGCGAATTTTTGAATTTTGGCCCGCGGCCAATAGGAACTTGACACGTGTTGAGGGAGGCTCGCGGGTGTCGGGGGCGAAATGGAAATTTTGCTAAGTTTGTTGTAAAATTTTCAAAGGCCAAAATCGGCCCGCATAGCCCATGCCCAATAAGAATGGGCCACGTGTCCGTTGGAACCCGAGCAGTGGAGGAGAGGGTGAACTTTTCACTTAGTGTTTTTGCCGAGTTTTCAATAGGGCGAGTTGGAGGGTTGGCCTGAGCCAACTGGAGGAGGACACGTGTCCTAAGGAGAAGAGGAGTGTGGAGCTTGGGGAGGATTTAGAAAATTTAGCAAAAGTTTTGGCTGAAAAACTAAAAGGTAAAGGTTTTCCCCGCACCCCTGTCGACGAACCAAATGATGCCACGTGTCCCAAGTGGCGGGGCGCGGGGGGAAAATGAAAATTTTTCCAAAGTGTAAGAAAAGTCAAAATTTTCAAAGGAAAACCCGCGGAAAGGGAAGGAGAGAGAATTGCACGGCCAATCGCCCGACACGTGGCATCCGACCAGCGGAGCGCGGAGAATTTTTGAAAAATTTCCAAAGACAAAAAAGAGGTAAAATTTGAAATTTTTTCCCGCTGATCCGTTTTTGGGCCATTTTTGCCCTAAATCTTCAAACGATCATATCTTTTGATCCAGAGCTTGGATTTTCACGTTCTTTATATCATTGGAAATATGTTAAAATTCTCTACATGATTCCATGGTCAATTTATAATTTTCATCTAGTTTGGAGAGAAAAATTCAAAAATGGTTCTGTATGTGTCCATGGCCGTAAATGACATTTCAACAATCAAATTTAATACAAAATGGGTCGCATTCTTCTCCAATATGGTAAAAATGACAGGGTATGGGTTTGTAAGGTCATCCATGCTGTTTTAATGCATTTTCCATCAATGAGGAATGGGCTCCCATATTTTTACATTTTCTCTCTCCGGGCTCGACCCATGCACCGTAGTAAAAGCCGATTTGGCTCATTTCTTTAGGGTTGAACACTTTTGGCATTGCAAACTTCTTCTTTCACCTCCAGCAAGTGATAGTTGTAAGAATCAAAACTTTTTCATAGTTTGTAACAGTTTTATACCTCTTTGATGGTGGAATGCAAGAGATTTTTACATGGAATAGATAAAGGCAAACTCTATGAATGCTTTCAAATTCTCTGTTTGATTGTTTTACTTCATTTTAAGACCTCTAATTACATCTATCAGCTTGTGTATGTTTTCCTTATTGCATTTCATGAATTTGTGTCTATTTACATGGCAAAAATGTTTCACCACTCCTTTTGGTGCATCACCATCTTTAGTTTAGTTTCATTTTTGCATTTTTATCCCCTGTCTCCTTGTAATCTAGGGTAGAATTAGGATTAGAACCTCTCGTAGTTGTGCAAAATAGAGATATAAATCAAAGGAGTTTGAGGAACTAGCCTCTAATCTAGAGATTCCTCTCTCATTTTCACAAGTCCCACACTTGGAGAGAGGTTTCCATGTTGTGCAATCACACTGGATGCTCTAGAATCATCTTAGAAACCTAATTTGCATCTAGGGGTGCTGCTGATTTGTAACAACAGTCCCCTATGAGAAATTCATCATACAAAAGAAGAAAAAGAGGGATGAAATTGTTAATCAGTTCAAATATGAAGCAGAGATCCATGGAGAAGATCCTATATATTGTTCACACATTCAAGGTCCTGAAACCTTCCATTTGTCAAAATTGGACATCATGATAACAAGATATGAAAATTATAAGAATAAATTGTATCAAAGGAATTGACCCAAGGTAGTGTTGTTTGAATCCCCATAAATTATGAAAATTGAAACTCAAATTAATAATCCTAAGAAGTGAATTTATTCTGCATAAAAGAGATGAATTGCTTCATTTTCAATTAAGCAAAAAAATGATTAAATGCACTTATTCCCAATAGATAACTTCTTATCTACTGCAAACAAGAATTCCTAAGTCATAAGAGTACACCATCTTAAGAAAAAATAACTTGTCAACATTTGAACCTTCTATGGAAGATGTCATCATAGGTACTAGTCATGCTAGAGGCGTTACAAATTTTTCATGATATTATGTAAGCTATTTTATTTAAGAAAAACTAAAACATGTAATTAATCGGTTAGGAAGAAAATTTTATGTGCATACCTACCTCACATGTAGTTTCAACTTGTAACATTATAGTTTAAATAACCTGGTTAAATCCTTAAGTTTTATAGTAATCAATATTTAATGAAGTGATTAACGAGCTAATAAACTTTTAATCTAAGGTATGTTCATCCAGCTTAAGGAAACTCAATGGATGTTGATACACATCAACTCAATGTAGTACCTTTATAATGACAGAGCCATTATGAGAATAATATGATGCAGTTGACATGTCTCAACACCCCACATAGTTTGTTCAACTTGAATGACATAAGTGCATGACTGGATCATAGTTCTACTCTATATAGGGATAAGAACATGATCTTATTTTGAGGTCAACTCACGTTGACTTAGAATAACTAGACACACCCAATCGATATAAGTCCATTACGATGTGTATGTACCCTTAGTCACCGTGAGTAGTCATTCATGCTAGGATATGTTGCTAACCTTGTCTAGGGTGAAACTTTGAATCAAGTGGGATCGATTGTGAGTCAATAAATACCACTCTAGATAATAGAGGAAGTGTGGTGAGGGACTTATACCATTTGACGAGTATGTCATCTAGGAATGTAAACATGATAAAAATGTTTAAAATCTTTGGCCAAAGTATCATAATCTTCTGTTGCATTGAACTATGTTACCTAGTTTAAGAATTAGGATTTCAAATGAATATCGGTAACATATATTCATATATGCACTGTTAAGAAGAAATTGGGTACCCTAAAAGATAAAGGAACCAAGTATGCATTTTATATACATTACTGAGTGACATGAGAGATCGGTTTAGTACCAAGTCATGAAATGAGGGATGAGTCTTTCATTGAGTCATTATAGCTGCATATGGTTTTCTGTTATGAGATAGTTTGGCATTGGAATGTGTGTTGTAAACTATGTTAATTTAGAAAAAAGAACATTATGTATAATTTTTTTCCTTGTTTTAAATTCATAAAATGGGAATGTTACAAGGAACCATTAAAAGTTTGATGCACTCTCGAGTGGCCCATAAATCATCACTTCATGCGAGGAGGATAACTCTTTCAAGTTAACTCATCTTGATGAGGGCATGCTACAAATCCCTATAAATGGGATCTATCTCAAACCCTTCCATTAAGTCTACTACATCATTTTGTATATATTAGATTAGTTTCAATTCCTCCAAGTCTATTGTGCTCACATTTTTTGTTTGAACATAGTTATTTATTTTCATTTTTTTCTTTCACACACTCTTCTTTTGCTTCTAGGGTGTCAGGTCCTCGTTCAACAGTTTGCAAGATTTAGAATAGAGTCAAGAAATGATTCTTCAAGTGACTTCGAGAGCAATTATTCAAGGCTAAAGATCAAAATTTAATGATTACATAGTAGACTCCATTTCCATAGGATTCTCTATGCTACTGATCTCCTTCATCTAGTAGGAAGATGGCCCCAAAAGTTTCCAAAAATGTTATCCAAATAAATCTTGTAGTTATTTTGACAACATACATGCATCTTCTAGCTCAGAGATCTCCATTACAAGTGGTGTGTACCTTAGTTGTCTCCTTGGCGCATTCACTTGGTCACTATTTCCTCACACTGCATTACGTACCTTAGTTTTCTCCTTGGCACATTCACTTGGTCATTATTTCCTTATGTGCCATTACATGCTCCCCTTCTCCCATTTTCCTTTTCCTTTTCCTTTTGTTTCACTCTTACCTCAAGCGTGCATCTTTTGAACATTCACCTTCTTCCTTATAGCTATTCATCATGCGTGAGCCCATTACCATGTAATAGTTTCACCTTGATCATAGGTTATCTCGCTCACTAGTTCACCCTTTTTCCTCTCTGTGCACATTATGATTACACATTCCTTCCTTCTTCCTTCTTCCCATGCCTCATTCTTCTACATGTATACCTTTGTGCCCACCTCTATGCCATTTTGTGCCATGTCATTCTCTGACACACTTGAGTGTTCCACATGCAACAAGTCAAAGCATGCTAATAGGGTGCTAATTCCCTATAGAAAACTAGTGAGTGACACATGGCAGAATGATAAAACACTTTCACATAGTTGACCATATTTTTAGTCAATCAATGCATTCCATGTGTTTTGTGTATGTAGGAGGCCCTAAAAATCTTCTCGACAATCATATTTTTGCTACATAGCTCGATCGGGTGTGCCTAGTCTCAATCGATAGCTACTAATGTACACTATAGTGCTTTGATATTCAAGTTCAAATTCTTAGCGGATCGGGTAGGTTAAAAATTGGAAAAAAATATTTTTGTGCATTAATGAGAAGATATGATTACTCTAACCACCCAATTTGATCTAATCCACCCTTTTTCCTTATCCAACATGCCAAAACACTTAGGGAATGTATTTGATGGATTTTCGGTAGATTTACAAGCATTGAATGCATCTTTTTGATTATTGTATTTCAAAATAAGGTGTTCCATACTTCTTCTCTTATTCTTTCTTAGATTCATCTATAAATATAATATTTTGTCTCATTGTTAATGTTAGACACTTTGGATCCTTACGAACTTGGATAAGGACTTGTTAGTGCAAATCATCAAACACCCCTAAATGACCTTTAGATTTGTAAGTGAGAATTGGGTCATTTAGTGTGATTGCACAACATGGAATCTTTTTCCCAAGTGTGGGACTTGCAAAAATGGAAAAAAACTCTCCGGATGGAAGGCTAAGTTCTCTACGCCTCGATTAGATGTATGCATGAAATTTGTAAAGGTTTAACTCAAAATTCTACTCTAATTCTGCAATGGAGACAAGGATAGAAAGAAAAGAAGATAAAATTAAATGCAGACAAGGTGATACACCAAAGGAGTGGTGAACATCTATTTTTGTAGATTGAAATAGATTATAAAAAATGTAACACAAATCATGTACAAATTGCTAAAATTGTAATAAAGGATCAAGATAGAGAAAACAACACAAGAAAGGATTGAAAATTCATTCATAGAGCTTGCATATTCATTTCCATTTTTTAAATACAGTGCATTACAACAGCAAGGAGGTAAAAAACATGTTGTAGACCTAAAAAAGGTCTGATATTCCATAGATTCACTTGCCAGGGTGAAGGAGGGAGCCTGCAGAACATAAGAAAAGGTCCAACACTTTACAAATGAGCCAAATCTAGCTTTTAACAATGAAAAACCAAGTTTAGGAAGGAGAAACGTAGAAAAATTGAAATCAATGATTCAACCACCAACTAGATCTATCAGAATAGCATGGGTACCCTTAAAACTTCATTCCCCAAGATTTTTGACCATGCTGGAGAAGAATGGAAGACATACTGCATTAAAAATGGTGGTTGAATGTTGGTTCTCGCTTTTTCCCCATGCCAAAGGCATTTTTAATTTTTCTCTCACTAAACTCACTAAAAACAAAATTTAAGATTCTATCATGTAGAGGACTTCAATAGCTTTCCAATTACACAAAAATCAAGAAAATCCAAGCTCTAGATTGAAATATATGCCCCTCTCGAATATTTAGGGAAAAATCGGGCAAAAACCAGTCGACGGCCGAAACCTAAAAATTTCCCTTTTTTTGAATTTGTGAAAATTCCCCAAAAGCTCCACGCCCGCCACTCTGCTCTGCTACCATGTGGCACTTCCTCATTCGTCTGTGGGTTCAAATGGCCATTTTACGCTTTTTCAATTTTGGAAAAAAATCCAAAATTTCTCCACGCCCCGCCACTCCACTACCACATAGCACGCTTTGATTTAGTGCGGGCCTTAATCAAATTTCTTTCCTCTACGGGCCCGCGGGAAAAAAATTTCCTTTGTGCCATTTTAAACACTTTGGAAAATTTCTCCAAATCCTTCCGCACCTCCGCCCCCACCACGACTGGACACGTGTCATCCTCTAGTTGGTTAATGGGCCTTTGCAAATTTCTTTTCCTCCTCCACGGGCCCGCGGGCCAATATTTTCCTTTGCGCCATTTTTGGACATTTTTTCAACTTACGCTCACCGGTTTGACCTCTTCCGCCACATGGTACCTCCTCATTAGGTGCGGGCTTCAAGCCATTTCTTTTCCTCCACAGGCCCGTGGCAAAAAAAATTCCTTTTGCACTCCACCCACTTTGTTTGGTAATTTTTCCAACTTACCTCTACTAACCCACCATTCCACCTTGCCACGTGGCACATTCCTATTGGTTGCATGGACCTTCCCGGGAAAATTTCCCTCAAAAATTCGGTGAAGCCATAACTTGCAAAATACAAGGAGTTATAAGGAAAATTTTACCTTTACGGAAAGGTGAGAAAATTCTCTATCCGATGAAGCCATTTTGATATTATTTTTGAGTTCTTCAAAAGTAAAAAAATTCAACCGAGGCATACGAAGAAAGGAATGAAAGAAATTTAGTCAAAAAATAAGCAAGATAACAATTTTGGTGACTCGGAGGGGTCATCCACCTACTAGATGAATGATCAGTGGCCTTTGAAGCATCCATTGGGCATGGAGTCATCAACTTAACTGCTTGGTACTCTCAACTCATTAGAAAATTTCTAGAAAGAATATTGTGAGAGTAGAACATCACTCAATCTGGAACATGGCCTGCAAAGATGCATCCTTGGGACAACAAAGCTTGTGCCAAAGCACTTAGGGAAATGTAAAACTAAGCTACAACAAAACAATGTGCACAAGCACTTAGAGGAATGAAAATCTAAGCTAATATGTACAAGGTGAGGAGTTTCCCTTCTAGTAGCAATGCTTTAGATGGATTCCATTAACTGGAATCTACAGTTCTTCACCATCCAATGTAGACAATTGGAAGGCATTGTTGTTCTTACATTTTGTGACCATGTAGGGGCCACTCCAAATCAAATCAAACTTTGAATGCCTTCCTGGCTTTTCTCAGTCTACATCCCATTTCAACACTAAATCTCCAAGTTTGATGGTTCTGGCCTTAGCTTTCCTATCAAAGGTTCTCTTGATCAAGGCTTGGTCCTTCTCCATTGTTTGGGCTGCATGCTCTATGATTTCTTTGAGTTCTATCAATTCTACATATCTAACCTCTATGGGTTCAAACTCTAACAATTCCAATTACTTCATGAGTTCTAACATTGACAACTCAAGTGACATAGGCAAGATTGCTTCTCTTCCATAAAAATCCTAAATGGAGAGTTACTGGTGGATCTCTTTGGAGTTATCCTATTAACCCATAATGTTGATTTAAGTTTAGTGTGCCAAGTCCTATGATTTTCATCAAGAGTCCTCTTGATGATATTTAATAGGTTCTTGTTGGTAGACTCAACTTGGCCATTACCTTGAGGGTAATAATTTGATGAAGTTCTCAGATAGATCCCATTCTTAACAGCCCATTCAGTTACCTTTGATCCTATGAATGCCAATGCATTATTTGATATTATAGTGGCAGGTATACCAAATCTAGTTACTATCCCCTCATAGAAGTCTAGAATGCTAGATTCATTTACCTCTTTGAGTGCCACCACCTCAGTCCATTTGGTGAAGTAGTCTGTTGCTATTAGAATCCACTTGTGTCCTTGGATTGAGTTTGGGTTAATGAATCTAATGAATTCCAAAACCCATTGCATGAATAGTTGGTCAACTGAAATTGGGTACAATGGAAGGGATGTTAATCTTTCCTTTCCTGTGAAGAATGCACAATTTTTACACCTCTGGATCCACGCATAACATTCAATAAACACCTTCAGCCAATAATAGCCAGCCTTCATAATCTTGAGGGCTATCACTCTTGGAGAAAAATGACCTCCAGCTGATCCACCATGGAACTCTTCTAACATTCTCTTAATTTGATTTGTCCCAATGCATCTCAGTAGCACTCCATTTATATCCTTTTTGAACAAGACACCATCAACAAGTGCATACGTAATAGCCTGTAATTTGAAGTGTCTTCTCTTGATTTTTTCATCTCTAGAGGGCATAGGCCTATTTTTAAGAATTAAATTATGTCTTGGGTCCAACAAGGAGTGAGCATACCACCATTCTCTTCTTGAACACCTCTTTGTTCATGGTTGTCTTACAACACCAAAACAACATCCTTCCCATTGCTTTCTTCCATTGATTTTCTCAAGACCAGCTGCTCACACAATCCATTTCCTTAGACCAGCTTGGTGACTTTGATTTCAAATTCATACTCCATGACATGAGTAATCCACCCTACACATTTTTCATTTAGGTCTTTGTTAAGGAGGATGTCCCTAACTCTCACATGAGAAACCAGGATTTGAACCTTATTGTTTGAAACTAGATGCTTAAATTTGTTCAAGCTCCTAATCACTACAAGAACATGCTTCTCAATGAAGGAATACCTCACCTCATAGTCCTCCAAGCTTTGGCTAAAGAAGGCGATTGAATACTCTGCATTTTCTTTGTTCCTCTATACTAAAATTGCAAAAGTTGTATCAATCACGCCAAATGTATAAAGGATAAAATATTTAGAGAAATCTAGGTTAATGAGAGTTAGAGCTTGCAAGATAGCCTCTTTGATTTCCTCAAAACTAGACTTACCTTTAGCTTCCCATTTGAAAGCCATAATTTTCTTCAACATCATAGTTATTGGCTTGACAAGGGATGCAAAGTCCGGAACAAATCTTCAAACAAAATTGATTCTTCCCAAGAAACTTTGAAGGTCCTTCTTGTGACTTGATAATGGTAGTGCTTTTATTGCTTCAACCCTCTCTAAATCAATTTCTAATCCCTCATTGGAAACAATGTGGCCTAGGAGCTTTTTTTTTCATGAGCTAGGAAAATGCATTTTTTGGGATTCAATGATACCCCAAATCTTCTACATCTTTGGAACACTTATCTAAAATGAAAGAGATGATCTACTACACTTTTAGAAAATACAGTAATATCATCTAGGTATATCAGCACTATTTTGTTGATCAATCCTTGAATGCCATATCTATTACCCTTTGGAAGGTAGCTCCTGCGTTAGATAGCCCAAATGGCATTTTATTATATGCATAGGTTCCCCATTTGGTGGTGAAGTCTATCTTGAACTAATCATCCTCCTTTACCATGATCTAATTATACCCTAAATAACCATCTAGCAATGAAAACCTCTCGAGCCAGCAACAACTTACAAAATTTGCTCCATAGAAAGAAGCGAGAAATGATCCTTGAGGGATGCTCTATTTAAATCTCTAAAGTCTACACACAATCTGATTTCTCCACTCTTCTTTTAATTGGAACTAAGTTTTCAGTCCAACTTGAATGCTTGATGGGAGATATGATACTTTCCTCTATTAACTTATTCAATTCCTTCTTCATGAGAGGCTCCATGTGTGGATTGATCGATCTTTGTTTTTCCATGATGGGTTTAACACTTGGATCTAATTCAATTGTGTTTTGAGCTAGATTGGGATTAAAACCTCTCAAGTCTTCATATTTCTAAGAAAATATATCCAGGAAATCTTGGAAAAGTTGCATGAACTCATACCTTTATTGCTTGGTTGCCACTTTACCAATTTGAAGTGATTTGCCTTCTCCCACCGAGATGGGCACCGAATCTTCTCCTTGTCTTGGATGTTTGCTTTCTCCTTCATAAATTTATCATTAGCATTAAAGAAGGACTCCAAAGTGATAAGTCCTTTTATTAGTTTGTTGGTTCTCAACAGTACCACTTGATCACCATACCGCTGCTCTAATTTTTCCTAATTTTTATCCGAGAACTCAGCTTCCTCTTGCAATAAATTGATGATTTGTTGGTCACCTTCAAACACTTGCAAACTTACATTATTGTCTAGAACTGATGGCCTTACAATTACATGAATGTTTCACTGCACTTTATCTTCCTTGATACTCTCCACAACATCAAAGGCTGCTCTAACTGTTGCAAGCCTATCAGCAGCTTGGTTTTCTTTCCTAGGGATGGATTTGATGCCAAAGCCTTCAAAATCCTCAATGAGGTCCCACACCCTATTCTTATAACTCTTGAGCAGGTCATTTTTGGTAGCATGTTGTCCTTTAACTTGATTAACAATCAACTCACTGTCACCAAAGACTTATAAGTTTTTGATACCTCTCTTTCTTGACCAATGCAATCTGTGTATCAAAGCTTCATATTCAGCAGTGTTGTTAGAACATGTGAACTAAAATATAAAAGATAAATAATTCTTACTACCTTGAGGTGAAACAAGCATAGCTCCTCCTATACCTTGTCTACTTCTTGATCCATCAAAGAATAGCTATCATACCTCATTGTCATCTTTATGGTCTAGCTTGGTGATGCTAGGAATAGGCTGATTTTCTTCATGCATGTAATAAACTCCTAGTTTAGATTCCTCTATTTCCTTATAGGGATCAAAAGCATGTACCTTTCTTTCCCATTCATCAAGAGTCAAATATAGGATGCTTCCAACTTTGGTGTCAGCTTCATCTATGCCTGGATAATCCTCTTGATCAAATGATGAATAGTTGGTGTTGATTGGGCTTGGATTATGAGGATCAATGTGAAAGTTTACAATAGGTTCAGACCTGATTGTGGCCTTAGTTCCATATCTGGTCTGAAACAACATGTGTGACCAATCAGTAGATAAATAGCCTCCAATTCTAGCTGTGAAATCCCTTGACAAACATAGGGAAAAAAGTGGTGGTAAATCTATCACTGACACATCTTGCAAAATAGTGACATTGGGGCATGCATGAAAAGTGAGGATCAAATATTTAATTACCCCTACTATTGTTACTGTTTTCCCATCTAGTTGCACCACCCCTTTGGATATGCCTTCATATTGGAGGCCCAGCTGATGAGCTATTTTCTTGGGAATCATACAACTACTTGCCCCAGAATCAAGCATACAATTGTGTACTAGTTTATCCCCAATGATCAATGAAACATAGAATGGAGGGGGCTTCAAAAATCTATCTTGCTATCCTCCAAGCTTCCCCTCAGGATGAGTAGCATTTGTGAGTATCTTCTCTTGCATATGAGCTTGCTGATTTGAAGTTAAACAACTCTTCATGGCAGCTTGTTGTAGATCCCTTTGGCCTCGGGATGGATAGTGATTCCTACATAGATATATTCACATTTGTCTTCTTAATTTGTTCCATGATGTTAAATGGGGATGAAACATCTCTTTGCTGCCCCTTAGCCTACACATTCTTTTCTTGTACATGGGCTGGAACAGCTGGCATTTGAGCTAGTCTAGAAGGTGGCTTGGGCTGTCCTTGCACATTTGGAACTGCATATTGCTTTCTAACACTTTGTGGAGTGATGGAAGGTTTTGGATCACCTGGAGCTAATGACTACCCTTTACCAATATTCCTCTTCTTTGACCATGTGTTAGCTGCTAAATTTCGAGAAATTGTATGATCCATACCATAAAAATCTTCACCTACTATTTCACAATTGTAGTCTCATTTGGAGTTGTATTTTGCTGAGATGTTCCTTTTTGTTGGTTTGTTTCTTGACTCACCTCATTCTCTACACCAATTTCTGTCACCACCAAAGCTTGGTTCCAAGCACCATTGAAGAAAATAGACTGGTTGTGAGCTTCATTCCATGGGAAACACCAATCATACTCTTGAGCTATATTATTTTGCACTGGTACTAAGGCTTTAGAGGTAGATGCAACATTGGGGTTATAGGTTAGAAAAATTATATTGGTAGGAGGCCTTACTTGATTTTGATTTGCAGCTAGATTGGGTGGCCTAGTAGGCTGATATGGTTACCTATTAGGCCAAGTTTGAGACTAATAAGAAGGTCTAAAACTTTGGGCTTACTGCCTCTTGAGTGTAACCAGCTCATTGCCTAAATTTTTTAATTGTTTCATGACTTCTTGAAGTTCATTTGAGGCACTAGAGGATGAAGTAGAAGTTTCATTTGAACTCTAATTTCTAGGAGTGGGAATAGGAGCTAAAGTAGGTTCTTGACTAGTGCTTTGGATTTCCAAGTTTGGATATAAGGGCATATGAGGCCTAGGTGCCAGTTTACCAGCTTAGATAAAACAATTCTCATCCCTAATGGTAATGTTATAAGCTACAGGTATATTTGCACCTCCTATGGATTGGATTAACATAGAATTATCATAATTTAAAGCTTTGAGATAGTATAAGAAAGCACCTTCATCTGTTGGCCTTATCACCACCGGGATTATATCCCATGTCCTTTGAAATATAAAATTGAATTCTATTAGCTGCTCATTAGGATCTCTCTTGATAGTTGTTATTTTTTCTAATCGAGAAAATTATCTCCCTTTTCTCCAAACTCGATCATGGAGAAATGTGCACAATGGTTCCACTTTTGGATAGAGTCTACCCCAAGACTCTGAACCATTGTAAGGATTTCCCTTTGAATGAATATGCCAACAATTTGATAGCAATTTGCATCTCAAAAATCTCATGGATTGAATAAACATTAGCAATGTATTTGACATGATCACTAGGAGTGGTCTGATTTTCTCCAATAAAGTATGGGATGTTCTTCAATGCTAAAATTGAACCGGGTTTTGTGCATTGAGAGCAAGTGAACTTTTGCTAGTGAAGTTGACATAAGGGTTGGGTTGTGCCATTCTGATTGGCTTGAGAACCCTTATTGATTGGGTGAAAGGTCTACCAAGTGGAGGAGTTGATAGAGTTCTGTTTGGTGGAGATGGAGACCTTTGAATTCTTCTTCCCCTCTCTCTTCTTCCTGGGGATAATTGAAAATACTTAGGAAATCCCTCCTCTCTCGGCCCTTGAACTTGTTTGGATCCTTCTCATGAATCTTTAGACTTGGAATGCTGAAACTAGTTCATTTTATCGCTTTGGAGTCGCTGATGTGAAAATCAGGGCTCTTTTTAAGCAAGGAACTTACAAAAAATGCACATCAACTTTGTTGTAATGAAGATGAAGACCTCTAAGGTCTCACCAAGTGTGCCAAAATTTTTAGTACAAATTAGTATCACCCCCTAAATGACCTTCAAATCTGTAAGTGATAATTGGGTCATTTAGTGTGATTGCACAACATGGAATCTTTTCCCCAAGTGTGGGACTTACAAAAATGGGAAAAAACTCTCCAGATTGAAGGTTGGTTCCTCTACTCCTCCGATCGATGTATGCATGAAATTTTTCTACGTTTAACTCAAAATTCTACTCTAATTCTGCCATGGAGACAAGGATAGAAATAAAAGAAGATAAAACTAAACTGACAAGGTGATACACCAAAGGAGTGGTGAACATCTATTTCTATAGATTGACACATATTATAAAAATGCAACAAAATCATGCACAACTTGCTAAAATTGTAATAAAGGATCATGATAGAGAAAAAACACAAGAAAGGATTGAAAATTCATTCACAAAGCTTCCATTATCATTTCCATTTTTAAATACGATGCATTACAACAAAGAAGCGGGTAAAAAACATGTTGCAGTCCTTAATAAAGGTATGATATTCCATAGATTCACTTGCCAAGGTGAAGGAGGGAGCCTGCAGAACATAAAAAACGTACAACCCTTTATAAATGAGCCAAATCTAGCTTTTAACAATGAAAAACCAAGTTCAAGAAGGAGAAACATGGGAAAATTGAAATCAATGATTCAACCACGCACCAAATCTATCAAAATAGCATCAATACCCTTAAAAGTTCATTCAAAGCAACATTTTCAACCATGCTGGAGAAGAATGGAAGCCATACTACATTAAAAATGGTGGTTGAATATCGGTTTTGCTCTTTTCCCCATGCCAAAGGTGTTTTTTCATTTTTGTCTCACTAAACTCCACCAAAAACAAAATTGAAGATTCGATCTTGTAGATGAATTCAATAGATTTCCAATGACACCAAAATTAAGAAAAACCAAGGAATTGATCGAAATTTATGCCCCTATGAAGATTTATGGCAAAAATGAGGCAAAAATCAGGTCGACAGGCCGAAACCTAAAATTTTTCCCCTTTTTTGAATTTGGGAAAACTTCCCCAAAAAGCTCCACACCCCACTGCTCCACTACCACATGATGCATCCTCATTCATTTGTGGGTTCAAATGGCCATTTTACCTTTTTTTAATTTTAGAAAAAAATCCAAAATTTCTTCATTCCCCGCCACTCTGCTGCCACATGGCACACTTTGATTTGGTGCGGGTCTTAATCAATTTTTTTCCTCTGCTGGCCCGTAGGCAAAAATTTTCCTTTGCACCATTTATAACACTTTGGAAAAAATTTCCAAATTCTTCTGTGGCTCCTCCCTATACCACGACTGGACACGTGTCATCCTCCAGTTGGTCTGTGCACCTTTGTAAATTTATTTTGCTCCTCCATGGGCCTGCGGGCCAAGATTTTCCTTTGCGCCATTTTTAAAAAAATTTCAACTTACCCCCACCGGTCCGACCTCCACCGCCATGTGGCACCTCCTCATTAGGCATGGGCCTCAAACCATTTCATTTCCTCCGCGGGCCCATGGAAAAAAAAATTCCTTTGCGCCCCCACTCTTTGGTGATTTTTCCAACTTACCTCCACTAACCCACCATTATACCCTACCATGTGGTGCATTTCTATTGGTTGCAGACCTTCCCAGGGAAAATTTCTCTCAAAAACTCTGCCAAGCCATAACTTGCAAAATACAAGGAGTTAGAAAGAAAAATTTTACCTTTATGGAAAGGTAATAAAATCCTCTATCTGATGAAGCCATTTCTAGATAATTTTGAGTGCCTAAAAAGTAAAAAAATTCAACTGAGGCACAAGGAAGGAATGAAAGAAAGTTAGTCAAAAAATAAGCAAGGGGCTTATTTTGTATAACAGGACTTCATATTTGTGTATTATAAGTCGCAGACCTCTATATCTTGCTCATGCATGTGGATATTGACCTCTTTCACCATTATAACAGTTTTGTGCATTTCTTGAAATAATGGAATCATTGTTTTGTGACTATTCTTGGTTCTAAGCATGTTTGTATTCTTTCTTATTTCCTTTCTTTTACGTTATGTGCATGTTGTGTCACTCTACGTCCCTTGTAGCTCAATTTTTAGTTTTGTTCCATGAAATTGATCTGTAAATGCCTAGCCTCCCTTGATGCCTTTCCCTTAATTTTCTCTTAGAACAAATAGTGTTCATCCCTCTTTTTTTGGTGCTATCACCTTCCTTAGGTTATTTTTCCTTTTTATTATCCTTTTATCCCTAGTCGCTTGGCATAGTTAGCTTAGTTCTCCCTTTTAGCATTAGGAGTAGCATTAGTAGTAGAAATATATAGAGGAACCAATATTCTTCAGAGATCCATCTCAAGCACATAAGTTCCCACAAATTTGAGATGGTTCCATTGTTGTCTCAAATGAATCAGTTCTTCTAGATCTAAGACATGGGTGCAAGTTTTACCACCAACATTTTCTAGTACACCCTAAGGTGGGATTAGTAGTGAAAGCTTAAGTTTCATATTGCTAAGTTATGGTGTGTGAACTTGGTATTTCTAGCCTTTAGAGGCTTATTTCAACACATGTGGTGACTCCTAAAATTTTTAGAGCTCCAGTTTGCAAGATTGAGCACATTTTATGAGAAGAGTGCATACCAAACAGTGATGCGCTTCAAAGATCCTTTGAGTACATGCATCTATCACCGATAAGCACATGCAAAAATATTCCATGTGTGCATCCCCATCTCTAGCACACCATATGCAATCTACTCCTCCTCAACTTAGGATGAAAAGTTGGCACTTAGGCCTCCAACACCCTTGTTCCCAAAGATGTCTCCAATGCCGCAACCTTGTATTTCTCATGTTCTAGTATGGAGCGTGTAACCAGTTGCATCTTCATCCTACTCTCCTGCATAAGAACAAGAAGATGATGAATTGAAGGTCTTGATTAAATTTTTTTCCAACAAGGTCATATCATTAGAGAAGTAGCAGAGCACAAGTCTACGAGAGGAATTTCTAATCAAGGAAAAAGGAAAAATTATCAACCTTGGTTAAATTAGTATGGAAATCAAAGGTACGTATGAAACCAACATAATGATAGATGGTATGCCAATGTGTACTTACTTACTGTAAGTTATTCCTCATACATAACCTCTTCCAACACCCAACACAAGTCAAGCACTTATCCTAGTCTAGAATAACATGGTGCATGAGTCTAAATGGTGATTTCCTTGCAATATGCCTCATATTCAATATCATTATGCCAATGTTGTAGGTAGGCAAGATTATATAATCCAGAATGTTTCCAGCTATGAGCCTTCAACAAGTGCACCTGAAGAAAATAATAAAAAATGGCTAGAAGCTCCTCTAGAGGAAAATATGATGTCTAGAATTTTATGCAATCAACCAAGCTACAAATCATGCAAAAATACCATGCAACTAATTTGCATATCACACAAGATACAAGAAGAGAATGCTTGAGTTTGGCAAGTAGGTCAAAATTCCAACAATGCAGGCCAACACTCAGAAGTAGAAATACGTAGCCAACGCATTCAACATTAAAAGTGTTCAAGTACCTACACATGAGGCTCAAGAAAAATTTCCTCTAGAATTAGTGAATGCCTCTCCTTTGGTAGGTCAAGGTTCTCTTTCAGCTAAGGCCCCTGCCTCTATACCTGAAAAAAGGAAAAATCATGCTACCATGTCTCAAATGCAAAAGTAAATGGGTCTTCCTTTTAGAATTTTTGATCACATGAAAAATAAAAACATAAATTTCATAATTTGGGATGCCTTGACCATTTCATCCCAGTGTGACTTATTACATGAAGCTATGGCCCAACTTCTACGTGTTGATCTAGTTATTCACAAATCATGTTCATCTATCAATATCTCTGCTAAATAGATGAGAATCAAGTAATTAATATTCCTAAAACTCCACATTTTTATATGTACTTGATCATAGGTAAACACCTGTGCATAATTTCATGATATACTCGGGTGCTTAGTACTTCTTTTATGCCCAAAAATTAGGTGATGTCTTAGGTCTCAAGTACAACCCCTTGTCTAAAGGAGTATTACAACTCAATTGTTCAACTATCACTAGTCTAGGAATCATCAAGGATCTTGAGTTAACCATCCATGCATGTCCAAGTCTAATAATAACTAAAGATGTGTCAATTATTGACCTACCTCCTTTTTTTGCCCTATGTCTATCAAGAGAGTTTACTACAAAAGTGGGTTGTTATTTGTCCTCTAATTGGTCCCATATATTACTCAAGATAAGGTATGGTATGGGGTTTACCATACAAGTTAAGCCTATATTTACTTATCATGTAAATTCATATGATTCATTCCCCCTTGAAGACAACTACCTAATTAAAGAACAAGTTCTAGTTTATATAGAGAAGCCTCTTCCACCTTCTATCCCCGATCTAGTACTTGATGAATGGTTAAAGAGCCACCATAAATTTGACCTATATGCTGAAGATTTGGAAGCTTATGAAATTGGTCTTGGTACTCCCTACATTCTCGAAGAAGATGTTGTGCCACCGCATGCACTCAAGAAAAGCCAAAAAGAACTTGGTCTATGAAAGTTATACTTTAATGGTTCTAGTAGCAAAAATGGCACATGCGCAGGAGTTGTTCTCACTTATCCTAAGGATGAGAGGTTCTTATCCACATACAAAGGGTTGTAGTTTGCATGTTATTACAATGTAGCAGAATATGAGGCACTGTACATGGTCTACTTATTGCTAAAAAGAATAAGATTAAGGTGTTGTAGATCTTTGCAGCACACAAAACTCAAGTTACCCACTTGGTTACCAAAAAATGCATGACAAAATATAATATTCTCAAATATTATAGACACAAATTTTGATACCTCCTTCATATCTTGGATGCCCGAAATCTACAGGAAATTTCATGCAACATGTATAAGGAAGCTGATCAAATGGTCATTCTTGGTTAATAGTTCTCTCCTACTGAGGGCTTTATCAAAGGAAACACTTAGCACATTAAGATGGTGATTAAACTATCCATTATAGATAAAAAAACCAACTTGCAAGTGTTTGAAAATGATGCATAGATCATCCAGTTCATCTAGGATGAAGCTAATTTCTCATCAAGTATGTAAGCTAATTTTGCATGATAACTATGGTGACCAAGTGTTTCAATTGAAGCCAAAAAGGTTTCCTAAAGGGCTGGCCACTTTAGAGAAAATGTTTAGCCCCGACTATGAATTCAAGGGTGAAGAAAATTATATGCACATTGTGTAATAATACTACTCCTCGACTCACTATTTCACGTGGAAAGGATTTTCTGCTTAGTAAAGCTTACACGCACAATGAAAATTAGGCCTTCATCTCTCTCTATCAAAAATAAAGCGATTTCTCACAGGAGTATAAAGACCTAAAGGTTTAGATCCAAGTATTTCTCAACACTCCATTGACCTTGATCATGGTATCAATCCCATTTGAAAAAAGTAGTGACCATCAGGTCAAAGATAGAGCCCCTCATGAGGAAGGAGTTATCCAAAATCATTGAGGTGAAAATTATTTTCCCATCAAGTACTCTACCCGGGTAATAAATTTGGGTCCAGTACGTAAGAAGAACAATGAAATAAGACTCTATGTTGATTTCAAATATTTGAACAAGGAATCTCTAAAGGACCATTATCATTTTCCTTGAATGGACAAGATTATGCGAGAATGTGGCCGGTGGGAAAATATTCTCAATTTTAGATGGGTACTTTGGCTTCAAGTAGATCTTGGTCAATGAAGAGGATCAATTCAAAACAATGTTTACAACTAAGTGGGAAACATATATGTATCATAATATGCCCTTTGGTATGTCAAATGCGGGTGCAACATTTCAGCATGCCATGGACATTTCCTTTCAAGGTTACATTAATGAGTTTATCTTGGTTTACCTTGATGAAATTACAGTCTTCTCCAAGAAAAGAGAAGATCACATGACACACCTAGAGGAAGTCTTTGAGAGATGAAAAAGGTATGGGGTGCCTCTTAATCCCAAGAAGTGTAATTTTATAGTGGTGTAGGGAAAACTCTTGGGCCATGTGGTTTCAAAGGGTGGTGTCACAATCGATCTTGAGAATTTTTCAGCCATCCTATCTCTTTCCCTACCAAAGACACTAAAAGGCCTTACGGTCCTTCCTCAATACGATCAATTTTATTAGGAATTTTATTCCTAACTTTCTAGGACTCGGTCAACCCATCACCTTGATGCTCAAAATGAACATAACTTTTAGTTGGACGGTAGAAGGAAAGGAAATATTCAACAAAATCAAGCAAGATATTTCTTGTGTACTAACACTCATCAACCTGAATTACTCAAATGATTTTATGCATTATGCTTATGACATTGATGTGAGTGTTGTTGTTATCTTAACATAAGAAAATGAAAAAGGGTTGGAATAACTAGTGGATTTCTTCTAACAGATGCTGAAGGATTATGAATTGAGATATAATCATATGGATAAGTAGGTCTATGCCATTATGCGGGCATTAAAGAAGTTCAAAATTATGCTTGCCACAAATCATATCAAGGTGTTAGTCTCCCACTCTTCTGTTAGAGACTTCGTCATGGGAGCAAAAATTAGTGACAAGAGAGTAAGATGGGTGACCAAAATCATGGAGTATGATGTGATTATTAAAGACACAAAGTTGGTAAAAGGTAATACACTCTACAAAAACTTGCTAAGAATGCACACAATGAATCCGAGACTTCATTTTTCCTTGATGAAGCTCTCCCACGTGCGTAACTTGAGAAGAATACAAATCCTGGTGGACATAACTATATGAAGGACATGATCACATTCCTTTCCGAGGGCATATACCCTCCCGCATTAAACAAGGAAAAGAAAATAAATATGAGGTTACAATCTATCCCTTATGTTACGATCGATGGAATTCTCATCAAGAAGAATCTTGATGGTGTGTTGTTAAGGTGTGTCAATGACACACAAAATGAAAATGTGTTAGCGAGAATTTCATGATGGATTCTCTCGGTGAAAAATTTTCTGCTAAGACTACAAAAATGAAAATAATACCGATATCTTTTAGCCTAATCTGTTTGTAGATGCACACAAGTGGGTCACAAAATTCAAATAATTTTCTTTCTTCATAGGAAATAAGAGATTGTCAATGCTTCTCCTCTAGCCAATCCAAATGGATCAGCCTTTTACGCAAAGGGGTCTAAACTTCATATGCATGATCAATCCAACTTCAATTACTAGATACAAGTAGGTTCTAATAGCTACTGATTACTTCACTAGATCGACATAATATTTCATACTCAAGGAATCAACTGATTTATTCATCCTTGACTTTATTGAAGGTAGTATAGTCACAAGGTTTGGCATTCCTCAAACTAATTTATCCGATAATGCGTAATCCTTCCTTGGCACTAAAATCATTGATTGGGCTCTAAATCTGGGCATCTATCTAAAGAATTCTTCCAACTATTACCCTAAAGACAATGGTCTAGTAGAGTCAACAAAAAAGAACTTGATCAAGATCATGAAGTTCACAATGAACATCAACCAAAGATAGTGGCATGCAAAGGTCATGCGCGGGCTATGGGAAGTTAAAATCACAGCTAAAAAAGCAATGGGAAATTTTCCTTAAAAACTTGTCTATGGAAAGGAGGCTACATTCCCTTTGACACTTGAGTTGAACTTTTTGACACTTTCCCAACAAATGGAATTTGAAGGCGTAAGAAAGAACAACATCAACAAGCAAAAAAATGGTTTGGTAAAGTCCAAGACTCAAGATTTTAAAATTGGGGACTTTGTTTTGAGATGGGATGCTTGAAAGAGATAAAAAGGGTTGTCATTCAAAGTTCTATGCAGTCTAGAGTGTCCCATATATCATTAGTTCATGCAAGGAGGCTAACTCTTTCAAGTAAACTCATCTTGATGAAGGCATGCTATAAATCCTAGTAAATGGTATCTATCTCAAGCCCTTCCATTAAGGTTATAACATCATTTTGTATATATTATAGTGGATTCAATTCCTCCAAGTGCACTATGTTCACATTATTTATTTGAACATAGTTATTTATTATCACATGGTTCTTGCGTGCACTCTTATTTTGCTTTCGTGGTGGCTTTCTTCTTTTAGTGGTTTGCAGGATTCATAATAGAATAAAGAAATGATCCTTTAAGTGAGTTTGGGACTAATTATTCAAATTTTAAGATAATAATTTCATGACTACATAGTATACTCCATGCCCAATGGATACTCGAGGCTATTGATATCCTTCATCTAGTAGGTAGATGGCCCCAAAAGGAAAGTCACCAAAATTGTTATCTAAATGAATCTTCTAGTTATTTGGACAACTTACATGCATATTCTGGCTCAGAGATCTTCATTACAAGTGGTGCATACCTCATTTGTTTCCTTGGAACATTCACTTGGTCATTGTTTCCTCGCTCTTAATTGTGCACTTCCCCTTCTCACATTTCCATTTTCCTTTGTCTCTTTGTTCCACTCTTGCTTTGCACACATATTTGGTGCATTCTCATTCTTCCTTGCAACTATTTATCTTACGTGTGTGCCTTTTAATTTCTTCATTTAGCTAAGTGCATGACCCTCTCGTGCACCCCACAAATTACCTTGTAATGGTTGCACCTTGACTATATGTTATTTTCTCACCGGTTTCCTTTACCTCCACGTGCATTCCTATTGCACGTGCTTTCCTTATGTATTTTTCTCATGCCTCATTCTTCCGTGCACATACCTTTTCACCCTCCTCTATGCCATTCTTTGCTTTGACATTCTCTGGCATGTTTGATTGTGCCACATGCAACTAGTCAAAGTATGCCAACATAACATCGATCGATTCTTGCTACAAACTAGTTAGTGACACGTGCTAGAAATGAAAAACACTTTTGTACATTTTACCATATTTTCATTGAATCAACATGTGCCATGTGTCTTACGTACATAGGTTGCCATGAAAATATTCTAATAGCCATATCTTTTGGTACAGAGATCCAATAAGTGTGTGCCTAGTCTCAATCGATAGTTCTTAATGTATGCTTTAGTAGTGTTCGATATTCAAATTAAAATTCTTGGTGGATATGGTAGGTGAGAAATGGGAAAACATCTTTCTGGGAATTAATGAGTAGATTTGATTACTCCAACCACCTGATTTGATCTGATCCACCCTCTTTCCTTCTCCAACATGCCAAAAATACTTTGGGAATGTATTTGACAAATTTACTGTGGATTTATAGGCATTGAATTCTTCTTGTTGATTATTGTATATCAAAATCAGGTTTTCCCTCCTTCTTCTCTTCTTCTTCCATGGATTCATCTATAAATGTAAGATTTGGGATCATTGTTAATGTTGGACATTTTGGATCCTTACACACTTGGCTAAGGACTTCATATTTATGTATTCTGAGTCATAGACCTCTATATCTAGCTCGTGCATGTGGATATTAGCCTCTTTCACCATTGTAACAGTTCTATGCATTTATGGAAATAATGGAAGCATCATTTTGTGACTATTCTCAATTCTAAGCATTTTTTATTCTTTCTTCATACGTTTCTTTTATATTGCATGCATGTTGTGTCACTCTACGTCCTTGCAGCTCCATTTTTGGTTATGTTCCATGAAACTAATATGGTAAATGCATTTTGGTTTTTCTACACATGTCTAACCTCCTAAACACCTTTCCCTTCATTTTATCTCAAAACATATAGTGTTAATCCCTCTTTTTCTGTTGTTATCACCTTCCATAGGTTAGTTTTCCTTTATGTTATCCTTATATCCCCAGTCCTTTTGAATTATTAGCTTAGTTTTCCCTTTCAACATTAGGAGTAGGAGTAGTAGTAGAAATGGATAGATGAAACAACCTTCTCTGGAGATCTGTCTCAAGCATGTAAGGGCCCACAACTTGGATATGGTTCCATTGTTGTATTAAATGACTCAGTTCTTCTAGATCTAAGACACAGTGCAAGTTTCACCACCAAAAAAATCATTGGGCATGGTGGGATGGATAAATCTCATAAGATAACTTGGACAAGATATTTTTAAAGCATGTTTCATACTATCACACATTCTCTGTCATTTATTTCTTAATCTCCTTCAACACACTCGATGTTATTTTTTAAAACTCGGAATATGGAACTCTACCAAAAATGCATCATGCAACATGATGTAATCCACCATTGTCTGGTGTGGATCATACTTCCTATACCAACTATGCATATGTCCTTGCAACATGGTTGAAAACTCGACTCTCCTTCCATTTTGGGGTAGTGATACCCTTCATACGCCATAGTAACTCACATTTTTACACGTGATATATAGTGTCTTCCACACCCTTGTAATCAGGAAAATGCAAAGACATCTAAAAAAATACTTGTTGAGGTTGTTGAGGCCCTTGCCCACTAGATCCAAAACCTTGGCCTCCTCTAATATTTCCACCACCTCCAGCACCACTAGATCCACTAATGCTAACTCCTCCGGATCCACCAGATGCTCCTCTTTTTATAAGTAAGGGCCTAATGTAGTTTCACCATATGAACACACTGCTTCGCTAAACTATGCACCAAAATTATTTGTAGTCAAACCACTCGAGATGTCACGTTCATGCCTTGCGTACACCAACATTTCCTAAATGTTGTACTGCATAAGATCCTTCAAACACAAGAAATGACTGTGTAGAGATAAATGTACCAAAAGAAAAATATATCTCTTAGGTGTCGCTTGCCACCAATACCAAGAACAACTAGTTTAATAATACATATCTCCGGATCTATAAAACTAAGTGTCGTGGTTCACCACTCAGGTGGGATTAGATGTGTGCCTAGAAATATCCTTTCTCCAAATGATGTGCTCTCACCAAATCATGGGGATCTCTCTCCCATGCTTGCCAAGATGTGGTAGCACCAAAATATTATATTCCACACCATATGTGTAAACCTCAAATCCTTCCCACAACATCTACCTCCATAAATCCGTCACTCCAGTAACCTCACATTGTCTTACAACCTCCCTCTCCTGAGCTTCATTGTACTTGAGCCATATTTCCTCTCTCTCTATTTCATCCGTAAGGTCCATCATCTTCTACCATGTTAGCTTTCATGCCCCATGCCTAGCAGATTTTAGCCACCATAGAAAGGCTTCCAAAATATAAGTAAATACCAAAAACTTATTATCCAAAGGAATAACACACAAGAACTATCCTCTAGGATCCCTTAAGAACTCAAAATCAAAAACCTTTGGGTAAGAATACATATAAATAGTGTATTCTAAGGTATAAGTAGTCATCACTCTACTCCACCGGTGATCAACAACATGGGACCAGGTCAGATCAACATCATGTATCCTCTTATACTCATCCTAGGTCTAGACTTAAGGTCTATAATACCAACTTGACCTTGATGTATATGCTTGTGACAGCCACTCATACAACTCCACAAGGAAACAAAAAAAACTAATTTCATACAGATCATCATACAAGTTCTCTTCTACCCAATTACATAGATCACACTTAGGTCTAGTGTTAAATATCTAAGAAAACTAATCCTCCATGATTTTAAGACATGATTCGACACTTTCTAAGGTCAAGTGCTCCATCATTACACATCATTCTCACAACAACTTCAAAAGAGGTCCTGATAATGGAACCAAAATGTAGTCACCTTTCATACACCTTCTTTCTACCCCAAGTACACCGACCTAGCACCTAGTATGTGTTGGGTGGTCACTCGAGGTGCATAGGGTTTTGAGCCCCTCTTTTATGTGAGCTTTGTGAGAATGTTTTTCCTTTTGTGGAGGAAAGGTTTACGTAACAAGGATACACAAATTTAATCTAATATAGAGGTAGTAGATTGATTTGTAAGCGTAAATTCTCCATGAGATAAGCATAACATCACAAAAACATAATGGAAATAGATCTGAACCATGAATAACATGAAAATACACTAGGTTTAGTCCATAGACAAAAATATACAAAACAAAGCTCCATATATTGATTAAATCCATTTACAATAGCCATATTACATAAAAAGGGGGTCATCTCAGACCATATACACCATGAAATAACATCCCAACCCTACAAAACTACTCTTGAATAGAGATCCTAGCTATGTTTTCCCATCACAACCCTTGTTTAGACCCAAGCACATACATCTATTCTTAGTAATAGAATTATTTCAGAACTTTGTTTCCTCTCTTGTTCTCTCTTATTTTAGGCCCAAGAACTCCCTTAAATAGAATATGGATTAACCACCATATATTTTTCCATGAGTAGATCACATGCCAAGTGGAAGTGTGGTCCTCCATGATCGATCAAGAGCTTATGCTAGCTTGTAAAGGATTCCACTAACTATAATGATCCTCTTGGGAATATTCCATGCATGGAATATTATTTTCTTGACCTATAAGGCTCTAGGTATGCACCTTATTCATTCATAATGCCTACTGGAGCCTTCACATGTTTTTCATGTGATACCACCTTCAAAATTTAGATAAGTCCTCAAACCTTTTCCTATTTCTCGCATGCATGTTGTTCAACCTTTTTATTAGATTGTTTCTTTGGAGTGTTGATTTAAACAAATAGGGTAACGGCGTAGGAGTAATACCTATTCAAATGTTTGTTGATGGGTTGTTGTATGCGTATGACTTCTAAATCCACAGTTGATCATGAGAGCTTTGTTTTGGCTAAGAGGAACTACTTGCAATGCAAACCAAGACCATAAGAAGGAATTAAACAATATGGGAAGTGAACTGCCTAGCGTATTCTAGATCTGAGAAGTGTGATACTTCCTAGATGGCTATCAATCCACTGTTTTAAACAATTTAATTTTGTAAACAAAGAAAATCCTATTGTAATTTGGAATGATTTAGGTATCTCACTTAAAACACAATAAAAATAGATCTAATCTAATAAGCTAATATAGAATAGAATCCAAAGGTCAAATGATTGGTTCTGGGTTTTGCAGGTTTGACAAAGGTCTCGGGTAGATCATAGGTGGATGAGGGTGAGATGAAATTAAGTGGGTAGGTCTTTGTTTTGGGTTGTGTTCGAAAATAAAAGACCAATGTTGGTCAAGGGTAACCGATGGCGGTCAGTGTGACCATTGCCAAGCTTCTATGAAATCTTGAAATGTCACAGAACAAGCTTTAGGTATCCTTTGTGATTACACAAAGGAATTTGGCTGGTCAAGAAAAGGTATTGGGTGACTGGGGTATCCTTCGATGAGGATTTAATGGGTATATGGAGGTGGAAATGTTGGAGAAGTTCAATAGGTGGCCAAGTAAACAATAGATGATAAAATGATGATGAAATGAAATAAACCAGAGAAGTATGATGTTATACTTACTTAGATTATTGTCTTGGATGCCTATGTGTGAAGGATAGAAGTGCTGATGAGGGACTTGAAGGTTTCAAGTGATCACCAGCTGAAGGAAAGCTTCTGCATGGGCTGCATGTGCATTGCTCTTTGTTTGGTTAGATTGGATCATGGTTGTGTAGGAAAAGATGTTTGATCTCCTTCCTTGCATTCATTGTCTCATTGGAATTCACTCTCTGAAGATGTGTTATCTCTCTGAGATGTGATAATGTTCACTAAATTTTTTTCTTCCAACTTCCAACCTTAAGAATAAGGTTGTTTTGGGGTTAAAAAGGTAACCGATGGTGGTTCTCGGCTTAACCGGCAATGGTTAGGGGTAACCGGCATCGGTCAAGGTGGGATTTCCTAGGTTTACTAAACTAGGGAGGTCCTCTTGATTTCCTTGGATCTCATGTTGTTAACCTACGGGTTATACTAGGAGCTTCTTGTGAGCATGTGGGAATGTGGTTAGAGGGAATGTAGGCATTGATTTTTAGGGTTTGGGCAAGACTCGAGTTAGTTATGGCAAGTTACTAAGAATAGGTCTTAGGTTGAGTTGGCTTGGTGAGGTGTATAAGTGAACTGTATGTGTGGATATTATTTAAATAAGATATTTAAATAATAATTATAGTGAGGATAATGAATTAATTTAATTAGAATAATTAAACTAATATTAGTGGGGTGAAGGGGGTCATGGCTAGGTGAATGTGATGAAGGGTGTTTATTCATCGAGGGACCAAAGGGGAGTGTGACCTAATTTTAGTGTCTACATTTTGCCCCTTTTTGTTACATAGCTTGTATTGGTAAGAAACACTAACAAAAATAAGATGTGGTTTCCCCATGTGTGGGTGAAGGTGATCCCCCTCAAACTAGGAACTGATGAGGCATAAGGGAGAATCGGTGAGTGGTTTGATAAAAGGTAAATGGGAGGAAAATGCATGTGGGGAATGGGGAATAAGGGTGAAAGGTATACTCCGAAATCTTGGTAATTAGTAAGGGTCAAAGGTAACAACAATCAAACGCACGCACACGTATAAATTACATCATGCTACCAGGTTGAAGAGTAGATAAACTCTACATTGTCTAAGGTTGATAGGTTTATCCAAACAAGGTTGAAGTGATTCTGGTATCCAAGGTATAGGATATGGTCAGGAAACATGACATAGGTTAGGTGTAGGAATTTTTAGGTATGTTTCGGTACACCAAAGGTAGGGTTAGGATAAACGGTCATGGCAATAGGGTAGGTAAGGTCATTAGGTCAAAACACAGGTAACAATGCCACAAGGTATAGCGAACACATGAGATCAAAGTTCACTAGTGATGGTCCAGGTCCAAATATCTAGGTCACAACATGGGTAAGGCCAAGGTAGGGGTAAAATAATGAGTCCCCAAAGGAGGACAAAGGGAGGTAGTAAATGAGGAGGTCAGGAAAGGTAAGGTAAATGGGTTGGGTAAAGGAACAGGGTGAGGGGTGGGGCTAAAGGATCAAGGTAAAGGGGTGGGTAAAGGATCAAGGTAATGGGTGGGGTAAAAGGGGATTAATTGAGGGAAATATGTAGGTGAGGATGACTGATGTCGGTATAGGAAAACTGACGATGGTGAGGTAGGGCATGCGATCGATGCCGATCAAAGGTAATTAACTTCGATTAGGTCAGGTTGGTTATAAAAAAATCCATGTTTTGATTATTCATTTGTTATTTACAAAGTGAGAAAATGAAAAAAGGAGAGAAAAGAGAGAAAAGTGTTCAAGGAAATGGGACAGTGAGTTGGTAGTGTGATTGGATGAGGGTTGGGTTGGTGAGCAGCGGGTCCACAGGATCAAGGTGAGAGATTTGATTGGGCGGAGGTTGTGAGGAATTATTCAGTGATGGTAGAGGCCGAGAGGGATCGGAGGGCCACTGGTATAGTATCTAGACATTCCACCGAGATGGCAGCAGCGTGACGAGGTAAGCACCCAATGCTACATTGTTGATTAGATAGATTAGAAGTTTGGAGTATTGTTATTTAAGGTTTTTGTGGGTTTTTGTTTTTTGTGGGTGGGTAAAAATAAAATTTGGGTATGGGGGGGAATAACAGGCTAAAAGAGGGAGGGGAAGGGTAGTAAATGGTATAGGTGGGGTGGGTAGAGGTCTAGGGGTATTTTTAGGTCATTGTAGGTGGGGTGGGATTTTCTTGTGATGTTGACCGGGTGTAAAGTTCAGCTCGCATTGGTTGGGTAAAACTAGTATCGGTCACTAAATAGGTGGTGACTGATGCAATCGTAATGTGGTAACTATGGTCGGTATTGGTAACCAAATAGGTGACCGATGCGAGTTGAAGGTGACCGAGTCGATTAGGAGGAACCGAAACCGGTCGGATTTGAGGCACAAGGGTCCAAAAGTGATGTGGACTAGGTAGTTGAGATGGGTAGAGTGAAAATAGAGTGGAAGACAATGATAATTAGTGAATATGGTCATGGTAAATGTGGATTAATGTCATGCTTAGATTGGATGCGGGGAGATTATAGTTACATATGCAGGATGGGGGTTCCACCTCTACCGTGAAATTACATGCATGACAACCCCTTTGGAGCTACACCATGTAGAGGCGGTGGGTTTGAGTGGGATTCATCACTACCAACATATTTTTCAAGCAGCCCACTTGATGGTTGTGCTCATTGATAGATGGTATCACATGACCAACATGCTCCACCTTCTGACGGGTGAGATGACTATCACCCTGGAGGACATGTTCTAGATTTTTGGCTACCCATATTGGGTGCCCAGGTGTATTATATCTCCTTTGAGGCCTTAGAGGAGTTGATTGGGATTGTCTTTGGTGAGGGGGCAACTGATTTGAGATTCCATAGTGCCATTTTGATCTATGGAGAGGTGTACCTAGCCCGTCTGGATGAGAAAAGGCTAACGGTTTTGTTGATGGAGGCAGTGTGCTACTATGTACTGCAAAATGTAGAGAGTTGATGGTTTCCCCCGATCACCGATGGGGTAGTTCATGATATGATGGTGCATGTGATACACTTTTCCCAGGCACCAACATTCTTAGTGTAGCTATACAGAGAGTGGTGAGCATATGGGAGGTGCGTAGGTTTAGCTTGTGCTATACATTTATACTACACTGTTGGGTATACAAGCACATAGTGTGCGCGTGACCTATTGGCATGCCACGAGTAGATGAATTTCTACCTGGATTTGTGTGGGTGGGATATAGGATATGGGCATCGATGATAGGAGAGTGGAGATCGGATAGGCCGACACATGATGTTGCCTATTTTTGGCGCTTCGACGGATTGTCTAAAGTGGACATTATATGGAGGCCATATGTGGGATTCCCCTCATATAGGCATATGCATGAGGAGTTAGCTAAGCTCCTTAGTGCCGAGGAGGATTATATGATCCCGGTAGACGAGTTCGATGGCAGTTTGGGCTCTTACAGACATTCCTCCACCCTTCCCACAGTATCAGAGAGATGACATGGAGAGGCCCTTACCTCTACCATAGCATAGCCTCATGTGCCCACAGGGACAAGGAGTAGCCAATGGATTGGTGGATAGATGACACTAAATGTACAGACAGACACAGTGAAGTGGTGGGAGACTTAGTTACGAGTCATACCACCTGCACCGAGGCAGCTGACTTAGCTACCATTACAGTGTAGAGAGATGCCCTATAAGGGTAGGTAGCTACACTGATTACCTAGTTGGGTATACCGCACCTGACATGGAGGAGGGTCATAGGTAGAGGTATCGAGCTACGCATACAAGTAGATAGCCTATAGGGTTAAATGGTGGATGGAGGAGATGGAGATGGTCAGGGGGGATGGTTAGGTGGCAGCCTTATAGGCTCAGGTGGTAGGTTTACAGGGCCATTTGGCCACATCCTAGGCATAGATTTTCCGATACAGCACAAGGGGGGGCACCACCATAGGCACCGGAGTAGGTCCCAGTTCACAGGTAGGTGTAATGTAGGTATAGGGGCTGAGACCTATGGGACCACCATAGACCATGCCTATATCTAGGTTATAAGATGCCCTAGGTGAGGCAAGATATTATCAAGACCAAATTATGGTGGCCAGGATAGATTTCATATCCTATGTCGAGTACAAGGAACAATGGGTGTCTAGTGAGAGGACAAGATCCCACACTCATAGTGTGGAGAGCACATGAGGTCAGTGAGCTCCGAGGATTGATCGGAGAGGCCACTGGGGCATGACAATCAGCTCTAGGTGAGGTGATAGTAGGGAAATAGGAGGCCGAGGGTAAAGGTGACACAGAGATGAAGGACATCCCATGAGATGCCTGATATGCGAGTCACTGATTTTGATTAATATTAGTTATCTTTGATTTATATGAAGGCATTCGTATCGAAGATAGTTGTATTTTTTATCACATACTAGCCTACGATCAAGACAAGTGAGGATGTATGAGTGATTTTTATAATTTGAGCATATACCAGCCTGCGTGCCGATGACATTTTGTATTGTATATCAGCCTGCATGCCAAAATTTTTAGATGATGGTCATGATGATATAGGCATGTATATTGAGATACACATTTATTGATTTATATGATGAGATACATGGTATTTTGTGATGTGTTGATGTGTTTATGAAATATTGATTTATGGCTTGTGTTAGAGGAGATATGGATTTATTTTTTTGATATGGATGGAAATTAGGTGAGTTAGGCATGGTGGAGTTAGGTCAATTTAGGCATGGATCGATTTAGGTTATAGGCATGGATTAAGTCAGTCGATTTAGGCATCGTTGAGTCAGTTATAGTAATGGATTGAGTCAAGTTAATTAGGCATGGTTGAGTCAGGTTCGTTTAGGCATGGTTGAGTTAGGTTATAGGCATGGTTGATTAAGGTTGGTTAAGGCATGCTTTGATTCAAGTTTGGCATGGTTGAGTTAGGTTATAGGCATGGTTGATTAAGGTTGGTTAAGGCATGCTTTGATTCAAGTTTGGCATGGTTGAGTCGTGAGTTATAGGCATGGATTGAGTTAGGTCGATTTAGGCATGATTTAGTGACTTAATTTCATATTTTGTATATAAAAGGGGGACTAAGTGAAATGTGACGTAAATGGTGAGTTAGGCATGGTTGATGAATTGTTTAGGGTAGAGAATGGCTGAGCTAACCTCTAAGGGCCCCATGCCCTTAGAGTTCTACCTACATAGTCCCAATGAAAAAGGGACCTCAGGCGATGTAGTTCTCCCATAAGCTAGGGAAGAAAATGAGAAGGTGTGAAAATGAGTCGGTAGGTGTTTGGGAATGTTGTGGGTTTAGGTTTGTTAGGTGTGGGTAGATTGTAGGTAAAATGATGTAGGTGAAAGTGATTGTGGTGAAAGAGGAGGATTACCCCAAAGGTAAGCGTCGAGGACCAAGTCCTATATAAGGTAATCAAAATGTAAACAAAGATGGTTAAAATATAAAAGGGGGCAATAAAGCCACCTGATTGGGTAGGATCATATCGAGTAGATCATACCTTGGAGGAGGTGATGAACATAAGACCCTAAAGACATTACATGATTGACATGTTCTATGATGAAAAGTAGTCACATGATCACCAAATGTCTAAGTTCTAAGAAGTCCCTTGAGGTAGTAGGAAATGAGAGTGGGCATGGTTCATAGGGTGAAGAGTAGGTAATTTTTTTAATTTGTATATGGTATGAGGTAGTAGGCCCTTCAGGCAAGAGGTCCTAGGTCACAATAGGCAAGTCCATGACTAAATTGTTTTTGTTTTGACTTATAGTTGAGATAGACTGATCGATGTGGGAAGTCTATATGGGAAAAATTGAACTCCTTGAGGTCTTCATGAAGTTGATCGATGTGGGAAGCTTCATTTGATATCATTTTTTTAAGAGCTTTACATAGTTTTCCTTCATGGGAGTAGTCTATTTATAGTAGTGGTTGGCCAAGAGAAAGGTGTCCTTTTGAGGGAGTCATCTTTTTATTAGAAGTTTGACTCAAGGAGTTTGCTCCCATCTGTGAGGTATTTGCAGTCATGATCCCAATTTAGTACATTAGAACAAGATTTTTTTTTTTTTTCATAAGTGTTTCCTAGTTCTAAATACATAATTTAGAACTCACAGATCAAAACAATCATTCTTATAATGATAACCATATGCAGAACTCACAGTAATGACTCCATATGCAGTACCACCGATCTATTCATTCCATTCCATGACTCGGTGATCTACCGATCTATTCATGAGTATCATAGAGTTGGCATTTTTATTTTAACACTTCACTCTTGCGGTTCTCTTCCCTAATCTGGGATTTCAGAATGCTCTGTCCAAGGAACCTATCTAAATAATTGTTACCATTATTCATCGGCATCACGTCCCTCAGACTAGGTGACATAGGACAACGCAATCAACAGCTTGCGATACTTTGGCCAAAGATTTGAAACATATTGTTTATGTCTCGTATTCCTTGACGGCATACTCATCAATCTGGAATACGTCCTTCACCCCACTCCGATGTTATATAGAATGTCTTACACTGACTTCTCACCTCCCCTTCCCCAAGTCATTCACTCAGGAATGGATTAATAACATGACAACGTTATAAGGATGCTCTCGAGAACTAGGGATAAGCTGACATACTGGGTCAACCCTAGTTAACCCTGTGTGTCAAGGTACCCCGAGTCTCCAAGGGCAGCCTCATAACATGACCATGTTCCTAACCAGTCCCAGAGTAAAAACTTGTTCGAGTTTAAGGTGTAAATCTTAACGATCAATGCAAAGGGTGTCACCATAAGTCACCTACATTGTTGTATCCTCGAGAAGATCCTAATCTTCTCGAAGGTACAACCCTGCAGTTGACATGTGCCGACATCCTACAAAACCACCTCGGAAAGATCTACTTAACTTTAAGGTGTTACTTACGTTGAGTTGAAATTATACTTTAAGACTCTCCTTTCTGGGTAGTCTTTTCCCAACCCCTGGGTTCCTCACCTTTGAGTTGCCTTACTTATTTAAGATCCATTTCACAGAGAGAAGTTTAATAGATTTGAGATCTCGTCAAGGAGTTCATTGATTCATAATAATCTTAATCAACGAAATTGGGCAGTAGCCCTAAGTCCTCTCATAAGGATGCTAACTATACCCCTATAAGTTTATATCAGTTCTCAAAACTGAAATATATCTTACTTATTGTTATTAAGATATAGTGATTAAAAATCATCAGTTACTTTGTCTTGACTTAGATCATGGATAGGAAGTAATAGATTACTCTTCCTGTTTCAGCTACCTATTGAGATGTAGTTTAACCTTAACTTCCCGTAAACAGTGGACTAATTTTCCAATTTAGCCTTATTCACAACATAAAAGAATTACTAATCATTCACGAAGTATTCAGTCACATAATGTTTACAAGGCCTACTTAGAGAATCCAAATAACTCTAAGGTATAAAATAATAAAAATGCACTTAAAATCAATCGAACCTAAGAAGATCAATTCCATCAATTAAAAATACAGCCACATAAGTAACATCTTTTTCCCTTTTCATTTATTTCCAATCCATACAATTACAACTTATGCACTTCGGCATACTGGATACAATACTCAACAACAAAAGAACAACTTTCTTACTATAGTACAATTAGAGATATCAAATAGGAATTCATCATAAAACCAGATTAAACAATCTGAACATCATATCAGATCCGCGTGCCTTTATTACTTACAATGTCCATCTACAAAATTGTTAGCACAGGTCAGTTCTGTGAACTGAGCATGATAAGCACTAATTCTTAAAACAATTGCATTCTACCAATTGCTCTCATTAAACAACCTGTTTAAATGAAATCATTTCTTCAAATCCTTAAACATGAATCAGGCTAATCATCTTTCTACAATTCTAACATGACTATAACGCATAACTCATATTATAGCTGCCAATTAAACCTAAATATTTTTCAGATGATTCATCATATATATTAGAGACTAAGAAGAACAAAATGAATCCAAAACATCCATCCATCTGAATCCCAAGGACAACAATAATCCAACAAATTATTCCATTCAAAAATGAATATCCTATCAATTCGTGTATCCAACAGTATGTTTTTAACAATTCCACAAAGGCAGATTATAACATCCAACAAGCTCAACTGATGGGATTCCTTTATAATCATTACATTATTTCAATGGTATTGACAAGTACACCAACTTATACTACAATACAATTTGTTTACCAATCTCTCCATACAATTTAACAGTTTCTTCTTCTTAAGCCCATACTGTAAAATTCACATAAGAATACAAAAGAAGAAAGCACTCAAAGTTTCTAGACAAGGAGAGAATATTTTCTTATTCCTACAGTTATATAGCAACATATACTTTACAACTTAAGAGAAAGAAACAGAGGCAATCAGATTTCCAATCCAATCATGTTCAGAACTGTACCAACTTCTCAAGAGTGACGCATATACATTCAATCTTGAATTCAATAAGGAAGAAGAAAGAGCAAGAAAATCAGCACCCATCCCTTCCAAATACAACCTGATTTCCATCCATGCAGACCCAGGATTACCCATATGATAATAAACATCAAAGTTCCTCAAGCAAGATTTCTCTCGGTCAGGCTGTGTTCCTACTAACCAAGCAAGGTCGTAAAGAAAACAATAATTACATTATTTTTTTTCATCACGTACAGAATCTATAATCATAGACCATCCAAATTCCTTTCTCAGAGATGCAGGTTTAAATATATACATACATCATAAGCATGCGACTAATCAGTCAAGCTCAAAAGAAGGATCTACAGTTTCATCCCACTCAATTATATAATCACCTGAAACTGTCAAGCAATTAAAGAGCTCTCATGACCAAGCAATAATCAATAAACCTACCAAATTAAACTCAACAATTCTTTCCATATCATTCTTTAAACATGAAATTACCCAACGCCATCACCTGACATGGCACAGTTAGGAATTCATTAACTCAGTCATACTAGAGACTAGATAACATCATAAACAGAAGTCATTTCCATATGCAAACACAACAAACATTTCAACTGAGTCGAACCACATACAAACACAACGAACATTTCAACTGAGTTAGATTCATATGTATACACAACAACATTTTAACTGAGTCTAATCCCTACGAATATACAACAAGAACTTTTAACAGAAGTCGAGCCAACACGCAAACACATCAAGGACTTCAACACAAGTCATATCCAACAAGTATTCACAGCAAAGGCTTCGACAGAAGTCAAAATCAAGAAAGATAATCATAGCAAGGACTTCACAGAAGTCACCTCCTTAACATAAGTTCAACAAAGATTCAACCGAAAGTCGAAATCAAGAAAGATAATCACAGCAAGGACTTCACAGAAGTCACCTCCATAACATAAGCTCAGCAAAGATTCAACCGAAGTCAAACCAATACGAAAATACAGCAGGGACTCTAACAGAGTCATGTTCATATGTAAACCCAGCACACACTTCCACAGAGTCGAACCAAATGTAAACACAACAAGTGTTTAAATAGAAGTCAAATCTATAAGTATACCCAGCAAAGATTCAACAAAATTCAACAACAAACTAATACAGCAAGGTCTTCAGCCAAAGATGAATCCATAAAAAAAAAAAAAAATACAACAAAACATTTCGACAGAGTCTTCGCATAACCAGAGATTCCTAAATCCACAAGAAAAGAAGAACCCAATACATTGCTTCAAACCAACTGTGCTAAGATCACCTGAACAGAGTTGTTTTAATGAAAGCATTTGAAGGAAAGCAAGATTTTTAAAAGTTAGGGCCTATCATGCCTGATAGTGTCGCTTAAAAATCCAAAGAAGACCTCTGAATGTGCTCGCACCTTCTCTTCTTCTTCCACGATAGATTAAACAACAATAAATTGTTACCTTCATGCCTTATAAACTTTCCCCGACAGAGAAAGGAGCTAGATATTCTCAAAGTTGCCATGCAACACAGAGTAGATGACTGGTTCGAAGAACCAGTGATCAAGCAGAGAGAAAAAATGGAACGCATGGAAAACCAAACAACCAACCAATTTTCCATTTGCATGCCTTCCCAAGCAATCCGCTCGGGAACCGAAGTTCATCAATTGCATTAACTCCCATATTCCCACCTATTCTCCATTGCCACCGACCGCCAAAGTTGGTGATTGCCAAATGAAAACAAACAACCATTCCCATATTTGGTGATACTGCCACGTCAGGTCACAATAGCCATTTGCAACCTCCACCAAATCCCAAGTCCTTCATCCTTATCCACCTCATAAATGCCATGGAAACCACCACCCATGACTCGCGCCCCTTCATAGGTCCCCTCCATCCATTATCATTAGTTAAGATAGGTTAGAAACATAGGTTAGATCATAAGGTAAGACATTAGTCTTACTTCCATAGTGCTAGGTGTAGCTAACCTTAGGAGCATTAAGCTTATAGTTTAGGGCTAGGTTAGATTAGCAATAATTTAACCAATAGGTTATAGTTTAGGTTAAGGTTATTAACCTTACCGAATCTAGTCTAGGTCTCCCAAGTAGGACCGATCAGTATTAGAACCAAACAGGGTAAAACATCCCTGTAAAGGATCCTATCCGGTATTGCTAATTAAGCTTACTGTATACCCAGAACATCTTACCTGGCTTAAGGTCTAGGCCTTCCCGATGTTACGGTATTTGGAACCAAATTTCATTTAACATGATCAGCCTGAGTTAAACTCCGGAATTGCTCATTCAACTCATTCAGACCTTGCAACTTTCGTAAGGTCAATAAATTTTGTTCATCCTGAATAAACTTAAAACATCTCTTGGATCAATGCAACTGATCCAAGGCTGAGTCATAAAGATGGATAAATCCACAATTCATCCCGAAATCAAATTGAACTCAGGTGCTAAAAATGAAAGAAATAAAAGAGTCCAAACATATTCTGACTCAGTCAAAGATCTTCAAGAGCAAAGAAGATACAATCCATATCAAGCATGACTTCACAAATCAAAGGAACACGTCCTTATACAGAAGAAATCATATATCAACACTTGAGTGCTCAGGAGGAAGTAACAATAGTTCAGGGTGTTACATGCTTCCCTCCTAAAAGATTCATCGTCCCGATGATTACATATTTTGATTTACCTTCAGGTCAACCAATTTATTAGTTCACAATACAAGAGACCAATTCCAACATGAATTATTTTCTTAGATCAATGTCATGATATAATTTATTCAACCTGAATAGTGTTTGCCTCAAAGCTGGCTTACATAAAGACATGAAAAAGATAAGTTCATAATCATTTTTTTGTCAACAGATTCTATTCTGTTCAAAAAGAAAGGGAAAAGCAACTTTCATCTCTTCCAGATTTTCCCAAGTTGCACTCTCTTCATTAAACTGGTCCCACTGGACCTTACATTGCTGTATTTCACGATTTCTCAAATGCAATTGGTGAGTTTCCAGCACTCGTGTGGGTTTAACCACGATTATTCCTGGGTCTTGGACCTACAAGGAATTCCAATTTAAAACATGTGACAAGTCTGAAACGTATTTCTTAAGCAAAGAAATATGGAAAACATCATGCATGCGAGACAAAGTAGGTGGTAATGCTAATCGATAAGCTACAGGATTGATTATTTCGACAATTTTGAAAGGTCCCACGTAACGAGGTGACAACTTGGCAGCCTTGCCAAAAGTTATAGAACTCTTTCTAGGGTTTAACACGAAGAAAAACTTTTTCACCAAGTTCAAACTTTCGATCAACCCGCTTTAGGTCAGCATAGCTCTTCTTCCTGTCTGCTTGCTTCTTTCAATCGTTCACGAATCATTTTAACTTGTTGTTCCATTTCAGTGAGGATTTCTGGCCCAATTACCACTCTATCCTCAATACTATCCCAACTAACAGGGGTTCTGCACTTTCTTCCATAAAGTGCCTCAAAAGGTGCCATTTTAAGAGAAGAGTGATATGTGTTGTTGTATGCAAATTCAACTAATGGGAGATACTCTTCCCATTTATACTGTTGATCCATGCAATACATTCGCAACATATCTTCCAACACTTGATTTACTCTCTCTGTTTGTCCATCCGTTTCTCGGATGATATGCAGAACTGAAGTTTAGTTTCGTTCCAAGAGCTGTATTAAGCGTTTGCCAAAATCTTGACGTCATTCTAGGATCCCTGTCAGATATAATTAATTCAGGTACTCCATGCAACCTGAAAATTTCATGCACGAATCTTTTGGCTAACACTGGTGAATCATCCTTTAGATTTCCAGCGATGAAATGAGCTACCTTAGTTAGTTTATCTACAACTACCAGGATAACATCATGTTTATTCCTAGACATAGGTAACCCTTGTACAAAGTCCATGCTTATTACTTGCCATTTATACTGCGGTATGCTATGGGGATATAATAGTCCAGCAGGGTGCATGTGTTCTGCCTTAACCCGCTGACATTCCAGACAATGAGTCACAAAACCAATAACATCCTTTTTCATACCTTTCCAAAAGTATTGTTGTTTTAGATCAGCAAGCATTTTTGTGATACCCGGGTGTCCAGAAAAGGGTGAATTATGAAATTCAACTAATAATTTCTTTCTCAAATCATTTAGCAAAGGTACGTATACTCTGTTTTCATAACGTAAGATTCCTTCATTATCAAAATGAAAACCTTTATACCTTTCATCCTTTGGTTCTGTAGCAAGCGCTTGCTTTTACTTGCTGAAAGTATATATCAGATTCTGAGGCACTTTTTACCTCATCTTTAAACTGAGTTCTTAATGTTATAAGAGCATAAATGTGCTTCCTACGACTTAGAGCATCTGCTACTCTATTCTCTTTCCCTTTGATGTAGCTAATATCAAAATCATATTGAGATAAAAACTCTAACCACCTTCTCTGTCTTGCATTTAGATTAGGCTGAGTGAAAATATATTTCAGCCCTAAGTGATCAGTTTTCAACTCAAAAGGTTTCCCAAGTAAATAGTGTCTCCAGACTTGAAGCGCATGAACAATGGCAGCAAGCTCTAAATCATGAGGGGCATAATTCAGCTCATGTAACTTAAGTTTTCTACTTTCATATGCTATGACTTGATCATTTTGTAACAAAACACCTCCAAGGCCTTCCCCAGAAGCATCCATTACAATAGTAAAGTTTCCATTAGGGTCCGGTACAGCTAATATAGGTGCTGAAGTCAACTGGCTTTTCAAACTTTTGAAAGTAGTTTCACACTTATCATTCCAAATAAATTTCTTATCCTTCTTCTGCAATGAAGTTATCGGTGCAGCCACTTTAGAAAAATCCTTAACAAATTTTCTATAATAACCAGCAAGACCCATGAAGCTTCTTACTTCATGTACATTCTTGGGTGCAGGCCACTCGGTTATTGCCACTATTTTTGAAGGATCCACTGCAATTCCTTCCTTGCTAATGACATGACCCAAATAGTGAACTTCAGTATCAAAGAAAGAACATTTGGATAACTTACCGTATAACTTTCTTTTTCTCAAAATTTCCAAAACTATCTTCAAATGCTCATTGTGCTCTTCGACACTTTTAGAATATATGAGAATATCATCCAAGAATACAAGTACAAACTTGTCCAAATATTCTTGAAAGATATTATTCATTAAGTTCATAAAAGCTGCTGGTGCATTAGTTAATCCAAAGGGTAAAACCGTGAACTCATAATGTCCGTACCTGGTTCGGAAAGTTGTTTTATGAATATCTTCTTCTCTAATCCTTAATTGATGATAACCAGATCGAAGATCTATCTTGGAATAAACCGCTTCCCCACACATCTGATCAAATAGATCATCAATCCTTGGAAGTGGGTATCTGTTCTTAATTGTTTCTTTGTTTAACATCCGATAGTCGATACACAACCTAAGTGTTCCATCTTTCTTTTTTACAAATATTACTGGCGCTCCCCAAGGTGAAACACTTGGTCTAATCAAACCCTTAGACAAAATTTCTTGCAATTGTGCCTTAAGCTCGACTAACTCTGTAGTAGTCATCCGATAAGGTGCCTTGGAAATAGGTTCCGTCTGGTTTGATTTCAATAGTGAAGTCAAATTCCCTTTTGGGTGGTAAACCTAGTAATTCCTCCGGAAATACATCCTTGAAACTTTGCAATAGAGGGAATCGTTTCATGGAATCACCATCTTCTTCTGAAAATTCAGATATCTTTACTACATATAAGGTACATCCTTTGTTTTTAGCCTTTTTAAGTTGCATAGCTGATAGTTTCCTAACTGAAATTTCCCATTTCACCCCTTGAATCTCTGTTGTTTCCAGCCGATCATCTAAACATCTTATGTTCTTTTCAAAGTAGTCTACTTTTGCTTTATGGTCAGCTAACCAATTGACACCGATGACAATGTCATAGGATCCCAAAGGTGTAACATAGAGGTCAACTTCCATGGAAAAGTTAGGTAAGTCAAGGACTGCTCCAAAAAGACACATACTCACTGTATGAACAGAGTTATTACCATACTGTATAGTCCAAGATTTATCCATTTTTCCAGCTTTTCTTTTAAGTTTAGAAGCAAGTTTACTAGAAATAAAACATTCAGTAGCTCCTGTATCAAAAAGAATAGTGACAGGTATGCCAAATAACTTACCCAAAACTTCTATAGGTGTCACTTGCTTTTCAGCTTGCTTGTTTGCTATTGCAGCATGTATCTTATGCTGCTGATTACGATCATCCTTCTTCAAAGGGCACTGATTTGCGTAGTGGTCTTTGCCACAATTATAGCAGCCTCCTACAGGTCCCTTTTTAGGCTCAAAATTACTTCCAGCCTTAAAATTATCACGTTGTCCTCCATAGGGCTTCTGCCCATTGTTATAATTTTTGGCAAAACTATCCCTTACATTTCCAGCAGGCTTATTCGCTATCGTTTTCTTACTATTATCCACTGGAAACTTACTTCTGTTTCCAAACTTTTTCCATGGCCCCTTCTTGGGTGCAAGTGAAGTTGAAGAAGGGTTTGCAATCTTCTTCCACACTTCCTCTTTATGAGCAGAAATAGCCTTTAATTTCTGTTCTTGCCTTATGGCCTTTTCAACAACTCCTTCCATAGTGGTTGGGCTGTGAACATCGACCTCTCCTCCTATCACGGGATTTAGTCCCATGATGAATTTCCATATTCTAAACTTCTCGTCAGTTTGATATTGCGGTACGTACTTGAGGAGTTTCGTAAACCGCTCCCAGTATTCAGTTACCATTAGCTTCCCTTGAGCTAAGTTCTGGAATTCTGTCATTTTCTGATCATAGAAAAGTTGTGGCAGCCAACGTTGCCTAAAATAGCCCTTAAATTGATCCCAAGTGATATTGGTCTCATCAATATTTAGCTCAACTTTACGGCTGTCCCACCACGAAGATGCTTCGTGGGAAAGCTGATAGGCTCCCCAAATAGCTTTGGTTTCCTCGAGAAGTTTCTTATTGCAAAGTACTTCTCCATTTCACTGAGCCAGTTCTCAGCTCCATCTCCTAATGTGGTGCCATCATATTTAGGTGGACTTATCCTTTTTATATCATTAGTGAGTTCCACTGCCAACCTGGCCTTTTTGTTTTCTAGTTGGACAGGTACATTTCCAGTGTTATTATCAACACCCATATCGGGGTTGTCCTCAGGAGGTTGCTGATTGTTGTTACCAGCTTCATCATCCTCCTCATTTCCCATTACTTGTTGTTCAAGTACAACCAAATGATCTCTTGTGTCCAATAGGGCAGCAAGGATCTCATCAAGTTTTTGGGTTGTTGCCACCCCTCCTTCAGGTGGAGCATTATTCGCAACATTCCCCTTGTTCTAACCATTTTCTGTTACAAGAAAATTCAGGTTTTTATCAGATTATGGACACAATAGGTCCAAGAGCTGCAACCTTCAGCTCTGATACCAAGATGTAACATTCCCAATTTAGTACATTAGAACAAGAATTTTTTTTTTTTTTTTGATAAGTGTTTCCTAGTTCTAAATACATAATTTAGAACTCACAGATCAAAACAATCATTCTTATAACAGATAACCATATGCAGCTGTAATGACTCGGTGTACCACCGATCTATTCATTCCATGACTCGGTGATCTACCGATCTATTCATGAGTATCATAGAGTTGGCATTTTTATTTTTAACACTTCACTCTTGCGGTTCTCTTCCCTAATCTGGGATTTTAGAATGCTCTGTCCAAGGAACCTATCTGAATAATTGTTACCATTATTCATCGGCATCACGTCCCTCAGACTAGGTGACATAGGACAACGCAATCAACAGCTTGCGATACTTTGGCCAAAGATTTGAAACATATTGTTTATGTCTCGTATTCCTTGATGGCATACTCGTCAATCTGGAATACGTCCTTCACCCCACTCCGATGTTATATAGAATGTCTTACACTGACTTCTGTCAGCCTCCCCTGTCCCAAGTCATTCACTCAGGAACGGATTAATAACATGACAACGTTATAAGGATGCTCTCGAGAACTAGGGATAAGCTGACATACTGGGTCAACCCTAGTTAACCCTGTGTGTCAAGGTACCCCGAGTCTCCAAGGGCAGCCTCATAACATGACCATGTTCCTAACCAGTCCCAGAGTAAAAACTTGTTCGAGTTTAAGGTGTAAATCTTAACGATCAATGCAAAGGGTGTCGCCATAAGTCACCTGCATTGTTGTATCCTCGAGAAGATCCTAATCTTCTCGAAGGTACAACCCTGCAGTTGACATGTGCCGACATCCTACAAAACCACCTCGGAAAGATCTACTTAACTTTAAGGTGTTACTTACGTTGAGTTGAAATTATACTTTAAGACTCTCCTTTCTAGGTAGTCTTTTCCCAACCCCTGGGTTCCTCACCTTTGAGTTGCCTTACTTATTTAAGATCCATTTCACAGAGAGAAGTTTAATAGATTTGAGATCTCGTCAAGGAGTTCATTGATTCACGTAATCTTAATCAACGAAATTGGGCAGTAGCCCTAAGTCCTCTCATAAGGATGCTAACTATACCCCTATAAGTTTATATCAGTTCTCAAAACTGAAATATATCTTACTTATTGTTATTAAGATATAGTGATTAAAAATCATCAGTTACTTTGTCTTGACTTAGATCATGGATAGGAAGTAATAGATTACTCTTCCTGATTCAGCTACCTATTGAGATGTAGTTTAACCTTAACTTCCCGTAAACAGTGGACCAATTTTCCAATTTAGCCTTATTCACAACATAAAGAATTACTAATCATTCATGAAGTATTCAGTCACATAATGTTTACAAGGCCTACTTAGAGAATCCAAATAACTCTAAGGTATAAAATAATAAAAATGCACTTAAAATCAATCGAACCTAAGAAGATCAATTCCATCAATTAAAAATACAACCACATAAGTAACATCTTTTTCCCTTTTCATTTATTTCCAATCCATACAATTACAACTTATGCACTTCGGCATATTGGATACAATACTCAACAGCAAAAGAACAACTTTCTTACATAGTACAATTAGAGATATCAAATAGAATTCATCATAAAACCAGATTAAACAATCAACATCATATCGATCCGCGTGCCTTTATTACTTACAATGTCCATCTACAAAATTGTTAGCTTGCAGTCGGTTTGTGGTAACTCGAGCATGATAAGCACTAATTCTTAAAACAATTGCATTCTACCAATTGCTCTCATTAAACAACTGTTTAAATGAAATCATTTCTTCAAATCCTTAAACATGAATCAGGCTAATCATCTTTCTATAATTCTAACATGACTATAACGCATAACTCATATTATAGCTGCCAATTAAACCTAAATATTTTTCAGATGATTCATCATATATATTAGAGACTAAGAAGAACAAAATGAATCCAAAACATCCATCCATCTGAATCCCAAGGACAACAATAATCCAACAAATTGTTCCATTCAAAAATGAATATCCTATCAATTCGTGTATCCAACAGGTATGTTTTTTTTTTTTTTAACAATTCCGCAAAGGCAGATTATAACATCCAGCAAGCTCAACTGACGGGATTCCTTTATAATCATTACATTATTTCAATGGTATTGACAAGTACACCAACTTATACTGCAATACAATTTGTTTACCAGTCTCTCCATACAATTTAACAGCTTTCTTCTTCTTAAGCCCATACCGTAGAATTCACATAAGAATACAAAAGAAGAAAGCACTCAAAGTTTCTAGACAAGGAGAGAATATTTTCTTATTCCTACAGTTATATAGCAACATATACTTTACAACTTAAGAGAAAGAAACAGAGGCAATCAGATTTCCAATCCAATCATGTTAAGAACTGTACCAACTTCTCAAGAGTGACGCATATACATTCAATCTTGAATTCAATAAGGAAGAAGAAAGAGCAAGAAAATCAGCACCCATCCCTTCCAAATACAACCTGATTTCCATCCATGCAGACCCAGGATTACCCATATGATAATAAACATCAAAGTTCCTCAAGCAAGATTTCTCTCGGTCAGGCTGTGTTCCTACTAACCAAGCAAGGTCATAAAGAAAACAATAATTACATTATTTTTTTTTCACGTACAAAATCTATAATCATAGACCATCCAAATTCCTTTCTCAGAGATGCAGATTTAAATATATACATACATCATAAGCATGCGACTAATCAGTCGAGCTCAAAAGAAGGATCTACAGTTTCATCCCACTCAATTATATAATCACCTGAAACTTTCAAGCAATTAAAGAGCTCTCGCGACCAAGCAATAATCAATAAACCTACCAAATTAAACTCAACAATTCTTTCCATATCATTCTTTAAACATGAAATTACCCAACGCCATCGCCTAACATGGCACAGTTAGGAATTCATTAACTCAGTCATACTAGAGACTAGATAACATCATAAACAGAAGTCATTTCCATATGCAAACACAACAAACATTTCAACTGAGTCGAACCACATACAAACACAGTGAACATTTCAACTGAGTCGGATTCATATGTATACACAACAACATTTTAACTAAGTCTAATCCCTACAAATATACAGCAAGAACTTTTAACAGAAGTCGAGCCAACACGCAAACACATCAAGGACTTCAACACAAGTCATATCCAACAAGTATTCACAAAAAGGCTTTGGCTTCAACGAAGTCAAAATCAAGAAAGATAATCATAGCAAGGACTTCACAGAAGTCACCTCCTTAACATAAGTTCAGCAAAGATTCAACCGAAGTCGAAATCAAGAAAGATAATCACAAAGAAGGACTTCACAGTCACCTCCATAACATAAGCTCAGCAAAGATTCAACCGAAGTCGAACCAATACGAAAATACAGCAGGGACTCTAATAGAGTCATGTTCGTATGTAAACCCAGCACACACTTCCACAGAGTCGAACCAAATGTAAACACAACAAGCATTTAAACAGAAGTCAAATCTATAAGTATACCCAGCAAAGATTCAACAAAATTCAACAACAAACTAATACAGCAAGGTCTTCAGCTGAAGATGAATCCATAAAAAAAAATAAAAAATACAGCAAAACATTTCGACAGAGTCTTCGCATAACCAGAGATTCCTAAATCCACAAGAAAAGAAGAACCCAATACATTGCTTCAAACCAACTGTGCTAAGATCACCTGAACAGAGTTGTTTTAATGAAAGCATTTGAAGGAAAGCAAGATTTTTAAAAGTTAGGGCCTATCATGCCTGATAGTGTCGCTTAAAAATCCGAAGAAGACCTCTGAATGTGCTCACACCTTCTCTTCTTCTTCCATGATAGATTAAACAACAATAAATTGTTACCTTCATGCCTTATAAACTTTCCCCGACAAAGAAAGGAGCTAGATATTCTCAAAGTTGCCATGCAACACGAGTAGTAGATGGTTCAAGAACCAGGTGATCAAGAGAGAGAAAAACGGAACGCATGGAAAACCAAACAACCAACCAATTTTCCATTTGCATGCCTTCCCAAGCAATCCATGCTCGGGAACCGAAGTTCATTAATTGCATTAACTCCCATATTCCCACCTATTCTCCATTACCACCGACCGCCAAAGTTGGTGATTGCCAAATGAAAACAAACAACCATTCCCATATTTGGTGATACTACCACGTCAGGTCACAATAGCCATTTGCAACCTCCACCAAATCCCAAGTCCTTCATCCTTATCCACCTCATAAATGCCATGGAAACCACCACCCATGACTCGCGCCCCTTCATAGGTCCCCCTCCATCCATTATCATTAGTTAAGATAGGTTAGAAACATAGGTTAGATCATAAGGTAAGACATTAGTCTTACTTCCATAGTGCTAGGTGTAGCTAACCTTAGGAGCATTAAGCTTATAGTTTAGGGCTAGGTTAGATTAGCAATAATTTAACCAATAGGTTATAGTTTAGGTTAAGGTTATTAACCTTACCGAATCCAGTCTAGGTCTCCCAAGTAGGACCAATCAATATTAGAACCAAACAGGTAAAACATCCCTGTAAAGGATCCTATCCGGTATTGCTAATTAAGCTTACTGTATACCCAGGAACATCTTACCTGGCTTAAGGTCTAGGCCTTCCCGATGTTACGGTATTTGGAACCAAATTTCATTTAACATGATCAACCTGAGTTAAACTCTGGAATTGCTCATTCAACTCATTCAGACCTTGCAACTTTCGTAAGGTCAATAATTTTTGTTCATCCTGAATAAACTTAAAATCATCTCTTGATCCAAGATCAAAAGATGGATAAATCCACAATTCATCCCGAAATCAAATTGAACTCAAGAAAGAAATAAAAGAGTCCAAACATAAAGATGGATAAATCCATATCAAGCATCATCAAAGGAACATGTCCTTATAAAGAAATCATAATCAACACTTGAAGGAAATAACAACAATTCAGGTGTTACATTAAGGGCTCAACTGAAAGAAATATAAATGATAAGGACTCCCATAGGTATGACATGATGAAAGTCATCATTAGTGAGCATGTCATGGAGAGAAATACGGAGTGAGGGGGTCTAGAATTTAAGAGGCGAACAACCTCTATATCGTAGACCAGAGAAAATGGTGTGGCCATAGTGGAAGTATGAATACTAGTGTGGTATGCCCACAGGGAAAAAGGAATGTGCATATGTCAATCCTTCCCAGTATCATTAACCACTTTCATGAGAATTTTGTTGAGGGTTTTGTTAGTGGATTCGGCTTGGCCATTGGTTTGTGGGTAGTAGGGTGATGAGAAACTAAGTTGAATGCCAAAGGCGTCGCAAAGTTTTTGCAATGTTTTTTTTTTTAATTGTTTTCCATTGTTAGTGATGAGGCGATGGGGAACACTAAAGCGAAAAATGATGTGGTGGTTAATGAACTCACATATTTTCTCAGCTTTCATGGAAATGAGTGGGATGGATTCTACCCATTTTGTGTAGTATTCGGTAGTAGTGATGATCCATTGATGGCGTTGGGAAGAATGAGGATTGATTTCTCCAACAAGATCCAAACCCCATTGAGAGAAGGGCCAAAGGTCACGAGTGACCTATAAGGCATGACTGGGTGTATGATGAAGATTGGAATGTTGTTGGAATTTTACACAACATTTGACGTAGTCATAACAATCATGGTTAAGGGTCGACTAGTAATAGCCTAGGTGAAGAATACGCTTAGCAACAACAAGGCCACTAAAGTGACCTCCACATATGCCATCATGAACCTCCTTAATGGTATAATTAATTTCAGAACTTGTAAGGCATCATAAAAGAATACCATCAAATCCATGCTTATAGAGGAGGCCCTCAGATAATGACATAATGAGAGACCTTTTTAAGGAAGGTGTGTTTCCCATTACGGGTGAGATCAGGAGGTAAGATGGAGAGAGAAAGGTAGTCAAAGTATTGTTTATACCAAAGGTCACTCAGGTTAGGGGTATTGTTTCGATCGAGTAAACATCATGAGGTAAATAAGAAGGTGAATGGAGGCATTGTATAGTGACAAATATTTTGGAATCAATGAGTGAAGTGGGTATTTGGGAAGCTAAGCGTGCCATGATATTTGTAATTGTTTTAGTGCAATGTGGGATGGTTTGAAGGGCGTAACTATCAAAGGTGGTTAAAATTATGTCTACATGATGTTTATACTTTTGAAGTATCTTGTTACAACATTGGTACATACCATTGACTTGGTTTATGACCAATTGAGAATCTCCAAAGATGTTGATTGATTTGACATCTAGGGAATAGGTGGCTTGGAGACCTAGTACGATTGCTTCATATTCAAAAATATTTTTGGTGCATTCAAAATCTAGTTTGAAAGAAAAAGGCATGGGTTCTCCATCAAAAGGAATGAGAATAATAACATCCCCACCCCCACGCCGACACTTGGAACCATCAAATAAGATTTTCATTTGATAAGGAGGTTCATCCAGGAAACGGTAGCAATCGACTCATCTGGAAAGTCAAAATTAGAGGGTTGATCCTAGGAAATAGGTGCATCACCAATTGGTTGGTGATAGCTTGGCCCTTGATGGATTTTTTATTAATGAATTTGAGGTCAAGATCAGCTAAAATCATAAGCCATTATTGGGCATACACTGATTTTGATAAGTTTTGGCATACATAAAGTGTAAGGGGTAGGTGTTGGTCACAACATAGGTTTTTGGTTGAGTAGGTAATGACGGAGTTTGGTGGCAATGAAAACTAAGGATAAGCAAATTTTTCAAGATGGGTGTATCAAGTTTCATAGTCCAAAATAGTACGACCGATATAATAAACCACTTTCTCCTTGTGTTGTTCATCGCAATGATGAGCGAGCATGGCTCCCAAGGAGTGATCGGTAGTGGATATGTATAGATAAAAAGCTTAATCTTCTTTAGGTGGGATAAGTACACGGGTGGTTGGAGAAGGTATTTTTTAAGGCCTCAAAATCTTTATGACAGCATCATCCCATTGAAAAGAGACATCCTTCTTGAGCAGATGATTAAATGGTTGGCACGATCCGTAATTGTGAAATGAAATGGTGAATAGAATGTAACTTACCTTGCAGGCTACTGAGAGTTGTTTAAGGTTAGTGGTTAGAGGAATTTCCAAAATGGCCTTAACTTTAGCAGGATCAAATTCTATACCACAACGGGAAATGATAAATCCCGGGAGCTTTCCTGAGAGAACTACGAAGATGCACTTCTCGTGCTAAAGGTGGACATAATATTTAATGAGGAAGTCAAAGATGGTTTTGAGGACAGTAAGGTGCTTGGAGTGATGTTTATATTTTGCTAAGAGATCATCCACGTAATCTTCCAATAGTTAATGCATGATGTCATGGAAGATGTAAGTCATAGCCTCCTTATATGTGGCACCGACATTTTTCGTGCCAAAAGGGATGACTCGATAGTAGAAGGTCCCCAATGGGGTGATGAATGAGGTTTTGTGTTGATCTTCTAGGGAATGTAAAATTTGGTTATAAACCAAGAATTCATCCATGAGTGATAGCATCTCATGACTAGCGGTGAGGTCAACCAACCGATCAATATTGGGTAAGGGAAATTTGTTTTTCCTGGCAAGCTAGGTTGAGGTCACGAAAGTCTATGAAAATGCGAGTCCCTCTATTGCTTTAGTAATAGGCACAATGTTAGAAATCTAATGAGGATAATCAATGGGTAAGATGAAGGAAATAAAAAGAAGGGGCTGAAGTTCTTCTTTGATGAGAAGAGAAATACAAGGGTGCATTTTCCTCAGCTTTTGTTTGATGGGTTTGGCATTAGGAATGGTTACGATATTTTGGACCACTATGGTGGGGTCAATCTTGGCATGTATGCATAAGACCAAGTGAAATCATGGTTATGATATATAAGAAAATAAGTGATGGCTTCCTGTTTAACAACATCTAAATATTGTCTGATCTTTAGGATGCACAGGTCATCCTGAGTATGAATGTTGATCTTGATAGTTGATTCATTCAACATGGTTTGCATCTTAGAGGGTAAAAATGATGAATATATGAGTCTTAAGCACCGAGGTAGGTGATTATGGATTCATCATTCGACATTGAATGACATTAATTATAGATGTGTCATCATCGGTCATTTCAGATACGAAGGGAAGAGTGGAAGGGGCCTCATCACATTGATAAGTCGAGGCCCCAAGGAAATGGTGTTTATGAAAAAAAAATCTAGGAGGGATAGATTTAGGATCCATCAACTCCATCGGTGAAGGTGGTGATGAAGGTGGAGCGGGTAAAAAATGTGGAGAAGGGCTAATGTCCTTAATGAGTTCAATTTGGGCTTGTTTTGTAGGTGGTTCTAGGAAGCCGATACCACTAGGATCATTATTTTTGGGTGGTACATGGAATAATGGTATGGTGGCCTTTCTCATAAAAGATAAATCCAAAACCCTTCCATGCACATCGGTGTAGAAGGTTTGGGGAAATGGTGATTGGTAAGTGACCTGAAGTCAATAGAAAATGGGCGGGTTTGTGATGGTGGTTCAGGTGTGTAAGTGGTTGTATCAAGTCCCCCATAAGTGAGACTAGTATGAAGGTAAGGAGGACCGTAAATAAGATGTTATCATGTACGGTGATCATAACATGGGTGTTGGTGAAGGCTTCCATATTCTTGTGGAGTAAGAAATGTGTTGACACTATATAGGTAGTACTCCCCCAGAGTGAGGCATTGAAAAACACCTTCCAAGGGATCGTGGTTGGTATGTAGGTAGGTGATATGGATAATGTATCGGAGGTTGATACAGAGGTGGAGTTAATGGATTGGGAAGTTGATGGGTCAGCCATGGAGGTTATGGCAGCGGTATAAATGGAGGAGGCATGTGCGGTAGAAGTAGTGGTTGTCTAGTGGGTGGAGGTGTAGGTGAAGCGGTAGTGGTCACGGAGGTAAATTTATAGATAGGTATGAGCACATAATTAGGTTGGTAAACCATGTTGCAAGTTTTAAAAGGTGATGGGTCAGTTGGAATGGTATAGGTGTGTCCTTTGTGTTCATACTTTACACAATGATGCAAAGTGGAAGGAATGCAACCCATGACATAAATCCAGTGGTCTACCAAGTAGCAAGTTATATTGAATTCCCCTCCAAAATGTAAAACAATCCAAGAATAGTGTGGGGGCCCATGCGAATGTGGAGGATGACAAAGGTTTAGTGTAAAGGTGATAGCATTATTGAATGAATGCAACATGACTGGGTGTTTATGCAAGCAATTGTCGTATGCACATTTGAATGAATGCATGAGATGGAATGATGTTAATGCTAGTGCCCTCATCAATCATCACATGACATACCCATATGTCATCAATTTGGAAAGAGATGAAAAGGGATGGGTCCAGGTCATCATTTTAGTGTGGCATGATCTCTTCCTCTCGAGAAGCTAAGGGAGGCCACTTGGTGAACAAGCTAGGGTGAAGATGAAGGTGGTAATTTGGTGAGAGAGGCTACATGATGGGGTGCGATAATGGAAGCTACGGGTGTAGGGTCATTAGGTAAAACCTCAACTGATTGGAGAACCTACAAGAGAGCTTGACGATGGGATTTCAAGGTTTGATGAGGTAATATAAGAAAATTTTGAGTTGTGATTGGTGTAATTGTTTGAGCATGGTGGGATGTGTGACGCCATTAGAAATGGGGTACATGGGGCTGCTGATAGTTATTTTAGGTATGGGTCCGTAGATCGTATGTTGGGTATAGGATTGGTTGGTTTGTCGATTGCCTTTTCTTTTCCCTTGTCCTTCTTAGCATGTGTAGTGATGTGTATCATGTTGATCTAAGGGGAGTTGGCAAATAGATAAGGTATAGGGTGAGTGGTATAACACACGATGGGAAAAAACCTATTGGAGGAGAAAACCTTTGAGGTTAGTTGGGCACAATGCAATTTGGGTGGTCATGTGGAAAGTTCTCTAATGTGAACCTTGTTAATTTCAAATCTTGGGGTGGCTCTAAGAGAGGTGAGGGTGGAGGTTGTTGTGATTGAGTGGGCAAGGTGTGGGAATGGGTGTTAGTGAAGTAGAATCCTCATCGAGAAGGTTTTGTCGTCAAATTTGGTTTCTAGTGGACACAATTGGATAAGGACCATTTTCAAGGCCTTTTAGTTCTCCACATTGTCTCTAGACACGATGGTATGTGTAAATTTTAATATCTTCAAAACCTTTTCGCTTGGGTTTGAGGGGGTCATAAGGTTTGAGTGCCAGAATGTGATGACAAAAGTTTCCGGGAGGTTGGTTAAAATTTTGGCATAAGACCCTACTAGTGGATCACAATGGGAAGTAAACATAGGTTTGGGTATAGGTGTAGGTGATTTTTGAGGAATGGTATTTAGAAGAGGAAGGGGTCGAGCCATGGGTTTGGATGTTGATGTGGTTTTAGGTGTTGTTTGTGTTTATTTAGGTATGGGTATAGTAGAGGGATGGGTAGGAGGGTGTGTGGTCATTTTGACTACCTTATTGTGGGGTAGTGGAGTTTTGTTTTTGGGTTAGACCTTCTTGGGTAAAGGTGATGTGGGTTTATGATGTCTAGAAGGAAAAGATGATGGAGGAAGAGGGTGAGTTACCCATGGGGATAATGGGGTGCTGTGAAGGTAGATGACAAGGGTCATGCTTGAGGTGTGCGAGACAATGACTAAGTGTAGTGGGTAGTGAAGCAATAGCTGAGGGTATCAGAGGTATGGGTGGTAAAGAGGTAGCAGTGTAGATGTAATACAGATGGGCATCCGGGTAGATCAAAGGTTTGTGAGGAAGGAATGAGTTGTTGTATTTTTGGTTTATTAATGGGTGGAGGTTTCTTGACCATGTGGGGAAGCTAAGATCCTAAGATGGATAGGATAGGTGTAGGTGTGATTGGCACAGCCGAGGTATGAGTTCTATGGGTTTGGTGCTTTTGTTTGGGTTTCGAGTAGGTATGGTGTTGACTTTGGAGGATGTAGCTAAATCTAGTTTGATAGTCAAAGTGAATGTTGTAGGTATGGGTTTGGGTTTAGGTGTAGCTCGGTAAGGGTTTCGTGTGAGCTATAAAAAGTGTCATGGAAGGGGTTGTGATAGAGGTGATTTTGTTTGGTTCAATTGGTCAAAATGTTTTTGGGTAGATTGTGGAGGTATCAGCAAGGGATCTCTGCATTTGTGTTGAGATGGGGAGTAAAAGGAACCCCCATAGTAGAACCCTATCCACATAATCTAAGTGATTAGCCAAATGTGAGAATGGAATGCCCGTAGGTGGAGTTGGTGAGGACCTAATGGAAATTCCCATAAAATGCGTCTTAGAGATGGGGAATTGGCTAGCTTCAACTTTCGTGGGTAAGAGAGCCAAAAGTAGGTCTGTAGGATTTTGGGTGGTTGATGGAGAATGCTCTCCAAGGAGCAAAGGTATCTCATTGGGTCTATGATAGGTAGTGGAGATTATGGGTGCTCCTATATGGGTGAAGGAGGTCACATGTGCTCCTCTATGGGTGGGGGAGGTATTGTAGCTAAAGGGATCTCTAAGTGATGAAACCAGGTGAGATGGTCTCAACGTTAGTGAAAGATTCCTCCTTAGGTGATGAAGGAGATGAAAGGTGTTCTTCTCGTTGGTGATGGAACAGGGAGGTTGGTTCTAACTTGGAAGGAGGATTTTGGGCTAGGATATCCTCTATGGAAGGAATATAGGGTAATTAGGAGGTGACAAAGGCCATTAAAGATAGTGTTAACCTCGTGGGTATCGTGTATCAAGAGTGGAGGTCTCACCGGTTTGATCGGATGAAGGGGTATGGTTAGGAAATGGTTTCTTAAATATATGTAGTATTTGGTTGGCATGTGCATTAAGATTATCCATGGTTAACTTACCTTTCTCGAGCATTTCTTGGATAATATTTTTGAAAGTGATGTAGTTGCCATCACTATGACCCTTTACTCGATGATAATTATAGAAATCATGTTCTTTATACCATGTGGGCATGGGGCGAGCAAGGTCAAAACTAGTGTGTGGTTTTATGGGTGGAAGAGTGATGGCTCCAAATTTGATAAGATTTTCTAAGATAGAAGAGTAAGGCTCCTCGATTGGGGTATATTTCTCACTGCTCTTGTCTAAATTGAAAAGTCTGGACAGGTGAGAGATTAGATGAAGGGGTAGCTTGATTTCTGGATGTGCTGGGCTGGCCTTAAGTACCACTGCATTAGCGGTGCCCTTAGCTTTTGAATAATTACTCTATGATTTGGAAGAATAAGAGGTATAATTCAACTTGAATGCTAATTTCTTATTGCGTAATTGGATTTTCTTCTTTTGAATGGCCCAAATCTCTAAATTTTGTGCCATAGTGAATGCTTCATGGAATGTTTAGAAGGATTGGACCTACAAGGTCAATGAGATATGCCTGACACAAGCCCATGTGAAGAGCTCGATGAGTTCTATTTGTGGCGAGTTGGAAGGTAAGTTGGTTGATCAGCCTGCGCCAAAGAAGTGACAAAATCTATGATAGATTCGTCCCTCATACTTGACGTGTGGAATATAGATCGCTCATGGTAACCTTCTTGATGATATTGATAGAGAAATGATCCAAGAAGTATTTGGCTACCTGATTGAATGAGAATATAGAGTGTTTAGGTAACCCACTATACAATTCTAATGCAGATCTAGTGAGGGATATGGGAAAGGTTTTCAAGAGAAAGGAATCATCGTGAGAGATTAGATAAAACCCATGTTTGAATGACCATAAATTCTTTTGCGGTTATTCTTTTCTGCTAAAAGGATTTAATTTAGGCATTTGCAATGCACAGGTATATGAATGGATTGGTGAATGGGCTCATTGCAAATCTCATCATAGGTGAGAGTGTTGTGGGAGCCAGAAACCGATGCCTCTAATGTCTACATCTTGTCCAACATCAATTTAATTAGGTCATTGGTGGGTTGCGATGATTGGGTTCCTCCTATAGCATGAGAGGGTTGGTTTTGGGCATATAACAAGGGTGGCACTCCAGTGTATGGGGCTTCCATGTAGGTTGATTGAGAAGAAGGTAGTGAAACAAGGGGTACATACCCGGAATGTATAATGGATGAAACAAGAGGTTGTTGGTAGTATGTATATGGGGGTTAAAGGGTTATGGTAACCCTAAAGGCAAGAGGCTAATGATTGTGGAATAAAAAGGACATGTTGGTGTAATTTCTAGGTTTGCACACTTTGCTCTGATTTTCATGCTCCATTTTTGCTCCAAAATGTTTTATTTACTCCGATGGGTGATCTATAACTCATTTTATTCAGTTGAATGCTTTCAAACTGCCCTCAATGTTGTTATTCTGCCCTAAATTGAAGTAAAATCCAAGTTCCCCCCCATTTGTGCCCTAATTTATTTATTTTCACGAGTTGTATCATTTCTCCTTTGTCAAGTCATGAATAAACTCAAAGTTGATCAAATCCTGAATTCGTGCAAGTGTTTCCCCAATCCCAAGGTCACAAATGATGTCAAAAGATGATTCAGTTGGTTTAAAATGAAGAATTTTGCCTTCCTTGTCAAAAAATTTGGTTTCTAGGGCATTCAGGTGTATTTTTCACGCTTTTGAAGTGCTCTCGGTCGTCAAATTTATCATTAAAACCTTTATGCTAACGTGGTGGGATACTATTGGTCGGGATGTGTAGGAAAACATTATTAACTGTCATTTTTGAAATTTTAGCGAATGGAAAATTCTTGATCGCAACTATTTGGCTTGATGATGTCTACGTGGCACAATGTGATTGGTCGATGAATTGGTGGATGACGGGGGGTAAATTAAAAATTTTCTTCATTTTTGAAAAGGTTCTTAGTTTTAAATTTTGCTTCGTGCACTGCCCAATGGGAAGGTGACACGTGGCATGGGAGAATCAAATGGGTGGTGGTGGAGTTAAAAAAATTTCAATCTTTTGGGCATGAAACGTCAAGGAAAATTTGAGACCCGAGGGCCCGCACCCAATGAGAAGGTGACAAGTATGCAGGGATGAAATGGAGGGGGAAGTTCTAAAGACTTTGAAGTTTTAACTTCGAAATGCTAAAATTAAATTTTTTCCCGAAGGTCTTAGCGAATGGCATGATGACACGTGGCATAGGAGGGCCATGACGGGTGGCGAAGGACTTGGAATTTTTTTTGATGTTTTTGGCTCAAGGTGTTAGGAAAAATATTTGGCCCACGTGCCCATGCCCAATGGGAAGGTGACACATGGCACAGGGGAGTCAAGCGGGTAAAGGTGGAGTTGAATTTTTTTTTCAAATTTTTGCTCAAAACGTCATGGAAAATTTTGACCTGGAGGCCCACCTCCAATAAGAAATGTACATGTGTCCAAGAAAGTTAGCATGAAGGAGCAGAGTTTGTAAAATTTTTGAAGCTTTTAACTACAAAATGTTAAAGTTAACATTTGGCCCACGAGCCCGCTCCCAATGGGAAGGTGACATGTGTCAAGGAGAGTCAGCATGGAGGGGCAGAAGTTTTAAATTTTTTTAAAGTTTCTAACTTCAAATTGCCAAAATCAAATTTTTACCCGAAGGCCCGTAATGAATAGCAAAATAACACGTATGCGCAGTGGGTGAAATGGAGAGGCGGAGGCTTGGAGGAATTTGAAGTTTTTAAACTTCAAAGGGTAAAAGGGAAAATTTTGGTTCAAGGTCCCGCCACCAATGAACAATGGACACATGTCCAACATTTGATGGAAATTCGAATGCAGAGAGAAAGTACAATTTTTTCCCAAGTTTGGCAAAAATCTTAAGGATGATCTGCGGAAAATTTGGAGGTGTGCCCCACATCCAATCAGGAGGTGACATGTGGCATTTTTCAAATGTCAAAAGAGAGAGGTCGGGCCTACATGGAGTTTTGATGCTTGCAGAGGTTTGAAGGAAGAATTTGGAGGGTCGGCCCTGACAACGAATGAGATGGAGACACGTGGCAGAAGAGGCAACGGGTGTTTGGGCCCGTGGGGAATTTTGAGAAAATTTTCCTTTTACGAAAAAGTGGTAAAATTCGTCAAATTATTTAGCGGTTTTGTGGGGACCCATAGGAGGACACGTGGCACGTTCAGGGGGCTCACGGGGAAAATTTTTAGAATTTTCCCGAAGTCAAAAAGGGGTTTAAAATGCATTTTTAGGATTGGGGGCCCACCCCAATCGTATTTGGACACGTGTCCCACCCCATCCAAAGACAAAAAGGAAGAATATTCAAGATCTCATCTGACACGTGGAGGGCAGAATTTTAAAGTTGATTTTAATCAACGACAGCTGCATTTTCATTTTTGGGCACCATGGAAGCTCCAAGAAGTGTGGAATCATCATTTTTACACCAAATCACATGAAATTTTATATGAATCTGCATCCTTTCAGCCTTTTGAACACAATGGCATCATTTATTTGAGCTGATTCAGTGCCCTATAGTGTTTTTTGTGAAATATTTTTCTCAGCCCGTGTAAAAACGTGAAAGGTAAAAAATGAAAAGTTGCAGAGTTTAAAATGATGAAGTAAAAAGGTGGGAAATGATTGCAAATGCATGCTGGCATGGTGGAGTAACAAAAACATGACCCTGGGATGGATAAGGATCTAAGTTCATGCAATATTTTAAAATATTTGTGCATCTCTGGCATTTGGCGAGTTGTTTCATAGTTTTATATCATTTTTCATCAAATGGATAGGGTTTTGTAACAAATTTGATCCCTTTGGCATATTATTTTCTTGGGATGCAAGGATCCAAGTTGGCACAGGGAATATTATGTAGTTTGGAGGCATTTTTGTAGTGCTTTGGTTGAGAGATTTGGAAAGGAGAGAAGAATTTTTACAAGGAAAACTGGAAGAAGTTTATCTTCCTTTTGAAAAACTACCTGAGAGCCATTTTGATTCCTGTTTGCATCAAATTTTCATCATGTTGAGTTGGTTTCAGCTGTAAATCCATCAAAAAGATTTGATATTGTCTAAATAACATTCCCTTAATGATATATTTGATCAAATTCTTGGATTAACTAGTTTTATCTCTTGGAAAAACTTGCATGCACTTGTATTTCAAGTATGTTTTCAATTTGTGTTTCATGCTCATATTACAATCTTGTGTTTGGGATCTTTACTAGTCACACATGGTTTCATTTATGGTAGATGGTTTGAAGGCATATGTAATCTTCCATTCAGATGAGCATTCATTTGAGTGAAGATAAACAGATTTAAACTCATCTTACTTCCTTGTAAATTGAGGGTGTTTCTAAAATTTTGGGTGTACCTTAAGTCATGATTTAACAAGAGTTTCTAAATGCTTCATTGGTATTTTGCTTCAAGCCTTTGTGATAGGTTATCAAAGTTTGTGTGGAATAGTGTAGATTTGGGCCTCCATTTTTGCACACATCCTCATTGAAATAACACTTCAAACTCATTAAAACATTTCTGTTGTTTAGGTGTTGCAATTCTTTTGCAAAGTTTCCCAAAGAAGTGGGTAATACCTTATCTTGTCTTGTACAAAGTTCTCCCATCATAATTTCACTTTAAACTAACTCATCCTACCTACAATACCCCTTCATCTACATTGTGTGTCCACAAAATAATTCAATCCTTTCAAAAAATGCACACAGTTGATCGGGGTTCTATCATGTCTTTAACAACTCTAGCTTTGTTTTGAAAACATTTCCATCATTTAGTAGTGACAACTCCTTTGAGTTTGGATAATGGATATTTGATCATGTTTTCACAAAGCTTCCTCCACATCATATGCAAAAGAACAAGGCTATATCCATCTCCTTACCATATAGGGGCTGTAATATAGGTTCTCTTGCCTTGGTTGATAGGCACAACCTGAAATAGTGAGGGTTATATCAAAACCCCTTTTGAAGGTGCTATCCACTCCTCAATTCTTGAATGAAAACAAGCAGATATGTGATATCCCCGGCTACAAAAACATACAAACCATCTATCTATCCTTGAGTGTCTTGTGCAAGTTCATGATGCTGTTCAAGTTGTGAAGGAGATTAAATCTGGATACCAACACTCAAGTGGCACCATTTCGGGAACATCTTGCAATTTTTGGTGGTTTTGAAGTATCTGGGAGGTTTGAGCATCTGTGTCATCAAGTATTTGAGTTGTTACATTCTTGAGATATCATTTCATACTTCAGATCTGGATGTTTTGGGTAAAAAATATTTCAAACTCAGCCTGCTCTTCTCATTTACCAGTAGTTTATATGATTTGGATGCACTGTTTTTGGTTGAATTAAGAAGAAGAAAATATGATTTGTAAATCCATACAAGTTTTCAGTTATAGCATGCATTTGACAAAATATTTTAGTGCTTTCTTACACAACTAAGGTGAAAATCCTTAGTGGCGACTCCATGCTATTTGGATCTTGAAATACCAGTTGTCTTACACATTTTTGTCATTTGAAACTTGTTTAAATCTGTCAAACTAGAGGGAAGGAGATCCCTCTTCATCAAGGACTCTTCTAAGAAGTTTCTCACCAAATCAAGAAGCTCATAACTAGAAGGAAGAAGAGTGTGGAAAGTGGTTGGTGATTTGGTTGCAAGGAAAGAAATCCCCATAGTTGAATTTGAAGGAGAGCAACCTGTCATTGAAGATTATAATTCCTCTTCAAGTAGATCTAATTCAAGCAATCTTCTTACTGATTTTCATTCTCCATCAGGTGAGGGACCTTCTTGTGTATTTAAAAAACTTGCTCCTAAATCTGCTCCTATGGTTTCTAAGTTTGCTAAAGTTTATCAAGAGAGAGAGCCTTTGGGGGGTTGTCATTCTAAAGATCATTCATCTATTCCAATCAGACTCATTACTACTCCTCATTAGCTTGTTTCACCTTCAATATCACTCCCACAAAACAATATGGCTCAACCTAGACCTCCATTTGTTGTAAACACCTTTGGTCCTATAAATTTGTTGGAATGGATGGTTATCTAAATGCTATCTTGTAGGATGTGAGAAATAGGTTACCAAAATTCCAAGGTAACAATGCCATAACTGGAGATCAACATCTCAAACTCTTTGTTAACATGATGGAAGACTTTGAAATAGAATTTGAGGATGTGTATATCAAGTTGTTTATCCATACACTTGAGGAAGATGCAAGAGATTGGTATAAAGATCTGCCTGATAACTCTATTGATTCATGGACTGAGATGAGTAATGCATTCAAATTACAATATGGAGACAAAACAGATCCAAGGTTCCTTCTATCTCGAGTTTGAGAACATCAAGAAGAACCCTAATGAGACCATTCATGATTTCAATACAAGATTTAATAAGACATTGAGAAGGCTGCCTATAATTTTGAGGCCTTGTGATGAATCTTGCTTGATCAAATATGTAGATGCATTTGATAAAAAGGCGGCCTACTACTTGAGAGACAAGAATCCTACTAACTTGAGGCAAGCTTTCACCATGGCACTTCAAATTGAAAATAATATTAAAGCTGTTGGTAAACCACTTAAGAGGGATGGTGTGAAGCTGATAAACCCTAAGAAGCCTCAAGCTAGTAAGGGTGCTGATTTGGAAGATGTTGTCAAGACTTTGGCAGGGGCTATCAAAGAAATTTCCTACAAATTAGCCCAGATGAGAAAGGAATTGGGAAAATTTCACAAGGACAACAAAGAACTCAAAACCATGATATATTTTGCAATCATCCTAGGGGTGATCAAAGACAAGATGATAGAGGTAAAGGGCTTATTGGATCTACAAATAGACAACCCCAAGCATGTGAAAATAGAGTGGTGCCTGACCCTCTGACTGCAAGAGTTGTTGTTGTTCAAGAAGTTGCTGATATGGATTGGTGTGATAGATGTTTTCTTCCTCATCCTCCATGTGAAATGGACCAACAAGGTATAAATTATGATAATGAGAATGAAGTGGATGATGACATTTGTATGATGGGTAGCTCTTCAAGCTCAAAGAAAGTAGAAAAATCAACGATGTGATAATTGCAGAAGGACTGCTGCAACCTTTTGGGATTGCATAAAGAGGGTACCATTTCTTTCTCTTCCTTAAACTCATGATGTAGATGTAGTTCAGCCTTCAAATTCCTAATAATGACTTTGAATATCTAAGGGATTTAATGATCAAGAAGTATGATGGTGGTATTCCTTCGGAGGAAGATAGACAATTGTTAATGAATGTTGTGGTTGGTCAAGAAAAAGAGTACAATACTAGAAGTAAAGTTATTAGAGGAGCTGGTCCTCAAGCCAAGCCAAAGACACCCTTTCTCACAAGCATTCCCAAAGATAATCCTAGAAGAGAAACAATTGCTAAGAACCCTACTATCCCATGCAAAAATATCAGTCCTCTCCATGCCCAGGCTGCCAAGAATACTTCTCCATCTGATGAACCTTCTTGTTTCCCTTCCAATGCTATTTTTCCAAAGAATGTTCCATATGATATAGCCTAGGTATTGAGCCAAATTAAAGTGAGTGTTCCCATTATTGAATTGCTTAGAATACCTGAGCACAAGAAAAGAGATTTTGAATACTTGGGATTGAAGGAAGAAAAGAGTATACCAAGTAGAAATGTAAATGTTGTTGAGAATCCTCTTCAAAGCATTGCTGGCCCTAAAACACCACCACCAATGGAAGATCTTGGAGAGGCACCTGAAGTATATTTGGGGACATCCTTGGTTGATTCCCAATTGAATGTTGATCCATTCTTCACAACTTTGCTCATAAAAGGTAGGTTGCTTCACAATTACATGTTTGATTCCGGTGCATCATGTAATGTTATGCCTCTAGAAGTTATGAATGAGTTGGATATCAAGGTGACAACAGCATATGGGAAGTGTACAGCCATGGATTCAAGGGAAGTGCGTTTTTGGATGTGTGAAGGGTTTAGTGGTGCAACTTGCAGCCTATCCGGATAAGAATTTAAAACTTGATGTTGTAATTGTTGACTGCCCTGCCAAATGGGGTATGCTTTTGTCAAGGAAGTGGGCTGCAAGTGTTGGTGGTAGTGTTCAAATGGACATGTCCTATGCCACCATTCCCATTGAGGGCAGCCTTGTCAAACTCTATGGTGAAAATAAGATGTTACACTTGATTGAAGATCCCAACAATGCTTCTTATGAAGTGTTGTTTGCTGATGTAGATGTTGAAAATTTCATTGGTTTTGCTGATGGAAAAGAGAATAAGATGGACAAATCAGAGTGCCTTGGTATGGTAGGTTCTCCATGGACATTACTATTTGATGGAGATTTCTCCAAGGTTGGAAATGGTGTTGGTATAGTGTTGGTTTCCCCTAGTTTGGAAGAGTTTCCTTTTTCCTTCAAGCTCAATTTTGAATGTACTAAGAACATTGTTGAGTATGAGGCATTATTATTGGGATTAAGGATTGAATGGAAGTATGGAGTGAAGGATATTGTTGCCAAAGGGGATTCAGAGCTGGTTGTCAAGCAAGTAAGAAAGTTGTATGCTACAAAAAATCAGCGTATGAAACAATATAAGCATGTTGTTTGGGACTTGATTGAAATGTTTGATTCCCTTAACATTGTTTACCATGATAGATGTCTTAATGTTGCTATTGATCGGTTGGATTTTTTGGGTTCTAGATTTGACAAATTGCACCGCTTTCACCTTTTTGTGAATATAACATTGAAGTGCTAACAAGGCCATATGTCCCGGATAAAGTGAAACATTTACAAATTTTTGATGACGATGCACAAGTCTTGAGATTCTTACAATGCCAAGGTGAGTTTACTGGTCAAAATGTTGATTGGGAACCAATGGTATGTATGAATGAAGGTAAAGAAACTTTGTTTGATAAGGATATTATACAATTGAAGACAAATACCATTCCCAAAGGTCTTGTTGCACTTGAATCCAACTTTAGCAATGCTGATTGCATCATAAATAGAAACTTGTTTGCTTCAAGGGATGTGGAAGAGCACAACTTGGGAACTAAAGAAAAACCAAGGAAGATCTGGTTGGGTAGTCATCTCAACGCAAAGAAGAGAAACAGTCCTATGCCCAACTGTTGAAGAAATATCAAGATTGCCTTGCTTGGTCTTATTTAGAGTTGAAGGCATATAGAGAAGATTTATTTCAGCATGAGATTCCCCTTGAGGCCAATACTAAACTATTTAGAACAAAAAAAAGTCCTATTAACCCACTAATTTCCATGAAAATTCAAGAAGAGTTGAAGAAATTGAGAGATGGTGGCATCATTCGATTACTAAATTCTCTTCTTGGGTTGCCAACCTTGTGCCAGTTAGAAAGAAGAACGGAGATATCAGACTTTGTGTGGATTTTAGGAATCTAAAAAAGCATCTATGAAGGAAAACTATCCTTTGCCAAACATGGAGAATATGTTGCAGCTTATAACAGGTCGAAATGCTTTCTACTTTGGATGGTTTCTCCGTGATACAATCAAGTAGTTGTCAAATAATCGAGAAAGACTTAATACATCCTTCACTACCCCTTGGGGGACTTATGTTTTTGTAAGGATGCCTTTTGGATTGATGAATGTTGGTGCTACTTTTCAAAGGGAAATGGATGTTGCTTTTGCTGGTTATATCAATGAATTTATTGTAGTTTATCAAGATGATGTGACTATTTTTTCAAGGTAGCGAGAAGACCATTTGCAACACCTAGAGAAGATGTTGATCAGATGTAGAGAGTATGGCATTTCACTTAATCCAAAGAAGTGTCATTTTGGCATGCAAAAGGCCAAGTTGCTGGGACATATTGTATCTAAAGAAGGTGTTATGATAGACCCTGAGAGAGTGGAAGCAATCAGCAAGGTGCCTATTCCAAGAACCAAGAAAGGTATCCAATCTTTCTTTGGCCAAATAAATTTCATTAGAAGGTTTGTTTCTAATTTTTCTGAGCTAACTCTCCCAATCACAAGCATGCTAAGAAAGGATCAAGTTATTAAGTGGGAAAAGGTTGTCATCTAAGATTTTGAAGGAATAAAGGATGCACTCAAGCATGCACCTATTTTGGTAGCTCCAAACTATAAGATGCCTTTCCAAATCTTCTCTTTTGCATCTAAATTTACTATTGCTTCATTTTTGCTACAAAAGGATGAAAATGGAGTTGAGAGGCCTATTGATTTCTTTAGCAAGGCTTTACAAGCAGCTGAATTGAATTGAGGTACACAATTATGGAGAAACAAGCATTTGCATTAGTAAAAGCAACAAATATTTTCAGGCCCTACATTTTGAGTTCAAAGGTTGTTGCTTATGTTCCCCACACCATGGTTAAAGACATCTTATCTGACATGGAGATATCAAGCAAGAGATGTAGATGGGTTAACAAATTACAAGAGTATGATATGGATATCCAAACAACAAAGCTGGTAAGAGGTTTAGGTCTTGCCAAACTCATGGCTGAGAGTAATTTGTAGAATGTAGAAGTGAATCAGCTAGGGGAAGAAAGGGCAGATCTCCTTGAAAAATTGATGAATTATGAGTGGTACAAGGATGTGGTCTATTACCTCAAGCACTTATGCTATCCCAGTCACTTAAATAAAAATTAGAAAAGAGCCCTCAAGTTGGCTTCTCAGAAATATGTCATAACAGACCTTGGGATGGCTTGGAAGAACCCTAAAGGTGTCCTCTTGAAATGCATAACTGAAGATGAAGCTCCCAAGTTGATTTTTGATTTCCATGGGGGATTTTGTGGAGGAAATTTTGTTGGGAGAGTGACAACACATAAGATTTTAAGAGCTAGTTATTGGTGGCCAACTCTTTTCAAAGATGTAAACCAGCTAGTTAGAAGGTGTGATAGTTGCCAACATTTTTCAGGAAGATTGAAAGCTTCAGATCCCTTCCTTTACAGCCTGTATCAGTTGAAGCTCCTTTCAAACAATGGGGAATGGATTTTATTGGTGATATTTCAGATCCTTCTAGTGCTGGTTACAAATGGATCCTTGTAGCAACTGATTATTTTACAAAATGGGTTGAGGCAATTCCATCTAGAAAGGCAACACACCAAGTGGTAATGGATTTCTTACTAAATCATATCATATGCAGATTTGGGGTTCCAGTTAAGATTGTGTCTGATAATGCTATGTGTTTTAGAGCCAAGCCTTTGATGGCAATGTGTAATGAATATGGGATAAATCTGACCTATTCTTCAAACTACAACCCACAAGGGAATGGGCAAGCTGAATCAAGTAACAAAAACTTGCTCAAGATCATTAGAAGAACCTTGGAAATCAACAAGAAGAAGTGGGGAGAACAATTGAAATTTACAGTTTGGGCTGATAGAATAACTCCAAAAAGAGAAACTAGTAAAATTCCATTTGAACTAGTGTATGGAACTCATGCTTTGCTACCATTACACCTGCAATTATCCACTTTTCAGTTTGCTCATCAATTGGAAGATCAAGAACATGGCCCATATGAATCAAGAATCAATTAGATCATTGAGTTGGATGAAGAAAGGAGAGCTTCTCATCAAAGGCATGTCAGGTTTAGGGAGAAATTAAGAAGTTGTTTGATAAGAAGGTCACCCCTAGAGCTTTTAGTGTTGGAGATCTGGTTTTTCTGTGGGATAGTAGGCATGAAGACAAGGGAAAGCATGGCAAGTTTGATGCTCTATGGATGGGCCCTTATGCCATTGATATCAGGATTGGAGAAAAACATTTTTCTCAAGGATTTGGATGGGGATTTGCTTGGAGCTGCCTATTAATGGCAGACATTTAAAACACTTTTTGGATTAAATCCCCAAAGGAGGTATGCACAAGTTGTACATTTTGTATAGCCCTTGTTTTTGTTTTGTCTTTTCCTTGTTCTTGTTGTTGTTGGCTTGTGGTTTGCCCTTTTTCCTTGGCAACCATTGTTGGTCTGGTTTTCTCGGTCCTTTTTGGTGAAAATTCTAGTTTTTGGGCTGCTCTACATGTTTTGACTCCTTGCCCAATGGATTTTGGCACTTGGTCTATGTTGTGTTCTTGTGGCACTCACTGGGAGTGCCCATCCCCAAGCAGAGCCAATGTTGGTGCAATTTCTAGGTTTGCACACTTTGCTCTGATTTTCCATGCTCCATTTTTGCTCCAAAATGTTTTATTTGCTCCGGTGGGCGATCTATAACTCATTTTATTCAGTTGAATGCTTTCAAACTACCCTCAATGTTGTTATTCTACCCTAAATTGAAGTAAAATCCAAGTTCCCCCCCATTTGTGCCCTGATTTATTCATTTTCACGGGTTGTATCATTTCTCCTTTGTCAAGTCATGAATAAACTCGAAGTTGATCAAATCCTGAATTCGTGCAAGTGTTTCCCTAATCCTAAGGTCACAAATGATGTCAAAAGATGATTTAGTTGGTTTAAAATGAAGAATTTTGCCTTCCCTATCAAAAATTTAGTTTTTAGGGCATTCCTTGTATTTTTCACATTTTGACGTGTTCTCGGGCCATCAAATTTGTCATTTCAACCTTTATGGTAATGTGGCGGGCTAATATTGGTCATGGATGTGCGGGAAAACATTATTAACCTGTCATTTTTGAAATTTTGGCGAAGGGAAAATTCTTGAGTGTGGCCTCCAGCTGTTGCTACGGCCATGTGCCTACGTGGCAAAATGTGATTGGTCAGATGAACCGGTGGGTGATGGGGGTCACTCAAACTTTTTCTTCATTTTGTAAAAGGTTCTCAATGTTAAATTTTGGTCCGTGAGCCCGTGCCCAATGGGAAGGAGACACATGGCATGGGAGAATCAAATCGGTGGCGATGGAGTTAAAAATTTCAATTTTTTGGGCACAAAACGTCAAGGAAAATTTTGGACCCAACGGCCCGTGCCCAATGAGAAGGTGACACGTATGCGAGGATGAAATGGAGTGGCAGAAGTTTTAAATACTTTGAATTTTTAACTTTGAAATTCTAAAATAAAAAAATTTCCCGAAGGCCTCGCAAAGTGAATGACATGATGACACGTGGCATGGAGGGCCATGATGGGTGGTGAAGGACTTGGAATTTTTTTGATGTTTTTGGCTTAGGGTGTCGGGAAAATATTTGGCCCGTGCACCTGTGCCCAATGGGAAGGCAACATGTGGTACGAGAGGGTCAAGTGGGCGGCGGTGGATTTGAATTTTTTTTCAAATTTTTTCTCAAAACGTCATGGAAAATTTCAACCTAGAGGCCCGGCTCCAATAAGAAATGTACACATGTGTAAGAAAGTTATCATGAAGGAGCGGAGTTTGTAAAATTTTTGAAGCTTTTAACTACAAAATGTTAAAGTTAAACATTTGGCCCTCGAGCCCACTCCCAATGGAAAGGTGACATGTGTCTAGGAGAGTCAGCATGGAGGGGCAGAAGTTTTAAATTTTTCTGAAGTTTCTAACTTCAAATTGCCAAAATAAAATTTTTGCTCGAAGGCCCGCAACGAATAGCAAAATGACACGTATGCAGGTGGGTGAAATGGAGAGGTAGAGGCTTGGAGGAATTTGAAGTTTTTAAACTTCAAAGGGTAAAAGGGAAAATTTCAGTTCAAGGTCCCGCCACCAATGAACAATGGACACGTGTCCAACATTTGATGGAAATTCGGAACACGGAAAGAAAGTAGAAAATTTTCCAAAGTTTGGCAAAAATATTAAGGATGATCCACAGAAAATTTGGAGGTGTGCCCCCATATCCAATCAGGAGGAAACACGTGGCATTTTTCAAATGTCAAAATAGAGAGGTCATGCCCACATGGAGTTTTTATGCTTGTAGAGGTTTGAAGGAAGAATTGGGAGGGTCGGCCCCAACAGCGAATGAGAAAGAGACATGGCGAGAAGAGGCGGCGGGTGTGTTCCACCTGCAGGAATTTTGAGAAAATTTTCCTTTTTGCAAAAAAGTGGTAAAATTCATCAAATTATCTAGTGGTTTTGGTGGGGACCCACAGGAGGACACGTGGCACGTTCAGGGGGCTCATGCAGGAATTTTTTAGAATTTTCCTGAAGTCAAAAAGGGGTTTAAAATGCATTTTTAGGATTGGGGGCCCACCCCAATCATATTTGGACATGTGTCCCACCCCATCCAAAGACAAAGAGGAAGAATATTAAAGATATCATCTGACACATGGAGGGTGGAATTTTAAAGTTGATTTTAATCAATGGTAGTTGTGCATTTTCATTTTTTGGCACCATGGAAGCTCCAAGAAGTGTGGAATCATCATTTTGCACCAAATCACATGAAATTTTATATGAATTTGCATCCTTTCATACTTGTGAACACAATGAAATCATTTATTTGAGTTGATTCGGTGCCCTATAGTTTTTTTCATGAGAAATTTTTCGCAGCCCTTGTAAAAACGTGAAAGGTAAAAAATGAAAAGTTGTAGAGTTAAAATGATGAAGTAAAAAGGTGGGAAATGATTACAAATGCATGCTGGCATGGTGGAGTAACAAAAACATGACCCTGGGATGGATAAGGATATGATTCCATGAAATATTTTAAAATATATGTGCATCTCTCGCATTTAGCGAGTTGTTTCACGCTTTTATATCATTTTTCATCAAATATATATCGTTTTGTAACAAATTTGATCCCTTTGGAATATTATTTTCTTGGGATGTAAGGATCCAAGTTAGCATAGGGAATATTATGTAGTTTTGAGGAATTTTTGTTTTGCTGGTTGAGAGATTTGGAAAGGAGAAAAGAATTTTCACAAGGAAAACTGGAAGAAGTTTATCTTCTTTTGGAAAACTACCCGAGAGCCATTTTGATTCTTGTTTGCATCAAGTGTTCATCATGTTGAGTTGGTTTCATCTGTAAATCCATCAAAAAATTTTAAGATTGTCTAAATAACATTCCCTCGCTGATATATTTGATCAAATTCTTGGATTAACTGGTTTTATCTCTTGGCAAACTTCTTGCATGCACTTGTATTTCTTGCTCATGTTGCAATCTTGTGTTTGGGATCTTTATTGGTCACACATGGTCTCATTTCTTGTAGAGGGTTTGAAGGCATATGAAATCTTCCATTTAGAAGAGCATTCATTTGAGTGAAGATAAACAAATTTAAATTCATCTTACCTTCCTTGTAAATTGAGGGTGTTTGTAAAATTTTGGGTGTACCTTAAGTCATGATTTAACAAGGGTTTCTAAATGCTTCATTGGTATTTTTCTTCAAGCCTTTGTGGCAGGTTATCAAATTTTGTGTGGAATAGTGCAGATTTGGGCTTCCATTTGTGCACACATCCTGGTTGAAAGAACACTTCAAACTCATTAAAACATTTCTGTTGTTTAGGTGTTGCAATTCTTTTGCAAAGTTTCCCAAAGAAGTGGGTAATACCTTATCTTGTCTTGTCCAAACTTCTCCCATCATAATTTCACTTTAAACTAACTCATCCTACCTACAATACCCCTACATCTACATTGTGTGTCTACAAAAGAATTCAATCCTTTCACAAAAATGCACACAGTTGATCAGGGTTCTATCATGTCTTTAGCATCTCTAACTTTGTTTTGAAAACATTTCCATCATTTACTAGTGACAACTCCTTTGAGTTTGGATAATGGATATTTGATCATGTTTTCACAAATCCTCCTCCACATCATATGCAAAACACAAGGATATATCCATCTCCTTACCATATAGGGGCTGTAATATAGGTTCTCTTGCCTTGGTTGATAGGCACAACCTGAAATAGTGAGGGTTAGATCAAAACCCGTTTGAAGGTGCTATCCACTCACTCAATTCTTGAATGCAAACAAGCAGATAGGTGTTCCTCCTAGATAAAACCATCTATCTATCCTTGAGTGTCTTGTGCGAGTTCATGATGTTGTTCAAGTTGCGAAGGAGATAAAATCTAGATACCAACAGACCACGTTCAAAATGGGGTAGGGGTCACCGACACTCGAGGTGGTAATGTAGCTATGGGTATGTGTGAGACATTAGGGGTAGATGAGATTGTGTTTTGGGTAGTTGTTGAGGGTACGGTGGATGTAACAGTAAAATTGGAGGTAATGTATGTGACTTTCATAATGCGGGTATAGGATCTAACCGTGAAATGAATTAGGTAAGGTAATGCGTGGCATCACATAGCCGATGGGGCTGATGTGGGAGTGGGTGTGAGAGTCGGGGGATAGATATGGGTATGTCGTATATCAACCGAATCGAGGTATCTTGAATGGATGAGTGGGAAAGGTAAAACCGTAAGTGGCAGGGTTTTGGTCAACGAGTCGTGTGAACTCTTCATCTCTCGTAGTAATAATAATATGCTAGATGGGATCGATGGCTGGTGATAAAATGGAAGGTGGTGAAGGACTAGGTGGTAGTGGTTGACATCCGGTATGAAATACGAGTGTGCTTTCTCGTCTGCGCAGTCACACCATGTGAACCAGTACTAATCAGGTAGGACTACTTCTCTATAAATGACATAGAGAACACTAGGAACAGGTGAATCTGGTGAAAAAAGTAGATTAAGTACCAAATGGTGGCTACAATGTGAAATAGGATAACCGAAGCCGGTTAGGGAAAATTGATGCTAGTCATTGGTAATCGATGTTGGTTATCAGTAGAAAATGGACAAAGTGAGTGAACAACAAGGTAGAAGGAAAAATCGATGTATGCCAAATATGATGATGTTTACAATGTCAATGGAAATGATGACAAAGGATAGGGATTATGAAAAGGGGAAAGAAATGAATGAAAATTTCCTTTTGAGTAGGTTAGAAAAAGGACACGAACCGATGTTGGTTGGGTATAACCGATGATTTTATAAGAGGTAACCAATAATGGTTAATGTGAAATTGAAACAATGGGAAAGAAAAGTGGTTGTAAATTAAAATCTTATGTAGAATTAGACTCAAAATTCTGAGAATGATGATGATATGTCCCAGAACACTCGGTTAATCCGAATACACTAGCTTTGATGAACAAAAAGTGAAGAATGTGATCTCTCACCTCGAAACGTAAGCCAAGCAAAACACTAAGAAAATGTGAGCCTAGGAGTGCCTTTTCTATTATGTTTGTTTAGATTATGCTATTTGGGACCGACACATGAATTGTGAAATATATTTTTGGTGAGGATGGCTTCCTACAAAGTAGGAGATCTAAAAGGTGAGGTTTGGGTATGTTATGGTGGGGCAGCTTCACTCTAAAGTATGACTCGATAGAGAAGTCAGTTGGGTGCCCACCGTGCCGTGATCGTGTGATCACCTATAACTTCTTCCGTGTAGGATGTTGTTTAAGAATGTATGTATTTTGAGTTTTTTTGAAGTTTAGTAAAACTCAAAGAAAGAGAAAAGAAAAGAAGTGCTTTTCTACGATTCATTTGTCAACCATCACCGGGCATGACTTCTAGTGTATAGGTTGCCCTCAATTAATGTCACTAATGCAATAAATCGAATGGAATGCACTTATTTTTAAGCCCAAATAGAAATGTAAAATTGGATGACACAATAAAATAAAGAGGAAGAGGGATGTTCTTTCACTAAAATGTAGAAAACGTGAAGAAATTATTCTTTTTAATTACACCAAAAGAAAAGTTTCCTTTAGAGTAAATAGAAAGAAGAGTTGTGTTACTAAGGAATAAAATTAGTGTGTACACTTTTTAGAAGAGAAACAAACAAAAAAATTTCCTAGGAATGAATGAAATGCAAGGAACCCGGATGGGTCCCATCGAGCGTGTAAAAATGTTTCACATTTTTCTTAGTTCATTTCTTTAGAGTGTTGACAAAACAAATAGGGTAACGGGCGTAGGAGGAATAACTATTCAAATGTTAGTTGATTGGTTGTTGTGTAAGTACGAATTCGAATCCACATCTAATCGTGAGAGCTTCCTTTTGTCTAGAGGAACTACTTGCAATGCAAAGCAAGACCAGAAGAAGGAATTAAACAATATGGGTAGGGAACTACCTAACATATGCCAGATCTAGGAAGTGTGATACTTCTTATATGGCTATCAGTCCATTGTTTTAAACAATTTAATGTTATAAACAAAGTAAATCCTATTGTAATTTGAAATGATTTAGGTATCTCACTTAAAACATAATAATAAATAGATCTAATCTAATAGGCTAAGCTAGAATAGAATCCAAAGGTCAAATGATTGGTTCTAGGTTCTGTAGGTTTGACAGAGGTCTCGAGTAGATCACAGGTGGATGAGGGTGAGATGAAATTAAGTGGGTAGGTCTCTATTCTAGGTTGTGTGGGAAAATACAGAGACCAATGTTGGTCAGGTGTGACCAATTCCGGTTATTGTGAAATCTACAAATGTCATAGAACAAGCTTTAGGTATCCTTTGTGATTGTACAAAGGACTTTGGTTGGTCGAGATGAGGTACTTGTGTGACTCGGGGTAGGCTTCGCAAGGATTTAATGGGTATATAGAGGTGGAATTTTGGAGAAGGTCAATAAGTGGCTAGGTAATCAATAGATGATAAAATGATGAATGAAATAAACCAGAGAAGTATGACATTATAATTACTTGGATTCTAGTCCTGGATGCCTGTGTGTGAAGGATGGAGGTGCTAATGAGGGGCTTGAAGGCTGTAAGTGATCACCAGCTAAAGGAAAGCTTCTGCATGGGCTGTATGTGCATTGCTCTTTGCTTGGTTAGATCAGATCATGGTTGTGTAGGAAAAGATGTTTGATCTCCTTCCTTGCATGCATGGTCTCGTTGGAATTTTCTCTCTGAAGATGTGTTATCTCTCTGAGATGTGATAATTCTCACCAACCTTTTTCTTCCAACTTCCAACCTTGAGAATAAGGTTGTTTTGGGGTTAAAATGGTAACCGACAACGGTTCCAGCTTAACCGGTGATGGTTAGGGGTAACCAACATCGGTCAAGGTGGGATTTCCTAGGTTTACTAAACTAGGGAGATCCTCTTGATTTCCTTGGATCTCATGTCATTAACCTGTGGATTAGACTGGGAGCTTCTTGTGAGCATGCGGGAATGTCATGAGAGGGAACGTAGGCATTGATTTTTAGGGTTTGGGTAAGAAACAGCTTAGTTATGGAAACTTACTAAGAATAGGTATTAGGTTGAGTTGGCTTGGTGAGGTGTCTAAGTGAATCAGATGTGTGGATATTATTTAAATAATATATTTAAATAATAATTATAGTGAGGATAATGAATTAATTTAATTAAACTAATTAAATTAATAATAGTGGGGTGAAGGGGGTCATGGCTAGCTGAATGTGATGAAGGGTGTTTATTTGTTGAGGGACTAAAGGGTAGTGTGACTTAATTTTAGTGTCTACACATGCCTCTCCTCCCACATGACTTACCTGGAGATCCTTTCTACTCATTTTCCTTATGCATGTGTGCTTCTTCTTGGGACTCACCGCTTTTCGTGGTTTAGCAAGGTTTTCTCCTTTTGTTTTGTGTTGATCACTAATTAAGTTCCTTTTCCTCAATCCTTGTGGTGATAATATCTTTTTGTAATAATTTCATTTACACTCTCTACATGTTTCACTCAAAACATGTATGATTTTCATTTTTGGTTTTGTAATTTTTTTATAGTCATATGTGATTCATTTCAAAGTAGGTTCCATGGAAAAAGTCATAAAGTTGGAGTAACCTTCGATGTATATTATTTCACCTCTATAAGGTAAACTTTGGTATAATGTTAAGTTCATGTGGATTCATGTGACAAGATTTTAAAGGTTGAAATTAGTTCTATTCAAGGTTATTGTTGACTCAATTCTCAAAGGATACTTTTAGCCTATTGGCCTTCATCATATTGAATGAAAATTTCCCTAGAGTTCACTAAACTATTCTCCAAAATTACACCCCATGTAATTTTTAACAACTCATTGTTATCCCAAAATACTCCCAAGGTCATGTTTTCCTTAACAAGCTTTATTTTGGACTTAAGAAAAAAAAATTGAAAATGTCATGGGATACTCGCTTTCCAAATTGTTCAATGGACTTACGAACTTAGTGTTTTATGGGTTCTTCTAACCCATGGAAAAAAGGATTCAAGTTTAGTATCGTGCATGGAAAAGGAAAGGAATAAGGGAAATGTTTGAATGAGAAAGTGGCATGTGGCTAAGTATAAGCTACACACAGAGGATGAAGAGCATGTGCATGATGGCAAACGTAAACCATAAGAAGGCCTATCATTGAGATAAGAAAATACATGCATTGGCACACATAAGAACAAGGAAATGATACAAGTATGGAGAAGGAAACAAATTTCCATGGAACATTAAAAGGTAACAGAACATGAAGTTCTGTACATAGGAGAAAAGTACACGAGTTAGCAAAAATTGAAGGGCCTAAAAATAGAGAAGAGAAGAGATGGTGTGTTTGACAAGAAAAGTATAGAAATAGATTTAGTAACTATAAAACAATTATAGAAGATAAATTACATGTAGGGTGAACATGGATTTTGCATGAATATATCTAAATATAGGACATGGGTATGGATGAAAGTAGGATATTTGTAATGAAAGGGATTAAGCCTCATGAGGATAGCCATAAAAAGGATATTAAAGCAAGAGTTCAAAAACATGTGGTATATATTTAGGGAATGTTTATTTTTATAATTAAATAATGTGTAGGTGAAGGAAAAGTTTCCACCCTATATATGGATAGTTTATGGTGTGTGAATGGATTGTAAGTAAAATGTAAGTGTGTACATTGTTATTGAGTGAAAGTAAGATTTTATGATGTTTTGTTAGACTTGGGTATATATTTGTAATGGATTATATAATATGGATTTTAAAGGTTAATAGAGATGAACATGGTGTAATTGGCATTTAGATTCTTCTGCTAGTTATTTACCTTAATGAATGAGTGATCATACCGCTTGTTAGATTTTGTCTATGTAATTTCTTATATTTTCATTATATTTTCTACCTTATGTTATGAATGGTTGAGTGTAATATACACATATTAAATATTTAGAAACAAAAGGGACCTAGTAGTTTGTGCATGCTACAAAGTAGCACTTGGAATTTTTCTAAGTGAAGTGTCAACATGCCCAACTAATCGGTGTTGGAAGCTAGACTTCAGCGTGACATTTTGGTTCTATTTCCGGACATTTTTTTACTTCCACCATCAAGAATTTTATGCACCGAATTTTTATTATCATTGGAGATTATTAAGCATTCGATACATGATGAATAGGATGATTTTTCATAGACATATAACACCGGTAGAAATTTTAATCCAAATAAATGAGTAGACATTCTTGAGCTTCTTCCTAGTATAGTTATACGATTGGTTAACATCTTACGTCTAGAATAGCGGGAATCGATTGGGAAATAAGTAAGTGTGGAGCCAATAAAAGAACAAAGTAATCTCTTATTTGGATGAGTCGTGGATTAGAGATGTAGATCATTGGTGGGAAGAAGTGCTATGAAATTATACCTTGGAATATGTAATTTCAACATACTTGTTCCGGAAAGAAGAAAAATTACTATTTTTGTGCAAGTTAAGGGGACCATATCTACACGCATTTCCATTAGCCATAAACATCTTGATGATTGAGATGGGAATGGAAAAATTACCCATGGCTATATAAATGCTTGCCACACACATGAACATGGAACAAGATTGGGAAGGATTACATTTATCTAGATGGATGATACAATAAGAGAATAAATATTGCATGATATAATGATACACGAGAGATGGTAGTTAAAGAAACAATGAGACAAATAGGAATGGGGTTGAGTGGTGATTATGAGAATTCTATGAGAGGTGAGGGACTGCAGGACTATGTCCTGGATGGTATTGGGAAATTAAAATAGAAGGATTCCTTCAAAATATGATGATAAAGAGTCTGAAGGAAATATTTAGAGCCATTGGTGCACATCTCACCCATGGCATACCTATGGCCTTTATGTTTGGTACTTATAATTAGAAGTTCATATAGAATATCCTAACAAATCATAGTTGAAAGGAAAGTAATTAGGGATCTCTACATTTGGATGGAGATGCATGTAGGCACGTGTTAGTATCAACCCAAGAAGAAGAAATATAAAGGCCACACATATGGTAGTGTAAAATCCTATTTTAGTTAGGACGAAAAGGTTTTTTGGGAGTAACTGGGTAGGCACAACATTGAGACAAAACATTGAGTACTACCCATTGGAAGTACTCCCATAGGAAAATTATCAAGTTAAGAAGTTAGCATGTAATTTAACACTGCTATATGAACAAAATTAGCACTTCTACATGTACTTAGGTAGTGGCAGGAGGCTTGGGAAGTTTTATCCATCCACAAGAGGAGGAAGTTATACTCAAGATTCACGATCTAGATCTAGCCCCACACCAGTGCTAAGGATCTACACAACCACAACAACCTCGTAGATACATGTATATTATGATATTTCGCTCCATCTACAAGAATATAGGGCGTGAAATATGTCATAGAAGATGGTCACAAGTGTGAAATATTATGGAGGGATAAGGGAATTATAGCCTCGATAGGAGGGAAAGTAAGTTTTTAACCACATTAAAGGACCACGTGCATATCTGGTACAGAAGTATTACCCGCATCATATAGTGGTGGAATATGATGCATTACACGCCACCTTTCGAGCTGAACTCCACATACTTAAATTTGAGCAACCTATGATCCGTGTGCTCAAGGATATTAAACAAGGCTTGGTTGAAAGTGTTAGTGAATACAATGCGCATTACAAGACTTTATTTTATAATATTTCATATACCATCCACCACAATTAACATGTGTGATGGTTTGTTGGGGCTTTTGACACTATTATGAAGGGTGTTATCACATAAAATATTCAAATAACCATGTGAGGATTTGGATGCAACACTTCACGCAGAGGCGATTAGAAGTGTAAACATTAGAGTAATATCATTTCTTGAAGCTCATATCAGCCATGATTACCTAGATAGAAAAGTTAGCTACTAAATTAGCACATGCCACCCATAGTGGAATTTGGTGTATAGACTATGATGTATAGGGGCATACGAAGGATAGTTATCCACATAGGAATGTGTGTTTGTTACTTACAACTTGTGATATTTTTATAAGAATCATGATGTACGAAATTCCCCACTTCTACAAGCTGCCATATAAAATAATGTATCACTATACTATAAATATTTATGACAAATACACCGATGATACAACTAATTTCTAACTAATTGATCATATCTATAAGGCTTTAAGATTGGTTTGCACCAAACTAGTGCAAAGAGTAGCTCATAGGTATGTGAATGAGAAAGTGAAAATAATGGATTTAGATAGAGTAACGATATAGGAAACCATGGTAATGAGGGATATCAAGGAGGATATTTTAGTAGAGGTCATGGAGGTAGGATTATTCTAGGAACATGCTATGCATGTGATTCAAGATACCATTATCAACATGAATGTGTAAAGAACTAGTCTTGTACATATTATGGAGAGGGGAAAACAATAGAAGAATTTCTAGATTTTTATGCACACATGTGTAAAACTTAGAAGGATAAGGGCATAAAATGATACATGTTGAGTGCTTTAGGCATGGATAGTGACATACCAATGCTTTAAATTGTCATGGAGAAACAACTTTTATTAGTTGCTACTCACGCAGGTTTTCATGCTCATTTGAACATGGAAAAAAATCCCCTCATCAATAGGATGAGAATGTGTATCCAAGTACATATCCAAACATAAGGTAATAAAAATATGTTTTCCAAGAAACCATGGGATTGATCGAGAGAACTACGGGGGATATAATTTTTTTAAAGGAAAAAATGAGACAAAGAATGCATCAAACAGATCGAGGTTAATAATAAGGGTGTGGATGACATCAAGAAAGTATATAGAATTCTTAGGTAAGAAAAACTTATCCCTCAATTCTTATTTCACTAAATCTAGACATATTCCAATGAATTTGGACTCTAGTATTACAAGTATTGGAAGAAATCCATCTCCATTTTTGCATATATTGGATTCCATTTTTGGCTATACTAGATTCCATTATTACTATTATTGGATTCCATTAGTAGCAATATTGGATTCCAATATTGTCATTATTTGACTTATTCAAGTTATAATTTCACTATTATTGGATTATAATTTCCTTTTGTTGGACTCCAATTTCACTATTAATGGATTCTAATAACATAATTAATGGATTCCAATTTCATACTAATGGAATCCAATTTCTAAATCCTAATTTTTGGATTTCATTGTCTCTATTTTAGGATTTATATTTATTTATTATTTTATTTCCCCACATAAGCCTCATTACCATAAACATACATAAGCCAAGCGGTTGCTAACTTACAAAAGCCAAACAACCCTCAACTTACATAAGCCAAGTGACCACTAACTTCAAGATAGTGTGTAAGTGATTTTTGTCATTTATGTCACACATCAATCTAAATATCATCATACATATATGAATATTTATGCATACCTTATTCAAATCAATAAACGTTGACGTTGAAAATCCTATCCCTGATAATTCTTGAATGGTGTTAAATTTGATGGTTGTTTAGAGTTTTTAGGATTTTAGATGTAACATACTTTTAAATATTTTATAGAACTGACACGTGTGACTTGTATGTTTAAAATTTTAACGTCAATTTTTATATACATTTATATAGAAAAATTATTCGTATATATTAATCATAGTTACAAAATTATGAAATTGTCATTTATAAATTTTTTAAGTAGTGTATAAGTGTAAGTGACTGTACTTACAAGTTCGATTAGTCACACATCTAAGTGTGAGCCTCGAGCTAAACATCTCTTGACTCACACTATTAAGTGTGAGTACTCGCACTTCTTAGTGTGAGTCTCGACTCATATTTCTAAGTGCCAATATCAACTCACACTTCTAAGTGTAACACTTGATTCACACAACTAAGTGTGAGTATTGATATGGACATCTAAGTGTGATAACTCACCTATCAAACATTTTTTAGATAATTGTAACTTTTCAACACTGCCCTTCAAAAATAAAAATTAGTGTTTATTTATACCAATTATTTTGTATAAATTTTATTATTTTTAATATATATTGTTGTAATTTTTTATAAATCTATATTAATAATTGACTGAAATTAAATATTAAATATGCAATTCGTGTGTGACATTTATTACAAAATTTAGCAATTATTTTATGACTACAATCAACAAAAATGTCTAAACATTAAATTCTTACATTATAATATTAAATTATTACATTAATTTTTTACAATTCCAAATGCATTATTAATGATAACCATTTTGTAAGGAAAATGCCAATTAATTTTCTGATTACATCAACATTAATTAGCCCTTAAAACGAGCTATGTAAAATTTTCCATTTAACAAAAGACATGCACCATTCGAAATTTGAGTGCCTTTTGAGCATGTAAATGTTTTTAGCCATTAATTATCCATTTAATGTAAAGCAATGTAAAATCATATGTGTGCCCTCTTAAATTTGTGTGCCAATGAAATTTGAGGTTGGATTTGTCATTATATATCATTTTAAATAGATAGTTTTTGAGTTTATAATTTTATTATTGTCCTTTCTATTCTCTTCACAAATGTCATAAGATTATTCATCAATAGAAAAATCTCACCAGGGCAAGCATCAAAAATTTTGTGCTCAATTTCTAGGAAATGTTTTGATTTCTTCTCTTTGTAAAAAATTGGTATGTATTCTCACCTTCAGCCCCTCCAAAATTATGAAGTTATATTAATGTAAAATTTTCCATAGTTGATTAGGGCCTATATCCATGTAATTTTTTACATAGCGATTAGGGATTATATCCATTTAGGGATTTTGTAGATAATTAAACGGAAGGAAGTTATTTAGGCAATATTTTGTAGAAGGTAGGTTTGTTTATCAAGTAAATAATTTTGTAATATAGTAAAAATTTGTTAGAGAAGTGAAAGAGGATGGAATGGAGCACATCTTGACAAATAAACAACACAAATTAATATGATAACATGAGAGGAAAATTTGTAGAATTTTTAAAATCCCATAACACCTGTTAAGAAATTGTTATGTTGTGTCTTGAGAAACAATCTTGGTGGTCTAGATGGTGGATCAATTTGGGTGATAAAAAATTGAATACCGAATCGATTTATGGTTATAGTGGTGCGTAGGAATCGATGAGAAGATGTATTTTATAAAATTTATACTATTTTTTGGCCTTATTATTGTCCACAAATAGTCCTCCACTACACATACTCAACAAAATTCAATGGCTATGACATCGTTAACATTTTCAATGACAATATTTTAAAAGATATTCATGTTAAGAATGATTTTCCACTAAATGTGTTGGTGTCGAATTACAGTGACCTATTTGCAATAAAATATGGCAATGCAAGAGTAGGAGAACCAAATAGATTTTGGAGAACAAAAGAATGAATACAAATTTGTGAAAGGAGAATTCAAGGAACAAGGAAAATCTAAGATGTTTCTTATTATCTTTAACAAAATCACCACTACTACTACTATGGAAGCAAAGATATATCCTCAAAACTATTCTCAAAATGTAAATTTACTCTATTTGGGTCATTCCATGTGGCTTTCTATATTTTTCTGCCTACGATATTTATCTCTTCTATGCTTCAATGTAATATTCTACCTTAAGGACCTTTTTGTAAAAGGATGTAGGTCCTTTCAAAACCCCCATATTCACCCTTATACAAAAAAATGGACATAGTAGTTGTACATCAAAATATGTTGTTGTGCCATAACCTAAAATACTTTATGATGACAATATCTTATTTTATTTTGTTAAATCATATTGATCGATAATATCAAATTACTATGGTGTCGTATAAGCTAGCGGACGCTAAGATAAAAATAATATTCTTTGACTTGTTAAATGCTAGCGATCCATAAAATCAAAATATTATATTGTGGAATTATTAGCTTACCTTAGCGAGTGCTAAGATCAAAACATCTTACTTTAAATTTGTCCTCAATCCACCAATCAAACTAAAAATCTATAACTTTTCAACTTTCTAATGTTTATATTTTATTTAAATAATTTTTTAATCTACAAAACTTATTTATATTTTTCTTTATTTGCTAGTTAGTATCGATTTGACAAATATGAGGCCTTGTTGCAACAATGATTTATTCTATTTAATAAAAATCAAAATTCTAAGAAAGACATGTCCAATCTTTAAATAAGATATGAGATTTAGAAAAAAATGTTATTAGAATATTCATTGCATTTAATGTTTATTCGATAAAAGAAGATGTATTTGCATGCTTGACAAGTGGCACATCCAAAATAGAATACTATTTATAAAAATTAGCAAACTTTATTTTAAAAATCACATTATAAACAATTATAAATAAAATCCCATCCCACTTCTTATATATTTTTTACTATTTTATTTTTTCTAGTCAAAAAGTTTAATCTTTTCTTTATCCCCATTTGCAATAAAAATTAGATTTGCAGTTAAAATTTATTAAAAACAATTTTTCTATGTTTGTTATTAATTTTTTTAACAATAATTATTTTATATGGATTATATTGTGTTAAAGACAAGAAAAATAAAACTATTATTAGTTACTGCTATTGTGATAAATCTTTTAACTGATTTATTTTTGCTATCCCATTTAATAAAAAAACTTTTATCTTTATGTAGGCATGTTCAAATTGTAAAATCATAGTTTTTTTTTTTGCACCTGAAAAATCTAGCATATTATGTATTTCAAAATGCCACCTATATTGTTGCAATATTTTCAAGCATAATATGATTCTAGATCACTCAATTTTTTTCCAAAGAATTATATATTTGATGCATAATTTGTTTTTGTCTTATATCTAAATTTTAATGTTCATATTCACAATATGTGCAACATTTAAATTGGGTACTTACAGTATATACATATTTTATGCATTAAAAATCATTACATAGGGGCATTCTATTTTTTAGCATTATGTGGATGTCAGCATACCGTATGTGTATAATTTATACATTAAGTATTTGTACATTATAATTTCTAGCAAAATTTGAAAGTGGTTATTCTTAGCAATATAAATCACATAATGCAAAAAATTATCGTTTTTTCTAAAATCACACAACTAGCACATCTTCTAACCCCGAGGCATGAACTTGCCAATGTGTCCTATTGAATTTAAAATGTCGTTAAAAAAATTACTATTACAATTTTTATTAAATATATGAGAACATAATAATTGTCTACTTTTTAAAAGGGATTAAATAACCCATAAAAATCTCAATAGAATGCATTGTGAGCATCATCGGGAAGGAACAAAAAAGAAACATGATAAAACAACTTATCCTAAACTACATTCCAACAAATCAATACAAGTAAAAATCGTAAAACATGGAGGATAAAACATCCCAAATGATACCTTCCACAAATAGTCAAACAAAATATCCGAATCCAAGGGATTAGTTAGTCTTCAAATTTTGTAATCACCCAATTGATGCTCTTCCTATCCTTTCATCTGATCATCCTACTCACTCGTGATAGGGATGTTGTCTTCAACCTGATCTTCCTCATCAAAACTAATGAGGTGGAGATTATACCTACAAAATTCTTGTCCCTACTCCAACTTGACCACACACCCTTGCAACTCCACAAAAATAAAAATTGATCTCTACCATATCCGCCCTGATAGAGTTTTGGGTGATGCAAATTTTCTTAGAGGTGTTGATGCAATTCATGACACTATTTCCCATATCTATTCCAACTTCACCTAAGGCCTCCATATCCCTTTCCACCTAACTCACCCTGAGAGAAATTTTATCAAAATACACATTCCAACCTATCTCCACTCTCTCTTTCCCTTTAGATGAATCCCCTTTCATATCAATCAGAGAATCTGCAGCCCCAATACCAAGATTACCCTTCCCCTGAGATGTCATTCTCTTCTTTCTCCTCAATTTTTTCATATGGTTAGCAAGAGTAAAATTTTCATTTGAATCCCCAAATTTGGGCTCTAATTCCTTTTCCACCACCGGTTTACCATTCTTAAAAATAAAAATAATTAGACCATGGTGTATCAAGGTATTAGTCTTTCCTCGCTAAAAATATGTAATGTCCCTAACGGACATTATTTTACCCCTAAATGGATTTTAGGCAATCCCAACTTTAAATATGCAAAATACGAGACAAATTGCAGCCAAACAGAAAACTGATTTTTGCAGAAAATTACAGCTAGGGCAGCGAATAGTAAAATATGAATAACTCCTAAAATATCTGCTCAAATCACTTGAAATTTTAAATAGAGCTTGCTAATACAATAATATATATTATAGAACTGTTTGTTGGAATTTTTCCAATAACGAAATGCTGCCAAAATTTACAGCGTGCCCTAAACAATGAAAACTTCTAAAATTAATATCTTTTGCTAGAGAATTCCAAATGAGCTGAAACTTTGGATCTTGGGCCACAAAAATATGAAGAATAATATTCAAAAATAGTTTTCTCACAAAAACAAAAACCCTAATTTTTCTCTAAAAATTAGGTCACCCAACACATTTAGGGCATCAATTCAGCTACAAAATTGACAAGGTAGGGTAGATCTCTCACTATCGAAGAATGCCCCGCTAGCTAGGGATGGATCTCTCACCACCAAAGCTAGGGTTCCTGTGGGATCTTACTCCACAAGATGGATATTTGCAAACAACAGTTGTGCATGAAAGAATATGCATAAGCTACAAGCTTAAGACACAAATTAGAAAATATCAAATGGTATGGAATATCTTTCCTTCAAGTCAAATTCTCCTTATAAAGGAAGAAGAGACCCAAAACAACCTCTACAATATCCAATTAGTTCCCAAGGATTTTCCTATGCAAGAATTTAATATTTTCCCTATTAAATGCTTTTTCCAACAACTTTTTCCTCCTAATGCAAGTCACATTTTCTAGGGAAATGCATAGTAAAATGGGCATTTATCCTTTCTATGTTCTCATTCCCCTTCTAAGGCAAGTCACCTTTTCACCTAGGATGGATAACAATTTATATTTGGGCCTTTTCCATCATTAATTTTATAATTATTAAGTCATATAAATTATTATAAGTGCTCTATATATTTTTTTCTTTTATTAATGGCACTTTATAATAATTAAATATAACTTAAGCCACCCTTATATTTTTCCTTTGGCCGTCGGGTTAACAAAATAGGCCAAAGGTCTTCGAATGGGAAGGGGATATTACAATCCTCCCTTCCCAAAATTGCTTTCCCTCAAGCAATTTTGATCTTGTTTTGTCCAAGTGTCATGCACAAGAGACAAAACATGTCTGTAGTGATCTGCAAGCCTGGCACCTGTTCCTGTCAAGTGAAACAAATCTTGCCACAAAATATAGATCTCTTGATGCTCATAAATATGAGTATGGACCAATGGTTCAGCATACTCCATAACGTAAACTTCATCCTCTAATTTGTCATGCTTCTCATGAGAGAAATAAATCTGAATGTGCAACAACAAATTAGACATATTATCATTCACTACATACCTTGGAGTATCATCATTCTTTATCTCCATGATGACTTGGCTTCGCTGCATCAAATTCTTGGCATCCTTGTCAACAATGGGCTGAGTATCTTCACCAAATAGCTTATCATGAGCTGCTAGTTTGGAAATTGCAGCAACCTGCAATTCCACACAAGTGTCCATGAGAGGCTCCTCCTCATGTGCTAGTTGTTCCATAGAGTCTTTTTCTGAGGGTGTAGACTTCCTTGCATCAATTGCCCACATCTTTTCCTTGAAATCTTGTAGGTGTTGTCTCGCTTGAGCGGCTATCAATTTAGCAGCTTTAGCTCTATTATTCCATTCTTCACACCTTTTCAATGTTTCCATTACATCTTCCTTGTTTGCATATACAAATTTCTTCTCCTGAGATGGAATAATTTCTCTAGCAAACAAAGTTCCACTAACACAATTATTTTGTTCAATGGAAATCATACCTTTTGAAGCTTCTTCTTCTTCATATGAGTTCTTTTGTAATTCAGGTACCAGCATATGATGACCTCGCTTGGGCTTGCTACCAATCTTCATCATGCAATAATCTGGAAATGGAATATTATCTCTGAAACCCTTACTCAAAGATTGGTATTTCCTTCAATAAGAATCCTCATCAATCACCTCTATTGATGCCTTTTCTTATTGTTCTCACCTTTTTCCTTATTTTCCCAAGACCTGATATCATTTAAATTTTGAGTGAGTGGCTCAAATAAAGGTTAGTAGTTTCTGTTGTTTCACCATGTTGGTGAACATTTCCTTCATAAAACCCATATTGAAATCTTTCCAATTTGTCATATTTAACCCACACAGTGCTAGAGGAAAAACAACTCGATACCATTTGTAATGTCCCTAATGGACATTATTTTACCCCTAAATGGATTTTAGGCAATCCCAACTTTAAATATGTAAAATACGATAAATTACGACAAAACAGAAAACTGATTTTTGCATAAAATTACAGCTAGGGCAGCAAAGAAAATATGAATAACTCCCAAAATATCCTCTCAAATCACTTGAAATTTTAAATGGAGCTTGCTAATACAATAATGTATATTATAGAACTATTTTTGGAATTTTTGAATAACAGAATGCTACCAGAATTTACAACAGTGCCTTAAACAACCGAAAACTTCTAAAATTAATATCTTTTTCTAGAGAAGTCCAAATGAGCTGAAACTTTGGATCTTGGGCCATAAAAATATGAAGAATAATATTCCAAAAATAGTTTTCACATAGCAAACATTAAACCCTAATTTTTCCCTAAAAATTAGGTCACCCAAAACATTTAGGGCATCAATTCAGCTCCAAAATTGACAAGCTAGGGTAGATCTCTCACTACCGAAGAATGCCATGCTAGCTAGGGATGGATCTCGCACAACCAAAGCTAGGGTTCCTGTGGGATCTTACTCCACAAGTTTGGATATTTGCAAACAAAGCGATTGCATATGAAAGAATATGCATAAGCTACAAGCTTAAGACACAAATTAGAAAATATCAAATGGTATGGAATGTCTTTCCCTTCAAGTCAACTTCTCCTTATAAAGGAAGAAGAGACCCAAAACAACCTCTACAATATCCAATTAGTTCCCAAGGATTTTCCCTATGCAAGCATTTAATATTTTCCCCTATTAAATGCTTTTTCCAACAACGTTTTCCCTCCTAATGCAAGTCACATTTTTCTAGGGGAAATACATAGTAAAATGGGCATTTATCCTTTCTATGTTCCCATTCCCCCTTCTAAGGCAAGTCACCTTTTCACCTAGGATGGATAAAGATTTATATTTGGGCCTTTTCCATCATTGATTTAATAATTATTAAGTCATATAAATTATTATAAGTGCTCTATATATTTTTTTCTTTTATTAATGGCACTTTATAATAATTAAATATAACTTAAGCCACCCTTATAATTTTCCTTTGGCCATCGGGTTGACAAAATAGGCCAAAGGTCTTGAATGGGAAGGGGATATTACAAAATAATTCACCGACGCAAAGAGTGACATAAACAAGAAAAAGAGAAGGCTCATAACAATCTTATGCCTAAAAATATTAAGCACGAAGATGGTTAGTAAATTTATTTCTATAACACAATATAAGGATAATACCTTGTGATTTTTTAGATGATTCCATTGTTCCTTGCCCGACCAAACTCTAATGTAAGATAAGGATCGACCACTGTGATTTTTGAGATGTAATTTTTAAATCCCCTAATTTTTAGAATGTGCTACAAGAAGGGGTTGCCCTTCAAGGAACCATAGCTCCTGGGCTTGGTTCTCAAATGACCACCTCCCATGTTTTAGTTGAATTATATTGAAAATGGAAGAAACAATGACAAAAATGAACTATAAGAGAAAAATTAATACAAATCCCACCATATATCCTACACGTGCAAAGGGTCCTGCTAACCATAAGAATAAGGATGACATCTTAATGAGGGAGAAGAGCCTCTAGAATATCCATACTTAATGTTATCAATGAGATTAATATCATTGGTAATATCATGTCCACTCTCACACACTGTAAAATTACTACCTTTAGTTCCCAAATTGGCAAGATGATTTACACATTTATTACCCTTTCTAGGGGTATGAATAATTACATTTATCAAACTATTTCAGAAAATTTCCTATAGTATATTTAAGGATATTTAATTAACATCCAATTATTAATTGTATCCTTTCTCACATTCTCAAGGGTTAAAATCTTGTTTTGAACAACTAACCAGAAAAACACGTTGACATTGGGGAGTAAATCCTTAATCCAAATTTTCCTCTAGAAATCCTTTGCAAGACAACATATGTTCGAAAATGAATATGTTTGGTCCAATAATTGATATGTCAGGTGTTATACTTAAGAATTTTAGTCATTTATCTCCATCAACATATGTAGCAAAAACAATTGATCTAGGATGTTTAAAAGACATCAAACTATTTTAGAAACATGTTCAATATCTTTCATTAAAAAAAAACATATTATAAGTACAAAATAAAAGATATTTTATAGTAATTAACAAATCTTCCAAATAAATAACATTTTCCTCCTCTAATATTTACAATTCAATTCCAGTTAAGGTAGGTATACTTCAAGTTTTTGACGTTGGGGAGTAAATATTTAGTCCAATTTTTCCTCCGAATTCCTTTACAAGACAACATATATTCTAACAATGAATATGTTTGGTCCAATAAATGATATTTCAGGTGTTATACTTAAGCATTTTAATAATTGATCTCCATCAATGCGTGTAATAAAAGTGTTTTTGTGAAAACAATTGATCTAGGATGTTTAAAAGACATCAAACTATTTTAGAAACATGTTCAATATTTTTCATTCAAACAACAACATATTATAAGTACAACATAAAAGGAATTTTTTAGTAATTAACAAATATTTCAATCCTTCCAATAAGAAGAACTTTTAACATCCATGAGGCTAGTCACACTTTTATTCAAGTAGTAACAAATTTAAAAAACAGGTTACAAATTTCACTTCAATCCCAAAATACTATACCTTTTTTGTTATATCAGTTCAATCCTCCAACCAAGTGGAAGTTCATCACAATATTAACACTAGAGATACTAGTGGAAAATAAACTCAATACATCTTTCTTTATCTTGTTAAATGATATTGAATCTTTAGCTCAAAATATTATATTCTTCAAATAAATTTGGCCTCTAAGCTAGTGGACGCTAAATTCAAAATATCATTCAATAACTTTTAAATGAAAGTGATAACTAAGTTTGAAATAATATAAACAACCAAATTCCACCTATACTTGGAAAAAAAACTTGATTCAAGTTATTATATATACTCAAACTAGTTTGAAGTCAGGGTAGGGTTCAATATAAGAAGAAATTTTAACATCCACGAGGCTAGTTACAAGATTAATACTGGGCCTACTTTTTTTATTTTCCATGTCAACATGAAAATCATACTATTTTGGTCATGTAGCTATAATTATATCTGTAAGAGAACACAAACCCAATCAACATATTATTCTTGTCATGTACCTATAATTGTATCTACATTTAAGTTTATCTTGGTCTGAACTACACACACTACTCTCTATTGAGAAATTCAGACCCCGGGATAGAGAGGACTCATGGGGATGATTTTTTTTTCAAAACAACATTGTCCCCATGTCATTCCAGTCAAACAATGTTTTGTGAAATCACCTCACCAAATCTCACAAACAAATTCCCATTAGAAGTGCTGCTTGTGCTCCCTATAACATCTATATGTGCTTACCCTCTTCATTTCCATGTGTAGTATGAACAACCTTGGAGAACCTAAATGTAACAAATAGATGTGTCAATAAATAAATTCCAATAAGATATTGCTTTTTGATTTGTTGTCTGATATTCTATACAATATGAAATCATGTCTAAAAATGTTAGTTATTTCACCTTGCTCCATTTTGTTTGCAAATTATTCCTTTATAATATATATTTAACTAAATACATCTAATATCACTAACATTCAAACCTTCAACCTCTAGTAAATACATATTTTGTAAGAACATTAACTAATTAATGTTGTGGTTTCCTAAACATTAACCAAGATTAAAATTAAATTGGTTACGTTATGTTGAGGCATAACCTCTTTTGGTAGTGGTAAGAGGATACAACATTTGTGGATTTTTTTGGTAATTATGACACTCACATATTACATTCTAGTGATAGACAAGATCAATTAATGAATATTACTAATTAGGAAAGATTTCAATTAGAAAGCTTGGAGACACATGTTCAATATTGGAATGAAGGTGCTCCACATCTCTATTTAAGCATCTTTTATATTGGGCCTTTGGAAATCATTGTCATAATATCCCTGTTCACTATGAGTGGCACCATTAAACACATTGAGCCTTATTCATGTGAAGAGGTCAAGACCGACTTGGTAGTAAAGAATATTTTGCATGATGGTGGTGTTACGTCATTTATGGAATGACTATCTAGTCACTATGTCTAAGTGACCAGTAGTATGCTTTGACATCCTATAAGAAATAAAGATTCAAAGTGGGAAAGACTAAATTTCTTATTTCGACGAGAATCCATTATGGTTGTGACGGGGCTCCCCATAGAGGGAGACATTTATTTTAAATGATTGATTTAGGAGGATATGGATGATTTTATGTGTCCGGGTAAAACTATGAGAATGTATCACTTAGTATATGAATGAGACTCAATTCCACAACCTTTGGATAGGGTTTCTAAGAAATTAAGGAGGTACTTCATGTTGGATAAACACTACAAATTGAGCGACGAACCTTATATTTTTCTTCTTGTGGATCTTTGACATGATATAAAGGTAAACTTTGTGGATTTTATGTTTCAATCACTTGAGAAGTCCCTTAAATTGGCTAGAGAAGAGGAAGGTCCCTTCCTCCACCAAGGACTTTTGTATTTTCTCTTTAAAATGGTAGCTTCCTAAAAATAAATCTCATGCTTCCCCTCTAATCTAGGCAAGCAATGTCATGTTCCCCCTCCACTTCTACAACTAACTCCCTCTTTCCATCATGGTCATTTTCACCTTCCTCTCCCTTTTGACTCTAATTCATACATCATGATCATTAGCCAAAGCGGTTTGGTGGTATCCCCTAGTATTTCACTCTTGTCTCTCCCTCATATTGTTTGGTGGCTATTAACCCTTCCTACCCCTCAGGACACTCTCCTAAGGTCTCTAAATCACTTTCGGACCTGACTTCTACTTCCTCTCCACCTCTTGCTAATGCTTCTTTGGCTTCTCCTTTCATTTCCATGAACATTGTAATAACTACCACCGACTCAAATCACTTGATCATGGAAGCATATATGGCTTCCTCCACTAATTTTTTCATGGAAGTTAACATGGACTTGGAAATTTCTGATGTTTTGTGGGATCTCTCCTTAGTTTACTCCATTTCTCCTATGTCAGATAAAATGGGATCCCTGCACTGCAACTTTGGAACACCATAAACATTTAGAGAAGATCTCACCTGACCCATACTAGGCCATTGAATATTATGTTACACTCAGTATATACTATATAGGAATGAAAAATTCACATGGAGATGACTTGGATAAAAATCAATGAAGAATTCTCGGAAAAATTAAGTTAGTGAACATGTTGGTTGAAGGAAGACCTACTTTTGATGCTAAATATGAAGAAACTACTCTCACGAATATCTAGAAAAATTAATTTGGCTTTGTACGGTTTGGGACATTTTGATTTTTTAGTTTTTGTTGCATATGATATTTCTCTCTTCTTGTTTCATTGTAGCATCTAGGCGTCATGAATTTATTTGTACAAGTATCTTCATTATTTGGGAAAACCAACTTTTACTCTAATTCCAAATAGTGTTATGTTTTGGCATATCGTAGCGGTGACTAAGCTCCTAATATTGTAGTTATGGCTATGCTTCAAATATTATGTCTTGGTATAACCTAGTGGATTCTCAAATCATATTATCGTAATTTATTTTTATAAAACCTAGTGACCACTAAGCTCTAAAAACATATGATGTGGCATAGTCTACCATTACCTAATATCAAAATATAATTTTCTTACTAGTTAGGTACAAATGAAAAATAAGAGCGAATATTATATTGTGGGTTTAGCAGCAGAGAAAATGTATAAATATCTTCCTCTAATTTGTTAGATGATGTGAAATATCTTAATTATCAGTTATTAAACCCTACTGATGAAATATCCAAATAACATGTTGTGGCATAACCTAGTGGCGAGTAACTCAAAATATCTTTCTTTTGTTAGTTAAATGCTATTGTCTTTTGAGCTCAAAATAATATATTGTTTAAGTACCTAGCAGTCATTAAGGTAAAGCTATGTTGATTCAAATTTTCTAAATCCCAACACCCATTAAGATCCAAATAGTATGTTTTGGCATAACCCACTTACAACTAAGCTAATAATATCTTTTTCTTTATTTAAACCTAGTGAGCACTAAGCTCTAAATATTATGTTGTGTCATAAGCTAGTAGATGCTAAGCTCAAAATATCATTCAGTAACTTGTTAAATGATAATAACCACTAAGCTCAAAATAATATATTATGGAAGTGCCTAGACTCCACTTAGTTCAAAATATGTTAATTAAATTTGTTTAATCCTATCAATCATAAGCTCCATATATTATGTTGTTGTTTAAACTAGTGCCAACTAAGTTCAAAATATCTTCCTGTAATTTGTTAACTGCTATAAAATATCGTAACTATGAATTATTGAACCCTTGTGAATACAATCTCCAAATAATATGTTGTGGCATAAACTAGTGGTTGTTAAGATCAAAATATCTTAAACCACCGATAGTCTCCAAATATTATGTGGTGGCATAACCTAGCGGGCACTAAGCTCAAAATATATTAATTCCAAATCTTAAATTCATACAAAAATTCAACTAATTTATATTGGTCTTGATTGCTATAAAGATATCCAAAGTTAATGTCCTTGATTAACTTAGAGGTCGCTAAGCTCAAAACAACGTAATTTAATTTGTTAAAACTTAGCAACTTCTAAGTTTACAATATAATTTGTTAGGTTATGTTTAAGCATAACCTAGAGGACATTGGACTACAAATGTATTTATTTTGTTTGTTAAATACTTTGGTGAATTTATATCTTGAAATATTATATTATTAAGTATTTGGTAGCCGCTAAGCTCAATCTATATTGATTCAAATTTGTTGAATCTCATCAACCATTAAGATCCAAATATTATGTTGTGGCATAACCTAGTTGACACTAAGTTAAAATTATATTAATTTGATTTATTAAATCCTAACCACCGATAGGCTACAAGATTATGCGGTGGCATAACCTAGCGATTGTTAGGTAAATATATTAATTTAAAATATTTTAATCATACAATAAATTCAACTAATTTATATAGATCTTGATTGTTATACAGTTCTCCAAAAATAATGTGGTTGATTAACTTAGAGGTTGATAAGCTCAAAACAAATTACTTTAATTTGTCAAAATGTAGAGAATTATAAGATTTTAATAAAAATTGTTAGATTATTCTAAGGTGTAACATTTTTGGTGGTGACAAGAGGATATGGCATGTGCAGATTTAATGGGCATTTATGACATTGATAGATTACATTCGTGTGATAGACGGGATTGATTAATGGTTATATGCACATGAGATGTAAGATGGTGTCAAGAATTTAAGATTTTTAATGGGAAGTATGATATTTTTTTATTAGGAAATACAATTAATAATCTTCAGTACCCTCACACTTTTTCTTTTCATGTGTTTCATGGTGGTGGATTTATATCTCTAGGACGGTTGGAAATTTCACTACCCCTTTCCTCTTTTCATTTTTGGTTATTATGCTTCATGTCTCTCTGTGATGGTGATAGTGGTGCTGGTGGTTTCTTGGGTAGCATGGAGTGTGGTCCTAGCAGGAAGAGGTGAAGAGCTATGATAGGAAAGGATGTTGGGGAATCATTTACTTCTTGGATGGACGTGAAAATCTGAAATGCAACTATGAGGAATTTTCTCGAGAAGTTATAGTCAATCATGGAGCATTTTGAAGAAGAAGAGGATGGTGATATTTGTGATAACATCCGTAAGACGATGATTAACCAAAAATAGTCCAAAGGGTATAGGAACATTTTTGACATGGCACAAGGGTTGAGTGTGGCAAACATACTTTCCAAATATTTGGGGCAGTTTATCTTGCATAAGGAGCATGAGAAGTTGGAAGAGCATCTAGTCATCCTTTAGTATCATGTTCATGCCTTGATGTAGGGGATGTAGGTGATTGTGCATGCTCTAGAGGTGGTTGTCCAAAGCCAAGGTATAAAACTCCCGCTGGCACTAAAGTGAAATTTTATGAATCTTATGTTGATTCTTCCTCCTCCTCTGATCAGAGTAAAGGAAACTTGGATGTCGAGATCATTGACAAGGTGAATCTGAGAGGTAGAAAGGCCTAATATTTCCTAGATGCATTTTTCTTTAGTTTTTTATTAAGGGTCGTAATGGTTATATGTATAGCAAAGTGTATAGATATAGGAAGTATTTGTGGGTGAAGTAAATCTGATTATAACTCTTCCCCATTTATTTTGGCATATATTTAGTATGATAAGTTGCTTGTAATCATCATGAGAGTCCACTGCTAGAATAATTATCATGGACTGGTTCCTCATGTACTATTTTTGAAGACTTATCATCGAAATATCTCAGTTTAAAATCTTAAAATCATAGAATGAATTTAACTAATTTATATATCTTCTTTGCGATACATATCATTTTTGTGATACATAACCTAGTGGAAACTAAACTCAAGCTAGCGGATGCTAAGTTCAAAATATCATTCAGTAACTTGATATACTAGTGGAAATCAAACTCAATATGTCTTTCATTACTTAGTTAAATAGTAGTTACTTTTCAACTCAAAATATTATATTGTTTAAATTCCTAATGCGACCATTAAGCCCAAATTATGTTGATATAATTTAAATAATATGTTGTTTGAATACATAGTGGCCACTAAGCTCAAACTATGTTGATTTAATTTGTGAAATCACAATGACCACTAAGATCCAAATATTATGTTTTGGCATATCCCATCGGTTGTTATATATTGAAAAAAATTATAAAATACAAGAAATTGAAGTTATTAAATCATAACAAATTGAATACCTAAATAATATGTTGTGGCATAACCTAGTAGCTGCTAACCTCATAATACTTTAATTTATTTTATTAAATGCTAACCACTACTAGGCTCCAATGATTAGGTGGTAGCATAATGTAGTGGGTGCTATGCTCGAAATAGCTTAATTTAAAATATTAAAATGATATGATATATTCAACTAATTTATACATATCTTGTTTGCATATTCAAAGATTACACTATCATTTGTTGAAGTTTTGTTGAAAAAAAACCTAGTGGAAACTAAACTCAATGTATTTCATTAGTTTTTTAAATGCTAGTGACTCTTTCTATCGAAATAATATATTGTTTAAATACCTAGCATCCGTTAAGCTCAAACTATGTTGATTTAATTTGTTAAATCCCAGTATTCACTAAGATTGTAATATTATGTTTTGGCGTAACCTACCAGATGCTAAGATTATAATATATTACTTTATTTTACTTAAACCTAGAGATTGCTAAGATCCAAATATTATGTTGTGTCATAAGCTAGCAGACGCTAAGCTCAAAATATAATTTGGTAACTTGATAAATTATAGTGCCCTCTAAGATGGAAATATTATATTGTGGAAGTACCTAGCACCCACTTAGCTCAAACTATTTTAATTTAATTTGTATAATCCAACCAATCATAAGGTCTTAATATTATGTCTTTGGTTTACCTAGTGGACGTGAAACCATGAATATTTACATGTTTTTAGATACGACGCAAAAAGATACTCGATAAAGCATAATGACCGCTAAGTTATTCTTAAAAGTAAATATATTATTTTTATAATGAAGTTGTGTTATGTATTTAATTGTTAATCTTTGCATATTTAACATGAGACAAATAACAAATCGATCACTTGACCCAAAAAAATTGTGTTTCCTATAACAAAATCCACTTATTTGTGAATTTGCCAAGGTAAATGAAGACTGCCTCCAAATAAGAATTATAGCCTAGCAGTTGCTAGAGTAGGAAACATTTTTCATGTAGAGTGTATTCATACAGGAGTTTATATAAATTGTAAAAAATAAATTTGGAATTTATATAATCGATACATAAATATACGTGTAGAATCATGTATTTTATGTGATATACAAGTATACATATAGACTTGGACTAGTGACCGAGAAGTTATATAACTAGATTTTAAGGGTGACGTGATCTACTAGTTATAACCTAGTGACCACTAATATATTATTAAAGGAAAATGTTATCTAAATAAATATCCTAGTTATTTAGGTAACTTGTATACACATTCTGGCTCTCAATTCCCCATGGAAGGTTGTGCGCAATTAAGTTCAATTAGCATAACTCCTTAGTTGAAGTTTCCCCTTACCACTCCTTATTTTTCCTCAAGCACCGTTGCATGATTTTTGTTATCTCCTTCCATTTCCCTTTTCCTCTTTGTTCCACTCCTCCATTGCACCCACCTTCTATGCTTTCTCCTTCTTCCTAAGTAGATTCTTCACCCTACATGCATCTAAGACTTACTTTAATTAGCTAACTCCTGGCCCCTCGTGCACTACACCCATTAATCTATAATAGTTGCACCTTCACCATACATTATTTTCTCACCAATTTGTTTCATTTTCCCTCTGCATGTGGCCTTGCATGCCCTCCTTCTATCTTCTTCCCGCATCTCATTATTCTTTGTGCATCGTCGCACCCTCCTTTGTGCCCTTCTATGCTAGGTCATCTTCGACATACTTGAGTATGTTGCATGTAACCAATTAAGTGTGCCAACAAGGCACCGAATCCTTGCAACAAATCAGTAAGTCATGCGTGGTAGAAACCAAAAATATTTTTATAGTTGGCCATCATTTCAGCCAATCTACGCTTGCCACGTATTTTCTATGTGCCGACAACTCGACATCTTCAAAACCATATGTTTTGCTATAAAAATTAGATCAACATGCACCGGAGGTGTCGAAATAAACTAACATAAACTACAGTACCTGAAACCCAAATTCAAATTTTGGAGGTTTTGGTATGTGAGAAATGGGAAAATGTATTTTTAAGAATTGATGAGGAGATATGATTTTTCCAACTACCTGATTTTATATGATCCACCATCCTTTCTTCTTCAGCACGCCAAACAAGCTTTTGGAAGCATATTTCAAAGATCTCTAGTTGGATTTACATGAATTCAATACTTCTTGTTGGTGGTTATGTTTCAAATTTAGGTTTTCCCTTCATCCTTTCCTCCTCCATGGATTCATCTATAAATGTAAGAGCACGGATCATTTCTTATGTCGAACACTCTAGATACTTACATGTTTTACTAAGGACTTTATACTTTCTATATTTTGAGTTGCAAACCTCTAGATCTGGCTCTTGTATGTGGATATCGACTTCCTTCATCATTATAATAGTTCTCTATATTTCTAGAAGTAATAAAAGCATCATTTTGTGACTATTTTCTGTCCTAACATGTTTGCATTCCTTATTCTTTCCTTTTCTTTTACATTGTGTGCTTGTTGTGCTATTTTAGGCCCTTAGCCCATATTTAGTTGTGTTCCATGAAAAATGATATGGTAAATATGTGTTTGGTTGAGCCACTCTTTCCTAGCCTCCTTTCACACATTTCCATTCATTTTTCTTAGAATAAATAGTTTTCATCCCTTTTTTCTTATCCTTTCTCCTTTTAGTGTAGTATCCTTTCATGTTATGCTTCTATCCTTGGTCCCTTGGCATTATTATCTTACCTTCCCCTTTTAGCACTAGGAGTTGCGTAGCGGTGGAAGTAGATAAAGGAACTAACCTTCTCTAGAGATCTATCCCAAGCACGTAAGGTCCCACAACTTGAGGACAGTTCCATTGTGGTCTCAAACACCTTGTTCCTTCAAAGATCTGAGACATGGGTGCAAATTTGAGAAGCCATGAGTTTCTCGACATGCCCGGTGGGACCAGCATTGAAAGTTCAAATTTCATATCTCTAAGTTCTAGTGTGTGGACTTAGTTTTCTTATCCTTTCAAGGCTCATTTCAACACATTTGGTAACTCTTAATAGTTTAAGATCTCTATTTTAGTAGTCTTGAGTGTCTTTTTTGAGAAAAGTGCATACAAGAAGAAGTACAACAACTGAATATTCTTTTGAGTACCTATAGCTATCCTAAAGGAGAATTCATTCTAGAAAGTTTGTGTGCACATATTTATCTCCTATGCATTGCACCCACTAAACTCCTCCTCAAAATAGACATCATGCACACCCTACAATGGTGAATCTTCCACCTCCTCCACTTAGAAACTTTGCAAACTTTTCTATAGGGAGATCATATCACTGGATGTGCAACATGATATGCCAAATGGTTTGCTCAAGAGTATTCCATACTTTACTAGTGAGAATCAAGTCACCTCAGGAGCATATTCAAGATATAGAAATTGTGTGTTCACTCTATTTGATCACACATGATGATGTAGAAGTCAGGCTACTTGCAACCTCTTTTAAAGGTAAAGCACTTTAATGGTACCGAGGTTTGAGACTTAGATCCGTCACCACTTGGGATGAGCTGGGTACAACTCATTGCAAGTAATTTTAAGATAAGTCAGGTCACCTATCTCTAGTGGAGCAACTAACAACAACAAAGAGGGCACCCAATGAGCAGATGACTTATTTCAACATCAGATTTCAAAAGACTTGGGACATAATCCCTCTTGTGGTAATACCTACATCCCAACATGATTTCCTATATTATCTGAAGGTGCTCAAGAACAATATTTCAGTTATGATATAGTCCATGGGAGGTAGGACTTTTCCAACTACTTATAATATTGTAGTAAGGGCATAAAATAGTCTTATTAAGGAGGGAAAGTTGGCTCCTAGACTGCCTATGCCCTTATTCCCAAAAATGTCACAAGCGCCCCAACCTTCTGTGGCCCCTATTCCTATTTCTAAGCAAAGTGCGCAATCGGTTTCCTCAACATCCTACTCTCCAATGCAATAGAAGGAAGATGAAGAATTGAAGGCCCTGATTAGAAATTTATCAAACAAAGTCATATCATTAGAAAAGAAACACGTGAAATCCTATATAGGTAATTCTAATGAGGCTCTTGTCCAAAGTAATCAACCTTGGTGAAACCATTATGGAATTCAAAGATATGTGTCTTATAGAAATAATGATAGATTGGAGTCTAATACACATCCGCCTCTTGCAAGTTTTTCCTCCCATGTCTTCTCTTTGAGCACCCAAGGTGTGAGTTGGGCACTTATTCAAGTTCGAACAATTTGGCACAAGAGTTAGAATGGTGCTTCCTTGCACAATGCCTCATAGTCAATATCATTGTTCCAATGCTACATGCGCCCAAGCCTTTATGTTCCGAATGCTTCACTTTGAACCTTAAATAAGTTCCCCTAAAGAAGATAACCTTGAAATACCATAAGCTCCTTAAGAAAAAAACTTTATGTTCTTTATCGTGGAGGAATTATGTGCAATCAACCAAGTTACAAAATATATAAACATACCACATGCCCAAGTTATGGACAACACAAGATACAAGAAGAGAATGCTAGAGTTAGGTGCACATGTCACATTCCCAACAATGTAAGTAGATCCTTAGATGAAGAAAAAGATGAAAAGGCATCTTGAAGTAAAATAACTCAAATCCCTACATAGGAGTCCCTACATAAATCTCCTTTTGAAGTAGTATGCGCCCCTGATTTGGTAGGTCAAACCTCTTCTTTAGCTAAAGTTCAAGATTCTACATCCGAACACTCAAAAAGAGATGTTTCTCCCCAAATACATAAGACAAGGGACCTTCCATTTAGCATTCTAGACTAGATAAAGAGAAAAAAATAAATGTCACAATGTGGGATGCCCTGACCATTCCATCTCAGTGGGATCTATTACATGAAGCTCTGGCGTAACTCCCATGTGTTGATCTAGCTATGTAGAAGCCACATGCTTCTATCAACATCTGCCAAGAAGAGGAGAAACAAGTAAGTAAGGTTTTCAAAACCCAACCTTTCTATATGTCCTTGATCATAGGTAAATACCTAGTGCATAATTACATGATTGACTCAAGTGCTAGTACTTCTATTATGCCTAAGAAAATTGTTGATGTCTTAAGTTTGAAATAGAGTCCTTTGTCCAAAAGAGTCATGTAGCTTGATGGTTCAATTTTCACTACCTTAGGATTCATCAAGGATCTTGAGTTAACCCTTTAAGCATGTCCAATCCTAACAATAACTCAATATGTGTCAATTATTGACCTACTTCCTTTGTTTTCCCTATGTCTATCAAGTGAATTTACAGCTAAAGTAGGTGGTTATTTATCTTCTGATTGGTCTCATATACTACTAAAGACAAGGTATGGTACCCATTTTACCATACAAGTTGAGCCTATATTTTCATATCATGTAGAGTCATATGTCCCATCCCCTCTCCAGCACCAACTATTTAATCCAATAATAACAAGATTTAGTTCCTCATGAGAAGTCTCTTCCACGCTTTGTTCTGACCAAGTACTTGATGAATGTGTGAAAGACACCATAAATTTTATCCCTATGCTAAATAATTGGAAGCTTATTAAACTTGGCTTTTTACTTACTACATCCTTGATTAATAACTTATATTGCCCGTGCACTCAAGAAAGACAAAGTTTAACTAGGTTTCTGAAGTTGTACTTTGATGATCCGTAAGTAGAAACAACGTGAGAGGAGGAGTTGTTCTCATTTCCCTTAAGGATGAAAAGTTATTCTTCAAGAACAAGCTATAATTTGCATGTTTTAATAATGTGGCAGAGTATGAATTGTTGGTGCATGACTTGTTCATTGTTGAGAAGAAGAAAATTAAGGCATTGTAGATATTTGGGGACACATAATTGATTATCCGTCAGTTACCAACAATTTCCAAACAAATAATAAGCTTCTCAAATATTATAAGCATAGAGTGTGGGACCTCCTTTAGATATTTGATGCTCTGAATTTGTAGGTGGTGCCTCACATAATGAACAAGGAAGCTGGTCAAATGGCCGCGTTGGGTTTGAAGTTCTCTCTCTGCGAGGAATTTCTAAAAGGAAACACTCAACACATCAAGATGGTGATCAAACCATCCATTCCAGATAACAACACCACCTGGAAAGTGTATAAAAATGACATGTAGATAATCTAATTTATCCATAATGAAACTGAGTTCCCATTAAGCATGCAAGTTGACTTGCATGATAGTTATGGTGACCAAGTGATAAAGTTGAAGACAAACAAGTTTCCTAAAGGATTTGTAACCTTAGAGAAAAATTTTATCCCTGATGATGAGTTCAAGGGTGAAGAAAGGTGCATACATGCTATATAATAAGAATTCTCCTTGCTCACTATTGTGCATGAGAAAGAGTTGTTGCTTAGTAGGACTTTTTTGCATAAGGAGGAACATGCCTTTCTCTTTCTCTGGTAAAAATATAGTGATATCTTCTCATGGCGTAGATAGACCTCAAAGGTTTTTATCCAAGTGTTTCTCAACACTCCATTGACCTTGATCCTAGTATCAAGCCTATCAGACAAAAATAATGACTAGTCAATCCAAAAATAGATCCCCTCAGAAGAAAGGAATTATCCAAAATCATTGAGGTAAATATTATTTTTCCTATAAAATACTCTACCTGGTTGTAAATCTGGTTCTAGTGCATAAGAAGAATGGTGATATTAGAATCTACATTGATTTCATATATTTTAATAAGGCATCTATAAAGGATCATTATCCTTTTCCTTCAATGGAGAAGATCTTGTAGATTGTGGTGGTCTGGTGCGCAGAGATTCTCCATGCTAGATGGATATTCAAGTTTCAATCAGATCTTGGTCAAGGAAGATGATCAATTTGAAACAACGTTTTGAACCAAATGGGGAAAATATGCATATCAAAATATTCCCTTTTGTTTATCAAACATGGGCACCACATTTCAGCATGCCATGTATATTTCCTTCAAAGGATACATTAATGAGTTCATCTTGGTTTACCTTGATGACATAACAGTCTTCTCAAAGCAAAGCACAGATCATATAGTGCACCTAGAAAAAAAAATTGAGAGATGCAGAGAGTTTGGGGTGTCTCTTAACCCCAAGAAGTGTAATTTTTCACTGGCACAAGGTAAGATATTAGGCCACATGGTTTCAAATTATGGCATCACAATTGATCCTGAGCACATCTCAACCATCCTAGCTCTTTCCCTGCCAGTGCATAAAAAGGCCCTACAGTCCTTCCTTGCAAAAAATAATTTTGTTAGGTGTTTTATCCCTAACTTTGTGGGAATGGTTTAGCCCATCACCTTAATTCTCAAGAATGACATATCCTTTAGATAGACAGTAGAAGGAGAATAAAGTTTCAAAAAAATCAAACAATATATTTATTATGCACCAACACTCATCAATCTATATTATTCAAAGAATTTCATCCTTTATGCTTATGGCCCTGATGCAAGTGTGGTTGTTATCCTAACACAACAAAATTAACAAGGGCTAGAATAACCAATGGATTTCTTCACCGGACGTTGAACGATTATGAACTAAAATATAGTTACATGGAGAATCAAGTCTTCGCCATCATACATGTTCTTAAGAAATTCAAGAGTATGCTCACCACCAATCATATTAGGTGTTAGTCTCCCACAATTATTTCGAGAGACTTCATCATGGGAGAAAACATTATTGAGAAAAGAACACGATCGGTGAAAAAAATCATGGAATATGATGTGAATATCAAGGCCACAAAGTTGGTAAGAGATAACGAACTCGTAGGTAGATTTATGAGGACGTGCGTAAATGAACCCGAGGCTTCATTATTTCTAGATGAGAACCTCGTGTGTGTAGAAATTGAGAAGAATACAAACCCTGGTACATGTGACTAGATGAAGGACATGATCACATTACTTTCTGAGGGTAGATACCCTCCTAGTTTAAATAAAGCAAAGAGAAGACATCTAAGGTTACAATTTGTCCCTTATGTGTTTATTGATGGAATTATCTTCAAAATAAATATTGATGGCATGCTATTAAGGTGTATCAACAGAAAGAAGACTAAAAACATGTTAGTATAATTTCATGATGGATTATTTTGTGTTTAATTCTCTTCCAAAACTAAAACAATAAATTTCATAATGACAGTATCTTTTACCTACTCGTCAGTTGCAGATGCACACATGTGGTCACAAAATGAAAGGATTGTGTTTTCTTTGCAGAAAGAAAAGATTGAAGTGATTCCCCTTTGACCCATCAAAGGGGAACAACCTTTGTGCAATTTGGTCTCAGCTTCATAGGCATGATCAATCCTCCTTCAAGCGCTGGACACAAATGGGTGTTGACAGCTACAGATTACTTCACCATATGGAAAGAAGTTGTCATGCTTAAAGCATCAACCGATTCATTCATCCTTAACTTTCTTGAAGGAATAGTCACAAGGTTTGGTGTTCCTCAAATCATTATCTATGATAATGAAAAAGCCTTCCTTGGTACTAAAATCACTGATTGGGCTCTAGGTTTGGGAATTTACTTGAATACTTCTTCCTACTATTACCCTCAGGGAAATGGTCTATAAGAATCAACAAATAAGAACCTAATAAGAATCATGAAGTGAATAATGAACATCAGCCAAAGAAAATGGCATACAAAGGTCTCGTGCATGCTATGGGCAAATAGAATCACAATTAAAAAGGCAATAGGAACTTCACCTTACAATCTTGTCTATGTTAAGGAGGATACCCTTCCTTTAACACTAGAGATGAATTCATTAGCACTTTCCCAAAAAGAGCTAGAATTTGAAGGCGTAGACCAGAGACAAATTAGAATGGTAGAGCTGGTTAATCTTAAAGAACTAAGGAACTCTATCATGATAAAGCTAGAATAACATCAAAAAGCAACAAAGAAATAGTTTTATAGAAAGGATAGGCCTCAAGCCTTCAAAGTTGGGGACTTGGTTTTAAAATGGGACGCTAATAGAGCTAAACAAGGGCATGATTTATAATTTGATGCACTTTGGATTTCCCTATACATCATTAGTTCCTACAAAGAAGATAACTCTTTCGAGTTAACTCATCTTGATGGAGGGATGCGACAAATCCCAGTAAATGGGATCTATCTCAAACCCTTCAATTATGTTTATTGCACCATGTTATAACATGTTAAAATAGTTTCAATTCCTCTAAGTTTGCTACACAGACAATGTTTTTTTGTACATAGTTTTTCTTCTTGTGTGCTTCCTAGATGCGATATTTTGTTGCTTCCACGCAGATCTCCTTTCGTAGTGGAAAGATTCAAAAAGGAGTCAAGAAATGATCTTTAAGTGATTACAAGGGTAGTTTCATGATTGCATAAGAAGACTCCATGCCCAATGGATGCTCCATGATACTAATATTCTTCATCTAATGAGACAGATGGCCCCAAAAGTTGCCAAAATGTTTATCCAAATAAATCTCCTAGTTATTCGGTAACTTGTAAACACATTTTGGCTCTCGGTTCCCCATGGAATTTTTTGCGCACTCAAGTTCAATTAGCATAACACCTTTGTTACAGTTTCCCCTTGGAACCCTTTATTTTTCCTCAAGCATCCTTGCATGCTTTATATTCTCTCCTTCAATTTCCATTTCCCTTTTTATTCCACTCCTCTCTTACACCCACCTTCTGTAGTTTCACCTTCTTCCAAAGTGGCTTCTTTATCTTGTGTGCATCTCAGAATTGCTTCACTTAGGTAAGTCCCTCTCCCCCTTACACGTCGTGCCCATCACTTTGTAATAGTTGTGCCTTCACCATGTAGATATGCTCACCAATTTTCTTCATTTTATGTCCACATGCACCCTTGCTTTCCTTCTATCTTCTTCACACATCTCATTCTTCTACACGCATCCCCACGCCCTCCTTTGCACCCTTCTATTCTAGGCCATCTACTAACATACTTGAGTATGTTCTGTGTAACTAGTCAAGTTCACCAACAAGGTACAAAATCCTTCCAACAAATAAGTAAGTGACATGTGGTAGAAATGATAAATATTTACACAAGATTCGCCATCATTTCACCCAATCCACGCATGTCAAGTATTTTACATGCACAAAAACTCGACATCTTCTAACAACCATATATTTTTCTATAGATATTAGCTCATTGCACACTTGTACTTGTTTGAAATTTGTTGACATCAACTACAGTTATAGAAATTCAACTTCATATTTTGGTGGATATGGTAGGTGAGAATTGGGAAAAAATCTTTACGAGTATTGATGAGTAGATTTAAATGTTCCAACCACATAATTTGATATGATCTACACTCCTTTCTTCTTCAACACACCAAATAGGATTGGGGAAGCATTTTTCAAAGTTCTCCAGGTGAATTTGTAGGTATTCAATGCTTCTTATTGGTAGTTGTGTTTCAAATTTGGGGTTTCCTCCTTCTTCCTTTCTTCCTCCATGGATTCATCTATAAGTGTAAGAGTAAAGCTCATTTCTTATGTTGGTCACTTTGGATCCTTACTTGTTTTGCAAAGGACTTTATACTTTCTATATTTTGAGTTTTAGACCTCTAAATCTATTTCTCGCATGTGGATATCGGCATGTTTCATCATTGTAAACTTTCTTTGCATTTAAAGTAATAGAAGCATCATTTTATGACTATTCTCGGTCCTAACATGTTTACATTCCTTCTTCTTGAATTTTCTTTTGTATTGTGTGTTGGTTGTTCTATTTCAGGCCCCTTGTTGTTCCATATTTAGTTGTGTTCCATGAAAATGATATGGTAAATACATGTTTGGCTGTGACACTCTTGCGTAGCCTCCTTTCATGTAATTCCTTTAATTTTCACTCACAACAGATAGTGTTCATCTGTCTTTTCTAGTGCTATCACCTTTTAGTGTAGTTGCATTTCATGTCATCCTTTTATCCCTAGTCCCTTGGCATTATTATCTTAGTTTCCCCTTTTAGCACTAGGAGTAGTAGTAGTAGTAGAAGTAGATTGAGGAACCGGCCTTCTTCGGAGATCCATCCCAAGTGTGCAAGGTCCTACAACTCTGGGACGGTTCCATTGTGGTCTCAAACACCTCGTTCCTTCTAAGATTTCAGGCGTGGGTGCACGTTTGAGAAGCCAACAGAAAATATTTTTAAAAACACCTACTTCATGATGCCACCAAAGGTAAATTAATGTTTTCTCTAAATAAGAATTATTGCCTATCTATCCCTTGTATACACAAGTTTTTTCATGTAGAGTGTATTCATACAAGAGAAATCATATTGAAAAGATGTAAGAAATAACAAATAACTATGGAGTTTCTATAATGGATACATAAATATATGTTTAGAATCATGTGTTACATAAGTATACATATATATTTCTCTATTTATTATGATATTTTGAAAGAATATTTTTATATTTATGACAAGAAAAGAAACTTGGACTAGTGACATAGAAGTTATATATATTTTTAAATACATCATGATCTACTCATCATACTTCCTAATAACCATTAAGTTATTCCTAAAGGTAAATATATGATGTTAATAATTAAGCTATTCTATAAATCTAAATTCTTAATCTTTGCATATATAACAGAGATAAATAACAAAAGTGATTGCTAACACTAAATAAATGGTTTCTCTAAATAAGAATTATAGCCTAGTGGGTGCTAGTGTACGATTTATTTTTCATGTAGAGTGTATTCATACAGGAGAAATCATATTGAAAATCTATAAATGATAACAAATAAATATGGAGTTTATATAATGGATACATAAATATACATGTAAAATTGTATATTTAATGTGTTATATAGGTATACGTATAGATTTATCTACTTCTTATGATATTTTGGTAGAATTATTTTACATTTATGAAAATTATAGAAACTCATAATTGCGACTGAGAAGTTATAAATAAATTTTTACATACAAAACCATCTACTCGTTGTAGCCTAATGACCATTAATCTATTATTAAAGGTAAATATACGATGTTCGTAATGAGATTGTTTTATAAATATAAATTGTTAATCTTTTTTAATATAATAGCAAAAAAGAATATAACATGTAAAATCATGTATGTAATTCAAATGAAATTCAGGTTTAGTAAATAGGTTTTCTAAACATAGAATTATATTGTGGTTTCCTCAAAGCTATGTGAATTTTGAGCATAGATTAGTGGACACAAAAATAAGAGTATATTTATTATTAAATACATAGTGATTACAATTATATTTAATAATATTAATTCATATATAATGTGTTTAGATTCTAATGTATAGAACATAAAATTACTAAACACATTACATTTGGTTATTTCTACATGGAAACACGTATATAATTGAAAATTATTATCATACAATTACATTCTCAATATGGTTTTATATTTTTAAAGTAATTTTTAACCTCATATATTTTCTTAAAATGTCTCATTTGAAACCATGTAAAAATATAATATGAATTAATTAGCAAAGTTTCTTTGCATCATCTTAATGAAAAAATTAAACTATTTTGGTTCTTCCAACCAAAAAGGTTCTTGTGATAAAGCAATCATTATCATAAAAAAAATCGCAGGAATGATAACGAAAAATTATAGTGAAAATACCCAAAGAGAGACATAGAATGGCGGAAATGGGAAAGCATTAAACATAGATAAATACTAGAGCAGAAAAGGGATTAAATTTTCTTTCGTGAACGCAATTTTCTTTTCTTATCATGAAGAACAAGGTTGTTTGGCATGGAGAAAACAAGGCTTGACTGCGGAGCATGATTTAATAGGACAAAGTAGGGTGAGTACAGATCATGATTGGACTACCATGTAAAACATAGGAACCAATCAAATACAGAGAAACTAATAGAGCCCGTGATAAAAAAGGTACAAATTTACTATAAATACCTAGTTTAGTAATATCTGGGATTATTTTGTGCTTTATGTTGTCATTGAAACCTCCATCTTCTACCTCAATCAAACAATCTGCATGATTTTATTTGCAATATCTGTTGCTTTCCTCCTTCACGTGCATCATTTATGTGCATCCTTTCTCGTAAGTTTTTTGTGTGCCTTCTCTACAAAGAATATTATAATTGCATGTAAAAAAATTGAGATTCGAACAATTGGCCTTACAATCTATGACCTGTGCATATTTTTTATTTTGAAGACATTCTTTTCTATGTGACCAAAAAAATCAGAAAGCTTATTCAACATATCTTTGAGGTTTTCATAATTTGTTTAGCACATTCCATGAAAGAAATTTCAAAAATAGAAAAAGAGCGAGATACAAAAATTTGAATTTTTCACTTTCCCCCTCTTAAAGAAAAATGGTGGGCAATTGAAATTTCAAATATCCAAAAATGCGGGGGACTTTAAATTTCCCTATTTTTTATTTTTCCATGTTTTAAAAATTAAAACTAAACGAAATTGAAAACAATTCAATTTTTTTCGTCTATAACCTATAATAATATAAGCATAATAATAAATATATTATATAACACATATTAAAACAAGCGTAGTAAATATATATATTATGAGTAAACAAAATAAATAAATCCTAAACATAGTTTTGAATTTTATTAGAATAATATACTGAGATATATACGTTCCATTCTTTATCAAAATCGATTTCTAAATTGTTAGATATAGTGTGAGCTAATTTAAATTAATTTTCCAATTAAAATGTGCCACATTGCATGAGTTTGAAAAAACTATTTAAGATACATAATAAGGCTAGCAATCAAAGATTGTATGTATAGTGTTACTTGTATGGATTTTTTCAAAAAAGAAACATTTGAGCCTAGGGTCTTATATGTCACTTTTGTCTATAAGTAAAGGATCTTAGTGGCTGCTAAAAATTATATTTGTTAGGAAAAGATTTGAAATATGTGTTGAAAAGAATGTATCTTATGGAAACTATATAATAAGCCTATAAATCCACAACTTTACAAATAGTGTTTATAATGAGAAGAGGTAAAGGTCGAGTCCGAGACCGCTAAGCTATACCGCGATTTTCTATTTTATGGCTATTTTGAGAAATTAAATAAGAAAAATTTGAGCCTAGGGTCTAATATGTCTTTTCTTTCAATAAGTAAAGGAGATTATAGGTTGCTAAACATTTTCGAGGGTATGTAATACAAGACTTTCACTCCACCATGCATAGCCTAGAAAATATCGTACACTAAAAATAAATGGTTAAAACTATCGTTTAAAAGAATGTACATAGTATTGAAATAAGAAACAATAGATATTAATGGTCATTAATTCATTCCATTCAATATGTGCAGGTTGTTTAGTAGTCACTAATCCTTTTCTCCCATCTGAACATATGTGAATTATATGTTACAAATAATACATCTTGTGAGTACTACATAAGTCACGATCATTCTTCAGGGTTTGCAGTGCAACACTTGGATCCACCAGGAAAACATAGAAAATATGTTACAATTAGAATAAATGAAAACACAGTAGTGACCTAAAGCAATACATATAGTATTTATAATGACTAGTAGTATTAGTGGGAGCCTAGCGTCTACTAAACTAGAGCATGATCTTTTATTTTATTGCTATTTTCAGATTATGAAACTATTGATCCTAGCATCCATTGTGTCATTACTTTTGAAAAGTAAAAATACTTAACATTCACTAATAATTTTATCCCATAAGATTCGATGTGAATTATGTGTTTCAAACAATATGGGAGCTACGTAAGGTGGATCCTTAGATATGGTATGCGGGTAACTATTGTCCCCACCGGTGCATTTCTAGCTAAGATAATACAATGATAATCAATTGAAAACACTAGCAATCCAAATTTGTATAGATAGTGATTACAATTACCATAATGATAGGAGCCTCACAATCGCTCATCTAAGTTGTGATTTATTATTTTATGACAATGATCATTATGCCATTACTTTCGATAAGTAATGAAACTAAGTGTTAGGAAAATAATTTTTCCCATATGAAACATTGTAAATTATATGTTACAAACAATATATTTTATGGAAAATATATATGGCTTGATCCCTATTGAGGATTTGTTGAGTAGCACTTGTTTCTGCCATGGATAACATATCAAATATGATACATTTATAATAAATGAAAATCACTAGTGAGAAAAAAGTGTGCAGATAGTGATTACAATCACAAGATTGAATGGTAGGACCCTAGCTTCCAATAAGCTAAGTCATGATTTGTTATTTTATCATGATAATTAAATTCTTATTTCTTTTTACTCTTAATCGATATAACATATTGGATAGTAAATGTTTGCATGCATAAGAAGACTAGCACTCTAAATATGTTAACATAAGTTTGAAGAATTTGGAATAAATTTATTCAATTAATATTATTAATCTAACTTCTATTCGAGTAAGAAAGAATAGACCCTTGTTTTTCTAGCACTCATTAAACATTTTTAATAATCAAATATTTTCTCAAATAGGTATAAACCACCATGACCTTATACATAACATTGTTTCCATACAAATGACTATTGTGATGATTGTCATACTTACGTTTAGGAAAAATGTAATCATCCCCATTTGTTTTAGATGGATTGTTATGGAATATCCCACCAAGTGATATGCTTAAAATATTATACTTACACTAGTTATAGACATTTAAACATAATGAATAAAGTATGTCTAATATAAATATATTTCACATTGTCTTATATAACAAAAACTGATGGGCTATCACTAAATCCGTTAATGTGATTTGTTACACAAATAAAATCCTAAAAATACCAAACATTAGATCTTCCAACCACTATCCTTGAAACATATTCCTTAAAATTTTTACGGGACGTAATCTTTACTACTACAAAGATGACCGACATACACATAAATCACATTGACTTCTAAAACATAAAATCCCGAGCTACCACAAACTCTGTTATTGTGATTTTTTTCTCAAACACTCTCTTTGAAATACCATATATTATATCTTAATTTCTTGTAATATTTTCCCTTCAATAGGTGTAAATGGATTAAAAAATGTTTTACACTATTCTTTTATGTGTTTACTAGAAGTCTATCTCGCCACTAAAGTGTATATTATTTAACGTTCCTATCAAACCATATATATAATGTTATGTCTTGTCCAAATAATATTTAATCCTTTCAAAAGGTGCAAATGGTTTCATATCTTTCAATGCATCATAATTTGATTTCATACTTTTAGAAAAAAATTGTTATTATTGATTTGATCCAAAAAATATGAATTACTATAACCAAATTGAATGATACATAAGATGTCCTATCAAAGCCTAGTGGTCACTAACCATTAAGTTAATTACTCTCTTATGATACATAGTAAATAACTCTATAGGTTGGTGTCTACTAGGGTAGTATTTAAATTCCTTATCGAAAATGCGAGAAAAATAGATTAAATTTTAGAATTGACATAATTATTAATGTATTTACTCTAATTATAGGTAAAATGTCTTCCATTGTTCGTGCCCCATTAAAAAAATCCATTCATCGTAGGTGGTATTTTTCGGAAGAAAAGAGATGAGGAATGGTTTGTGGAAATACATTCCTTGAAAACTACCATGTCAACCTGTGGTTATTTTTTGTTATAAATGAAAATCATGAGGAAGTTGGTATTGTTCTATCATCAAAAGCTATTGATTTGGGGACACTGCTTATCCATGTGGAATGATTTTAATTTGAAAACAATAAGTGTCTTATTTTGGATATGGAGTTGGATTTTTATTTATTTAGGAAATGGGAAATGCATGCATCCATTAAAAGCGGACCATATTTTTGTTCAAAATATGGTTGGAATTTGGGGATTCTGAAAAAATAGGTTGTTCAAATGTAGAAGACATTCACAATGGTATATTCATAATATTCTCGAAAATGTATTGAAACAAAAACATCTTTTGTTTGTCACAGTTTGCATAGAATTTTTTTCTTTCACCTCCAAAACATGTCAAGATGTTTACTATGTTAAGGAGAACATATTTTAATAAATTGTAGATAGACCCATCTAAATCAAAATTGCATGGGTTGAAAATGAATAGTAAACCAACTTGGTATATTGAGGCACATTTAATAGCATGGAAATTTGATTCTTACTATCGAGAAAATAAAAGGAGACAAAAAAATTAGAGCAAATGTTCTACATTATTTTATAAATATGCATCTGGTAATATTTTATTGACAACCTATAGTGAATCTAATGTAATTGAAAAATTAACATTACATGAACCACACTATTGCCAATTGTCTATACTATTGGGTAAAGGGAGAAATGGAAAAAGAAAATTTGATTCCTATATAGGGGAAAAATGGAAAAATGGAAAAATGATCATGAGATAGAAGAAGTTATTCCCATCGAGGCTAAAAAATATTAGACAACTATGTGATGTCACCGGAAGAAAATATACCAACAAGGAGGGAAGAAATTTTGTTTTTGTTGTAAATGTGCATATTATTTCGAACTTCCATCAACTTTATCAAAGAATTCCTTCGACTAATCCTTTGAATGTTGAAGGTGTAATCACCGATTTTTACAATTTGGATAGCAAAATGTCTTTTGATTTTATAGTGAAGCTTCTAATAGTTATCAGAACTAGTGTGCTTTGGATTGTACTATTATTGTCCTAATACCAATTGGTTATTCAAAAATGTTAAGAGACACTGTAAAAAGATACATGGAAATGGTTAAAGACAATGGAGTATCAATTCTGGATGGATGCTATAAAATCTACGATAGCAATGAGATATTCAAAATTTTGTGTCTTATGTACATAATAAATGCGGTAATAAAAATGATTATAGAGAACGGGTCACTAGGGATTGGATGGAGAAATTGCCACAAATTTTTTTAACCTGCAAGCGAAATTGGCCTACAAGGAAACATCCATACTTTTGCTTGTAAAATATCATATGATTTCTAGGATGAGATGTTAACTCAATTTTTTTGAAAAAATTATTTAGTACTAGTGCTTTACGATGGCGGTGTCATACTCCATGTATTAGTAGATTCCAAACTATCTCGCTATTTTTATTGTTGAGACACATAGTAAAGAAATGTTTCAAACATTGCTACTCTCATATGAAGAAAGGTTCATCTCCAATGATAACTTCAATAAGTGATTTTGTTTAAAGGATAGTAATATATACATGTTACTTATACATTTATTTTTTATGTAGACAACCGAAAAGCTATAAAACTTGATGTACAACCCTTTCATCTTGACGGTACACAACCAGTTCAACATGGTGATTTACCTTCAATCATTTTATAACTATGTTTAATGATCTCTATTTTCAATAGCCATGTTTTTCAAAATTTTAGCAATTTTTTTATAGTTCAAATGACATATGTGGAGGACATGGGCATAATAACCATGAATATCCCATCATATCCAGGTATGTTAATTGTGTGAATTTACAAAAAAAAACTATTGATAAGCCCACAAATTTATAAGACAATAAACGATTATGTAGACAACTAACAACTAGCCAACGTAACCGTGGAGGGTGTGGATGTATCAACATGAATACACATGTGTAACCTGGTATGTTAGCCATGTGTATTTTACAATAAAATCATTTATAAGGCCAATAAATTTATAGGAAACAATAAATAATAGACATTAGTTTATATTCTTGGCATACGGTAGAAGAAAAATTTGAAGGAAATCCATTTGTAAGATATGATAAGAATTTAAAACGAAGTATAGATCTTAGAGGAATCTATGCATCCACGTTTAATACAATAATGGTTAGAATAAAAAAAATTACATTCATGAATATCTCGCTAATTAACAACTATATATTGTCTACGATGTTTCATTTTTTCAAGATCGCATACCGACTACTTATATTGAATTAACATTTTTTTAAATCAACATAATCATAAACATAACTACATATGAATAGATCCAACTCATATGTATGTAAATAAACACTTAGATAGCCTCATTAAAGGTTTTCCAACTAAGTGTAGTTCTATAAATGATGGCATATCCTTGCGGTCGAGAATCCTCATTAATAACCGAGGACTTTTTTTTCCAAAGGATGGTTCAATGAATATAAGCATATCCTAGTGGCCGCTAAATTTGAATTATAAGATAGAGAAAATTGATATTGTACTTACCATATCACCATAGAAACCACTTTGTTTATCCATTTAAGATTTCATTTTCCACAACATGAAATTAATTATGAATTGATTAATGTTTATTTCGAGATAGATTATGAATTCATGAACGTTTATTTGAAATAACTCTTTCATCAATGGATCTAGTAAAGCATGTAAAGGAGGTATAATCCAAGCCACAATATTGATAGGAAATAAGAGATAAAATATGCGGAATAATCCCTTACAAAATCACAATAGTAGAAACTAATATGCAGAAATTACATATCTCAAATAATAGTTCACAATAAATAACACAACACGAGAGAGACAATATTTAATGTGGTTCACCCATATGGGCTACGTCCACCAAGAATCACTTTCTCAAATTTTATTACAAGCCTCCACTCTCTCAATACAATACCCAAATCCGTTTGGAGCTATGCTCAACAAACTCTATAAATTCACACCCAAATTCAAAGCACATCTGCAATACATTTGCTTGTATATATATCATATGCATAAGATCATATAAATAGACGATTGCTTAAGTAGTTTGATAAAAAACCGTGGGTATCAAAACCATGGGGAAAAAATTGTGGGTATCAAAAAAATGGGTACCAAAAAACCATGGGCCCAAAAACAGCTCATAACGATTACCCATTACCCATGGGTTAATAAACCACCCATGAAACTTTGCTTGAGGCGGGGCTTCGCCTGAACCGCCATGCATTAGGGGTGGCTTCACCCCGAACCTCCTAACCCACTCACCGTGAGTGGGACCGCCAGTAAAAATACTTGAGTGTAACACATAGAAGGTGTACCACACTCAAACATGAAAATAGGCTCCACAAACATAACACATATCAATTTGTAACTTTTATCCATAAGCTAGAATGTTTTTATTTCAATTGGTTATAATTGATATGTGGCTGATGAAAATAAAATTTGTTTACTTCTCTGTAGGTAACGATAAGAGTTATTTACTTATTTTATATATGGAGGACCTAGTAAATGGGATGAACAAAACATAGAATATGAAGATGTCACTCAGGTTTGGCATGAAAATTCTCAACTTGCGAGGTGGCCTGTCATAATTTGTAAAATTATTATTGCCATCTTGTGAATCGGGATTCAGTCCGACAACATAATTTTTGTTGATGTTAAAAAGATATCAGCATGCTTTAATAAAAAATATTGACTGTATTGTATCCATGGCTCAATTGGGGAAATGAACATTGCAATATAGTCAAGGAAATAACAATAAGAGACATAGACATGGTTTGGAGTAGAATTTTTTTCCATATAGTTGTAAAAAACCTTTGTGTATTGCATTAGGTGCAAAGGGAAACACTCCTAAAAATTTTATGGTGGGGATGAAAAGAAGACGCAAAGATTGTATAAAATAGAAATGGTTGATGGTTGATTTGGACAAAAAATATCAAAAATAGTGTCTCATGGATTGAATGTGGTAGAGGGAACCAAATATTTGGAGCAAGAAAATTTTAAATAACTATTTATCTTTTCACAAAGTTGTTATGATGGTACTACTTAACATTGTTAATAATATATGCATTATTATGTTATTATGAGTTTAGTTTGTATCTCTATTATATTATGCTTTGAGATTGTAAAAATACAATTTAGGAGATTTATATTTTCACTTGATTATAAGATGACATTATTTTCAAATAACTTATGTGGTGAATTATCGAGAAAAAAATGCCCTTGAAAAATTGTAAAATAGTTTTTTTTTACATTGTTCATAAAATAAATATAAAATTATACTATATATACTTAATTATTTTTAATATTTTTAATATAATTAATATATAAATAAATCTCTAGAAAAATTGACGGTCATATCTAAAATATGCAAGTCATATGTGACGATTATTTTAAATATTTGCAACTATTTTATGGATAAAAACGATTAAAAAAAAAGACTAAATGGGCATTAAATTTAACGCCACACTATTGTCTTTGTTGCAACTATTGAAATACAAGAGAAGATGTTCAGGATGATATTTGATCAAAAACTAAATTTGAGGGAGATTATTTTTTAGAGCTTCACTATGATTTATTTTGTTAATTTGGGATCCCAGATCTTTAGGAATAGTGTTACAATAAAATTTAAGCAATTATTAAAATTCTTTAATACATTTATATCTTTAGTAAAGTAATATAAATTTATTGCATATCTATAATTGAATACACAAATATATATGGATCTGCTTTTATAGTTAATTACATTCTTCTACTCTAAATTTCCACCCTCTTCTAATTTATTTAGAATATCTTTAGTAATTCTCTTGTTACGCTGAGGTTCAATCACATCATACTACATGAACCTAGAAGTGTCTCAAATCTATTGAATTTCATTATCCTATCGGTATCTTGTCTAGAAGGTGTTTCAATTATTCAAATATTCATAGTTTAATCTTAAAGACATTTAAACACTAATAAGAACATTATTACAAAACATTGATAATGCCTAACAGTTGACACCCCATATAAAAAAAAACATTTTTTGTTTATAAAATAGCATAAATAATGCCTAGTGTCTCCTATCCCATAAAAAAAAGGAAACATGTTCTATACATAACATGTCATAAATAATGCCTAGCATCCACTAGACCGTATAAAACAAAAACATGATATATATATAAAAAAGAATAAATAATGCTTAGCGGTCGCTAGCCCATTTAAAACATAAACATTTTTTGTATATAACATAGCATAAATAATGGCTGGTGGCCACTAGCCCTTATAAAATAGAAACATGTTATGTACATAACAAATCATAAATAATGCCTAGCAGCTACTAGCCCATATAAAATAGATACATGTTTTGTTTAGTCCAAAGCATAGATAATGCCTAGCGGATGCTAGCTCGTATAATGGATTCCAATTTTTAATTTTTGGATTCCAATATATGGAACTTTAGAGAGTAGTAAATTCCAATATATGTGATTTTGCATTCTAATATATGTGATTTTGGATTCCAAAATATACGATTCTAGATTACAATATATGTGATATTGGAATTCAATATGTGTGATTTTGGAGTCAATATAATTCCAATATTTAACATTTTAGAATCCAAAACAAGTAGTTTTGGATTCCAATATTGGATTTTTTTCGCTTAGACTAGAATAAGTCCATATTTAGTGAAATAAGCATTCCTCTTTTGGGATATAGTTGCGAGAAAATATGACACGCACAAGAACAGAGAGGGATAGAAAAATATTACATGTTAATTTTCCAACCCATGACCATGACTACAACAAGGATATCACCTTACAAGTGGTTATATATGGTTGGTTGATAAGTAACATTTTGATTGATATAGGCACAAAAGTCAATGTCCTTACACTGAATGCTTGGAATAAAATGGGAAGACCAATATTACAACCATATTCAAGTGTGTTATACATGGAAAACAAATAAGAGAAATGCCCATTGGATTCTTAGAGGATTCAAAAATCACAATTCATGGAGAAAATTCGGAGGAGACTTCAAGGTACTGAAGTAAGAAGAGGAATACAACTTATATGCATTACTTGGTTGACCTTGGTGTTAGGCCAATAATGTAGACCTACATTTTAAGAAGAATTATGTCAGCTTTGAGAATGAGGAAGAATAGGTAGTGATCCCGCTAGATATATGCGTAGATAACATGTGGTCCCAAAAATTTTGAACTAATAAAGGAGGGAGTTCTTAAGTGGGGATATGCACATTCCATTAGAACATTAGTGATACTACTAGTATTTCTTGTTATAATTGGGCTCATGGTACATATGAGATGACTTGTCGAGAGCATCCCGAAAAAGTAACAAGAGTAATTAGACCACAACTAGTCGGGTGGTTGGGAAAGACTTTATCTCTAAAGTATACTAAGGAAGAGAAGTTTGAATCATTCTTACATGTAATTGATTGTGAAATGAAGGTGATATAAGGAATATGTTTGTCTACTCATTAAGCGGAACGCTAGCATGTTGATGGGCTGCACATAAGGATTAATTTATTTCATGGCATGAAATAATAATTAATTTCTTGATAATTTTTTCCAAGAATAAACTTCCTTGTCAGATACCATCTTATGATGGGTACATGTCCCCTCAAATTTGCATACAAAAATGTGATTTTTTTTTTCTAAAATGCCTTGATGCATTACCACCATTGTTATGGGTTCACAAGTTATATTCTACACTATGTGGATGTATCCACACATGGTATATACATGCAAAGTTACAAGAAACAACCAATTTTAATGACATAACCTTAGGTATCATGCATAAATTTTATTATTTTTCTACTAAACCCCATGTCCATGAAGATCTCTAGATAGTGGGGCACATTACATTAAGAGATAGCATGAAGGATTAAAAACTTGTGACTCGGCTTTATGATGAGAGTACCTTTGAAGTGCACAAAAATATTATACGGGGTTAGAATCTAATGAAACTCAACTTGGAGGGAGAAGGAAAAAGAAAAGAACGTCTATATTATAGAAGGTGAAGAGGTTGAAGATCTAAATATAGAACATATAGAAGAAAAGCACAAAGTTTTAGATATCTCAAATTAACAATTGCATGCATACCATGCACCACTAAAGACCAAAGAGGTGAACATTGGGAATGATGACGCGTCAATGGAAGTAATGATTAGTGACTACTAGTATGAGGTAGAGGTTGCACCACCAAACTGTTGCATGACTTACAAGATCCTCTTCCAAGGGAATTCCATGAATTAAAGGGTGTCCATCCATCACTCGAGAAAGATGAATGTAAATATCAAGGATGGTGCATGATTAGTCTACAAGAGGCCTTACTTGAATGAATCCAAAATTTTGTGTCAAGGTGAAGGACAAAATTGATAAAATACTAAAAGTGGACATTATTGAACCTATTGAATGATCATATTGGATCATTCCAATGGTCATACAATCAAGAAGGATGAGATGACAAGAATCTATGATGACTATAGAGTTTTAAATGCTTCATGTGTCATTGATCCTTTTCTCACACCATTCAATGAAGAGATACTAAAGGGTATTGTAGAGAATGATATCTATTCTTTCAATGATGTATTTTCATGGTACCATTAGGTGAGAACAGTGGGAGAGGACTAGGAGAAGATTAAGCTCACAAAATTGGGATGTTTTCCATACATATTAATGCCTTTTGGATTAAATAATGTGCTAGCATTGTTCTCACATATCATTGTATAGGTGTTTCAGGATTTCATCCATTAATTACATCAAGTATATTTGGATGATTAGATCCTATATGGGCTAGTTAAGGATCATTATTATTTTTTAAGGCTGATGTTTGAAAGGTGAAAGAATATTAGTATATCTATAAACATTAAGAAATGTATTTTCCTAACACAATTCGAACTCTAGTGTGACACATCATATGTAAGGAAGGCTTGTTGGTAGATCCAAAAATATTATAGTCATCTTGGGGTTAGAGGAGCCAACTAATCGATCAAGTGTGTGGATTTCTTGAGCATACAAGATACTACATGAAATTCATAAAAGGGTATGCCAAGATTTCTGCGCCATTAGAGGAGTTGGTGAAATACAAATGGAAATTCAATTTGATATATGCACAACAAAAAGTATTTTAAGCCATGAAGGAAAGACTAACCACTGCACCCATTTTACGCTTCCCTTCTTACAATTTACCATTTCACATTCACGTGGATTATTATGTAACAAAAACTAGAGAATTAATGGCTCAACTAGGGAAGGTATTGTGGATAATCCTATGTGTTTTACAAGAAGGAATCTAAAACTAGATGAGAAGAATTATATAACCAAAAGCATGAGGTGTTTTCCATGGTGTATGCACTTCATAATTTCTCGACAAGATATCTACTAGAAACACCATTTATTTTTACACGATCATATGGTACTTAAGTATCTAGTAAAAAAATAGTATTATAGGGTGCATCTATCATTAGATTGATTTATTCCAGGAATTTGAGTTTTCAGTCATAGTCAATCATGGAAAAAGTAGTTTAGGATCGACTAATTTTTATTGATCAACTATGGTGGGGATGCATAAATCATAGAGGACACTATGCTAGATACCAAACTATTCAGATTACAGTGCACACCAATTGACTTCCAAGATATTTTATGATTCTTGTGCATAGCTATTATGCCTAAAGGAATGAATACATTGGAGAGGAAGAAGCTCGTTATTTTTGTTGAACCTTATCGAGTTAGTGGGAGGATACCTCTATAAAATGGATAGAGACAAATTTATACTCAAGTTTGTTTTTGATCATGAGAATTAAGCCATCATGGAAGAAGCGCATGATGGGATTTCTAGATCAAAGTATGTAGGATAAGCTACAACACAAAAGATAATACTTTCGGGATTATAGTGGGAGATACTTTGTCATAGGATATTAAGGCCTTTGTCAAAGTTTTTGATTATTTTCAAAGAGTAGGAAAACCAAGACAATATGATGAGATGTTGTTCTCGACCCATTGAAAATGCAAAAACTTCTAAGAAGTGGGAAATTTACTTTTTGTGCCCAATTTCACCAGCTTTGTGGAGGACACAAATGCGATAAATCATTACGTGTATAGATAATTTGACAAGGTAGGAAGAATAATCACACATAAAGGATTTCACTGCAGCTACAACAAAAAAATTATAGGATACTATTATTGATAGGTATGGCTTCCAATTGATCCTTACCACCGATGGATGCACTCATTTCTTGAATGAAAATATTAGGATATTGTTAGCTAAGTTTATGGTAGCTCATCACAAGAATACTCCTTATCACCATAAGTGAATGGTATTGTAGAAGCCTTCAAAAGATCTTGGGACACACATTGAAAAAATTTGTGACATAAGAAGAAAATATTAAGATGATAAAGTGTCACTTGTACTATGGGTGTAATGGAATACTTATAAAATGTTGAATAAGTAGAAACCCTTTAAATTGGTGTTTTCTCGTAGATGCAAGTTTAAATGTTTAATTCATGCTTCCTCCTACGTAAAGCATGTGTAGGAGAACTTGCTGATGATAAGGCAATGGAAGAGCGCATTGAAAAATTAATGCAATTAGATAAACATAGCACAATTTAAAAATGGATCTGGAAGATGAAAAAATGAGACAAAAGGCTTGTGCTCCACTCAATTGTTTACGTATGTAAGAGAAAAATAGATAAGGTTAGGGTGAGGAGGAATACATGTGAGTTAAAGTTGAAGGTAGAGTGTGCGCATTTTGATTTTTCGATCCTTTGCTAATTGTGAGAACTTACTTTTTGCTTGGAGGAACTTCCTGCGAATACAAACAAGACCACATAAGAAATATTAAACAATATATGTCAGTGGATTGCCTAGTGTATGCTAGATCTAAAAAGTGTGCTACTTCTTAGATGGTTATTAATCCACTATTTAAAACAACTTAATGAAAGAAGTAATATGAACAAATAATGTCCTACTATAGTTGATATGATTTAGGTATCTCATTCAAGTACAATAAAAATCCTAATATAACAAGCTAGGTTATGATCAGATCTGGAAGTCGACATGTAACAAATTCATTGGGATAGGTCAGGGTCAAGCTTTAGGTGATTTTGTGTTTTGGGTGAAAGGTATGAGGTTTTTGTTATAGGAAGGTTTTCCAGACACATATACCAAAGATCGTATCGTATGACCGATGTTGGTTGTGGGAAACAAATGATGGTTTTGATTAACCGGCGTCGAGGGTTGAGATGATGGAAACTTAATGAAGGTAGGTTTTAGTGATTCTCTAGGATTTCCCAGAGAATGAATAGGTAATGGGCAGGTAGATGGTAGTCCCGAGAATACTTAGAGGTGTCTTGATTCGGGTATGGGGGTAAAAATGTTGTAGGTGGTTAGGTGGAGGGATTTTAAGGAGGGTGAGAGATGATGAGATGTAAGGGAGACTAAAACCCTATAACAAACATGAAGAAAACTAATCTAAATAAATAAGGGAAGGTGCATATTTAAAAGTACTTACCGGTGTTTTTAGACCATGTTGTTGGATAGAGGTTTTGGTTTATCCGGGTAACTAGTGGTCAATATCGTGACTATGCCTCCCATAATTTTTCCTTAAATGCTATCCTTTCATATCATTTTTTGGTTGCTAGTTCAGGGTGTATGGATGTGTAGGAGTGTTATGGTGTGTGCTTGTATGTAGATGTCTCTTCTCCAAGACTTGAATAATTCTTCTAACCTCTCAAACAAGGTTACTAAAGGGAATATATTGTAACCGACGATGGTTTAGGGTGAACGGTGTTAGTTTTGGGTTGAGTGGTGTCAATTAAGGTGATAAATCATAGGTTTACTAAAAATGATAGACCTTGGCAATCCTTTTGGCCAGCTCTGTCTATTCTCTTGGATCGAACAAATTTTTTGGCTTAGATAAGTTGGATTGTGGCTAAAGGAAGAATAGGCATGTGGTTTTTCGGTTGAACTAACTCTCGATTGATTAAGGTAGGTAGGACTAAGTCTTAGTTAGTTATGGTGAGTGGATATTGAGTCCTAGTAAAATGGAAACATACTAAGAATATATTCATGATGAGGTGTCTAGGTGAGGTGGTGAAATGAGCTGTCTAGGTGAGGTGGAAATTAGTTCAATTAAGGTAATTAAATAATGAATATTATGAGCATGGACATTAATTTAACTATGGTTAATTAAATTAACATACATGTGAGGTGAAGGGGAAGTGTTACCGAAATTGGGTGTCTACATTTTCCCCCTTTTTGTCACGTAGCTTGTATTGGTAAGCGATGCTAAAAAAAATTAAGTGGTTATCCCATGTGTGGGTGAAGGTGATCCCCTTAAAACTAGGAGCTAATGAGATGTAATACAGAATCAGTGAGTGGGTTGATAAATGTGTATTTCATGGAAGTGAAGGTAGGTGGGGAAGGGTATTTTTCAACTTAGGTAATAGGTAATAGGCCAGGGTCCAAAATTGGGTAATGGGTAATGACAATCAAACACACGCACATGTATAGATTGCAACATAGTAACAAAGTTAAAGATCTTGCAAAATCTACATCGTTTAAGGTTGATAGGATTATCCAAAAAAGGGTGAAGTGATTTAGGTAACCAAGCTATAGGATATGCTCTAGAAACACAACTTGGGTCGGAGTGCAGGGACATTTAGGTATGCTCTGTACACCAAAGTTCTGGGTCTAGATAAATGGCACAACATTAGGAAAGGTATCTATGTTAGGCTAAAACAACATTTGTAACAACATCGATATAAGATCAATGGTCACACAAAGTAGTTCAAGTTTAGGAAAATTCTCGTGGCACGTAAGGCCAAGGTATAGGAAAATAACAAATCCTAAGATGCAACTAAGGAAATTTAGGGGTGGTTTGGGCTGGTAGGTATTTTTGAATAGGTGTCTCGAAATGATAAAAGGTGTGTGAGTTCTGATGGTTACAGGTAAAAGGAAGCTTAGAAAGGGAAAATAGCTATAATGGGTAGTCGATGTCGGTTATATGGTGACCAATTTCGGTTGGCTAGGAATAAATATGACTGATGTCTGTTAGGTCAATTTGGGTTTCTAAAATAAAATTTTCATATTTTATGGAATCATTAGGGGGTGAAAATCCCGAGAAAGTGTCAAGGAGAAGCTACTAGCTCACGATTGTCGAACGAGCTATGGGCTAGGTAGAGGTGAGGGAAATACCTATAGAGGGCACAGAGATGGTGGTAGGGAACCAAAGCATAGAAGAGGAGGATAATTCATATGAGACCATCCTGTACATTAGGTGGGGTGATGATTAGTCACCATATATGTTCGGTGTATAGATTTTTGCATTATTTTTATTTATACCGACACTGCTTTAAAATAGCAAGGATGTACACAAGAGGTTTTTTTAAAAGATTTTGATCATATATTGGCTTTCATGATTAAAAAGGTGAGGTTGTATATGAGAGTTTTGAGATACTTTTATGTATTTGTATCGGTGTACATTTGTATTGATGTGCAAAATTTCATTGGTATAGATGATGGGATTTATGGTATGGATGATGTAGTTGCTTTAATTTCCATTTTTATATGTATATGGGTGGAAACTAGGTGGATTAGGCATGATGAAGTCAAGTCAGTTTAGGCATGATGGAGTCAGGTTAATTTAGGAATGATGGAGTTAGGTTGGTTTAGGAATGATGGAGTCAGGTCAGCTTAGGTACAAAGGAGTTAGGTCAGTTTAGGTATGATGGAGCCGTGTCATTTTAGGCATGATAGAGTCGTTAGCTTAGGCATGGTTAAGCTAGGTCGGTTTAGGTATGGTTGATTTAGGTATATGTATGGTTGAGTTAGGTTGGTTTAGGCATGTGTGAGAGTGTTTTTGGTTTTGATTTAATGTCCAATTTATTGATAACATGGGAAATAAATGCTAAGTTATACGTATGTTATGGTGTATATTTCAAAATCTTTGACACTATGTAAATGTGAAATGATTTATTGGATGTTTGTAGGATTTTGTAACATGGAAGGTATGTATGTTTTTATTATTTTCCAAGTGTTGTAGAAACTGGGAACTAAGATAGAATATGAATAAGAAAATGGTGTAAAATAGGTTAGGGTAAAGAATGGCTGAGCTAACCTTCAAGGGGCCCCATGCCCTAGAAGTGTTACCTATATAGCCCTAATGAAAAGGGGCCTCGGGATGATGCAGCTTCTCCCATAAGCTAGGGAAGAGTATGATGAATTAGAGGAATGCGTCGGTAGGTTTTAGTCATGATTGAGTCTTGTTCATAGGCATGGTTGAGTCTTAGGTGATAGGTATGATGGATTCGTAGGTGACAAAGTGGAAATATTTTGAAATGTAGGTGTCAATGTTCGGTCTTGTATAGGGTAATCAATAAGTAATGATGAAGGTGAATGGTAACAGTTCTAGAAGATCCACCTAATTGATAAGGACCTTAATAAGTCCATCATACCAAAGATTGGCTTATGAACGTGAGACCCTAAAAGGCATTTCATAATGGACAATTCTAAGGGTGAAGAAAGTCACATGATCACAAAATTTCATAGTTTCGGTAAGTCCCTTGAGCAGATAAAATAGTAGGGTTAAAAGGAAATGAGGTGAAAATATGTGGTTTAGTATAACTTAGTGTATGATAGCATGTTTACCTAGAAATAAACCCATGATCAGAATAGGCAATTCCATGACAAAAAGCTATCATTTTCTTTGTTTGTTTTTGTTTTTGATAGACTGATCGGTGTGAGTAGTCTATATGGTATGAGTATATTATCCCTTTGAGGTCCTCGTGAAGCTGATTGATGTGGGAAGCTTCTCAACATTTTATTGTATTTTTGCAATGACTTTATATAGCTATCCTTCGAGGGAGTAATCTATTTATAAGGGTGAGATAGAGAGAAGAGATGTCCCTTTTGAGGGAGTCATCTATTTCCTATAAGTTTAATGCAAGGATTTTAATCCCAATTTTTTTTCGGACATTTTAAGTCATGGAGAAGACTATAGAGGAAGATTAGGTTTTTGTTTAGAAGACAAAACCATAGCACATAGTGGTCAACTATGAAAGAGATGGTTTCAAGTGATGAACAACCATGGAATTCCATCTTTGAAAAAATGATAAAAAGTATCCATGAGAATCATGCCATGAGTAGAGTCTTGGTACTCATATTGAAGATAAGGATGAAAGGTAATGGATAATCACATGATTATTTTTAGTCATTGATGCTGAAAATAGGTATCATGAAAGGTGAATGGTGATCAAGGGATGAGCGGTCAAAAGGAAAAAGGTGATGTAGGACTTGATTTCAATAATAAAATGGTCTAACATGTAATGCATTAAGGGGATAAAGATTGGGTTTACCTTTAATTGAAGACAAACGATAAGCACCCGATCCATAGGCATGAGTAAAAATATAGGGTCCAAGCCAATTAGGAGAAATTTTTCCCCATTTACGGTTCTCTTATTTGGTTACATGTTAATTTTCCTTCAGGATGATGTCACCAACCTGGAAGGTTCATTTATGGAAAAAAATTCATAGGCATGTTCGATAAAGTTTTGGTAGATTTGGAGATGGTCAAGAACATTGAGATGACATTCATCTAACAACTCAAGTATCACCAAACGTCCCGAAAAAAACATCATTGTTGAGCATGTCTTGTAGTGAGATGTAGAGAGATGGAATCTGGACTTCGAGAGGTAAGATAACCTCAGTACCGTAGACCAGAGAGAAAGGTGTGGCAGTAGTTGAAGTATGAATACTATTGTTCTAGGCCCATAAGGCAAAGGGAATGTGTGTATGCAAATCCTTCCCAAGTATCATCAAATAATTTTATAAGAATTTTGTTCAAAGTTTTATTTGTTGATTCTACTTGTCCATTTGTTTGTGGGTAATAAGGTGATGAGAAATTAGGTTGAATTCCAAAAGTGTCACACATATTTTCTATGGTTTTGTTTTTGAATTGCTTTCCATTATCAGTGATGAGATGGTGAGGGAAACCAAAGTGACAAATGATGTGATGGTTGATGAATTCACATATTTTCTTAGATTTTTAGAAATTAGGGAAATGGCCTCTACCCATTTAGTGTAGTATTCAGCAAGAAGGGTTATAATCAATTGATGGCATTGTGAAGAAAGAGGATTGATCTCTCAAATAGGATCCAAATCCCATTAAGAGAAAGGCCAAAGGTCTCGTGTGACCTGTAAGGCATGACTAGGTGTGTGATGAAGATTAGCATGTTGTTAGAATTTCACACAACATTTGACATAGTCACAATAGTCATGGTTCAATTTTGGCAAATAATAGCCAAGGAAAGAATGTGTTTAGTGACAACTAAACCACTAAAGTGGCCTCTCGAAAATTACATCATGAACTTCCTTGATGGTGTAAGGATATTCAAAAATTGTAAGGCATTGTAAGAGAATACCGTCAAAGCTACACTTATGAAGGAGACCACCTATGATGACATAGTGAGAGACAATTTTAAGAAAGGCACGTTGTCTATTACTAGTGAGATCAGGAGGTAGAATAGAAAGGGAAAGGTAGTCTATAAATTTCTTATACGAAAGGTCAGATGGGTCAGGTGAAATGATTCTGACGGAATGGACCTCACAAGGTAAATAAGAGGGTTATTACAAACTTTGTATTATGACAAAGAATTTTGAGTCCATAGGAAAAGTTGGTATCTGAGAATCCAAGCATGCCATGGTATCTACAAATTTATTTGTAGAACATGGGGTGGTTTGAAGGTTGTAACGATCAAAGGTAGTTTTTCTTTATTATTATTGGCAAATAGTTTTTGAAAGGGACTATACCCTTGAGTACAAGAGAGGGCCTAAGAGCTAGAATAGAAGTGAAAACAAGAGAAACAAGTATCGTAATCCAAGTATGATAATGAAGCCCAAAGTAGCCAAAAATAGCTACCCAAACAGGACAAAACAATAAAAACTCTGCATAAAAGCGTGAAAGAAACCGCAAAAAAACAACAAAAGAGCAACTAAAGCACCTACAACTAATTTTTGGAAGATTTTTCAATGCTAGTTTTGATGTTCTTCTAGGATCCGAACATTCCCGAGTTGTCATGTGGTGGTAGTGCCGACTTATCTAGCTGATCAATGGTCCTTTTGCTTTCTTTATCATTGCCCCAAAGTGTTGCTGGAACCCCGCTGAGATTGGAGACACTTCTGACATGTTGCTCAATGAATTCCTCAATCACACTAAAAATGGCCATATTATAGTCATGATGAGTTTTGGCCTTCCCTAAACGGGAGTCTAAGGAGTTTAGCTTCTTGTAGATATCTCTAATCCGGGTCATTATCGATATCCACCTCCTCCTTCCTCTTTCCTTTATGTTTTGCCAAGTTCTTAACCTCATCCTTCAACAGCTTCATCTCAGGTTCTAAGGCATCCATCCTTTTTTTAGAGCTCTCCATATGCACATCTCGGGGACTAGCACTGATAATATTCAGGAGGTCATGTGTAATTTCAATTTCATGAGGGCCCTTCCTGCAAAGCAAGAGTATCAAGGTTAAGCCTTCTAGAAGCCCCGTGACTAGTCCGGCCGAGGTGGGGGTGGGAGCAGCAGTAGGGGGAATGGAAAATGAAGTGTGGATGGCCATCAGGGGGGTGACAATAGTGGTGGTGGGGGTAGAGAGTGGAGAAATGGGGCTAGCGAGTGAGAACCCTAAGACAAGCGGGGAATAGAGCTAGGAGAGGAAGGGAGACCAGGATACCTAAGAAGACAAAATTTATGCAGCAGTAAAATAAGCCCCTGGTGTAAAGGAACCACTGGTATGCTTTTGAAACTCCAAAATGGAGCGCTCAAGAGATTTCAGAAAATAATGGGGGAAATAAACCCAACGAATTCCTATAAAAGTGGTTGAGAAAGATAAGGTGCTTAGCAGGTACGGTGACAAACCTCCCTTCCAAAGAAATGAATCTTATCATCATGTGAGTAACCTCATCATAAGGCAGAGGGATCGAGCTAACAAGTAGGCCCATAGTAATGTAGATCAGCTTCTCAAAACCCTCCACAAATCTCCTCTCTTCAACATCTCTGTCGACCCTTTTGTTAAAAAAATGGTAACCCTCCATGCTAAGACCGGTCACTTCAGCAATAAGCTCCTCGTTGACCAAGATCTTCTGCCCCCCATATTCCACAGTCCACTCTTTCCAATCCTTCGCAAAACACACTGAGATACTTTGATCATGCCCCTAAACCTTCTCCATGAAGTTGGTGATGCCGCCCTTGCTGAGTATATTCCATAACTCAACATTATCCTTCCAGTCCGGGTCCATCTTGGCTCAATTTGGTAAGGGGATCCCCCATCTTCACTGTGCTTAACTATTTGCAAAAAATTCCAAAATCCTTGAGAGCTCGAAGCTATTCTATTTTTTTCTATTGTAATCCGCACAATGTTGAAAATGAGAGCCATTTCTATTCCCACGAACGTCCGCGTGCCTGCTGATCTGAGCCTACAAAAATCTGCATGTGGAAATAATGACCTTTTTGCTAGCCCACTCCCTATCATCAATTACCTTATTACTGTCTTCGGTATGCGTTGAGCCTTGTATACAAATTTTAGCAAGCACAGTGCTACCCGCATGTGTGATTTTCATATCAAAGTAGCTCCATTTGGACTTCCCCATATACTTCACACTATCTTGATTATTCGATAGGATTTGCATCTTCATAGTTTTTAAGTCAACACATGTGGGAGTTTTATTGATACTTGATCCACACCCAATAATCATATCTCAACTCAAGAGATTGCGTGCGTATAGAAATCCACATGAATGTTGTTTTGAAGCTGCTTAGGGATGCTATTGTTATCCCAAACACTGTGATTAATATTAATGCCAAAATTAGCTAGCGCATCTGCCAATTTATTACCCTCCCTAAAAGTATGCACTATCAAAGGTAGTTAAAAGCATGTTGACATGACATTTTTTCTTTTGTGGTATTTCATTATGACACCAAGATATACCATTGACTTGGTTTACAACTAGTTTGGAATCCCCAAAGATATTAATTGATTTAACATCTAGGGAGATGGTGGTTTTAAGGCCTAATACGAGTGTGTTGTATTTGGTGATCTTGTTAGTGTAATTAAAATCGAGTTTGAAAGATAAAGGCATAGGTTCATAATCAAGAGAAATTACAATAAAACCTATACCACCTCCATGCTGACATTTATAACCATCAAAGAATAAGGTCATCTAGTAAGTGGTATTATCCAAAGAGAGGGTAGCAATGGATTCATCCAGGAAATCAAAGTTAGAGGCTTGATTTCCGAAAGCGATGCATCTTCCGGTTGATCAGCGATCGCTTGGCCCTTGACATAATTTTGACAGATGAACTCAAGGTCAAGCTCTGAAGAAGCATGAGCCAACATGTAACACATTGATGTTGGTAGGTTTTGGCACATATATAATTTAGAGGGCTAGTGTTAGTGAAAACAAAGGTTTTATGGTTGAGTAGATAATGATGTAGTTTAGTGGTGAAAAAACTAAGGCTAAGAAAAAGTGTTCAACATGGGTGTACCTAGACTCATATTTCAGAAGTGTGTGGCTTATGTAATAAACCACTTGCTCCCTGTGCTACTCATCATGATGAGTGAGCATGGCACCTAAGGAATGGTTAGTAGTAAAAATGTATAGGTAAAAGGGTTGGTCATCCTTAGGAGGAATGAGCACCAGTGGTTGAAGAAGGTATTGTTTTAAGGTGTCAAAGGATTTGTGGCATTCATCATCCCATTTGAATGAGATGTCCTTCTTGAGGAGATGATGAAATGGTTGACAATGGTCAAAAAGTTGTGAAATGAACCAATGGATAGATTATAACTTACCTTGAAAAATTAAATTTGATGGAGATTAGTAGGTGGAGGCATTTTGAGAATAACATTCACTTTAGTAGGATTGAATTATATGTCACACAAAGAAATGATGAAACTAAGGATTTTCCCGAAAGTATCGCAAAGACACTTTTAGGTTGAAGATGAACATAATTCTTGATGAGGCAAACAAAGATGACCGTAAATCATTGTTAGGTGTTCATCCCAATGTTTGTGTTTTCGCAAGGATATAATCCACGTAATCTTCCAATATGCGATGCATGATGTCATGGAAGATGGAATTCATGGCTCGTTGATATGTGACACTAGTATTTTTAAGGCCAAAAGGCATAAATCAATAGCGTAAGGCTCCCAAGGAATGATGAAGGTGGTTTTGTGTTGATCTTCCTGGAGCGAGTAGTATTTGATTATAACCTAAGAAACCATTCGTGAGTGATAAAGCATCAAGATCAACCAGGTTGGTCAATGCCAGGTTGAGGAAAGTCATCTTTGGAGAAATCGAGGTTGAGGTCATGGAAATCCATTAAAATTGGAGTCCCCTTTTGATTTTATGATAGGAATGATGTTAGAAATCCATTGGGGATGTTCAATGAGTAGGATAAAGGAAACCGAGAGAACGCACTAAAGTTCTTCTTTAAGAAGAAGAGCAATGTGGGGATGCATTTTCTGCAGCTTCGATTTTATGGGTTTGGCCTCGAGAATGGTAATGATATTAGGAGCCAAATTTTTGGGTCAATAATAGGCATATCAACATAGGAAAAAGCAAAATATTTATTATGGTACCGGAGGAAAGAAGTAAAAGCTTCCTGTTCAGCAACATCTAAAGTTTGGCCTATCTTTAGAATGTACGGGTCATCCTGAGATTTAATGTTGATTCTGATAGTTGATTCATTCAACATGGTTTGCATCTCAGAAGGTAACGACCAGTGAATACAAGAATCTTCCACACCAAGGTAGGTGAGTATATATTCATCGTCTTGACATTGAACAATGTTAATAGAAAGTGTATCATCATTGATCATGCCAAGATACAGGAAGGGAAGGGAAGATGGATCCTCACCATCATGTTGATAGGTTAGAGGTCCAACAGAAATTGTGATTACAAGAAAAAATCTTAGGAGGAATAGATTTGGGATCTATGGACTCCGTAGGTAAAGGTAGTGACATTGGTGAATGGGGTGAAGAATTTTTTTATTTCTTAATGAGGTTGATGCTGGCCTTCTTAGAAGAGGGTGTGGAAAAATCAATTCCACTATCATCATTATTTTTACGGGTGGTACATGAAATGATGGTATGGCTTCCTTGTTTGCAAAAACTGAAACCAAATCCTTTTCGTACAACGGTCAAGGAAAGTGTGGGAAAAGTGATAATTAGTAAGAAATTAGAGGTCATATGAAAATGGTCATGGTTGGGATGGAGGTTCAAGAGAATAAGTGGTACTATCAAGTTCCCCATACGTTAGATTAGTGCGAAGTCTGGGTAATACCATAAGGAAAAAATTTAGCTATGTGGTAGTCATAACTAAGGTGGTGGTGGAGGTTCCCATACTCTTGTGGAGTGATAAATGTGTTGATATTGTATAGGTGGTAATCCCCGCAGTGATGCATTGAAAATAACCTTGCAAGGGATTGATAGTAGATATGTGGGTAAAAAGATAGATGATTCACTAGATGATTGGACAAGAGAGGTATCGAGTTAGTTTGGAAGTAAATGGGTCATCTACAAAGGATGTAGCCATAGTAGAAGTAGAAGAGTTAGATAAGCGAGAGGTGGTGGTAGCATTGGTGGATGAGATTGTAGACACTAAAATCATGTCATAATCACCTTGGTCCCTTAGCGCAACCCTATAATCACTTCCTCATCCTTAACAACTTATCACCTACCTCCTACACCCCACACATTTACATTAAATTTTAATGAAATTTATGTCATTTATCTCCATACATATTAATTTAATTATTTTAATTAAGTTAATGACCTTTTACCCACACACACATTGATTTAATTATTCACATTAAATTAATTCACTACCCTCACACATCTATTTAATAAAATTGCCTTTATTAAATGCACCTCACCTAACCACCCCCATCATTTGACCCATTAACCTAAACCCTAAACCAATGTCCTAAATAAAGCCTAACATTATACCCATCCCCTCACCTCACATTTAAAAGCCTCCTAAGGTCGGTTTTTGCCCCGAGGAAAAGAAGAGACCCTTATTAAATGATAGAACAACTTCCTAGGTGACTTTTGAACAACCTAATATATCTTTCCCAATCCAACATCGGTTTACCCTAAACCGATGTTGGTTATACCGAGATGGACCAAATGGCCTATTTAGACCCATCTACAGCTTTGTAATACGGGTTGTTGATTGTTGGTTGTTCATCATTGATTTGAAACTTCTTATCATGAGTTCGATCTCTACTGGACACGGTAGAGAGTAATGAAGATTGATTGGAGATCAACAAAGGTAACCAAATACATTGGTACAATAATGAAACTTTCTACCTATCATTCTCCAACATAGCAACCTCTTCATCATTCTTCAAACCTCGTACCTCACAGAAGAGTAAGTATCCTCCTCCAATCTATTTCATCTACTTATAAAAATCTATAATACTTTTGGGAAAGGAACTTAATCCTTCACCCTCCGTCCATTCCCTCTCTCCAGTTTCAGCCACCTTCTCTACCCAATCGTATTAATACCTTTCCAAATTATCTATCTGACCTCTTCAGTAATCTCAAACCCTCGCAACATATTTACACCCCATCTGTGATCAATCCCTACCTTCCACCAACTCCACTTTTTCCCCAAAACTCCCAAAACTTTGATTGTGTGATTTTACCATTTCCCGACCTTACCATCATCAGTTCTCTCTAACTGCGATTACGGTAAGACCGTCATAGGTTTTGTATAATCATGGTCGGGTTTACTGTTTTCCTTGATCTCTGCTAAAACAGTAATCTGTTTGTGACTCACATTCAACCTGACCTCATTATTCCTAGCCTATACCTACCTGAACACCTATTTGACCTTCGATATATATCTAACCTATCCCGTTAGCTCGATTCACCTATAACCCACCTACTTGACCTCTGGATCTCCTTCTAGCCTAGCCTCATTAGATTAGATCTAGCCTTGTTACATTTTTATGAGATGCCTAAATCATATTAAACTACAAGTAGGACAATATTTACTTTATTTCAACATTGAATTGTTTTAACAAAGGGGTGATAGCCATCTAGGAATTATTTCACTTCTAGGATCTAGCATATACTAGGCAGTCCATTGCATATATCATTTAACTCTCTTTGGTGGTCTTGTTTTGATCCTTATACAGTAGTTCCTCCTAGCCAAAAGGAAGGTCTCATAATCACTTTGATTTTGAATTCAAGTACGTGCGCACATGACCTTCAACCATCTCAAACCGTATTCCTCTTACCACCTTTAGCTTATTTGTTTCAAATACTTCAAAGAAACGATCTAGAAAATGGTGAAACATTTTGGCACGCCCGGTGGGATCCATTTGGGGTTCCTTACATCTTTCTTCATTCCTAGGTGAAAAATTGTGTTTGTTTGTTTCCCTTCTAATAGAATTCACATTAATACTTTCTCCTTGGTAACATTCTCTTCTTTCTATTTTCTCTGAAAGACACATTTCTTTTGGTGTATTTAAAAAGAACTATCTTATTATTGCTTTCTCGCATTTTAGTGAAAGAGCATCCCTCTTCCTATTCATTTATTGTTGTCATTGAATATCATACTTTTGATTTGGGTTTAAAATAAGTGCATTACATTCTGATTTAACTCATTAGCTCACATTAATTGAGGGAAACCTATATGCTAGAAGTCATGACCAGCTGATGGTTGACAAATGAATCGTAGAAAAGCACTTCTATCCTTTTCTCTTTCTCCAAGTCTTACCAAACCACAAAAAAATTCAAAATACATACATTCTTAAACAACATCCTACCTGGAAGAAGTTGTAGGTGATCACACGATCACAATATAGTGGGCACCCAGCTTGCTTTGCTTTGTTGAGTCATACTTAATGAAGCCCACCCCCACCATAGCATTCCTGAAACCTCACCCTTTAGAATTCTTTCTTCAAAGGAAGCCTTCCTCACTAAGAAATTATAGTCAATCCATATAAATAGCATAAGCTGAACAAATGTAAGAGAATAGGCACTCTAGGAACATTCTTTCTTAGATTTCTTCTTGATTTGTGTTTTGAGGTGAGAGCTTTCGATCATTATTTTTGTCTTTCCTTGCACACTCCCAATCATATTTAGTATATTCTGACTTTGTTTGAGTGTTCCTGGATAACATCTACATCATTCTTAGACCTCTGGGTTTGATTCAACACCATATTTTTAAATCACAATAATTTATCTTATTCTCTATTTCAATTTCATAGTAACTGGCTACAATTACCTTTAACCGGCATCGGTTTAACCCAATCGGCGTCTATCTAAAGTCTTCTTGGATACCTATCCAAAAGAAACCTATTTCACTTTCTGAGTTGTAAAAGGCTCCTATCACCTTTCATATTATCATTACTTCAATCACAGTCACCTTACATCTCATCCTGTAAAAATTGTCACTCTAGGACTATCATTTAATAGATTGTTGGTTTTTCATAAGAATCGCATCGTTAAGCCTAACCGCCTAACTGGCATTGTTTTACCCGAACCGGCGTCGGTCACCCTATGCTGTTTTATAGCTCACTAGCTGACCTAATTCATTCACCGTTGCCTGTTTTCCTAGTTCTGTTGTGTTCTAGTGCCATTCAAACATAATACAGTCTCACCAAATCAGTTCCTATCCACATGGTGCTAACCCATAGTTAGGAAAGTTCCCTTGTATTTCACACTAGTCGACTACCACTCCCACCTAGCCCTTCATCACCTAGTCCTTTGCCACCTTCCATCTCATCATCCATGGATCCTAATCAACCTATCACCATTCCTACAGTGACACAAAGTTCACACAACTCCTAGATCAGAATCCCACTGCTTTGAGCCACTACCTCACCCATGCCTCCACTCAAGATGCCTCAGGTCAATTGATATATGGCATACCCGTATCCTTATCTCCATCCCTAATGATTGCTTCTACCTTGACTCCACCTCCTACCATGGTGACCTCACCTATAATATCCCCATTCGTGTTGTAGCTAGGTCCCATGTCAGCTTTGACCACCACATCTGCTACCTTTATAGCACCTACAATCTCCACCATACCTTCATTCACCATCCAAAACATAGCATCCTCCACACCTATTGTCTCATATATACTAGTCACAATGCTACCACCCTTGGTGTCATTAACCTCTACCCCATTTCAAAATGTTGTCCTTTCTATTCCCTAATCTCTACCTCCCATCTCTACCAGGGTCACTATGAGTGTCCCACCCTCACATACCTACTACCAACCACCTCCTATTTCATCATTCATTTAGTCTGGGTATATATCCTCTATGTCTGTCTCTTAATTCCCGCCTACTTATTTGACACCACCATACTCTAGAATTTCCTATTCTTCATATATCCAATAACAACCTCCTTTTTCTCTAGGGGGTCCCAAATCCTCACAACCTAACAATGAATTTATCAAGTTAATGATAGACAAGATGCAGACATTAGAAGCATCTATTTCTAGCTCCTACAATTCTCTCACCTACTATGAGATTTGTAATGAGTCTATTCACCCATCCATTCCCATTCACCCATATCCTATACATTGGGAGATGCCTAAGTTGAACCGCTTTAATAGTAAAGAATACCCGCAACAATATTTTTGATCTTTCAAACATGGGTCTTACTTAATTTCCCATGATGATGCTTGGATTTTACAAACCTTTCCCATGTCCCTAACCGGTCCAGCATTGGACTGGTATAGTGGATTACCTAGACATTCCATCTTCTCATTCAACCAAATAACCCAAGCCTTCTTGGATCATTTTTCGATTAACATCATCAAGAAGGTTACCATGACCAATCTTTATTCCATGCGTTAATATGACAATGAATCTATCACAAATTTTGTCACTCGTTGGCGTAGCCTAATCAACCAAATCACTTTCCAATTACCACAAACTGAACTCATAGAGCACTTCACACGATCTTGTGCTCAAATCAAACCGAACTCATAGAGCACTTCACCCTTCCTCCTATCAAACTAGATACTGGTTTTAACCCCTCTAACCCCTTACCGAGGTTGGTATAAGGAAAATGACTACTGTGTAACTATCATCACTTTGGTAAATGGTCATAGTGATAGTAATTATATCACCTTTAAAAACATTGTTCGTGGAATGCTCGAAAGTGGCGAGTTAGTCCTCGATAACCCCAATACACCTAGCAATTAAGACCTTCATATTTTCAAGAAACCATTCCCCATCTAATAATCAAGCTGGTGATGCTTCACACAACAAAAGTAATACATGAGAGGTACATGTTACCTTTACTAACTTACCACTTGTTTCCCAAATATCTCCTATTCCCTCCATCAACGAAATCCTAGCCTGAAATCCTCTACCCACACAGGAACCTACTTTATCCATTCCTCTACCCATAGAGGAAATCCCTTCACCTTCCTTTACACCTGTGGAGGAGTCTCTCATTGCACCGATATCATTTCCCCTTTAGCTTCCCTACCCAAAGTGACCCGCTACCAATTGTACCTCCTTCACCCATAGAAGAGTACCCATCACCTTCTCCACCTATCCAGGATCTAATAGATTTTTTGTTACCGCTCGGTGACCATTCTCCATTAGCTACCCAAGATCCTACGGACCTACTTTCGGCTCTCTTACCTACAAATGCCGAAGCCAGTGAATTCCCTGTTTCTCACACACATTTTACGGGAATACCCACTCACTTCACAACTACCTCATTTACCACATTGTCATTCTCACGTTTGGCCAACCGCTTGGACTATGTTAATAGGTCTTTACTTTAGGGGTGTTTCTTACTCTCGGTCTTGACCCAAATACAATCATCTTCCACCGACACTGTACCATTTATCCAAAGAAGTTTCAACAACCCAAACCACGCATAAACATAGCTCTCGATACATCTTCTACTATATCATCCTCATCTATTCCCTCCTCTCCACCTACTAGCCGACATGTTTCAACAACATCTCTTATCTCTAAACCCACTAGTGTTCTAGGGGTCACACCCACATCAAAACTTGCACATCCACCGTCAGATACACTTGACCAAATCTTCCCATATACCTATGGAACCAATCCCTCAACCTAAACAAAAACCCAACCTTCTAATCCGCATGCACCGACCTCACCAACTACACCTTTATCATCTTCATCCTTACCATCCATCTTGGGACCTCACCCTCTCCCTTAACGAAATCTACTCTCCCAAGGGTAAACCTAAAATTCCCTTGACCCCTTTACCATAGCACGTAGCTCTACCTAGGTGAACCTTGTGTCCTTCATCATCATCTATAACTTCTTTGCCTCATATACCACCATTACCTTCTATACTTCCTTCACTACCTATGACATTTTCTTCCACCTCACTTGTACCTCCCTCTCAACCTCAACCAACACCTACTACTACACCTCATTTTTCCCCTTGGGTAACTTGTCCTCTCCCACCATCTCGCCTTGCCATCTACATCACATGCTCCCCTACACCTCTACCTAGGAAAAGACATCAAAAATAGAAAAAAATTTAATTTTCAAAGAGGTGGTTAAACCTATCCCTCTTTTACATCTTGCACCTACACCAGAAAGTACAACAAAATCCAAGACGACATCACCTCAACTACCACCATAACTATCTAATCTTCCAACCAAACCTACTTTCACTTTGCATTGTGATCCACTAGTGGGATCATATGCCACCATCTTGGATAACCTCCTTGAAATCTCTAATATCACTCTCCCTCCTCCTAGACCTTACGACCCTCTTAAACCTAAACCAGAAGGGTTTGATGATACTAAAATTTGTGCTTACCTTTGTGTGTCAAGACATGATGTTGAGAGTCGTAAGGGTCTGAAGGCTTCCCTCCTTCAATTATGTCCTCTCGACCCCAATTTTGATGACAATGACCTCTTGGATGATGAACCTATTTCACCCTCACCACCTTCTTCACATCTTCCTCCTACACCTATACCACAACCTCCACCCTCACACTCATATGAGCCACCACAAAATTTTTAGATTAACATGGTTCGCATTAGATAACTTGCCACACCTCCACCCAAATGTTGTTGTGCCCAACTCACCTCACAAGTATTTTCTCCTTCAGTATTTTTTTGCCCTTCATGTCATTATACCACTTACCCTACACCTTCTCCATTTTCCAACTCCCCTCAAATCAACATGTTACACATCACTACATGTGCACAAAGGGGCAAAGAAAAAGTAGCTGACTTACCAACCAATCCTATACCCAACATACCATCTGCACCCATACCTAAAATAACTATTTACGGCCCTACATACCCCATTTCTAATGGCGTCACACATCATACCATGCTTAAACAACTACACCAATCTCCTCTCAAAATGTCCTTATACAACCTCATCCAAACCTCGAGTCCCATCTTCAAGCCCTCATGGAGGTCCTCCAATCTATTGAGGTTTTACCTAATAACCCGACACTGTACCATCTATTATCTCACCTCATCATGTCACCTCACTCACCAAACGTCCATCTACCTCATCACCTCCACCTCGCTCACCAAGTTATCGCCCTCGCTTCTCGGATGATGAAATTGTCCCCCACCAAACCGATGACCTAGATCCTACACTTTTCATCTCCATCCATATTAATAATATATGTGTTTGATGTGTTATGATTGATGGGGGCACTAGCATTAACATCATATCCTCTCACGCATTCAAACAAATGCGCATACCCAAAAATGGCATGCATAAACATCCAAATCATGTTACATTCATTCAATAACACTATCACCTATACACTTGGCACTATCATTCTCCACATTCATGTAAGTCCCCATACTATTCCCACATTGTTCTATGTGTTGGAAGGGGAGTTTTAATAGAATTTTTTTCTCGCGGACCACTCGGATTTGTGCCATGGGTTGTGTTCCTTCTAATTTGCGCCGATGTGTAAAGTTTGAACATGAAGGGCATTCCTATACCATTCCAAATGACCCATCACCTTTCAAAATTTTCAACATGCTTTACAGACTCCAATGATGTCCTTGCACTACCTGTAAGGCGTCTACCTCCTCGCCTACATCTTCTTCACATACAACCCCATCCACCAAAGGTGTTGTTGTAACCTCAATTTCACCCAAATCTTATATTCCCACCACTTGTTGTCACTTCTACCAGGTCACACATCAGCTTCCAAACTAACTCGACACCTCCACTCGATCTAACTTCTAACGCATCCTCCATTCCAGCCGCCAATATATCAACCATTGATACCTTGGAAGGTGTTTTTCAATGCCTCACTATGGGGAGTATCACCTGTATAATGTCAATACATTCCTTACTCCACAAGAGTATGTAAACCTTCACCAAAGATCATCACTATGATCACTATGATGGTGAGGCTCCTTCCTCTCTTCCTTTCTTGTATCCTGATATGATAGGGATGATACTCCTTCTATTAATGTTGTTCAATGTTAGGATGATGAGTCCATACTCACCTACCTTGGTGTTGAAGACTCTTATATTCACCGGTCGTTACCTTCTGAGACACCAAAAATGTTGAATGAATTGACTATCGAAGTTAACATCCACACTCAGAATGACCCCCACATTCTCAAGATTGGCCAATCTTTTGATGTTGTTGAACAGGAAGCCCTCACTTCTTTTCTTAAAAATCATAGCCACGCTTTTGCTTGGTCCTATGCTAACATGCCTGGCATTGATCCCACTATCATGGTCCACAATATTGTAACCATTCCCGATGCCAAACCTGTAAAACAAAAGTTGAGGAAAATGCGCCTCGTAGTTCTTTTCTTGTCAAAGAAGAACTTCAATGCCTTCTCTCATTTTCCTTCATCTTACCCATCGATTACCCCCAATGGATTTCTAACATCATCCTTGTCACTAAGGCAATAGGGGGACTTTGCATTTGCACTAATTTCCATGATCTTAACCTTTCCTACCCTAAAGATGATTTTCCTCTGCCTGGTATTGACCAGTTGGTTGACCTTACCGCTGGCCATGAGATGCTATCACTTATGGATGGTTTCTTGGGTTATAACCAAATCTTGCTCGCCCTAGAGGATCAACACAAAACCACATTCATTACCCCTTGGGGGACCTTCTGCTATCGAGTCATGCCTTTTGGCCTTAAAAACACTGGTGCCACATATCAACATGTTATGACCTACATCTTCCATGATATCATGCATCACATATTGGAAGATTACGTGGATGATCTCTTGGCTAAATATAAATGTCATCTGAGCACCTTAATGTCCTCAAAACCATCTTTGACTACCTCATTAAATATTGCGTCCACCTTCAGCCTAAAAAGTGTGTCTCTGTGGTTCTCTCAGGAAATATCCTGGGATTTATCGTTTCCTTACATGGTATAGAAGTTGACCCTACTAAATTTAAGGCCATTTTGGAAATGCCTCCGCCCACTAACCTTAAATAGCTCCGTATCCTGCAAGGTAAATTACAAGCCATTCACCATTTCATTTCACAATTATGTGATCATGTTGTCAACCATTTCATCACCTTATCAAAAAGGATGTCTCTTTCAAATGGGATGATGACTGCCTTAAAACTTTCGAGGCCTTAAAATAATACCTTCTCCAACCACTCGTACTCATTCCACCTAAATACGACCAACCCTTCTACATATATATCTCTCGCTACTAATCACTCCTTAGGGGATATGCTTGCTCATCATGATGAACAACATAGGGAGTAGGCGGTTTATTATATAATCCATACCCTTCTCGGACTACAAAACCCGATACACTCACCCCGAAAACTTTTCTTAGCCTTAGTTTTTTTCCACCAAACTTCTCCATTACGTACAAAACCACAAAACTTATGTTACGACCAACACTGACCCCTTAGACTTCATGTATGCTAAACCTTACCAAAATCAACATGCCGCACATTGGCTCATGCTCCTTACTAACCTAGACCTAGAATTCATCCACAAAAATATATCAAAGGCTAGGCCATTACCGACCAGCTTGTTGATTCACCTCTTTCTAGGAATCAATGTCTCAATTTTGATTTCCCTGATGAATCCATTGCTAACCTCTCTTTGTATGATGACCCTTACCAAATGACCTTATTCTTCAATGGTTCCAAATGTCAATGTGGGGGTGGTGCAGGTATTATCCTCATTCCTCTTGATGGTGAACCCATGCCTTTATCATTTAAACTCAACTTTGAGTGCACTAACAATATCACTAAATACGAAGCACTCATATTGGGTCTCATGACTGCCTATACCTTAGATGTCAGATCCATTAATATATTTGGTGATTCTCAACTAGTGGTAAGCAAAGTCAATGGTGTTTATCAGTGTCATAATGAAATACTTCAAGAGTAAAAATGTTACATTGACATCATGTTGACTACCTTTGACCGCTATAAAATTCAAACCATTCCGCGATCCACCAATAAATGCATGGATACCATGGCCTTCTTGCTTCCCAAATACCTACTTCACCTGTTGATTCAGACATCTTTGTTACCATAAAATGCATACCGAGACCTTCTTATAAATATTTTTGTGTCAACCTCGTCTGAACTACCTCCCTAAACACACAAGACCTTTGGTATAAGTAGCTTGCACTACCTTTCCCTTTCTATATTTCCTCCTGATCTCACATGTAATGGACAACACACCTTTATAAAAATTCCTCTTGTTATGTCATCATGGGTGGCCTTCTCTATAAATGAGGCTTTGATGGTATTCTCTTACGATGCCTCACCAGCTCTGAAATCCCCTATACCATTAAAGAAGTTCACGATGGCATATACGGAGGTCACTTCAATGGCCTTGTTGTTGCTAAACCCATTCTTCACCTCTGCTATTATTGGCTGAACCTCAATCATGATTGCTGTGACTACGTTAAGCATTGTGTAAAATGCCAACACCATGCCAATCTTCATCACACACCTAGTCATGCCTTATAGGTCACTCGTGACCTTTGGCCCTTCTCTCAATGGGGTTTGGATCTTGTCAGAGAGATCAATCCCCACTCTTCCCTAAGACATCAATGGATCATCACCACTACCGAATATTACACCAAATGGGTTGAATTCGTACCCCTCATCTCCACTAAAGTTGAGAAAATATGTGATTTCATCAATCATCACATTATTTTTCACTTCGGTGTTCCGCATCATCTTATCACCGATAATGGAAAACAATTCAAAAATAAAACTCTATAAAAAATTTGTGATGCCTTTGACATCTAGCTTAGCTTCTCCTCCCCATATTACCCACAAACCAATGGCCAAGATGAATCCACCAACAAAACCCTGAACAAAATTCTCATGAAATTGGTTAATGATATTGGGAAGGATTGGCATACACACATTCCTTTCACTCTTTGGGCATACCGTACTAGTATTCACACCTCCACCACTGCCACTCCCTTTTCTCTGGTCTACGGTACCGAGGTTATTTTTCCTCTCGAAGTCTAGATCCCGTCTCTCTGTATCTCCCTTCAAGATATGCTCATTGATGATGACTTTCACCAAGACCATTTAGCACAACTTGAGTTATTAGACGAATGTCGTCTTCATGCCCTCGACCATCTCCAAGTCTACCAAAAATGCATCAAGCGTGCCTATGAAAAACATGTCCATGAATGCACCTTCAAGGTCGGTGATCTTGTCCTCAAGGAAAATCAACACGTAACCAAAGTAGAAAAAATTAAATGGGGAAAATTTGATCGTAATTGGCTTGGACCATACACTATGGCCCATGACTATGGATCAAGTGCTTATTGCTTATCTTCACTGATGGTAAGCTCAAACTCAAGCCCATCAATTCCTTGCATCTTTGACCATTCTACTATTGACTTCTAGTCCTACATCACTATTTATCTAGTTCATGCTCATCTATTGAGTTCCATTTACCTTTTTCTTTTCCACACCTCATCTCCAAAGTGAATAAACAAGAATCATGTCATTACCCATCACCCTTTTTCCTTATCTTAAATATGTGCACCACGGCTCTACACATGGCATGTTTCTCATTGATACTTTTCATCTTCTTTTAGATGAGATCCCATGGTCATTTACCCTTGCCTTCTTAACAAAAACCAAATGCTTCGTTATAGTCTCATCCATGACTTAAAAGCCAAAAAAAAAAAAAGATGAATCCCTCAGAAGGACATCTTCCAATATAAGGGATTAAGTCCTTAAGTCAAAATTCCAATATAAAAGATGAATCCCCCAAAGGACATCCTATGCCTTCAAATTGTCACTATAAATAGATCGCCCTTGAAGGACAACTATAAAAAGCTCACAACTCTCTATATAGTCTTTCCAAAATGAGGACTATTTTCCTCAAAAATAAAAATTCGTAAAGCTTCCTACATTGATCAAACTTCGCAAAGACCTCAAGGAGACCTATACTCATCCCGTATAGAATTCCCACATCGATCGTCTATCTAAAAGTCAAAAAGAAAAGTAAAAAAAAAAACAATTCGTCATGGACTTGCCTATTGTGATCTTGGCTTTATTGCCCAAGGAATTATACTTCCCATTTTATGACCCAATTACCTTCACCTCCTTACCCATTGTCTTTTCACTTCATACCTCAAGGGAGCTACTCAACCTACAACATTTGGTGATTCTATGATTATTCTTCACCTTTAGAGTAATCAATCATGCAATGTCTTTAGGGTCTTACGTTTACTAGCCTATATGTAGATGTGTTTCATACGTTTTGATCCTTGCTAATTGGGTGGCTTTCTTTCCCCCTCTTATCTTTTCTCTTCTTCGTTACCTTTTGATCTTCCTATATAGGACTAGACCCTCGACACCTATATTTTGGGATTTTCTTATCACACCTCAATCAGCCTAAAATCACCCAGACCTATCTACCTATATTCCACCTAACCTAATCGACCTTGACCTAATCATACCAGGGCCTAGAATCAAGACTACCTATCACCTAAAATCAAATTTAGCTATCTACCTATTCTCCACCTCCCCTAATCAACCTTGACCTAATCATACCCATGGCCTACAATCAACACTACCTATCAACCTAAAATCACCCCTACCTATTCTTGTATCTTCTCATATTCTTCCCTCACTTATGGGAGAACTAGATCGCCTTGAGGTCCCTTTTCACCGGGACTATATAAGTAGCAAATCTAGGGTATGGGGCCCTGGAAGGTTAGCTCGGCCACTCTTTACCCTCATAATTTTCCCCACCTTTACCTGATTTCCCATTCGTATCAAAACCTCGACATCTAAACTATATACCACATAAATTTTACCACTTCTATTCTTTCACATTTTCATACATAACCAGCATTTTCCACATTTTACACCATCTCATGCATTTATATTTCCATTTGTTACCAAAATATCGAAATTAACATCATGCCTAAACCAACTTGCCTCCACCATGCCTAAACCAACATAACTCAACCATGCCTATAACCTGATTCAATCCATGCCTATCACCCGACTCAACCATGCCTATAACTCCGAACCGATCCATGCCTAAACCAACCTGACTCAACCATGCCTATAACATGAACCAATCCATGCCTAAACCAGCCTCGACTCAATCCATTCGTAACCAACCTAACTCAACCATGCCTAACCAAACTGACTCGATCCATTCCTAAATTGACCTGACTCCATCATGCCTAACTCACCTAATTTCCATCCATATCAAACCAACAAACCCATATCTCATCTAATACAAAGTAACAAATCTATATCTCATCTAACAAAATTCATACATTGATATCTCATAAACACATTAACACATCACAAAATACCATGAATCTCATCATATAAATCAATAAATGTGTATCTCAAAATACATGTCATCTCTCTCATCATGGCCATCATCTCAAACATGTCGGCACATAATCCGATATACAATACAAAATATCATTGACACACACACTGTTATTATGTATAACACCATAATAAATACAAAATATCTTCAAAGACACAAGCTGGTCTCATAAATAATACATATAAATTGACTTGGCACGTAGACTAGTACATAGTGGGTCAATCGTCTCCCCATCTAATGTCGAGAATGCTCCTTATGACCGTGTCTCTCTTGTCTCCTTTGCTATACCCTGCCTAGGGCCCGACACCTACCTCACCTCCTGCTAATGGCCCCTCACCTGGGGCTAGCCTCTACACACTAGTGGCCTCACCACAACCCTATCCATGGGCTCATTGGCCCCCTGTACTCTCCACACTATGAGTGCGGGATCTAGTCCTCTCACTAGAGGCTGTTGTGCTTTGTACTCGACATAGGAGGGCACATCTAGCCCAATAGCTAATAAATGATCCTGGTAATACCATACCTCTCCTAGGGCATCTCTGAACTTGGCCATGGGCACTATCTATGGAGGTGCCATGGGTCCCGCTACCTATGTGGATACCTGTACAATGGGACCCTATCCTTGAACCTACACTAGAGCCTGAGTCGGCCCTAGATTCTATGCCTATGCTCTGTATTTGGGTCTCGCAAGGTAGTAATTTTTTCCCGTGTTACTATTATCCGGCCCTACGCACCCATAACCTACCCCTACACTCGTGGCCAGGTCGGCCCTGTAAAGCTTGCACCTACACCTATAGAGTGGCCATCTACCCAAACCTATCTACCCTACCTATCTACCCTAACCCTCACCCATACCTACCTAAACCCATCAACCGTAAACTATCTACTTTACCCTCACCAAAAACCACCTTCAACCCTTACCCACCTACCCTACTTTCTCACCCTAAACCCTTCCCCTCTCACCTAACTTCTTTCCCACCCTACCCTTACTCTCTTCCCTTTTTTATCCCAATTTACACTTAGGATTAACTGACCCCGGTTATCCCTGAATGACCATAGTCTCCCTTTGACCAGCACCGATCCACCATTCTTGTGTCCGGTACCGACCACTACCCATCGACGTTGGCCACAAGTTGACTTACATCGGTCACTATCTTTCCACCTACCCCAACTTCCCAACCTTATTTTTAGCTTCCTAATCATTCTACCCACCTAAATCCCTCCTTACACCTCTCATTATTCCTAAATTACCCTTTTTCTCTACCCCATACCCTTCCTCATTCCCATTTCCCTCTATTTTCCCCTTATTTTCAAATTCCTTCCCCCTCAACTTGCATTTTCACATTTTTTATATTTTAATAAAATTAATTCACAAATCAAGAACCAAGGTTTAAATCCAACATAATCCTCGCTACCACCTTTGTGGTGGAACCTCCGGCCTCCGTGCCACTCCTCTCGATCCTTCTCTAGCCTCTCGCCATCCTCAAATGACCACCAACTTTCTCCACTAATCACCTCACTCGATCCGGTCTCACGGCCCCGCCTCTCGTCCAATCAATCTCACCTATGTGGCTCACCAATCAATCTCTCTACCAAACTCTTTTGACCTCTTTCTCTTTTCTCTCTTTTTGTCCTTTTCTTTTCCACTTTTTATACCCTACCCAACTTAATCGATGTTTGTTCACCCTTCACCGATGCTGGTCTCTGTTGCCCTAGCCAACCTGTCGTCGGTTCCCCTACACTCATTGGTTCATGCTTGACCACTTTTGGTTACCCTACCTACTCATTACTCTCACATTAACCTCATTTTCCATACTTCCTTTTTCTTTTGCCTCCCCTACTACTACCTAGAAGAATTTTCCTTCTTCTCGGCCCTCCACCTTCTTTAACATCACCTTATTAACCAATTAGCATCTACTTATTTCACCCCTACCTCATCCTTACCTCGTGTTGTTACATAATTACCTGGACCTTAAAACTATTTGTGACCTTTGAACCAATGTGCTCGCTATACCTTGTGGCACTGTTACCTATGTTGATTGACCTAATGACCTTACCTTGCCTATTATCATGACTATTTACCTTTACCCTACCTTTGGTGTACTGGAACATACCTAAACGTTCCTGCACCTAACCTACGTTGTGTTTCTTGACCATATCCTATCCCTTGGATACTAGAATCACTTCAACCTTGTTTGGATAAACCTATTGACCTTAGATGATGTAGAGTTTGAAAGCTCTTCAACTTGGTACAATTTCATAGTTTATACGTGTGTGTGTGTTCAACTACCACTACCTTTGACCTTGGCCCATTTACAATTTTACCTATATGCCTGATTTTCCCTTTACTCCTTTCCCCATTTTTCACTTTTCTTCTTCACATCCACTTTTATCAAACCACTCGCCGATGTGCTCTGCCACCTCATCAATTCCTGGTTTGAGGGGGTTCACCCTCATTCCCACTTAGGACAACCACACTCTATTCTTGTTTATGTCACTTACCAATACAAGCTACATAACAAGAAGGGGTAAAATTTAGACACCAAAATCATGTCATAATCACCTTGGTCCCTTCGTGCAACCCTATAATCACTTCCTCATCCTCAACACCTTATCAGCTACCTCTTGCACCCCAGACATTTTAATTTAATTACTTTAATTAAATTAATGCCATTCATCTCCATACATATTAATTTAATTATTTTAATTAAGTTAATGACCTTTTACCCACACACACATTGTTTTAATTATTCACATTAAATTAATTCACTACCCTCACACATCTATTTAATAAAATTGCCTTTATTAAATGCACCTCACCTAACCATCCCCATCATTTGACCCATTAACCTAAACCCTAAACCAATGTCCTAAATAAAATCTAACATTATACCCATCCCCTCACCTCACATTTAAAATCCTCCTAAGGTCAGTTTTTGCCCCAAGGAAAAGAAGAGACCCTTATCAAATGGTAGAACAATTTCCTAGGCAACTTTTGAACAACCCGAGATATCTTTCGCAAATCGATGCCGGTTTACCCTAAACAGATGTCGGTTCCCCGAAACCAACATCGGTTATACTGAGATGGACCAAATGGCCTATTTAGACCCATCTACAACTTTGTAATATGGGTTGTTAATTGTTGGTTGTTCATCATTGATTTGAAACTTCTTATTGTGAGTTTGATCTCTACAGATGCAGTAGCAGAACGAAGACTGATTGGAGATCAACAAAGGTAACCAAATACACTGGCACAATAGTGAAACTTTCTACCCAACATTCTCCAACATAGCAACCTCTTCATCATTCTTCAGACCCATACCTCACAGAAGAGTAAGTATCCTCCTCTAACCTATTTCATTTGCTTATCAACATCTGTAATACTTTTGGTAAAGGAACTTAATCCTTCACCCTTCATCCATTCCCTCTCTCTAGTTTCAGCCACCTTCTATACCCAATCATCTTAATACCTTGCCCAATTATCTATCTGACCTCTTCAATAATCTCAAACCTTCACAACATATTTACACCCCCTCTGTGATCAATCCCTACCTTCCACCAACTTCACTTTTTCCCCAAAACTCACATTGTGTGATTTTACCAGTTCCCAACCTAACCATCATCGGTTCTCTCTAACCATCACCAATAATGGTAAGACCATCATCAGTTTTGTAGAACCGTGTTCGGTCTCTATTTTCCCTGATCTCTGCAAAAACAACCTGTTTGTGACTCACATTAAACCTGACCTCATTGTTCTGGCATGTACCTACCCGAACACGTATTTAACCTTCATATTTGTATCTAACCTAGCCTGTTTTCTCAGATTCACCTATAACCCACCTACTTGACCTCTGGATATCCTTATAGCCTAACTTGTTAGATTATATCTAGCCTATTACATTTTTATGAGATGCGTAAATTATATTAAACTACGAGTAGGAAAATATTTACCTTATTTCAGCATTGAATTATTTTAACAAAGGACTGACAACCATCTAGGAAGTATCGCACTTCTAGGATCTAGCATATGCTAGGCGAGTCCACTTTGCATATATCATTTAACTCTTTTGGGTGGTCTTGTTTTAATCCTTATACGGTAGTTCCTCCTATCCAAAAGGAAGGTCTCGGGAATCACTTTGATTCGAATCCGAGATACACACGCATACGACCTTCAACCATCTCAAACCAGGTATTCCTCTTACCACCTTTACCTTATTTGTTTCATTCAATACTTCAAAGAAATGATCTAGAAAATGGTGAAATAGAGATCATGGGTGAAGGAGAAGTGCAGGTAGTGGGACACGGCTTGAGTGATACAAGTACATCGTTAGGTCGGTAGAACATGTTACAAGTTTTGAATGGTGATGGGACGATGGGGATAATATAGTTATACCCTTCATTATCGAATTTTACATAGTGGTTCAAAGTTGAAGGGACACAACCCATGACACAAATCCAAGATCTTCTCGAGCAAGAAGTTATACTTTGGAATTCTCCTCTAAGATGTAGAATAATTTTGGGATAGTGTGAGGGCCTATGTGAATGTGAAGGATGATGGAGCTAAGGGTGGAGGTGATGGCATTGTTGAAGGAACACAACATAACTAGTTTATTATGCATACAGTTATAAGGGATGTACATTTTATTGTATGTGTGGGAGGAGATGATGTTAATTCTAGCACAACCATAGAACATGTTGCATCATACATGTATGTTATCAATATAGATAGAAATGAAAAGGGTGGGATCAGGGTCATCTAACTGGAGAGGTACAATATCCTCATTAGAGAAGCTGAGGGTGGCGAATTGAGGAGTGGTCATGGGGGTAGAAGAAGGAGATGATTTAGTAAGTGAGGCCATATGATAAGGGGTGATAATGGACACCACTGGTGTGGGGTCATTGGGTAAAACTTCAATGAATTGAAAAAAATCTATAAGGGTTTGCCTATGAGATTTATAAGTTTGGACGAGATCATACAAAGACATCTTTAGAGGGGACTGATGTAAATTTTTTATCATTTCTTAATGGGTGACCCCATTAGAGATAGGGTGTGTGGGTTTGTGGATGGTGATTTTGGGTACAGGTGAAGATTGGATATTAGGCATGGGGTTGGTTGATGGGTCATTTTCTTTTTATTTTCCCTTATCTTTCTGAGCATGGGTGGAAACGTGAACCATGTTAATCTAAGGGGAGGGGGAAAATGGAGAAGGTGTAGGATGAGTGGTGTAATGACATGATGGGAAAAACCCCATTATGTAAGAAAATCCTTACGAAGTGAGTTAGGCACACCAACATTTGGGTGGTGATTTGGCCAACTCTCGATATGAACCATGATGATATCAAATTTTGGAGGTGGAAAAAAGGGTTGTGGGGGTGGAGATGTAGGTCATTGAAGAGGAAAAGGATAATGATATGTGATGATAGGTAAAGGTGAGATATGGTCCTCATCAAGAAGGTCATCATTGTCAAAGTTTTGTTCAGGATGAAAAAGTTAGAGAAGAACAATCTTGAGCCTTAAAATTTTCTACATCATGTCCTAGAAAAAATGATAGGCACAAATGTTGGATTCATTAAACCATTTTGGTTTGGGTTTGAGAGGATTGTAAGGTTGAATCGGCTGTAATGTGATGACAAAATTCTCTCGAGATTGGTTAAAATTTTCTCATAGGAGCCCGCTAAAAATCATATTGGGAAGTGAGTGTGGGTTTGGGTAAAGGTGTGGATGATCATGAATGAAGAGGATTTATAGGAGGGGGAATGGGTTGCGTGACTTGTTTGGTAATTTCTATCTTCTTAGGTTTTGATGGCATCTACTTGGGTAAATGCATCGTAGATGAGATATCACGGGAAGGTTTTTTTGGTTTGACTACCTTATTGGAGGGTAGTGGGTTTTATCTTTGGGTGGCACCTTCTTGGGTAAAGGTGCCATGGGGGTAAAAGATGCTTTGAAGGGAGAATAGATGGTGGAAGAGGACATGTACACATGGGGAAAACCAAGTTGCGGTGGAAGTGGTTGGTAGAGTTTGGGTAGATGGCATGGGTTAAATTTGTATAGGCATAGGTGATAAGAAATGCATGGGTGAGGGTGGGGGTGTTTGGTTTTGGGTGAATGAGGTGTAATGAAGGCTCGTGATGTAGTAGTAGTTTATTTAGCTTTTGACTAGCCTTCGGTAGGACATTGTTTGATCAGGGTTGATGGATGGGGCCCTAGGATGGATGGAAGAGGTAAAGGTGAATAATGTGTGGTAGGTGAGACTGGTGTATGCCGACTTGAAGGTTGGGTCTTCCTTTTAGGCAGAGGGAAATTGTTGGTGCGGGATTGAGATGATGATGCTTAAGTCCAATTTGATATGTGAGTGAGTAAGGCTTGATGTCGAATGACACCCAAGGTAATTATGGGTCTAGATTTACATGAAGACATAGGTGTGGGTAGGATTTCAGGTTTTGGAATGGTTTTAGTTGTGGGTAAAGGTTTGGATGTAGGTAGGGATGATGAAGAAGATTTCATTTCAATAGGCATGGTTAGTGTCGATCTGGTTACTAAAAATACCTTTAGGTAAATCATGGAAGTGTCCTAAAGGAGAATTTGCATTTGAGTCAAAAAGGGGAGCCAAAGATGTCCCCAGAGCATAGAATTTACAACGTAATCCAACCAAATGGAGAGTCGTTAAAAAATACTTATATACGAGGGCGTACGCTTTCTTTGGTGGTAATCCCTATAAAATATGTTTGTGAGAAAGAGAATTGGCTAGCCTTGGACTCTGTGGGTAAAATATTTGAGGTCATATCAAATGGGTCTGAGGATGTTGAGGGAGAACTACCCCTAATAGGTAGTGGCATGTCTGACAAGTATCCCATGGGTAGGAGAGATAATAGGTGGGGTGAGGTAGACTTCTCCCTTGATGGGGAGAAGATGATGATGATTCTCTTGTGGATGGGAGAATTAAAAATGTCGATTGTTCAAGTAGGCTTTGAGGTAGATAGTGAAATGGAAATGGTAGAAATCATGGGTTCCTCCATGAGAGTAGGGGAGATGAGGGGGACTCCTCTATGGGTGAAGGAGTAGAAGGGGTATGCTCCTTTATGGGTAGAGGGGCTTGTGCTAGATTTTTTTTAATAGACAAAGTAGGTGGGATTTGAGGAATGGTCAAGACGATATAAAAAACCATGTGGACTTCATGGAAATTTTTTTCACTAGATAAAGGTTCACTATTTTGATTAGAGAACAACTTATGGTTAGGGAAATATTTTTAAAGATGTGTAATTTTTTTTTTTCGACACGTTCTAGTTGTCCGCGACAAGGTATCCATTATCTATCATATATTGACAATGCTCTTATAAGTTATGCAATTACCATTGCAATCACCTTGAACGAGATGGTATTTATAGTATTCATTTTATTTATACAATGTAGGCATAGGATAGGAAGGATTGAAACATGTATGATGTTTAATTGGGGGAAGTGTAATGGCCCCATCTTTAAGAAGCTTTTCCAAGATCAAAGAATAGGGCTCTCTAATTGAAGTGTACTTTTGTTGCTCCCACCGAGCTGAAAGGCCTGGATAGGGGAAAGATTGGAAGAAGGTTGGGCTTGATTAGAGGGATGAGATGGACCCTCCTTGAGAACTACTATGTTGGTAAATAATTTGGTATTTGAATAATTATTTTTAGGTTTTGAAGATTAAGAAGAATCATTTGATTTGAATAGGGTGTTCTTGTTTCGTAATTGGATTTTCTTTTCTTCAATGGTGTGAATTTCAAGCTTTCATGCCATGGTGAATGCTTCGTTGAAGGTTTGTACATATAGAGTTGGTGAGATGTGTTTGGAAAAATCTCTAGTGAACAACTTAATAAGATCAATTTGAGGTAGCTAGAATATCTGTTTGTTGATAAGACTCTACTAGCGGGAAACAAAATTTGTGATAGAGTTTTCTTCATACTTTGTCATGTCAAATACAAGTTGGTCATTGTGACCTTGACTACATTGATCGAGAAATGGTCTTATAATGACTAAGCCACTTAGTTGAAGGAGTAGATGGAATTTCTATGTAAAATTTTGTACCAATCCAAAGAGGGTCCTATTAGGGACATGGGAAATGTTCGTAAGAGCAGAGAGTTGTCATGGGAGAATAGGTAGCACCCATGCTTGAATGACCACAAGTTTTATTGCAGGTCCTCTTTACTATTAAAATTATTGAATTTAGGCATTTCCAAATGCACAGGGTATGGGAGAATAGGAATGGATGAATGAATAGGATCATTACAAATTTCATCATAGGTCAAGGAGTTATGGGAGTTAGAGACCGATGCTTCTAATGTTTGCATCTTTTCCATCATCATCGTAATAAGGTCATTGGTGGGTTGTGAGGAATAGGTGTCTCCCACCATAAAGGGACGTTGATAATGAGTGTATGATGTAGATGGAATCCCATTACATGAGGGTGAGGAATATGAAAATTACACAGGGGGATAGATACGGGTGGAATGTACCCTGAATAGGAGATATACAAAATTGGGGGTTGTTAATGATGCATGTATATAGGTGGGGTGGTTATAACAACTCTCGTGGTAATGTTCGGTAGATATTGATGGATAGAAAGAACCAGATTTTGGAAAGGGGTGTGGGTTGCCAACACTGGAGGTGGTTGTGATGCAATTGGTACATATGAGGAAAAGGGGGTGGATGGGGCTATGCTCAAGGAAATTGGTGAAGGATCGGTTGATGTCACAAGTGTAATAGACGTCATAGGGGTAGGAGTTATGGTAGAAGTTGAACCTAAATAAGAGACCATAAGGGGTGATGTGGATGAGGGCAATGTTGAACTACTCGGTAGTTGACGCGAAAGTGGGTGTGGGGGTAGGTAAGATAGATATGCGCATGTTGAATATTAGTTGTTCTAAAGATTCTGGGTAGATGAGTGGGTGAGATAGTATTACAGGCCGTAATATTTTAATCAAGGAGTCTTCAAAACTCCTCGTCACCGGTTGAAATAGGGATAAGTTGAGTTGGATTCATAGGTGATATGATTGACGAAAGTGATAGGCTAGGTGGGAGTGGCTGATGGCTGGCATGAAACATAAGGGAATTAGTTTGATCATGCGAGGTAACACCATGTTAATTAGTATTGACCTGGTAAGAATGTATTCTAATAATGACACGAAAAATAACAAAAGCAGAGAAGGATGACATTTCAAGGGTAAATCTGGTTAGTGTTTTGATTAAAAGTCAAACACGTAAAACCAATGACGGTCAATATGACTAATAACGGTTATAGGGTAACCAATGACTCATATGATAACGATAACATCACTATGGAAAATACTTGGTTTTGGAAAATGAAAGAGAATTGATGAATATGAACTGGGAAAATGTATCTATCAGAGATATCAGAATGTTAGGTGATATGATGGTGTCCTAAGGACCAAAAGTAGAAAAGAATAGGTGATGAAGGCTTTCAGGTAAAATAGCCAAAATAGCTAGAAGGTCGACACCGGTTAGGTAAACCGACAATGGTCAGATGTAAACCGATGATGGTCACTGGACCGATGCTGGTTATTGTGAAATGAGAAGAAATGAAAAAAATGGATGTTTGTGAATTAAAACTAGATAAAGGATCAACCCAGAAGTCTGAGAATGACTAGATAAGGTCTTGACACACTCAAAAATAACCAGAATACTCCAGCTATGATGGGGAGTATGAAAGGAAGAAGAAAATTGGAGAATCGTAACTCACACCAAAAAATGCAAGTAAAAAAAAAAATCTAAGAAAAACACATAATCCTAAAAATGAATTTAGGTTTGTTTTAGCTTATGATATTTACACTAACTTGTGAATTTAGAACAGAGGTTTTCGTTAGGAAGGCATCCTACGAAGAAGGAAACATAAAAGGTGAGGTTTCAGGTTATGTTATGGTGGGAGAGGTCATTTCTTTGAGGTGATGACTAGACAAAGATAACCAGTTGGGTGCCCACTGTCAATCCTTTGATCATGTGATCATTAAAAAATTATTTTGAGTGTGATTTTGTTTAAGAAGATGTATAAATTAAAATTTGTATGGTTTAGAAAAGAGAGAGAAGAGAGAAATGTTATTTCTATGGTTTAATTGTGTCAACCATTAGCTAGGCATGAGTTCCAAGATATAGGTTGCCCTCATTTTTTTAAATACTAGATAAAATGTAGTATACAAGGATGAAATGCAAATTTTTTTAACCCAAATCCATAATTTATATTTGAATAGTGTAGTCATTTTTACACCCACTAAATAACAAGGATACCCAATGCACACCGGCCTATCACCCAACGGGCATTGGGTGCTCACCCGAGGCACGCGCGGCTCCGAGTCTATCCTTTATGTGAGTTTAGTGGGAAACATCATCTATGATTGAAGTTTAAAATATTTGAGAGGAAATAAGACATACAAGAACCAAAGAGCTCAGAACGACTTCTAGATCCTTCAAGTCATTCTAGATAGAAAAGTGCTTAAGAGATTATAGAACTTACACCAAAAAAAAAAGGAAGTTGTACAAGCATTCATACTTAGTTCATAAACATAAACAAAAAGAGATATGAAGAAGGATGTAGGCATTAGAACCATTAATGATCATATTCACATAAACGGGTAACCTCATTACATTCATTAGGCCCATTACGTAATCTCATAAAAGGACAAACCACGGTCATGCATTATAACTAGATTCATATAGCTTGGCTCTCAAAATAAAATTTATAACCCACATACCCATGATATATACTTTCCTACACTTATTTACCCAAGCTATCAGAGTCCTTGCAATATTTCCATAGAGATCTGCCCTATATTCACTTTCGTCTTTCTTCTCCTCTTGTCTCCTCCTTTACTTCTACAGTGCTTTAGCCTTCTCGAATTGACAACTCATTCTTCTTTGGCCTTAGATCCGTTGCCAAGTGTTTGAATGTTGTCCTCCATGGGTGCATACTCCTCTAGTTCTAAGCTCACCATTCCTTGCCATGATGTCCTTCTAGAAGCTTCTACCACAGAGTATATTCCTTCTAGGCCACCATGTTGCCAGTTGGCACCTTATCCACTTGGGTCATGTTTTTCTCGTGTCCTACCCAATAGGTCAAAAATGGCTAAGTCCTGGATTTTTCTCTACGGGTGTACATCTTGGGCTCTACCAAATCCCTACTTGAACTCTTCCCCGTGTGCCTCATCGTCACACTTTTTTCAACCTTGCGTGCTTATACACCCTTTTAGACTTAGTTGATATTTTAGGGGCCCAACATCACCCCACACTTTACCTGTTCTCTATCCTCGAAACTTCCTTAAATAATAAATAATATGCAAAGACTTAACGTCTTGGAAAAAGAATAAAGGGGACAAAAAATGGAAAGAAAAGAAATAATGGGGAATGATGCTACTTAAAGAAATAAGAGAGGAAAGTTATTCTCAAGTCAACCTCTAGATTGTTCCAGAATCGACCTCATTCAAGGTGCTCTCTAGAAAAGATCACCAACTAAGGTGCTCACCGATCAAAACCCAACTCATCCCCTAGTGCACTCATGGTGTTAACAATTTTCTCTAACTCCTTTCTATAGCCTCCAAAGGCATCCATCCTTCATGTAATATATGGGTATAGTTCCTTTAGCCAATTTTTAAGCTCGAGCCTCGTAAGGACTCAATAGCATCGATTTATTTTATACCTCAGCCAGATATTTTATCTCTCTACTCTATTCCCTTGTTCTTCTCCTAGAACTCTTTAAGTTCTTCTTCATCATTTGTGACCAGCATGCTTTCCACTTTATCTCTATCTACACGGTTGTCATATGCAACCTCGGCGCCTAGGAAGTAATCTTTACATCAGCAAGGACCTTGTTGTATTTAGCTATGAGCGCCATGAATTTCAATTTATCCTCCTTTTCTAAATGTGTGGCCACTTCTTCTATAGATTCCAAGGCTAGCAGCTACCTCTCCATGGTGAGGATTCTTGTTAAGTCCTCCAGGCATTCCAGGGTAGATCCATACTTCTATATGGGAGGCACTAGGTCTGGATGCTTCAACACTATTGCATCTGTAATGGACTCCACCTTTTTGTATACTTCACACACTCTATCCTTCTCATCCTTTAACTCATGTTGTAACTGGGCACTGATCAACTCTTCTTGTTTCAAGCCCTTAGTTCTCTCATCCATCTCCCATTCCTTCTTTTCTAGATTTTCCTCTAGAAATCTTACTCTGTCATTTCTTCCAAAGAACCTAGCCTCAATTTGACTACGGCCTTATTCAACGCATTACATAACTACTCATCTAAGAGTTGTTGGGCATTTACCAAGGGGTTGGTTCCCTTAGACTCCGGTACTGGTATGATTTCCCCTTGGTATATTTTGAACTCTGGCTCATTAATATGGGACTCAAATGCCTAAGAAATAATCTTCCTTTACCTAGGGTATGTGCCCTCTTCGTCAAATGACTCCATAGCTAGACGTTCTTCTATGGGTATAGTTCTCTAGAAGTGAATGTGTAAAACTTTGTTGGGGTCATCAATATAACCCATCCTTGGCCTCTCATCCTCCATGTGATTTCCTCCCGTGCGCATGCCATTAGGAATATTTAGAGTTAAAGTGGGGCCTCTAGTACTTTTGTGGTCCTTTTTCATCCTTATCCTCATTCATAACTAGGTCGGTGCCACATTCTAACTCCTCTTCTACCTAGGTTTCAATGATCTTCTCAACCTCTCTTTCTATAGCCTTGTTTACCTCTTCGCTCCCTTCCTTTTCTCGAGCACCTTCCTCCTCCTGGCTGCCCTTTCTCCGTGTGAAGATGTACTCATTCTTCTCTCCTTCTCCCTCCTCCGAGTCATGTACACTGAACACAGGTTGTTCTTGGTTTACCTCAGGCTCATCTTCCTCATCATCATCCCTTTCACCCTGGTAGGCCCTCAAACTCTCAGTGTACTCAGAATCTGACTCCTCCATCATCTTCTACTTCTTCCTAACCGGGGATTCTGGTGTAGGTGACTTTATCTCTTCTTCTTCTAATGACTCCTTATCTAATGGCTTCTCTGGCTCTGGAGTCTTCTCTTTGACTATGGAATTTTTCTTGCATGAATACATACTTGTTCTGGCACTTGTCCCAGGGGTACCTATTGCTTGTGTATCCACTACACTTGGTACTTTCTTCTTTGGTTCTTTTTCCTCTTGTTTGGGTGTGGGTCTCTTCCTACTAGTTAGGTCCTTAGGTATGGACACCTTGTTCTCCAGATACGTACCCTTATAAAATTTGGGTCTTATGCGGAGGTATACTCACGCTACGGACCCTCTGTAATGGGAAAAGTCATGGGTTTCACCATTTAGACCTCATGTGACACATACTTCTCCACGTATGTGTGTTTTTTTGGGGTAGACCAACCCTTTGCGCATTTCTCTATGGTCCCGGTCTAGATTACCAAGGTCCAACTTCAACTTCTTGGATTCTTTGAACCTATTCACTCCCACTTGGAAGTGTTGAGATGTGAAGGAAAAGGGAGCTTGCACCATGGGCTCCATGTCTCATTTATCAGTTTAAATCTACCAAGGCAAAAATGTTGGTACACGTAAAACTCAGCTTCTCCCTTAGTGGTCACTGGCAGTTGTTTAGGGATCCTCCATTCTACCCTAAACATGTTCCTTAGGCGTGTATACCACTTCTCTAGGTGTGCCTTGTGCACGGCCGTCATACTATCATAGGTGTACTTCTCAAACCTCTTTGCGGGTGAAGGGTCTTTAGCAGGGTACTCCCACATGAATTTTTCTACTGCATCCAACACTCCAATCTCTGAAAACACAATGGTTAATAGGACATTACCAAAGAGGATTTTATCACCTTCCTATGCACTAGTGACAATCTTATCCGCGATGTATGTAGACAGTTGTAGATGGCACCCTCTAAAATCCTCCTGCAAACATTCAGCCAAGACTTGTTTACCTAGATCCATCTCTCCTAGTCATTTAAATTTGTCACAAGGTGTGCGTTCATCTTTATCCTGATGTCCATGATATCAAAGTACCTCGACCCCTTTTTATACGCATAAGTAGTGATGGTTTCCTTAATTGCCTCCTTGTCGCATATGTCATCCTCCAAACTTTCTCCTTCACAAATGAGGATGTGAAATGTGAAACAAGTTGAGGGGTAATGTACATCTTGTGCCTGCAAAGTGAAAGTAATCTTCGCACATGCATGAAATCAACCATTGATATAGGCACTCAGGATTTCCAAGTAGGGCAACTCAAAGAGTTACAATAATCCTGACTTCTCCAACTTCACTTTTACCTCATCATTATAGATGGGAAAACCCTCTAGTGTCCTTTTATTCATCAGGCACACTAACTCCAGTGCCATTTCCTTCTCGATCATGCTCAAGTGATGATTGTAATCATTTACTGACATTTTTCTTAAATGGGACTCCCATTCTCACTGAGCAATACTCCATCTGGGTACTACATTTCTACATACCACTCTTCATTTGTACTTGTGACAATTTCTTGTTTCTTTCTCTTGATTTTTCCCTTTCCCTTCTTAGGTGTGCAACTTGGTTTCTTGGGTGCCATTTTTATGTTAAAACTTCAAATTCTTTCACTTGCCATTTTTACTACCCCTTTCAAAGTTTAGATCTCAAACTCGGCAAAGAAACTATTTTTCAACCCATACCCTAGATACAAAACCCTAACTGGAATCTCTTTTCACCAGAAAAAGCTTGTCCACAACTCTTCCCATGCCTGTGAATCACTTCCTTTTTGTTTTGTAAAACCAAAATGGTCACTCATGCTCAAATTTATGTAATTTTTCTTCACACGGATCAACTCTAGAAACCCTAGTTTTCAAAATCTCTTCTCTTCATATTTACAAAGCGAATAATGAAATGTACGAGCCTCTATTTATAGTTTTTCCCACTTTTAAGGATTAAATACTACTTCACCTACACCATAATTTTAACTTTTAATACAGATTTTTGAAAAAAATCTGAAATTTTTTGCCCTAACTCACGTGCCCAAATTTGCAGGGGATAATCTTCCAACCTTTTGGTGTGCAAAAAATCGATCTTCATAGGAGATTCTTGCATGCACATCACCGGCGGTGAAACCACTTCTTCTATCATGATTTTTGTTTTCACCTACCTAGTGTTGTTTTTGCACTTCTTCTTCTCCTATACGTGGATCCCCAATGTAGCCTTATCTTGACACCAACCATCCTTTTCCACCTTTTCTTTCATGCACCTCTTTCAACAGGGCCATTTGACTGGGATTTCCAACACAATCCTCCTTGGAACTTTACCCACGCTTTCCTTCACATTACTCCACCCCACATTAAAACAATGCAGGGGTCCTCTGTGCATTCAAAACCCTCAAAAATTAACAAGGTTATTGGCTCCAAGGCACAAAACAAAACAAAAACATGAAAGGGAAACAAAAGAAAGGAAATGCATAAAGGAAATTCTAAACTATCTAGAAAAACTGCCTTATTTACAAACACCAAGAAGCCTTATTTATAGTAGGGCTTCAACCTACTCCCATTAAAGTGTCTAGGAAATTTCGTTCCATCCAGTGCTTGTAACTAACACACACCCAAATCAAGGATGTACGAGATTATATAGGGACCTAACCAATGGACCTTTAGCTTTTGAGGGTGGCACAGAAACTTTGAATCATACAAAAACACCATCTGCCCAACCTAAAAATTCTTGTTCCTAATGTGGTAATCATGTCATGCCTTCTATTTTAATTTTTTAGTTGTCTGGGTCCACCTGGCTAGTGATCTTCTTTCATCCAACTTCATCAATTCATCAATTCTCTCTTCTAGCACTTATTCATCATCCAACCCTCCTGCACACGTTATACTCTACGAAGGTAACATAAACTCAACTCATAAGATAGCTTTTCGTGTCAAACACCAATTGAAATGGTGTGGCCTTATTCAACCTTTTATAGGTTATTTTGTATGCCAAAAGAATGGCTAATACTTTATCATCCGAATCTTGCTTACCAACATAAAAAATCTTAGTCAACATGTGACTAAGTATTTTGTTAAATGCCTCAGTAGTTCCATTTACTTGAGGGTGCTAGGAAGTAGTCTTGTGATGGGCCACCATGAATTATGATAACGAGATCCTCGACTGCCGTTTCGTTAAGAAAGTGCATACCTCTATCACTTTTCAAGCTCAATGGACATCCATACCTACTGATTATGTTGTCCCATAAAAATCTAATAGCTATAGCTATGGTACAATCCCTAGTGGGTGTTGCCTCTACCCACCTCGTCAAATAATCAGTGCAAGTAAAGATATACCATGAACCATTCCTTCACATTACTAGCTAGATTGGTCTGACAAAGTCAATAGCCCATTTCTCAAATGGTTACGTGATTGGTATTGGTCGTAAGGGCATTTCATTTATCTTTTTAGGTTTTACAAGGTGCTGAAAATGGTCACAAGACTTGCAAAACTCTATACAATCTTTATAAATGGTCTCCCACTAAAGCCCTATGAGTAGAATATTCCACATAGTTACATTTCCCATATAGTGTCCTCCTACAATCCCACCATGTACTTCTTCTATTATAGCAATGCACTCATGTTTTACCATGCATTGGCACAGAACCTCATCATGACCCATTTTGTACAGGTCTCCATTAATTAACATGTAGGGTGTGGAATGTATAGCTTAGTTATTTTTCTCCAAGGCCTTCATCCCTTCTGGTGCCACACCTTCCTTTAGAAAAACTACAATTTCCTCTAAATCATAGGGCACGCACCATAACCTAAATAGTTGTGCATATGGAATAGTCTCGTCAATGCTCTGCATGTCCTCCCCTAAATAAATTCTTGATAAATGATCAGGTCCACAATTACTCTTCTCAGGCTTCAGAACTACCATGAATTCAAACTATTTAAATAATAGCACCCACTGATATATATGCCCTTGTTGGATGGGCTTGTTCACCAAGTACTTTATGCCATGTGGTCAATGTAAAATACAAAGGGGGTTGCTTTAGCAGATACTATTTGAACTTTTCAAGAACGTAGATCATTGACAATGCTTTGCGCTCAGTCTTAGTGTAATTATGTTCTATTGGTGTCAACTTCCTACTTGCAAAGAATAGGGGGTTATCAATAATTCCCTCACTAGGTGTGCAAGCACTACTCTAATGGCCATTCCGGAGGCATCCACATGAACATTGAAGGGATTATCCTAAGAGGGTAAATGTAATATAGGTGCAATGACAAGCATATCCTTCAATGTGTAATGCCTTCTGCTTACACCTCTCCCCAATGAAATGCACTTTTATATCCGAGAAACTCTTCCGCAGTGCATGGAAATCTTAGCATATCCCTTAATTAATTTCCTATAATAACCCGTATGCCCAAGAAATTTGTGCACTACACTTTTGCTAGTATGCTCCCCAATCCCACAATAACTGCAACCTTGGCAAGATCTACTAGCAATCCCTCCTTACATATGATATACCCCAATAATGTTCCAAAGGGGGTAGCAAAGACACACTTCTTAATGTTGAGGTATATCCTCAACTTTCGACACAATTCAAACATGAACCTTAGATTATCACAATTGTCTTTTACTACCCCATACACCATCCAATCATCCAGATAAACCTGAATAAATTTATGGATGAAGTCCTGGAATGCATGTACCACTATGTGTGAGAAAAAAATAGGTGCATTCTTTAACCCAAAGGGCATGACCATGTATGAAAAAATTACCCATTCAGTGGAGAAATTTGTCTTCTCCTATTCTTCCTTTGTAATCCACATTTGGTGGTACCTTGAAAATCCATCCATAAAGGAATATATTTCACACCCAACGAGTCCCTCCAAAATTTCTTCAGTGAAGGGGGTTGGAAAAGGATCGATGACACAAACTATGTTTAGCTCCCTATAATTGACACATATCCTAATCTACCCATCCTTCTTGATGTCGATAACCATTAGAATTATCTAATCGACTCCTCTACATCATCTATGATTCCCGATGCTATCATCTTATCGATTTCCTCCTTGACATTCATGCGCAAGTTAGAATTCACTCAAGATGGTCTCTTTTGGATCGTGTGCACCTTCCTTCAATTTAATTTTCATTTCCCCTAAGGAATGGTTAATGCCTTTGATTTTATGATACCCACGTGCTAATAAATCCTCAAATTCACGTAAAGATTAATGATCTTAGAGACTTCCTTCTCCGACCAATAATCCCACATGATAGCTTCCTTAGGTTCTCGTCTCTAACCCAATATTAACCCCATTTTTTCTTTAAATGTTCATGATAGGTATGCGTTCTTTCATCATCACTATTGATCACTTCGCTTGAGCCTAGAGAATGGTTAACCTCCAAATTTTCCATTTCTTCACCGTCTATGACATAGACCATCTTGCCTTTTTCTTTCTCTACGCATGCGTGTTCAAACTATATCTCTTTTGTGTCTTCTTCCTCAAAGTGTGCCTCTAGGATAGATTCACCAAGCAAATCTAGGATCCTATCTTTTTCCATGGAACTATCCCCCATCATAAGGCACTTGATGTCTTGTAATGACTTATCCAAAGATGGTTTGGTGCTTTGATACTCAAATTCTTGGATGAGATCATCCACCGATTATTACCAATTCCTTGTTTGGTGACGTGTCTCGAGTAGATGTACCATGTGTACATGTAACCCTGTAGTGTAGAATATAGTTTTTGTACCGAGAGGGATGGTGGCAAATCTTATATGCCTCCTCCCAAGGCCCTCTCACATGATTGGATGTAGAAAGAGGTGGGATCCTTACCATGGTAGTCCTTGATGGTGGTGGGTGTATTTCTTCTAGAGAAACAAATAGAGAAGGCAATTCACACTTCACGCCATTTCATGAGATTATCCCGATGTATTTCCCACAAGTGCGCAATAGTTCCTACTAGGACGTAACTTAGCATCCCCCTTATTTTATTTTCCTACTTCAACTGAGCTTTCATCTTCTACAAAAAGTCCTCAGGGTCCTCTTGAGTACTTAGGTAGCTCCTTTCCTCCTAGGTGCTGGACCATGTGTGCCTTTATTACCTTTGTCACCGATCCTCTTAAATTCCATCCAATTGACTCATAGGTGCCATGTGCCCAATTATCACATGCTAGACTAGTGGTGTCACTTACCAACTGAGCATCCTCAAACTGAATAATTCTATATGTAGGATGGATTATCTCTGGATCCTTGATTGAGTGCACGTATTTTCTATCTAGCACCTTTTCTCCAAAGGTTCAATATAGAGTGTTGAGTTTCCATTATCCAAGGGTATGATGACTGTTCCTCCTCATTTTTCAAATCTTATGTACCCCTTGTTGAACTAAAGATCTGCATTGCTCTTATAACACCATGGGAACCAATGTAGTGCTCATAAATTGTCTGCCTCGATGAGCACCAAGACTTCAAATTCCCAAATAAATTTATCTCCTTGACTTGTGATAGTTACATTCTTTAAGACACCGATGGGCATTGCCTTTGTTTTTTTTTAAATATACAACACATTTGAAGATGGCTCTAATGCAGCCTTCCCATATGATGTCATGCATCCAAGGTGAGAACATAGACCTCTCGTGCCTATGTTAATAAGGATATTACTAAGGAACCATCCATCTATGACCGCATTGAATGTGATCTTCATATCATAGTTAAGGATGTTAGGGGAGGGTTTACATGTAAGACATGCCTCTCATGCTCTTCTCCGACACGTGGTACCTTATCTCTTAGCTATGCTCCTAGCAAGGGAATAATATTCTCTTGCCTTAGCATTTTACATACTTTCTTGACCTCATCCAAGTCATCTCTTGGAGCCTCGACCTTCCTTCTTTGCTCCTCCCTCTTGGAATACTCCTTTAGACACTCGTATTTCTCCTTGTAAACTTTGAATAATGTCCATTATATATTGATATACCTCCTTTTACTACAGAGGGTCTAGGTACCTCCCATGTACCACTTATTTCCTTGAAACTAGGTTCTTATGCCTTGGTATTTCCTTTGCGGGCGTGGCCTCTACTCTTGTTGTTACCATAACAGATTCCAAACCCACATCACATGTCACCTATGGCATCCATTGTATGTTCATCTTCTTAATGCTTACCATTGTAGTGCCCTTGTCTTTTTGATGTTATTGACTCATGTGCTCAAACAACTGAGGGTACTCCTCATACTTGTGCTTCTTCCCATAGCCATAGCAACTGCAATAGATCTAGGAACTCTCATTTTTAATGCTCTGTAGACCTAGAATTAAAACAAGTTCCACATGGGAACTCACTTCTTTCTCCTTTACTTACCACAAACACAAAATCATCCAAAAATCCCATTCGCATGTGCCTCCATCTCGTGTGCTTCTCATAACGGTGATCATCACCTTTGGAACTACTTTGGAAATGTTTTTCTGGTGTACCCCATGATCAATGGCCTCATGGATTTGATCAATAATCCTACAATCCTTAGTATCATGGTTCATAGAGGTATAGATCTTACACTAGCAAGACACATTCTTCTCGAATTACACATTGTAACAAGGGACATCTACTTTCATCAAGGCCCCCATGACAAATTTCACGGTCTCTTTGTGATGTCACGTACTATCCTCTAGGGAAACTATCCTTGACATGCCCCTCGCACTTCACAATCTGTGTACACCATGTACCACTTTGCAAGTCTCATGGGCTGAGTTCACAGATTACTTCTCCAGCTACTTAGCCATAACAACAATTTGAGCTTCCAGAATGGACTAACACCAATATCAACACTTTTAATAGCCTCGACGCAGAAAGGCCTTCTAACACTTCATATGGGTCTGTGAAATTTTTATGGGATAAAGCTTTTCTAAATGGAGTAATAAATTCCGCAACAAACCATTGAGCATGTTGTGAAGGGTGAATGTCATACGAAAATTTTCACAGGAGGGTCTTGAACCATGCATCATACTCCAACACACTCTCTCTGCTCCCTATTGAATGTCATTCATGGTGATGATGCTCTTTTGTTCAAACTCGGGGATAAGGAATTCTACCAAGAAGGCATTCTTTAAAGCAATATAAATAAAAACTATTTGAAGAGGTTCATATTTCCTATACCAGTTATGCGCGCACCCTTGAAACATCGTTGTAAACTAACTAGACTTCCAATCGAGGTTGTGATCCCTTGTTTGCACCATATCATCTCACACTTGTGAACATAAACTACAACATATTCAATACCTCTCGTAATATAGAAAATTTAAAGACATCTACAAGAATACTTAAGGGGGTGGTGGGCCCTTGTCCTCTTGAGCCGAGCCTTGGATCCCTCTCGGTGTTTCCTCCACTTCTTTGGATCCACCGGATCCACCGTGTTCTGTGCATCCTAAGCGACCGATCAACTAGGTCTTGTTCCTCCCGAGCCACTAGATCCACCCGGTCTTGTAGTGGTCATGTAAAGGGTCACCAAGGTTCCACTAAACTATGCGCCGATGGTCTACGATAATTTCCTACTACCATTAGTGTATCCCATGCCACTCCCAAACTCTAGACCCGAAGACTTGTGTACTTTCCCCTTGTTTAAAACTTCCTCTCGAATACTAGAATATGCATAGCCATAAAAGTGTGAAATGAAAAATTATCTCTCCTAGACATAGATCTGTCACTTCCATTGATACGAACCGAGTCAACGATACTCTTTCCTTTATCTGGAAATCCAAGCACCGGGGTTTTGTCGGTAGGTGGGTTCGGATACATGCCAACAAATCTTCTGTCTCCATGTGATGAACTCTCATAAGAAGCTAAAGGGTATATCTTATGCACTTTTCTTGATGGGGTAGCAAAAACTTCTCGGGTTCCATGTGCTCCACGTGAACCTCAACTCCTTCCCACAACGTCTGTCTCCATAGATCCATCACACTTGCAACCTTTTGTTGTCTAGCAATCTCCCTTTCATGTGCTTCACTATAATTGAGCCATCTCTCCTCCCTTTCATTATTTTTCATAACATCTACCATCTTCCCGCACACTATCTTCCTCACCCAACACTCAAAATAGTTTAGCTAGCCATTGGAAATGCCTCTATACTCATGGTCATGATCAATATCTTCATTGCCAAAGGAATAACATGTATAAATGATCCTATGGGATCCCTCAGGAACTCAAACTCAACAACTTATAGACAATAATACGTGGAAATAGTGTATTCCAAAGTGTAGCTAGCTAGTACACCTTTCCACCTATGATCCACAACATGAGTCCACATCGGATCTACATATTGCAACCTATAGTATTCCTCTTGTGTCCATGCATGTGATCTATAATACTAGCTTGATCTAGATGCATATGCTAAGATCCATTCATACAGTTCTACTTGGAAGCAACAGAAAAAAATTCATACAAATCATGATAGAGGATCTCTTCTACCCACACAAATCATGGTTTATGGTTAGGGAAATAATTTTTAAATATGTCAAAATTTTGGTTTTCCAAAGCACGTTCAAGTTTTCCATGACAATGTCTCCATTATCTATCATATATTGGAAATGTTCTTATAAGTTATGTAATTACCATCGTTATCTCCTTGAACGCGATGGTAATTACAATATTCATTTTATTTATACCATGCGGACATAGAATGGGAAGGATCGAAACCTATATGATATTTTATGGGGGAAGTTTAATGGCTCCATCTTTAAGAATATTTTCCAAGACCAAATAATAGGGCTCTCTAATTGAAGTGTACTTTTGTTTCTCCCATCGAGCTGAAAGGACATGATAGGGGAAAGATTGGAAGAAGTTTGGGCTTGATTAGAAGGATGAGATGGACCTACTTTGAGGACTATTGCATTGGTAGATCCTTTGGTATTTAAATAATTATTTTGAGGTTTTGAATATGAAGAAGAATCGTTTGATTTGAATGGGGTGTTCTTGTTTTGTAACTGGATTTTATTTTCTTTAACAACGTGAATTTCCAACTTTCATGCCATGGTGAATGCTTCATCAAAGATTTGGAAGGTTTGTACATATAGATTTTGTGAGATGTGTCTAGAAAAATCTTTGATGAACAACACAATAAGATCAGTTTGAGGTAGCTAGAAATTCAATTAGTTGATAATACTCTACTAGCGGGAACACAATTTGTGATAGATTTGTCTTCATAGTGTCTTGTAAAATACAAGTAGGTAACGGTGACCTTCTTGACTACATTGATTGAGAAATGGTCTACAAATTCCTGAGCCACTTATTTGAATGAGTAGATGGAATGTCTACGTAAACTATTATACCAATCCAAAGAGGGTCCTATTAGGGACATGGGAAATTTTCGTAAGAGTTGAGCATCATGATGGGCGATTAGGTAAAACCCATGCTTGAATGACTACAAGTGTTATTGTGGGTCCTATTTACTATTAAAATAATTGAATTTAGGCATTTCCCAATGCACATGGTATGGGAGAATAGGAATGGATGGATGAATAGGCTCATTAAAGATTTCATCATAGGTAAAGGAGTTATGGGAGTCAAAGAGCGATGCTTCTAATGTTTGCATATTTTCCATCATCATCCTAATGAGGTCATTGGTGGGTTATGAGGAATGGGTGCCTCCCACCGTAAAGGGAGGTTGATAATGAGTGTATGATGTAGATGGCATCCCAATACATGAGGGTGTGGAATATGAAAATTGCACAGGGGGATAGATACGGGTTGAATGCACCTGCGCATAGGCAATCGAAAAACTTAGGGGTTACTTGATGATGCATGTAAATAGGTGGGGTGGTCGTAACAAATCTCGTGGTAATGGGTGGTAGATATTGAGGGATAAAAAGAACTAGATTTTGGAAAGGGGTGTGGGTTACAAGTAATGGAGGTCGTTGTGATGCCATTGGTATATATGAGGAAAAGGGGGCGAGATGGGGCTATGCTCAAGGAAGTCGGTGAAGGAACGGTTGATGTCACGAGTGTAATAGATGTCATTGGGGTAGGAGTTATGGAAAAAGTGGAACCTAACCGAAAGACCATAGAGGGTGATGAAGATGAGGGAAACACTTAACTAATGGTAGTTAACATGGAAGTGGGTGTGATGACAAGTGGCATAGATATGAGCATGTCGTATATTAATTTTCGTTGCTTAGGTAGAAACATGGATAAGTTGAGTTGGATCCATAGGTGGTAGGATGGATGAAAGTGATAGACTAGGTGGGTGTGGCTAATGGCTAGCGTGAGATATAAGGGCATTAGTTTGATTGTGAGTTAACAACATGTGAAGTAGTATTGACTTGGTAAGACTATATTCTTTGAATGACACGAGAAAACAACAGAAGTATAGAAGGATGAAGTTTGGGGGGTAAATCTAGTTAGTGTTTTGTTTACAAATCAAACACGTAAACCGACGATTTACGTCAATATGATTAATGATGGTTACGGGGTAACCAACGATGGTTATGATAACCGATACCAGTCACTATGGAAAGTATCGTTTTAGAAAATTAAAGAGAATTGATGAATATGAACTGGGAAAAATGTATCTGTTAGAGATATTAGAATGTTACGTTATATGATGGTGTCCTAAGGACCAAAATCAAAAAAGAATAGGTGATGAAGGTTATTTCAGGTAAAATAACCAAAATAGCAAGAAGCCGACACTAGTTAGGTAAACTGATGGAGGTCGATGTAAACCCACAATGGTCAATGGACCGATGATTGTTATTGTGAAATGAGAAGAAATGAGAAAAAATGGATGTTTTTGAATTAAAAATAGATAAAGGATCAACCCGAAGTCTCGAATGACCAGATAAGGTCCTTTCAAACTCAAAAATAACTAGAATACTCCAGATATGATGGGGAATGTGAAAGGAAGAAGAAAATTGGAGAATCATAAATCACACCTCAAAACACAAGTAAAAAAGCTAAGAAAATGCATAATCCTAAAAGTGAATTTAGATTTGTTTTAGCTTATGATATTTAGACTAACTTGTGAATTTAGAATATAGTTTTTTGTTTGGAAGGCATCCTATGAAGAAGGAAATCTAAAAGGTGAGGTTTCATGTTATGTTATGGTGGGGGTGGTTCTTTCTCTGAGGTGATGACTAGACAGAGATAACCAGCTGGGTGCCCACTTTCAATCCTTTTATCGTGTGGTCATTGAAATCTTATTTTGGGTGGGATGTTGTTTAAGAAGATGTGTAAATTCAAATTTTTGTAGTTTGGAAAAGAGATAGAAGAGAGAAATGTGCTTTCTATGGTTCAATTATGTCAACCATCAGCTGGGCATGAGTTCTAGCATATAGGTTTCCCTCATTTTTAAAATATTAGATAAAATGTAGTATACAAGAATGAAATGCAAACAATTTTAAACCCAAATCCACAAATTATATTTGATTTGTGTAGTCATTTTTACACCCATCAAAGAACATGTAAACCCATGTGCGTCAACCTATCACCCAACAGAGCCTTTGGGTGCTCACCCAAGGCACACGCAAACATTGAGTCTCTCCTTTATGTGAGTTTAGTGGGAAACATCATCTATGATTTGAGTTTAAAATATTTGAGAGGAAATAAGACATACAAGCACCATATATCTCGGAATGAATTCTAGATCCTTGTAATCATTCCGAAAAAAAAAATTCTTAATAGATTATAAAACTTACACCAAAACAAAAAGGAAGTTGTACAAGCATTCATACTTAGTTCGTAAATATAAATGAAAAAGAGCTATAAAGAAGGATGTATGCATCAAAACCATTAATGGTCATATTCACATAAACTGCTAACCTCATTATATTCATTAGTCCCATTACAAAATGTCATAAAAGGGCAGACCATAGTCATGCATTATAATTGGATTCATATAGCTAGGCTCTCAAACGAAAAATTATAACCCCGGATCCTTGATACATTATTTCCTACGCTTATTTACCCAGCGTATTTGAGTCCTTGTAGTATTTCTACTGAGCTCGCGCCTCTATCCACTTTCTTTTTCTTCTCCTCTTGTCTCTTCCTTTACTTCTACATGCGCTTGTATATATATATCTTTCTTGAACTACCAACTCATTCTTCTACACCTCGGATCTGTCCCCAAGTGTCTAAATTTGGTTCTCAATGGGTGCATGCTCCTCTAGGCTGAGTCCTTGCCATGATGTCCTTCTAGAAAATTCTATCACGAGTATATTCCTTCCAGTGACCACTGCCAAGCTAGGCTAGCACCTTATCCACTCGGGTCACATTTTTCTTATGTCCTGCCTGATAGGTCAAAAATGGCTAAGTCCCGGATTCTGCTCCACGGGTGCGCTTCCTCGGTTCTACCAAAACCCTACTTGAACCCTTCCCTACGCACCTTATCTTGCACACTTTTTTCAACCTTACGCACCTATGCACCCTTTTTGGACTTAGTTGATATTTTAGGGGCCCAAAATTAGAGAAATAATGAAAGGGCAAGAGTATGTCTTTCACTAATGCAATAAAAAATAAAAATAAGTGTTTTTTTAAATCAAAACTATGAGTGTCACTGAGACAAGTAGGAGAAGAATAATGTTTCCAAGGGAGAAGATTTAATGTGAAATATCTTTAAAAAAGAAACTAACACAAAATGATTCCCTAAGAATGAACAATGGAAAGAACCCAAATGGCTCCCACCACGCATGCCAAAATTTTCACTAAATAGTTTACATATGTAAGAGAAAATAGATAAGGTAAGGGTGAGGAGGAATACCTGTTAGTGAAGGTGGAAGGTAGAGTGCGTGTGTTTTTATTTCTTAATCCAATGATGATTTTGAGAACTTCCTTCTTGCTAGGAGGAACTACCTACAAATATAAACAAGACCACAAAAGGAATATTAAACAATATATGTCAGTGGACTTCCTAGTGTATGCTATATCCGGGAAGTGTGCTACTTCCTAGATGGCTGTCAATCCATTATTTAAAAAACTTAATGCAAGAAGTAATATGAACCAATAATGTCCTACTATAGTTGATATGATTTAGGTATCTCATTCAAGTAAAATAAACAAATCTAATCTAATAGGCTAGGTTATGATTAGATCTGGAAGTCATATAGGTAAATAAAGTGGTTGGGATAGGTCAGGGTCAAGCTTTAGGTGATTTGGGTTGTTTGGGTGAAAGGTATGAGGTTATTTTTATAGGTAGGTTTGCGAACATAGTGACTAACATTAGTATGATATGATTGATGCCGATTGAGAAGAAACCGATGATAGTTCTAGTTAACCGACGTCATTAGGTTCAGGTTGATGGAAACTTGATGAAGGTGGCATTTAGTGATTCTCTAGGATTTCCCGAGAGAATGAATAGGTAATGGGGAGGTAGATGGTAGTGTTGGGAATAATCAAAGGTGTCTAGAATCGGGTATGTGGATTAAAAGGTTTTAGGTGATTTGGTCAAGGGATTTTTAGGAGGGTGAGAGATGATGGGATGTGAGGGAGACTAAAATCCTGAAACAAACATAAATAAAACTAATCTAAATAAATATGGGAAGGTGCAGATCTAAAGGTACTTACTAGTGTTTGCAGACCTGGTTGTTGGATGGAGGTGATGGTTAATCTAGGTACCTAGTGATCAATGCCATTAATGTGCCTCCCGCATGTTTCCATGAACACTTGTCCTTCATATTAGTTCTTGTCTGCTAGTTTAGGGTGTTTGAATATATAGGAGTTTTCTTGTGCATGCTTGCATGCGAGATGTCAATCCTCTAAGACTTGAATAATTATTCCAACCTCTCAAAAAAGGTTACCAAAGTGAATATATGGTAATTGACGATGGTTTAGGGTGACCGGCGTTGGTTTAGGGTTGACCGGTGTCGGTTAAGGTGGGAAATCCTAGGTTTACTAAAAATGACAGATCTTGGCAATCCTTTTGGCCAACTAGATCTATTCTCCTAGATTGAAATGGAATTTTGCACTTAGATAAGTGGGAATGTAGTTAGAGGAAGAATAGGCATGTGATTTTAGGGTTAAACTAAGTCTTAGTTAATTAAGGTAGGTAGGACTAAGTCTTAGTTAGTTATGGTGAGTGGATATTGAGTCCTAGTAAAAGGGAAACATGTTAAGAATAGGTTCATGATGAGGTGTCTAGGTGAGGTGGTGGGGTGAGGTGTCTAAGTGATTTTTACTGATTTAATCTACCTTGAGAAGCAAACTTTGAAATCGTTAAGAATTTTCTTTCAAAAAAATCTTCGCACAGAAGATCTCTACATCTTGAAATTTCTCCAAGTCCCAAAGTCCAAAAATTCAGATTTCAGACTTTAGGGATTTTCCCTTTTGGGGTTTAATTGAATTAAATTTGAAACTATGTTTTTCAATTTATGAAGTCCAAACTCAAATTCTGAAATTTCAGACTTTTTGCGTTCGTGTTTCACAACCCTAAGTGATGAATTTTAGAAATTTCCCTTTGGAGTTCTGAAGTCCAAAACCCCGAAAGTCTTAAATTTCAGGCTTTCAAGCTTTTAGGTTTCAGAACTCTAGGTCGCACTTTTTAGAAAAATTCTTTCAGACTTCCAAACTATAAAAGTCTCAAAGTGTGAAATTTTAGACTTTTGCACTTTCGTGGTTTTGGAACTCTCCTCATAATTTTTGAGTCATTTTATTTTGCGCTTCAAAATTCCAAAAGTCTGAAATTTTACAATTTCGGCTTTCATGTTTCAAAAATATTCTGAGTCATTCCATGATTTTCATCCTTTGATCTCTGAATTCTAAAACCCCAAAATTCAAAAATTTTAAAATTTTAGGTTTTCAGTTCTGATTTTGGAGTTCTCTCGCGCATTTAATTTCCACCTAATTCCATATGGATCGAAATGTTTCCATTAATATTAGGTTTTTCTATTTAAATCACATTTTCAACTGACATTTTTCTCTGATAAATTAATTTTTACTATATTTCATACTTTTCGATGTCATTCTCAAGGTATTTTTATTTTGGTCTTTTTATTTTTGGTTTAAGATCTTTTGTTTTGTTTCCTCGTTTATTTTCTTTGTTCCTCCTCTGCATACCTTGGGAAATGAAAAATTATTTCCTGCCATGTTTCCATGATTTGAGTTTCTACAGGAACTCACAATTTGCAAGGATCCTCTCGAGTTCTCTAATTTTCCCTCTTGACACCTTTTGTTTTTCAGATTTCAGAGATCAATGTTTTCATTGAACTCTCTTTTCGGTATTCAGAGCTTTGGTTTGTTCGGTGCTTCTCATTTTTGGGGATTGTGCCATTCAAACTTTGGAGTTCTCTTTTTGGTATTTTGGAAGTCCTTTCTTTAGAGGTTTTCACTTCTTTGGTTTTTTAGAGGTTTCTAATTCAGAATTTTGCATAACTCCATTTCAAAGGTTTGTACTTCAGGTTTTCAGATGTCTCCACTTTGGGTTTTGGAACCTCTCATTTCGGACTTCTCCTTTTGAAATTTCATGTAACGTTCCCAATTTAGTACATTAGAACAAGATTTTTTTTTTTTGATAAATGCTTCCTAGTTCTAAATACATAATTTAGAACTCATAAATCAAAACAACCATTCTCATAACAGATAACCATATGCAATCAGTAATGACTCGGTGCACCACCGATCTATTTATTCCATGACTCGGTGATCTACCGATCTATTCATGTGTTTCACAAAGTTGACGTTTTTACAAAATCTTCACTCTTGCAGTTCTCTTCCCTAATCTGGGATTTCATAATGCTCTGTCCAAGGAACCTATCTGAATAATCGTTACCATTATTCATCGGCATCTCGTCCCGTATACTAGGTGACATAGGACAACGCAATCAGCAGCTTGCGATACTTTCGCCAAAGTTTTGAAACATAATGTTCATGTCTCATATTCCTTGACGGCATACTCGTCAATCTGGAATATGTCCTCCACCCTACTCTGATGTTATATAGAATGTCTCATACTGACTTCTGTCAGTCATCCCTTCCCCAAGTCATTCACTCAGGAACGGATTAATAACATGACAATGTTATAAGGATGCTCTTGAGGACTAGGGATAAGCTGACATACTGGATAAACCCTAGTTAACCCAGTGTGTCAATGTACCCCAAATCTCCAAGGGTAGCCTCATAACATGACCATGTTCCTAACCAGATCCCGAGTAAAACTTGTTCGAGTTTAAGGTGTAAATCTTAACGATCAATGCAAAGGGTGTCGCCATAAGCCACCTGCATTGTTGTATCCTCGAGAAGATCCTAATCTTCTCGGGGGTACAACCCTACAGTCGACATGTGCCGACATCCTACAAAACCACCTCGGAAAGATCTACTTATCCTAAGGTGTTACATACGTTGAGTTGAAATTATACTTTAAGACTCTCCTTTCCGATTAGTCTTATCCCAACTCCTGGGCTCCTCATCATTGAGTTGCCTTACTTAATTAAGATCCATTTCACAGAGAGAAATTAATAAGATTTGAGATCTCGTCAAGAGTTCCTTTATTCACCATAATCTTAATCAACAAAATGGGCAGTATCCCTAAGTCCCCTCTTAAGGATTATAAATATACCTTTTTAGGTTTAAATCGGTTTTCCAAAACTGTATTATATCATGCTTATTTGTATTAAGATATAGTAATTTTAAATCATTTAATATGTTGTCTTGACTTAGATCAAGGTTAGGAGTAATAAATTACTCTTCCCGTTCAGCTTCCTGTTAAGGTTTATTTTAACCTTAGCTTCCCGAAGAATAGTGGGCTAATTTCTAATTTAGCCTTATATAGAACATAACAGAACTACCAATCATTTACAAGTATCCAGCCACATAATCTTTACAAGGCTTACTTAGAGAATCCTAATAACTTCAAGGTATAAAAATAATAAAAATGCACTTAAAAACATTCGAACCGAAGAAGTTCAATTCATCAAGATACAAATGCAGCCACATAAGTAACAATCCCCTCATTTCATTCATTTCTAAGCTAATCAATTACAATTTATGCATTCAGCATATTTGATACAATACACAACAACAAGAGAACAACTTTCTCAGTGTAGTACATTTAGAGAATCAAGTTGGAATTCATCATAAACCAAATTAAACAATCTGAACATCATATCAGATCTACGTGCCTTTACCACTTACGACAACCATCTGCAAAAATTGTCAACACGGGTCAGTTTGGTGAACTGAGCATGATAAGCACTAATTCTTAAAACAATTGCAATCCACCAATTGCTCTCATTAAACACCCTGTTTAAATGAAATCATTTCATCAAACATGAAAACATAATTCAAACTATGTTCTTTCTGTAATTCAAACATGACTTTTAATGCATAACTCATATTATAGCTGCCAATTAGTCCTAAATACTTTTCAGATGTTTCATCATATATATTAGAGACTAAGAAGAACAAAATGAATCCAAAACATCCATCCATCTGAATCCCAAGGACAGCAATCATCCGACAAACTATTACATTCAAAAATGAATATCCTATCAATTCGTGTATCCATCAGTATGTTTTAACAATTCCTCTAAGGCAGATTATAACTTTCATCAAGTTCAACTAATGAGGTTCCTTTAAAAAATTACATTATTTCAATGGTATTGACTAATACACCAACTTTTCTGCAATATATTTTTATCGGTCTCTCCCTACAGCTTTAACAGCTTCTCTTCTTAAGCTTTGTACTTTAGAGTTCACATAAGGAATAAAAAGGAAGAAAGCACTCAGAGTTTCTAGTCAAGGAGAAAATATTTTATTATTCCTACAGTTAAATATAAATATATCAACATATACTTTACAGCAGAAGAGAAAGAAACAGAGACATTCAGACTTCATTCCAATCATGTTCAGGACTGCACCGAATCCTCACGAATAATGCAATAACATTAAACGCATGTGACTGAATCAGTCGAGATAATAAGAAGAAACTACAGTTTCATCAAAATCCAATTATAAAAATCACCTGTAGCTATTAAGCAATACTAGAGCTCCCGCGACAAGCAATAATAAATAATCCAACCAAAATAGACTCAACAGATCTTTCCATATCATTCATTAAACATAATAAAATACCCAACGCCATCGCCTGACATGGCACAGCTAGGAACCCCTTTATCTCAGTCAACCAGAGTCTAGATAACACCAAAAATAGAAGACGTATCCAGATGCAAACACAACGACAATTCCACTGAATCGAAACACATATATTCACAAAGAAACATTCAACTGAATCTAATCCCTATGAATATACAAAGCAAGGACTTTACAGAAGTCACCTCCATTACATAATCTCATCAAAGTTTTAACCTAAGTCGAGCTAATACGAAAAATACAGCAGGGACTCAAATAGAGTCGTGCTTGTAATGTAAACCCAGCACACATTCCACAGAATTGAACTGAATATAAACACAACAACCTTTAGAAAGAGTCAAGTTAATAAGTATGCACAGCATGGACTTAGATCAGAAGTCGAGCCAACACGCAAACACATCAGGGACTTCAACAGAGTCATGTTCACATGGAAATACTACAAGGACTCCAACGGAGTCGTATCCAATAAGAACTCACAGCCAGGTTTAGATTGAAGTCGAATTCATATAAAAACATTCAAGGACTCCAATAGAGTCAATACCAACAGTCTTCACAACTAAACTTCTATAGAAGTCGAAATACAAGATACATTTCAAGGACTCCAACAGAGTCAATACCAACAATATTCACAACTAAGCTTATACAGAAGTCGAAACACAAGATACATTTCAAGGACTCCAACAGAGTCAATACCAATAAGTATTCACAACTAAGCTTATACAAAAGTTGAAACACAAGATACATTTCAAGGACTCTAACTGAGTCAATACCAACAAGTATTCACAACTAAGCTTATACAGAAGTCGAAACACAAGATACATTTCAAGGACTCCAACTGAGTCAATACCAACAGTATTCACAACTAAGCTTCTACAGAAGTCACGTTCAAAAATAATCACGACAAGCATCCCATTCAGAAGAAACTTTAAGTATACCCAACAAGATTACACTGAATGCAATAACATAAAAAGCACAGCCGGGTCTCCAGCCGAAAATGATTTCAAAAAGAAGAAATAAATACAGTAACATTTCAACAGGGTTTTCGAATAACCAGAGATTTCTAATTCCACAGGAAAAGAAGAACCCATACATTGCTTCAAACCAACTGTACTAAAATCACCTGAACAGAGTTGTTTTAATGAAAGCATTTGGAATAAAGCAAGATTTTTAAAAGTCAGGGCCTATCATGCCTGGTAATGTCGCTTAAAAATCCAAAGAAGACCTCTCAATGTGCTTGCACCTTCTCTTCTTCTTCCATGATAGATTAAACAACAATAATTTGTTACCTTCATGCCTTATAAACCTTCCCCAACCGAGAAAGGAGCTAGATATTCTCATAGTTGCCATGCAACACAAAGTAGACTAGTTCAAAGAACCAGTGATCAAGCAGAGAGAAAAATGGAACGCATGGAAAACCAAACAACCAAAAAATTTTCCTTTTACATGCCTTCCCAAGAAATCTGCACTCGGGACCGAAGTTCATCAATAGCATTAACTCCCATATTCCCACCTAATCTCCATTGCCACCGACCTCCAAAGTTGGTGATTGCAAATTGAACACAAACAACCATTCCCAAATTTGGTGATACCGCCACGTCAGGTCTCAATAGATGTTTACAACCTCTACCAAATCCCAAGTCCTTCATCCTTATCCACCTCATAAATGCCATAGAAACCACTACCTATGACTCGCGCCCCTTCATAGGTCCCCCTCCAACCATGATCATTAGTTAAGATAGGTTAGAAACATAGGTAGATCATAAGGTAAGACATTAGTCTTACCTCATAGTGCTAGGTGTAGCTAACCTTAGGAACATTTAGCTTATAGTTTAGGGCTAGGTTAGATTAATAATAATTTAACCAATAGGTTATAGTTTAGGTTAAGGTTATTAACCTTAACAAATCCAGTCTAGGTCTCCCAAGTAGGACCGATCCGTATTGGAACCAAACAGGGTAAAACATCCCTGTACAGGATCCTATCAGGTATTGCTAAATAAGCTTACTGAATACCCAGGAACATCTTACCTGGCTTAAGGTCTAGGCCTTCCCGATGTTACGGTATTTGGAACCGATTTTCATTTAACAAGATCAGCCTGAGTTAACTCCTGAATTGCTCATTCAACTCATTCAGACCTTGCAACTTTCGTAAGGTCAATAAATTTTGTTCATCATGAATAAACTTAAAACATCTCTTGGATCAATGCCACTGATCCAAGGCTGAGTCATAAAGATGGGTAAATCCACAATTCATCCCGAAATCAGATTGAACTCAGGTGCTAAAAATGAAAGAAATAAAAGAGTCCAAACATATTCCGACTCAGTCAAAGATCTTCAAATGCAAAGAAGATACAATCTAGATCAAGCATGACTTCACAATCAAAGGAACACATTCTTATACAGAATAAATCATATATCAACACTTAAGTGCTCAAGAGGAAGTAACAACAATTCAGGGCGTTACATGCTTCCCTCCTAAAAGATTCATCATCCCGATGATTACATATTTTTGATTTACCTTCAGGTCAACCAATTTATTAGTTCACAATACAAGAGACCAATTTCATCATGAATTATTTTCTCAAATCAATGTCATGATATAATTTATTCAACCTAAATAGTGTTTGCCTCAAAGTTGGCTTACATATGAAAAAGACAAGTTCATAATCATTTTTTTGTCAATGATTCCATTCTATTCAAAAGAAAGGGAAAATAAATTTTCATCTCCTCCGATTTTCCCAAGTTGCACTCTCTTCGTTAAACTAGTCCCACTTTGGACCTTACATTGCTGTATTTCATGATTTCTCAAATGCAATTGGCAAGTTTCAAAGACTCATGTGGGTTTAACCATGATTATTCCCGGGTCTTGGACCTGCAAGGAATTCCAATTTAAAACATGTGACAAATCTGAAACGTATTTCTTAAGCAAAGAAATATGGAAAACATCATGCACGTGAGACAAAATAGGTGGTAATGCTAATCGATAAGCTACAGGATTGATTATTTCGATAATTTCGAAAGGTCCCACGTAACAAGGTGACAACTTGGCAGCCTTTCCAAAAGTTATAGAACTCTTTCTTGGTTTAACACGAAGAAATTTTTTTTCACCAAGTTCAAACTTTCAATCAACCCGCTTTAGGTCAGCATAGCTCTTCTGCCTGTCCGCTGCTTCCTTCAATCGTTCACGAATCATCTTTACTTGCTGTTCCATTTCAGTGAGGATTTCTGGCCCAATTACCACTCTATCCTCAATACTATCCCAGCTAATAGGGGTTCTGCACTTTCTTCCATAAAGTGCTTCAAAAGGTGCCATTTTAAGAGATGAGTGATAAGTGTTGTTGTATGCAAACTCAACTAATGGGAGATACTCTTCCCATTTATACTGTTGATCCATGTAATACATTCGCAACATATCTTCCAACACTTGATTTACTCTCTCTGTTTGTCCATCCGTTTCGGATGATATGCGAAACTAAAGTTCAGCCATCATTCCAAGAGTTGTATTTAGCGTTTGCCAAAATCTTGATGTCATTCTAGGATCCCTGTCAGATATAATCAATTCTGGTACACCATGTAACCTAAAAATTTTGTGCACAAATCTTTTGGCCAACACCAAAGAATCATCCTTAAGATTTCCAGCGATGAAATGAGCTACCTTAGTTAGTTTATCTACAACTACCGTGATAACATCATGTTTATTCTGGACATAGGTAACCCTTGTACAAAGTCCATGCTTATTACTTGCCATTTGTACTGTGGTATCCTATGGGGATATAATAGTCCCAGGGTGCATGTGTTCTGCCTTAACCCGCTGACATTCTAGACAATGAGTCACAAAATCAATAACATCCTTTTTCATACCTTTCCAAAAGTATTGTTGTTTCAAATCAGCAAGAATTTTTATGATAATCGGGTGTCCAGAGAAAGGTGAATTATGAAATTCAACTAACAACTTCTTTCTCAAATCATTTAGCAAAGGTACGTATACTCTGTTTTCATAACATAAGATTCCTTCATTATAAAAATGAAAACCTTTATACCTTTCATCTTTTGGTTCTCGAGAAAGTGCTTGCTTTTACTTGCTTTGAAAGTATATATCAGATTCTCGAGGTACTTTTTACCTCATCCTTCAACTGAGTTCTTAATGTTATAAGAGCAGAAATGTGCTTCCTATGACTTAGAGCATCTGCTACTCTATTCTCTCTTCCTTTGATGTAGCTAATATCAAAGTCATATTGAGATAAAAACTCTAACCACCTTCGTTGTCTTGCATTGAGATTAGGCTGAGTGAAAATATACTTCAGCCCTAAATGATCAGTTTTCAACTCAAAAGGTTTCCCAAGTAAATAGTGTCTCCATACTTGAAGCGCATGAACAATGGCAGCAAGCTCCAAATCATGAGGGGCATAATTCAGCTCATGTAACTTAAGTTTTCTACTTTCATATGCTATGACTTGATCATTCTGTAACAAAACACCACCAAGGCCTTCCCCAGAAGCATCAGTTACAACAGTAAAGTTCTGTTAGGGACTGGTACAGCTAAAATAGGTGCTGAAGTCAACTGGCTTTTCAAACTTTTGAAAGCAGTTTCACACTTATCATTCCAAATAAATTTCTTATCCTTTTTCTGCAATGAAGTTATTGGTGCAGCCACTTTAGAAAAATCCTTAACAAATTTTCTATAATAACCAAAGAAAACCTATGAAGCTTCTTACTTCAGTGCACATTCTTTGTGCAGCCACTTAGTTATTGCCACTATTTTTGAAGGATCCATAGCAATTCCTTCTTTACTAATGACATGACCCAAATAGTGAACTTCTGTATCAAAGAAAGAACATTTGGATAACTTACCATACAACTTTATTTTTCTCAAAATTCCCAATACTATCTTCAAATGCTCATTGTGTTCTTCAACACTTTTAGAATATATGAGAATATCATCCAAGAATACAAGCACAAACTTGTCCAAATATTCTTGAAAGATATTATTCATTAAGTTCATAAAAGTTGCGGGTGCATTAGTTAATCCAAAGGGTAGAACCGTGAATTGATAATGTCCGTACCTGGTTCGAAAAGCTATTTTATGAATATCTTCTTATCTAATCCTTAATTGATGATAACCAGGTCGAAGATCTATCTTGGAATAAACTGCTGCCCCACACATCTAATCAAATAGATCGTCAATCCTTGGAAGTTGGTATCTGTTCTTAATTGTTGCTTTGTTCAACATCCGATAATCAATGCATAGCCTAAGTGTCCCATCTTTCTTTTTTACAAATATTACCGTTGCTCCCCAAGGTGAAACACTTGGTCTACTCAAACCTTTAGACAAAAGTTCTTGCAATTGTGCCTTAAGCTTGACTAACTCTGTAGTAGTCATCTGATAAGGTGCTTTAGAAATAGGTTCCGTTCCTGGTTTGATTTCGATGGTGAAGTCAAATTCCCTCTTGGGTGGTAAACCTAGTAATTCCTCCGGAAAAACATCCTTGAAACTTTGCAACAGTGGAAATCGTTTTATGGAATCACCATCTTCTTCTGAAAATTCAGATATCTTTACTGCATATAAGGTACATCCTTTGTTTTTATCCTTTTTAAGTTGCATAGCCGATAGTTTCCTAACTGAAATTTCCCGTTTCACCCCTTGAATCTCTGTTGTTTCCAGCTTATCATCTAAACATCTTATGTTCTTTTCAAAACAATCGACTTTAGCCTTATGGTCAACTAACAAATTGACACTGATGAAAATGACATAAGATCCCAAGGGTGTAACATAGAGGTCAACTTCCGTGGAAAAGTTAGGTAAGTCAAGGACTACCCCCAAAAGACATGTTATCCAAAATTCACCCCGAGGGTAATTTTGATAACGTGCATTAGTTATTCAATCCCGAGCAAGTAAGATTGATTCAAGGCAAAAAATCATGTTTTTGGGGTCCCCTCGGGTTCTTTCTAACTCTCATGTCCAAGAAGAAATCCTAACAAGTTCAAGAAATTGAAAAAATGCATAAAATAAGCTTGGTGCCGAAATACAGAGAAAATCAGCTAAGTCCTAGTCCAGGCGGTCCTTGGGATAGTTGGGACGTCGAGGTGCGAACCGGCCGAAAAGCCTCCAGGTGGTCCACGCAGCAATTGGGACAATTGGCACGTAGGTATGTGCGGGATGCGAAAAGCCGAATCGGCCAAAAAATGGGAAAAATTTGCCTAAGTCTCGCTTCGCTCGGTCCCCCGGACGAGTTGGGAAAAAGTGCGCGAAGGACGTGGATCGGCCGGTTTGGTGCAAGTTAGTCCATTTCGGCGGTTCGAGAGAAATTTGTCCCAAACAGATGCAGGATAGTTGTGACAAAAAAGTACGCGGAGGACGCGAACCGAGGCAGTTCGGGCGAAACAGAGGGCTACGGTTTGGGACATCCGAGGCCAAAAGTACGCGTGGGATGTGGAGAGCCGAAGGAGCCAAGGGTGAATGGAAATGTGAAACATGTCTTCGCCTTAAAGAGGGACAGCGAAGCCCGAATCAGGCGGATCAGAGAAATTTTTCCCAGACGGTTAGGGACATCCGGGCCAAAAATATGCAGGGGCGCGCGAAGACCAAAATCCGCCAACCAATTAGAGCGGGACACGTGTCCTAAGGTGGGGGAGTTCGGAGCCAGGGAAAGACTTAGAAAATTTAGCAAAAGTCTTGGGCCAAAAGATTAAAAGACAAGGATGACCCCACGCCCCATCCTCCAACCAGATCACGCAACGTGTTCCAAATGGCGGGGGCGCGGGGAAAAAATGAGAATTTTTCCAAAGTATGAAAAACATCAAAATTTCAAAGGAAACCCATGAGAGGTGGAGGAGAGAGAATTTTCATCCAATCAGCGTCGACACGTGTCACCCAAGTGGCAAGGTGTGCGGGAAATTTCAAATATCCGTCTTTTGGGTTGTTTTTGCCCTAAAACTTCAGAGCCCCATATCTTTTGATCCAGAGCTCGGATTTGCACGTTCTTCATATCATTGGAAAGATTATGAAATTATCTACAGGATTTCATGGTCAATTTTGAATTTTGTTTTAGTTTCAAGAGATAAAATTCAGAAATGTCTCTGGCACGTGTTCATGGCCAAAAGTGACATTTCAGCGACCAAATTTAATACAGAATGGGTCGCACTCTCCTCCCATTTGGTCAAAACGATAGGGTATGGGTTTGTAAGGTCCTCCATGCTGATTTAATGCATTTACAGTCAATGAGGAATGGGCTCCACGTTTTTGTATGTTTCTCTCTCCTGGGCTCAACCCATGCAAAAAAAAGGCCAAATTTGGCTCATTTCTGGGATATGATTACAAGTTGTTCATCTTTTCAGCTCTACCGCTCCCTTCTTTTCTTCTATAGGGTGGAAAATGGAGTTTGAACATCCTCCCCTTCTCTGTAATGGCATTTTTTCCTTTTACTATTGAAATGATGTTCTGTGCAAACTTCTGAAGCAAAAAAAACTTGTTTTGTGATGCATCTGTCCATCCTTGCTCATTTTTTTCTTGTTTTCTTCTTGCCTCTCTTCATTGCAGGTATTTTTGCAAGTTTGAATGTTCATTATAGGTCTGGAGCTGTGTTCATGGAGTTTTGGGACATTTTCTGTGTGAAATCTATCCTTGGGCCTGTGATGCATCTGTCCATCCTTCCCATTGCTCACCTCTCCTTGTTCCATGGCAGTTTTGATAGATGTTCAACATTCTCCTTCTCTAGTGTATCACCGTTTTAGTGTAGGCTTTTCTTGTTTTTTTCCTTTCTCTCTCTCTCTCTCTCTCTCTCTCCTTGGCATGGTTAGATTAGGATTAGATTAGCTTGCCTGCACTAGAATAGCTTGTGGCAGGTAGTTTAGGAGCAGGAACCAACCTTCTCTGGAGATTCCTTTCTCATTTCTGTAAGTCCCACACTTGGAGAAAGGTTTCAATGTTGTGCAATCACACTGGATGCTAGAGTGATCAACCTAGAAATTTGATCAACATCCAGGGGTGCTTTGTGATTTTCCCTAACAGTTTTGGCATGCCCAGGGACCTTAGAGGTCTTTCACTTCATCTTTTACGAGGTTGGTGTGTTCTGTGAAGATTTCAGCCTTTGCAGCACTTGCAAACACATCCGGAAACTCCATCGATCATTAACCCATTTCGAAGTTACAAACCTATTTTTCATCCATTTCCATCCATATTTCTTTCCATCCCTTTCATTCTTTTCCATTCCATGAAGTTGTGCAATCATGACTTCATTTCCATCATGGAACTCACATTTACAACAGCAGTTTATTCCACCTCCAACATGTTTTACAAATCCTCCAAATCAGCATTTTGAGCAGATTCAAGATCAGTATGCATACCCATATGAGCAGCGGTGCAAAGTCAGTTTGGATATGAAGAACATCAAGAGAAAGAGTATGCATATAATAAAGACAATCGAGATGCAAGATGATGGTCTCATTGGAAAAAAACCAAAATATGGAGGTAAAGATGGTGCGGTCGAGCAACACTCAAATGAGAGCTTTCAAAATTGGTTGTAGGACTCCTTGTCCATGGGGAGGCCCTTTTCCAAGACACTTCAGCCCTCAGGAGAAGTTGGACTTCATGATGAAGATGTTGCCCCAACTTACACAATGGACAGCAGAAATAGAGGCCTATACACTTGTTGTTGAACAACCTTGTCAATGGGTAAGTTCTACACCATCATCTGGTTTTCTCTTCCCATTACTCAAGCAGCACCATCTCATTTGGAATTGCAAATTCTAAACTCCCCATCTGTTGTCCCAAATGTTGATCCCATGTCTCCACCTCTCAGTCTTCCACCACACCTCAATTCTTCTTTCCTTTTTCCTTCCAAACAGTCATCCCCTCCACAAGAGCTAACAGAAATACCCCCTCCTCCAAAGAAACAAGAGTTTCTACCTCCACCACACAAAAATTTCCAAATCAATTGAGTTACAACCCATCCCTCCTCTTGCATTCCCAATTCCATGTGGGGAAGAAGAAATTGAAAAAATCGGCCATGAAGGACAACAAGAAGAGGAGCCCAACAGAAAAGAAATGACAGACAACTTGAGGGTTTGGGCTGCCAAATTTGGGATGACAAAGATCCCCTTGATGGTTAAACCTACAGAAGAGGCTAGGGTTGAACAAATGGTGGTTAAGACTGATTTTGTGGCAGCGAAGAAGAGAAAAAAAGAAGAAGAAGCAGATCAACAGTCAGTTTGCTCATAAAGTAGTGTCCGTGTTGGCACTCTATTTGAAGGGAATGCTGATTCAATTCAAGTTGCACAATCAGCCATAAAGGAAGAAAGCTCAGAAGAAGATCTTGCAGTCCCAACTTGTCCTCTAGAGCAGCAGATTAAAGAGTTTGATTTGACAAACTTCATGCTGGAGGAAGAGTTCAATCAAGAGCAAGATTTCCTTCAAACATCAGAGGAAGGAGAAGCTGCTCCAAATCCAAAAGAAGAGGAGCACATTCTAGTTGTGGAGGATAAAATTGTAGATCCAAGGGCTTTGAGCACAAAGCAGGCTACAGGAGAACCTTCAGTTCTTTTTTCTACTTCACCTCTCTCAAGCTCTAGTATTGAAGAGGAGTTTGATCTCTCAAACTCAATGTTGGAGGGAGAAAGAAACCATGGTGATCAGGTTATAGATCAAGAAGACACCATGGAGGAAATGGAACATTTACAGCAGGACAGCCATGAGGCAGTTTATCTGTCAGATTTGGAGGACTGTTTTGATGGAGAAGAGCCGGTTGAGTTTCCACCATCCTCTCTTTCATCATCCACATTCCAAACACTTGAGTCTGCTGTCGTGAAGGAGAACATTCATTTGCGTAGCTTTGCATCTTATAGAAGCTCTTTGGAACCAAGATTGGAAGATTTTAATCTTTCATGTTCTTCATTGGAGGAAGAGAAAGGACAGAGGAATTTCACCATTTCTTCCACACCATCCATTCAGGAGGGTCTACAAGAACACTCCATTTTTGGAGTTGAAAATAAGAGCTATGGGCATATCAAATGGACCATACCTTGCCTAATCAGGTATTTGGCTTCATTGGAGCCAAAGGAGAAGTCACAACGAGTCATGCTTGCTTCTGAGCATGAGGGTGAGCTACAAAGTACCAAGGATCAGATGTCATACCTCTCCAATCCAAATGCAGAGCAACTAAAAGAGGTATTGAATTTTCCTTTAGCTGATACCTTGATGATTTGGGTGGAAGACCAGCTTCTTGTTGATTTTCCATCCATCCAAACAGCCATGATCAGCTCCAAATCAATTGCATGGCTGCCACTTTTGAGAAAGGGAAGTTATTTCTCACAACCAATTGCAGGGTTTGTTTAGCTTGCCTTTGCTTCTAGTTAGAATAGAGTAGGTAGGTTTTCTTTTAGTAAAAGAAGTGCTTGTGCACACTCTGCATGTTCCATTTGGAGCATGTATGATTTTCCGTTCTATACATAGTTTTTGGTGCTGGTTTTCTCTTACACACCCCATTCCAGGTGGCATATTGGTGAGAACGACTCCATTTCGATGGGTTTCCAAGCGGATCGAGAGGAAGTTTTCAAAGTTCAGATCAGTTTTCAGGCTACTACTCATGACTCCATGCCCAATGGATTACTTCAGGCTACTGATCATTCATCTAGCAGGCAGATAACCCCGCTGAGTCGCCAAAACTGTTATCCAAAATTCACCCCCAGGGTAATTTTGATAACATGCATCAGATTATTCAATCCCGAGCAAGTAAGATTGATTCAAGGCAAAAATCATGTTTCTGGGGTCCCCTCGGGTTCTTTCTAACTCTCCTGTCCAAGAAGAAATCCTAACAAGTTCAAGAAATTGAAAAAATGCAGAAAATAAGCTTGGTGCCGAAATACAGAGAAAATTGGCTAAGTCCTAGTCAAGGTGGTCCTTGGGATAGTTGGGATGTCGGGTGTGAACCAGCCAAAAAGCCTCTAGGCGATCCACACAAAGCAATTGGGACAATTGGGACGTAGGTACGTGCGGGACGTGAAAATCCGAATTGACCAAAAAAATGGGAAAAATTTACCTAAGTCTCACTTCGCTCAGTCCGGGACAGTTGGGACAAAATTACGCGAAGGACGCGCATCGGCCGGTTTGGTGCAATTCAGTCCATTTCGGGCGGTTCAAAGAAATTTGTCCTAGACAGTCTGGGACAATTGGGACAAAAGTATGCGGAGGACACGAACCAGCCGGTTTGGGCAAAACAGAGGGCTACAGTTTGGGACATCCAGGCCAAAAGTACGTGCGGGATGTGGAGAGCCAAAGGAGCTAAGGGTGAATGGAAATGTGCCACGTGTCTTCACCTTAAAGAGGAACAGGGAAGCCCGAATCGAGTAGATCGGAGAAATTTGTCCCAGACGGTTTGGGACATCCGGGCCAAAAATACGCGAGGGACGCGAAGACCGGAAAAGCCGCCAACGAATCAGAGAAGGACACGTGTCCTAAGGTGGGGGAGTTCGGAGCTAGGGAAAGACTTAGAAAATTTAGCAAAATTCTTGGGCCAAAAGATTAAAAGACAAGGATGACCCCACGCCCCGTCCTCCAACTAGAGCACGCCACGTGTCATAAATGGCGGGGCATGGGGAAAAAATGAGAAATTTTCCAAAGTATGAAAAACATCAAAATTTCAAAGGGAAACTCATGGGAGGTGGAGGAGAGAGAATTTCTCATCCAATCGGTGCCCGACACATTGCACCCAAGTGGCGGTGTGCGGGAAAATTTCAAATATCCGTTTTTGGGTCGTTTTTGCCTAAAACTTGACCCCCATATCTTTTGATCCAGAGCTCAGATTTTCACGTTCTTCATATCATTGGAAATCTTATGAAATTATCTATAGGATTTCATGGTCAATTTTGAATTTTGGTTCATTTTCAAGAGATAAAATTCAGAAACGTCTCGCACGTGTTTATGGCTAGAAGTGACATTTCAATGACCAAATTTAATACAGAATGGGTCGCACTCTCCTCCCATTTGGTCAAAATGATAGGGTATGGGTTTGTAAGGTCCTCAATGCTGATTTAATGCATTTAAAGTCAATGAGGAATGGGCTCCCATGTTTTTGTATGTTTCTCTCTCCACAGGCTCGACCCATGCAAAAAAAAGGCTAGATTTGGCTCATTTCTAGGATATGATTACAAGTTCTTCATCTTTTCAGCTCGAGGCTCCCTTATTTTCTTCTCTATGTTTGAAAATGGAGTTTGAACCTCCTCCCCTTCTCTGTAATGGCGTTTTTGCCTTTTACTATTGAAATGATGTTCTATGCAAACTTCTGAAGCAACAAAAAACATGTTTTGTGATGCATCTGTCCATCCTTGCTCGTTTTTTTCTTGTTTTCTTCTTTCCTCTCTTGATTGCAGGTATTTGTGCAAGTTTTAATGTTCATTGCAGGTCTGGAGTTGTGTTCATGGTGTTTTGGGACATTTTCTGTGTGAAATCTATCCTTGGGCTTGTGATGCATCTGTCCATCCTTCCCATTGCTCACCTCTCCTTGTTCCATGGCAGTTTTGATAGATGTTCAACATTCTCCTTCTTTGGTGTATCACAGTTTTAGTGTAGGCTTTTTCTGTTTTTCCCTCTTCTCTCTCTCTCTCTGTCTCCTTGGCATGGTTAGATTAGGATTAGATTAGCTTGCCCGCCTTGCTGGAATAGTTTGTGGCAGGTAGTTTAGGAGCAGGAACCAGCCTTCTCTGGAGATTCCTTTCTCATTTCTGCAAGTCCCACACTTAGAGAAAGGTTTCAATATTGTGCAATCACACTGGATGCTAGAGTGATCAACCTAGAAATCTGATCAACATCCAGGGGTGCTATGATTTTTCCCTAACAAGACACATACTCACCGTATGAGCAGAGTTATTACCATACTTATGTATCCAGGATTTATCTATTTTTCTAGCTTTTCTCTTAAGTTTAGAAGCAAGTTTACTTTGGAAATGAAACATTCGATAGCTCCTTTATCAAAAAGAATAGTGGCGGGTATGCCAAAAACTTACCCTAACTTCTATAGGTGTCACTTGCTTTTCAACTTGTTTGTGCACTCTTTGCAACATGTATCTTATCTTTGCTGATTACGATCATCCTTCTTCAAAGGGAACTGATTTGCATAGTGGTCTTTGCCACAATTATAGCAACCTCTTATAGGTCCCTTTTTAGGCTCAATATTACTTCCAGCCTTAAAATTATCACATTGTCCTCCATAGGGCTTCTGCCCATTGTTATAATTTTTGGCAAAACTATCTCTTACATTTCCAGCAGGCTTATTTGCTAATGTTTTCTTACTATTATCCCTTGGAAACTTACTTCTGTTCCCAAACTTTTTCCATGGCCCCTTTTTGGGTGCAAGTGAAGTTGAAGAAGGATTTACAATCTTCTTCCGCACTTCTTCTTTATGAGTAGAAATAGCCTTTAATTTCTGTTCTTGCCTTATGGCCTTTTCAACAACTCCTTCCATAGTGGTTGGGATGTGAACATCGACCTCTCCTCCTATCATGAGATTCAGCCCCATGATAAATTTTCATATTCTGAACTTCTCGTCAGTTTGATATTGTGGTACGTACTTGAGGAGTTTCGTAAATTGCTCCCAATATTCAGTTACCGTTAGCTTCCCTTGAGCTAAGTTCTAGAATTCTGTCATTTTCTGATCATAGAAAAGTTGTGGCAGCCAACGTTGCCTAAAATAGCCCTTAAATTGATCCCAAGTGATATTGGTCTCATCAATATTTAGCTCAGCTTTACGGCTGTCCCACCACAAAGATGCTTCGTGGGAAAGTTGATAGGCTCCCCAAATAGCTTTGGTTTCCTCCGAGAAGTTTCTTATTACAAAGTACTTCTCCATTTCACTGAGCCAATTCTCAGCTCCATCTCCTAATGTGGTGCCATCATATTTAGGTGGACTTATCCTTTTTATATCATTAGTGAGTTCCACTGCCAACCTGGCCCTTTTATTTTCTGGTTGGACAGGTACATTTTCAGTGTTATTACCAACACCCACATTGGGGTTGTCCTCAGGAGGTAGCTGATTGTCGTTACCAGCTTCTTCATCCTCCTCATTTCCCATTACTTGCTGCTCAAGTACAGCCAAACGATCTCTTGTGTCCAATAGGGAAGCAAGGATCTCATCAAGTTTTTGGGTTATTGCCACCCCTTCTTCAGGTGGAGCATTATTTGCAATGTTCCCCCTTGTTCTAACCATTTTCTGTTACAAGAAAATTCAGGTTTTTATCAGATTATGGACACAATAGGTCTAAGAGCTGCAACCTTCAGCTCTGATACCAAGATGTAACGTTCCCAATTTAGTACATTAGAACAAGATTTTTTTTTTGATAAATGCTTCCTAGTTCTAAATACATAATTTAGAACTCACAAATCAAAACAACCATTCTCATAACAGATAACCATATGCAGCTGTAATGACTCGGTGCACCACCGATCTATTCATTCCATGACTCGGTGATCTACCGATCTATTCATGTGTTTCACAGAGTTGGCGTTTTTACAAACTCTTCACTCTTGCGGTTCTCTTCCCTAATCTGGGATTTCAGAATGCTCTGTCCAAGGAACCTATCTGAATAATCGTTACCATTATTCATCGGCATCTCGTCCCTTAGACTAGGTGACATAGGACAACGCAATCAGCAGCTTGCGATACTTTGGCCAAAGTTTTGAAACATACTGTTCATGTCTCATATTCCTTGATGGCATACTCGTCAATCTGGAATACGTCCTCCACCCTACTCCGATGTTATATAGAATGTCCCATACTGACTTCTGTCAGTCATCCCTCCCCCAAGTCATTCACTCAGGAACGGATTAATAACATGACAACGTTATAAGGATGCTCTTGAGGACTAGGGATAAGCTGACATACTGGATAAACCCTAGTTAACCCAGTGTGTCAATGTACCCCAAATCTCCAAGGGTAGCCTCATAACATGACCATGTTCCTAACTAGATCCCGAGTAAAAACTTGTTCGAGTTTAAGGTGTAAATCTTAACGATCAATGCAAAGGGTGTCGCCATAAGCCACCTGCATTGTTGTATCCTTGAGAAGATCCTAATCTTCTCGAGGGTACAACCCTGCAGTCGACATGTGCTGACATCCTACAAAACCACCTCGAAAGATCTACTTATCCTAAGGTGTTACATACGTTGAGTTGAAATTATACTTTAAGACTCTCCTTTCCGATTAGTCTTATCCCAACTCCTGGGCTCCTCATCATTGAGTTGCCTTACTTAATTAAGATCCATTTCACAGAGAGAAATTAATAAGATTTGAGATCTCGTCAAGAGTTCCTTTATTCACCATAATCTTAATCAACGAAAATGGGCAGTAGCCCTAAGTCTCCTCTTAAGGATGATAAATATACCTTTTTAGGTTTAAATCGAGTTTTCCAAAACTGTATTATATCATGCTTATTTGTATTAAGATATAGTAATTTTAAATCATTTAATATGTTGTCTTGACTTAGATCAAGGTTAGGAGTAATAAATTACTCTTCCCGTTTAGCTTCCTGTTAAGGTTTATTTTAACCTTAGCTTCCCGAAGAACAGTGGGCTAATTTCTAATTTAGCCTTATATAGAACATAACAGAACTACCAATCATTTACAAGTATCCAGCCACATAATCTTTACAAGGCTTACTTAGAGAATCCTAATAACTTCAAGGTATAAAAATAATAAAAATGCACTTAAAAACATTCGAACCGAAGAAGTTCAATTCATCAAGATACAAATGCAGCCACATAAGTAACAATCCCCTCATTTCATTCATTTCTAAGCTAATCAATTACAATTTATGCATTCAACATATTTGATACAATACACAACAGCAAGAGAACAACTTTCTCAGTGTAGTACATTTAGAGAATCAAGTTGGAATTCATCATAAACCAAATTAAACAATCTGAACATCATATCAGATCTGCGTGCCTTTACCACTTACGACAACCATCTGCAAAAATTGTCAACACGGGTCAGTTCGGTGAACTGAGCATGATAAGCACTAATTCTTAAAACAATTGCAATCCACCAATTGCTCTCATTAAACACCCTGTTTAAATGAAATCATTTCATCAAACATGAAAACATAATTCAGACTATGTTCTTTCTGTAATTCAAACATGACTTTTAATGCATAACTCATATTATAGCTGCCAATTAATCCTAAATATTTTTCAGATGACTCATCATAAATATTAAAGACTAAGAAGAACAAAATGAATCCAAAACATCCATCCATCTGAATCCCAAGGACAGCAATCATCCAACAAATTATTACATTCAAAAATGAATATCCTATCAATTCATGTATCCATCAGTATGTTTTAACAATTCCTCAAAGGCAGATTATAACTTTCATCAAGTTCAACTGACGAGGTTCCTTTAAAAACATTACATTATTTCAATGGTATTGACTAATACACCAACTTTACTGCAATATATTTTTATCAGTCTCTCCCTACAGTTTAACAGTCTTCCTTCTTAAGCCCGTACTGTAGAGTTCACATAAGGAATACAAAAGAAGAAAGCACTCAGAGTTTCTAGTCAAGGAGAAAATATTTTATTATTCCTACAGTTAAATATATCAACATATACTTTACATCAGAAGAGAAAGAAACAGAGACATTCAGACTTCATTCCAATCATGTTCAGGACTGCACCGAATCCTCATGAATAATGCAATAACATTAAACACATGTGACTGAATCAGTCGAGATAATAAGAAGAAACTACAGTTTCATCAAAATCCAATTATAAAAATCACCTGTAGCTATTAAGCAATACTAGAGCTCCCGCGACAAGCAATAATAAATAATCCAACCAAAATAGACTCAACAGATCTTTCCATATCATTCATTAAACATAATAAAATACCCAATGCCATCACACGAAATGGCACAAATTAGAACCCCTTTATCTCGGATCAACCGAGTCTAGATAACACCAAAAACAGAAGACGTATCCAGATGCAAACACAGTGACAATTCCACTGAATCGAAACACATATATTCACAGCAAACATTCAACTGAATCTAATCCCTATGAATATACAACAAGGACTTTACAGAAGTCACCTCCATTACATAAGCTCATCAAAGTTTTAACCTAAGTCGAGCTAATACAAAAATACAGCAGGGACTCAAATAGAGTCGTGCTTGTAATGTAAACCCAGCACACATTCCACAGAATTGAACTGAATATAAACACAACAACCTTTAGAAAGAGTTGAGTTAATAAGTATGCACAGTGTGGACTTAGATCAGAAGTCGAGCCAACACGCAAACACATCAGGGACTTCAACAGGAGTCGTGTTCACATGGAAATACTGCAAGGACTCCAACGGAGTCGTATCCAACAAGAACTCACAGCCAGGGTTTAGATTGAAGTCGAATTCATACGAAAACATTCAAGGACTCCAACAGAGTCAATACCAATAGTCTTCACAACTAAACTTCTACAGAAGTCGAAATACAAGATACATTTCAAGGACTCCAACAGAGTCAATACCAATAAGTATTCACAACTAAGCTTATACAGAAGTCGAAACACAAGATACATTTCAAGGACTCCAACTAAGTCAATACCAACAAGTATTCACAACTAAGCTTATATAGAAGTCGAAGCACAAGATACATTTCAAGGACTCCAACTGAGTCAATACCAACAATATTCACAACTAAGCTTATACAGAAGTCGAAGCACAAGATACATTTCAAGGACTCCAACTGAGTCAATACCAACAGTATTCACAACTAAGCAACAGTATTCACAACTAAGCTTCTACAGAAGTCACGTTCAAAAATAATCACGACAAGCATCCCATTCAGAAGAAACTTTAAGTATACCCAGCAAGATTCAACTAAATGCAATAACATAAAAAGCACAGCTGGGTCTCCAGCCGAAAATGATTTCAAAAAGAAGAAATAAATACAGTAACATTTCAACAGGGTTTTCGAATAACCAGAGATTTCTAATTCCACAGGAAAAGAAGAACCCATACATTGCTTCAAACCAACTGTACTAAAATCACCTGAACAGAGTTGTTTTAATGAAAGCATTTGGAGTAAAGCAAGATTTTTAAAAGTCAGGGCCTATCATGCCTGGTAATGTCGCTTAAAAATCCAAAGAAGACCTCTGAATGTGCTCGCACCTTCTCTTCTTCTTCCACGATAGATTAAACAACAATAATCTGTTACCTTCATGCCTTATAAACCTTCCCCAACCGAGAAAGGAGCTAGATATTCTCATAGTTGCCATGCAACACAAAGTAGACTGGTTCGAAGAACCAGTGATCAAGCAGAGAGAAAAATGGAATGCATGGAAAACCAAACAACCAACAAATTTTCCTTTTGCATGCCTTCCCAAGCAATCCGCTCGGGAACCGAAGTTCATCAATAGCATTAACTCCCATATTCCCACCTAATCTCCATTGCCACCGACCGCCAAAGTTGGTGATTGCCAATTGAACACAAACAACCATTCCCAAATTTGGTGATACCGCCACGTCAGGTCTCAATAGATGTTTACAACCTCCACCAAATCCCAAGTCCTTCATCCTTATCCACCTCATAAATGCCATAGAAACCACCGCCTATGACTCGCACCCCTTCATAGGTCCCCCTCCAACCATGATCATTAGTTAAGATAGGTTAGAAACATAGGTAGATCATAAGGTAAGACATTAGTCTTACCTCATAGTGCTAGGTGTAGCTAACCTTAGGAACATTTAGCTTATAGTTTAGGGCTAGGTTAGATTAATAATAATTTAACCAATAGGTTATAGTTTAGGTTAAGATTATTAACCTTAACAAATCTAGTCTAGGTCTCCCAAGTAGGACCGATCCGTATTGGAACCAAACAGGGTAAAACATCCCTGTACAGGATCCTATCAGGTATTACTAAATAAGCTTACTAAATACCTAGGAACATCTTACCTGGCTTAAGGTCTATGCCTTCCCGATGTTATTGTATTTGGAACCGATTTTCATTTAACAAGATCAGCCTGAGTTAACTCCTGAATTGCTCATTTTACTCATTCAGACCTTGCAAATTTCATAAGGTCAATAAATTTTGTTCATCATGAATAAACTTAAAACATCTCTTGGATCAATGCAACTGATCCAAGGCTGAGTCATAAAGATGGTTATATCTACAATTCATCTCGAAATCGATTGAACTCAGGGCAAAAATGAAAGAAATAAAAGAGTCCAAACATATTCCGACTCACTCAAAGATCTTTAAATGCAAAGAAGATACAATCTAGATCAAGCATGACTTCACAATCAAAGGAACACGTCCTTATATATAATAAATCATATATCAACACTTGAGTGCTCAGGAGGAAGTAACATGATTCGAGGGCATTACATTTGAGACTTCTCCTCTTCAGGTTTTTAACTTTTGGGTTTTCGGAGGTTCGAGATTTTGGGTTTGGACTTCTCTTCTTTGGCATTTTAGAACGTAGAATTTTATGTCTACTTCCACTTCCAAGGGAAAGGAAAAAATCAAATACTCATTCCTCAGGGTTTCCCCTCACTCTTACTTATCATCTTACTAGGGAAACATAGGGGAAACCAACCTTAGAAAAATTTATTTTCCAGACATCTGGGTAAGGGTGAAGACCCCAAATAAGAAACCCTAGACAAAATCCATATATGAAATTGGGCTTGCTCTTGCTTCTAGTTTTCCCACATCCATGCATTTCCTAAAATTTGTTTTGGCTATAGAAACCCACTATGATGAAGAATCTATTATAGTTAAAGATGTCAATGGAAAAGTTGTGATCCATTTGGACCCAGATTTCTTTGAAGATTTTCTCAAACTCCTTGATGTTGAATATTATGCAAAAATTTCACTAGATTCAGTAGTGGAACATTGGGACAAAGAAGCAAAGTTGTGCACGAGGGTCATGTTGAAAACCTATCTGGCCAAGAGCGTTGCCAAATTTCCAAAGACCATGTATTGGTTAGATTTCATTTAAGAGGTCAGTGACCTTATTGTGCTACTAAGTAGGGTCTCAGGTCTTCCCTCCGTGAAGGAATTTCAAGAGTGGATGTTCTCATATATTGCTAGTATCAATGAGAATAAGGAAATAATCAAATTGGGGAACATATCAGTAGCTCCATTTGCTATCAACTAAGTAGAGTGCATTCCTAAAAGAGTTTCTATATGACATCCTTCTTGGTTTATGCTACATTTGCTATGGGATATTTCACTGGGTTGAATACCAAGCATGTTCTAAGGACCGCTTAAAACTCAAGTTGGATGAGGGAAGAAAACACTTCCGCAGGATCAATGATCCTTTCTTTTTATTATCCTCTACCATTTTGATAAGGAGCTATATAATTGAATGATTTTTGACGAATCCTTCAAGGAAGTGTGTGAGTGGGGATTTATCTACCTTTAGTTCCCCACATTTACTTACATTCGATTCCTAGCTTCGTGGGTGCTCCCAACAAGCTGCCTAGATATGCCACTGATAAGTGGGTCTTATTAGAATTGGTTTGGAAATTTCTAGATTACCACAAGATCTAGAATAAAAGGCATAAAGTGGGAATGCAATTCCCTATTTCAATTGGCAGATACACTTGCCCAAATATTTACAAGGCTAAGAATGTAGATGTGGAAATGGCAGAGGTAACCTTGAGAACTTTCCATCCATGGACCAATTTTGACTATTGGGGGAAATTCAGTAAGACAAGTTGGTCTAGTTCCCATGTGCCCCAGTTAGAAGATATTTGGATCCATTGTCGAGATGAATTCATCATCCAACAGAGAGACTATGAAAGGATAACTTTGGATGAGGTTCAACAATTTGGAATAGCTGACGTACCAAAAGACATGTAGGATAATGATGAAGTTTTGGATGAATTGTATAAAAATAATAATATTGCCAATCAACCATTGCCATGGATTGATTGGTATGTGGAAGAATGTTGCAACACAAAGGAAAGGGTGGGACCCATTTTGCAAAGAACTCATAGTTGGTTGGTTACCTTGGGAATCTCACCCAAGGGGTTAGAGAAACCTACAAATATAGGGGCCCCATCAACCATGAGCCAATCAACACCCACAAAGGGGAAAAGGTCGACCCAAAAGACCCATACGGTTCCAAAAATATTTCATTTGTTGTTGGGAGATCATCTCTTTCCAAGGCTCCTGTTCCCAAAGTCATGCCTCCTACAACACCTGTGATAGAAATAGTTGAAGTCAATGATTCTCCTAGTGTCCCACAAGACCCATCATTTCCCTCTTCTCTTCCATTGTCCCTTCCTACATCAATTCCTTCCACTTCTACCATCATTTCTTCTTTCCCATCACCTTCCATGGCCCAAGTATTCTCATCCCTTCTAGTTCTCTCAGCTAGAGAAACTATTGGGTCACCCATTTCTACTTCACTTCCCCTAACACTTCCATTTTCCTCCATCTCATCCCCTAACATTATTGTATCAACTCCTATGGAAGTCCTCACATCCACCCCATCCATCACTACCACTACCATTCAAATGCAAACTAATGTTATTGGTACTCTTGTGGTGGCTAATGTTTCAGGTACTGAGTCAACTATTCTATCTTCATCAGCATCATCCATTCCATAATGGTTGTTCCAAAAAACTCCAAATAAAATTAAGAAATTACCTCGAGATATGTAATAGATCTGAGCATATTGGAACATACCCCAAAGAGATAGGACAAGAGGCCAAAGATTGTTTCAAACTTGACGAAGAATTCATATGGGGACAAGTTGTGGAGGTGGGCACTCCCATTGAGGGAAAAACTAAGGAAACAATTATAGTTGCAGATTATTATATTTCTAGATTCTCATTGGGAAAATCCACTCATGAAGGAGAAAAACAAGATGTACACACTGCTCTTGGAAATCTACTGGAAAAATATGATAAGGATAAAAATTCCAAAGATGAGCTTAAGGCCAAGGTCGAGCAACTCACTACATTGCTATAGAAAGTAACAAAGCCAACTCCATCTACTAAAGTCTCAACTACTACAACCATGATGGTTTCATCTACTATTGATGATATTTCTTATCATGAGATCGAAAAGATAGGATAGAAAGGGAGATTAGTAGATGGATGGATGGAACATATATTGCAGAAGCTAACCCTTTAATTAAAGAAGTTGTTGAGATATACAATGATTTGCAGGTTGGGAAAACTACTATTTGCAAAATGGATGAAGCTTTTTCAGAAGATAATAACAACCTAAATTTGAATTTGGCAACATGGAGTGAGATTAGAGAGGAATATTCGGATCTACTCCTCCAGGAGGATGTAATCGATGATGCTACAAAGTTATTCAAATATCAAAAGGCCATGGAATTCGATGTCAGGTGCTACAAGATCTAATTAAGAAGTTAGATGATAAACGAGTGGAGATTACAAATGCCTTAAAAGACATATCGAAAAAAATTTGATATTGTTAATTGTAAATTCTTCAACAAAATATCGATGTTCTTCCAGAGGATTAGATCAAGCACAATTTCAAAGATTTAGTTAAACATGATGATGAAGTTACCAAAACTTTTGATAATGAATCTATGGATAAATTGGTTTTACGTAAAAATTTCACAGAAGAATGAATAAATGTTTGAGTAAACTTAGAATATTTTTAGATAGAATCATGAGGGAAATTGAGATAGCATATGTGGTAAATCACTACGCATGTGGTCTAGGGGATGATTAAATTAAAGGAATCATTAAATGCTTCATCGAGTATAAACATCAAATGGCTATGTGGGAGGAAGAACAAAAAACAAATGCAGAGGAATAAGGCCTTGCAAAACTAGCCTAAAGCTAAGTCGCTATGAAAGGACAGATCCACGATCTGAATTAGTCGAGCTACAAGGTTGATTGAGTTAAACCCTTGCAACAAATTTGCTATTTTTTATGGGAGTCCTTTCCTTGAATTAATGAAATTTCTATTTTTCATAAAAGGTTAGTTGAAGGCCTAGCAGTAATGGCTCAAACAAGGAACTTATAAATATTTTGGTTTGTGGAGTCATTGGGGATAGAGATAGATGATATTTTAGTGAAGTTTCTCTTCAAGCTTGGAAGAGTGCTTCAGATATTTAAATAACCTTTTAATTATATTCAGAGAGATATCTTACCTTGAAGAACCTAATTTATTGTGCTAAATGGTTGATTTATTTATGCTTTGTGAACGTATGATTCCTTGGTATAGATAATTAGATTGTCTTTATGTCATATTATTTTTTTCATGTTATGCAAAACTGATATAACCATATTTTATATCAGTTTTGGAAAGAGTCTTTTCGTTCTGTTATTTAAAGTTACATTATCATTATCCATCATCAACGAAATGATTTTTGTCATGTGCATGTGTTTTATCCTCATGTTTAGTTAATTACGTGTTCAATCCAATTTGGTCTCTCTATTTTACATGATTCAAGTTTTGACAAAGGAACGTTTCCTTCTTGTTTATGGTATTTTTGCCCTTTCTAGGTTGCAATAGGTGAAGGTGACTAACGATTTGCATCCTACTCACATTAACCCTTCATCTGATTCAACATATCATTTTATTGGGTGCATCACCATCCCTATTATAGTTTCCTTTTATAGATATCTTTCCCTAAAACCCTAGAAAACCACTAGTCTAGGATTAGATATCCATTTTATTGCACTAAGAGTAGTACATCACCTAGTTTAGGAAAAGGAATTCGGCCTTATCTAGAGGTTCACCTTGAGCCTAAGTCTCATAGCTTGAGAGGTGATCCCATGCCTCCTAATCACATCGATCAACATGCTTATAACTTGGCCATTTGGGGGGTGCAGTGATTTGATGACAAAAGTTTTTGGCATGCCCCATGTGAGTGAGAGTTGGTACTTCTCTTCTCATTTTCAGAAATCAAAGTACCTAGAAACTCTATATCTCTGGATTCAAAATCTCAGTGCATTAACTAATGTGAAGAATTCGAGATAAGATCTTCTTCAAAGAACAAAATTTATCAGCATATCAAACTTTCCATATCTCCTCGAAAGAGAAGAAGTGGAGGTGTTTCAACTCTAATAGCTAAAGATTTATCTCATAGGGGTCATTCAAATCCTTCATATGGAAGGTTTCTGTACCAAGGAACAATCAACCTCTTTTTGCTATGGCCCAAAACAAATTTTTCCCCTTTCAATGCAAGTGGTTGACTTGTATTAGCTTAACGTGACCCTATACATGTCATGCGAGACTCAAGAGTTTACCCTTTTACATAGGAGAAGATCATGTTACTATTAGTGGAAAATCATAGCACCCCAAAATGACCTCTAGATCTACTTTTGTAAGGAAATGTCATTTGGTGTGATTGCACAACATTAAGCTTTCCCAAAGTGTGGGACCTCTATAAATGGGAAAATCTCTCTAGAGAAGGTTTCTTCCTCTTTTTAAACTACTCCGCCACAAGCTATTCCAGTCAAGGAAAGCTAATCTAATCCTAATATAACTTCCAAGGAGATAGGGAGACAAAGAAAAAAGGAAAAACATAGCCTACACTAAAAAAATGATACACCAGAGAAGGAAAATGTTGATCATCTATCAAAACTGCCATGGAATAAGAAGGGGTGAGCAATAGAAAGGATGGACAAGTGCATCACAGACCCCAAAGATGGATTTCACATAGAAAATGTTCAAAACCTCCATGAACATAGCTCCAAAACCTACAATAAACATCCAAACATGCACAAATACTTGTAAGGAAAAGAGGCAAGAAGAAAATAACAAAAAATGAGCAAGGATGGACAAAGGCATCACAAAACATGTTTTTATTGCTCCAGTAAGTTTGCACAGAACATCATTTCATGGGTAAGAGGTAAAAAATTCCATTATAGAGCAGGGTATGAGGTTTAAAATCCATTTTCAACCTTGGGGAAGAAAATAAGGGAGAGGAAGAGAAGAATGATTAATAACCTTTTACAAATGATCCAAAACTAGCTTTTATCGCTCGAACAGAAAGAAAGAAATGAGAAAATGCGGGCAAATTTGATTTGAAACTTCAACCATGGACAAGATCCATTTAATTGGCCTAAAAAATGATGGGTTTCCATGAAAAACCCCATACTTTAAATAACATTTCTTTACAGAGCAAGAAAGAGGCCCATACTTCATTAATTTTTGTGGTTGGGGTCATTTCCTGCAATTTTGCATGCTAGAGACATTTTTCCATTTTTCTCCCACAAATATCCATCAAAAATAAAAATTGAACCATCCATCATGTGGATAATTTCAACATATTTCTAATGATATAAGGATCACAAAAATCTAAGCTCGGATCGAAAGATACGGTCCTTTGAAGATTTAGGGAAAAATGGCAAAATTAGGGTAAAAATCAAGTTCGCGGGCTAAAATTTGAACTTTTTCCCTCTTTTTTTAAATTTGGAAAATTTCCCAAAAAATCTTTGTGCCCCACTCCTCCGATGACACGTGGTGCCTTCTAGTTGATCCGCGCACCTCAAGAGACAATTCTACCCAATTTGCTCACTTGGGAAAATTTTGTAAAGGTTCTCTATCGGCCCAACCTCCACTGACACGTGGACACGTGGCACCTTCTGATTCGATGCGGAGATGTGGTTCAAATTTTTCCTTTGTGATTTTAACCACTTTGGAAAAAATTTCCGAATTCTCCCAATGCCCCAACTCCCACCCCCGATTGGACACATGACAGCTTTTGATTGCTCGGCGGGGATGTGCTTCCATTTTTTCCTTTGACGCACTTTGACCAAATGCCAAAAAAACTTGAAGTCCTTCCACCCTCACAACTCTACCTTGATGCATGATGTCATTTCATGAGCTGCAGACTTAAACAATTTCTTTTCCTTTATCCTTTATGGGCCTGCGGGCCAAAATTTTCCTTTGAGCTTTTTAGCCAAAAGGCTAAGTGCCAAACTTTTTCCCGCAGCTCCACCTTGGAAAATTTTCCCTCCAAAATCCATTGGGCCATAACTCAAAAAATACAAGTTAGGAGGACTTCTTTACCTTTTTGGAAAGGGGAAGAGAAATCCTATTTGATGAAGCCATTTTGAGAATCTTTTGAGTGATTTAAATGTGTGAAAATTGAATTTGAAGCACCAGGAAGGAAAGAATGAAGGGAAGTTAGCCAAAATAAACAGGGGGCTTAGTTTGGATAGCAATTTTGGTGACTCAGAGGGGTCATCTTCTTGCTAGATGAATGATCGGTGGCCTTTTAAGCATACATTGGCATGGAGTCAATCCCGATAACTGATTCTGATCGAACTATGAAAATCTAACCTTTGAGGCACTTTAAAACCCATTGAAACTTGAAATTTACCTTCACCAAAATGCCACCGACATGAACTGTGCAAGATCAATACAACAACACCAAAAACTATGTATAAAATTATAAATCATACATGCTCCAAATGGAGCATGCGAGTGTGCAAAAACACTTCTTCTGCTGAAAAGAAAACCTACCTACTCTACTCTAACCAAGAGCAAAGGGAGCTCAAACAAATCCTATAACTAGCAGGGAGAAATAGCTTCCCTTTGTCAAAAATGGCAGCCATGCAACTAATTTGGCACTGACCATGGCTAGTTGTATGAGTGGAAAATCAACAAGAATCTTTTCTTCTACCCAAATTAGCAAGGTGTCAACTAAAAACAAATCAAATACCTCTTTTAGTTGCTCTGCATTTGGATTGAAGAGGTATGGAAATTGATCCTTGGTGCTTTGCATATCATCCTCATGCTTAGAAGTAAGCATGACTAGTTGTCACTTTTCCTTTGGCTCTAATGAAGCCAAGTACCTAATTAAGCATGGTCTGATCTATTTAATATGCCCATACCTATGATTTTCCATTCCAAAAATGGAATCCTCTTGTAGACCTTCTTAGATGGATGGTGTGGAAGCAATGGTGGAACTCTTCTGCTGTTTTCTTTCCTCTTCCAGTGAAGAACATGGAAGGTTAAAATCTTCCAATCTTGGCTCCAAAAGGCTGCTAAAAATACAAAGCTCAGTAAATGAATGCTCTCCTTCATAGTAGCAGGTTCTTGTGTTTGGAATATGGATGATGAAGGATAAAATAGTGTGATTTAGATTGGTTCCTCTCCATCAAAACAATCCTCCAAATTTGACAGATAAACTACCTCATTGTTGTCCTACTACAAATGTTCAACCTCTTCCATGGTTTTCTCTTGATCAGCAACTTGTTTACCATGGTTTATTTCATCCTCCAACATGAAGTTTGAAAGATCAAACTCTTCTTCAACATTAGATCTTAAAGAGAATGAAGTAGAAGGAAGAACTGAAGGTTCTTCTATAGCCTATTTTGTGTTCAAATCTTTTGGATCTGCACTTTTCTCCTCCACAACTAGAATGTGCTCCTCTTCTTTTAGATTTGGAGCAGCTTCTCCTTCCTCTAGCTACTTGAAGACAATCTTTCTCTTGAATAACCTCTTCCTCTAGCATGAAGTTTGAAAAATCAAAATCTTCAATCTGCTACTCTAGAGGACAAGTTGGGGCTGCAAGATCTCTTTTAGAGCTTTCCTCTTCCATGGATGATTTTATAACCTCTATTGGATCAACATCTCCTTCAAGTAGAGTTCCAACATGGACACTACACTCTGAGTAACTTGATGACTGATCTTCTTGCTTCTCTGCTGCTATAAAATCATCCTTGGCCACCACTTTTTCTTCAACCTTTATCTCCTCTGAAGGCTTAACCATGAAGGGGATCTTTGTTATTCCAAATTTGATAGCCCAACTCTTCAGATTGTCTATCATTTCTTTTTCTGTTGGGATCCTCTTTTTGTTGTGCTTGACTAGCATTCTGATTTTTATCTTCCCAACATGGATTTTGGAATGCAAGAGGAGGGGTGGGTTGTGACTCAACTAGTTTTGTAATTATTTGTGGTGGGAAGGGAGGTGGAACTCTTGTTTCTTTGGAGGGGATGACTGTTTGGAAGGGAGAAGGACAAAAGAATTGAGATGGGGTGGAAGACTAGGGGATGAAGAAATGAAATCAAAACTTGGGGCAGCAAGGCCTTGATTTGGAATTTGGCATTCAAAATGAGATGGTGTTGCTTGAGGAATGAAAAGAGAAAAACCAGATGATGGTGTAGAACTTACTCATTGACAAGGCTACTTGGCACTAAGTTTATAGGCCTTTATCTCTATTGTCCATTGTACAAGTTGGGGCAACATCTCAATCATGAAGTACATCTTCTCCTAAGGGATTAAGTGTCTTGGAGAAGGTCCCACCCATGGACAAGGTAATACACCACCGATTCCAAATGCTTTCATTTGTGCTTGAGCCCTGGATTGCACCATGGTTGCCTCCATCTTTTGGATCTTCTCCAAAAAATCTGCTTTTTCTTCTTGATTGCCCTCATAATTTGCGTACCCTTGTTCTTGATATGCTTCATAGCCAAACTAACTTTGGCATTGCTCATATGGGTACGCATATTGGTTTTGAATTTGATCAAAATGCTAATCTAGAGGATTTTAAAAACATGTTGGAGGTGGGAAACATTGATGCTATTGTAAATGTGAATTCCATGATGGAAATGAAGTCATTATTGCACATCTTCATGGAAAGGAAAAGAGTGAAAGGAATGGAAAGAATAATGAATGAAAATGAATGGAAATAATGTCTACAACTTCATAAATGGGTTATTGATCATATGGAGTCTCCAGATGTGTTTGCAAGTGCCTCCAAAGGCTGAAATTTTAAACAGGAACACATCAACCTGCAAAAAATGAAGTGGAAGACCTTTTAGGTCCCACCGTGCATGCCAAAACTATTAGTTCAAAATCACAGCACCCTCAAAATGACCTTAAGATATGCTTTTCTAAGGAAATGTCATTTGGTGTGATTGCACAACATTGATATTTCCCAAAGTGTGGGACCTTTACAAATGGGGAAAGCTCTCCAGAGAAGGTTGGTTCCTCTTCCTAAACTACCTGCCACAAGCTATTCCAGTGTAGGCAAGCTAATATAATCCTAATCTAACTTCCAAGGAGATAGGGAGAGAAAGAAAATAAGGAAAAATAGAGCCTACACTAAAACGGTGATACACCAGAGAAGGAAAATGTTGATCATCTATCAAAACTGTCATGGAACAAGAAGAGGTGAGCAATGGAAAGGATGGACAAGTGCATCACAGACCCAAAGATGGATTTCACACAAAAATGTTCCAAAACTCCATGAACACAGCTCCAAAACCTGCAATGAACATCCAAACATGCAAAAATACCTGTAATGAAGAGAGGCAAGAAGAAAACAACCAAAAACGAGCAAGGATGGACAAATGCATCACAAAACACATTTTTATTGCTCCAGAAGTTTGTATAGAACATCATTTCATGGGTAAGAGGAAAAAAATTCCATTACAGAGTAGGGGAGGAGGTTAAAACTCAATTTTTACCCCGGGGAGGAAAAGAAGGGAGAGGAAGAGAATAATGATGTACAAACTTTTACAAATGAGTGAAAACTGCTTTTATCGCTTGAATAGAAAGAAAGAAATGAGAAAACACAAGAAAATTTGATTTGAAACTTCAACCACTAATAAGATCCATTTAATTGGCCTAAAAAATGATGGATTGCCATGAAAAATCCCATTCTTTGAAGTACATTGCTTTGCAGAGAGAAAGAAAGAGGCCCATACTTCATTAATTTTGGTGGTTGGGGTTCTTTCCTATAATTTTTCATGCCAGAGACGTTTTCCCATTTTATCCTAGAAATATCCATCAAAAATCAAAATTGAACCATCCATTGTGTGAATAATTTCAATACCTTTCTAATGATATAAGGAACGTGAAAATCTGAGCTGTGGATCGAAAGATATGGCCCTCTGAAGATTTAGGGCAAAAATGGTGAAATTTGGGCAAAAATTAGGTTCGCGGGCCGAAATTTGAAAATTTTCCCTCTTTTTTCAAATTGAGAAAATTTCCCAAAAATATCTATGCCCCCTCCTCCGATGACATGTAGCACCCTCTAGTTGATCCACATGCCTCGGTGAGACAATTCTACCAAATTTTCCCCGCCTAGCTAAATTTTCTAAAGGTTCTCCGCCGACCCGACCTTCGATGACATGTGGACACGTGGAGCCTTTTGATTATGTGTAAGGATGTAGTTCAAATTTTTATTTGGGATTTTAACCACTTTGGAAATTTTTTCCAAATTCTCTCAATGCCCCGACTCCGCCATTGACTAGACACGTTGTAGCTTTTGATTGCTCGGCAGGATGTGATTCCATTTCGCCTTTAACACACTTTGACCAAATGCCCACAAAAATTGAAGTCCTTTCACCCTCATTGCTCTACATTGACACATGGCATCATTTCATGAGCTATGGGCCTTAATCAATTTCTTTTCCTTTATCCTTTGCCGGCTGTGGGCCGAAATTTTCCTTTGAGTTTTTAGCCAAAAGGCTAAGTGCCAAAATTGTTCCCATGGGTCTGCCTTGGCAAATTTTCCCTCCAAACTCCACCCTTCCATAACTCAAAAATACAAGGAGTTAAGAGGACTTCTTTACCTTTCTAGAAAGGGGAAGAAAAATCCTATCTAATGAAGCCATTTCTAGAATCTTTTGAGTGCTTGAAATGTGTGAAAATTGAAGTTGAAGCACCAGGAAGGAAAGAATGAAGGCAAGTTAGCTAAAATAAGTAGGGTGCTGATTTTGGATAACAGTTACTCCAATAGAACACATTCTTAATGTAGTCAGCATCTATGTAGTATATAACATCATAGAGGATAATGTTACTATTAGACTCGCTTACCACTTCCTTCAAGAGAAAACCTCTTCAATGGTTTTGAGGGTTACTTATTCGCAGCATAAACACTTAAGACAAGTTAGGAGAGAAGCTCTGCAAATATTTCATAGACAAGAGTGATCACCTATCATGCTTTGAATAGATCACTACCATAAAGAGAGCTCCCCAGGAGTACATGAGAGATTTCAAATTCCAAATTTCATAGGAATTGGAATAGGATCCGAACACTCATTAAGCCTTCTCTAAATAATGCATTATTGTACTATTTGTGATCTTTAAATAGTGATGTAGTAGTTACGATCCAATCCATGGGGGGATACATTACCTGATGCTTACGACATGGCCATAAATGTAGAAAATTTCTTAATTCAGGATGGAAAGATAACTCCTCAACCATCCATGCCATTTTCTCTAGATATTACAAATAATCGAGCTATCATTGTACCTATCCCAATAGCCTCTAAATAACCAGCTCAATTAGCCCGTGCCTCTTCAAATGATCTATTTGAAGTCAAATAAATGCTTCAGACCTTTGGAAATGAGATTGTAGTGATTAAAAGGAAACATTCCCAATATGCTCGACTGCTTCCAATCCTAATATCAAGAAAATCATCCTCCTTTTCAAGGAAATAATTAGGCCCGAACCAAGTCACTAGCCAAGTAGCAAGTGTGAAGCCTTTAAAATTCCAGAACCCTTCTGCTACCAGTTCATCCAAATCCATAGTACCATTCTAGAATAACCTCATTCAAGATTATGAATGGTGTTATCCTTGTTCTCAGCCTCACAACTAGAATATTTTCCCAAATGGAGTTTTGAGTCAGGCCCTTATGGTCCAAAGCATATCCACTCCACTTGAATCATCTACCGGACCATCCACCCACGAGATTCAAGACCAAACTTCTGATGAAACTATGCTACTAAATTGGCAAACATAATAATTTTGTGGTTTAAATACTGATGTCTTCACTTTATCATCTAGCACACATTCTAAGAAGAGTGCAATAGACCCGTAATCTTCCAAAATTGATCGGTATCTATTTCATAGTCCCAAACACAAATATCAGATGATAAGAGCATGGGAAAGAAATCACCAGAAGCATCCATGGATCAGTCTACAAAGAAGGATGGGACTTCAAGTATCACAATGCCCAATAGGAATTTTCCAAAAGAAGACTCTAATGCCCAAAAAGGTATTAGCAAATTTGGGGCAATTCCGTTCAGTAATTTGGAACAAATAAAAAGACCAATCTAGTTGTCACGATGTGGGATGCGCTCTCAATTCCTTCTCAAAGGAACTTGCTACGGATGGATTTGAATAGTTTTGGTACTACCAATAGATCATTAGAGAAAGAAGTAACATTGGTAATCTGTTATCACCGAATCACAGCACCCCTGTGTTTATACAAGTGCATATACTTGAACTCATGGTGTGATTGGATAACATGGGTACTATCTCCAAGTTGTGGGACTTGCTACTTGAGATAGACCTCAAGAGAAGGCTGGTTCCTGCTCCTAAACTACCTGCCACTAGCTATTCCAAAGGTGCAGGAAAGCTAATCTAAACCTAATCTAACCATGCCAAGGAGACGGAGAGAGAGAGAAAAGGGAAAAATAGAAAAATCCTACACTAAAACGGTGATACACCAAAGAAGGAGAATGTTGAACATCTATCAAGACTGCCATGGAACAAGGAGAGGTGAGCAATGGGAAGGATGGACAGATGCATCACCGGCCCAAGGATAGATTTCACACAAAAATGTCCGAAAACTCCATGAACATAGCTCCGGACACTGTAATGAACATTAGAACATGAAAAAAATACCTGTAATGAAGAGAGGCAAGAAGGGAACAAGCAAAACGAGCAAGGATGGACGGATGCATCACAAAACACGTTTTTATTGCTCCGTAAGGTTTTGCATTTAACATCATTTCAATAGTAAAAGGAAAAAATGCCATTACAGAGAAGGGGAGGAGGTTCGAACTCCATTTTCAACCCTAGAGAAGAAAAGAAGGGAGGGCCAAGCTGAAAAGATGAACCACTTGTAAAAATATATATCTCTCCCAAAATGAGCCAAATTTGGCTTTTACAATGCATGGGTCGAGCCTAGAGAGAGAAACATGGGAAAACATGCAAGCCCATTCCTCATTGACTACAGATGCATTAAAATGGCATAGGGAACCTTACAATCCCATTCCCTACCATTTTTGACAGATTTGGAGGAGAATGCGACCCATTCTACATTAAATCCAGGGTCGCTGAAATGTCACTTCGGCCATGAACAAGCGTCAGATCCGTTTCTAAGTTTTATCTTTCTAGACTATAGCAAAATTCAAGATTAAGAAAAGAATCATGTAGATAATTTCATAAGCTTTCTGTTGATATAAAGAACGTGCAAATCCGAGCTCTGGATTGAAAGATATGGAGATCTGAAGATTTAGGGCACAAAATAGGCAAAAAAGGATTTCAAAATCTTTTCCCGTGCTCTGCCACCTGGACGACACGTGTCAAGCGTTGATTGGATGCGTAATTCTCTCTCCTCTACTCACACGTAGGTTTTCCTTGAAAATTTGACCTTTTTGTGATTTTGGAACATTTTCACTTTTCCTCCGCGCCCCCGCCACTTGGGACACTTGGCATGTACTGATTGGAGGACAGGCGCGTGGGGTCTTCCTTTACTTTTAGCTTTTTGGCTGAAACTTGGCCAAATTTTCCAAATCCTACCTGAGCTCCATGCTTCCCTACTCTATTGGACACGTGTCCTATTCTGATTGGCTCAAGATGACCCTTCAAACCTCACCCTTTGAAATTTAGACATTTCCCCTTGTGACACGTGTCATGATCTGGTTGGTCCGCGGGTCTACCAGATTTTCACGTCCACCACGTCCCTTTTCCCGGCTGTCCCAAGGTGTTATGCAGGACAAAAATTCCAATCCACCCGATTCAGGGCTTCCTTGTTCCTTTTCGCCGATGATATGTGGCATGATCTGATTGGATCTCGGCTCCTTTGGCTATCCGTGTTCGCCACATCCCTCTGTCCCCGATATCCCAAACGTTAAAGTTCTCTGCTTTGGCTAATCCGGCGGTTCCGCGTCCTTCGTATCTTCATGGCCCAGATGTCCCAATTGTGCCACTCAGCCAGATTAGTTGATTTTCTCACCTTCAGCTAGATCGGCTTTCCACGTCCACCGCATCCCTTTGGTCCAATTGTCCCAAGTGCTGCCTGGGCCGCTGGAGGCTTTTCGGCCGGTTCGTGCCCCGACGTCCCAAATGTCCCGACTGTTGCGAGGACTAGGACTTAGCCATTTTTCATGATTTTCCTGGCCCAAGCTTGTTTTTTGCAACTTTTTCACCTTTTCTCAGAACTTTCTCTTTTCAACCTAGACAGGAGAGTTAGAAAAAATCTGAGGGGACCCTAGAAACATGATTTTTTCCTTGAATCAATCTATTTGCCTAGGACTTGAGAATTTAATGCATGTTATCAAAATTACCCTGGGGGTGAATTTTGGATAACAATTTGGCGACTCAGCGGGGTCATCTACCTGCTAGATGAAGTTACCAGTTTCCTGAAGCATCCATTGGGCATGGAGTCATGAGTTGTAACTTGCAACTGATCTGAACTTTGAAAACTTCCCTCTGAACCGCTTGAATCCCACTGGACATGGAGTTGTTCTCACCAAAATGCCACTGGGATGATCTGTGTAAGAGCAAAACCAGCACCACAAAAACTATGTACAGAACTGAAAATCATACATGCTCCAAATGAAACATGCAGAGTGTGCACAAGCACTTCTTCTGCTGAAAGCAAACCTACCTACTCTATTCTAACTGGAGCGAAGGCAAGCTAAACAAACCCTGCAATTGGTTGTGAGAAATAGCTTCCCTTTCTCAAAAGTGGCAGCCATGCAATTGATTTGGCATTGAACATGGCTGGTTGGATGAGTGGAAAATCAACAAGAAACTGGTCTTCCACCCAAATCATCAAGGTATCAGCTGAAGGCAGATTCAATACCTCTTTTATTTGCTCTGCATTTGGATGGAAGAGGTATGACAGCTGATCCTTGGTACTTTATAGCTCATCCTCATGCACAGAAGCAAGCATGACTGGTTGTGACTTCTCCTTTGGCTCCAATGAAGCCAAATACCTGATTGGGCAAGGTCTAATCCATTTGATATGCCCATAGCTCTGATTTTCAACTCCAAAAATGGAGTCTTCTTGTAGACCTTCTTGAATGGATGGTGTGGAAGAAATGGTGAAGTTCCTCTGTCCTTTCTCTTTCTCCAATGAAGAACATGAAAGACTAAAATCTTCCAATCTTCATTCCAAAGAGCTGCAATAGGATGCAGGCTACTGCAAATGAATGTTCTCCTTCATGACAACAGACTCTTGTGTTTGGAATGTGGATGATGAAAGAGAGAATGGTGGAAACTCAACCGGCTCTTCTCCATCAAAATATTCCTCCAAATCTGACAGATAAACTGCCTCATGGCTGTCCTACTGCAAATGCTCATCTTCCTCCATGGTGTCTTCTTGATCTGCAACTTGACCACCATGGTTTCTTTCTCCCTCCAACATTGAGTTTGAGAGATCAAACTCCTCTTCAGTACTAGAACTTGAGAGAGGTGAAGTAGAAATAACTGAAGGTTCTCCTGTAGCCTGCTTTGTGCTCAAAGCCCTTGGATTTGCACTTTCCTCCTCCACAGCTGGGATGTGCTCCTCTTCTTTTGGATCTGGAGCAGCTTCTCCTTTCTCTACTACGTGAAGACAATCTTGCTCTTGGTTGAACTCTTCCTCCAGCATGAAGTTTGTCAAGTCAAACTCTTCAATCTGCTCTAGAGGACAAGTTGGGACTACAAGAACTTCTTCTTCTGCTGCAACAAAATCAGTCCTGACCACCATTTGTTCTCTGACTTCAACCTCTTCTGTAGGTTTAACCATCAAGGGGATCTTTGTCATCCCAAATTTGGCAGCCCAAACCTTCAAGTTGTCTGTCATTTCTTTTCTTCTTGGCTCTTCCTCTTGCTGTCCTTGATGACTGATTTTTGCAATTTCTTCTTCCCCACATGGAATTGGGAATGCAAGAGGAGAAGTGGGTTGTAACTCAATTGAGTTTGCAATTTTTTGTGGTGGTGGAGGAGGTGAAACCTCTTGTTTCTTTAGAGGAGGGGGTATTTCATTTAGCTCTTGTGGAGGGGATGACTGTTTGGAAGGAAAGAGGAAAGAAGAATTGAGGTGTGGTGGAAGACTGAGAGGTGGAGACATGGGATCAACATTTGGGGCAGCAGATGGAGAGTTTAAAACTTGCAATTCCAAATGAGATGGTGCTGCTTGAGTAGTGGGAAGAGAAAAACTAGATGATGGTGTAGAACTTACCCATTGACAAGGTTGTTCAACAACAAGTGTATAGGCCTCTATTTCTGCTATCCATTGTGCAAGTTGGGGTAGCATCTTCATCATGAAGTCCAGCTTCTCCTGAGGGCTGAAGTGTCTTGGAAAAGGGCCTCCCCATGGACAAGGAGTCCTGCAACCAATTCTGAAAGCTCTCATTTGAGTTGTTGCTCTGGACTGCACCATCTTTACCTCCATCTTTTAGATTTTCTCCAACAGACCAGCATCTTGCATCTGATTTTCTTCATTATATGCATACTCTTGCTCTTGGAAAGCTCCATAGCCAAACTGATTTTGGCATTGCTGCTCATATGGGTATGCATGCTGATTTTGAATTTGTTCAAAATGCTGATTTGGAGGATTTGTAAAACATGTTGGAGGTGTGATATATTTTGCTGTTGTAAATGTGAGTTCCATGATGGAAATGAAGTCATGATTGCACAACTTCATGGAATGGAAAAGAATGAAAGAGATGGAAAGAAGGATGAAAATGGAAATGGATGGAAAATGGGTCTGCAACTTCAGAAATGGGTTGCTGATTAGATGGAGTCGCCAGATGTGTTTGCAAGTGCCTCCAAAGGCTGAAATCTTCACAGGAACACACCAACCTGCAAAAGATGAATTGGAAGACCTCTAAGGTCCCACCGGGCATGCCAAAACTGTTATCACCGAATCACAAAGCACCCCCGTGTTTATACACGTGCATATACTTGAACTCATGGTGTGATTGGATAACATGGGTACTATCTCCAAGTTGTGGGACTTGCTACTTGAGATAGACCTCCGAGAGAAGGCTGGTTCCTGCTCCTAAACTACCCGCCACTAGCTATTCCAAAGCGGAAAGCTAATCTAAACCTAATCTAACCATGCCAAGGAGATGGAGAGAGAGAGAAAAGGGAAAAATAGCAAAATCCTACACTAAAATGGTGATACACTAGAGAAGGAGAATGTTGAACATCTATCAAACCGCCATGGAACAAGGAGAGGTGAGCAATGGGAAGGATGGACAGATGCATCACAGGCCCAAGGATAGATTTCACACAGAAAATGTCCCAAAACTCCATGAACACAGCTCCAAACCTGTAATGAATGTTAGAACATGCACAAATACCTATAATGAAGAGAGGCAAGAAGAGAACAAGCAAAAACGAGCAAGGATGGACAGATGCATCACAAAACACATTTTTTATTGCTCCAGAAGTTTACACAGAACATCATTTCAATAGTAAAAGGAAAAAATGCCATTACAGAGAAGGGGAGGAGGTTCAAACTCCATTTTCAACCCTAGAGAAGAAAATAAGGGAGGGCTGAGCTGAAAAGATGAACCACTTGTAAAAAATATATATCTCTCCCAAAATGAGCCAAATCTAGCTTTTACAATGCATAGGTCAAGCCCAGGAGAGAGAAACATGGGAAAACATGCAAGCCCATTCCTCATTGACTACAGATGCATTAAAATGGCATAGGGAACCTTACAATCCCATACCCTACCATTTTTGACGGATTTGGAGGAGAATGTGACCCATTCTGCATTAAATCTGGTCGCTGAAATGTCACTTTTGGCCATGAACACGCGTCATAGCCATTTCTGAATTTTATCTCTCTAGACTATGCCAAAATTCAAGATTAACCCCAGAATCATGTAGAGAATTTCATAAGATTTTTGTTGATATAAAGAACGTGCAAATCCGAGCTCTGGATCGAAAGATATGGAGATCTGAAGATTTAAGGCACAAAACAAGCAAAAATAGATTTCGAAATCTTTTCCCACACTCTGCCACCTAGACGACACATGTCAAGTGCTGATTGGATGCGTAATTCTCTCTCATCTACTCACCCACTGGTTTTCCTTGAAAATTTGACCTTTTTGTGATTTTGGAACATTTTCACTTTTCCTCCGCCCCCGCCACTTGGGACACGTGGCATGCATTGATTGGAGGACAGGGGCGTGGGGTCTTCCTTTACTTTTAGCTTTTTGGCCAAAACTTGGCCAAATTTTCCAAATCCTCCCCAAGCTCCACACTTCCCTACTCCATTGGACATGTGTCCTATTTTGATTGGCTTGGGCTGACCCTTCAAACCTCACCCTTTGAAATTTGGACGTTTCCCCTTGTGACACGTGTCATGATCTGTTGGTCCGCGGTCTGCGGCTTTTGACGTCCACCGCATCCCTTTGGCCCGGCTGTCCCGGTCTTTATGCCTGGACAAAACTTCCGATCCACCTGATTCGGGCTTCCCTGTCCCTTTTCTGCCGATGACACATGGCGTGATTTGATTGGATCTCGGCTCCTTCGGCTATCCGCATTTGCCGCATCCCTCTATCCCGAGATGTCCCAAACGCTAAAGTTCTCTGTTTCGACCGATCCGGGCAGTTCGCATCCTTCATGTCTTCATGGCCCAGATGTCCCAACTGTGCCGCTCAGTAGTTAGTTGATTTTCTCACCTTCGGCCGGATCGGCTTTCCGCGTCCGCCATGTCCCTTTGGTCCAAATGTCGCAAGTGTTGCACAGGCCACCTGGAGGATTTTCGGCTAGTTCGTGCCCTAACGTCCCAAATGTCCCGATTGTTGTGAGGACTAGGACTTAGCCGTTTTCATGATTTTCCCGCCAAGCTTGTTTTTGCAACTTTTTCACCTTTTCTCAGAACTTTCTCTTTTCAACCTGGATAGGAGAGTTAGAAAAAATCTGAGGGGACCCTAGAAACATGATTTTTTTCCCTGAATCAATCTATTTGCCTGGGACTTGAGAATTTAATGCATGTTATCAAAATTCCCATTGGGGTGAATTTTTGATAACAAGAACTTTAACCCGTGCAACCAAAAACAAAAGTGTTTTCTAAATCCAGCAAGCCTCCACCATTCTATATCTCACTTATTATTGGTGATCATTTGGTGCACAATTTTATGATTGATTCTAGAGCCAGTAGTTCTGTAATGCCCAAGAAAATTGTAGATGTGTTAAGAATTCCATATACTCCAATTTCAAGAGGAGTTGTCTAGTTAGACAGTATTGTAGTCCAAACTGTGGGAGTCATTAAGGGGCTTTAGCTTACTATCCATGCCTATCCTAGCTTGACATTCACACAAGACATATCTATTATTGATCTCCCTCCCCTCTTTGCCATTTTCTTATCACATGATTTCACTACCAAGATGGGTGGTTATTTGTCATCAGAATGGTCGCATATGATCCTTAGAACTCGGTATGGGACAAAGGTGACTATAAGAGCTGAACCTATTTTTCATAATCATGTGGAACCTTACACCGCTAAACCCATAAATGGGAATTATGCCATTGGTGATCCAGATGAGGAGGACACAGATCACAAGCCAACTACTCTCATGGAAGAAGTTCCTGACATAGTTCTTGATGAGGTAAGTATCAATCACCAATATGATCCCTATGTTGATTTATTGCGGATGAAGAATCAGTGTTTTATTCTTGGAAGAGACTGGATTAGGTACATACTATATACATGAAGAAGGTACAATCATACCTCATTTGGTTAAAACATCCAACAGTTCTAAGGGACTATGGAAACTATTATTTGATGGTTTGAGGAGTAGAAATGGATCTAGTGTAGGAGTTATGTTGATTTATCTGGAAGGAGATAAATATTTCTCTTCCTTTTGGTTGTAGTTTAGTTGTACTAATAATGTTGCCAAATATGAGGCTCTCATACAAGGAATTCAGTGGCCCCAAAAGAGGAATCCAAACCTTGACCATCTTTGGTGATAGTGAATTGGTTGTGCATCAAGTAACAACCGCAGGTGCATCAAAAAATGATCTATTGAGATCATATAAAAATCAGGTTTGGGACTTGATAGAAGATTTCAAAGCTTTTGGAATTCACGCAATTCCTAGAAAGCAAAATCAAGATGCTAACAGGATTGCTACTATTGGCTCCCAATACGATGTACCTATGGACATTATGAAAGAAGGGAAGCAGATGGTCAAAATGGTGGTCCATCCTATAGTACCAAATAATGTAAGTAGCTGGCAGGTGTTTGATAGTGACCAATAGATTGTCCTCTTCCTACAGAAAGAAGTGGAGTTTGCTACCAAACATCAGGATAAAATTCAAAACTCTTACAGTGATCAAATTATACAACTAAAAGGAAACAAGCTGCCAAAAGGCCTGGTTACACTTGAATCTATCTTCAATTCAAATGATCAGGCCAAATGACAGAGCACTAATATGGTGGTCAAGGAAGAGGATTTTGAAGAAGTCAAGGTGGCAAGTGAAAAACTTTTTAAAATTGGTAAGGTATGCACTGCTCAAGAAAAGAAAGATTTCATTGAACTATGTCAATAATATCATGATATTTTTACATGGAGTTATAAATATCTACGTGGTTTTGATCCTGCCTAGCTCAACACACCATTGAACTCGATTAAAATTCTAAGCTAGTTCATCAAAAATAAAGGTAAATTAATTCTAAAATTGAGCCGTTAATGTGGAAGGAGCTAACCATACTTATTGAGGCGTGCATAATTTTTCCCATTAAGTATTTCTCATGGGTAGCCAACTTTGGTGCTGCGAGGAAGAAGAATAGAAAGATTCATCTTTGCATGGGCTTGAGGATTTGAACCACAGACTCATTGAAATACTATCGCCCTCTTCCATCAATGGAGAAAATCCTCCAAACCGTGGTAGGGGCTCAAAGGTTTTCTTTTCTTGATGGATATTTGGGATACAATCAAATCCTAGTCCAAGAATATGATCAATTCAAAATGGCTTTCACTACCAAGTGGGGCACGTATGCTTATAACAAAATGTCATTTGGGTTGTCCAATGCAGGGGATACTTTCCAAAGAGCCATGGACATGGCATTCAAAGGACTCATTAATGATATCATCTTAGTTTACCTTGATGATATAACTATGTATTCCAAACATGTTGAGGATCATATCACACATCTAAGAAAAAAATCTGAATATGTAGAGAATTTGGGGTCTCAATTAATCCTAAGAAGTGCATTTTTGCAAATTAGGAAGGAAAATTGTTAGAACATGTTGTTTCTGGGGAATGATTGTTGTGTGCAAGTGTTGTTTTTAAACTAATACTAATGTAAACAAAGACTAACACCTAAATAGTCTTAATTACCAAGAATTAAACAACATTATAAACACCATCATGATAAGAATTAATCAAGGGTTATATGCTAACATTTATCAATACAAAACTATGAAATCAACTATGTTAAGAACCTAAATATCCTCTATTCTCTAACAACATATAAATGAAGGAACCTAGGTAGGTTACGTGGCTATCAAAATCAGTTGTTCTTAATGTTCCAAGAACCTAGGAATGGGGGCTAATCAAAGGTGGGCTACAAGACCCTTTCAACACCTGCCATATGACCCAAGCACTTTAAGAAAGATGCTTAACTCTTCAAGATGATGAACTCTCAAGAGGACAAAGTGCAAGCTCTTAGTCTTTTTGTTATATGCTTTACATTTGCTCTCTTAAGGAGTTTAGGTGTAGGTATAAAGGTAGAAGGAGGGCTCCTTATATAGCCCAATGGATAAAGGAAACACTTCATCCCTTTGTATGTGGGATAAAGGTAAAACATGATTAGGAATGGATAAGGTTGCTTTATTAAATGTAACCTTACTTTAGAAGGGTTTAATTTATGCTTAGCAAGTCATGGGAGTTGGGGGGTGTTTTAATTAATCAAAGGTGATTAAATAATAGGTAGATGTAAGCTTATAAAATATAATTAGAGGAATATTAGTACGATTTTGGCTATTAGAAGGGGATTAAATAAATTAAATATTGATTTATTGGTTAAATGGAATGGAAAGCTAATTAATTAATAATAATTAATTAGTCTAGGTAGAAGGAGTGATTTATTAACGAAAGGTCATTAATTAGGTATTTGTTTGATAGGCAACTTAATTAATTAGCTTATTGTAATTAATTAATGATGATATGAGGAAAATTAATGATTTTGACGATATTTCGTCGATTTGTGAGAAAGATGATATTTAACACAATTTAAGTATTTAAATTGCTTGGGTGTAATTATGGGTGTCTACATTGCCCCTATTTGGGGTGGCGTAAGTGATGCCACTTCAAAGATAGTAGACAGGTGGAATTTTGAAGAGGTAGAAGAAAAATTAGTAGAAGTGAGAGATGCCCCCTCGAGTGTCGATGGGGTGATGAAAGAATACGATCGACAATCAAAAATGTGAGACATAGATAAAGAATGGGAAGAGGCAAGATGCCCCAGTAAGATGGAAGAATAGGGGTGAGAGGAAAGTGATGTAGAATGAATATGGAGGAGGGGAGGGAAGAGGTTAACCTCTAGCCACTGTGTATTGAACAATTTTGGTGTCATCATATTTCCATAATAGTTACGTCATCGGTCCTTATGAAAAATATAAGCATACGACAAAGGTAGAATGACATAAAAAGCCATACTAGGAACGATTGTCCATTGCTGAAAACACCAACTCCATGCAACATACAAAAATAAATGCAATACAAGAAAGTGAAAGATGCCTAAATCCATGCAAAATACAAAATGTAATGCAATACGAGAAAGTAAACAAGCTAAACTAACAGAGAAACATAATATAATGTTTTTATTATCGAGTTTTAGTTATGACTTGTGCAAATTAATGAAAAGGGTTGATGATGGTGCCCCAAGAAAGGATACATACGAGGGGAATAATGGAGGACACTTGGGTCCACTGGAAAAGTAATGTGCACTACGAAACAATACCAGAAACTCGTTATACCCCAGTACGGATGAAGTAAGTAGCCGAGCTTTTGTTGATGGAGGTAGATCAAGATGATCTGAAAGTTGCACACATGAACAAGTGAGAACTAAAGAGTGATGTTTTGTAGGATGATTTTCAATTTTTAGAAGTTTTCTAAAACATATTTGAATTTTTTGATGATTTTTTTCTATAACATATTTGAATATTTTGGTTGATTTTCAAAGTTTTATGAAACTATGTACAGAAGACGAGAAGCGTGGATGCCCCCAAAGTGATAGATAAGATGTACAAGGGCATAAGGCCACGTGCGTACTAGAAAGGTGAAGATGCAAAATGTCCCAATGATAAGATGGGAGTATTCAAAGGTAAACTCTTCACGGTAGAGAGTGGGACCCAAGGCCATTATGGATAGGTTCAACATGATGATGAACATAAACCAATGAAATGCTGGGAAGAAGAAAGGATGCCCCTTGTGTAAGTTGGCTGAAGAACACGTGATAGAAAGCAAGGAGAAGATTATTTTTGTGGAAGGGGACAAAGGTGTCTGCAAACATGGAAAACAAGTAACCTTATACACATGGATGTTCTGAACGAAGTAGAAGAATGATGTGAATGATATGAATGTAGCTTAGAATCCTCATAGCAAAGAAGTGATTAGCCAAAGGCATAAATCATGAGACGAGATATGGACTAGAGTAAGAGTCTAAAAAAGGTCCAAAAAAAGACACTTGGTAACATACTAATCATGTTTACTCATAGAGACCTGGTGTGTGCACGTGTAATTTATTACCTCTTGAAGGGAAGATTTAAAAGAAAATAAGATGACGACACCCTAGCCAATGTGTAGGAATGATTTATTATGAAAGGTGATTTTGTGAATGGATGGTGAAAGGATAGCCATACATTGCTCCGCTGCTAGCCAGGAATTCATAGCCCCGATGAAGATGTATTTAATTCTAATCGCAACATTTCTCTATTGCTAGTCAAGCATCCATAGCCCCGATAGAGATTATTGGAAATACCCCAAGAGAGAGTTATATATCAATTTGCTTTTGCTTTGTAGCTTTTAGATTTTGATGTTTGATTGATTTTGATTATTTTGTTGTCTGAAAACTTATTTCAGCTCTCTTGTTTGACAAGGGGTTAAGAACCACTGATGGCTTGATGGAAGGAGGTGGAATTGATTTTGATGACGACATTGGATAGTGTTAAAAATATGTCTAAAATTTCTTAGCAACAAGTTTATTAGATATTTGAATTTGATAGGATCTCCATGAGGTCAATCGTTGTTTAATTTACCAAGGTGATAAAAGACCAGGGGACAAACATATACGATAGAGATAAATGTCATAAAATGTGTGCAAATAAGCTAAGAAAATATCACCGAAGGGATGAAAATGGTAGGAAGACTTGTAAAAGAGTAGCAAGGAAGGGAAGAAAGAAATATCCATGTGTACGCAACACCTGATTGCAATGTTCGATCTTTGTACCTTTGATTTTTGTTGCTTTTTTTTCTCATGTTTTTTTTTGTATTTTTGCATTGTTTTTAATTTTTAGATTTTTGATATTTTTTTTTTTGAACCATTGTTACTAACAAAGTCACTTTGTGTGATAGGATCCGACAACTATGTTTGCGACTTCATTGATAAGGAGACTAAGCATGTTTGTTTATCAAGAGTCATGTTTTCCCCAATCTCGATGATCGTAGTGAGTTCACACTCAACAAACGATTTGATTTATCCGAAACATGGATTTTTATGTGGGAGCTTGAGTTCCCTATCCAGATGTTTATGCACTTTTCACCATACTTGATGGTTATGTTGATGTGCATTCTTGGATCGCACTTGATTTACAACTTTGAGATTGTTGTAAGTGTTAGGGGATTTTGAGCTCTTGGAAGTTTTGACCTAAGAGCTTGATAATGAACCTGTTTGGGTTTCTTATAAGCTAACACTTGAATTTTCTAACCTCAAGAAGGAGAAGAATGTGAACATTTCAGGTTGATCATAGAAACAATAGAAATGGTAGTGGGCTTGCCACAACCATCGATAGAATAAATATGTGATAGATGAAAAGGATACGGTCCAAGAATTGAAGAGGATGGGCTATTAGGAGGTGAGCCACGGATAGAAGGTGAAAGGCTACTAGGATGTGGCCTAAGAATAGAAGAAGAAGGGCTACTAGGATGTGACCCATAAATAGAAGATGAAGGGATACTAGGATGTGTCCCTTGAATAGAATAAGAAGGGCTACTAGGATGTGACCCATGGATGTAAGATGATGGACTACCGGGATGTGGCCCAAGAATAGAAGATGATGGAATACCCAAGGGTGATCCATACATAGAAGATAAGGGGCTAGTTGGACATGCCCCAATAATCGAAGATAGTGGGCTACTCGAAAATGTCCCACAAATAGAAGAGGGAGGGATACTAGAAGGTGACCCACACCTAGATGAAGATGAAGGGCTACTTGCACTTGACCCCACAAGAGATTTTGATTGAGGAATTATGATATACGAAGATTTATTGGGTGATGAGAAGATAGGCCATGGATCTATGCAAGACTAAGGAGTTTCATCACATAATGAAGAATGTGAAGATGGAAGAATAAGAGGAGGATCAAGTTGCATGATCTGAGGCTCTTCCTCCATTTCTTGATCAAAGGAATCAACCTTTTCCTCACAATATGCAGATGCATCAAAGTCTAAAGAGAATCATTTTTTATAATCCACTAAAGGAATATATTCATATGCCCCTATAAATGCCCCGATTATTTCTTCATTCTAAAAGATATCAATCGGTATGAGTTGTTGATCGGTCCCTTGGGGTTTATTGGAAGAAATAGGTTCACTTGGTGTGGAAGGCTTAGAAGACGTTTGATGATGATTGATAGAAGAAGATGAGATGAGAGATGAAGAAGATGTGTAGCTAGATCTCTTAGGAATAGAAGAAGGTGGTGTGGACCTACCTATACGATGGTATATCATCTATAAACTAGTAGGATTAAGTCCAAAGTCTATAGATTATGATGCATGGGTCGATTCAGGTGTTTGTCTCGAAGGACTTTGAGTCACACGAATCTTCAAAGGAGGAAGACTTATTGGGGTGATTGATGAAGAAGGTCCTGCGAAGAACGGGAGGACCGTGATTCAAGAATCACATCGGATGAATAATAACAAGGGTCTTACAAAGAAAGAGAGGACCGTGATTCAAGAATTGTATTAGATGTTTGATTGGAGGGATTTGGAGTCGTATGTATCTTCAAAGGAAGAAGACATTGTCAAGGTGACTGATAAAAGGGGTCTTGCATAGAAAGGGAGGACCGCGACGTAGGATTCATATTAAATGTATGATGAAGAGGTTCCTACAAAGATAGGGAGGACCATGACATAGGAGTTGCATTAGATGACTTAGGAGTTGAATTAGATGAATCTGAATAGTAGTTTGGATCTGAATCATCAGAAGAGTCAGAGGAAATATTTGGATTGGAATCCTCAAAAGAAGAGGAAATGTTTGGATTAGAATTAGAAGAAGAGTGGGGAAACTCGAATAATAATTTGGATCAGAAGTGTCCAAATCATACCACCGACTATGAGATGAAGGTGGGGAATGAGTTACCTATATGGGCTCTCTAGCACGAAGAACCAAATGAGGTTTAGTTGTGATGGGAATCCTATGATTTGAATTGTTGAACCTAGGTTCTATATTTTTGTAAGTATGGGGAACTGCACGATAGTTAGTCATTTTTGGCACTATTTTAAGCAAAAATGTCTAGATCTAGATAGTGTGATGGAACTCCTTCAAAGGGAAGGAAGTGACATGTCAATTTGGGTAGCATAAGGACAACCAAATAGACATTTCGTAAGTATTGATATGTGTGCGTGATTTTATAAAGAAGGTCTAAGGAAAATAGGCATCGTGATGATGCAATATCGATGAAATCGGGAGGGATCGTCCTAGAAAATAAGTTTTCTCGAATGAATAATCATAAGGAACAATCATGCAAGTGTGAAACAAAAACCCAATCAACAAGGAAATACACCATATGAAAATGCGATGCAAAGATGATCAACAAGATGTTTTCACTTATGCCAAGTTCAAGGAAATGAACAAAACGTAAGTAAAAACAAGAAGTTAATGTGATCTCCCAATCAAGATATACAATGAGCGAGCTCAAACTTGATTAAGACCTATATCTCAAAAATTTCCAATTACAATTCATGAATGACACAACAATATCACCAAGATATGCTAACCCACTTTGCGAGAAAGTGAAGTATTGATATCGAGGTGTTATTGACATAACATGCACAAATGGCAACACCTAGCACTCTTTGAAATCGAGGTAATAATAGAACCAAACTAAAAATCTCAAAGTATAGCTAGGAATAATTAAAAATGTGTGCAATGTAACTGTACAATATAGGTATTTATGTCGATTTTACTACAAACAAGACGTAAATATCGAAATTGTAGTGATACAATACAAATAGGCTAACTCTTCTAAGGAAGTCCATGGTGATGAACCATGCCTAACTACAATGAAGACCTTGACATGGGTATCAAGATCACAATGGCTACCAATGATGCAAAAATGCCTCCACACACTTTAGATGTTTAAATAACCCAACCGCAAACATGGATGGGCGTAAACGGACATAAAAGTGAGAGAAACAGTCGATTGGTAACACAAAGGTAGTCACCCTTCTTTTGATCAACAAAGTGTCAAAAGAATGTGAAAGAAGTAAATCAAAAAAAGATGAAAAATGCTAGCTTCACTTCGGCAGAGTTTTGCCTTGCCCTAAGGAAAGTAAAAACTAGGTGAAAGTACCACGTCACATGTTTCTCAATAAAAATATGTATCACAAATCAACACTATTTTAGAATGGTCAAAGTGGGCTCCTGACCAAAGTATATTCTCTTAGGTGGTTCTCTCGCCCTAGGTGTTACAAATTTTCCACGAGTGAGCGTGATTTACCCAAAAAGTCACACTGACTAGTTTGGTAGTATCTCGACTTTACTTTACCCCCTTCAAGAACAGTATGCAACTAGTGTGTCTATGTGTACTATCACTGGTGTCACCACAATGGAAAACCTATAACGCTATCTCACAAAGGAATCACTAGTCAAGTAGGTAGTGCGAGCACTTCCCATTTCATCCATAAGGTTCCCTCTTGCGTGGACTACTTTGGGGTTCCTGGAACCACCCCCATTGTTGTAGCTTAAGGCGTTATGCCAAAGGGGTTATGTTCCAGTTGAGCGGAGAGGGACGTACCCTTTTCCGAAACCTGCAATACAATGTTTTGAATATGTTGTTCATTTTATCTTGTTTAATTAGGTGTGGTTTGCTTGAACACCTTTTGGCAACCTGTATAACAACTGTATTAGTAGTTTTTGATTTCGTTTTGATTCCTCCTTTCTTTGACAAGCATTTTTAGGTCCTGCACTCAAGTGTTAGTAGTTCTCCAAGAAAATCACATTATTTAAAAGATGATTAAGAGTTGCTTTTGATTCTCAAGATCATCCAAGGATGTAAGAGAATATCATACACAACAAATAATCCAACTAAAAATTAAAGAAAAACTTTTCAATCAATGAACCATATAAAATTCTTGATAAATGTTCATTCCACTAAACCAAAAGTGAAAGATGAAGTTTCCAATTTACCAAATGTTATAAAATGAATACTAAAGTTGCTTTGTATTCTCAAGATCACCCTAAGGTGCAAGAGAAGAGCATACAAAAACTTTATCCCAACTATATAGAAATGGAAAACTTAAAATCAAAGGACCATTGAAAAATGCTTTGTAAAAGGTTCATTCCCTTAAGCAAAATGAATAATCAAATTTCCAAGTTTAATCCCAATGTTAAAAAGATAGAGATCAAAGTTGTTTTCAATTCTCAAGATCACCAAAAGGTGCAAGAGAAGAGCATACACACGCTTTTTTCAAAATCGAGTAAGCATGGAAATACAACATTCATCAAAACATTAGGCATGTTAGAAAATGACCAGTTTTAAACTAACAGAAAAACCTATAATTTCTGTAAGTTTAAATCCCAAATTTATGTTTGTATTACATATTTAATTTCAATACCTTTCCAATGTAAAAAAATGGAGTCATTTCGAGTTTGGGTGAAAAATTTATGGCCTTCGGAAGATGGGTTATGCATATGCTCTTATGCTCACGGGTATGCACTTGACATGCACTCAAAAAATGTAAAAAAAAAGCGTGCCTTAATTTGCAAAATGGGTAAATTTTTCCAACCAAAATTCAATTTTGAAAACAACCCATCACATCAATATATGAATAGAAGACTCAATGCTATCAAACATTAACATACATACTCAAGCATTTAAAATTTTCAAGAAATTCACAAAACTAGCATGTAGAATGATGAAAAAGTAAGCTCTAAAAATGAAAACATGATGGAATATTCAAATTTTCTCACCAAGATTAAATTTTGACAGTAACCCACCACATTAATATGTAAATAGAAGACTCAGCACTATCAAACACTAACCTACATGCTCAAGAATTTAAAATTTTCAAGAAATTGACAAAACTAGCATGTAAAATGTTGAAAAAGTAAGCTCTAAAAATGAAAACATGAAGAAATCTTGAAATTTTCCCATCAATTCCAATTTTGACAACACTTCACCTCCTTTATACCTACAAGGAAGACTCAACACATGTAAACTCAGCAAAACAAGTTAAGAAAAACAAGTTAGATCAACATGTGTAAAAGAGGGTTAGTAACAAAAAATGAAACTTAACTACAAAAATTTGAAATTAAGTGTAAAGAACAATGGAGTAAGTCCCACCGGTGTGCCACATGTGTGTAAGTTTTGTTTTTAAACTAATACTAATGTAAACAAATACTAACACCTAAATAGTCTTAATTAGCAAGAATTAAACAACATTATAAACACCATCATGATAAGAATTAATAAAGGGCTAGATGCTAACATTTATCAATACAAAACTATGAAATCAAATATGTTAAGCACCTAAATATCCTCTATTCTCTAATAACATATAAATGAAGGAACCTAGGTAGGTTCCATGTCTATCAAAAGTAGTTGTCCTTAATGTTCCAAGAACCTAGGAATGGGGGCTAATCAAAGGTGGGCTACAAGACCCTTTTGACACCTCCCATATGACCCAAGAACTTTAAGAAAGAGGCTTAACTCTTCAAGATGATGAACTCTCCAAAGGAAAAAGTGCAAGATCTTAGTATTTTTCTATATGCTTTGCATTTGCTCTCTTAAGGAGTTTAGGTGTAGGCATAAAGGTAGGAGGGCTCCTTATATACCCCAATGGATAAAGGAAACACTTCATCCCTTTGCATGTGGGATAAAGGTAAAACATGATTAGGAATGAATACGATTGCTTTATTAAAGGTAACTTACTTTAGAAGGGTTTAATTTATGATTAGCAAGTCACGGGAGTTGGGGTGTGTTTTAATTAATCAAAGATGATTAACGATAGGTAGATGTAAGCTTATAGAAGATAATTAGAGGAAAATTAGTATAATTTATGATATTAGAAGGGGATTAAATCAATTAAATATTGATTTATTGGTTAAATAGAAGGGAAAGATAATTAATTAATAATAATTAATTAGTCTAGGTAGAAGGGGTGATTTATGAATGAAAGGTCATTAATTAGGGTATTTGTTGGATAGGCAACTTAATTAATTAGCTTAGTGTAATTAATTAATGATGATATGAGGGAAAATGAGTGCTTTTGATGATATGTCGTCAATTTGTGAGAAAGATGATAAGTAAGGCAATTTAAGTATTTAAATTGCCTAGGTGTAATTATGGGTGTCTACAACTGTCTATTTATCCAGCCATAAATCATTCAATTTTGTCATTATCTCTTCCAAGTGATAATAAATGTCTCTATACTTTCCTAGGAACCATAAATTTTGTGGGGAGATTCATTCCTCAATTTACAACATTATCACAACCATGTTAAAAAATAATATTCTATTCTCATGGATGAGGGATGGGAGGGAGAGTTTCAAGGCTATCAAAACGGTTATTTCCCAAGCCCCCACATTGGTAAACCCTAGGTTCGACAAAGATTTCATTCTCTATGATTTTGTAGGTCAAGAAAGTATTTTGGGGATTCTCACCCAACAAAATGACAATCTGATGGAACAACCAATTGCCTTCTTTATTTAGTCTTTCAAAGAATAGGAAGTTAAGTATTCATTCGTTGAGAAATAAGTTATTGCATTAGAAATTTAGGAACATGTTGTCTAACAAAAAGTTCACTTGATGGTCTCTCATCTTGGCATCAAGGATTTTTATTGAACAAAGAAATGAATGAGAAGCGTGTAGGGTGGATCACAAAAGTAATGGAGTATGATGTACACATTAAAGTCACTAAACTTGTCAAGGGTAAAGGGTTATGCCAATAGTTGGCTACAGATATGGAGACCAAGGATGTAGAAGATGTTACGCTCCTAAACATTGATGAAAGTGACTGTCAAGTTGATTGGTTAACAAAGATGCAATATTTTCTCCTCTCAAGGGCATATCCTTCAAATATGGATAAAGTCCAAAGATGCATTTTTCATCTCTAGACTATTCCATATGTCCTGATCAATAATGTTATTTTCCATAAGGACTTGAATGGTGTGCTTCTACAATGCATCAAACCAGAGTAAGTGAATAAGATTTTAGAAGAATTTCACAATGGTTTATCCGGGGGACATTACTTTTCTCGTAAAACCACCACCAAAATTATGTGAGCTGGTTATTATTGGCTAGATTTATTCAAATATTCTCATCTCTGGGTAAGGAAATGTAAGGAATGTGCCCTTTTTACAGGTAAATAGAAACTGGAAGCCCTTCCCCTGCACCCCATTTAGGTAGATCAACCTTTCATTCAATGGGGTTGGATTTTATTGGGATGATCAACCCTCCTTCTAGTGACGGACACAAATGGGTTCTTACTACAACAAATTATTTCACTCGATGGAAAAAGGTGGTGGCTTTAAAATAAAGTAATGAAAAGGTGGTCCTTGATTTCCTGGAAAATATAATGAAAAGGTTCGATTTCCATTTACCATCATCTCTGATAATGCAATGGATTTTATTTTATTAAATTTTCATGATTGGATGGTTACAAATGAGGTCTATCTCAAGACTTCATCCAATTATTATCCATAGGGAAATGGGTTGGCTAAATCCAATAACAAGAATCTCATAAGGATCATCAAACAGATGATGGAAGCTAACAAAAGGACCTGACATACACAATTTAAGACCGCCTTATGGGTGAAATGAATCACACCTATAAATGTCATTGGAAACTAACCTTTTATGTTGATATATGGGAGGGAGGAAAACCTTCTGCTCTCCTTGGAATTACCTTCTTTGGAATTTTCTCATCAGCTTGAAATTATGAAAAATGACTCCTTACTAGTGAGGTTTTCTCGAACTCATGGAGCTAGAAGAAGTTTGAGACAAGGCTATGAAAACCTTAAGTGAACATTAGGCTCAAGTTAAGAAATCCTTCAACAAGAAAGTTTCTGATAGGCATTTTCAAGAAGGAGATTTGGTTCTCAAGTGGGACAAAGACAGAGCCAAAACAAGCAAGAATGCCAAGTTTGACGCTCTCTAGAGTGGACCATATATTATCTCTAGTTGTAAAGAGGAAAATTCATTTCATCTATCCAGAATCAATGGAGAAGAACTACCCATTCATGTGAATGGGATACATCTCAAAGATTGCTTTTGAGAATGTCTCACCCTTGTACAATGTTCATTTTCTTTTCCTCTAAGTGCTTTGCACATTGTTTTGTTTTGTTTTCTTTCTTTTTGGTTTTGGGTGTCCTCTGAATGTAGTTTTCTTCCAAGAATCCTTTTCACAATGGTTTGTATAAGGCTATTGATCTGAAAGCTTAGTAGGAAAGCATTCCTTAGAGGTCACCAAAAATGTTACCGATTTAATCTACCTTGAGAAGCAAACTTTGAAATTGATAAGGAATTTTTTTGAAAAAATCTTCACATAGAAGATCTCTACATCTTGAAATTTCTCCAAGTCCCAAAGTCTAAAAATTCAGATTTTAGACTTGGGGATTTTCCTTTCGGGGTTTAATTGACTTAAATTTCAAATTGTGTGTTTTCAATTTCTAAAGTCTGAAACCCCGAAAGTCTAAAATTTTGGACTTTCAAGGTTTCAGTTTTGAAACCCTAAGTCATGATTTTTAGAAATTTCCCTTTAGAGTTCTGAAGTTTGAAACCCAAAAAGTCCAAAATTTTGGACTTTTGGAATTTTGGGTTTTAGAACTCTAGGCCACACTTTTGGAAAATTTCTTTTGGACTTCTGAAGTCCAAAAGTCTGAAATTCTAAAATTGGACTTTCGAGCTTTCAGGTTTCATAACTCTCCCGATCATTTTTGAGTCATTTTCTTTCAGATTTCTGAAACCCAAAAGTCTAAAAGACTGAAATTTCAGACTTTTGGGATTTTTGGATTTCGAACTCTTCTGAGTCATTCCACGATTTTCAAGCTTTGATCTCCGAGTATGAAACCCTAAAATTCTAAATTTTTAGAATCCCGGGCTTTTGGGTTTGATTTTTTGAGCTCTCTACGCATATAATTCCCACCTACTTCCATATGGATTTGAATTTGAATTTGATTGTTAATATCAAGTTTTTCTATTTGAATCTCATTTTAACAAACACTTTTCTCTCGACAAACCAATTTTTACTGTATTTCATACTTTTCAACGTCATTCTTGATGTTATACCTAATGTTGGTGATTTTGGTAATGTTGACTACCTAATTCCCATATGGACAAACCTGTAAAAGAGAAGATGATTAAGTAGTTAAATACGCATGTATATGTATGAAATTCATGTAAGGAAGTATGTAAAAGAAAATGTTGAAAAATATGAAAACGGAACATTTGCACCTGATTTATGAAGTGGAAAGAGTGTTGAAATAATCATGTAGATGATGTCAATCCATGTGAGCTTTTTGGGAATTACCACACCAATGTAATGGAATGAGTATAGGAGAAATTTTTGGAGCTATCCTCTAACATTTAACTACTTTCCACTATATAAAACACCATTGCATATGGTGTGTATGAGTGATAAGGACTATCTACCCTATAAATTCCATTGTGTATGGAGTTTTGTAGATTGTGTTGAACTACCAATCGCTATGTGATATTTCCCTAGTCTCGGGTAATCCTGGTAAGGATGATGTGTGATATGCCCCCAAGTTTAGGGAAAACCAGGAAAGGTAATTATGTCATGGGCCTAATTCTGATTTTGAGCCCAAAAACATGAAAATTATCTTGTATCGGTACTATGTTGTGCTGTGTATACTTTGCATGGGGTGATTGATTCACCCAAATGATGGCCCCCTCATTTGGGGTACATGCAACATTGCTAAAAGAGAATGCAACCCAAAGGAGGACCAGCAAGTGAAACCATGCTCTATAGGGGAAGGGGATGCACTTAGTAGAAACAAAGGAACTTGCAAACAAGTGGCTAGGAAACAAGTATTAGTACATGAAAACAAAGCATACATGTATAATATAAAATGTAATTTGAACGAACAATGTGTAAGGTAAGAAAAAATAAAAATAAAATATAGACCATGAAATCAGGTTACCAACATGAGACACCACTCATGATGTTGAAAGACACTCAAGGTAGTAGTGGCCACAAAAAAGAAATTGTGTGCACAAAACAAAGGGCAAATCTTGCATAAAATTACATAGAATAACAAGTAAGTACAAGAAATGTAACAAATAACCATGGTGTCAAATAGTCTTGAAAAATAAATGGTATACATGAAGCACCCATTACCATGTTAGAAAGATAAAGTGTATGTACAAGCATCTATAAAATGATAAAATAGTGTCTATGAAATAAAATTAAATAATAACACCCGTAGTGTAAGAAATTTGATGCCCTCGGGAGATGTTGTGGGATTGGTACTAAGTATTGTGCCAAGAATCCATGTTGTGTGTAATGGACCTATAAAAGATGTGATCATAAATAGAAAGTAAAGTGAACGCGCATGTGTGTATGATAAATAATAATGACATACAAGATATCTATATAGTATGTGTAATAAAGTGAACATGTACAAGTAAATGTGTTGGTGAGAATATTTTTCTTTTGGAAAAATTTGGTGGGTTTCAAGCCAATGCTATGGGAATCTAAGACCATCTACTTGAACGGTGCATCTTCCATATGTGCATGCATGAAAAAGTGGATTTCAATGGTGGCCTTTTGACCGAGAGATCCAAGGGGCACTCCACCGACCTAGAGACAAAGCTACCAATGTCTCACTACGAAGAAAAACTATCTTGGAAAGGGGAAGGGGAGTGGAAATGGAAGTAGGAGAAAACTAATGTTGTGAGTAGAATATCAGATGCCCACACACATTAATTAGAAATTTCATTTACATGCATTTATAGTTAGAAGAAAAATAAATCATAGAGAAGCTACAAGATTGAATAAAACTCATTGGTCATAAAGTACCAATTAATTCCTTAATCAAAGAGGAAAAATTACTTCTTTTATTATGGAATCTTGAGCAGAATTTTTACATAGCTTGAGAATGCAAGAAATTCGAGGAAGAAGAGAAAATAGAAGAAGTGTGGCGTTTTCTATCTTTTCCAGGTACAAAGCACTCTGGTCTTTTTTCAAATCGATCACCACCTTGGAATGATGTCAAGAAGCCATTATATTATTCACAAGAAACTATTACAACTTCAAAATCCTCAACACCTTTTCAAATTCCTCTATTGTGAAGAAAACACTCATGGTGGGTTAAAAACCAGATCTTACAAAGCAACTATTACATTTGATTTTCCAGTTTAAATATAGACCATTTGATTTGCTCCTCTAACTCTAAAATTGGGTCATCCATGTGGCAGGAAGGGATTGGAGTGGTTACAGGGGAAGCCTTTCACATTTTGTGATTTTTGTGAGATTTGGCAATTTGGAACAAATTGGCCCATAGCCCCGCTTTGACTTTTCAACTTAGACACATGGCACATTCTTATTGGAAATGGGATCGCAGCCCTTTTCTCAAAATTTTAACCTTTTTTGGAAAAAGGCTCAAAAAATCAATTTCCTCCATTGGCCCCCTGCTCCGATTTGACTAGGACATATGGTACATTCTTGTTGGAGATGGGGTCATAACTCTTTTCCAAAGAGTTTAACCTTTTTTGGAAAAGGCTCAAAACTCAATTTCCTTGTCTAGCCCGTTGCTCCGAGTTGACTAGGACATGTGGCACATTCTGGTTGGAGATGGGGTTGTGAATATTTTCTAAACATTTTAACCTTTTTTAGAAAATTCTAAAACACTCAAAGTTCTCCATTGTTCCCCTCCTCCACTTTGACTTTTCAACGGTGGGTGCAAGACCTTTGGCAGAGCCGCAAAGCATTCTAGAACTTTTACTTCACTTTTGGGAATTTGGTTAAATTTCCAAAAATTCCCTGATGGCCCACTCATCCGCTTTGATTTTTCAATGATGGGCTTCACCTTTGACTTTTTCCTTGCGAGCTCAAATTTTGACTTTTACCTTTATAGCTGATCGGGCCGTGAGTCACTTTTTAAATTTTTGCCTTTTTTACAAAGAGGCTCAAAAAAAAAAATTCTCCATCAATCCACTTCAAATTAGGTATGTACACATACATGTGGATGATGGGGCCAATATTTCACAGGGAATAAAACACCCATCAGTTCCGACTGTGGGAAAAATACACAGAGGAAGAGAACTTCATCATTTTGAGTCCAATTTTTGAATTTCCTTCACAAACCAGAGGCATGGAGGCAAAACAATGATTTGACGACCCATGCCATAGAATAAGTGAACAATTTCAATCAAAATGAATGTTGCAAAGAGGATATTACGTGCACATACCGGAAATGGAGGATTTCTAAAAACAAGCAAAATAGAGGTTTAAACAGCTCTAGGGCATGAATTTTGCTAATTTCTTGAATCTCTAACTTGGCTTAAACACCAATAAAGGGCATGAGCTAAAAAATTTTGAATTTGGCTATGAAAACATAGAGGATTTTTTTGAGAGACAACAAGCTGGCTCTAGCTTGGGGACATGGCGTGAATCGGGCATGGCTAAAGCATGACATGAGGATCCAAAATATCAATTTTTTAGACCGTATAACGTTTACCAATGCCTTATCCGTTGGGCCTTGCAGATTCATGTAAAATTATAAGAAATAATGGAAGAACAAGGAAACACACAAGCCAAACCACACACAACAAAAAGCAAACAAAACTAAACCAAAACCACACAACAAAAAAGGGAAAAACACACCTATGAAATCACCTATGGTACAAGGGAGGACAACCTACTTTCACTGATGATACAGTTTCAATTATTTCCCGCTTTATGGAAATTCCAATGGCATTTCATCTAAGTATGAGAGGATAAAAACATTCTCACCACAAGCTCCATGAATTTGGAATGGGCCGAGCCATAATGAATCAAACTTTCCATGGCTACCCTTTGGTTCTCTTCTCTTATCCCATAGCAAGAAAAAGTCTCCAACCTTGAATTCTCTTGCCTTTTCCCTCTTGTCAAAGATCTTCTTCACTTTCAATTGGTGTTCTTTAATTCTATCCACCACTTGGCATCTTCTTTCCTCCAGCTTCTCCAAGAAGAGGATCCTCTTGTCAATGGAGTCTTTGTATTGACCATCTTCTATTTCTTGCAGCAACTTGAGAGATGGCATCTCAATTGTGAGAGGAATCTCTGCCTCAACTCCATACAACATTTGGAAATGTGACATACCTATTTCCTTCTTAGGAGTGATCCTATTGGCCCACAATGCATCATATAACTTCTTGTGCCAATTCCTTTGATTCTCATCTACCATCTTACGAACAATGGTCACAATGTTCTTGTTGCTTGAATCATCTTGCCCATTTCCCTATGGATAGTATTCATAAGAGTGAGATAAGAAGATTCAAAAACCATAACAAAACTCTGTGAGCTACTTTGAGGAGAAATAGGTGACAGTGCCTACAATAATCTTTTGTGGTACTCTAAAATGGACAATGATATTCCCCTTGATAATGTTGCAGAATGTTTCGAGATGGCTTGCTTTGTTGGAATGGCTTCCAACCATTTAGTGAAGTAATTCAGCCACGTGAGTACATAATTATGCCTTGCACTTGAATGAAGATTCAAAACACCAATGAAATCCAGTCCCCATTGTTGAAATGGTTCCTCAATCACTACATGCCCGAGTGGTAATGTAGCGAGTTGTTGTTTTCCAACAAATTTATGGCTTTCTTTACATTTGGAAACCAAATCTTGAGTGTATGGAAAGATGGAGGGCCAATAATATATCCCCATGAGAATATTATGCGTAGTGACCATTATTGAGAAATTTCCACCACAACCTTGAGCATGATATGCCCTGAGAAAGTTTTGTTGTTGCTCCTTATCCACACACCTGAGGAAACAACCATCTAGACCTCTCTTGTAAATTACATGATTCTAGATCACAAACTTGGTTGCTTTTAGCTTGAGGTTTCTTCTTATTTTTCATCAAGATGAGGAGGTAATTCTTCATAAGTGAGGTAGTAAGCAATATCAACATACTACTCTTTAGTAGTGGTGACAAAGAGCACTTGTGGACTGTTTTATGAATAGGTTAAGCAAACACCATCCTTTTCTCCCTGCTGATCTCTGAGAGCTTCATCTTCAGCAATCAACTAGCATAAACCATTTCCTCTTACTAGATTAGAGGGTCTAATATCCAAGTCATACTCTTGGGTCTTTGCAATCCAACTTCCTCTCTAAGCCCCATGATATTTTTGAGTTAAAATGGACTTGATTGTACTTCCAGGGGACCATTATCACTATATGGGAATTGAGAATGTAGAATATGAAACTTATAACAGCTTTGACCCTCACTGCGTAGGCATATTTCTCCAATTGGATGTACTTTATCTCATGATTTTTCAAAGGATAGATCATGAAAGCAATGGGTTCTTCCAAACCTTCATCATTTTTTTGAACAGGGGACAACAAAGAGGGTATGTTTTTATGTATAACAATACATGATGAAATCCTTGTTGAAATCTAGAGACACAAGAGTAGAAGCTTTTGAAATGGATTTCTTGATCTCCTCAAATGTTGTTTTTCCTTCCATATTCCACTTAAAACTTGCTCGAGGCTTCATCATGGAAGTTATATGCTTAGTCGATTGAGAAAACTCGGGGACAAAATGACAAAGGAAGTTTACCTTTCCAAAGAATGAATGAACTCCCTTCTTGCCAGTTGGTAAGGCTAGTGCTTGGATAGCTATGATCCTCTAAGGATCAATGTGTGCTCCATGTTTGTTCACAATGTTTCCTAAAAACTTACATTCTATGATTCCAAAAATGCACTTATTTGTATTTAGAGAAATGTCCTGTTTCCTACACCTTGCAAGGACTTGTTCCAAATGACAGATATGATCTCCCCTCCTCTTTGAAAAAACCATGAGGTCATCAAGGTAAATTATAGTGTAATATTTCAAATCTTTTAAGGCCAAGTCCATTACTCTCTAGAAAATGGCCCCAGGAATTGATCAAGCCAAAAGGCATTCTAATATAGGAGAAAGTGCCCCAAGGTGTTGTGAAGACTGCTTTTGTTGCAATCCTCTTCAACCACCTTGATTTGGTTGTACCCTGAGAATCCATCAAGTAAAGAGAGAATTTCAGATCCAGGTGACTTCTTGCAAAATATGATCCATGATTAGAAGAGGGTAATTTTCCTTGAGAGATTCTTCATTCATATTTCGAAGCCTACACAAATCCTTATTTCCCCATTCTTCTTCCTTACTGGTACAATGTTAGCCACCCATGTTGAATGGTGTATGGGGAAGATGATTATAGCATTGAGAATCTTTTTCACCTCTTCTTTGATAACATCAACAATATTTGGATTGTAGGGCCTTTAATTTTTCTAAGGGGCTTAGCTCTTTGCTTCAAAGGAATGGAGTGATGCATTTCCTTTGGCTAAAAATATTGAGTTCATCATAGGAATATGCCAGACATCTCGAGTACTTTTTTAGCAGAGAAAAAAAAATTTCTCTTCTCTTGTGGTGAGTAGCATTTAACAATGTTAACCATCCTTGATTTCTGAAGTGCCAATTTTTTCTTCATAAAAATGAGATGGACACCAAGAAGACTATATTTCTTTCTCTAGGATGAACCAGTGATGCTTGTCAAAGAGGTCTTCCAAAGAAACTAGGCCTTTGGGGATTTTGTTTCCTTATAGTTTGATTACTCCCTCTTCATCAATTCCCTCAATTCCTTCTCTTCTTTGGGAACTGATTCATTGTGTGGGTTTTCACTTCCTTCAAAGAAAATATTATTAAAGTTATCCCTTTGTTATAAGAAGGCTAGGATCTAATTTTCATCATTGAAGACATTCTAGTGATTTGCATTATGCAGTACACTTTGGTCTAAACACCATCTCAATGGTAACTTTATCCTTGCGCAAAAAGGAGGATGAGGTGTCACTAAGGAAGCTAACACTACTAGAGAATCAACCTTTTCATTCTACTCCCTAGGGATAGCTTCAATGGAGAATGCATCAAAGGATTCAATGCAGTCCCACACTCTATTTCTATAGTGCCTAAGTCTAGGGTTTTTCACTTGATATTGCTAGCGGACCTACTTTACCACAACCTTTACATCACCTTTGCATCTCAACTTCTTGATTCCCATGTCCTCTACTACATTCATGCGTAAGAGTAATGCTTCATACTCTATTTTATTATTTTTATTTTCAAATTTCAGCTTGTAGATAAAATGATATACCTCATTGGAGGGAGAGTATAATACTACACCAGCTCCTAAAACCACTCCGGAATGGCTGCCATTAAACTCCATTTTCCAGATTTGGTCTTCTTCTTCCCCCATGAGAAGTGGAAATTCCTATTCCTTATGTGATTTAAGGAGGTAATTTCCAAGACCACAATCTTGAAAAAGAATATCAGCTCTTGGATCATCATACTTCCTTATTGTGAACTTCATTTTTCTGATTGGCAACAACTTCTTCATTTCTCCTTTCATTGGGATAGTTGCAGATGACCAATCCATTTTTATTTCTCCACCTAGATCTTTGCAAAAACTTCTACTCAACAACATACCAAAATATGTTGGGATGTCTACCACCAAAATGGTCAGGAGTATCTTCTTGTTAGGGTAATCAACTAGTGCAACCTGAGCATCCTTAATCCTTCCTACCAATGGAACTTGTTTGGATTCCATTGAGTAGCATGTTCCATTTACTTGGGTCAAAGTGAGGCCAAGAGCATTTGTAAATTTTTCTAGCATCACATTATCTAAGGCTCCAGAATCTATAATGTAATTGTTCAGCTGGAAACCTTTAATGAGAAGTGACAGGTAAAAAGGCTCAACTCTATTTGTGGTGGAGGCACTAAGGGATAACATGTTTTGAGAAGAGGGTGTGGATGGTGTGGGAATTAAGCCTTTAGAATTAGAGATTGGGTATGTAAATTTGCCACCCCTAATGCCTTGATGAATCATTAAATTGGGCAGGATGTGTTTGAAGGTATTCAATTTTAGAGAGTTGGACTTTGGTTTTGCTAGCATGATCTACAAAGTCAAATGAAGTTATGGTAGATGAGGAAGAGGTTCCAACAGTGGATGAGGACTAACATGGAATATGTGTCATTACTTTTGGTTTTGGGTTCTACTTTTCAAATGTAGAAATTTCCTTTGAAGGAGATGGGGGTGTAGTCTTTTATTAGACTTTAGATGTTCTTGCGAGAACCAATATTTAGAAGAGAATTGATCTTAACAAATTTTGAGTTGGGAGAAGAATTAGATAACTTACTTGGCACAAAAATGTGATCCTTGACAACTGGTGAATCTGATTTCTCTCTAGGTAATTCCATAGAAGGTGGTAATGGCGATACCCTGCTAATAATTTTGTTTAGTGGAGGTTTTGGAGAGCTATCTTATTTGTTCTTCCTACTCTCGATTCTGTTGTTGATGCTGAAACACCACTCTTGGATTGTGCACAAGTGAAAACAACACTTGAAAAAATTGGAGCTTCTTCATCACTTTCCTCCTCATCTCGCAACGTATTCAATCGGGCCATCGTGCATGCCAACCTCTTCAATTTCATGATAGTTTTCATAGTCATCCATTCTTTCTTATTCGATTTCCTTAATGTCTGCTCCTCCTTTTGATTCCCCAGAGTCACAAATTGCATTGAATGTTGGTGCTTCAAGAGAAATCTTATGAGGAGGTGGAGTGATTCTTGGTCTATCGGGAAGATATTGTCTCCTTGGAGCATTCCTCATTATTTTTAATAGTTGTTTCTTCAAAGGAACTAGATCATTTGCCATTTTTTTGAACGTTGGATCGGTGGTGACTAAATTTTAACTCTGACCTATTTGCTTCCCATTTGGGCCTTTACCTTTGTAGAAATAATTATATCATCATCAGTCTCAATTACAAAGTCTTTAGCTTCCCTCAATGTTCTTGGTTGGGCTCTTCTAAGGAAGAAACCAACTTCTAATGGAAAAGAATAGGTGAAAAACCTTTTCAAGTTGTTTGCAAAGGGTACCACATCTTTTAGGATCCTTCTTGTCAACCTATCATAACTTGCTACAAAATCTCTCATTGATTGGGAGGTATCCTTCTTCATCTGAACCAATTGAACCATCGATCTTGATAATCTTACTCGTGCTCTTGAACCTATGTTCAAATGTACTTGATATCTTCCCGGCATGTGATAGATCTTGGGGAAATATGTAGAACCATTCAGTAGCTTTTTCTTGGAGTGACTCCACAAAGATCCTATTTGAAACATCTTCATCTTCAACTCGCAACACTCCTCAAGAAGTGATGAATGCTATGAGATGAGAACCATCCCCTTTGAATTTTATGAAGTTCTTTCTTCACCTCTTGGGAGCTCATGAGGTGGTTGTGGAAGAGCAAGTGGACCAAGATTTATTCCCCATGGTACATTATGCCTACGCACTTCATGCTCATGATCACCCATTCTATTCCTATTTATAGCCTCCGGTCTTACTAAGGTTTCTTCTATTGCTTCTCTTTCTTTTGCTTCAATTTGGAGTCTTTCTATTTCTTCAAGTTGAGACCTTATCTCCTCTTCAGATCTTGCCTCTCTTTCAAACTCTTCAAATGTGGGATCAACTTGTCCTCCTTGCCTCAGTTGTCAGGTGTATCTTCTATCAGCTAGCTTGAAATTTTATGCTCTTCTCTTGGGTGATGGAATTTGTCTCTGCGTTTCCAATTCAACAACATGTTCCTCTTCTAGCTCTAGAATCCTTATGGAAATGAAGTATTGATTAACACTTCATCTATTATGCCAAATAGCTTAGCTCATATCAGAAGCAATGTCTTCTTGGATGTGCAAGAGTAAATCATGTCTCTCAACAGGAGGATTTCCCAGAATAGCCATGATCTACTTCCATGTAGTTTTTGTGATTATCCAATTTCTAGAATCTTTTCCTCTAGAATCCCTTTTTTTGTATTTTATGACCCTGAGGTCGTTTTTAGGTGGAGATGCTACAAAATCTACCCCATGATGGGCACCAAAGACTCTTAGCGAGAAAATTTGTCTTGTGGACAAATTTGGTGGATTTCAAGCCAGCAATGTGGGAATCTAAGTCCTTCTACTTGAATGGTATAGCTTACGTATGAACATGCGTGAAAGAGTGGATTTCAATGGTGGCCTTTTGACCGAGAGATCTAACAGGGCACTCTCTCGACCACTGTGGAAAATCTAGCAATGTCTCACTAGAGAAGAAACTTTGTCTTGCAAAGGGGAAGGGGAGTGGAAATGGAGGTAGGAGAAAAATAATGTTGTGAGTAGAATATAAAATGCCCACACACATTAATTAGAAATTTCATTTACATTCATTTATAGTTAGAAGAAAAACAAATCCGTGGGAGAAGCTACAAGACTAAATAAAACTCATTGGTCACAAAGTACTAATTAATTCCTTAATCAAAGAGGAAAAAATTCCTTATTTTATTATTGAAGCTCAAGTAGAGTTTTTACATAGCTTGAGAATGGAAGAAATTCGAGGAAGAAGAGAAAATAGAAGAAGTGTGGTGTTTTCTATCTTTTCCAGGTACAAAGCACTCTAGTTTTTTTCAAAATCAATCGCTAGCCTTGGAATGACATCAAGAAGCCATTATATTATTCACAAGAAACTATTACAACTTCAAAATCATCAACACCTTTTCAAATTCCTCGGTTGTTAAGAAAATGCTTATGGTGGGTTAAAAATAATATCTTGCAAAGTAATCGTTACATTTAATTTTCTAGTTTAAATATAGACCATTTGATTTTCTCCTCTAACTCTGAAATTGGGTCATCCATGTGGAAGGAAGGGATTGGAGTGGTTATGGGGGAAGCCTTTCACATTTTGTGATTTTTCATGAGATTTAGCAATTTGGAACAAATTGGCTCAAATCAAGCGATTTGACTATTCAACTTAGACATGTGGCATGTTCTTATTGGAAATGGGGTTGCGACCCTTTTCTCAACATTTTAACCTTTTTTAGAAAAAGACTCAAAACTCAATTTCCTCTGCTGGCCCGCTGCTCTAATTTTACTAGGACACGTGGCACATTCTGTTTGGAGATGGGGTCACGACTCTTTTCCAAACATTTTAACCTTTTTTGGAAACGGCTCAAAAACTCAAATTCCTCACTTGGCTCTTTGCTCCTATTTAACTAGGACACTTGGCACATTCTAGTTGGAGATGTGGTCGTGGCTCTTTTCTACACATTTTAACCTTTTTTGGAAAAGGCTTAAAATCTCAAAGTTCTCCATCTTTTTGCTCCTCCGCTTTGACTTTTCAACAAAGGACTCAAGATGTTTAAGCAGAGCCGTGGAGCATTCTATAACTTTTACTTCACATTTTGGGAATTCAGTTAAATTTAAAAGTACCACGATGGCCCGCTCATCTACTTTTACTTTTCAATGATGGGCTTTACCTTTGAATTTTTCTCTGTAGGCTTAAAATTTGAGTTTTACCTTTTTAGCTTGATCGGGGCCACATGTCACTTTTTAACTTTTCTCCTTTTTTACAAAGAGGCTCAAAAACACAAATTTCTCTACCGACCTACTTCTAATTAGGTATGTCCATGTACCCATGGATTGTGGGGCCAAAATTTGACGGGGAAGAAAACACCCATCATTCCCGACTAAGGGAAAAATACACAGAGGAAGAGAATTTCATCATTTTGAGTCCAATTTTTGAATTTCCTTCACAAACTAGAGACATGGAGAAAAAAATGATTTGACAACCCAGGCCATAGAATAAGTGAACAATTTCAATAAAAATGGATGTTTCAAAGAGGATATTATGTGCACAGACGAAGAAATGGAGGAATTCTAAAAATGAGAAAAATAGAGGTTTAAATAGCTCTAGGGAATGACTTTTGCTAATTTCTTATATCTCTAACTTGGCTTAAACACCAATGATGGGCATGAGCTAAAAAAAAATTGAATTTGGGTATGAAAATACAGAGTAGTTTTTGGGAGACATCAAAATGTAAGCAAGAGTAAATACAACAAAGATATGTAGTATGATGTGGATGAGGTAGAATGGAATGTAATGTGAATGATAGGATCCACATGTCTCCCAAGTTAATGGAGTTATATGCAGTGATATTCATTTGTTTTTGCCCCCTTAGTAGTCAAGAATGAACCGTAAAAGAGAGTGTGTCATTAGGAAATGGTGTAAATGATGTGTTGGTTTTGATTTGATGAATGTAATGTTGTGTGGTGAGTGTTAAGTGATGATATGCAACATAGAGATGAGGTGTAAGAATGTGTGATGATTTATCCTAAAGTGTATATTACAAGATGCATAGAATAAGTGATCATTTAGCATAAAGAGTATATCACTAGAGGATGCTAGAGGAAGTGATGATGTAGCCTATGGTGTCTATTACTAAACGATGCATGTGGAAGTGATGATGTAGCCTATAAAATGTATCACTAATCTAGGAATTTCACACGAGAAAAATATTTTGTAGTTGAATGTGTGAGTGTGATGTGGTCCATTTTTATGAATACCCTCAATAGTCGAGTATGGACTGTGGGACTAGAGTGCGTCATAGGGTAGTGAGTTCTACACATAAAATTAGATGCATAAAATGGGTAATATGTGTAATAGATGTGGGGATGAGAAATGAATATGTGATGTGTAATGTGTAGTGTGTAAGGTAGGATGTATAAAAGGTAATGCAATATCCATAGATGATATAAGATGTGTAGATGCATGTAAGATGTAAGATGTATGATGCATATATGTAAGATGTGTGAAGATGCATGATGTGTAGATTCTATTAAGAAATTTCTGAGTTTTATGTGTATAAGAGTCCCTTAACATTCTAGTGTCAACTAAAGTACAAGAGTGCGTCATCGGGTAATGATGATACAAATGTATGGGGATGTATATGATGAATGTAGAAGACTAGATGCGACATGTTTAAGATGGAAGATAACTGAAGATGCTATAAGATGGGGGAGTAAGTATGATTCCACCCAAATGTATGTTGATGAGAGTGTTTCTTGACGCTGAATAGGTAATTTAAACATAAAATAACACACTTTGGGTATTATTTAGTCTTGGTCTCATACTAATTGTAGTATTTTTTACCCCTAACTTCTCTTCAAACCCTTAGCATGTTGACATATCACCCAACTTTGACAGGATCTCACTCGAGGTGTGGGTAGGTGTTGAGTCCCTCCTTTATATGACCTTCATAAGAATGTTCTCCACTAAAAAAAGGTGTTTCTATAGATAGAAATTATTTACATTCATTCTTAGAATTTAGATCAAAAACTAGATCTAGGTTCGGGCACACCACATATGGAAGTAAACATGATCATATTACAACAATATCATAGATAAAACCTAAATAGTATCAATAACACAAGGGTTTAAATTCATAGATAATAAAGAAAACACATACATCAAGATCCATAAAAAAGATGTTTAGAACCACTCCATTGTATTAATTCATCACATTATAGTAACGAAATATACATTTAAGAGTCTATGGATGGAGATAATAGAGCAACAAGGCATCAATATATTCTCTGTGATAGCTTCATTACAAATCTTACAATCACATACTACCCTCACTATCTCTCTACACATACACCCCACCTCTCTATCCAAATGTCAAGCCAAACCAAAAAAAAGAAAAGAATTGCAAGGAATCTCCTCTAATTGCTCATCATTACAGAAAATTCCCAAAGGAATCCTTCATGATTGCATACCCACTACCCAATAACATGCGAAATTCCATAGTTGAGGTTGTTTTCCATGTTTTCCAACTCTGAAACCCCAGCCTCAACTATGATTTCACTATTCTCCTTCTCCTTGGTGAGTTCCACAGACTTTCAGCCCCATGTCGTCCGTGATGTTTGTCAAGAACATCCCCACCAAGTCTTCTAAATATACCATGTCATCACCATAATTTGTCTCGACCTGGCTCATCAACATCTGACATTGTCAAAAATGCCTCTTATGAGGGTGCTAAATCAATCATTGGCCTATTTGGTTTGTGTCTGCTCACCCTTCGATCCTTGTAGCAATATCTCTATCTCCTTTTCTTTTTATTCTTTTTTTGCGACTAAGGTCTAAATGGTGGCCTCTACATCCAATCTTCATCACACCACCTCTAAGGAAATCTTATGTATAGTTTTGCAAGCTTTCTCATCTGTGAGGTGGCTAGGATCCACCACTTGGTAAGCTTCTCCTCAATTTTTCTTCGGTGGATGGTCTCAATCATCGATCACTAACAAAAATTCGATTCTTCTACGTGGCGGTCAGATTCTAAATTATCATCTTCCTCATTCTGGGCATGCCCCCTTCTTGATCCAAGATATCCCATGCATGTAGTTTCTCTAGGGGAAGGGTGTCCCAAGACATCATGCAAAATACCTTTATGGGGTCATCCAAAAATTCCATATGGGGGGACACGGGTGTCTACAAATTCCTTGGTGACTTACACTTTGAACGTTGCTTCTTTGATCTAGGAGTGAACCCCTTATCCTCCTTTATGACAAAGGAGTCTCCCTTAATTTCTTCCTCTGTGACGTGTGGGCCATGTAGGTGTAAACTCTCGCATTGGGATTTTCTCGCTTTCTTCTAAAAATGAGCCTTCTCCTTGGTGCATGCGTGAGTTTCCACCTTAGTGTCTACCTCATCTCTTCTCTTTTCTTCCGATTCAAGTTGAGCCTCAATTTCCCGCTTTAAGGTCACGTTATATTCGTTCGAGTTTTTTTGTTGCTGAATCTGTTAACCTTGTGCACCTTGTTTTTCTTCCTTTCTGGATCCTCTCCTTCGAGTAACTCTCCTCCATCGCACCTTGTTTCATTGTCCTCAATTTTTCTCATCTATGAAGAGATTGTGCCTCCACTACCACCTCCTCATCTACCTAAACCAATTTTATAGGTGGGACTCGACACTTATTGTTGCTTTGGGAAGGGGGTGTCTCTAATTTCCATATCAAATCCTCCTCCGTCTTGGGAACAACTTCACAAACACCCTATGGATGTATCCCTTAATTGTAACATTGAACTATGGGTGCATATCTTAGAATTTAGGCTCTAGGGTCTCCCCATATGTTGGTCTTGAGTTATATCTGTAGGTTATGTATAGAATGTGAACATCCATGTCCACCTTATTTGTGTTGAAGGTTAACATTTTTTCATTCTCCAACCAGTTAATGGCACACTTTAGGTACTTAGTGGTGAATGCAAATGGGAGTTTGCACCATGGCCCTTTCTCTCCTTTGGCCATCACAAACCCTGTAAGACTAAAATTTTGCAAGATTACAAACTGAACTTAGTCCCCAATAATCTTTGGAAGCTCATGTGGGATGTGTCATTAATTTTCAAAAGTTGCATGCAGTCTCTCATACCATTTTTTCACCTGTGCCTTATACGCATTAGATATACTCCCATCACAAGTGAATTGTTTGAACTATATTGTAAGAGATGGGTGCGTCGGTGGGTAAACCCACATGTTATCATCTGGTCCATATAGGACACCAAGTTCTCGAGTATAATTATTAATACAATGGACCCCCAAGTTATCTTTTCTCTTAGGTCATTCTGCACTCGCACATCCTCGTTGATACTATCCATGATAAATTGTGAAAAAAATTAATGTACTATCTTAGAAACCCTACATGAAATGTATAAGAACCTCTTATTTATGTTTTTACACCTCTCGAGATATGCCCAAATAAAAACTAATGAGTTGGGAAGTGAATCTCAATGTTGGGTCTGGTAGATTTATAATAACGCGTGCCCCCCCTTCTCGTACTTTAATTTCTTGGCTAGCTCTTCTACCTTTGTAATGGACCTTAAATCAAGGGCCATGACTTCACCTTTTTATTGTAGGACCATTACCCTATAGATTAAACTTCCTATGAGTATCATCCTTATCCCTCCAAAGTAGAAAAAGTCTTCATAAATTCATGACATCAACAATCTAAACAATAGTGTGGGTTTGGAAAAAAAAATGGCAGCTCCCAAAGTTCCAAGACCCGACTTTTTGTAACCCCCTCTTTACTAAATTTTATACCGTAGGGTTTCCTTATTTTTCAAACCCTAGTAGTTCCTTGTAGATATCTTTCCACATTAACTCATCATATTCAGTGGTTCTATGGTTCAATTCACTGATTTTACATCTATACAACTTTGAGCTCCACTTCTCTACCTTAATAACCCCTGGGATACTGCATTTCTGAATAGACTTCCATAGGTTATTCCTTTTCCACCATTGGTCTCTTTTTACGATATTTCTTGGGTTCAATATCCTTTTTGTGTCATTATTTCATTCCCTAGGTGCTTCCAACTTTTCCTTCATCTTCCCTAACTTGACGACCTCCACACTTCTCTCTCGCAACCCCCTCTTGCTTTATTGTCTTCTTCCCTACTTGCGATACTACAAGATCAACCATAACTCACAAAATTTCACTTGTTCATAACATGTACCTCACTGTTATTTGTAAAATCCTTGTCATATTTCAATTCAGGATCACAAAATTTTCTAAGGAAAACTAGTCAAAATGACCACCTTTACCCTCTATTTATACTTTTTCAACACTTTAAAGTTCTTCTAGCCACGTGTCTTGATGTCTATTTTTATAAAGCACTTTATTTCAATTAAATAAACTTTCACAACTCTCCTTCATGTGTCACAGTTATAACATTTTGGTACTCCAATAATACTTCACTTCCATAGATCTCCTTTGCATGCATCACCGTGTCAAAGTACATAACCTTTGCATTGTTCACCAAGTAGTTCCCCATGGTGCCACCTTCCTCTTATTATCCTGTTCTAGAGTTATTTCTCTTACGCATCCTCCTTAAAATATTCTCAAAACACCTTTATAACAACAAGAATTTAGAAACATTATATACCATACCACTTGTTCTTCTACCTTTACGCTAATCATTTAGAATGAGTCTCCCAATAGTCCATCTTCTCAAATAATTTTTCAACCATATCCAAAAATATCTACCAATCCATCCACCCCACACTAAATATATGTGTGGTCCTCTGCACATGGAATCACTTACAATGTAATTAGCTACTAACACACCAATGTGTAACACAACACTGAATAAATAAGACAAAGAAAAATGATGACAAAAGGAAACGCACAAAATGGAAATGTGTTAAGGGAAACCTAATCTAACTGACAATATTGCCTTATTTACAAACACATAGAAGCCTTATTTAAAATAGGGGTTCATCCTACTCCCATTAAAATATCTTGAAATCAATTCCATCCAACACATGTAATCGACACGCACTAAAATCTAGTATAAAGGATATAATATATGACCCCAACCAATGGACTTTGAGCTTCCCAGGATGGCACAGAAACTTAGAATCATAAAGTAAAACCATCTAAATAATCTCAAATTTATTATTCTTAATGTGATGATTATGTCATGCATTTTGTCGTGCCTTCTCATTCCTCCAAATCCATATAACAAGGGATCATCTTTCATCCAACTACATTAACTTATCAATGCACTCTTGTAACACCTATTCATTGACCAATCCTCCTAGGTGCAGAACACGTAGAGAGGGTAGCATGAACTCTACCGGTAAAACAACATATGCACCAAACACCAATTGAAATGGTATGGCTTTGTTCAATATTTTATAAGTTATTCTATATGCCCATAGCATGGCCAATACTTTTTTATCCCAGTCCTATCTCCCAACATCACAAATCTTTGTCAATGTGTGATTCAAAATTTTTTTAAAGGATTTTTTTATCCCATTAGCTTGTGGGTGGTAAGGGGTAGTTTTGTGATGGGCCACCATTAATTATGCTAATAAAATCCTGATAATTTTATTTAGGAAATGTGTACCCCTATCAATCGTTAAACTTGGTGGGCACCCATATCTACTAATGATACTTTCCCATAAAAATATAGCTAACATCACTGCCATGTAATATTTAGTAGGAGATACTTTTGCCAATCGTATAAGATAATAAGTGGAAATAATGATGTACTAAAAACTCATCCTTCATGTGGTAGGTGAAATATGGCCTACAAAGTCAACTTCCCATTTCTTGAATGTTTCAGCACTAGCTATTGGTCTAAATGGCATTTCATTCCTTTTTATTAGATTACCAAGATGTTTGCAATGATCAAAGGCCTTGCAAAAATTAATATAATCCTGGTAAAGGGTTTCCCACAAAATACCTACCAATAAAATCTTCCACGTGGTGGAATTTCCTACATAGTGCCCTCCTACAATTCCACCATGTGTTTCCTCCATGATTGCACCACGCTCATATTTTGATACACACTTTGCATAAGACCTCATCCCGATCTAACTTGTATAGGTCTCCATTGATTAACATGTAGGGCACGACATGTATAACTAATTATTTCCTCTCCAAGGCCTTCATCCCCTATATCACCACACACATTCTTAAGAACACAATCATATATTCCAAGTCAGAGGGTGCACATTGCAATCTAAAAATTGTGCATATAACATTGTATCTTCAATGATTTACACATCCTCTCCTGAGTCAAACCTTGATAAATGGTAAGGCCCCAAATTACTCTTACCTAGTCTTACAAGAACCGTAAACTCCAACTCTTGAAACAGTATGACCCACCTACCTATTTTCCCTTTCAAGACAAGTTTATTCATCGAGTACTTTAATGCCATGTGGTCCATATAAAAGGAAAAAGACATCGCTAGAAAATACTGCTTGAATTTGTGCATCATGTAGATCATAGATAATGCCTTGTGCTCCGTGGTACTATAATTTTGTTATGTTGGGGTTAGTTTCCTACTAGCAAAGCACAAGGGATGGTCAAAAATTCCCTCTCTAGGTTGTGTTAAGACTACTCCAATCACCATCCCGGATGCATCAACATGCACATGAAAAGGTTTATCCCAAGAGGGAAAGTGTAATATGGGCACAATAATGAGTCTATTCTTTAGTGTGTCAAAATCCATCTGCTATTCCTCTCCCCAATGGAACATAATCTTGTGTTTTAGCAACTCCTCCAATCATGCAACAATCTTGGCATATCACTTAATGAACTTTCTGTAATTCCCTATATTTCCAAGGAATCCATGCACCATGCTCTGGATGGTAGATTCCCCCAATCCCACAATAATGAAAACTTTGGCAGGATCCATCAACAAACCTTATTTACATATGATATGTCCCAACAGGGTGCCAAATGGAGTAGCAAAGACACATTTCTCAATGTTGATGGATATACTAAACTTCCCGCATCTCTCGAACATCAACCTCGGATTGTCACAATGGTTCTTGAGAATCCATACATTATCCAATCATCAAGGTGGACTGCAAAACTTATGGATGAAGTCCTAAAACACTCCGAACCGCAATGTGCAAAAACACATTAGGTGCATTCTTCCATCTAAAGGACATAACAATGTAAGATAAACTTCCCCACTCTTTTGTGAAATTAGTTTTCTCCTAATCCTCATTAGAAATTTTAACTTGATGATATATCGAGAACCCATGCATGAAGGAATAGATCTCTCATCACGTGACACCTTCAAAAATTTCTTCCGTGAATGGGTTTGGGAAGGGGTTGATGACACACAATGCATTCAAATCCATATAGTCAACATAAATCCTTATCCTCCCATCCTTCTTAATGTTTATGACCATTGGAATTATTCAATTTGATTTGGTAATAGCCTCATTTATGCCTGATGCGATCATCTTGTAAATATCCTCCTTGAATTTGATGCACACATTCGTATGCATTCAATAAGGTCTCTTCCGAAGTAGGTGCACTCCCTCCTTCAATTTTATCTGTATCTCCTCTAAAGAGTGGTGAAATCCCTTGAGTTCATGGTAGCCGCACAGAATAAATTCTATAATTCACACAACAAATCAATAATATTTTAAACCTCCCTTTCTGACTAGTAATCTCCAATAGTAGATTCATTGGGTTCCGCCTCTAGGCCAATGTTAACCTTATTAGTTTTCAGTGGTTCATGGTAAGTGCACATTTGTTCATTACTACTATCCATAACCTTGTGCATACCCACCGTATGGTTAACATCCAAGTTCTCTACCTCTTCACCATCTATCATGTAGACCAACCTTCCTTTCTCCTTTTCCATGCAGGCGTACTCAAGTTATACCTCCTCTAATTATCCCTCATCAAAACATTCCTCCAAACAAGGCTAAACAAAAACTCGGTACTCTATCCTCTTCCATGGCACTATATCCTATAGTTAGGTGATTAAAAACCATTAACACCTCATTCACTAATGGCTTAGTACTTCGATACTCAAAAGTTTGAATAATATCAGCTATCAACTCGTTCTAGTTTCTTGTCTAACGATGCACCTTTGAATAAATGTACCACACATGCATAGCTTGGTAAGGTGGAGTAAAGATTATACACCCATAGTGATGGATGAAAGGATTCCACACCTTCCATTAAGACATTCTAACTTGCCTAGACCTGAAATGAGGTGGGTTTCTTCCCATGATAGTCTTGTATAGAAGTAGGTGCATTTGTTCAAAGAAACCTAACAGAGAACACGATCCTCACCTTGTGCCAATATAGAAGGTTATCCTAATGGGTCACCCACCAATGTGTTGTAGTCTCACATAAAGTATAGATAAGCATACTTCTCCTTTCAATCTCACATCTCCACTAGGTCTCCATTTCTCGTAGAAAAACTACGTTCGACTAACTCATATGTCTCGTGTTCCCAATTATCATATGCCACACTAGTTGTATAACTTATAGATTGAGTGTATTCTAACTGAATAACCCTTTCTCCTATTAGATGCATAACCTTAAGGTCTTAGATAGTGCACACATAGACTCTATCTATATCTTCTTCTCCCATAGGTTCAATATAGAGCATTGACTTTCCATTTGTTAGAGGAATAATAACACATTCCTCCTTGTTCTCAAAACTTATATACCCCTTATTGAAATGTAAGTCAACATTGTTCTTATAACACCAGAGGCACCCAAGTAATGTTGGAAATGTGTTTGCCGTAGCAAGAACCTAGACTTAAAAGTCTTTAGTGAATTTCACCCCTTGGATAGTTATAACAACATCCTTTAAAATGACAATGGGAAATTCCTTTGTCTTGTTAGCCATATACAAAATTTTTGAAGATAGTTGTAATGGGTGAATTTCCATTTGATTCCATGTATCCAAGGTGAGAACATCAAATTCCACACCTGTTTCAATCAAGATATTACTTAGGATCAATCCATGAACAATTGCATTCAAGGTAATCTCTTTATCATAGTCAAGACTATGAGGAGGTAGATTAACATGTAAAACCTACCTCTTGTGCTCTCCTCGACACTTGGTAATTTTCCTTTCATATATTCTCCTAATAGAGGGATGATATTATCTTGGTGTAACATCTTACATAATTCCCTAGCTTCATGTATATCCACCTAAGAGACTTCAACACTTTTCTTCCACTCCAACTTCCATGATTAGTCCTTCAAGCACTGAATCTCCCCTTGATGACTCCTAGTCACCTCCATGGTATCTTGATAGACCTCTTTCTGGTGGTTAGGATTAGGATATTTTCCTTGTATCAATTCTTCCCTCATAACAAGTTGTCTACTTTGGTATCTCTCTTGCACACACCTCATCTCGGATCGTCATTAATACAAAATCTAACTCAAATTCATGTGTCACCCATGAAATCCATTATGGATCAACATGTTTTAAGCTCAAAATCCTTATGCCTATATCCTTGTTCTGGTTCTATCTCATGTGTTTGTACAAGTATAGGAACTCTTCATACTTGTGTTGCTTCCCACACCAAGAGAATTGCAACAAATCAGGATACTCGTGCTTGTAATGTTATGTAGATCCACACATATAATAGGTTCTATGAGTAAATTCACTTCTTCCGCTCCCAAAATTGCCACAAACTCTAAATCCTCCTTGAAATCCTCTACCTTGACCTCCTCCATCTACTTTCCCTTTATAATAATGACCCTCATCTTTGGAACTACTAGAAACATTGGTCTGCTGCACCCCAGTGTCAATAGTATCATGTATCTGGTCAATCAATATAAAATACTTCATGTCATGAGTAGTAGAGGTGTGAATCTTGAAATAGTAAGATACATTCTTTTGGATCACGTGTTGGAGTAGTAGATACCTACTTGCATGATGATCTTAGTGGTAAATCTCATAGTCCACTGATACGGTGTGAACCGACCTTCGCTAGAAATTGTCCTTTATATGACCCTCTACTTCACAATTCGTACACCTTAACCCACTATGAGTCTCATGAGCTGAGTTTGTAGACAATTTCTATAGCTCTTTTTCCATTCTCGAAATTTGGGATTCTAGGAATAGACTAAATCCTATATCAACGCTTCCTACTACCTCAACGTGTAAGGCAGCCTCCAAGGCCTTATAGGGATCTCTAAAAGTTCCCTCTTGAATGGTGTGATTAGTCCTCAAATGAACCACTGAGCATGCTGTAAAGGGTGAATGTCATAAGATGAATTCGATAGAAGATTATTGAAATGTGTATCATACTCTCGAACACTCTCCATCATTCCTTTTTGAATCTCCTTCAACATGTTGATGTTGATGTTTTTTTGTTCAAACTCATGTATGTGGAACTCCTCAAAAAGGCATTACATAATGAAGTATAATGTACCACCATCTGGTGTGGATCATATTTCCTATACCATCTATGCATGTACCCATGTAATGTGGTTACAAAATAAATTTATTTCCACTTTGGGAAGTTATTCTCTTCACACGTCATATCAAATCATAGTTGTGTACATATTCCATGACATCATCAACACCCTTGTAATTAGGTAAGTGGAGTGAGATCTCATGAAACACTGTTGATGGTGTTGTGGACCTTGTCTACTTGATCTAGAACCTTAATTACCTTTGATGATTCCTCAACCACAAAACCCAATAGATCTACTAGATCCTATCCCTCCGATTCACTTGATCCTCATCCTATAACATACAAGGGACCTGGCGAGTCTACCATGGAAACCCACGGTTGTACTAAACTACATGTCGATAGTCTGTGATAACGAACCACTCCTAGATGTGTTTCCCATGCCACTTCTAGACATGATACTAAAAACTTGTGAACCCACACCTTTCCAAAATGATGTGCCAAAAAAAAAAACCTCCAAATACCAAAAATTTATGTGTTGCCATAGATGTACTGAATGAAAAATTATATCTACTAGGTGTCACTCGACTACCAATACCGATACCAATTGAATTATTAAAACTCATCTCAGGAACTGGAAAACTAAGTGCAATGTTCTTGTCATCATGTGGGTTAATATGTGTACCTATGGATCTCCTTTTTTCTTCATATGAGGATATCTCTCCAAAATATGAGGGTGTTTCTCTTCCATGCTTGCCAAGATGGGGTAGATCATACTTCTCGGTTCCATGTCCTCCATGCGAACCAAAAATCCTTCATGTAACTTCTTCCTCAATAAATCCATCACTTTGTTGTAGCATCATGTTATCTTTCCAACTCCCTCTCTTGTGATTCATTATACTTGAGCCACCTCTCCTCTCTTTCTATTTTTTTGTAAGGTCTACCATCCTCTACCATGCTAGCTTCTGCACCCTGTGCCTAACAGGAGTTTAGCCAGCCATGGGGAAGGCTTCTAAACTCAAAGTAATAATCAAGATCTTGATGGATAATAACAAATCATGAAAGAAATATCCTCTAGGTTCTCACAATAAATTGAACTCAACAACCTCCAAATAAGAATCAGTTGAGACTACGTACTCCAATTTGTAACTAGTTAACACACCTCTCTAGTAGTGATCAACAACATGAGTGTAAGTCATATCAACATCCTTCAACCGTTGATATTCCTCCTGGGTCCAAACGTGAGGTCTATAATACCAAAATTACCTTGATGTATATGGTGAGATCCATTCATAAAAATCAAATGGGAAATAACATAAGAATGTGTCATACAGTTTGTGATACATGATTTCCTCCACCCATTTTCATGCATCAAAATCAGATCTAGTACTAAAACTCTGAGAAAACTCATCCTCCATGATTTTAAGCTAGGTCTTGATGTTATCCAAGGTCAGATGCTCCATCATCACACATCATTCTCACAACAACTTCAAAAGAGGTCCTGGAAATGGAACTAAAATGTAGTCTTTATTTACCCCTAACTTCTCTTCAAAACCTAAGCACGTCAACATATCACCCATCCTGACTAGGATCTCACCTAGGGCACGTATAGGTACCAAGCCCCTCATTTATATGAGCTTCATCAGAATGTTATTCATTAACAAAAATGTGTTTGCACAGATATAAATTAGTTACATTCATTCTTAGAATTCGAGATCACAAAATAGATCTTGGTTCGGGCACATGACATATGAAACTAAACATGATCTCATTTGAACAATATCATAGATAAACCTAAACCATATTAAGACCACAAGGGTTGAAATTCATAGAAAATAAAGAAACCACATACATCAAGATCCATAACACATATTCTCATAACCACTCTATTGTATTAATTCATCACATTACAGTAGCCAAATAAACATTTAAGATTCCATGGATGGAGATAATACAACAACAGAGCCTTAGTATCTTCTCTGTGATAGTTTCATTATAGATCTTACAATCATGTACTACCCTCTTTATCTCTATACACATACACCCCTCCTCTATATCTAAATATCAAGAAAAACCATAAAAATTAAAGAATCACAAGGAATCTCCTCTAACCACTCATCATTACAAGAGAAGGACTGAAGGAATATTTCATGATTGCCTAACCACTACCCAAGAACATGCCAAATGTCATCATGTGTTTCCCTAATTGGTTACCCTTAGCATGCAATTTCCATATAATTTAAAAAAAACTTGGATCTTTATCATGTTATGATAACCATAAGGATTCCTTGGAATATGCTTTTCTTGAGTTGTAAGTCCACATAGGTTAACATTATCTATAATTGTATCTCGTCACATTTCCATTTTTCCCCTTAATGTGACTTTACTTATGTCCAAAAATGACTAAGTCCCGAATCCATTCTTCCTAGGCGTGAGTCTTTGCGCATCCCCGAGAGTTACTTCTCTTTGTACCTTCATACCCTAATCTGTGTGCCACAAACTTTCACGCCTAATGTATTTGGTCATTTTTAGCGCTCAACACTACTATTCATATGGTTTTTGAGGGAAGAAAACACTAGAATTAACCCATTTCCTTCGGCGTTATTACTTTTATTTCAGTCCTAACTTCCAATATTTATAATATACATTCCCAGTCTCTTTTTTCATTCTTCATCATTCTACATCTTCTTGGGAACCCCAAACACCCTGGTCCCATTCTAGGTACCTTGATCCTTTCTCCACTTTACACACATCTCCTGGGAACTTTCTAGCCATTTTAGATTTCCATATTTCTAGTGGTTAGCCTTTTTGGGTTAATTACGAAATTATAACAAGATAACCATATAAATATAAAGTTATGAGACCATAATGAGGGACCAAGAATTATTCACTATTGTCATCACCTAAGGTTGCATCCATCAAAGGATCCATTTACATCCATCTAGCTCCATCATAAGGGAAAAGGCTGGTTCAATTGTATCACATTGCATATGAGGGAATTTAAATATATTCCATCCACCATTTTATTAAAATTCTACATCTATTTATAGATCGCTACTTTACAAAGTGTGATTGGCACAAGAGAACCTAGGTCATAACTTTAACACACTCACCTAGAACTACATTTAGGTCTGCAATGTAGTGCAACACTCGATTATTAATTCCACCATTGTGGCTGCTAAGGACAACCCAACTTCTTCATATGAATATTTTTTTAGGATTTTGATGCTTGGCTTTGGGTTTTACTGGTCTTCCCTTCATCTTTGATTACCAGCGACATTTGGCACAGTGTAGAAAAACACATGTAACAAGAAACAAAGACCTCATATCATCTAGAGACCCTACAAGATTGGTTTCTAGACCTCATGCATTGACCAAAGTTCCTAGAACTTTGAATATTATTCCCCATAAATCTTCATCCCTCTACAAGTGCCCCAGTTAGCTAGATATATTATTTTTGTACCTTTTGGAGCACCTCTATGGTCACATCTAAATTCTGTTCATCTATCTTATTCTACGACACAATCATGAATAACTATCAAATTAGCTATGCTCTTTGTTATTATCCTTACACATTATGGTTTTACATTTCTACTTTCTTTGTTTCTTAGGTTGTTTATTTTATTTATTCAAATTGTGATTTACTTGATTTTCATAGCATTATATTAAACTAAATTAGGCCCCTATTTTCCATTTTAGCGAAACCGTACTTGATCTTCACGCTTAGGTTCCTCATTTTCCCTCTATCGTGGCTCCTTAAGTTGCTAAAATTTCTTTGTCTCGATTTAATTAAGATGCATGCCGATTACTAGGTTGTTCTCCAAAAATCCCTAAACACCATGTATCTTCTTTAAAATATCCCACCCCACAAGATAACCATTATTTTCAATCATCTATCTAACAACCATAATCCTTGTGATCCTCCATATAATTAATCTATGTTGGAATCATTTCAAGATTTAAATTATTTATTTCAAGATAAATTCAAGGATATGGAATCCATGATTACATCTCTCAAATCTGAAATCCAACATGTTAAGGATGCTTTTTAGGATCATGTTTTTCTCCTTCTACATCTCATATTCATTCTATATCTACTACATGTGCTCATATTAGTGAGCCTCAAGTCATACCATTACCAGAGCCTCTCACCCTTGATCAAAATACTAAGCAACATGACATTCTTACTGAGCTCCTTAATCATTAATTGATCACTTTACCACCTACTCATTACTATCCTCCTTATTGGCTAGAAAAATATTAGGGTCGTCCATATTGCCATTATTATTGAATCAATGGACATAATGACAACGATTGCTCCACTTTACAATTAAAAAATAAAAAATCTTGAGCATCAAGGCTTTATCTTATTTGTTTCACAACATTTTATTACATGTCCATCTACAAATACTACATCTCAGTGGGTTCCTAATTTTTATTCTTCTATGTCTAATGAGTATCATTCCATATTTTCTAATATTCCTTTTTCTCGTCACTCAAGCACCACCTATGTAATCTACTCAAGTAAAGAAACCACCTCTCCAAATTAGTCTAACACTTCCTCCTACTAAGTCACCTATAGTATTACTGAGCCAAACTAAGTAACCCACTCTAAATATCAATGCAACTCCTCCACCTCTCAAGTCATCTGTCGTCAACAAAAAGCAACTCATTACACAAGTCAAACACAATTTAGCTATCATATTTCAACTCTCACAATTTAAGGATTCTGTCTAGTCCTTGCTTCAGTGTCCAATCACTTTTGTCAAAGAAACTACTCCTTACATTAATCCAATTAGAATATTTTTACTAAATCTCCATCACTTACATACTTGGGGGTGGGGCATGACACTTATCATCCCCTCCTTCTAAACAAAAACACACTTCTTATGTATTCATCACATAACAATCCAACATCAGCTCATTACACTCAGTCATCACACTCACACTATCATTATCATTAGACAATGACACACTCTTATGATTTTGTTCACACTTGACTATTGAAGGCATACTACACATGAATCCCACACACTACACACTTGATACAATGGATTGTGACTCTTCATACATATCACACCATACATTTACATTTTACATATAGTCTACATCATTTAAAAAATTTCACATCTATACATCATGCAACATATTAGTCTTCATCATACATGTGTCACACTCATATTTCTTACGAGTCTAGTATAACATTCTACATACTACATAATGTGCATCACACACTATTAGTCTATCTACACATATTTCATTACATTATACACTACATATTTACGCATTTTTCTCATCACATGGATTTTTAACCATAACACATCATACACATTGTTCTATGCCATGCACTCACTACCCTATGACGTACTCTAGTTCCTCGGTCCATACTCAACTACCAATGGTTTACAAATGTAATGGACCTTATCATACTCAAAAATTCTTCTTTAAACCTTCTACCATGTTATATTACTAGATTAGTGACATACATTATATGATAAATGGTCACCTATTCCTTTATCTTATACTTTGGTATACGCTTTACGATACATCACCACTCCCTCTATTCATCTTGTAGTGATATGTGCTTTACGATAAATCATTATGAATATTCTCATCTTTTCATTATATACACTTTAGATATAGGGTCACACACACACTTCATCTCTATGTCACATATCATCAAAACACAAACACACTCATCACAATGCATTATACACAATACATACTATGACCATTTCCTGATGACGCACTCTCGTTTATGGTTCATTCTTCACTACTAAGGTGGAAAAAAAAATGAACATTACTACATACAAATCCATTCACTCGGGGCACATGGATCCTATCATCCATCTTGCATTCCATTCCATCCATCCAAAACATATTTCATATCTTGGTTTCTTTTAATCTTACTTTCATTTCCTTGTACATGGTTGTACTATTACACATGCTAAATAGATCTCTTGTAAGTAACTATCTTTACCATTCACACATGCATGTTCACTCCTTTCTCTAGTTGTGATCAAAGATACAATTCTCTTACACGTAATATGTGTGCTCACCTTTTACCACTTTTACAATGGTTGTTGGGGGCATCCATATTCATACACTATAGGTGTTATTATTTGATTTTGTACTGATCACTTTACATTAATGTCTTATACATGCTTTTGACATACTAGCTATATTTGTAACATGTTAATGGGTGCTTCATGTGCAAAATTTGTTTCTAGGATTACTTTCTTCAATGGCTATTTGTTATTTGTACTTTCTTGTTTTTTTTCTATTATTTTCGGGCCTTTCCTTTTTATATATGGTGTGCACTTTATTTGTTTGTTTGTGGCCATTATGGCCTTGCATGTCTTGTTACATAATGAGTGGTGTCCCATGTTTGTAAATTGTTTTGGTTTTTATATTTATTTATTATGTGTTTACTTTAATTCTATCTTAGTTATTGTTTGTGTAGCGTACACTTGTCTTTAGCATGCATGCTTGTTTGTACTAACACTTATTTTCTATACACGTATTTACGTGCACCTTGTTTTCTACCAAGTGTATTCTCTTCCCCCTGCAAGGAAAATTTTATGTATTTGATCCTCTTTTAGGGCTGCATTCTCTTATTAGAGATGTCACATGCACCCCCAAAGAGGGGGCATCATTTGGAGTTTTACACACTATTCAACACTTTCTACCGGTATAGTTCAGTTTCCATCCTCGAATTTGTGGGTTTTACAACGAGTGGCTTCACACTAGTCTACGAACCCCATAAAAATGAATTTTACACAACATGGTTGTCCTTAGCATTCTAAGGAGAAATTACAGGCTAGAGGATACAAAATATTTCCTCTCTACACTACTTTGCTTGGTGGTGTCGAGATCACCCAAACAACTAGGCCCTACATAGATATCTTCATACATTATCGAGAGAATTAGTTACAAGTTGGAGAATAATGTAGCTTTCTCTATATTCTTCTTCAGCCAAGGTAGCATGATATTACACAACAAAATCACAGTTATAGGATATCCTTTCTACACCCTTTCTCTCATCATGGATTAGGTACACATGTTCCTTTTACATTTTTCATAATTCCATTTACATTATTTTTACTATATACATGTGTATTTACATATGTTTTTACACATATACATTCGTGTTTTACTACTTCATCATCTCCTCCTTTTCGGTCCATTTATATGAGAGGAAATCAGCTAACAACAACAACAACCAACTATAACAATGACATCAACAAGAACAACATTTCGTGATGGCTCACACCCCATACTAACATGTAAGTACATCACACACATCAAAAGCTACACACATGTTTCCTCCCTAGCTTCAATTTCATCACTTTCTTCTCTTTTTCATCTTTAGTCTCCACGCCCCATCTTTTTGTCACTCCACACTTTTTCTAGTCCTTCGACACACTTTGTACTCCACTCAACATGGAAATCGAGTATGTATATCTATCTACTTGATGTTACCGAGCATTCCACTCACCAACATAAAGTGGGGGAAAATTTAGACAAAAAATCATGCACTTTGGGTATTATTTAGTCTCGGTCTCGTACTATGAGTCATATAGTTTTTGATTGAAGAAATCACTAACCCACCCATGTCCTTTGGCCTTTTCCTTTTCCTTTATTCGTCATTTCCAACCTTCAATAAATATTTTCCCAGTCTATTTTTTTCATTTTGTGCCATTTTGTCCCTAAGCTGGGGCACTCAAGTTAGTATTAGGGTACCCACGACACCCTAGTCCCATTTAGGGCACCCTAATCATTGTCCACTTTAGACACATATTTTGGGAACTTTCTAGTCATTTGATATTTCCATATTTCTAGTGGTCAACCTTTTCATAGTTTATTATGAAATTAGAACAATATAACCATATAAATATAAATTTACGAGACCATAATGAGGGACCAAGAATTAGTCACTACTATCATCACGTAAGTTTGCTTCCATCAAATACTCCATTTACATCCATCTAGCTCCATAATAAGGAACATGGTTGGTTCCATTTTATTATATTTATACATCTAGTTATATATCATAAAGTACGAATGACACAAGAGCATCTAGGGCACAAAATTCATACACTCACCTAGAACTACATTTGGGTTTGAAATGTAGGGCAACACTTAGTAATTCAACAATTGTGGCTGCTGAGGACCATCCAACCCCTTCATATGCAACTTTATTTTTAAGGGTTTTGATTCTTGGCTTGGGGTTTTGCGGGTATTCCCTTCATATTTTATTACTAGTGACATCGACCTAGTGCGGTGAAACAAATGTGATAAGAAGTGAAGACCTCTTATCATCTATTAACCCTACAAGTTTGGTTTATGAGCCTCTTGCTCATACCAAGGAACCCACAACTTGACTAGGGATCCCTAGGAACCCTCATCCCTCTCGAGAAACCCCATTTTAGTTAGATAGCTTGGTTATGTACCTTCTTGAGATACTATGTGGTTACATAAGCATTCTGTTCATCTAGCTCATCCTACGTGCACCTTAGGGTTTTACATTTTTAATTCTCCTTGCACATTAGGGTTTTACATTTCTACTTTATTAGTTACTTAGATCATTTATTTATCTTTCATTTACTACTTTGCATAACATTAGATTAAACTAAATTATGCCCCTATTTTCAATTTTAGTTCTATTAGGTAATGCATGAGCATGATAAAGTATAATAGATAGTGAATTGTTGACTAGGTGATGTGAGAATTGAGGAGATATCCTATTGTATGTGTGAATAAAAGATATGGTTGTATATTTATATATGTAGGAGTGATTATGTATTATATAAATATGTCGATGATTTAGGTAATATGAAGATGGAACCGAGTTCTTATCGTAAGAGATCCCTCAACAATCATGTAAGAAACAAAAGAAGATTAGTGTGTAATCAACGAGTAAGGTAATAAGATTCACCTACCGGAGACCGAGTATGTGAGAAGTGGTGGAAGCATGTGTGAAAAAAGCTACTGACAGGACCATGTGATGGTGGAAGAAATATGTCTTGAATATTAGTAGGAGGAACACTTTATTTGAAATAAATGAATTGGAAATGGAAGTGGAGTGGGATGGGGAGAAAGATTGAATGGTGGCATATTTGGTTGTATGAATTATGTTACTGAAGACTTGATTGGAGAAGAAGCTTGATTTATTTTGAGAAGTGGTTGGGTAATTTGACTTGGTAATGATGTAGATGTCTTGAGAGGAGGAGGTGTTATATTGATTTAGAGAGGTGGTTCTTTAGGTGGTGTTTGACTATCTATAGAATGACCATTAGAAGTGATTTTTTGGTGTTCATTAGACATAGAAAAATTAGGTTTAGGAACCCAAAGGTGAGATGTAGCATTTGTAGATGGGCATGCAACATAATGTTGTGCAGTGAATGTGATAAATACCGATGCTAAAGATGTTTGGTTCTTCATTATAAAGCATAACGATTGTTTTCATTATGTTTGTTGATTTGATGATAATTGTAATATGGATGATCTTGATATTTTAATAGTTGATAAAGAGGATAGGAATGAGTAGGTGGTAAAGTGATAAATTGATGAATAAGGAACTCAATAAGAATGTCATGTTGCTTAGTATTGAGATAAAGGTGAGATCCTCGGGTAATGGTATGACTTGAGGATCATTGATATGAGCACATGTAGTAGACAAAGAATTAAGATGAGATGTAGAATGATAACACACATGAGCATGAGAAGCATCCTTAAGATGTTGGATTTCAGATTTGAGAGATGTAATCGTGGATTCCATAGCCTTAAATTTTCTTGAAATAAATAATGTAAATATTGAATTGACTCCAACATGGGTTGATTAGATGGAGGATAAAAAAGAATAGGGTTGTAAAATAAATGATAAGAAATGGAACTTACTTGATGAAGATGCATATCTCAAGGAAGATACATGGTGTCTAGTGCATTATTAAAAACAACACGGAAATCGGGATGTATTTAAAGTAAATAAGAAAAGAAAATTTGAGGAATTTGAGGAACCATGATAAAGAATATGATATGCCAAAGAAGGATCCAAAATACTAATCATGAGTGGGGTTCATCAAAATGATTAAGATACAATATGAATTATTTTATATGAATCTGAAATACACAACTACGATATAAATGATATGCAATAAAATATGAATGCTAATAAATTTATTTAATTTATTAATGAAAGGGAATAAGAGGGATAAGGTAGTTACCTTTATATTTTCTTACCTTGCAGTGATCTAAGACTAAGCTACGTGATGAAATAGAATAAAAAATCATGACAACGAACCAAAAAAATGTAGCACATGTGGAATTGGCTAGATTGGGATGCACGGAGAGGGATGGGGGCACCTATGGGTGCCACAGGTCTTGTTTTTGGACACCTAGTCTACTGAGAAAGGTCATAACTCGGTTCCAATATGGTCTTTAGGGTTTCAAAATTGTTTTCTTTTTGTCACATGTATGTAACACTTGGATCGCCAAGGCACCCGTAAACTTGAAATGAAGGAAGAACTTGTAACTCCCTAAAAAAATCAAATCCTAAAAATAATGATGAAGAATGAGCGGTCAAAGTGTCCTCAACTACCACACTTTGATGGACTTACTACTGAGTGTTGCACTAAATCTTAGACCCAATGTAGTTATGTGTGCGTGTGTGTGTTTGAATTGCGCCTTAGGTTTCTCTTTTTGCGTGTCACATTTTTTTAGTAGCAAATGCAAGTGGCTAGATGTAGAATGTAAATAATGTGTGCATAAAAACAATAGAATCCCCTCCTATGAAGTGTGATTCAGATGAACCAACCTTTTTCCCTCATGATGGAGCTATATGGATGCAAATAGAGCTATAGATTCCTTTGATGGATGTAACCTTAGGTGGAGATAGAAGATGCTTAGTATTAGATACCTTATTATGACCACATAAATTTATATTTATATGATTGATTTTATTAAATTTCATAATTAACCACAAAAATGCTAACTACCAAAAATATAAGATACTCAAATGGCTAGAAAGGACCCAAAAGTGTAACCAAAGTACAAAGAGGACAAGGGTGCCCACAGGAAATGGGGATGCTTATTGATGGCATCCTGGCTTAGTCTTTGGTGTCCAAAATGAAAAATACTGAAAGGTAAAAAGAAATAATGAGTAAGTAAGAGTGAAAGAATTAAATTAAAATTATAAAGCAAACAAAGGTGGCCAAAAACATAGGTTAACCATTAGTTTTTGTACTTAGGAATTATGTAAATAGTAGTATGTAATCGATACTAAATAATTACCCAAAGTGCATGATTTTTTGTCTACAATGTTGACTCTTGTTCATATCATTTCTTCTTCATTTGGAGAACAAATTAGAACATCCACATTCAAACAAATCCAATGGATCCAAAAATTATATTAACACTTGCACTATGTCATCTTGAGGTGGTAATAAGACTATAAGGGAGGTTTGATTTTCATTATTGACTTACTTATTCAATCACATTTAGCTTTCCTTTCATACAAATAGTATGGTCATAGTTTTATTAATGGAATGAGTTCACCTATCAATGTTAAAACTTAGCCGGCATCTCTTTTGTCTTATAATGTTTTCCCAAAACAATTTTACCATAGTCACAACTATTAAATCCTTAGTGGTCACAACCTCTACCCAAAAAGTAAGATAGTTAGTTTCTATAATGATATATCACACCTATCCACCACATAGATGAGGAAATGTGACAAAAACTAAATGGACCATTATTCAAATGGTTCTCATGTAATGATTAAACATAAGGGAATTTATGAATGCTTATTTGGTTTTCCTATGAACTATAAATTATCACACCTTTGAACATAGTATTTTATATCCTAGAAAATACAATATAACATTAATTATACCATAAATATTATTATTTTCATTGTTTCCCCTTCATAATTAACTTTGAAACTGGATTCATGCACTTCCCTTATGATATCATGTTGTTTATTTTTAATTACATATATGTGTAATATTTCATACCATACCATTTTTAGAAGATCCCCACTATGAGCTAAAATAGACTTTTACACACTATCACTATATTTTTGTTGGGAATTCTTATTCTCATAAACAATTCTAAACTATAGGAATACGCCTTTATCATTAAATTCATTAGGAAAAATTTTAATCCTAAAAAAATAAGCATCATAAAATCCTTATTTAATATCTTGTGGCTTGTATCCATTATTAATGCATAAGAGGTGATTTGGTATAACATTGTTCTTACCAAGTTGTACTAGAAAATATAATTAGATATCCTAGAAAATGATAATCCAATGACATATGTGCCCATGTAAAACCACCTTATTTAACACATTTTTAATACAATATGATCCATGTAGAAAAACATGGAGAGTTTGATCATTATTTCTTGAAAATTTATAGTGTATAAATCATGGAAATTCATCTGTGATCTATTATAAGGTAGTTTGAATCAACGAATGTTTCTTAGCAAAGAAGAAAATTGGATGATCCATGGTATTTTTCCCATGGTTTTCTAGAATTTGAACAATTGGCATGTCATTTTATTGATGTTACATGAAAGGTATTATTAAATTAGGGAATTACAAGATCGGTGCACTTGAGAGATTTTATTTTGGTCCTTCAAAATATTTTTTCCAAAGTGCATCTTGCCATGAAAATATTCCATTATTTTAAAGAAAGTTTTGTAGTGGTATGGATTTTTTTCATACACCTATATAAAAAATTTTAGTATACATAATGTCCCACAAATGCATAGATAGGCCTTTCTATCTACGTAACCTCTAGGTGAAGATAAATTAGTAATTTGATAGGATTAACTAGAAGACCATATTTGTATATGATTTAACCAAATAATGTATAAAATGAGTCATGAATAAACCTTAGTTTATGTTCAAGGATACCTCATTCTTTGGACACTCATGTTGATAATGATTAGGAAATATACATGTATATAATGTATCTTACCCAAACCTACAACTTTTCCATGACTTCTTATTCGAATTAACTTGAAAACCTCTATTTCTGTTATTGCATGCTTAACTAATCCATCCTTCTTACACTTGTAAGATGCTTACCACATTGGTATGACAAGACCTTATATCATATTACTCATGAATATGCTTAATCAAACAAGAATCAATTGTGTCATGCGTATGAACATCACACATTTTTCAATACTTGGAGACATTATTTTGTGTCATGTACTGTAAAAATGGACAATTACAAACATCATGATTCTTATTATAGATCTCATAAGATGTCAATAATGTAATAACATCTATGAATGTGAATATATTCTTTGTATTTACTTCCACCTTGTAATATTGATGGAAACAATGAGAGATATGACCTAGGTTGTGAGATTATTTAGAGAGGCGCATAGGGATCCAATCAAGCTCTATCCATATTATAAAGAGGTGGATCCATAATTGGAAATCCTAGGATCAATCATTGATAAGGAAAAATAAATATTTAGATTTGTGCTTTTGGGAAGGTTTTGAAGCCCGAGACCAAACATTGATCTTGTAAGAGATTGGTGTAGAAGGAAATGATCCTGTAGGCTTGATATTAAGGCACTTACGGAAAGGTTTTCTCTTTTCTTCCAAGATGAGTTGGAGATACATAAAGTTTTTTTGGGGGTTCCTTGGTTTTATGGAAATACTAATCTTAGCCTCCATCGATGGGAACCAAAAATGCCACATGATTTTACTTTTCAGGCCCTTTTATTCTAGATTAGTATCCCTCCCCTACCCTTGGATTTTTGGGAGCATAAATTTTTCCTTCGGATAACTAGATCCGTAGGATTTGTTGAGAAGAAAAAATATGTAACTAAGGAGAGGGAACAAAGAAGATATGCATGTAGTAGCGAGGCATATTTGAAGGCACGAAAGGACGGGGAAACACGTGTAAAACACATATTAATTCGGGACTTAGCCATTTTCATTGTTACAGGATCTTTTTGGAGATAGTGTACAAAGCACACAAATGGGATGGAGACTTGTGTAACACAAAAATGTTATTTTGGGATGAGCATCTAGTAAGCGGCATACATGATTTCGAGTTAATAATAGGATTACCACTACTAGTTAACTATAAGAGATCTATTATTCACGCACTTTCATGTGTGTATGTTATTGTAAAGGTGCATGACTATTTTTAGCATGCGACCTATTTTTCTAAGTGCATAAGTGGAGAAGGGAAATTTACCACCCTCATAAATATGTATTAATCTATGTAGATTAGAGAGACACTATACATGAGCTATTGTGGAGTTATGTTGTTAGATGTGATCCATGCATAAACTTATGATACTAATTAATGTAAGAAGTTTCTATATCTACTCTGTCTTAATATAATGGAGCACATTGGGTGAGCAATGGTGTTAAACATGACTGTAACTAGTTCTTAGATGGTTGAATTCATTATGTTTATCACTGAATTCATTATTCTTGTAGATGTAGATCTAGAATATGCTCTGTGGAATATTTATGTTGTTTATGGATATGAATACATTACATCTTCATCATGTTCACATCAAGTACAAGAAACTATAAGGTTATTCTTGGTACCTTTGTATGGTTTGGGTGAGTGTTAAGCTCGGGATGGGTGATGTACCAAAGCATGCCTAGGTTGTTCGTCATAAATTCTAGGCTGCATCATTAGTTCTATTTCTGGGACCTCTTTTTCAATTATTTTTAGGATGGTTTGAAATGAATACATACCAGTTGACCCTAGTAGGTGTTGAAGAGTGTCTAAAAGATGTAGAAGAAGAGTACGCATGGAGGTTTAACACTGGATCTGATTTTGATCCATGATGGTGGGTGGAAAATAATATGTATAAGCGTCTGTATGAGAGCTTATTTTCTATTTTCTCGGTGAAACTGTATGATTGGTTGGTTACTTATGTGTCTAAACAAAATTGGAGGTAACACACACTTGTCTTAACACAGGAAGAATTTTAGGACTTGTATGATGCTGATTTGATTTGGACATGCGTTGTGGATACTTAGTTCTATGGTGTTTTGAACAACTATATCCTGGAATACTCAATTTCAACTTATTATTTCCCAGAGGTAGCTAAGTTCCAATTTTTATGATATCCCAGTGGAAATTCCTTTACTGAGGAATTCCAATGATGATCAAGATCTTGATGATAACCCAAAATTTAAAGGAATATCCAATGGCTAGCTAAACCCCACCACACACTGGGGTAGGAACAGGTTTGGTGAAAGATGGCAGACCTAGTGGTAGAAAGATAGAGAGAAGAAAGGAGGCTTAAGTACAATGCAACACGCAAGAGGGAGATAGAGAAGTAGCATGATATTGTTGAGAAGATGGTGTTGAGGAGAGAGTTGGATCATGAAGGATTTAGAGATCACATAGAAGGCATGGAGCTAGAGCATTAAGAACTCCTCCATTTGGGAAAGCATGAAATTCAACCCTCCTCATCCTCACATAAGAGCATGCCAACAGAGACGACTGGACCACAAGCATGCATCTAAATCTACCCGGCAACCTAGCCATTGTGTTTGGTTTTCTAGTACCTATTACATCTAATATTCAACAAGCTAACTTGTGTATTAGGGAAGTAGGAGTAATTCATATAGAAAGTACATATATGGCAAGGAAAATGTGTTTTTTTTTTTATATGTACCTTTTCGGTGCATCATCTCGCATGAGAATTCAAGCGTGTAGAATTTTGGGCTCACTTCTAGGAGTAGTACCACTATGTAGACTATAGGAGTTCATTATAGTACTACTATTAGGACATAAGGAAGTGCATATTTTGGTCCACTTACGGCTATAAGTGGAGGATCGGGGTTGTAGGTAGCTCTAGTTCTAGTTGATCGGTTGTTACGGAGGCGGAGGCAACACATGATGTTCGTGCATCGGTGGGTAGGGTATATACCAACCCCAAAATATTTACATGGAGATATATCTTTGTCTTATAGAGTATAGGGGCATAGAATATGTTATTGAACACATGTACATGTGCGAGATACTATGGCACGCAAAAGGAATCATGGATTCTAAGTGTAAGGCAATTCAATTTGCAACTACATTAAAGGGACATGCACATAGTTGGTACCAAAAGTTTGACCCTGATCAAAGTTACGTGGATTATGCAACATTCAAATATGCATTTCTTAAAGAATTCTATATCCCTAAATTTGAGTAGAAGAGTATAAGTGCACCCAAATATATTAAACAAGGCACTACTTGAAAGTTTTTGGAAGTGTGGTTCCTATTTTACAACACTTTTATCTAAGATTTCTTATGATATTCATGTAAGACAACATGAAAAATGGTTCATTAGAGGTATGATCAAACATTTTAGAAGGTTTTATCACATAATACATACATTGATCAATGAAAATCACTCAAAGTAGCTTTGTGCACTAAGGCGATCAAAAGTACATGAGACTAGAGGCAACCCATTCTTGGAAGCATAGATTATAGCCATGTCAAAGTAGTTAGAGAAACTATCAGTAAATTCAACACATGAGACACACACTAGGATTTGGTGTATAGACTATGAAGGGGAGGGGCACACTAAATATAGTTTTCCCCGTAGAAAAATACATTCATTATTGCTAGATGCGTGAGATATGTCACCAACTCGACACTAGCCATTACCCATTATTACAACACATGATAGGGAAGAATGTATCCTACTATTGTAATATTTAATTGATCCATGAATCATGATATATAATAATGAAGTTTGATTGGTAAAATCCATGATGTTATAAATATTGGCATGCAAAGACATGAGTATCATATAACTCTAAGGGTAAAGGTGAGCATTAGGATCCGAATCACAATCAAGCACATTATGATCGAATGAGGGGCACTATGAAGGAAGACATGGTGGAGGTCGAGGATACCATGGTGGACTCCTAGGTTGAGGCCATGGTGATGGATGAATTGAATTCCCTCACGTAGAACATGTTTTACATGTGGATCACCTGACCACTACATGTGTGATTATCCTCATAATATCACATGTTCTTTCTATGGGAAGAATCATAACTATGAAGAATGCTTGGATCTATATGATCATCTTAGAAAGATACATAAATAGGAGAACAAAGGTGCAAGGATGGTTAGAATACAATGCGTTGTGGAAAATCAATGGATATCAAAGTTAGTGTCAGAACCTGAGGTATTTCCTATGAAGATCACTACACACGTTGAAGCTCTGTGTGCTAGAGAGATGTTACCACATAAGCCTACTATCACTAACGAGGATGTTTTACATGCAAGGTTCCCAAATCCTATGTACCATAAGGAGGCTTATTGCAAGACCATGGAAGTATTTAGATACCTTTAAGGGGAAATACGGTGTTTAAAAGACCAATCACGAAGATGGAACATAAGAAGGTAATATAGACGGTCTAGTCAGATATTGATGACTTAAAGGAGGTATGTAGAATGTTATGCCAAGAGAATAGTATTCCATTACTAGGGATTTGGCTAAAGGGAAACACTCCATACATGAATATTGAGAATGGGAGTTAGATCCTACATGTAAATCTCCCCCTCCCCATAGCTTAGATTACGAAAAGGAGATCACTCGAATACATTATCGATGGATGGATCTTGAGTAATATATTGATTGACATAGGCACAAAAGTAAATGTGTTTACTTTAGATGCATGGGTACAGATGGGGAGACCTACATTGCAACCATCTTCTAATGTATTTTTATGGCTAATAAAACTAAGGACACCCTTATTGGAGTTTTAAAAGATGAATCCATTACTATACAAGGGGCGAAGTTCACTAAGGATTTTGAGGTCTTAGCACTTGTAGAAGTAGATAGTTTTCTAGCTCTACTTGGGTGCCCTCGGTGTTACATAAATAATGTTGATCTTCAGTTCAACAAGGGATATATAAATTTTGAGAACAAGGAGGAAAGAGTTATTATCCCTTTAACCTATGGGAAGTATGCATCCTATGTTGAGCCTTTGAGTGAGAAAGATCTGAATAAGATTTATGTATGTGCCATTTGGAACCCAAAAGTACTCGAGCCATCTAAGGAAGGAATCCTTTTGTGGGAATATGTGTAGTCTATTATTGATACTGCAAGTATTACTTGTGATAATTGGGCTCATGGTACTTATGAGATATTTGGGCATGAAGTAAGGATAACATTGTGCGTAAAAAGCAAACGTCATTACATCAGGAGGATAGGTAACAACTCTATACCTCGGTACACTGGGGAAGGATACCCTATAGAATTCATGCGTGTCATAGAGGAATAGTGGATTGACTAGTTGGAAAGAATAAATATGTTAGCATATACCTTGTGTGAGATAGGAAGCGCACTGATGGGTGGTTCATAGGGATAATTTTATAGAATCGAATGAAGTCGGGTTTGCTTTTACAAATTAGTTTTTAGGAGAAATGCACCTACTCAAATATGCACATATCATGGTAATCAACCTATTCAACACCACGTTCGAAGTGTGACCGGATCTAGACAAAGGGCATGAAGATTTACTCCCTTCACTATGGGTGCAAAAATTTATTCCACTTTACAAGGTTGCGAATGCACTTGGTATGTATATGCGGAGCTACATAGAGAGACTGTAAATTGGTAGGATTTGATTATAGGTATGGTCCAGACTTTTAAATACTTCTCTACTAAACCTCCAAGAAGAGGCATTAAGGGTTATAAATCATTTAACTATACGAGATAGTGCAAAGGTAGAATAACTCATTCAGGATTTATTTGATGAGAATGGTCAAGAGCACGTTTTGATGAAGGAACATAGATAGATGCCATGCTACTTAAGCGCACTTGATTTGAGAAAGAATAAGGAAATAAGGTCTACATATTGGATGATGAAGAAGTAGAAAATTTAGGTATAGATCGTTCAACAGGTATGTGCAAGGTCTTGGACAGTGTAGATAACAACACACACAAACACACCTATCATGAACCTATGCGAGATAGAGAAATTGAATATTGGTATAGATTTTGAACCTAAAGAGGCAATAATTGGAGATTATTGGTCTTAATTTGAAGTGGCAAAAAAGTGGAATTTCTCTGTGATTTTAGGACTTGTTTCCTAGGGGATGCCATGAGTTAAAAGGAGCATATGAATCATTAGGAGAGATGAAGATAAATATTAAGGAAGGTGTGCACCCGAGTTAGGAAAAGACCCTACGGGATGAACCGTAACATATGTGTAACGGTTAAAGAAGAAATGGAAAAATGTTGAATTCGGAATCATCAAGCCCTTGGAAGAATCAAAGTGGGTTATCCCCATGGTTATTAGTATAAAGAATTATGGATGGATTAGGATTTGTGTGGATTATAGAGAACTAAATGGTGCATGTGTGATTGAACCCTTTCCTACAAATTTCACAAAAGAGATATTAGAAGGTGTTGCAGGCGCAAAATCTATTCTTTTATAGATGGATTCTCTAGGTATCATTAGGTTTGAATTACACAGGAGGAGAAAGAAAAAACAACTTTCATCACTGAATGGGGAATTTTTTCATATAGTATGATGCCCTTTGGTCTAAAAAACACACCTATTATATTTTTGTGAATAGTTATTCAAGCATTCCAGGACTTTATTCACATTTTATTGCAAGTTTACTTGGATGATTGGATGGTGTATGGACTTGTTAAGGATCATTGTGACAATTTGCACTTAATGTTTGAAATATGTAGATAGTTAAGCATCTCTTTGAACATCAAGAAGTGTGTTTTTTCTACACCTTTTAGCACTCTATTAGGGCACATCATCTACAAGGAAGGTTTGTTAGTAGATCTAGCTAAGGTTGCAGTTATTGTAGGCTTGGAAGAGCCTACTAGTCAGAGTGAGGTGTGTGGATTATTAGGTCACACTGGGTATTATAGAAAATTTATCAAAGGATATGCTAAGGTTTCCACACCCTTGGAATATTTACTAAAAGGAAAAGGGACATTTTATTGGGGAGAACCACAATAGCACACATTTGAGACATTGAAGGAGAGACTTACTATAATTCCTATTATGTTTTTTTCCTCATGGACCAACCTTTGCATGTAAATGTGGACACCTCTAGCATGACCATTTCCGTGGTGTTAGCTCAGGCTGGATAAGGAATTATAAATCATCTATCTATTTTGATAGTATAAATTTGACTCATGTAGAGAAGAATTATACAACTACAGAGCACAAAGCCTTGTCCATGATTTATACACCACATAAATTCAGACAATACCTTTTAACAACACCATTCATATTTTACACGGATCACATGACTTTGAAATATTTGGTAAAAATCCCATTTCATAGGGGCACATATGTCGATGGGTGCTCTTATTCCATGAATTTGATTTTATAATTGTTGTAAAACTAGGTAAAAGTAATTATGGCCCAGACTAATTATCAAGAATTCAAGAGGGGAGGATGTGTAAACAATTGAGGATACAATATCGATGCATATTTATACAAGTTACAATGCATGCTTTAGGAATTGGTAGATCTTGTTATCTTTTTACATAAAGGTGTGGTGTCAGAAGGAATGAAATCCTTGGAGAAGAAATAACTTACAATTCACACGACACCTTTTATGTTGATTTGTGGTGACCTATACAATGTTGGTGTGGTGAAGTATTACGTTGGTGTGTGATAGAGCACAAACACATAGACATCATGGAAGAAGCTCATGGTGGTATTGCAGGTGGGCACTATGCAGGTGATGCATTTACGTACAAGATTCTATTCGTTGGATTATGGTGGGAGACCCTCTACTAGGATTGTAAAGCATATTGTAAGGCATTTGATCACTATCAACACATTGGTAAACCTGGGAAAAGAGATGAAATGCCTTTAATACCTATACCTAGTGCAAATACATTTGAGAAATGGGCCATAGACATTATGGGTCCTATTTTTCCAGCCACGCATAGAAGCGTATCACGTTACATCATCATTTGCACAAATTATCTTATGAGGTGGGCATTAGCAACAATTAGCAAAAATTTACAACAACTATAACAAATAGGTTCTTATGGTAAAATATTCTTACAAGGTATGGATTCATGTTGAGCTTCACAAGTGATAGGGGTACACACTTTTTGAATGAAATGATCATGATACTATTGGATGAATTTATGATTGCACACCATAAGAATACACCCTATCATCCTTAGGAAAATGGGACTACTGAGGCCTTTAACAAGATTTTGAGCCAGACATTGACAAAAAAATGTGATGTTGGAAGGAAAGATTGGGATGATAAATTTTATGCCATGCTTTGGGTGTACAAAACAACATACAAGAGGTTGAACAAAGCCACACCCTTTTAGTTGGTGTTTAGCACAAAAGCAGTTCTTCCTATGGAATTCATGTTACCTTCTTTGTGTATTATGTGTTAGGAATTGATATAGTTAGTGCTCCACATTTATGTTTATAAGTTTGGGTGATTATTATATTGGGTGAGTTGTTGAAACAACTCACGTATTGTATTAGTTGAGTTGTTTGTGGAGGGAGCTATTATAGGGAGATTTGTTAGAGAAACCTCCTTGAGTATAGGAGAAGCTTCTTTTATATAATTGTAATGTGTCATATTGAATGAAAGGACCCGGAATACATTGAAATATATTAAGAAAAATTATTGTTATTCGTAAAATCCGAGAGTTGCTTTTCATTTGGTGTTAGAGCACTTGAGATCTAGAAATGCCTCTTCCATGAGTGTGGTCTCCATTCTTTGAGAAAGGATGCATGAGAGTCTTTTACAGCTTGTGGCAACATTGAATCCTTGGTGATATCTTCAATGATAACTCGAGTCTTTTCCTGCATCAATTTTGAGCAGACCGTATAGCACCATTCACCCACAATTTTTTTATTTCATGCATACATTACACTAGATCTTCCACATTTCAATTTTAGACATGGAAATTGAAGGCTTTGTATTTGATTGGAGATGTGTCGTTATTTTTGTGTAATTAGTGTATATAACATGGTGAGCCAAAGGGCAACGATGACATCCCAATAGTAAAGGATATATTAAACTCGGATGACGTTTAATATTCCTCTCTGTACTAAAGGACGTTTGCAAAGAAAGAGGACATGTTTTCCAATTTGGCACTACATGCTATATTTGATCCTTCACACCTGCATTATAGAATTGAGTTCCTTCATTACCTTTGTAGTGAACGGAATTAAATCGGTATCATCTCTTCAAAAGCTGAAGGAAATGTTTTGGGGAGAAAAGGATGCAATTTTTGATGGAAGGAGTCATTTATGGGCCTTGTGCAACATTCACAGCTATAGCCTATCTACCACGTCTGGTCACAACATGTATTACCAAAAACGTGTTTGGATAGTGTGAGACCTAACTTATGCCATTAGTAAGTAAGTATTTTTTTAGGTTTCGGTATTGTTATTTCTTTAGAGATTATTTCGGGATTGTCAAACTAGTCCTCGAGTGTCATTAAAAGAGTCACATTAAACATAATATTAGTTGTTATTAGTCCTTCAAAGTTAATAAGTCTTTGTCTCGCTCAAAGTCTTAGTAATATTTTTGTGTCAAATCCATGTAAAATTCAAAAAGTAATTTGTTCTTATTACTTTTTAAATATATAGTGTAAATTGGGAGCAATATCGGTTGAAGCCGACTCCCCTAAGAGTGCATTTTTGGTTGAAATCGATGCTCTAAGGTATAATGGACATTCCACTAGAAAAATTCAATGGTCTCAATTTTCACACATGGAAAGTCAAGATCCAGATGCAGTTGATGAACAAAAATATTTGGAGGATAGTAGATGGAAAAGAACCAACACCTTCAGATCGACCAGATTGGTAGAATGGGAAACACGGGATGATAAAGCCAAAGCCATTATTGGCCTTGCCCTTTTAGACTCTAAATTACATTATGTTGATCTAGATAAAAATTGAAGGACATCTGGGATAATTTGAGAAAATTATTTGGTTCAAAAGCAGTCAATGCAAAGTTTTCTCTAAAAATTCAGTTGTTCAAGCTCAAAATGAGTGATGGAGATACAATGTCTAGTCACATCAACAATTTAAGATCTCTTCTGAGACAACTTGCAGAAGTAAAAGCTCTAGTAGACGATGAGGATGCAAAAGCTATTTTGCTGAATAGTTTACCACCCAAATATAGTAATGTTGTTTTCACTCTTGGTTAGATACCTTCTAACTCATTGGAAGATATGATATCAACTCTCCTAGCTGAGGAAAAATGGACCAAAGAAGATGTAGAAGAAGAAACAACAATGTATGTAAAAAGGAAGTACAATTTTTTTCTAAATATAAAGAGGAAAGAGAATGTTTCTACTGTAAGAAAAAGGGGCATACAACTTCATTTTGTAGAGCTCGAGCTCAAGATATACTTAGTGGAAAACTCAAAGGAATTGAGGCCAACTTTATTACTGAAGAAAGATCAGAGAATGAGGAAGAACAAGTAAATGAAGATAGTGGTTCTGAAGACTTCTTGTTCTAAGCATGAAACCGGAGGATGGAGGCAAATGGAGGTTGGAGGTCATTCACGACCTCTCATCAGTCACCAACGACGGGGCCACACAGATGATTTGGTGGCATTTGTTTTTAGTTGTGTGTTTGCTTCAGTTTGCAGTGATCTTGTTTTCAATAAGTGGAAATTTCACATTGAGGGGGGGAACATGATCCAATGTTCCATTTCCATTATGTCATTTTTTTCTATGTATGTATGAGCAGCAGATTTCAACATATTTTCCTATGTTATTCCCTACAGTGAGATATTGATGAGGGTTGATAATAGTACTTGGCACATCATGATGTGGTTGTAGGTAAACCACTTGAAAACCTTCATTTGTGGTTTGTGGTAAACTAATAGCAAAACCACCATTCTTGGTTGTTGGTAATCCATTTGCAAAACCATCACTTTGTGGTTTGTGGTAAACCAATTGCAAAACCACCATTCTCGGTTTTGGTCAACCATTTGCAAAACCATCCTTGAGGTTTGTGATCATCCTATGAAAATCACTAGATCATGAGTAGGTGCAAGTACAAAGGAAAGTTTTCCCCATGTTCGCACTAAGGGGGGAATGTTAGGAATTGATATAGTTAGTGCTCCACATTTATGTTTATAAGTTTGGGTGATTATTATATTGGGTGAGTTGTTGAAACAACTCATGTATTGTATTAGTTAAGTTGTTTGTGGAGGGAGCTATTATAGGGAGAGTTGTTAGAGCAACCTTCTTGAGTATAGGAGCAGCTTCTTCTATATAATTGTAATGTGCCGTATTGAATGAAAGGACCTGGAATACATTGAAATATATTGAGAAAAATGATTGTTGTTCTGTAAAATCGAGAGTTGTTTTTCATTATGCACGTTGTAGGTCTAGGCTGATGAGCATGCTTTGGAAGAAATAATTGATAAATTGATATAGTTGGATGAGAGGCATGCCATAGCATGTTAGATTCATAAGTAGGAAATGATCGGGTAGAAGGTATGGCATCATAGGCACATCACGAGAAAAAAGCTTGAGATATGAAAGAAGGTGATTTTTATGACTTTAATTTTCTCTGCCATCCAGAAAGCTTATGGTGCATTGGTTGGGACCATATATTATCAATCATATACTTGAATAAGGAAATTTTCAGTTAGAGGCACTTGATGGAATACATTTACCTAGTTACTTTTATGGGAGTAAGTCAAGCCCTATTATAAATAAGTCTTCTTGGTGTTTATAATAAGGTAGTGTTGTCATTTAGACTAGGTTTTCATTTAGGTATTTCATTTTTCATCACTATTCTTTGTGAATTTAGTTGGTGATATGTGTAATAAGCACGTTTGCACACTAGAAAATAATTACCATTTGAAGAAATTTTATGTGTAGAGGACTACACGTACCAATAGTGTGGGGTGACTATTTACAACTGGGTACACATAAAAGAACAAACTACTACAGGTGCTATTCAAGTTAGGATAGGAGTTGTTAGAAAGGAGATTGCTTTAAAAAAAAGATGACTGTAGATGGAGATAAATGAGGGAACAATATAACATGAGGTAAGCATTAGTCATGGAGATTACTAGGGAGGCCACGGTGGCAAGGTACTCAGTGTACAATGGAGCACACCGAAGATAATTTCGTATCCGAAGGTAGGAAGGTGCGCTAGAAATTTATAGTTGGGGTGTGAAGATGTACCACATGGATATTGTTAAAATAGTTAATTAAAGAGATGATTTTTGGTGGTGAAGGAGCTATAAATCTACTAAATTTTGATAGTATATATAGGGACGTGATGCAAGTTAATTTTTACCTTTGTGATCAAAATTATTTGAACGAGTGAAGTGCGATCGAGCCAAACAAGTCATATTGAGGTGTGGAGAGTGTGAAACCAGACATGGAGAGTGGATTATTGCATGGAAGAGGCTTGCATCCCCATTGGTGAAGGGTTTGAGTGAAGAAGAGATGTTGAAAACACGCTAGGAAATGTTGATTTGATCTAAGGTTTGAGTTTTCTCATTATAGACAATGAAAAGGCATATTTTATGATGGCACCAAAAAATGCACCTACAACAGTACGAAAGGAAAGAAGAAGGTAGAAGATGAAGTTGAAATGGCTCCCGAGAGTAATTTTTTAGAGATATAATACCCAAAAGGTGTGATAGTCAGACAAGAGTGGGATTCCCACATCCACAGTGCAAAATAAGTGACTACAACCACCGTACATCTGACAACAAGAAAGAGTTGGATGTATTATTGAGTACAAAGACCAACAAGTGCATTGTGGAGGATATGCTAGTATATGACAATGTTGGGGAGAAATTGTTGAAGCAGGTAGGAGTCTATCAGTTGTATGAGCTCCCATATTTTGGAAAGTATGAACCATTATACCAATGGATGATGAGCAAGGTCCATGAGGACTTCTTCTATTTTTTCGAAAAAGGTTAGAATCATAGTAGCCCAAATTTTGACATTGACAGGATTGAAGGGCATAGGGGTAGACCTTGCTAGTGATCTAACTGATAAATAAACAATCATAGAGACAAGAAAGGAGTTGGGGTATACTAATGGTCTGCATAGAATGGACATTGATAAATTGAATAAGTATCTAGTGGTGCAGGTAGCAACATATTTGGTAACCAAGTTAAATGATCAAGAGATATGGTTACAAGTGAATACCATGTGGCTGCATGTTGCAAAGAAAATGTCTCAGGGAGTAGTCTACAACCTAGCAGGATACATTACAAAAACCATTATTAAGGAAGTGCACACTCAAGAGAAGATAAGTTTTGGCATTATCCTCCTTTCCCTTGTCTTTGCAAAAATTAGAGTGTCTGATGGGCCAAAGAACAAGATTTGGGAGTATCCCATGGAAAATAATTCCCTAGTGGAAAGGTTTGACAAATATTTATGTGAAGGTTCAATGAGTGGGCCATTTAAATTGAGGGCATATATGTGGTATGATCGACTCTATGTGACATTTGAGGAAGAGTGGTGCATTCCCAAGGAGCTACCTTTGGTGGTGGGAAAGGCGGTATAGTTTGCAGTGTACCAACACTTCTACATCACATAATTTTCTATGAGGGATGGGGCATGGAGCCCATGGTGCAAAATATCGTATGCCTTCACAACGCGCTACTTCCAGGCATCAGTCCATCAATTTACTGATGCAAGGGCCTCTAATTTACTGTGACTATGACACTCGAGGAAGGCATATGTGTATCTAGGATGGGTTACCTATATTGAAAGGATTATATTAGATGTCATAAGGATGAAGCCACTAATCTTGGCTATTGGATACATTGGATTCGCGCTCGTATAGCTTTATCTTAAGCCTAACTTGAAGAATAAAAAGTATGTAGAAAATGAGTACACAGTCCTAGAGCTACCTAAAGGAAACAATATAGTGGAGATTGTGTCACCCCATAGCTTAAAACCATAGGGGTGGATGAGTAAGAAAAAGAACATGAAGATAGTGGTGGCTTAGATCATAGAGGCTAAAGGAAGCCCGCAGACAGAGTAGATACTAGAGTGCACGGGTACTCCACCTCAGGTAAAAGAAGAAGATGAATACTTAGATGTAGAATCATTCCATGGAGAGTGTCACTTTAAAAGGGTATTCAAAAGAACAAGGACCTAAGGTGTGGGAACCCCACATCTTGTGAGGAGATCATGATGACTATCTCCTCATAAAGAGACAACTAAGAGGAAGAAGAGAAAATTAAAGCTAAATGAGGAGGTGAAGGAGTCTATAAAGAGTGTGCCTCGAACCCCTATACAACTAGAAGATTTGGAAGAACTCAAGCATGATGATATGAAGCATGAAGAGGGAGGTTTGAATGAGGAATAATAAATAGAGAATGATATTTCCCAAAACATCAAATATCCAACTCCAAACCTCGATGGTCATGTTCGTAAGGGGCCTAGAATGAGGAGAACCAATAGGGAGTATGTTGGGCTAAGCACGGGATATGTTGAGGACACAAGTAAAATTATCTGCGCCCATTTCTAGAGCACAATGGGCCTTAAGGGGTTTATGGACCTAGACATGACCACTACGTGTGCGAGGAAACAAATCTTTTGGTCTATGCAAACTCACATGAACAAGCCAAATTTTGATGTATATGAGGATTCATGTGTGTCCCAAAGAATGAAGAAGGCACTGTAGAGCAGGCACATGATTATAAAGCCCACTCTCATATCTGGTGAATAGGTAATCAATTCCTTGGTTCAGGTATCTATAGAAGTAGCATGGAGGAACATAGATAAGGTTTCTACTATTACAGTGCTACAAAAAGATAACAAGGAAAAAGATTTAGAGATAGTGCATATATAAAGGGGAGAAGGAATTAAAGTAGAAAAATAATGAAGCCTTCATTAGCATGGTAGGGGAAATTGATGATTATGTCCTAAAAGCAAGACCACACTTAGAATCTAAGGTACTATGATAAGTTTCTTTTAGCTATGCATTATGTGCGTATATTAGTTTATTTGTTGCTTGAGGATGGACCGATTCCTATGTCGGTGCTAAAGGAACCTAGAAAAGAAGCAGAGAGATAAAGGGCCTCCATGATTATAAATATTTCATCATATGAGGCATTGGTCCAAACCTTACAAGATGAGATGAAGAAATTGGATCAAGCTTTGAACATCTGAAACTCTAGATGTAGTGATTAGAATTAGAACTATATTACAAGATAGTGAAGTTATTAAAGAAATGAAGTATAATAATTTAGGGTGCATATATATATTGGTGTTAGTGAAATAAAAGTGTGAAGCCTTGCAATAACACAAAATCCACATAAGGAGAGGTTTGATGAGGTTAGAAAGCTCATAGCACAACATATGGATCTTCTGGAAGGAGGGATGTCTATTATGGCTAACATTGTCATAGTATTACAAAATGAAAAGGGAGAGATGACCTAGGATGAGTTGGATTCCATCATTTCAAATGTTCTAGAAAAGACAAGAAACACGCTAGATGATGAGCAAGAATTAGAATCTTATATTAAGGAAGAATATCTAGAGTTTATCCTGTTGGTTGAAACAGAGGGTGCTATAGAATAGAATTCCATTCTTGATAAATTAGTTATTTACATTCTTTCATTCTTATTATTTATTCTTTGGAAACATTAGAAGGAACCACATTGTTGGGACCACAATGTAGTTTAGTGTGGGGTAATGTTGAGTATATAGAATATGGCATTAAGGAGAGGGCACACGAAGATTCGTGTGTTGTAGAAAGGAATATTTGAAGGTGCCAAAGGATAGGGATTGAAATGCTTGTGAATTACAGATTGAGTCGGGACTAAGCCATTTTCATGGTTATGGGACATTTTTGGAGATAATGTATGGAGAACACAAATGGGATGGAGACTTGTGTGACACACAAATTCTATTTTGGGAAGAGCATTTACTAAGTGCCATGCATGATTTTGAGTTAATAATAGGATTACTACTGCCAGTTAACTATAAGATATCTATTATTAGCGCACTTGCATGTGTGTATGTTATTGTAAAGGTGCATGACTATTTTCAGCATGTGACCTATTTTTGTAAGTGTGTAAGTGGTGAAGGGAAATTCCCCACCCTTATAAATATGTATTAATCTGTAGATTAGAGAGACACTCTATATGAGCTATTGTGGAGTTATGCTTCCGGATGTGATGCGCACATAAACTTATGGTACTAATTATTATAAGAAGCTTCTTTATTTACTTTTTTAATATAATGGAGCGTATAGGGTGAATAATAGTGTTAAACATGACTGTAACTAGTTCTTACATGGTTGAATTCATTATGTTTATCACTTAATTCATTATACTTTCAGATCTAGATTTTAAATATGCTCTATGGAATATTTATGTTGTTTATGGATATGAATACATTACATATTCATCATTTTCACATCCTATAAAAGAAACTCTTAGGAGGGGCATAGTACCTTTGTGTGCTTCGGTGTGAGTGCTCAACTCAAAGCTAGGTAATGTGCTAGTGTGCTTGGGTTGTTCATGGTAAATTCTAGGGTGCATCAGAAATGTCGATAGTTTTTTATCCTACTACTAAGTATTGAGCTAGATTAGTCTGTGCTTGGTTATGTGCTAATATCCCAGTGGGTTCCAAAATAGCCAAAATAATTTTTCTAAACTCCTCAGAGGGAAGCTGGGAACAACCGATTGATTTGGAAATCTCCTTAATCTTTTGTAGAAAATATAGACATGTAAGGTATGAACAAAAGAATTGTTTTTCTATTAAGGAGCCTCTGTGGGATTGTGTTATCACCCAAATGGATGATGTATCTTTCAAGGAGGAATTTTTATCTGATGATGTGGTGTAAGATTAGGGAAGTAAATCTAATGCTTAGACTTTTATTTCCTCTCATGGATTGGATTTTTCAATGGACAAGACTGTGTTGGGTGTTTGTGCGTGTGGGGAGATGATGAACGATGCTACTTATTGGTGGGGTAGAAATGGGACAAAGGAATATATCAGGGCTCATGTTGGTGTTGCAAATTTTTGTTGTTAATGGAGGTTCGGTGGAGGAGAAGGGTGCAAGCAATCAAGGTGACATGGAGGACCGGTTGGGAAGGCAAGAGATAAAAAAATGAAATTTTGTAACATCCCCATTTTAAGGCTTTTGAAAAAGAGATTTTTTTAATAATGTTCTCTATTCTAAATAATCATAATTTAGAACACAAATAACCATATACAATTGTAAATGACTAAGTGAACTTCCGATCTCTCATTTGATGACTCAAGATACCACCAATCTCTCATGTTAACTCAATGTGTTATATACTCAAGTATACTTTGTTCTCTTACCCTTTTTGGGTTTTGAAGTTTTCTATTTAAGAGGCCTATCTAAATATTTGTTACCAATATTCATCTGAAATCCTACTTCTTAAACTAGGTGACATAGGACAATGCAACCAGCAGCTTGTGATAATTTGGCCAAATATTTTCACATGTTGTTCATGTTCATATTCCTAGATGGTATACTCATGAGCTAGAATACATCCTTCACCCCACTTCATATATTACCTAGAATGGTCTTCACTGACTCTTATCATTCCACTTATCCAAGGTTCAACCCTAACCTAGGTTAGCAACATAGATTGGTATAGAGAACCACTCATGGTGACTAAGGGTACATAGGCATACTCAATCAACCTAAGTTGATTGCATGTGTCTAGTTACCCTAAGTCGTTGTGAGTTACCCCCTATACAAAAGCATGCTCCTAACCTGACCTAGAGTATAACTAAGGTCAAGTATGAGTTTATGTAAATCTAGATGATCCAATTCTGAAGGGTGTTGCGACATGTCAACTGCAACACTATACCCTCATGAAGACCCAAGTCTTCATGATGGCATAGTACTTTGTAGTTGGCATGTGCCAACATCCTATGGAATCATCTCATCTAGATATACATATCCAAATAAGAATTTGATTACTTACTTATATTCTTAATTAAGATTTACTTTTAGTAACCCTATTGAATTCTTTTAGCCATAAATGATTTACATTTCTCATGCGAGATAAATATACATCTAAACCCCTTCCCCAAAGTTTTTGTTTCATTCTTTAGTATCTTAATTTAAGATTCATACTTACAAACAAATAAACATACCAACATTAAGGTTAACTTACTTAGCTTAACCAAGTTTAAGCATGATTGAATTCAGATTCAGATTCTTTTATAATAGACTTCATTAAGATGAAGTCTATTTATTATATATGTATTTATTCTTTTCAATTGCATCATTTTGATTAATATTTAATAAGAGGGAGTATACTTTCCTCCTTCTGAATATTATTTGGGTATGATTCCCAAAAGGTCTTAATGGAATGCTTATCCTTGTGGAATATTTTCCTTTCCTCTTGACTTATATTAGTTAGGATTCATTGCAAACTATTACATTGTACAAGATAACATAATGAGTTTGTACTTTCGTAATCATCATTTAATATCTATAATGACTTAGTTAAATGATCAGCTATGAATGCCAACTTGATGAGTTGAATTTAGTTTAAGGAATAGAATATCAATTCCCTTTTTACTTATTTCATTTTAAGTCCAACGAAAAAAGGTTCAAAACAAATATAATTATGAGAGAATAAGTATAAATTTACAAATTCTCTTTACATAATGCACAAGAGAATGACACATCAAATACAAATAACTCTCAATATTTTTCCATTCATCAAGGTAAAATACACATTTTACAAGTCTAATCATTCCAGACATCCTTCATGCCAATCAACATTAATAAAATCAATTAAGAAATACAACTTTTCCCTTTTTCAATTACATTTCAATAAGAATCATCATTCCTCATAAAAGATCTAGCCTTTAGGTAAACATAAGAAGCATCATAAAATAACTTGTCTTCTTTTCTCACTTACAAAGTCCATCTACAAAAATTGCTAGCATGGGTCAGTTCATCAAACTGAGCATGATAAACACTAAACATTAAAATGATGTGCTTTCAACTAACTGTTTCATAAAAAGAACTCGATTTTATGAAATAGTAAAGCATTACAGATAGATACATCATAAAGAATAACAGTCATGGGAGGAAGGATAAAGTGATACATCACATTAAATTAAGTAAAGATCATGATATAATCAATGCTCTTCAACCAATGATTTCATACGGAACTTTATCAAATAAGTAATTTCATCATAATTAATTATTTCATTCTTACTATATGTTGGTCCCATTATTGAGTTTTCATAATGTGCCTTACTTTTTCATGTCCAATTCTACTCAGAAATGTTTTACTTCTCGATTTGGTGGTATTATGTTCATCTTCCCCAATTGAATGCTTCAAAAAGCCCAAAATCTTATTTTTTTCCCCTAATTTGAAGCAAAAATCCAAGTTTCCTGTTTTGTGCCCTAGCTTTTTTAAATAGTCGGGTTGTGCCATTTTTCTTTGTCAAATCATGCAAAAACTTGAAATTGATTGAATCTGAAGTGTTTGCAATTAATTTCCCAATTCCAAGGTTGAAAGCAATGTCAAAAATGATTCAGTTGGTTTAAAATTATAAAAATCTACCTTCCTTGTCGAAAATTTTGATTTCTAGGGCATCCTGTGAATTTTTGACGTTTTGACGGTCATACGGGTGTCATCTTCCCGTCAAATTCATCATCACAATGTATTGGAAACGTGGTGGGTTCCTATTGGCCGGATGGTCAGGAAATGTTTTCTAACTTGTCATTTTTGAAATTTTGGCTAAAGGGAAAATTTTGGTCCGTGGCTCCGCTTCTTACAAAGGGTGCCTACGTGGCACATTCTAAATGGTCAGAGGATTGGCGGGTTATCCTTGAAAAATTTGGCTTTCATTTTGTAAAAATTTCAAAGTCAATTTTTGGCCCGAAATCCCGCAGCAAATGGGAAGAGGACACGTGGCTCGGGGACATGCGGGTGGCGGAAGGAGTTGGTGAATTTTTGTGTTTTTTTCTCAAAGTGTCAAGGGAAATTTTTGACCAAAGGCCCTCATCCAATAGTAGGTGGACACATGTCCAAGAAAATTCAGCATGGGAGGGTGGAGGTTTTGATGAATTTGAAGTTTTTTAGCTTCAAAACTTTAATGTCAAATTTTAGGCCATAGCTCCGGGACCAATAAGAAAAGGACACGTGTCCAGAAATACAAAAAGGTGGAAAAGGGGGTGAAGGAAAGTTTTATAAATTTTTGCCTTTGTGTCTGCAAGGTGAAAATGAAAAATTGGCTCTGCGGCCTATCGAGATGAAGACACGTGGCACATTTTAGAGTATCAAAGGGTGGCACGGGTCAACATTGAATTTTGTGAATGTTTAAAAGGGTTAGAAGGTAGGAATGGAGACTTGGGCTGTGGAAAATTGGAGGATGCCACGTGGAGAGGAAGAGAGCGGGTGTTCGGGCTCAGAAGAATTTTGAGAAAAAATTCCTTTTTTTTTAAAAGTGTCAAAATTGATAGAATAAGCCTACATTTTCAATGGGGCCCACATATGGACACGTGGTGGAGTACAGGGGGAGAAGTGGACAAAGTTTGAAATTTTTTCAAAAATTCACAGAGGTCGCAAATACATTTTTTAAAAGATAGGGACCCGATCCAATCGTATTTTGACACGTGTCCCGCCTTGTCCAAAGGTTAAAAAAGGCTATATTCAAGGATCTTATCCTCCACGTGGAGGGATGGCATTTAAAGTTATCTAAAATTGATGGTACATTCACCCTTTTGGCCTCGATGAGAGCTCCAAGAAGCTTGGAAATCAAGTTTTTTCATCAAATTTTTCGAACCTTATATGATTTTGTATGGCTCACCTTACGAGTGCAATGGCACTATTTTCATGACCTAATTCAGGTGATCTATGGTATTTTTGATACAATTTTTTCTCAGGCCCGTTAAAAGGGTGAAAGGTGAAAATCAAAAATTGTAGAGGTGAAATGATGAGGTGAAAAGGTGAAAAATGATTAGTAAAACATGTTGGCATGCCTGAATGGTAAAAACGTGACCTTGGGGTGAATAATGATCCAAATTTTGTAATGATTTAAGATTTTTGGGCACACCTGGTGTTCATCGAACATTTTTCAGTTTGTTGTCCCCTTTTATAAATCATGAAGTTTTTGTAACAAATTTGATCCCATAATCATATTCTTTTCTTAGGAGGCAAGACTCCAAGCTGGCATAGGGTATATATCATATTTTTGGAGAATTTGAGAGAGATGGAGAATTTAGAATTTCACGGGAAAAGCTGAACAAGCCCATTTCTCCGAGGGAACCTCCGAGAGCCATTTTCAATTCTATTTTTCATCAATTTTTATGATTTTGACTTGGTTTCAAGTTTTAAAGCCATCAAAAAGCTCTGAGATTGTTCTCATGACATTCCCCTACTTTTGATAAATTTGATCGGTTTCTATATTATCTCATTTATTCTCTTGGCAAAGTTTTCATATACTTATGTTTTAGAATGTTTTCAATTTGTGTTTCTTGCTCATGTTGCAATATTTTGTTTAGGATCTCTTTGATCATACATGGTCTCATTTCTTGTTGATGGTTTGATGACATCTGTAATCTTATATCCAAAATAGCCTTCATCTGATAGAAGATAAACAGATTTAAAATCATTTTACTGTCCTTGAATCTTGAGATTATTTGTAAACCTTTGGGGGTACCTTAGGTCATGATCAAATAGGGATTTCTAGATATTTTTTGGTATATTTTCTTCAATATTTTGTAGTAGGTTGTCAAAGATTGTGTGGAAGAGTGCAGATCTGGGCCTCCATTTGTGCACATATCCTGGTTGAAGGGGTATTGTAAACCTTTTGAAGCATTCCTACTTGTTTAAGTGTTACAAATTTCTTGCAAAGGTCCTCAAAGAGTTTGGTAATTTCTGGTTGGTCTTGTCTAATATCTCCCAACAAAATTTCATTCAAAATAACTAACCCTACCCTATACAACACCTGCATTGCATTTTGTGTTAGTAAGAGGATACAATTCATTTACAAAAATGAACAAAGCAAATCAGGATAATACTATGTCTCTAGCATCCTCAACCTTGTTTTGAAAACATTTCCATCATTTAGTAGTGAAAACTCTTTTGAGTTTGAATAATGGAGAATTGATCATGTTTTCCCAAGGCCCCTTCCATACAATATGTAAAATACAAGGATATCTCCACCTCCTTCACCAAACAAAGGCTGCAATATAGGTTCTCTTGCCTTGGTTGATAGGCACAACCTAAAATAGTGAGGATCAGATCAAAATCCTTCTGAGGTGCTACCCACTCCTTCAAATCTTGAGTGCTAACAAGTCAGATAGATGTCTCCCGGCTACAAAAAAACATACAAATCATTTATCTGCCTCTAAGTGTCTTGTGCAAATCCATGATGTTGCTTGAGTTGTGAAGGAGATTAAGTTTGGGTACCAACACTAGAGTGGCGCCATTACCAGGGAATTCTTGGAATTTCTTGGTGGTTTTGAAGTATTTGAAGGGTTTGAGCATTTGTGTATTCAAGTATTTGAGCTGTTGCATTGTCAAGATATCATCCTATGTTTCAGATCTACAAGTTTTAAAGAAAAGGTTTCAAGCTCAGCCTACCCTTTTTCTTTTCCCAGCAGTTTAGACACTTTGTTGCATTATGTTTGGTTGATTTAAGAAGAAGAAGGTTTGGTTTATAAAGCCTTGCAAAGTTATCAGTACTAGCAAACATTTGACAAAATTATTTTAGTGCATTCTTACACAACTGAGGTGAAATTCCTTAGTGGTGACTCCATGCTGATTTGAATTTAGAAATACCAATGTCTTGAGGTTTTTGTTATTTTTTTTGTGTTGTTGATCTCTACAAAACTGGAGGTAAGAAGATCTCTCTTCCTTAAAGACTCTGCTAATTTTTTTTTTTCATATTTAAGAAACTCGAGTTGGAAGGGAGGAGAGTTTAGAAAGTGGTTAAAGGTCGACATCAAGCAATGATATAGTCATTGGTGAGAGATATCAGCCTTTGGTAGAGGACTATCATTCTTCTTCAAGTTATTTTGATTCAAGAAATCCTCTCATAAATTTTTTTACCTTAGCTAGTGAAGATACTTTTGATGTATCCAGTAGGTTCCTTCTCTAATTTGCACCTCTGTGTTTTAATTCAAATCAAAATTTCCAAGAAAATCAATGCTTAGAGGATACCGGTCTTGTGAATCACATTCTTGAGCCCCAAAGACATAGCAGTCCTCATCATCTTGCCGATTTCTAATATCACCCCCACCAAACAATATGGCTCGCCTAGACCTGCATTTATTGTTAACAACTTCGGTCCTATAAATTTTAGAGAAATGGATGGTTACCCAAATGCTGTCCCACAAGATGTTAGAAATAGGTTGCCAAAATTCTAGGGTAACAATGTTATTACTAGTGATTAGCATCTTAAACTTTTTGATAATATGATGGAGGATTTTGAGATAGAGTTTGAAGATGTGTATATTAAGCTATTTATTCATACACTAGAAGAAGATGTTAGGGATTGGTACGAGGCTCTACTTGATAACTCTATTGATTCATGGACTGAAATGAAAAATGTATTTAGGTTGCAATATGGTGACATGACTTATCCTAGATTTCTTTTTTCTGAGTTTGATAACATCAAGAAGAACCCTAATGAATTAATCCATGACTTCAACACAAGGTTTAACAAAACTTTGAGAAGGCTTCCTATTGGTTTGAGGCCTTGTGATGAATCTTGTTTAATCAAATATACAGATGCATTTGATAAAAAGGTAGCCTACTACCTAAGAGATAAGAACCCAACCAATATAAGACAAGCTTTCACCATGGCACTTAAAATTGAGAACAATATCAAGGATGTTGGGAAACCTCTTAAGAGAGATGGTGTAAAATTGATAAACCCTAAAAACCTCAAGCTAGCAAAGGTGCTGATTTAGAAGAGGTTGTGAAGACTTTGGTAGGGCTGTCAAAGAAATCTCATACAAGTTGGCAAGAGCTGAGAAGGGAATTGGGTAGACTTCACAAGGTCAGCCTAGGCAACAAGCACAAGATATATTTGGCAATCACCATAGGAATGAGCAGAGGTTTGATGACAAGGGTAAAGGGCCTATTGGATTTGCAAGTAGACAACCCCAAACATGTGAAAATAGATTGTCCCGACCCTCTAACTATCAGGGTTGTTGTTATTGATGATGTTGCTGATATGGATTGGTGTGATAGATTTTTTCTTCCTCATCCCCCATGTGAAGTGGACCAACAATTTGATGAAGTTGATAATAAGATTGGAACTGATGATGATATTTGCATGGTGGGTTGTTCTTCAAGTTCACAAAGAGGAGCAACATCTACTGAAGTAATAAGTTATAAGACTATTGTTGTTACCTTTTGGGATTGCATCAAGTGGGTACAACTTCTTTCTCTTTCTCAAGCTCATGATGTAGATGTAGTTCAAGCCTTTGAAATTCCTAATAATGAATTTGAATATCTAAGAGCTTTGATGATCAAGAAGTATGATGGTGGTATCCCTTCGAGAGGAAGATAGACAATTGTTGATGAATGTTGTTGTAGCTCAAGAAAAGGACTATAACACTAGAAGCAAAGTTGTTAAGGGAGTTGGGCCTCAAGCCAAAACTAAAACACCCTTGCTCACAAGCATTCCAAAGGATGCTCCTAGGAAAGAAACACTTGCTAAAGGTTCTGCTGTCCCAAACAAAAATTACAGTCCTTCTCATGCCCAGGATACTAGGAATACTTCTCCATCTGATGAACCTTCTTGTTTCCCTTCCAATGTTGTCTTACCAAAGAATGTTCCATATGATATTGCCCAAGTATTGAGCCAAATTAAAGTGAGTGTTCCAATTATTGAGTTGCTTAGAATTCCTGAGCATAAGAAGAGAGCATTTGAGTACTTGGGATTGAAAGAAGAGAAGATTACCCCAAGAAGAAATGTAAATGTTGTTGAGACTCCTCTTCAAATCATTGTTGGCCTTGAAACACCACCAGCAGTGGAAGATCTTGGAGAGGCACCTGAAGTATATTTGGGGACATCCTTGGTTGATTCCCAATTGAATGTTGATCCATTCTTTACAACTTTTCTCATAAAATATAAACTACTTCACAATTGTATGTTTGATTCTAGTGCATCATGTAATGTCATGCCTCTAGAAGTCATGAATGAGTTGGATATCAAGGTGAAAGATGCCTATGGGAAGTGTACTACCATGGATTCAAGGGAAGTGCTAGTGGTTGGTTGTGTGAAGGGTTTGGTAGTGCAACTTGCAGCCTATCTGGGTAAGAATTTGAAACTTGATGTTGTAATTGTTGACTGCCCTACCAAATGGGGTAAGCTTTTGTCAAGAAAGTGGGAAGCAAGTGTTGGTGGTAGTTTTTAGATGGAATTTCTTTTCCACCATTCTCATTGAGGGCATCCTTGTCAAACTCTATGGTGAAAATAAAATGTTGCACTTGATTGAAGATCCCAACAATGCTTCCTATGAGGTGTTATTTACTGATGTAGATGCTGACAATTTCATTGGCTTTGCTAATGGAAAATAACACAATATGGATAGATTAGAGTGATTTGATATGGTAGGTTCTCCTTGGACCTTGCTCCAAATCTGGAAATGGTGTTGGTATAGTTGTACTTTCTCCTAGTTTAGAAGAGTATGCTTTTTCCTTCAAACTTAATTTTAAATGCACTAACAACATTGCTGAGTATGAGGCATTGTTTTTGGGGTTAAGGATTGCATGGAAGTATGGAGTAAGAGATATTTTTGCAAAAGGAGACTCAGAGCTGGTTGTCAGACAAATAAGAAAATTGTATGCTACAAAAAATTAGCGTATGAAACAGTATAAGCATGCAGTTTGGGATCTAATTGAAATGTTTGATTCCTTTAACATTGTTTACCATGATAGAGGTCTTAATGCTACTACTAATAAGTTGGTAGTGTTTGGTTCTAGATTTGAAAACTACACCATTTCACCTTATTGTGAATACAACATTGAAGTCCTGACTAGGCCAACTGTCCCTGATAATGTGAAACATTGGCAAGTCTTTAACAATGATGCTCAAGTGCTCAGGTTCTTGCAAAACCAAGGTGAGTTTGTAAATCAGAATATTGATTGGGAGCCAATGGTATGCATGACTGAAGGAAGAGAAACTTTGTTTGGAAAAGATATCATCCAATTGAAAACAAACACCATTCCTAGAGGTCTCGTTGCACTTGAGTCAAATTTTAACAATGTTGATTGCATCATAAATAGAAACATGTATGCTTCAAGGGATGTGGAAGAGCATGATTTGGGAACACAAGACAAGCCAAGGAAGGTTTGGTTGGGAAGTAATTTAAGTAAAGAAGAAAAAAAAGTCCTATGCCCAACTCTTGAAAAAATATCAAGACTACATTGGTTGGTCCTATTTAGAGATGAAAGAATATAGAGAAGATTTGTTTCAACATGATATCCCTCTTGAAGCAAATGCCAAGCCATTCAGACAGAGGAAAAGGCAAATTAATCTACTTCTTTCCATGAAAATGCAAGAGGAATTAAATAAGTTGAGAGATGGAGGTATTATTCAGCCTACTAGATATTCATCTCGGGTTGCAAACCTTGTGCCAGTTAGAAAGAAGAACGGAGATATCAGAATTTATGTCGATTTTAGAAATCTAAATAAAGCATCCATGAAGGACAACTATCCCTTGCCAAATATGAAAAATATGTTGCATCTTGTGATAGGGTCTGAATTGCTTTCTACATTGGATGGTTTCTTCAGATACAATCAATTAATTGTCAAAGAATTAGAAAGACTTAAGACAACCTTCACTACTCCATGGGGGACTTATGTTTTTGTTAGGATTCCCTTTAGATTGATGAATGTTGGTGCCACTTTTCAAAGGGTAATGGATGTTACTTTTGTTGGTTACATCAATGAGTTCATTACAGTTTACCAAGATAATGTGACTGTGTTTTCAAGGCATCTAGGTGACCATTTGCAACATTTGGAGAAGATGCTGATCAGATGTAGGGAGTATGGCATTTCTCTTAATCCAAAGAAGTGTCATTTTGGCATGAAAAATGCCAGGTTGATAGGACATATTGTATCTAAAGATGGTGTTATGATAGACCCTGAGAGAGTGGATACAATCAGCAAAGTATGTATCCCAAGAACCAAGAAAGGCATCCAGTCTTTCTTTGGCCAAAAACTCTATTAGAAGGTTTGTTTCCAATTTTTCCAAGTTGACTCTTCCAATCACAAGCATGTTAAAAAAGGAAAAAGTTATCAGGTGGGAGGAGGCTGCCATTTAGGATTTTGAAGGAATAAAGGATGCACTTAAGCATGCACTGTTTTAGAAGCTCCAAACTATAAGAGGCCTTTCCAAATCTTTTCCTTGGCTCTCGAATATACCATTGCTTCTGTTTTGTTACAAAAGGATGAGAATGGGGCTGAGAGGCCTATTACCTTATTTAGTAGGGATTTACAAGTAGCTGAATTGAAGTATACAATCATGGAAAAACAAGTGTTTGCCTTGATGAAAGCAAAAATATTTTCGGACTTATATACCGAGCTCAAAGTTGTTGCTTATGTTCCCCACACCATCGTGAAATGCATCTTATCGAGATGGATATCTCAAGCAAAAATGTAGATGGGTGAACAAATTGCAAGAATATGATATGGATATCCAAACCACAAATTTAGTAAGAGGTTTGGGTCTTGCTAAGCTCATGGTGAGAGTAACTTGTAAAATGTAGAAGTGAATCAGCTAGAGGAAGAAAGGGTAGATATTTTTGATAAATTGATGATTTTTGAATGGTACAAAGATATGATCTTCTACCTTAGGCACCTATGATGTCCTAGTCACTTAAATAAAAATTAAAAAAGCACCCTCAAGCTGTCTTCTCAAAAGTATATCATAACAGACCTTGGGCTGGCTTGGAAGAACCCTGAGGGTGTCCTCTTAAAATGCATAATTGAAGATGAAGCTCCCAATATAGTTGCTGATTTCCATGGGGAATTTTGTGGAGGAAACTTTGCTGGGAGGGTGACAGCACATAAGATTTTGAGAGATGGTTATTGGTGGCCTAATTTTTTTAAATATGCAATCCAACTGGTTAGAAAGTGTGATAGTTCCCAACATTTCTCTAGAAAAATGAAAGCTTTAGGCTCCCTTCCTTTGCAGCCTATATCAATTAAAGTCCATTTCAAACAATGGGGAATGGACTTCATTGGTGAGATTTCAGACCCTTCTAGTGCTGGTCATAAGTGGATTCTTGTAGCCACTGATTATTTTACAAGGTGGGTTGAGGCAATTCCATCTAAGAAGGCAACACACCAAGTGGTAATGGATTTCTTGTTTAATCATATCATATGCAAATTTGGAGTTCCAGATTAAGATTGTATATGATAATGCCATGTGCTTTAGAGCCAAACCTTTAATGACAATGTGCAATGAATATGGGATAAATATGACTTATTCTTCAAATTACAACCCCCAAGGGAATGGACAAGTTGAGTCCAGTAATAAGAACTTGCTCAAGATCATTAGGAGGACCTTGGAAATGAACAAGAAGAACTAGAGAGAACAATTGAAGTTTGCAGTTTGGGCTGATAGAATAACTCCTAAAAGAGCAACTGGTAAAATCCCATTTGAATTGGTGTATGGAACTCAAGATTTTCTGCCCTTACACCTATAATTATCCTCATTTCAGTTTTCCCAATAGTTGGAAGATCAAGAGCATGGCCCATATGAATCAAGGATTAATCAGATCATTGAGTTAGATGAAGAGAGAAGAGTTTCCCATCAAAGGCATGTCAGATTTAGAGAGAAATTGAAGAGGTTGTTTGATAAGAAGGTCACTCCTAGAGCCTTCAATGTTGGAGATCTAGTTTTGTTGTGGGATAGTAGGCATGAAGACAAAGGAAAACATAGCAATTTTGATGCATTATGGATGAGCCCTTATGCCATTAATATCAGAATTGGTGAGCATACCTTTTTCCTTAAAGATCTAGATGGGGAATTACTAGAGCTACCTGTTAATGATAAACATTTAAAACATTTCTTGGATTAAATCCTCAAATTGAGGTATGCAAAAAATTTACATTTGTATAGTTTTTGTGTTTTTCTTTGTTGTTGTTGTTGGTTGGTGTGTGGTTCGCCTTTTTCCTTGTTATCCATTATGGTGGTTTTATCGGTATGGTTTTGGTGGTAATGCTAAATTTTTTGGGCTGCCCTGTGTTTTGACTCCTTCCCCAATGATTTTTGGCACTTGGTCTATGTTTCGTCCTTGTGGTACTCATTGGGAGTGCCCATCCCCAAGCAAGAGCCAATGTTGGTCCCATTATTGAGTTTTCATAATGCGCCTTAATTTTTCATGTCCAATTCTACTCAAGAACGTTTTACTTCATGATTTTTGGTCTTCAGCTTTGTCTTCCCCAATTGAATGATTCGAAAAATCCAAAATCTTATTGTTTTACCCTAATTTGAAGCAAAAATCCAAGTTTCCCCATTTTGTGCCTAGCTTTTTCAAATAGTCGAGTTGTGCCATTTTTTCTTTGTCAAATCATGTAAAAACTCAAAATTTATTAATCTAAAGTGTTTGTAATTAATTTCTTGATTCCAAGGTTGAAATCAATTTTAAAAATATCATGCATTAGAGACATTGAGGTCTCAGGATGTACTTAGCATTGTGCATTAGAGGCTCGAGGTCTTGAAAGAGGCTTAGCATCATGCATCGGAGGTGTTGAGGTCTCAGAAAGGGATAAGGAATTTTCCATCATTGACATCGGATCAATCAAATCTCTACGTAACATGGAGTTCCTTCAAACCAATTTGGATTCTCGCAAAATCAACTCGGAGCAGAGCCATATTATAGAGTCAAAGAAGATCCTTGTTGTCGATATTAAGAAGCTTAGCACTGCGTATAGAAGGAGCATTGAGGTTTCATTTAGAAACTTAGCACCATAAAGAAAAGGCATGGAGGTCTTCTTCGGATATCAAAGTAGCATAGCAGAAGCATCGTGGGCCCATAACCCATAGGTCCCAAGATCAGAACAGAGTTGTCGAAGTGAGAAGGTTAGCGGAGAAGACCCAAGGGTCTACTACAATAGCATTTCCGAGGTGGCAGCAGAGTTTTTCAGATTCAGGACAGTATGGAAGCTTTTTGGGACAAAAAGCTTTTCTCAGTGGGGAGGTGTGATCAGGGGATCATTTTAAAAATTTCCCTAAACATCCCTAAATGGTGTTAGTGTAGAAGATCATCTCAAGATCTTTCCAACAACTGTAAGAACGTGACAAATGGACATCGGGAGCTCTAGATATGTCCGGTCAAAGTTCAGTCAATGGGAAAGTCAACTCTAGTCAACTGGTCAATATTGGACCAATGGCACTATGACATGTGGCAAAAAGGAAAATGGGAGTTGTTTGTTGGTTTTGATCACCGGTCTTGACGAGCGTAAAAATTGTGCACGGAACAAGAGGCTCAAATTTTATTATGGAGGGGAGCCCGCCACCGTGTGGACTATGGTATTATCGCCGATGTGGTGGGTCCACAAGCCACCATGTGGCTTGCCACCACTCGTCAAATTCACTCGATTTTCCTATCGGGAGATGACAAGTGGACTACATGATGACCGAGTGAATTAATTTCGAAACCCCATGGTATGGGTCGAATTTTTATTTACTTGGTAAATCCACTTACAAATGCCATATATATATATATTAATGTTTATACATTAGTATAAACCACCACCATACATTATGCTAAACCCCTTTGTAAAGTGGTTGTAGTGGAATCTTCCACGTGGAGGGAAGAAGGTGAAGCGGTGGAGATGGGGGCGGTTAAGCCTAACGTGGTCTTTTGACCACTTCACATATGCGTGGGAAGGCTATTTAAAGCCTTAAACATTATCAAACCCCAAAATGTGGGATATACCCACTTCAAAAGCTGCCTTTTTGGGATTTAATCCCATTTCAACAAATGCCGCCCAAATTGGGATTAAAACAAATGCATCCACCAATTTGGGATTTAATCCCATCAACTATGCTACGGGCTATGGTATTTTTAGCCTAAGGATTATATTGTAATGCATTATTCAAGGGCCCTAATTTTGTATAAATAGGGAACCCATTCTATTGTAATACACACACACACACAGATCCCAAGCTTATTATTTGTTAAGCTTATTGTCGGGACACACATTAGTCCAATGAGCTTATTATTTGTTAAGCTTATTTGTGGGATGTGTCCACAAGTATTGTCTATTGGCCTATTATTTTAGGCAATAGTAGATGAAATATTTGTGATTGGGAGTAAATTATAAACTACCCAATAGGCCCATTGAGCCACACCAATTACTTGCAAATCCTAGATTGTCGACTGGAGTGCTAGCTTCACATTGATAGCGTTAGGAAGGCTGATCAAAGCTAAAGGAGATTGTGCATCAGGAAGGTGAAGAATAATTCGACTGATCATCGGAAGTTTTTCGAAGAACTGGTGTATTGATAGGAAAGTAAAATTCCATTGGGTTTTCTTGTGAAAGTACTATTGTAACTTACAAGTTTTGACTAGTGGAACGGTTCGACCACGAACCCGGAGATGTAGGCAATTGCCGAACTCCATAATCAATCAGTGTGTAATTGTCATTATTGTCTTGCATTATTTTTAAATTGGTTACTTAAAAGGAGTAAATTATCGGCAAATAATTAAAGCCTATAAGGGTCCGAGATCAGGTAGTAATAATCTGATTATTTTCAGATCATAACTCTTTTGAGTTTGAGTAATGGAGAATTTATCATGTTTTCCCAAGGCTCCTTCCATACAATATGCAAAATATGAGGATATCTCCACCTCCTTCACCCAAAAAGGCTGTAATATGGGTTCTCTTGCCTTGGTTGATAGGCACAACCTAAAATAGTGAGGATCAAATCAAAATCCTTCTGAGGTGCTACCCACTCCTTCAAATCATGAATGCTAACAATTCGAGATAGATGTCTCCCCTGCTATAAATGACATACAAATCATTTATCTCGCCTCTGAGTGTCCTTTGCAAATCCATGATGTTGTTTGAGTTGTGAAGGAGATTAAGTTTGGGTACCAACACTATAGATATTTATAGTTCCTTCTTAATTCATACAAATAATTCAAATAAAGTTACTAACTCTAATAGTTCCCAAAAATGGAATTATTTTAAAGAAGCAATGAATCATAATACGCAACTTTAACTTAATTCATTAGATAATATCAAAGATCAAATTCATTAAATATTTAAGGGTAAAATTTAGGATAAAGAAACAAACTCCTAAAGTAAGATTCCCTTCTATCCGATACTAACCCAATTTCAAATCCAATTCCAATCATCTATCAAGAAGAAGAAATATAGGTTTAACTTCTAATTAATTACTCAACCCCATACAAGAGTAATACAAAAGAGAGAGAAACAAAAAATGAAAAATAAGAAGAACGTAAGTCTTCATCGAGAGTTCAATGAAAACAAAATTGTATTCCACAACTCAGGAAAGAGAGATAAGGAAGTCAACAGCAAGAATGAGATAATATCTCAAGAATCCATCCTATTAAAAGGAAAAACACATTCGATATCTAAAAGGAACTAAAACAGATCCTTATCGAAGCAACCTTCAATTTCAACAACCATTGCAACCTAGGTAACATAATCAAAATTAAATTGATGCATACAGATATACGACATGAACTAGAAAGTCAGAATCCAAAAATAAGGTTTCCCATCCAATAATGAGAATGGTTTTAGTACTACAGAGGCTATCTCTGAATTGATTAAACAAATACCTTCAGTTAATACAAGTTTCCCAAGAAACAAGAACAATAACTAAATATTAAATTCATTCCAACATTAAAAGAGTCCACTAAGAAGTTTTCTTATTTTCCAATCAGAGAGAAAAAGAGAACAATGATGGAGTAAAACACCCCTATGAGATTCTGGTTTCTTTTCAAAAGACAATACATAAAAATAAAGATAACGAATGTAAATCTGACTGTCCCAACCTACCTTCAAGTTACCCCAAGATCCCTTCTTCACAGAAATCAAGGAACAACACACAAGTTTGGGAAGAGATTTATGGAATCTAAACCCATCTCAAGTAGAAACAACCAATGCAACAAGACTCCAACCAGACGCTCAAAGACGAGTCAAAAAGAGAAGAGAAAACTATAATGTTCTAATCCAATTCCTTAAGATAACCCAAACTGAACTAATCCAAAGTTCAACTAAGATAAGTCATTCCTTCAATAACAAACTATATCATAACATGCAGGTGGGTAAAACCAAAATGTCATCAAACAGTTCCAGAAGAAGCTACATCATGATTTATCGAATTTTGAGCAAGGAATAGAAAATTTGAAACAAAATCCTTCCATAGTAAGGACTCCTACCAACTATTCAATTAGAATCAAAGGAGTTCTCTTATTTTAACCATCTCAATCATAGTAAAAGGTAAGACCTCTTTACTTGTTATTTCCAACAAGATTGAATCCAAAAAAATATTCCTAACAACCATATCAGCAAGGATCAAACAAGAGTAACAAGAATCGAAAACAACTTCAAATAAATGCAAAGGATGTCACCCATCTTACATTCTTCCAACAAAGGAAACAACTTAACTCGAATATTTTTATCAAACAGTGCATTCCTCTAACCATATTGCATAGTCAATAGAAGTATACAAGATTTGACAACATTCAGTTCACAAAAAATTTAAAGCCAAGCTCGTTCATTTTTCCCATAAAGGAACAAGCTCAATTCATATTTCCTCAACAGTAAACCAAACAAGCATATACAATGAAAGAAAATACAAGCATGAAGAAAAATAATCATCATATACAAAACCCATTTGTTTCCAAGAGCATAGTTCTTTTAATGAAGACATTTAGTAAAAAGTAGAACAACTTAATGGGTAGAGCCTATCATGCTTGATAGAGCTTCTATCGATTTGCAGAAGAATTTCAATAGAGCCTCCATAGTTTCCTTTTTCCAAACAACGTAAACAATCCAACCTTCTTCTTATTCTTCCACCGATTCAAAATAGCTCAGAGATGTCTAAAATATCGAAGGATCATAAAAATATAACTATTGGTTCAAAGAACCAGAACCTCCATGTAGAGAAAAAACCAAAAAGAATGAATGACCCAACAACTTCTCCCCAAAATCTGCTTACATATTCTCCTAGGAGGTTTCTCCACCACAACCGAGGTCATTAATGCAATGAATTCCACTTTCCCTCCTCTTTCTCTATGCCACCACCATTTCAAATTCAATGAGGCTTAATTAAAAATTTACATGCATTTTATATTTAGTAATGATTCCAGCTAGGCATCTTACTAAAACTCCATGCCTCCACCAAACTTGGCATATTTAAATATGTAATAATAGAAATCAATTCCCATAAATTCCTTAGAACAAATGACACCACCCTTTCAACTTTCTAAGTAGCCCTTAGGTTCCCTTTGTCTTAGTAATAGTTTAGGTTAGATTAACATTAGGTTAGGATTCAACCTTAGTCCTTAGGTAATTAGTATTTGCCTTAGGTTAATTCAAAACTCCAAAACCATAAAGCATACTATATTAGGTTAGGTCATAACCCTTAGTAGTTTAGAAATAGGTCTAAGGTAGGTCTGAATTACCTTAGATTAAAATCAACATAATATAGAACATTACAACTTAGGTTAAATCTAAGTAGCATTAAACATTCTAACTAAGGATAAGGTATTTACCTTAATAGCCTAGTAATTGATCCTTAATCCTCTCACGCTATTCAACGTTATAAAACATTTATCAAGGAGGTCCAAGTTCACCATTTAAAGCATGATGCAAAGTAAGGACACTGAAGCTCGGGTCCTTTAAATTTATAAACAAAACACAACTCAGTCCCACTTTACCTTTCATTTCAGAATGTCAGTTATCAAGATGATCAATTAAGAAGAACTGAAGCATACCTTGGATCAATGGAATTGATCCAAGGTTTTGTTGTTAACATATGATAAGTATGAAAACAACAGTACAGGTTCACAACTTACAGATCACATATCAGAATGACTTCATTTCCAAGTAAACAAAATTACAGCAAGAATGAATCTGTATAGTAATAACTTATCCATTACAAACATGATTTCCAAAAGTCAAAATAATACACCTTCCTAAGACAAATCACATGTCAATGTTTGCAATGTCAAAAGTGGAAGTCATCATAGTAATAATCATGCCAAAGATGTTACATACCTTCCTCCTTAAAATAATCATCGTCCCAATGATTAATTTAATCAAACCATTAAAGTTTTAGAAAAACTTAATTATCATCCTCCCATTCATATGTTCATAACAGAACTAGATTTGAAAAATTCAAATTTCAAAACAGTATTAAAATAGCTATTAAATAGCTTAGTAACTACCCAAGTTTGGTAGATTTAATGTCAAAACATGAATAAATTTTTCATATTTTATTAGTCTTCAGAATCAATTCTGATCAAACAAATATGGAAAAATAGTTCTCATTTCTTCAATATTTTCCCAGGTTGCACTTTCTTCGTTAAACTAGTCCCACTGGACCTTACATTGAATTATTTCATGATTGCATAAGTGCTACTTGGAAATTTTCCAAAGCACTCGAATGGGCTTAACCATGATTATTCCTAGGTCTTGGACATGCAAGGAATTCCAATTTAACACATGTGATAAATATGAAACATATTTCTTAAGAAAAGAAATATGGAAAACATCATGCATTTGTGATAAAGATGGAGGTAAAGATGAATGGTAAGCTACAAGGTTGATTAATTGAACAATTTCAAAGGGTCCTACATAATGAGCTGATAACTTGGCAGCCCCCAAAAGTTATGGAGCTATTTTTGAGTTTAACCCGAAGAAAGACCTTCTCACCAAGTTCAAATTTATAATTAACCCGTTTTAAGTCTACATAACTCTTTTGCCTATCTCAGGTTTCCTTAAGGTGATCGCGAATCATTTTAACTTGTTGTTCCATTTCTGTAAGAATTTCTAGTCGAATCACCTCTCTATCCTCAATGTTTTCCCAGCTAATAGGGGTTCTACATTTCCTTCCGTATAATGCATCGAAAAGTACCATTTTCAGAGAGGCATGATATGTGTTATTATAATCAAAATAAACTAATGGAAGGTACTCCTTCCATTTATACTATTGATCCATGCAATACATTCGTAACATATCCTCTAAAACTTGATTAACTCTTTCAGTTTGTCCATCTGTTTCTGGGTGATATGAAAACTGAAATTCAGCTTAGTCCCGAGGGCTGCATTAAGTGTTTTGCCAAAATCTAGATGTCATTCTTGGATCTCTATCTGATATGATCAATTCAAGTACTCCATGTAACCTAAAAATATCATGCACAAATCTTCTTGCTAACATAGGTGAATCATCCTTTAGATTACCAACAATAAAATGTGCTACCTTTGTTAGTTTATCAACAACAACTAGAATAACATCATGCTTATTTCTTGACATAGGTAACCCTTGAAGAATATCCAAACATATCACTTACCATTTCTACTTCGAATTATGTGTAGCTATAGTAAACTAGCTCGATGCATATTCTCGGTTTTAACACATTGACAATCTAAGAAGTGTATGACAAATGCCATCACATCCTTTTTCATCCCTTTCTAGAAATATTGTTGTTTTATATCAACAAGCATCTTCGTAATGCCAGGGTGTCCAAAAAAAGGTGAATTTTGAAATTCAACTAATAATTTCCTTCTTAAATCATTTGCCAAAGGTATGTATACCCTGTTTTCAAAACACAAGATTCTTTCATAATCAAAGTGAAAACATATTAGTGCAGAATTACAGCACCCCCGAATGGCCCTGGGTGTGAAGTGGGGCATTCAGTGTGATTGCACAACATGGGAACATATCTCAAGTTGTGAGACCTGCAGAACTTGAGATGAACCTCTGGAGAAAGTCAGTTCTTGCTTCCTAGTCTACCTACCATGATCTACTCCAGTGCAGGTAGAACCTATTCTATCCTAATCTAACCATTCCAAGGGGACAGAGAGATAGAGAGGGTGAAAGAAACTACACCGATTAGTGATACACCGAAAAAGGAAATGGTTGAATCATAGATCCGACTACTTAAAGTAGAGAGAGGTGAGAAGAGGAGAGTGTTTCACCCAAATCTAGAGTGTTTCTTTGAATGTTGATGAAACAAATAAGCGTAAAGGGCTAGGAGGAATACCTATTGAAATGTTGGTTATAAGTTGTTGTGCACGTATGACTTCCAAATCCAAACTGATCGTGAGAGCTTCCTTTTTTCTTGGAGGAGCTACCTAAAATGGAATACAAGACCACCAAATAACAATTAAACAATATATGTAGTGGACTACCTAGCTTGTGCTAAATCTAGGAAGCATGATACTTCCTAGACAACTATCAATCCACTGTTTTAAAACAACTTAATGCTCACAATAAAGAAAATCCTATTGTAGTTCAAATGATTTAGGTATATCATACATCTACAATAAACAAATTCGTTCACAACAAGCTAAGTTATGACTGAATATGAAGGTCAAGGTCTCTATCAGAGTGTAGGTATTGGTTAGAGTGAGATTCTGGGTGGTTTTTGGGTATTTGGTGGAGGTTTGGAAGCTTTGTTCTTGGTTTTTGGTAAAATACATAGAGACTAGTGTCGGTCTAATATGACCGGTGTTGGATTAGGTTAACTAGAAATGATTACGGTAACTCGATTGATATGGTCGGGGTATAGAAAACTCAATAAAACTTGGTAAGGTGATAGATCTGGTGCTAGATGAGAATGACAGGGTAATGGCAAGGTTTGTGTGGGTCTTGGGTATGCACAAGAATGATGAAAGTCTGGATGTGGGTAGTTCAATGGTGTGGGTAAAGGGATGGTCAAATTTTTATGGATGTAAAATAGTGGGGAATGGGAATGGGAGTAGAAACTAAAAAAAAAAGTAAAAAGATCTCGCTAAAATGCTAATGAACCAGTTTCTAGTTAACAAAAACTTACTGCTTGTACGAGCTTGATGTCCGTTGAAAATGGTTGGTGATCAATTATAAGGAACTTGATGTGGTGCTAGATCCTCCCCGAATGCTCTCATGAACGCAAAATGGCTATGTGATTGCTTCCGATGCTCGGGTATGGATGCTCGATGTGTCTTCTAACACTTTTTCTACTTCCATAGAACTCGGTTTCATCACTTGTTCTCAAAAGATGTGATTATCTCTCGAATTGTGTTAGCCTCGAAATAAGTTTGTTTTGGGGGTCAAGTGGTAACCGATGGTGGTTCGCTTAACCGGCAAGAGTTTAAGGTAACCGACATCGGTTAGGGTGGTATTTCCTAGGTTTGCTAAACTAGGCGATCCCCTTGATTTTTCTGGGATCTCGTTTGTTTGCTCTGCAGATTAGAATGGAAGCTTCCTCCTAACATGCGGGAATATGGTTAGAGAGAATGTAGGATTTTATTTTTAGGGTTTGGGTAGGTCTTAGTTAGTTATGGAAACATACTAAGAATAGGTCTTAGGGTGAGGTGGCTAGACGAGGTGTCTATGTGAGGTGGATATATGGGCATTATCCTGATTAGGATATTTAAATAATAAATATTGTGAGGATAATGAATTAATTTAATTAAATTAATATTATATTGGGATGAAAGGGGCCATGGTTAGGTAAATGTGTTCAAGGTGTTTATTTTACGAGGGACCAAGGAGAGTGTGACCTAATTTTAGTGTCTACATTTTGCCCCTTTTTGTTGTGTAGCTTGTAGTGTCTACCAAAAATAAGATGTGGTTGCCCCATGTGTGGGTGAAGATGATCCCCTAAAACCAAGAACTAATGAGGCGGAAGGTAGAATCGGTGAGTGGTTTGATAAAAGGTCAAGGTGATAAAGAGGAAGGTGGGAAACATGGGTAAAAAGGGAAAAGGTCCACTCAAGTAATCTAGATAATGGGTCAGGGTCAAAGGTAGTAATAGTCAAATGCACGCACACATATAAACGATAGCACGGTACCAGGTTGAAGAGCAAGAAAACTCTACATTTTCTAAGGTCGATAGGTTTATCCAAACAAGGTTGAGGTGATTTCAGTATCCAAGGTATAGGATATGGTCAAGAAACATGACATAGGTTAGGTGCAGGAATATTTAGGTATGTTCTGGTACACTAAGGGTAGGGTCAAGATAAACGGTCACGGTAAGAGGCAAGGTAAGGTCAGGATGGCAATCAACACAGGTAACAATGCCACAAGGTATAACAAACACATGGGGTCAAAGGTCACTAGCAATGTTCCAGGTCCAAGTATTTAGGTCACGGCATGGGTAGGGCCAAGGTATGGGAAAAATAAGGAGTCCCCAAATGAGGATGAGGTGGGGGTACATGATAAGGTCAAGAGGATATCGTGAAGTGTCCAAGTGAGGTGTGGGTGAGGTAAAAAGGATTCAGGTCAAAAATTGGGGGTAGGGGGTAGTAGAAAGACTAAGCAGTATAACCAATGATGGTTTGAAGGGACCGATGCTAGTCAAGATGGACCGACCATGGTAAGCTAGGGCACATGACCGGTGTCGGTTCAGTGAAATCATGTTACGATCGATCGGGTAGATTATAAAAAGAAAAAAATTCCATATTTTGCAAATCATTTGTCTTATAACAAATTGGGAAAATGACGAGAGAGAGAGAGAGAGAGAAAATGTGGTAAGTGATGGAGTGAGACTAGGGATTGAGTTGGCGAGCTGCCTAATAGGTGCTAGTTGGTTGATAGGTGGATCTATGGGCTAGGTTGGATCGATTTGATTGGATTGAGTGATTGGAGAGCGATCATTGATTCGGTGATGATAGAGGTAGGAAAGGGATCGGGGGACCACTAGTGCGGTGGCCGAGGTGCCACCACATAAATGGAAAAGCGATGAAGTAGGATTCAATCCTGCTTGTGTTGTATTTGTTGGATTGAATTTGATTTGTTTTATTTGTTGGATTGAATTTATGGGAGGGAAATCCAAGAAAGTAGAAGTGGGGAGGAGGGGATTAGGTGAAGAAGGGGTAGGGAAGGGTGTAGGAGGGATTTGTGTAGGATTGGGTAGGTCAAAAGGAGGAAAAAGGAATTTAAAGGGAAAATGGGGGTTAGGTGTCACGGGGTTTTGACGTGATAGTGACCGGCATTGGTTGGAGGGTAAAGCAGACATCGGTGCTAGTGTGTGTGTCAGATCATGAAGTAGGTGACTGATGCCAGTTGAAGGGGGACTGGGGTCAGTTAGGGCTAACCAATACCGGTCAGATTTGGAGAAAAAGGGGGCCAAAAGTTTCCCGAGGTTGGATGGTTTAGGTAGATAGAGGTGAGGAAAGTTGTTTAGGTGAAAATCATAACACAGGTAAGGGGTAAAAATAGGCAAGGGTGGATTTGTTAGGAAAAAAAGTATAGATGTGTGGGAAAATAGGTAAAGTTAGGGAGTGGGTCAAAAATGAAAGTAAGTGAGGGATTGGGTGTGTGTGTAAATAGGTAAGGTGATATTGGGTTAGGTATGTGTAGGGTAGGTAAGTTAGTTGGTTAGGGTTGGGTTGGGGTCAATTGGTGATGGTTGGTTTGGGGTGGAGGGTAGGCCGGGGATAAACAGGTGAGTAGCAAAGTAAAAGAGGTACGGTAATGGGTATGGGTATGGGTGAATGTAGATATGGTCTTGTTTTAATAATGTGATTGATTTGTTAGATGTAGGTGTAGACACCAAATTTGTGTCTTACGACCCCCTGTGCCCCACATCTCATTTCGCAACCTAACCTCATCACCTAAACCTTACACAATTATTTATTAATTACCTTATAATTAATAAATCCACATCGCCATACCTGCCACCTCATTTTGCCACCTCATCATGACCTAGTCTTAACCCTAAACTAACCTAATTAAGACCTATAACTTGGTCTACATCCACACCTATGACTAATTACTCCTCACCCGCACCCAAAACCAACCTCGTAATGACTTGACCAAGCCCTAAAACTAATCCCTCAGAGAAAAGGAGGGAAAGCTGGCTATTTTACCAAAAATAGCCCGCTTTGACCTGACCGATACCGGTTCCTACTCGACCGCTGTTGGTTGCGTAACCACCATTGGTTCCCTATAAATGACCATTCCCAACCAAAAACAAAGGGTTGGATTTTGGTGGATCCAAATCAGAAATCATTGGAAGGATCTGGAATTTACTTGGCTGAATAGAGACAAGTGAAAGAAACAAGAAGAGTTTGTAGAGAAGGACATCAAGCCCAAAAACTACAACTGAGTAACCAGAGCCTTGTGACACTCATCTGTTCATTGGGAGGGAAGATAGCTCATCTCCTGATTGTCAGGTCATCCTACCTAAGTTCTGTCGTCGTCATCATAGTTCTTGGACCTGCATCCTCATCAATAATCAGTAAGTAATATCTTGTATGTCCTTTTATAACATTTCTTGAACTTCTGAATCACAGCCATCATAAGTCTATTCCTAGATCTACTACCCAGCAACACACTACATCTAACTGTCATTCCTCCACCTTATGTTACCCCAAGAACACCCCCCATATTCTCTGAGTCCTTCTCATCACCCCATTACCTAACCCCACCCATTTATCAGCCTTATAAAACAACACAACCACCTTACAACCAACCTTCACCAAAAGCCCCTAAAACATTGCCCCTACCGATATCGGTTACCAACAACCGGTAAGTTACGGTGACAAGGACTCGCATCGGTCACGTGATTCTAAACCAAGACCAGCCCTTTCTCTATTGTTCTAACAAGGTAAACAAATTGTAATTGGATAATAGCTTATTTGTTAGAATTTGTGTTAATTCATATTAGCAGGGGAACTGACCACCTTCGAAAGGAAGTTTTATATTTCCTGGGCCCAAGGCAGTTCCCTCATTTATTGTCTAATTAAAATCTGGTGGTCTTGTATTCTTACTTGTAGGTAGTCCTTCCCAGACAAAAAGGAGTTCTTCGCAGTCGATCTGATCTTTCTCTATGGTACGCGCACACCCTCTCGACATTCAACAGGTATTCCTCCTAGCCCTAACCCTTATCTGTTTCTCAAAGGAATGAAAGGATAGAAGAAAATCTATTCCACACTGCTGAAACATTCCGTGTGAAACATTTTGGCACGCCCGGTGGGAGCCATTTCGGGTTTCTGTTTCTCTTGCTTGCTTTCATATAGGGAGCATACTTGCTATTTTCTTCTTCTAAAAATTTCACACGGTATTTTTTTATATTTAGTAAAAGAATTTGTCTTTCTTTCCCAGTTTTACATTAGGGAAAGTCATCTTCTTTGCTTCATCGAATATCATTTTCAATTTGGGTTTAAAACACGTGCATTACATTCTTGCTTGCTGTTTTCAATTCTAGTGAATGTAGACTAAGTAACAGGTCGTACACGTGGGGGTGATTTCCATGGTATTGATAGGAAATTAATCTTACTTTCACTGCACAACACATACCGAATCACTTCATAATTAACACAACAGCTCAAAACATCCCCCCTTTTCCATGGTATTCCTCCACCTGATTGAGGTAACCTTATAAGCCAAAACAAACTTGACATTTCCCCTAAGTCTTTTGTTTAGGATTGACATCATTCTGCGTCTAAAGGCATAAGCCCAAATTGATTAAAATTAACCCTAGGGTTAGTCTGTTAATTTGTTTGTGCATTCTTGCTTGTTTTCAGTTCTGTTTCTCTGTCATACACTATTTTCTGTGATCACTACAGAATAGTTTGGTAGGCATACTAATCACTGTTAACACCAAATCAACAACTTCCTACTGCTTCTTACACCAGTTCTATTATACCAACATCGGTTAGCTTACCGACGCCGGCTATAGCCTGACCGACATTGGTTACCTGACCGATATCGGTTATTGTCTTTCAAAGTTTCCGAAACCAGCAACCTGCCAATTCCAACATTTTGTTGCTGCTTCTGTTCCTGATAGATTACATCCTGCTGTGTACCCCTGTCCATGGTTGTTATCACTCGAAACAAGCTGCAGCCATGGTTTCACATGCCTGCTCCGTGCCTTTTCCTGAATCACCTCCTGCCCATACTGTGGGAAACCCTACGGATACCAGTGAGGTTCCTAAAATTCCTGTAGGAGATAAAGAATTTGTGAAATTTTTGGACGCTAATCCTAGCACTGTACAATACTATTTGTCTCATGCCCCTGACCGTACACCCGATGGTCAACTCCTTGTTGGCATGCCTATCAGTATAGCTGCTCATTTAGCTCCTTCTCTGCCTGATAACTCCGCTTTGCCTTCTGCATCCTTAGCCCCGTATCCCAATCCAGCGGCTTCAGGGGTTCATACGACACAGATTGGCTTTCCTTTGGTTAATCTTGGGCCCCACATGTCATTACCACCAACTGCTCCTACCTCATCTCTCTTGCAGATGTTATTCGCTCATGACTTGCTCTCTGTCACCTATCCACACGAGCTTTCCTTCTCAAGCTCCACCCACATTTTCATTCCCACACACGTATCCGGTAACCTCAACGTCTTATATAGGACATCCCTATTCGGTCGCCTCAACACATTCGTCCTCCATACCTTATCAACATTTAACCCCACCATTGTCTAGTGGTGGCCCTTGGCCCAATCTTCCTCCGTTTACCACAACCACACCATCATCTCATCCAACTACTGATTTAATTAAACAAATGATGGACAAAATGCAAAATCTAGAGGCTTCTATTTTAGGGAGCCGTAGCGCCTTGACATACGAGAAAGTTTGTCGGGAGCCTATCCACCCTTCTGTCCCCCTTCATTCATATCCTCCTCAATGGGAATTACCAAAATTTACCCATTTTAATAGTAAGGAGGACCCTCAACAACACTTGCGATCATTTAGACATGCCTGCTATCTGATTGCTCATGACGACGCTTTACTACTCCACACCTTTCCCATGTCCTTATCAGGACCCGCCTTGGAGTGGTACAGTGCTTTAACCTAGCACTCAATCTTCTCTTTTAACTAGCTAGCCCAATCTTTCTTGGATCATTTCTCCATTAACATTGCCAAGAAAGTATCTATCACCGACCTCTATGCCATCCGACAATTTGAAGATGAATCTATCGCAGATTTCGTTGGACGATGGCGGGGCCTTATCAACCAACTTACGTATGCCTTGCCTTAGGCTGAACTTATCGAACTTTTTACGCGGGCCTGCGCTAAGCACATCTCTCCTACCCTCCAAATTCAAACTTTCTGCACATTTGATGAGGCCTTTACTATGGCTCGAAAACTAGAGATTCGAGCCTTAGAGGAAGAGAAATTGCGGTTGCGTAACAAAAACCCCAATTTCCGAACCCAAGATTCCACCAACAAACCTAACACCACCAATCCTCACCCATCGACTGCTTTGAAATCAAAAGGAGCTATGCACGCGGTGATGGTCAAATCCCAACCACCGTCTAATACCCCGCCAAAAACCACCTATAAGTATAAAGCTGAGCCCATCAATTACACCCCCTTGGGAGAAACTTATGGTGTGATATTGGAAAAATTTCTTAAAGCAGGAGCCATTACCTTACCTCCTATTAAACCTCACTCTGGGTTTGATTCCACTCGCGCCATACCTTCTTGGTACAAAGAAAATGACTTCTGTAACTTCCACCACGTGAAGGGACACAGTCATGAAAACTGCAAGATGTTGAAAAACATAGTGCAGGAAATGGTTGATGCGGGGATATAGCCCTCGATAATCCTAACACCCTTGCTAACCAAAATTTGAAAATATTCAACAAACCATTCCCAAATCACTCTTCTAACAGTAACATAAACCAAGATATCTTAGCCAAGGAGAGTGTTCATGAGATCCATGCAGTCTTCGACTCCCAGCCAAAAACCTCTATCGAACAAATTCTGAATCAAGCCTCTTCACTAACACAGGAACCCGAACCCCCTTCCTCACCATCAAGACAAACTGAAATCCTTGCCGTTCCTTTACCCATCAAGGAATTAACCACCCAGAGTTCTCTTCTCACAAATGAGCCTTCTTACACCACATCCTTGCAAGACTGTGAGTGGATGTTATCTAATTTATCTATTTCCCAAACGTCTCCTTCTACCATTCTTGCTATACAAGAGGAAGGCTCACCAATTCTCTTGTCATCCTTAGACGAGAAACCTCTTGAACCGACATCACCACATTCTTTAAACATGACGGATCCTCTCAAACACACCCTCCTACCTATTATTTCTTCATTGCCTAAATCTTTTCAGTGACTGGTTGACCTCTTAACACCCATTGATATAGTGCCTCATCTACCCCCTGTATCACACACACACGGTGGACCGGAATCACAACCCACCTTTCTTCCATACAAAAGTTCCTATTCACACATGAGGATTGTCATCCCTCAGAAGATAGACGAGTCCTATGGGAACGTTTGAGTATGCCATATTCTACTCAAATGCAAATGACCGACCGGATGCCTCTACCATATACCCGAAGTGTTTACAGAAGCTTAAAATTCCTATGTCCTCATCTTCACCCCCCTCATCTCTACCAAATACCTCATCCACCTCTATTAACCTAACCCAATCTTCCCCTACGCTTGGGACCTCACCAATACCCAGTCTAACACACCCACCTAAGCGGCTTGATTTATCTAAAAATAAATTCGTCCATCCACTTAGGAGACAGACTCAATCTCCTCAACCTATGTCTCTATCACAACTAAAACCATCATCGTCACACCTACCTTCCATATTGGGACCTCATCCCTCCACCTTGCATCAATATATCATACCTCCTGCATTTTCTTTAAAACAACCTATGCCTTCTGCACCCATACAGAGATCCAAGGGTACATCAACACCGTCACCCCGCGTATCCTATCCACCTACTAACCCTAAACAAATTCCATCATCAAAAGATTTGTTTGTTGTCACTCCTATTTCTCCGTGGTTGTTTTCTGATACCACATCATCTGTGGCCTCATCATCTAACCAGCTAAACATAGCTTCTGCGCCAAAGAAGCCACGTTTAGTTAAAACCCATTATCAAAACTCCTTGGCTAAACCACCACCCATACAAACCAACCATACCACATCATCACCAGAATCTACCCCGTCAATAGCCTCATCTTCCTCTGACTTTGACCCACTCAAAGGGTCTTACGCCAAAATCCTTGCTATGTTGGTGGAGAATGCGACCATTTCCCTACCCCCACTTAGACCTTATGATCCATCTAAACCTCGACCTATAGGTTATGATGAGTCTAAAATCTGTGCTTACCACCGCACACCAGGACATGACGTAGAGGGATGTAAAGCATTGAAAGCCATACTTTGTCAGTCACCTCTCTCAGATAAAAAAGTTAAGAAAGACAACTTACGAAGAGAGAGACCTTTAGCTTCAATTCCCTCTCCTATACCACCTGTCCCCGCCTCACCAAGATCTATCATTATTACAGCCCCACCTCTCGAAGACCATGACTTATCCCTACCGTCTTCCTCCTCTCATATTCACGAGATCAATATGATTAGTGTTGCTACTCGAGGGTAGAAAAACAATGGGAAAGCAAAAGAAAGCACACCTACGGCCTCCCTTTCTCCGTCCACCATCCCGATCGCACCACCACCTAAAGTGGTTATTCATGGACCCACCTACCCCATCTCTAATGGAGTTGCCCACCGAACCATGATCAAACAGCTTCACCAATCACCTATAAAAATGACACTATATGAGCTCATTCAGACTTCTAAATCTCATCGACAAGCTCTTGTTGAAATCCTTCAAGGGATAGAGGTCTTACCTAATGAAACCTTGCCTGTTACCTCCATTCTCACACCCAATCACGTTGCTTCACTCACAAAACACCCCATCTCTCTAACCACTTATGTCTCTGTACAGCAAGCGCTGTTGCTGTCAGTTTCTCCGAAGATGAAATTATTGACTTTGGTGCTGAAGATCCTAACCCTACTCTTTTCATCTCAGCTTACGTCCGGGACATTTAGGTACATCGTGTTATGATTGACGGGGGCACTAGCCTAAACATCATCTCTTCAAAATCCTTCCAACAAATGAATATCCCTTCTAGTTGCATGTGTGCCAACCCCATCATGTTGCGGTCATTCAATGATGTTATTACTTCTACCTTAGGCACCGTGATCCTTAACATTCATGTAGGGCCACGCACTTTACCCGAACTCTTCTATGTCCTTGAGGGAGAGTTCCAATACAATATGTTGTTAGGCCACCCTTGGATCCGGGCTATGGGATGCGTTCCCTCCACCTTACATAGATGCATAAAATTTGAGTACGAAGGGAAGTCCTACACTGTAAAAGCTGATCCTCCCCCCTTCAAAACCTGTAATATGTTATATCACCCTAATGATGTGCTTGTACCAGTCAAGACACCCATTCATCTAACCCAACCATCCACTCCAACCACACCTCTATCATCCACTTCAACCGCACCTACACCTTCAACCAATGAAACCGACGTCCGCAAAACCACTTCCTTTCCTTCAACTAACATCCCAACCTCAGACCCCTTAGTAGATTTTTTTCAATGCCTTACGCTGGGGGAGTATCACCTATATAACGTTATTTCTTTCCATACTCCACAAGAGTACGGACAATTACATGCACATCCTACCTATGACCGTCATGTGGGGGAAGTAATCCCCTATGGACCACCTCATTGCCGCACCAACCTAACGTATGGGGGTGTCGACGCATCCTCCGTTACCCCTGAACCTCCTCTTGGTGTGGTTCCTTTCCAATCTGATTTTCAATACCTGACAAATCATCGTTTCACCCTCACCTTCTTGACTCGCTGTGCTTGGAAAGGCTTTGGTTTTGGTCTTTATGAACAAGGCCGACATACAATCATTCCCGTAACTACACGCAAGCACAATGATCGTAGTGGTCTCGGATTTCCTAGAACACTTACACCGAAGGAACCTCGTGTCAGTTGTCTCCTAGAAGATGATGACATCACCCCTACCAAACCATCATCACCCATTTTGCCATCATCACCCACAGAGTCGATAGATCCTGAATCTATCCCTCCTAACTTTTTTTTTTCATAAATGCTATCTTCCTAGGTCCTCTCACTTATCAACGCAACAATGAGGACCCGTATTCTCTTCCCTTTCTATATCCAGACATGATCAAAGAGGATTCACCTTCAATTAATTTTGTTGAGTGCCAGGATGATGACTCCATCCTCACTTACCTTGGTGCGGATGACTCCTATATTCAATGCGCCTTACCATCTGAAAGTCAAACCATGTTGAATGAGTCTACTATAGAAATTAACATCCACATAGAGGAGGATCCTCACATTGTGAAGATCGGACAATCCCTTAATGCATCAGAACAAGTCACCTTTACTACCTTTCTCCGTACCCGCAACCAAGCTTTCGCTTGGTCCTACGCTGACATGCCAGGAATTGATCCTGACATTGATGTCCATAACATCACCCTAAAACATGATTCCAAACTAGTCAAATAGAAACTGAGAAAAATACATCCACGCATTGCCCTCTTTGTCAAAGAAGAGCTTCAACGAATCCTTTATGTTTCCTTCATCTTGCCTATTGACTATCCTCAATGGATTTCTAACATCGTACCTGTCACTAAAGCGACGGGGGGACTTTGGATATGCACATATTTCTGAGACCTTAACCTCACTTGCCACAAGGATGACTTCCCCCTCCCAAGTATTGATCAACTTGTTGATCTCACTCGAGCCATGAAATGCTTTCTCTCATGGATGGCTTTTCGGGATACAATCAAATTTTGATAGCCCCGCACCAACAACATATAAAGCGCCTTCATTACTCCTTGGGAACCTTCTATTATCGTGTCATGTCATTTGGCCTTAAGAATGCTGGTGCAACCTATCGGTGGGATATGACTTACATTTTTCATGACATTATGCCCACTATCCTTGAGGATTATGTCGATGATCCGCTTGGCAAATCTAAACATTACGGAACATCTTGATGTTTTAACCATTATTTTCGATCGCTTTGTTACAATATTTTGTCCTGCAAGCTTCAACCAAAGAAATGTGTCTTTGGTGTTCTTTCAGGAAAACTTCTTGGCTTCATCATCTCTTTGCGTGGCATTGAGGTCAATCCATCTAAAGTCAAAGCTATCCTAGAAATGCCCCCACCCAAAAACCTCAAACAATTGTGTAGTTTGCAAGGTAAACTTCAATCTATCTGGCGTTTCATTTCCCAACTCTCGGATCGATGTCAGCCTTTCCATCACCTTCTTAAAAAGGACATTGCCTTTCAATGGAGCAAAGAGTGTCACCAAGCCTTTGAAGCTCTCAAAGCCTATCTCTTGCAGCCACCCGTGCTTATCCCACCACAAGACGATTGCCCTTTCTACCTTTACCTTTCTGCCACCGACCACACCGTAGGAGCCATGCTCGCACATCGGGACTCGGCACGTCGAGAACAAGCCGTTTATTATATAAGTCATACTCTCATGGATTACGAGACTAGGTATACACATGTAGAAAAATTGTGCCTAGCCCTATCATTCGTAGCCACCAAACTCTGACACTACCTCTTGAATCACAAAACTTTTGTCATCACCAACGTGGACCCCATTCATTATATGTATGCCAAACCACATCTAAACCAATGCATCGCCCGATGGCTTATGCTCCTTGCTGACCTCGACCTTGAATTTATACACTAGAAGTCAATCAAAGGACAAACTATTGCAGACCAACTCACGGAGGCCCCTTTACCTGGGGAACAATTTACCAATTTTAATTTCCCTGACGAACTCATCGCCACTCTTTCACTCAGGGAAGAGTCATATCCAATGACCCTCTTCTTTGATGGATCCAAATGCTAGCGTAGCAGAGGGGCCGAATTTTTCTCATTCCTCTTGATGCTGAGCCTATGCCTCTTTCATTCTGGCTCGATTTCCCCTGCACTAATAATACAGCGGAATACGAGGCCCTTGTTTTGGGTCTCTAGGTTGCGTTACACTTAGGTATCAAATCTATCAACATTTTCGGCAACTCTCAATTGGTAGTCAACCAAGTTATGGGCATCTACCAATGTAAAAATGAGGAACTTCAAAAGTACAAACATTACGTGGATTCACTTTTGACCTCATTTACTCGTTATTCTATCCAGATCATTCCCCGCTCCACTAACAAATTTGCGGATACTATGGCTTGCTTAGCCTCACAAATTCCTGCCTCACCAACTGACTCTGACATATTTGTCTTGGTACAACAACTCTTTGCCCCATCTTACTCATCCCCGGTTGTTTGTATGATAAATAATGTGTCTGCTAATTCGCAGGATACCTGGTACCACCGATTTCACGACTACCTTACAACCTCTGTTCTCCCACCTGACCTAACTAGTACCGATAAACGTGCTTTTCTTAAAGTGTTTCTCGTTATGTCTTCATGGGGAGTCTCTATAAACGTGGCTTTGATGGCATCCTCCTTTGATGTCTAACCGGTGCGGAGGTCACCTATACCATCCAACAAATCCATGATGGTATTTGTGGCGGACATTTTAGCGGCCTTGCCATGGCCAAACCGATCCTTCACCTAGGCTATTATTGGCCTACTCTTAATAACGACTGCTACGAATATGTTAAGCATTGTGTTATGTGTCAACAACATGCCAACCTTCAACATACTCCTAGCCATCCGCTACAGGTCACACGAGATCTTTGGCCTTTCTCACAATGGGGTTTAGACCTTATTGGTGAGATTCACCTACCCTCTTCATAACGTCACCATTGTATAATCACAGCAACCGAATATTACACAAAATGGGTGGAGGCCATTCCACTCATTTCAACCAAAAAAGAAAAAATCGTCGAATTCGTTAACCATCACATTATCTGTCGTTTTGGTATTCCTCATCGCCTAATAACAGATAATGGTAAATATTTCAAAAATAAGTTGTTACAAGAGCTTTGTGACAAATTTGGTATCAAACTTAGTTACTCATCACCTTACTATCCACACAGGCCAATGGTCAGTGAATCTTCTAATAAAACCCTAACTAAAATCCTCATGAAATTTGTTAATGATTACGGAAGAAATTGGCATGATCACATTCCCTTTTCCCTTTGGGATTATCGTACTAGCATTCGTACCTCCACTAATGCCACACCATTTTCTTTGGTATATGTTACCGAGGCCGCTCTTGCCTCTCGAAATACAAATACCCTCCCTCGAATATCTCTTCGTGATATTCTCACCAATGATGATTTCCGCCAAGAGCGGTTAGCCCAATTAGAGCTTCTTGACGAGCGACATCTTATGGATCTTGACCACCTTCAAATCTACCAAAAATGCATCAAGCGTGCTTATGATAAGCACGCTTCATGAGTATACCTTTAAGGTTGGTGATCTTGTCGTCAAAGAGAATCAACATGTAACCAAACCGAAAAGAGCAAACATGGAAAATTTGCTCCTAATTGGATTGGGCCTTACATTATCACTCACACTTATGAATCGGGAACTTATCGTTTAGCTTCACTTAATGGTAAACCTAAGCTCGAGCCCTTAATGCCTTGCATCTTCGAACATTCTACTTGTTGAATTCGGTGTTATATCACTTCTTATCTACCTTGTGCTCGTCCCTTAAGCTCATTTACCACCGCATACACTTTGTTTCTTAAATCTCAAAATCAAATCAAGCTCACATGGTTTGATTATCACCTCCCCTTAAAGATTCCTTCCCCTTTTTAGTCTAGTCCATGACTTCAAAGTATCAAAATGACACATTCTTAATTAAACACTTATGGGATTTTATTGAGTCAAACTTCCTACAAAACTAGATGCTTTATGACCAATGGACATCTAGACCCTAAAATTATACATAGAATGCTCCCTTGAAGGACAGCTATATGCCAAACTATTGTTGCTCTTATATATAGACTGCTCCCCCGAAGGACAACTATACATAAACACCGCATCTGCTACTATAAATAGACTACTCCCTTGAAGGACAGCTATACACAGTCAGCCTTTTATCAGAAGCTTCTCGCATTGATCAGCTTCATGAAGACCTCAAGAACAACAAAATACATATCCCATGTAGACTTCCCGCATCGATCAGTCTATATCTAGAAAAATAAAATAAAAATAAAAGCAGTATTTCAAAGCACTTTTGAGTCATGGACTTGTCTATTTAGGTTTGGTTCTCTTTCGTCAGAATAATCATCTTATAATAAGTTCTCTGCACCCCAGCTATACCGGCCACCTCACCTCACCATTCGTCAAAACAACAAAACTCAAGGGACGTGACGTATATCCGATATATTGTGATTATACAACTCTTTTGACCTATCAACTTCTCGCCTGTGCAAGGTACCTAGGGATTCAAGCTCATCCTACATTAATATGTGGTTTGTTTAGCTCTTCTCAACTATGGGACACTCTTGCCTCTTTTGCTCGACTCTAGGATTATGTGTTGACATTAATCAGGACACGATTCCCTACTACTTGGGTATGCTAACTTTCACTTCACCTATACCTACACCAACAACATTACCCTACCAACATCAAATTTTTACCAACCGACAAATTTCCTAACCACAACCAAATCGCCTGAATTCACCTCTCCCTGGTCCTAAGGGAGAACTACATCGGTCTGAGGCCCCTCCTTGCTTTGTGCAATGGGCTATGTAGGCAGCACTTAGGAGACATGGGGTCTCCCAAGGTTAGCTCGACCATCCCCTACCATACCCTATCATGTGTTGTAAATATAAATAGTTTTTGTGTATTTCTATTTTCCAACATTCATCTTTATCCTTTTTCAAAACAAACAAAAACAACATCCAAAACACAACCATTCTTATTATTATCATCACTCAAAACAACATACATATTTAGTTTTATTTTAGATGTTAAAAAAATACATCTTCTCTATCATCGACTCGTAGGTCGGCATCCTTATTTATTCTTATATTCCTATGAAATTCACTTAGACCCTTGCACCTCCTCCCGAATCAGGTGGTGATCGTGATCATCGATGCCCTTCACCTGGCCTCTCCATCCTCAAAGGTGCCACTGCCATTGGTTCCTCCCACTGATCCGCCAACATCTCCTGTAACATACGAATACATCCTCTCGCATGGAGGAATCTTGCCTCCAGTCTCTCCACTCGTAACTGTGAAACCTCTAACAATCTCGTTGTCTCATTCACCTGTGTTTGAAGCTGGTGAACTAAATCCTGCACGATCTCTCTCCACTGTAATCACAGCTATGTCAGGGTGCTCACGTGCACCTCGCAGCTCTGCCACCCACCATACTCTATAGGCCTCTGTCGTTCCCGCATCCATTACCCTACGATCGGCTGCTATCTCTTCTGGCCCTTCTGGAGGTGTAGGCCGGGGAGGTGAGAATGCTGCTCGGTGTCGATCCTCATGTATGGTCTATATGTCATAGGTATATCCTGAATGAACCCAAATTGTCACCGTACACGATCTAGAGGAATCCTCTCGTACTCACCCGGCCTGTGCCCTACGATCCACCTCAATCACTCCACACCCCTTAACTCCTCAGCTATGTTCTCTGTCACCATATAGTTCCCGTAAGGCCTCAAAAAATATCCGCAATCGTCACCATCTCCCATACCTATCTATAATACTCGATGTCATCTATCACGGCCTGGGATCTCACTTCTTATTCTATCTGGACCCATCGTTTGAATCCCAACCTCTGCACTCCTACCTCTCCCGACTCGATGGGTCGGCCTATTGGACGCACACAAACAATGTGCTCATAGGCCCAACAATGTAATAAGTATGAACAATCTAGTGTCGTCCTGTGTTTTCGCTTGCAGGCCCATAAACCCCTATATAACTCTGCCAGATATGCGGGTGCCCATGTGAAAGTCATGCTCATTTCTATCATTTCCCAAATAACACTCATCAATGCTTTTGGAAATCTTCCACCCTCCACCCTCGGTAATGCATAATACCCCACCGCTATTATTAGTAGCACGACTAACCTTGTTTCCTCAGGGTGTGTTGCATACATTGTACCATACGTAAATGTTAAACCTCGCTATGTCAAATCTCGTGCAATTTGAACCAAATCTTTGCTGTTATCACTACCCGCCCACGCTAGGCAACGCCTGATACACTATTTTTCCTATCATTGGGAGTCTCAAAATACGGAACACATCTTCCAATGTCACTGTCATCTCCCCTGTTGGCAGATAGAAGGTATTCTTTTCTGGATTCCATCTCTCAATCAACGCCTACAACATAGCATGGTTACGCGCGATTCGTGAATAATAGCGATTCCACTTAACCCCAAACGATTTATCAATGCCCATTTAGCTGGTGTTACATCCGCTCGGATTCGTGACAACAACACTGGCACAGTATCATTCATCCTTAACCCTGCTTCCGCCTGCATACATCAAAACGACACATAATTATTCAATAAAACAAATCTCCACGGGTTTTTTCTCAAATTCTGGAAACTCCTACAGTAACCGATATCGGTTATAGATAACCGATACCGGTTTGCTAACCGATACCGGTTATCTCTAAATGATACCGGTCACTGTCAAAAATATACACCCTGCTTAAAAACATACACCTACGATAATTATTTTGCCCGTTTACTCCTATCTATACCTAAAAACATACGTGACCACCCTGCTTACCTACCCCATAGCACTCACCCCATCCCAAACCCTTTCCTATCACCTTTTCTTTCTCATCTTTACCCACTTACTCTCTCTCATCCTATTCACACAAAACATGCAAGAATCAAATTACACCCAAATAGTTTACCTCTCGGGATGCAGCAGCTTGGGGTGGAACTGGTCTTCCCCCTCATCCATGCCTGCTGGATGCTTCTCCTCGTTCGGCCATGTTCACCACCCTCTTCAAATATAACTTGTCTTTCTACCTTCTGAATCTCAGCCCACACTCACTTCACCTGTCTCTTTCCTCCTTATCACTCAAATTCTTTCATGCAATTACCTGTATCAGTCATCAAATAGTGTCGCATTCACATATTTAACTTGTTGCATGACTCTAAAAATAAGAATGCTAAAAATAAGAACTTAAGTTGCCAACCAAGTAGTTCTATTTTTAGGAAATATAATTTCGAAATAACCGATATCGGTTACATAACCGTTATCGGTCGTATAGCTACCGACATCGGTTACATAACCGATATCGGTCATGTGTCCCCTTTTTGCTTAAACCTAAGCCGTTTCTTCATTTTTGCAAATTTTTGTGGCGCCCGCCTCTTTTTCCTACATAACAACACCATTATCAATATTTGTCATCCAAATCACATATATATATCCTCATAATTTCAGCAACATCATCCATCTACATTATAACAACCATCGACAACATACATACGACATCATATATACATCAAACCCATCAGCATACACAACATGTGAATTAAACTCATCATCTATATATACATACATTCCATTTCAAAAAGCCATCAACAAAAGACATCAACACCATCAATATATAAACCATGTGGATCAAACTCGTCATACATTAAATTTCACAACCCATCAACAAAACACATAAAACATTTCATATGCACCATGTGGGTCAAAATCCTCATATATATATATATATATATATATATATATATATATATATATATATCAAAGGTTTCAAATATACAACTTGCCCTGCATAGGGGCCTCTGTGATCTCAAGATAATACAAAGCCGGCACGCAGGCCGCAATAACTGTCAAAATATCGACTCGGCTCGCAGGCCGGTCTCTCATATCAAAAATATACTCGGCTCGCAGACCGGTATCAACTATACAACCTGTACTCGGCTCGCAGGCCGGTATATACAACAGGATGAATAAATGAATGAAAGAATCATATGTGGGCACGCAGGCCTCTCTATACATAACCAGTTCGCAGACCGGTGCCTCTATCTAATATCCAATATACAAACAAAACATCTCTCTCTCGACCCAGGGATGTCTCAACTCTCCCCACCACCCTCGGCACCTCTCCCTGCAGGTCCTGGCCCTGGCTCCCACCTCCTCCCTATCACCGACCCACCGGCTGTAGCTGCACCACCCTGGGATCTCTGACTCCACGAGGTCTCCACTCTATGCACCGCATACGGCTGATAGTCAGCCCCGGTACCATCAAGGATGTCCTGATAGTACCGGGCCTCCACTCTCGCCTCCATATAATGGGCCCGTGCCACCATAGCTGCTGGGGCTGGTCCCCCGACTCCTAATAATAATGGCCCCTATGCCGGTGGCGGTACTGTGCCTATGGTTGGTGCAGCGTGCTGCTGGTGGTGCCTTTGGTGGTGCCTATGGTTGTGCCACTGGTGGTGCCTGTGCACATTACGTGCTGTGCACTGCTGCTTCAAGCTAACTACCCCTGTAGGACACCTATCTGTGCCTGTGTAGCAGCAAGCTACCCCTGTAACAACTATACCTGTCCTCTGAGCTGGTCCCTCTCTGCTCTAACAGCCGCTAAGTCTGGCTGTGTGGGCTATGCTCTCCTCGCGGCTCTCTCCCCTACCCACCATACCAAAAATGCTCCCCGTGCGTAGGCGTCATCTGGTATCATTTACTTTGGCCTCTCGGCTACCCAATCTGGGTCCATGGGCTGTGGTGCAGGTAGTGGGGCCTCTACATCATCCCTCCGGTACTGAGGGAAGGGAGGTGGCTCATCCTGTCATAGCCCCATCTGCCATCGTACCCTCTCCAGGGGTATCTGCTCATGCTCTCCCGGCCTCCGTCCCGCTATCCAGAATGTATACTAGATCCACCGCAACTGTGATCGGGCTCCTCCATGGGGCTGATGACCTCTGTAAGGCCTCCATACAATATCCAAGGCAGTCACGCCCTCTAATACATGCCGGTAATACGCTACATCCCGTCCGGTGAGAACTACTCGTGGCTGGCCCATGACCCCCAACCACCTCTGAAAGCCATATCTATAGATCACTGTGGCCCTGGCTGCTGGGGCAGCCCTACTGGTCGAATGCATATGATATGCTCATATGCCCAGCAATGTAACAAGAATGTAGAACAAATCCTAAATCACCTCATCCGGCGGTAGCCCCACAGCTCTCTGTATAACTGCACCAGGTATACTGGTGCCCAAGCATAACACGTATGCTCCTCCACCATCTCGTGTAGTACCCCATCGGCGCGCCCGTGGAGCGGCCCCTTTGAGTTCGGGAGGGTGAAGCATGTGATGCCGATCATCATCAACACGACAAGCCATGTCTCATGTCTATGGGCACGATACATGTCCCCATAGGAAATGCTCGTGCTGTGATAAGTCAATAGCGCGGCTGCATCCCCGAATACCTATAAAATGTTGTCCATGGCTATCTCTACATCCACCTGGAAGACTGCCTCTCCATCGATCGGTAGTCTAAGGATGCGATACACATCCTCCAGTGTAATCGTCATCTCTCCCGTCGGGAGATGGAACACATTGGTCACCGGATCCCATCTCTCGATGAGGGCAACCATCAGACTGTGATCCCTATCTATCGCCCTATAACGCTGGACTCCACCGAGTCCCACCTCACGCATGATGGCCCACTGCGCTATGGACACATGTGGCCACATCTGTCTTAACAATGGGGGCATCCTATCGCACATCATCACCGCCGACATACTTGCAAAAACCAACTCACTGCATTAGCCCTACTCTTTATCACAACAACTCCTTTAACCCTCTATACCCCCTTTTTATCCACCCGACCACACCCCGACTCTATAACACACATCTACACCCACCTATCTTCTACAATATCCCCTTCCCTCTTCACACCCAAAACACAAAACCCAATAATAAACAACAACAAACAACACAAAACAACAACCCCAACAAGAACCTAATACCCAAAACCACAACAACAACCAAACCAAACCAACACTAAACAATCCTAAGGACCGGTCCGGTCAACCATGACCGCCACCGGTCCTACCTCAGCATCTCTCCACCGACGCTGGTCGCCATACGACCGACGCCGGTCAATTAGCAAATCACCTCCAACAAAGAAAATCATGACCAATGCCGATCACTTAGCGACCGACATCGGTCACTGTAAAATCCTGGAGCCGAACCCGACGCGGCCCCCCCGCACATCCATTTTGTTTATTTCTCTCTATTTACCCACCCAAACATCCTAAAAACCTACCCACCCTACCGCCTTGACCTATTTAACCCATCTATCCTCTTCATTTTTCAAATAACTTCAATTTATTCATTATTTTATCAAAACATGGATTCCTACCCAAACCCCCAAATATAGCTTAACAACATCAAATTCACACAATGAAGGGTTTCGAACCTACCCGTACGATGACACGTCGTCGTGGTGGGATGGGTGGTGGTGGTCCAGCTGGTCTAGTACTTCCTGCTCTTCCCCGGTAAGCGTGCCATGGCTCTAACTCTCCTCTGTTGGGTCCTCCACTAATCAACTGTTGCCTCCTACTCACTAGGGCCTACCAACCACTCACTTCTCCACTCAAATAGTGCCACCTCAGCCGACAAATGCACCAATCTCAACAATACACCTCAGACAACTCAAATTGGTTTTCAAAATGACAATGTGACAATGACAGGCCGTATTTTTCTTTTTATAGGTTTTTGACCTATAACCGATATCGGTTATATTGTGCCCTAAGGAACCGGTATCGGTCACCTAACCGATACCGGTCATATCTAGCCGATATCGGTTTAATACCTACCTTCACCAAATTTCTGCCCTTATTTACTAATCGCCCTTTCTCACAACATCGCCTATATCCACCTTCACTGAAAACCCTTTGTTGACTTCATTGGCCCGACCCAAGGCCGCAACCAACCAATTTGGCCCGACCCAAGGCCATAACCAACCATCTGGCCCGACCCAAGGTCTAACCAACCATTTGGCCCGACCCAAGGCTGCAACCAACTATTTGGCCCGACCCAAGGCCGCAACCAACTGATTTGGCCCGACCCAAGGCCGTAACCAACCATCTGGCCCGACCCAAGGTCAGAACCAACTATTTGGCCGACCCAAGGCCGCAACCAACCGATTTGGCTAACCCAAGGTCGTAACCAACCATTTGGCCCGACCCAAGGCCGCAACCAACCATTTGGCCCGATCCAAGGCCACAAACAACCAATCAGGCCCTACCCATGGCCCTCACTCATCAATTGGCCCGACCCAAGGCCGCACCACTCAAATACCTCACCCAAAACCAATAAATTACAATTTTATCCACCCGACATGTATCTTTTTGTTCCATTGAGCTCACCTGTTCGTGTTTTAGCATGATTAGGGTACTTGACTTGATCAGTTGACCAACTTTGCCTAGACCTAGACCGTGACGTTTATCTCAACCAAACCAACCATTTGGTACTGCCGAACATGCCTAAACGTTCCTGTACCTTACCCGTTATATCCCCTGGAGCTACATCCTATGCCTTGGATACCAAGATTATATCACCCTTGTTTGGATAAACTACCAACCTTTTCCTATGAATTTCTTGTTTGCTTTTCAAATCATGTACCCTAGTCGCACTACTGCATTTCAACGTGCGTTTGCTTCCTTCGACCTACCCCACCATCTTACCATCATCTCAACACCATTTCCCTTTATCAACCCTATCCCTAATTTCACGCTACCTCAATCTGTGATAGATTTGAGGGGGATTACCTATACCCTTAACAGGGGTAACCACTTCTTATTATTGTCTGTGTAGCTTTAACAAAGACAAGCTACACGACAACAAGGGGCTAATGTAGACACCAAATTTGTGTCTTACGACCCCCTGTGCCCCGCATCTCATTTCGCAACCTAACCTCATCACCTAAACCTTACACAATTATTTATTAATTACCTTATAATTAATAAATCCACATCGCCATACCTGCCACCTCATTTTGCCACCTCATCATGACCTAGTCTTAACCCTAAACTAACCTAATTAAGACCTATAACTTGGTCTACATCCACACCTATGACTAATTACTCCTCACCCGCACCCAAAACCAACCTCATAATGACTTGACCAAGCCCGCAATTAATCCCTCGGGAGAGAAAGGAGGGAAAGCTAGCTATTTTACCAAAAAAGCCTGCTTTGACTCGACCGATACCGTTCTACTCGACCGCCGTTGCTTGCGTAACTGCCATCGGTTCCCTGTAAATGACCACTCACAACCAAAAACAAAGGGTTGGATTTTGGTGGATCCGAATCATAAATCATTGGAAGGATCTGGAATTTACTTGGCTGAACAGAGACAAGTGAAAGAAACAAGAAGAGTTTGCAGAGAAGGACATCAAGCCCAAAAACTGCAACTGAGTAACCAGAGCCTTGTGACACTCATCTGTTCGTTGGGAGGGAAGATTGCTCATCTCTTGATTGTCAGGTCATTCTACCTAAGTTCTGTCGTCATTATCACAGTTCTTGGACCTGCATCCTCATCAATAATCAGTAAGTAATATCTTGTATGTCCTTTTAATAACATTTCTTGAACTTCTGAATCACAGCCATCATAAGTTTATTCCTAGATCTACTACCCAAAGAACACACTACATCTAACCTGTCTTTCTTGCACCCTTACGTTACCCCAAGAACACCCCCCGTATTCTCTGAGTCCTTCTCATCACCCCATTACCTAACCCCACCCATTTATCAGCCTTATAAAACAACACAACCACCTTACAACCAACCTTCACCAAAAGCCCCTAAAACATTGCCCCTACCGATATCAGTTACCAACAACCGGTACGATTCAGTGACCGGCATCGGTCACCATGATTCTAAACCAAGACCAGCCCTTTCTCTATTGTTCTAACAAGGTAAAAAAATTGTAATTGGACAATAGCTTATTTGTTAGAATTTGTGTTAATTCATATTAGCAGGGGAATTGACCACCTTCGAAAGGAAGTTTTATATTTCCTGGACCAAGGCGCTTCCCTCATTTATTGTCTAATTAAAATCTGGTGGTCTTGTATTCTTACTTACGGTGTAGTCCTTCCTTCGGAAAAAAAGGAGTTCTTCGCAGTCGATCTGATCTTTCTCTACGGTACGTGCACACCCTCTCAACATTCAACAGGTATTCCTCCTAGCCCTAACCCTTATCTGTTTCTCAAAGGAATGAAAGGATAGAAGAAAATCTATTCCACACTTTCTGAAACATTCCATGTGAAACAAGAGGTGAGAGATCATCTTAGGATGCGAGATAGGGTACCACCCCTACTTGTGATGCTTCCACACGGTGCGGCGACACCCGAGGAGTTGTGACATGTGGAGGAGGTGGGCCTTAGTGGGGTCCGACACTATCATTATGCAGCTTCAATAGCTGAGTCTAATGGTCACTCTCGTCAATAGATGGGATACCACAACCAACACGTTCCACCTACCGATGGGTGAGATGATAGTCTTTATGGAGGATGTGTTTAGGATCATGAGATTGCCCATATTGGGGATACAAGTATATTTGATCTCCTCAGAGGCATCTAAGGAGTTGATGTTGATAGTGTTTGGGGAGGGGATGGTGGAGCTGACATTCCACAGTGCCAGCCTTAGCTATGGAGAGATGTACCTAGCCCATCTAGAGGAGACGAGGCTAGTAGTATTACTGATGGAGGCAGTCTATTGTTTTGCACTGCCAGATGTAGAGGGTGGGAGATTCCCATGATCCCTGATGGGTGTGCTACATGACATGATGATGGAGAGGACCTAATTTTCTTGGATGCCAACATTCCTGGTATAACTATATAGAGAGCTATGGGCATATGGGTGGCTCTATAGGTTCAGTTTGTGTTGCACTTTCATTCTACACTACTAATCCTATGAGCATATTGTCTATGTGCATCTAGTGGGTATGCCCTGGGAAGATGATTTTGAGCCAATTTTTGTGTGGGTGGGGTATAGGTGATGCGTGCATGTTATTGGAGAGTGGAAATCAGACAGGCTACACATGATGTAGCATATTACCAATGGCTATTGGAGGGATTATATGAGGTAGATATTATATGGAGACCATATGTGGGTTATCCCTTATACGATGGCTAAGGAGTTAGCTAGAATTGAAATACTCATATGGTAGTTTGGGCTGTGATAGGATATACCTCCACCCTTTCCGTAGTATAGGAGAGATGATGTGGAGATGCCATTGCCTCTTCCGCATCTCGATAGTTATGACAGGGGAGGGAGGAGTAGGTAATAGGCGGTGGATCAAAGATGTCGAGTGACAGATAGATATGACAGAGGTGGTGGGTAGATAATTTATGAGTAGTATTACCTAGACTAGGACATCCAGATTTAGCCACCATCATGGTGTAGAGAGATTCCTTACAGGGCGGTGGTGATCCCGATTACCCAGTTGGGGATGGTATAGGGAAGTTAGCTAGTTCAGAGGTGGAGGTGGCCAAGTTACATGCACATGTGGCCAGTCTTTAGGCCCAGATGGCCCGAGTGGATATGGAGATGGTGATGATGGTCAGGTGGCCACCCTATAGGCACAGATTATAGGGTTGCAAGGGCAAATATCCACTACATAGGTGTAAACTCGGGCATTACAGGTGTAGGTATGGTACGGGGTGTGAGGCCGATGACACCTCCACAGAGCACTTTGAGACCGGGTTGTAGTTCACGGTAGGGATGGGACAGGTCCCATAGGATAGGAACATGGGCTAAGGTCTATGGGGCCACCAAATATTGTACCCATATCTAGGTTATGGGATGCCCTACGTGAGGCCGGATATAGGGCACAACAGCCTTGAGTGAGAGGACTAGATCATAGACTCATAGTGTAGAGAGAATAGGGGCCATCAAGCCCGAGACATGATCGGGTGAGGAAACTAGCTCACGGAGGCTAGCTCCAGGTGATGTACTAGCGGGGATAAACCATGACCTATGGTGGGTGGTGAGATGATATCAGGTTGTCGGACAGAGCCGAGGAGGAGACCAGAGAGACTGACATGGAGGATGTCCGGCAGGATGAGGCCTGATGCCCATCCCTATATTTTGATGTATTTTAGTCATTTTTTTATATATACCGGCCTGCATGCCGAAGACGGTGAGGATGTATGAGAGTTTTGTATATTTTTGAGCATATACCGCCTACGCGCAAAAGATGGTGAGGTTGTATGAGAGTTTTGAGAGACTAGATTATATACATCAACATGCGTCTTTGAAGACATTGGATATTTATGGATATGGGTATTCTATTTATAGAGATGATGATGATTATGGGCATTATGTGTTTGTGTTGATAACATTTTATTATTATGCATAGATGGATTCATGATAGGTGTGTTAGGCATGGATTGAGTTAGGTTTTAGGGATGGATTGAGTTAGGTTTTGGTATAGGCACAGATTGAGTTATGTTTTAGGCATGGTTGAGTTAGATTTTAGTGTAGGTAGTATCGTGGTAGGTTTTAGGCATGGTTGAGTTAGGTTTTGGGCTAGGCATAGATTGAGTCAAGTTTTGGTCTAGACATGGATCGAGTTATGTTGTGATCTAGGCATGGATTGAGTCAGGTTTTAGGCATGGTGAAGTTAGGTCATAGGCATGGTGGATTTTAAATTGGTCTAGGTTTTAATTCATTAATTTTGGGTAATGAATGATGATATGGGTCATGTTTAAGATGTTTTATAATATATGTATGATGATGGTAAAGAAATGCTATTCATAACAAATGTATTTTTTGCTGATGATAAAAATGTGAAGCAATTTGTTGTTTGTTTGGTTTAATTTCCAATTTTTGATATAAAAAGGAAACTAAGTAGGGTAAAATGTAATTAGGGAAAATGAAAGATGAATTAGTTAGGGTAGAGAGTGGCCAAGCTAACCTCCAAGGGCCTCATTCCTCGGAGTTACGCCTACATAGTCCTAGTGAAAAGGGACCTCGGACGATGTAGTTCTTACATAAGCTAGGGAAGAATATGAGGAGGTATGAGAATGAATTGGTAGGTTTTAGGCATGATTTCATGTTTAGGTCTATTCGGTATGGGTGAGTTATCAAAAATTGGTATAGGTGATTTTGATTGTGGTAGAAGAAGAAGATTATCCAAAGGTAAGCGTCGATGACCAACTCTTGTATAAGGTAATCAGTATGTAATAAGGAATGTTAAAAGATAAGAGGAGGCAAGAAAGCCACCTGATTGGTTAGGATCATAATGATTAGGTCATACCTTTGAGGAGCTTATGAACATAAGACCCTACATACATTACATGATTGATTGTTCTAAGGGTGAAAAGTAGTCATATGATCACCAAATTTCATGGTTCCAAGGGGTCCCTTAAGGTGGTAGGAAATGATAATGTGAATGGTGAGAGGGTGAAAATTGGTAGTTTACATTTTAGTAGGTATCATGCCTTTTGGCAAGAGATCCAAGGTCACAATGGGAAAGTCCATGATGAAATTTTTTTATTTGACTTGGATTTAAGATAGACTAATCAATGCGGGAAGTCTATATGGGATGAGGAAATAACTCCTTGAGGTATTCGTGAAGCTGATTGATGTGGGAAGCTTCTTATTCTCGTATCTTTTGTTTTTCTTTTTTTTTTCTTTTTTTTTAAAGAGCTTTACATATCCTTTGAGGGAGTAGTCTATTTGTAGCAGCGATTGTAGAGAGAAAGATGTCCTTTTGAGGGAGTCATCTTTTTATTAGAAGTTTGACTCAAGGAGTTGGATCCCATGTGAGGGATTTTAAGTCATGGACAAGACTAAGGTGAAGAATAGGATTCTTTTTTAGAAAGAAGGGTGAAATGACCATGGGATCTCATCTAAAAATAGATGAAAAGTATCCATGAGAATCATGCTATGTGCAACACCATGGTACACATATTTAAGAGAAGATAAAAAGTGACGGGTATGCACATGATTCTTATTTAACCATTGGTGATGGTGTATGAATTGGATAGTGCTCAAGGGATGAGCATGGAAAGAGGAAAAATTTAGGAAGGAATAAAATTCAATAGTAGAATGTGTTATCCAAATGTGCCCCTTGCTAATTTTGTGGCTAACTACCTTTCATTCTTTCCTTCTATTGTGCCTCAGTCATAAATTTTTACTTTTTAGGCACTCAAAACCTTCTGGAAATGACACCATTGGATAGAGCTCTTTCTCAGCTTTCTAGAAAGGTAAATATTTACTCCTAACTCCACGTATTTTTCAAGTTATGGCTCGATGGAGTTTTTGTGGGAAATTTTCTCTTGCAAGGTCCGCAGCCAATCAGAACTCGCCACGTGTCCAGGTCAAAAATATCAAAGCGATCTGATTTTGGCCTGTTTTTGCCCTAAAACTTCAAATCACCATAACTTTCAATCTAGAGCTCAGATTTTCATGTTCTTTATATCAATGGAAAGCTGGTGAAATTATCTACAAGATTCCATGGTCAATTTTGAATTTTGGTTTAGTTTGGAGGGAGAAAATAAAAACACTTCTGGTACGCGCCCATGGACAGAACTGACATTTCAACAACCAATTTTAATGCAAAATGGGTCGCATTCTTCTCTAGCATGGTCAAAAATGTCAGGGCATGGGTTTGTAAGGACCTCCATGTTGTTTTTAATGCATTTTGGTCAATGGGGAATGGCTCCCATGTTTTTTCACATTTTCTCTCTCCTGGGCTCGACCCATGCACTGTAAAAGCCAGATTTGGCTCATTTTTCAAAGGGGGAACACTTTTTTGCACAACAAGCTTCTGTTTTCACTTTCAACAAGTGATTTTGGCAAGTATCAGACCTTCCAGGGATTGTAACAGGTTTTTCTGCCTCTTTGGTGTTGGAATACAAGGATTTTGATGTTGAATATCACAATGCAGCTCGTGAATGCTTTCACCTTTGTATGTGTTATTTGCTTCATTTCAAACCCTTGTTTACAACTTATCAACTTGTGCATGATGTTTTATGTTGCAATTTCTGATTTGTGTCAATTTTCATGAGCAAGAAGTGCTCACCACTCCTTTGGTGTATCACCCTTATCAGTTTAGTTTTAATTTTTACATTTCTTATCCATGTCTCCTTGCAAATTAAGATAAAATTAGGATTTGAACCTCTGCAGTTGTGCAAATAATAGATCTGATCAGAGTATTTTTAGGAACCAGCCTCTAATCTAGAGATTCCTCTCTCATTTTACAAGTCCCACACTTGGAGAGAGGTTTCAATGTTGTGCAATCACACTAGATGCCTGAAAGATCAACTTAGAAACCTGATTTGCATCCAGGGGTGTTGCTGATTTGCAACAACAGCTTTATGCATGCTGTGGGACCTTAGAGGTCTTCCACTTCATCTTTTGTAGGTTAGTGTGTTCCTGTGAAGATTTCAACCTTTGGAGGCACTTGCAAACACATCTGGTGACTCCATCTGATTAGCAACCCATTTCTGAAGTTGCAGACCTATTTTTCATCCATTTCCATCCATTATTCTTTCCATCTCTTTCATTCTTTTCCATTCCATGAAGTTGTGCAATCATGACTTCATTTCCATCATGGAACTCACATTTACAACAGCAACAATGTTTCCCACCTCCAACATGTTTTTTAAATCCTCCAAATCAGCATTTTGAACAAATTCAAAATCATCATACATACCCATATGAGCAGCAATGCCAAAATCAATTTGGCTATGGAGCTTTCCAAGAGCAAGGGTATGCATACAATGAAGACAATCAGATGCAAGATGCTGGTCTGTTGGAGAAAATCCAAAAGATGGAGGTAAACATGGTGCAATCCAAGGCTCAAGCACAAATGAAAGCATTTGGAATCGGTTGTGGAGCACCTGTCCATGGGTGGGACCTTTTCCAAGGCATTACAACCCTCAAGAGAAGCTTGACTTCATGATTACAACACTACCATTTCTTGCAAAGTGGATTGAAGGAATAGAGGTGTATGAGAGGAGTATTCAGCAACCTTGTCAATGGGTAAGCACACCATCTCATGCCTTTTCTTTTCCTCTTTCCCAATCTGTTTTATCTCAGTAGTGTCAAGTTTTAAACTCTCCATCTGCTATCCCAAGTGTTGAATCCATTTCTCCACCCCCTAGTCTTCCACCTCATCTCAATTCTTCTGTCCTTTTCCCTTCCAAATAGTCATCCCCTCCACAAGAGCTAAATGAAACACCCTCTCCTCCAAAGAAACAAGAGGTTTTACCTCCTCCACCACCACAAAAAATTACAAAAATCAGTCATGAAGGACAGCAAAAAGAGAAGCCAAACAAGGATGAAGAAATTCAAATTTTGAAGAGTTGGGCTCTTAAATTTGGGATGAAGAAGATCCCTTTGCTGATGAAACCTTCAGAAGAGGTTGGAGTTAAAGAACAAATGGTGGTCAGGACTGATTTTGTTGCAGTAGAAGAAGAGAAAAAAGGAGTTGCAGATCAGCAATCAATTTGTTCAGAATATAGTGTCCATGTTGGCACCCTATTTGAAGGAAATGCTGATCCAATTCAAATTGCAAAAATCAGTCATGAGGGACAGCAAGAGGAAGGAGAAGCTGCTCCAAATCCAAAAGAAGAGGAGCACATTCCAGCTATGGGGGAGAAAAGTGTAGATCCAAAGGCTTTGAGCACAAATCAGGTTATAGAAGAACCTTTAGTTCTTCTCTCTACTTCATCTCTCTCAAGTTCTAGTACTGAAGAAGAGTTTGATCCCTCAAACTCAATGTTGGAGGATGAAAGAAACCATGGTGATCAAGTTGCAGATCAAGAGAATGCCATGGGAGAGGTTGAAAATTTGCAACAAGACAGCAATGAGGCATTTACCTGTCTGATTTGGAGGATTGTTTTGATGAAGAAGAACCGGTTGAGTTTCCACCATTCTCTCTTTCATCATCCATCTTCCAAAAACAAGAGCCTGTTGTCATGGAGGAGAGTATTCATTTGTAGTAGCATGCATCTTATAGAAGCTATTTGGAACCAAGATTGGAATATTTTAATCTTTCATGTCCTTCATTGGAGGAAGAGAAAGGGCAGAAGGGTTCTACCATTGCTTCCACACCATCCATTCAAGGTCTACAAGAGAACTCCATTATTGGAGTTGAAAATCAGAATTATGGGCATACTCAATGGATCAGACCTTGCCCAATAAGGTATTTGGCTTCATTAGAGCCAAAGGAGAAGCCACAACTAGTCATGCTTGCTTCTAAGCATGACGATGAGCTGCAAAGTTCCAAGGATCAGCTGTCATACCTCTCCAATCCAAATGCAGAGAAACTAAAAGAGGTATTGGATTTGTTTTTAGTTGACACATTGCTAATTTGGGTAGAAGACCAGCTTCTTGTTGATTTTCCACTCATCCAATCAGCCATATTTAGCTCCAAATCATTTGCATGGCTGCCAATTTTGAAGAAAGGAAGCTATTTTACACAACCAGTTGCAGGGTTCATTTAGCTCACCTTTGCTTCTAGTTAGAGTAGAGTAGGTAGGTTTTCTTTCAGTAGAAGAAGTGCTTGTGCACACTCTGCATGTTTCATTTGGAGCATGTATGATTTTCATTTTGTACATAGTTTTGGTGCTACTGGTTTCACTCTTGCACAGTTTGTTTTGATGGCATTTTGGTGGGAACAACTCCATGTCCAGTGGGATTCAAGCGGTTTAGAGGGAAGTTTTCAAAGTTCAGATCATTTTTCAGGCTACTACTCATGACTCCATGCCCAATGGATTGCTTCAGGCTACTGATCATTCATCCAGCAGGTAGATGACCCCTCTGAGTCACCAAAATTGTTATCCAAATGTGCCCCCTACTCATTTTGTGGCTAACTCCCTTTCATTCTTTCCTTCTATTGTGCCTCAGTAATAAATTTTTACTTTTACTCACTCAAAACCTTCTAGAAATGACACCATTGGATAGAGATCTCTCTCACTTTCTAGAAAGGTAAAGATTTCCTCCTAACTCCACATATTTTTCAAGTTATGGCTCTATGAATTTTTGTGGGAAATTTTCCCTTGCAAGTCTCAAGCTGCAGCCAATCAATCGTAAACTCGCCACGTGTTTAGGTCAAAAATATCAAAGCAATCCGATTTTTTCCTATTTTTCCTAAAACTTCAAATTGCCATAACTTTCGATCTAGAGCTCATATTTTCACGTTCATTATATCAATGGAAATCTGGTGAAATTCTCTACAATATTCCATGGTAAATTTCGAATTTTGGTTTAGTTTGGAGGAAGAAAATCAAAAACACTTCTGTACGCGCCCATGGACAAATGACGCGTTTCAACAACCAATTTTAATGCAAAATGGGTCGCATTCTTCTCCAAAGATGGTCAAAAATGTCGGGGCATGGGTTTGTAAGGACCTCCATGCTATTTTTAATGCATTTTTGTTAATGGGGAATGGCTCCCACATTTTTCACGTTTTCTCTCTCTTTGGCTCGACCCATGCAATGTAAAAGCCGGATTTGGCTCATTTTTCAAAGGGGGGAACACTTTTTTTGCATAGCAAGCTTCATTTTCACTTTCAACAAGTGATTTTGGCAAGTATCAGACCTTCTAGGGATTATAATAGGTTTTTCTGCCTCTTTGGTGTTGGAATACAAGGATTTTGATGTTGAAAATCACAATACGGAGCTCTGTGAATGATTTTAGTCCTTTGTATGTGTTGTTTGCTTCATTTAAAACCCTTGTTTGACTTATCAACTTGTGCATGATGTTTTATGTTGTAATTTATGATTTGTGTTAATTTTCATGAGCAAGAAGTGCTCACCACTCCTTTGGTGTATCACCCTTATCAGTTTAGTTTTAATTTTTGCATTTCTTATCCCTATCTCCTTGCAAATTAAGATAAAATTAGGATCTGAACCTTTGCAGTTGTGCAAATAATAGATCTGATCGGAGGAGTTTGAGGAACCAGCCTCTAATCTGTAGATTCCTCTCTCGGTTTACAAGTCCCACACTTGGAGAGAGGTTTCAATGTTGTGAAATCACACTGGATGCCATAAAGATCAACTTAGAAACCTTATTTGAATCCGAGAGTGGCTGCTGATTTGCAACAAATGGTCTAAGATGCAAGGTTTTAAGGGGCTCAAGTTCGGGTTTACCGTCAAGTGAAGATAAAAATAAGCACCCGATCTGTAAGTATGAGTCATGATGTATGATCCAAGCCAATTAGGAGAAAATTTTCCCCTTTACTTTTTATGCCTTGGTTACATGTTGATTTTCCTTCGGACAAGGTCGCCCGACTTGGAAGGCTCGTTCATGAACATGTTTTCATAGGCACATTTGATACGATTTTGGTAAACTTGAAGATGGTCAATAAATTTAAGACGACATTCATCTAATAACTCAAGTTGTGATAAATGGTCCTAACGAAAGTCACCATCATTGAGCATGTCATGGAGATAAATACAAAGTGAGGGAATCTAGACTTCGAGAGGCGGAATAACCTCTATACTATAGACTAGAGAAAAAGGTGTGGCAAGAGGGAAGTGTGCATACTAGTACGGTATGCCCATAGGGTGTAAGGAATGTGTGTATGCCAATCCCTCCCATGATCGTTAACCACTTTCATGAGAATTTTGTTCATAGTTTTTTTAGTGGATTCGGCTTAGACATTTGTTTATGGGTAATAAGGTGACAAGAAAATCTGCTCAATGTTGAAGGCATTGCAAATTTTTGAAAGCTTTTATTTTTGAATTGTTTTCCATTATCAGTGATGAGGTAATGAGGGACACCAAAGTGACAAATGATGTGATGATTGATGAACTCACATATTTTCTCAGCTTTTGTGGCGGTGAGATGTATGGCTTCAACTCATTTTATGTCATATTCGGTAGCCATGATGATCCATTGATGTCACTTTGGGAAGAATGGGGATTGATTTCTCCAACGAGATCAAAACCCCATTGAGAGAAGGGTGAAAAGTCACGAGTGACCTGTAAGGTAAGACCTGGGTGTATGATGAAGGTTGGCATGTTGTTGGCATTTTACACAATGCTTAATAAAGTCACAATAATCCTAGTTAAGGGTCGATCGGTAATAGCCTAGGTGAAGAATACACTTAGCAATAGTGAGGAAACTGAAGTGACCTCCACATATGCCATCATGAACCTCCCTAATGGTATAAGCAATTTTGGAACTCGTAAGGCACCATAAGAGAATTCCATCGAAGCCACGTTTGTAGAGGAGGACACCCATTATGACATAATGAGAGACCTTTTTGAGAAAGGCACGTTGTCCATTACAAGTGAGGTCAGAAGGTAAGATGGAACAAGAAAGGTAGTCTGAATATTGTTTATACCAAAGGTCACTCGGGTCAGAAGCAACAGCTCTGATAGAGTAAACTTCACGAGGTAAATAGGATTGTGATTGGAGTCTTTGTATGGTCACAAAGATTATAGAATCAGTGGGTGAAGTGGGTATTTGGGAGGCCAAGTAGGCCATGGTATCTACAATTTTTTTTGGTTGAACGGGGGATGGTTTAAAGGTCATAACAGTCAAACGTACTCAAAACTGTGTCCACATGATGTTTATACTTTTGAAGTGTCTCATTACAACATTGGTATATACCATTGACTTGGTTTACAACTAATTGGGAGTCACCAAATATGTTAATGGATTTGACATCCAAGGCATAGGTAGCCTGGAGACCTAATATGAGCACTTCTTATTCGGTAATATTGTTTGTATAGTAAAAATCTAGTTTGAAAGACAAAGGCATGGGTTCACCATCAAGAGGAATGAGGATAACTCCTACCCCACCCCCACACTGACACTTGGAGCTGTCAAAGAAGAGTGTCATTTGGTAAGCGAGGATCATCTAGGGAAAGGGTGGCAATTGACTCATCTAGAAATTCAAAGTTAGAGAGTTGATCCCCAAAAATAGGTGCGTCGGCCAATTAGTCGGTGATAGCTTGGCCCTTGATGGAATTTTGATGGATGAATTTGAGGTCGAGGTTAGCTAGAAGCATAAGCCAATGTGTGACACGTTGATTTTGGTAAGGTTTAGCATACATGAAGTGTAAGGGGTCGGTGTTGGTCATAACATACGTTTTGTGGTTAAGTAAGTAATGGCAGAGTTTGGTGGTGGTAAAAAATAAGGTGAAACAAATTTTTTTAGCATGGGTATATTGGGTTTTGTAGTCCAAAAGAGTATGGCTTATGTAATAAAAAACCTACTCCCTGTGTTGTTCATTGTGATGAATGAGCATGGCTCCCAAGGAGTGATCAGTAGCTGGGATGTATAGGTAGAAGGGTTGATCATATTTAGGTGGAATGAGTACAGGTGGTTGGAGAAGGTATTGTTTTAAGGCCTCAAAATATTTATCACAATCATCATCCCATTTAAAGGAGACATCCTTCTTGAGAAGATGATGAAATGGTTGACACCGATCAGACAATTGTGAAATGAAATAGTGAATAGACTACAACTTACCTTGCAGGCTACGGAGTTGCCCAAGATTAGTGGGTGGAGGCATCTCAAGAATGACCTTTAATTTAGTAGGGTCAGCTTCTATACCATGTAGGGAAATGATAAATCTGAGGAGCTTTCTTGAGAGAACTGCAATTGTAAAATATGGTTTTTAGGATAGTGAGGTGCTCGGAGTAGTGTTTAGATTTGGATAGGAGATCGTCCATGTAATATTCCAATATACAATGCATGATGTCATGGAATATGTAATTCATTTCCTGTTGATATGTGGCACCAACATTTTTAAGGCCAAAAGGCATGAATCGATAGCGAAGGTTCCCAGTGGTGATGAATGTAGTTTTGTGTTGATCCTTTAGGGCAAGCAAGATTTGGTTATAACAACCGGAGAATCAATCTATGAGTGATAACATCTCATGACCAGCGGTAATGTTAACCAATTGGTCAATACCGGTAGGGAAAAATCATCTTTTGGGAAATCTAGGTTAAGGTCATAGAAATTTGTACAAATGTGAAGTCCCCTATCACCTTAGTGATAGGGACAATGTTAGAAATCCAATGAGGATAATCAATTGGCAGGATGAAGAAAATGGAAAGCAAGCATTGAAGTTCTTCTTTGATGAGAAGGGTAATGTGAGGGTGCATTTTTGTCAACTTTTGTTTTACAAGTTTAGCATCAAGAATGGTTACGAAATTATGGACCACTATGGTGGGGTCAATACCGAGAATATCTGCGTAAGACCAAGTGAAAACATGGTTATGGTTTCTAAGAAGAGAATTGATGGCTTCCTATTTAGCAATCCAAAGATTGACTGATCTTTAGAATGTGAGGGTTGTTTTTAGTATGAATGTTGATTTCAACAGTCGATTCATTCAACATGGTTTGGGTCTCAGATGGTAGTGACCGATGAATATATGAGTCTTCTATACCAAGGTAGGTGAGTATAGATTCATCATCCTGGCATTGAATGATGTTAATCAAGGGTGTATCATCCTTGGTAATTTTAGGGTACATGAATAGAAGAGAAGAGAAACCTCACCCTCACGTTGATAAGTCAGAGGCCCCAAAGAAATGGTGTTTATGAAAAAAAAAAGTTAGGAGGAATGGATTCTAGATCCCTTGACTCTATCGGTGATGGTGGTGACAAAGATGGAGAAGGGCTAATGTCTTCAATGAATTTAATATGGGCCTTCTTGGTAGGTGGTTCAACAAAGATGATACCATTACAATCCTTATGATTACGAGTAGCACATGGAATAATAGTATGGCATCCTTTCTTGTAAAATCCAAAACCAAAACCCTTCCACGCACATCGGTGCTAGAAGGTGTTGGTGAAATGGTGATTGGTGAGTGACTGGAGGTCAATAGAAAATGAGTGGGTTTGTGACGATGGTTCGGTGTGTAAGTTGTAGTATCAAGTCCCCATAGGTGAGATTGGTACAAAGGTGGGGAGGACCATAGAGGACACATACGGTGATCATAGCGAGGGTGATGGTGAATACTTCCATACTCTTGTAGAGTAAGGAATGTTTTGACGTTATATAGGTGATACTCCATAGACAGAGGCGTTGAAAAATACCTTCTAAGGGATCGATGGTTGGTATGTGGGTAGCTAAAATAGACGATGTGTCGGAGGTCAGATGAGAGGTTGAGCTAAAGGATTGGGAGGCTAATGGTTCAGCCATGGAGGTTGTAGCAGTGGTAGGAATAGAGGAGGTATGTGCGGTTGAGGAAACAGTGCCTTTGGTGAGTGGAGGTGGAGGTGAAGAGGTAGTGGTTGTGGAGGTAGATGCTTTAATGGGTATGAGCACGACATTGGGTTGGTAAAGCATGTTACAAGTTTTGGGTCGATGGAATGGTATAGGTGTGTCCTTCATGCTCGAATTTCACACAATGATGTAAAGTTGAAGGGACACAACCCATGACACGAATCCAAGGTCTACCAAGTAATAGGTTATATTGAAATTCCCCCTCCAAGACATAAAATAACTTTGGAATAGTATGGGGCCCACACGAACATGGAGGATGACAGTGCCAAGTGTAGAGGTGATAACATCATTGAATGAACACAACATGATGGGATGTTTATGCATGTAATTGTTAGGTATGCGCATTTGAGCGAATGCATGGGAGGAAATGATATTAATGCTAGTGCCCCCATTGATCATAACATGACGTACATGTATATCATCGATGTGGATAGAGAGGAAGAGAGATGGAGTGCAGGTCATTAGTTTTTGTGGTGTGATCTCTTCCTCTCGAGAAGCTAAGGGAGGATATTTGGTGAGTAGGTGAAGAAGTGTATAAAGGTGGTAATTTGGTGAGGGAGGATACATGATGGGGTGTGATAATGGAGGATATGGTTGTAGGGTCATTGGGTAAAACCTCAATAGATTGCAAGACCTCCGGGAGAGCTTGATGATGGGATAATGAGGTTTGGACGAGGTCATATAGGGATATTTTGAGGGGAGATTAGTGTAATTGTTTGAGCATCACATAGTGTGTGACCCCATTACAAATAGGATATGTGGGGTCACGAATAGTGTTTTTTTGTGTGGGTGCAAATCGTATGTTGGGTATAGGATTGGTTGGCGAGTTAGTTACCTTTTCCTTTCCTTTTTCCTTTTGAGCATGGGTAGCAACGTGGATCATGTTGATCGAGGTGGGGAGGTATGCGAGGTAGGTGAGACATGAAAGGTATAGTAACATGAAGGGAAAAAGCTCAGTGGAAGGAAGGAACCTTGTGGGATGAGTTGAGTACACTGACATTTGGGTGGAGGTTTGATGAGTTCTTTGATGTGAACCATGTTAATTTCAAATCTTAGAGGTGGTTCTAGGATCTGGGGTTAAAGGTCTAGGTCGTTGATTAGGTAGTGAGGAAAGAGCTATAGGAATGGATGTTGGTGAAATGGGGTCCTCATCAAGAAGGTTATCATTGTCAAATTTTTCTTCGAGAGGACACAACTGGATAAGAACAGTTTTTAAAGCTTTGTAGTTCTCTACATCATGCCCTAGCACATGATGGTAGGCAAAAAATTTGGTGTCATCAAACCCATTTGGTTTGGGTTTTTAGTGGTTCATAAGGTCTGAGAGGTGGTAATGTGATGAAAAATTTATCAAGGAGGTTGGTTAAGATTTTAGCATAGGACCTCACTAGTGGATCGCAATGGGAAATGAAGGTGGGTTTCGGTGTAGGCACGACCAATTTTGTAGATGAATGGTCTTTGCACAAGGGCGTGGTCGAGATATGTTTGTAGGTGTTCTGTGGTCTTAGTAATTGGTCATGTTTTTTTGGGTAGGGGTATGGTAGTCAAACCGAGAGCGAGTGTGTGGTTGTTTTGACTACCTTATTGGAGGGTAGCAAATTTTTGTCCTTAGCTTGTACCTTCTTGGGTAAACGTGATATTGGCACATGAGATCTAGAGTGAAAGGTAGATGGTAGAAGAGGGTGTGTTAACCATGGGGATAATGACGGTGATGTGAAGGTAGATGGTGTAGGTCTGCCGTAGGTGTGAGGGAAAGAGAATCAACTATCGGGGGTAGTGAAAGAGTGATCGATGGTATGAGAGGTATGGGTGGTAAATATGTTGTAGATATGGGTGGAATACATGGTGGGTGCTTGGGTATGTTTGAGGTTTTTGATGGAGGAATGGGCTGTTGTGTTTTTAGTTTACCAACGGGTGGAGGTTTCTTAACCATGTTAGAAGGGCAAGGTCCTAAGACGGATGAAAAGGGTGAAGGTGATGAAGGTATGATCGATGAGGTTGGAGTATGAGATTTGTGGGGCTGGTTCTTTTGTTTGGGTGTTGGAGTAGGTTTGGTATTAGCCTTGGAGGATGTAGCTAAATCTTATTTTATGGGTGGATGAGTAAGGTTGGCGGTTGGGATGGCCCCTACGGTAGTAATAGGTTTAGGTGAGGAAGATGATGTATGTGTAGGTTTGGATGTAGATGTATTGTGAGTTATGGGTAGGGGTGTGAGTTAAGCCATGAGTGGTATCATTGTGGAATTTTTGATAGTTTTAGTTGTGTTTGGCTTGATTAGCCAAAATATTTTTGGTATATAGTGGAAGTGTCGATGAGTAAGTTACATCTGCATTTGTGTGGAGATAGGAAGTAGAAGACACCTCTAAAGTAAGTCTCGATCCACATAATCTAGGTGATCGGATAGGCGTGAAAACGACATTGTTGTAGGTGAGGTTGATGAGGATCCAATGGAAATTCCCGTAAAATGTGTCTTAGAGATGGGGAATTTTCTAGCTTCGGCTTCTATGGGTAAGAGAGCCAAAATTAAGTCTGTAGGATCTTAGATAGCTAATAGAGAATGATCACCTAGTGGCAAAGGTATTTCTACTGGATCCTTGATAGGTGGAGGAGAAAATGGGTTCTCCTGGGTGGGTGGAGGAGATGATGGGTGTTCCTCTGTGACTGGATGAGATGGACAAGTATCTTCCATGGACTAGAGAAGTATTGTGGGTGGTGACTCTCTAGGTAGAGAAGTCAAAGGTGAAGTAGTTTTGATGTCACCAGGATTCTCCTTCATGGGTGAGAGAGGAGACGAAGGATGTCCCTCTATGGGTGGAGGAGTAGGTGAAGTGGGTTCAAGTGTAGGTGGAGGACTTCAGGTTAATATTTCCTCTATGGAAGAAATATGAGGTAATTGGGTAGCAATGGATGTATCACTGAAAATAGGATGGCCCTAGTGGGTATGGCTATCATGAGTTGAGGACTCTCTAGTTTTATTTGAAGAAGGGGCATGATTAGGAAAGGGTTTCTTGAACATGTATGGGTTTTGATTGGAAGGTGCAATAGGCTTATCAAGGTTAATTCACCTTTATCGAGCATTTCTTCAACAATTTTTTTGAAAGTGATGCAATTTCTATCACTATAACCCTTCACTCGATGATAGTTGCAGAAGTTGTGCTCTTATACCATGCGGGTGTGGGGTGAGCAGGGTCAAAACTAGTGTGTTGTTTTATGGGAGGAATGGTGATGGCCCCAACTTTAATGAGTCTTTTCTAAGACAAAAGAATAAGGTTCCCCAATTGGGGTATATTTCTGTTGTTCTATCTGAATTGAAAAGTCTAGATAGGGGAAAGATCAGATGAGGTACTAGCCTAATTTGATGAATGAGCTGGGCCGGCCTTTAGTACCATCACGTTAGTGGTTCTCTTTGCTTTTGAATAATTGTTCTGTGGTTTTATAGAAGAAGAGGCATCATTTGATTTGAAGGTCACATTTTTATTACGTAGTTGGATTTTCTTCTCTTCGATGGCCCAAATCTCTAACTTTCGTGACATGGTGAATGCCTCATCAAAGGTTTAGAAAGTATGGACCTACAGGGTCGGTGAAATATGTCTAGCACAAGCCTGTGTGAAGAGCTCTATGAGTTTGGCTTGTGGTAGTTGGAATTTGAGTTTATTGATTAGAGTATGCTAAAGAGTAACAAAATCTGTGATAGATTCATCATCATATTGATGCGTAGAGTAGAGGTCAATAATGGCAACCTTCTTAACAATGTTAATGGAGAATTGATCCAAAAATCCTTGGCTACCTGATTAAATGAGAAGATAGAGTGTCTAGATAACCCACTATACCAATCTAATGCAGGCCATCGGAGACATGGGAAAGGTCCTCGAAGCAAAACATCATCATAGGTGATCGAGATAAAACCCATGTTTGAAAAACCACAAATGTTGTTATGCGGGTCATCTTTGCTATTGAAGCGATTAAATTTCAGAATTTCCCAATGCATGGGATATGGGTGGATAGGAATGGATGGGTGGATAGGTTCATTACAAATCTCATCATACGTGAGAGTGTTGTGGGAGAAAGAAACCGATGCTTCCAATGTCTGCATCTTATCCATCATTAACTTGATTAGGTCATTGGTAGGTTATGATGGTTAGGTGACTCCTTTAGTGTAAGAGGGTTGGTGTTGGGCATATGATGAGGGTGGCATTCCAGTATGTGGTGCTTTGTCATGTAGGTAGATTGAGAAGGAGGGAATGAAATAGGGGTAATTTCCTAGAATGAACGATAGATGAAACAGGAGGATGCTTGATAGTACGTATATGGAGGTGGAAGTGTCATGATGACCCTTGTGGCAATGGGGGCTATGGATTGTGGGATAGAAAGGAAAAAAATTTTGGAAAGGGGAGGGATCACGACACTTTGGGGGTGGTTGTGTAGCTACGGATATATATGAAACAATAGGTATGGATGAGCTTATGTTCGGGTGGTTGGCGAAGGTATAGTGGATGTGGTAGGTATAACAGATGTGGAAGATGCAATGGTTATAATAGGTATGTGGGCCAACCGTGAAATGACATGGAGCAAGGTAGATAAAGGTAGTGCGAGCTAGCAGAGGCCAAGGCGTAAGTAGGGGCAAGTGTCGGGAGATAGATACGAGCATGCCATATATGAACTGACCTAAGGCATCTTGAGTGGATGAGCAGGAAAGATAAAAATCCAAGGCGGTAGGGTTTTGGTCAAGGATTCATGTCAACTCTTTTGGTATCTAGATTTAATCTCCTTCACAACATGAACAACATCATGAATTTTCACAAGACACTACAAGATAGATATATGTTTTATATGTCATTTGTAGCCGGGAAGCACACCTATTTTCTTGTTTTCATTCAAGAATTGAGGGATTTGATAGCACCTTCAAGAGGGTTTTGATCTAACCCTCACTATTTTAGGTTATGCCTATCAACCAAGGCAAGAAAACCTGTATTGCAGCCCCTATATGGTAAGGAGATGGAGATGTCCTTATGTTTTGTATATAATATGGAAGAGGATTTGTGAAATCATGATCAAGTATCCATTATCCAAACTCAAAGGATTTGTCATTACTAAATGATGGAAATGTTCTCAAAACAAACCTAGAGCTGCTAAAGACATGATAAAACCTTGATCAACTTTGTGCATTTTAGTGAAAGGATTGAATTCTTTTGTGGACACACAATGCAAATGTAGGGGTATTGTAGGTAGGATGAGTTAGTTTAAACTAAAATTATTATGAGAGATGTTGGGACAAGAGTATTTTGGAGTCATCACCTTCTTTAGGAAACTTTGCAAATGAATTACAACACCTAAACAACAGAGATTTTTCAATGAATTTGAAGTGATATTTCAACCAGGATGTATGCACACATGGATGCCCAAATCTGCACTATTCCATACAAACTTTGATAACTTGCCACAAATGCTTGAATAAAAATACCAATGAAGCATCCAGGAGTCCCTATTTAATCATGACCTAAAGTGCACCCAAAGGTTTATAGACAGTCTCATTAATTAAGGACAATAAGATGATTTTAAAAATGTTTATCTTTTATCAGATGAGAGCTCTTCTAAATGCAAGATTGCAAATTCCATTAAACCATCAACAAGAAATGAGACCCTGTATGATTAGAGAGATCCTAAACACAAGATTGCAACATGAGCATAAAACATAAATTGAAAACATACTGAAACACAAGTGTATGCAAACTTTGCCAAGAGATAAAACCAATTAATCCAAGAATTTGATTAGATATATCAGCAAGGGAATGTTATTTAGACAATCTCAAAGATTTTTGATGGATTTATAGCTAAAACCAACTCAACATGATGAAAATTTGATGCAAACAAGAATAAAAAATGGCTCTCAGGGCGGTTCCTTCAAAAGGAAATGGACATCTTCCAGTTTTCCTTGTGAAAATTCTTCTCTCCTCCTCCAAAATTCTCAACAGACTTCTAAAATGCCTCCAAATTATATCATATATCCTCTTGCCATCTTAGATCCTTGTATCCCAAGAAAATAATATGCCAAAGGCATCAAATTTGTTACAAAACCCTATCCATTTGATGAAAAATGATATAAAATCAGAAACAACTCGCCAAATGCCGAGATATGCACAAATATTTTAAAATATTAAATGAACTCAGATCCTTATCCATCCCAGGGTCACATTTTTGGCATTCCACCATGCCAACATGCATTTATAATCATTTTTCACCTTTTTCCTCATCATTTTAACTCTGTAACTTTTCATTTTTTACCTTTCATGTGTTTTTCACGGGCTGAGGAAAATATTCCACAAAAAACACTACAGGGCACCGAATTATCTCAAAATAATGGTTCCATTGCACTCATAAGGCCAAGGGGATGTGAAATCATATAAAATTTCATGTGATTTGGTGTAAAAATAATGATTCCACACTTCTTGGAGCTTCCATGGCACCCAAAAAATGAAAATGCACAACAACCGTTGATTAAAATCAACTTTAAATCTCTGCCCTCCACATGTTAGATCAAATCTTGAATATTCCCTCAAAATACCCTTTTTCCCCTTTGGATGAGGTGGGACATGTGTCCAAATACCATTGGACTAGGCCTTTGCCTCCAAAAATGCATTTCAAACCCTTTTTGGATTCGGAAAAATTTGAATATTTTCCTGTGAGCCCCTGGATGCGCCACGTGTCCTCCTGTGGGCCTCCACCAAAACTGGGCCAATTTGATGCATTTTTCCACTTTTTCGAGAAAAGGAAAATTTTCTCCAAAACTTCTCTGGGTCTGAACACCTGCTCCATCCTCCTGCCACGTGTCACTATCCCATTGGATGCGGAACCAACCCTCCAAAATTGCCTTCAATCCTCCGCGAGCACAAAAACCTCTTGTGGGCTCACACTCCCCTTTTCACCCTTTGAAATATGCCATGTGTCACCCCCTGATTGGATGTGGGGACACCTTCAACTTTTCCTGTTCGGGGCCAAGGACAAATTTTTGGTTTTGAGATTTCTAGCCAAACTTTGTAAATTTTTTCATTTTCTCCATGCGCTCCACATTTCCACCAAATCCGGGACATGTGTCCCCCCTTCATTGGTGGTGGGACCTTGGCCCCAAAATTTTATTTTTACCTTGTGAAGTTTAAAACTTCAAATTTCTCCAAACCTCCGCCCCTCCATTTCATCCCCTGCATACGTGTCACTTTCCTATTCAATACGGGCCCCTAGGTCAAAATTTTTCCTTAGGCATTTTGAAGCCAAAATCTTCAAAAAAATCAACTATTCACCTCTCCATGTTGACTCTCCTAGATGCGTGTCACCATCCCATTGGGCACGGGCTTTCGAGCTGAATTTTTCCTCTAGCATTTTGAAGCCAAAATTTTCAAAAAAATTCCAACCATTCGCCTCTCGTGATGACTCTCCTGGACGTGTGTCACCATCCCATAGGGCACGAGATTTTGGGCTGAATTTTTCCTCTAGCATTTTGAAACCAAAATTTCAAACTCTTCCAAGTCCCCGCTTTTCTGGTTGACCTCCTGGACACGTGTCGCCCTTCCATTGGGCACGGGCCTCTAGGTCAAAATTTTCCATGACATTTTGAGCCAAAAAATTTGAAAAAAATTTAACTCCACTACCGCCCATTTGATCCTCCCATGCCACGTGTCACCATACCATTGGGTGCGGGCCCTCGGAGCAAAATTTAACATTGAGAAATTTTTCAAAAATGAAGAAAAGTTTAAGTGACCCCCGCCACCCACCGGTTCATATGACCAATCACATCGTGCCACGTAGGCACATCATTGTAGCACTGCAGGGCCATGCGGTCAAGAATTTTCCTTTCGCCAAAATTTCAAAAATGACAAGTTAATAATGCTTTTCTGCATCCCCAACCAATAGGAGCCTGCCATGTTAGCATAAAGATTGCAATGATAAATTTGATGGCCCGAGAGCCCATCAAAACGTGAAAAATATAGGGAATGCCCTAGAAACCAAATTTTTTGACAGGGAAGGTAGAATTCTTCATTTTAAACCAACTGAATCATTTTTGACATCATTTGCAACCTTGGGATTGGGGAAACACTTGCACGAATTTAGGATTTGATCAATTTTGAGTTTTTACATGATTTGGCAATGGAAAAGATGGCACAACCCAAAAAAATGAAATATTAGGGCACAAATGGGGGAAACTTGGATCTTGTTTCAAAATAGGGCAGAATAACAACATTATGAGCATATCAAAGGCATTCAATTGGAAAATGTGAACTGTAGACCACGAGACCAAAAAATGAAATGTTTGTGAGTACATTTGGTCATGAAAAATAAGGCACATTATGCAAACTCAATAATGGGACCAATAAACTCCTCGTCTCTGTGGCGATAGTGATAGGTTGGGTAGGATCCATGGGTGATAAAATAGAAGGTGATGAAGGACTAGGTGGGAGTTATTGACAACTGATGTTGAATATGAGGGCATTCGCTTGGCTTTGGGTCAGCACCATGTGACCAAGCACTGACGAGGAAAGACTAGTTTCGTAAATGACATAGAAATACAACATAGATAGGATAAATAGGTGGTGGTAGGTGAATTGGGACTAAAATATCAGCTACAAAATTACAGGTTAACGATGCCCGGTTAGGTTACACCGATGCAGGTCACAGTGTAACCGTGGTCGGTCATCATGGAATGTGGATGATAGTAAAAACAAGGTATAAGGCCAATAATTTTCTAGGTATGTGAAATGCTGATGGAATTTACCAGGTCAGTGAATATGATAAGAGTGACAGAGACTATGATCAATCGAAGAAGGTGAATAGGTGCCCTTTTGGGTACATTAACCAAAAGAATAGTCAACCGACACTGATCGGATTAAATCGGTGATAGTCGAGAGGGTAACCGATGATGGTCACTAGACCAACACCTAGTTCTTGTGAAATTGAAATAGTGCTGCAAAAAATGTGGTTGTGAATTATAATTTGATGTGGAATCAAACAAAAATTTTGAGAATGATGAGAATATGGTCGAGGCACACTCAAATGAAGTTGGAATACACCAACGTGATGAGGAGTGTGTAAGGGGAAATAAGAAAATGAAGGATGAAATCCTCTCACCTCAAAATGCAAGCCATGTAAAAACAATAAGAAAAGTATGATCCTAAGAGTGATTTTTCTATTATGTTTATTTAGTTTATGCTATTTAATGATTGAATCATGAACTTTAGAATAGAAATTTTGGAGAGGATGGATTCCTATGAAGAAAGAGATCTATAAGGAGAAGTTTCAAGTGTGTTATGGAAGGGTTGACCATCCTCGATGGGGTAATAGATAGAGATAACCAAAGGGTACCCACAATTGTGCTATGATCATGTGATCACCTACGCTTCTTCCGGTGAGATGTTGTTTAATAATGTGTATATATTTTTTATTTGTGATGTTTGGGTAAGACTCAGAGAGATAAAAATAGAAAGGAAGTTCTTTTCTATGATTTTTTTGTCAACCATCAGCTGGGAATGACTTCTAGCATATAGGTTGCCCTCAATTAATGTGAACTAATGCAGAAAAGTAGAATGAAATGAAATTATTTTTAAACCCAAATTAAAATCTATAATTCGATGCCAAAAATAGATGAACAAGAGAAGGAATTCTCTTTCACTAATGTAATACTAATGAAAGGGAAGAAATGTTTGTTTTAAACACTAAAATATGATGTCTTTTAGACAATAGAAGAGAAGAAGGTTCTAGAGTAGAAACTTTAATGTAAGAACTTTTTAGAAAAGAAACAAACATACAACATTTTCACCTAGAAATGAAAGAATGCAAAGAACCCTGAATGGGTCCCACCGGTGTGCCAAAATGTTTCACCTAATTCTAGAGTGTTTCTTCGAATGTTGATGAAAAAAATAAGGGTAAAGGGATAGGAGGAATACATGTTGAAATGCTAGTTGTAGGTTGTTGCGCACGTATGACTTCTGGATCCACAACTGATCATGAGAGATTCCTTTTTGCTTGGAGGAACTACCTGAAATGGAATACAAGACCACCAAATAAAAATTAAACAGTATATGCAGTGGACTTCCTATCATTTTCTAAATCTAGGAAGCATAATACTTCCTATACTGGCTATCAATTCATTTTTTAAAACAACTTAATGCTCATAATAAAGGAAATCCTACTGTAGTTAAAATGATTTAGGTATCTCATTCGTCTACAATAAGAAAATTCATTCACAACAGGCTAAGCTATGACTGAATATGAAGCTCAAGGTCTCTGTCAGAGTGCAGGTATTGGTTAGAGTGAGATTTTGGTGGTTTTGGGGTATTTGGTGGAGGTTTGGAAGCTTTGTTCTTGGTTTATAGTAAAGGACACGAAACCAACGTCGAGTCTAATATGACCGGTGTTGGTTTAGGATAACCGGAGATGGTTGCAGGTAACCAACATCGGTATGGTTGAGGTACAGAAAACTCAATAAAACTTGGCAAGGTGATAGATTTGGTGCTAGATGAGAATGATAGGGCAATGACAAGGTTCGTGTGGGTCTTGGGTATGCACAGGAATGATGAAATTCGGATGTGGGAAGTTCAATGGTGTGGGTAAAGGGATGGTCAAGTTTGCATGGAGGTAAAATGGTGGGGAATGGGAATGGGAGTAGAAACTAACAACATAAGTAAAAAGATATGCTAAAATGATAATGAACCAGTGTTGGTTAACAAAAAATTACTGCTTGTACGAGCTTGATGTCTGGTTGAAAATGGTGGGTGATCAAATGGAAGGAACTTGGTGTGGTGTTGGCACCTCCCTGGATGCTCCTGTGAAGGAAAAATTGTTGTATGACTACTTTTCAAAGTGCTTTCTATGGATGCTATCATGTGTGTACTAATGCTAGTTTTGCTTGCAAGCAACTCCGGTTTCATCACTTGTTCTCAAAAGATGTGATTATCTCTTAGAAATGTGTTATTCTCAAAATAAGGATGTTTTGGGGGTTAAATGGTAACTGACGGTGGTTACAGCTTAACCAAAGTGGTGGTTTAGTGTCGGCGGCGTTGGTTAGGGTGAGATTTCCTAGGTTTACTAAACTAGGCACATCCCCTTGATTTGTTGGGATCTTGTTTGTTTTCCCAACAGATTATAATGGAATCTTTCTTCTAACGTGTGGGAATATGGTTAGAGGGAATGTAGGCTTTGATTTTTAGGGTTTGGGTAGGTCTTAGTTAGTTATGGAAACACACTGAGAATAGGTCTTAGGGTGAGGTGGCTAGATGAGGTGTCTAGGAGAGGTGGATATATGGGCATTATCCCAATTAGGATATTTAAATAATAAGTATTGTGAAGATAGTGAATTAATTAAATTAAATTAATATTAGAGTGGGATGAAAGGGGCCATGGTTAGGTGAATGTGTTCAAGGTGTTTATTTGATGAGGGACCAAGGAGAGTGTGACCTAATTTTAGTGTCTACACAGAGGGTGGAAAGAATGTACCAAAGACTAGAGATAGATTTCTCATATAAAACCACTTAAAACCCATTAAGAACAGCTCACGAACCTACAAAAACATTAGAGTGTGCATAGTATACCCTACAATGATGAGAGGTAAGAAGAGACAACAAAATAATCCAAGGATGGACAGATGCATCATGAAACAAATTTTATTGCTCCAAAATGTTACACGGTACATCATCAGTGAGAAAGAGTAAATAAAACACCATTACAAAGCCATGGGAGGAGGCTTAGACTCTGTATTCTACCCTAAGGAAGAAAAAGAGAGATGTCGATGAGAAACAATGACCAACCCTTTGAATATGACCCTTCATTACAATATATAGGAAGAATAAGAGAGAGGAGGGAAGAATTCAAATCCTTCAACCACCATGAGATATGCATTGAATCTTGCTTTGAAAGATCAAACACCATCAATCAATGCCCCTTTCAAATCCACCTACAATCATGTCGATTTTGGTTCCCTAGTGGATCAAATTAAATTTAGTTTGGTAGTTGAAGAAATTAGATTTTGCATTAATGGCCTAGAAAACATTTTCCAATTTTCACCTACTAAATCCTATTAAGAATGATATTTTATGTTTTCATGGTGTAGAGGGTGTCGAGATGTTTCTAAAAATTCTTCTCCCACCCAAATCTAAGTTTCCAATCAAAATATATGGCCATTTGAAGTTTTAGGTCGTGGGAATGCAATATTTAAAGAGTCTATCCATACAGGGTCCACGTGGCGGCCTCAAATGTCTTGGAGATATGGCTCTTTCTGTATGCTCTTGAAATCACACCGAACTAACATGTGGCATCTTTTGCAAGCTCCTTGGGCTCCTTCGTATTTTTCCAAAGTCTCTACTTTAACTATTCAACACCCCAACTCTTTCCTTTTTTTAATTTAGACTATGTGGCGAGCCTGCGCTCATTTGGATCTCTGCTCTTTGGATTTATCTTTGAATCAGTTCCGTTTCGAAACTTGCCACTTTTCACTGAGTCGAATAATTTGCAATGGGAAATGCAACTTTTGGGGCTCTAGACACGTGGGGGCTTGGTGCTTGTTTGAGTCTCCCTTTTGGATTTAACCTTTGGAGGTGTGCCATTTGGACATGTGGAGGCTTCTACCAGTCCTCTATACTTAGTCATTTGGGCCCACTCTGTCCCTTTTGTTGACCTTGTTATACCCTAGGACATATGGAAGCTCCACACTCATTTGAGTCTCTACCTAGGGCTCTTATCGCTGAGGTGCATTATTGAGACACGTGGAAACTTCCATTGTCTCTTCCATACTTAGACAATTGAGCCCGATTTAATTTGTTCATAAATCTCGAAGACTTTGAGCCCTTCCTATCCTTCTTCCTTTTGTGCACCCTATAATATCTTGACATCGTTTGATTCTTTTTACCTCTGGTTTCTCCATTTCTGAGTCCACCTGTAACCTAACTATCGGTATTTGAAGTGTGGGCTCATTCAATGGATCTGTTTCTTGAATTTCTTCTTGCACGGGGTTGTGTTTGATCAAATTTGTGAGGGGAAAAATTGAGATAATTTTTTTATTCTCGGGGACATCTTCCTGCTAGATGGAGAGTCCAGTGGCCTTGAAGCATCCATTTGGCATGGAGTCGTGAATGATAGCCTGGTACTAATCTTTTCTTGAAATGGACTTCCTGATTGTTTGCACTTGTTAACCCCAACCTTATCCGAAATAGATATTCTCAAAAACATTTTTAGTTGCTATACATTTGTTTTATTTATAAATTAGCAATTGTTACAAGAAACTATGGGTTTTCTTCCATTGAAACCGATGGGTCTAGCCTTTGTATCTCGGAGAAATGTGAAAAAAATTCACGTACAAAGAAAAAAAAATCATAGATGCCTCAAATGAGACATATAGAGTGTGTTGAAGCACTTATTCTACTGGAAACAAAGTCTACTCCTACTCCTACACTAGCCAGAGAGAAATAATAATTTAAACAAAGCCTACCACAGACAGGGAGAAATAGCTTCCTTTTCTAAAAGGGGCAGCCATGTAAATGGTTTTTCACTGAATATGGCTGCCTGGATGAGTGAAAAACTGACAATAAGCCAGTCCTCCACCCAAATCATCAAGGTATCAACATCAATGGAAAATACCTCCTCAAGCTGATTTGCATTGGACTCCTAGAGGTGTTGATGGTGACCCTTGGCACTTTGAGGCTCTTCCTCATGCTTAGAAGCAAGCATGACTGGTTGTGGCTTCTCCCTTGGCTCTAATGAAGCCAAGTATCTGATTGGGCATGGTTTGATCCCTTGAATCTATCCACTGCTCTAATATTTAACTCCAAAAATGGATTCTTTTTGTGCACCTTCTTGGGTGGATGGTGTGAGAGAGATGATGAAATCCTCTTTCTCTTTCCATTCCTTCTCTTATGAAAAACATGGAAGACTCATATCTTCCAACCTTGGTTCCAGAGATTTGTTATGAACTAAAGATTATTGTCCTTGAATGTCCTCCATCATGGAAGAAGGCTCATGTGCCTAGAAGGTGGATGATGGATGATCAAATGATGTAATATCCATGGGATCTTCTCCATCAAATCAGTCCTCCAAGTCAGACAGATAATCTGTCTCTTTGTTGTCCTGTTGCATGTGCTCAACCTCCTCCATAGTGTCCTCCTGATCTACAACTTTCTCACCATGGTTCCCTTCATCCTCTAACATGAAATTTGAAATATCAAACTCCTCTTCAACATTAGAGATTAAACAAGATGAAGTGGGAGGAAGAACTGGAGGTTCTTCTATAGCCTACTCACAACTTGGAGACTCTATAACTATATGGTCCTCCTCCATCATGGGTTCATCAATCAAATCAGGCCCTTGAAATGAAAGAAAAGAATCTCCAATGATGCTTTCTTCATTGAGTGGCTTCAACACTAATTTGATCTCTCCCATTGCTCCTCTTCAATGGGAATTTGAGCTGATTGTTCCTCCTCTTTAACTGGTTGTGCAGCTTGGATTAGATTAGCATTCTCTTCAGACAGAGTTCCATTAGGGACATTGTATTCAGATAAAATACACTTCTAATCTTCTTCTTCTTCTTTTTGTTTCTTATTTGTTGCAAAATTAGCCTCATCCACCACTGGCTCTTCAACCTTGACCTCCTCTATTGGCTTGACCATCAAGGGGATCTTTGTAAACCCAAATCTGGAAACCCAACTCTTCAGATCCTCTATCATTTTTTCTCTGTTGGGTTTCTCCTCTTGCTATTCTCCTTGACTGGTCTTTGGAATATCTTCCCCATATGGAATTAGGAAGGAAAGAGGAGTGGCAGGTTGGGGTTCAACCAACTTTGCAATTATTTGTGGTGGGGAGGGAGGTGGAACTTCTTTTTTATTTGGAGGGGATGATTGTTTGGAAGGGAAAAGGGCAGAGGAACTGAGGTGGGATGGGAGATCAAGAGATGGAGAAAAGAAATTAACACTTGGGGTAGTAGATGAGGGGCTTGACTCTTGATCATGCTGAAATGATAAAGTTTGAGAAAGAGAAAATGAAGAGCTAGGAGGTGGTGGACTTACCCATTGACAAGGTTGTCTTGTGTCCAACTCATAAGCCTCAATATCCTCAATCCATTGTGTAAGTTGAGGAAACATTTTAACCATGAAGTCAATCTTCTCTGAGGGTTGTAATGTCTTGGAAAATGGCCTCCCCATGGACAAGGTGCCCTGTAACCAATCTTGAATGCCTTCATTTGTGCTATGGCCCTTGACTGAACCATGCCAGCCTCCATTTTTTGAATCTTCTCCAGCAGATTAACTTCTTCCATTTTACTGTTGTCATTGTATGCATACCCTTGTTCTTGATAAGCTCCATAGCCAAACTTTTTTTAGAAATTCTCATATGGGTAAGCATGATTATCCTGGGTTTGATCATAATGTGTATGGATTGAACTATTGTTTCCGAAAGTGTGAGTTCCATGAAGGGAATGAAGTCATGATTACACAACTTCATGAAATGGAAGAAAATGGGAGATATGGAAAGAGAAGTGAATGAAGATGGGTGGAAATGGATGGAAAAGGTCTGCAACTTTAGAGATGGGGTTGTTGACTAGATGGAGTCACCAGATGTGCTTGCATGTGCCTCAAAAGGATGAACCTTAACAGGAACACACCAACCTGCTAAGATGAAGTGGTAAGGTGCTTCAGACCTGTCCCACCAAGCATGCCAAAACTGTTAGTGTAGAATCACAACACCCCCGAATGGCCTTGGGTGTGAAGTGGGGCATTCAATGTGATTGCACAACATGGGACCATCTCTCAAGTTGTGGGACTTATAGAACTTGAGATGGAAATAAAGAGAAATCCGGTTCTTGCTTCCTAATCTACCCTGCCACCCGGTGCCAAAGGCAGGAGAACCTATTCTATCATAATCTAACCATTCCAAGGGGACATAGGGAGAGAGAGGAGGTGAAAGAACCTACACTAAGTGATGATACAATATAAAATAAAGTGCTTGAATCATAGATTCGATTGCACTGAAGTGGAGAGAGGTGAGCAGAGGAGAGGGTGGACAGAATGCACCACAAACTAGAGATAGATTTCACACGGAAAACCACTTCAAAACAAATTAAGCACAACTCCCATAACCTCGTAATAAATATTAGAGTGTGCATAGTATAACCTGTAATGATGAGAGGTAAGAAAAGACAACAAAATAAGCCAAGGATGGACATATGCATCATGAAACAAATTTTTATTGCTCCAAAATGTTACATGGTACATCATCAGTGGGAAAGAGGTAAGAAAACACCATTACAGATCCATGAGAGGAGGCTTAGACTCTGTATTCTACCCTAAGGTAGAAATAAAGAGGAAGACATAGGAGAAACAACGACCAACCCTTTGAATATGCCCCTTCATTATAATATATAGGAAGAATGAGAGAGAGGAGGGAAGAATTCGAATCTTGCTTCAACCACCTTGAGATATGCATTGAATCCTACTTTGAAATCTCAACCACCATCAATCAATGCCCCTTTCAAATCTACCTACAATCTATTGATTCTGGTTCCCTAGCGGATCAAATTAAATCTAGTCTGGTAGTTGAAGAAATCAGATTCTGCATTAATGTCCTAGAAGACTTTTTCCCATTTTTCACCTACTAAATCCTATTAAGAATGATATTTTATGTTTCCATGGCATAGAGGGTGTTGAGACATTTCCAAAAAGTCTTCTCTACCCAAATCTGAGTTTCCAGTCAAAAGATATGGCCATTTGATTTTTGGGTTGCGAGAGCACAATATTTAAAGAGTCTGTCCATACAGGGTCAACGTGGCAACCTCACGCATCTTGGAGATACAGATCCTTCCTTATGCTCTTGAAATCACATCATAATCTCATGTGGTGGATTCTCGCGAGGTCCCGTGGCTCCTTTGTATTTTACCAAGGCTGCACTTTGACTACTCATTCCCCGACTCTGTCCCTTTTTTTAATTTGGACTATGTGGTGAGCCCACACTCATTTGGGTCTCTACTCTTTGGATTTATCTTTGAAGTAGCGTCGTTTGGACACTTGGCACCTTCCACTGAGTCAAAGAATTTTCAACGGATGGTGCAAATTTTGGGGCTCTGGACATGTGGGGCCTTGGCACTTGTTTGAGTCTCCCTTTTGGATTTAACCTTTGGAGGTGTGTCATTTGGACATGCAGAGGATTTCACCGTCCTCTATACTTATTCATTTGGGCCCACTCTATCCCTTTTGTTGACCCTATTAGACCCTGGGACATGTGGAAGCTTTGCACTCATTTGAGTCTCTGCCTTGGGCTCTTATCTTTGAGGTGCACTATTGAGACACGTGGCAACTTCTGTTGTCTCTTCCATACTTAGCCAATTGGGCCCGATTTAAATCATTCGTAAAGCACAAATAATTTGAGCCTTTCCTTTCCTTCTTCCTTTTGTGTGCCCTGGACTCTTTTAATGTCATTTGATTCTTTGCACCTCTGGTTTCTCTAATTCTAAGTCCACCTGCAACCTAACTATTGGTATTGGAAGTGTGGTCTTGTTCAACCGATCTATTTCTTGAATTTCTTCTTGCACAATGTCGTGTTTGATCAATTTTTCTCGAGGGAAAAATTTAGATAACAAAACCTTTATATCTCCCATCATTTGGATCTGCAACAAGTGTTTTCTTTACTTGATGAAAATAAGAATCGGATTCCATGACACCTTTCACGTCAACTTTAAACTGAGTTCTCAATGTTATAAGAGCATAAATGTGCTTCCTATGACTTAGAGCATCTACTACTCTATTTTATTTACCTTTAATGAAACTTATGCCAAAATCATAGTGACATAGAAATTGTAACCATCTTCATTGTCTTGCATCCAGATTTGGGTTAGTAAAAATATACTTCAACCCAAGATGATTAGTTTTCAGTTCAAAAGGTCTACTAAGAAAATAATGCCTCCATACTTGAAGTGCATGAAAAATGGAAGCAAGCTCTAATTCATGTGGAGCATAATTCAATTCATATAACTTGATTTTTCTACTTTTATAAGCTACGACCTTATTATTTTGTAAATGTAATATCTATGAGATCCTCCCTAGATGCATTTGTTACAACAGTAAAATCTCAATTAGGATCAGGTAAATTCAAAATAGGTTTTGTAGTTAATTGATCCTTTAGAATCTTAAAAGAAGATTCACATTTTTCATTCCAAACAAATTTCTTGTCTTTCTTCTATAATGAAGTTATTGGTGTAACAATATTAGAAAATTCTTTAACAAACTTCCTATAGTAACCAACAAGACCCATGAAGCTTCTAACTTCATGTACATTCTTAGGTGTAGGCCACTCAGTTATAGCTATAATATTTGAGGGATCTACAACTATTCCATTCTTTCTTATAACATGACCCAAATAGTGCACTTCCATATCATAGAAGGAACATTTACACAACTTACCATACAACTATCTCTTTCTCAAGATTTCCAAAAATATCTTCAGATGCTTGTGGTGTTTTTCAATGCTTTTAGAGTAAATGAAAATATCATCCAAGAATACAAGCACAAATTTTTCCAAGTATTCTTGAAAAATATTATTCATTAAATTCATAAAATTGGCAGGTGCATTCATCAACCCAAAAGGTAAAACTATGAATTCATAATGCCCATACCTTGTTCTAAAATTTGTTTTATGAATGTCTTCATCCTTTATTCTCAATTGATGATATCTAGATCGAAGATCTATTTTAGAATACACTGATGCACCATGCATCTGATCAAATAGATCATCAATTCTAGGAAGTGGATATCTGTTCTTAATTTTTGCTTTGTTTAACATCCTATAATCAATGCACAATCTAAGTGTGCCATCCTTCTTCTTCAAAAAAATCACCATTTCTCCTCAAGGTTAGACACTCGGTCTTATCAGAACTTTTGAAAATTTTTCCTATAACTAAGCCTTAAGCTCTACAATTTTAGTGGTAGTCATTATATAAGGTGCCTTGGAAATAGGCTCAACTCTTGGTTTGATCTCGATCAAGAAGTCAAACTCCTATTTGGGTGGAAGACCTGGTAATTCTTCCAGAAACACATCACTGAAATTTTGTAATATTGGATATCTTTCCATGAAATCCCTACTTTCTTCAGTAGTTTCTGAAATTTTTACTGCATACAAGGTAAAACCTTTTTTTTTGGCATTTTTAAGTTACATAGCTAACAATTTCCTAGCTGAAATCTCACGTTTTACACCCCTGAATAATCATTATTTTCTAGATATCATCTAAACAACTAATCTTTTTTTCAAAATAGTCAACCTTTGCCTTATGCTCAGCTAGCAAATTAACACCTATGATTACATCATAAGACCCCAAAAAAGAAACATAAAGGTCAACTTTTGTGGAAAAGCTAGGCAAGTCAAGGGCTGCTCCAACAAGACAAATACTAACTGTATGAACAACATTATTTCCATAATGTACAATCCACAATTTATCGATCTTTTCAGCTTTTCTTTTTAATTTTGAAGGTAACTTAGTAGAAATAAAACATTCAGTAGCTCTAGTATCAAAGAGTATAGTCACAAGTATACCAAATAACTTACCTGGAACTTCTATGAGTGTGACTTTATGTTTAGCTTGCTTGTCAGCTACTACAACATATATCCCGTCTTTGGTGATTAAGGTCATCCTTTTTCAAAGAACAGTGACTCACGTAATGGTCCTTTCCATAATTAAAACAACCTCCTACATGTCCTTTCCTAGGCTTAAATTTATTTCCAGCCTTAAAGTTATCATTCTGGCTCCCGTAGGACTTCTACCCATTATTATTGTTCTTGAAAAGCTATTTCTCACACTACTAGTAGGTTTGTTTGATGTTTTTTTCTTCTTGTTATCGGTAGAATTTTTTTCATACCAAACCACTTCCATGGTACCTTTTTTGTTGAAAGAGACGATGAAGAGTTTGTAACTTTCTTTCAAATTTCCTCCCTATGAGCAAAGATTGCTCTCAATTTCTCATTCTTGCCTTATGGATTTTTCAACAACCCCTTCCATAGTGGTTGGGTTGTGAACATCCACCTCACCACCTATAATGGGATTTAATCCCATGATAATTTTTGTATCCTGAACTTCTCGTCAGTTTGATACTGAGGCACGTACTTAAGGAGTTTAGTAAACCTTTCCTAGTACTCTGTTATAGTTAACTTTCCTTGAGATAAGTTTTAAAATTTAGTCATTTTATTATCATAATAAAGTTGCGGTGGCCACCATTGCCTAAAATAAATTTTAAATGGATCCCAAGTTATGTCTATTTTAACAATGTTCAACTCAGCCTTACGACTATCCCACCATGAAGATGCCTCATGGGAAAGCTGATAAGCTCCCCATATTGCTTTTTTTTCCTCAAAGAAGTTTCTTATTACAAATTAATTCTCCATTTCACTGAGCCATTTATCAACCCCATCTCTAAGTGTAGTGCCATCAAAATTGGGTAGACTTATTATTTTGATATCATTGGTGATTTGAACTATTAATCTTTCCTTTTATTCCCAAGATGATTAGGTATGTTTGCATTAATGTTATCAACACCGGGATTTACCCCATTAGTGTTGTCCACAAGAGGTGGTTGATTGTTATTACCATCATCTTCTTCCTCCTCATTTCTCATTACTCCTCTTCAGTCCACTTGTCCAAGGTTCAACCGTAACCCAAGTTAGAAACATAGATTGGTATATATAACCATTCGTGGTGATTAAGGGTACATAGGCATACTCAATCGACCTAAGTCGATTGCACATGTCTAGTTACCCTAAGCCGTCATGAGTTAAACTCTATGCAAAAGCATGCTCCTAACCTAACCTAGAGTATAACTAAGATCAAGTCTGAGTTTAATTAAATCTAGATGATCCAATTATGAAGGGTGTTACGACATGTCAACTACAACATTGTACCCTCATGAAGACCCAAGTCTTCATGATGGCACGGTACTGCAGTTGGCGTGTGCCAACATCCTATGGAATTGTCTCATCTGGATATACATATCCAAATAAGAAGTTGATTACTTACTTATCTTCTTAATTAAGATTTAATTTTAGTAACCCTGCTGAATCCTTAATTTCTTTAATCATTAAGGTTGCTAGCCATAAATGATTTACAATTTCCATGCAGATAAATATGCATCTAAACCCCTTCCCCGAAGGTTTGTGTTTCATTCTTTAGTATCTTAATTTAAGATTCAGACTTATAAAAAAATCAACATACCAACAATAAGGTTAACTTACTTAGCTTAACCAAGTTTAAGCATGATTGAATTTAGATTCAGATTCCTTTATAATAGAATTCATTAAGATGAAGTCTATTTATTGTATATGTATTTATTATTTTCAATTGCATCATTCCGATTAATATTTAATAAGAGGGAGTATACTTTCCTCCTTCGAATATTATTTGGGTATGATTCCCAAAAGGTCTTAATGGAATGCTTATGTCAGTTAGGATTCATTGCAAACTATTACATTGTACAAGATAACATAATGAGTTTGTACTTTCGTAATCATCATTTAATATCTATAATGACTTAATTAAATGATCATCTATGAATGCCAACTTGATAAGTTGCATTTAATTTAAGGAATAGAATATCAATTCCCTTTTCACCTATTTCATTTTAAGTCCAACTGAAAAGGTTCAAAACAGATATAATTATGAGAGAATAAGTATAAATTTACAAATTCTCTTTACAGAATGCATAAGAGAATGACACATCAAATACAAATAACTCTCAATATTTTTCCAATCGTCAAGGCAAAACACACATTTTACAAGTCTAATCATTATAGACATCCTTCATGCCAATCAACATTAATAAACTCAATTAAGACATAGAAATTCTCCCTTTTTCAATTACATTTCAATAAGAATCATCATTCCTCATAAAAGATCCAACCTCTAGGTAAACATGTAATGCCCTGTGATTTCATTACTGTTTTCAAAGTAATGATAGGACAAATGGTTTTACCCTATTTTTTTTGGCACCCTTGCATATCAAAAACTAAATGAACACTTGATGTGAACACGTAATCACAATATCATGAATAAGCTAAGGATGATCTCCTTAGATGAGAACCCTGCTAATATAGGGTCTATCTTATTGATGAATTATTTTCACTATGGTAACATTACGTCATTTGTAATGTTGTATGTCATAAAATTCTTGATGAAAATTTGAGCCTCGAAAGTGATTTACGATGTTTTTGATTATCACTATTAAATTATTAACATTATAGTTTTTATAACTAAGTTATGTTAAGGCTTTGAAAAATTTTATATTTCACTTAGCGGGTTAATTTGGAATGTGATCAAGACTTCCTATTGGTTTATAACAGGTATTAAACTAACAAAATGATAGTCTACTCCATATGATGACTAATGCCATCATGATCATATTTCCAGGGATAAAGGGGCTATAGTCGTCAGTCAAGGACTTAATTATTAAGAATTAAGGGCATCAACTCCTTCGAGTATACATGAACAACTTTCTTGATCAACGCTAACATTATATATATACATGTGAATATGTATATATACATATACATATATATAGATTGCAAAAAGGGAATTTGCAAAGATTAAAGTAGTTAAGTAACTACTATTGTAGATTTATTAGCTAAATGTAAAAACAAGACAATCTAATCCTAGTGGCATGGTTCTAAAATTTAACATACGAACCTATCATTGAGAAGATTGACTTGGGCATTACTTTAGCTATTTGAAAGGATGTATATGCATATGAAATTTGTATGAAGCCTTAAGAATGTGAACAAAAGACATCCAAATTTCTACTTGTATAAGATATTGTTTGGTCATTTAAAAAATGATATAAGGTTACTAAAATTCAAACAATTGATGAGGTGGCACACACCACCTAATAGTCATACTCATAGTTCTTAATTATTTATTGATTATCCTCACTAACTGATTTTGAGATGAAGTATTTTAGTTATCTAAATCACCTTGCATGGCATGAAGTATGACTTTGCTAAATTTAAATGAGAGCTAAGAATAGTTGGCGGAAAGCTCCATTAACTTTGCATTTAATGTCTTTTATTTCCCACCTTTCTCGGGAAGTGTATGGATGGATTGGAACAAAGGGAAAGTTTTTGGTATCAATTCATTTCATGCCTAGAAATGCATAGTAGCTCGACATGCAATAGCTCGGCATGCAAGGAGGAAGTTTACCTGTGTGTTGATGCGAGTTTGCAGCAAGAAAACATTAGTTGAGTAAATTGAACAACAAGTTCCCAGACTCATTAAAATATCATGGAAAATTTGTGATCTGTTGAATGAAGGAACTCATTTCAAAGGTTTGGGGATTTTCTTGAGTAATCATGAAAGTTTTGCAAGGAAATAAAACACCGGTGTAACAGGCATGATACGCTCTGAACTTTTCATAATTTCTTGCTTTATTTAGTAATTTCACAAAAATAACCTTGCCTTGAATGAAATTTGTGTTTATAATTTCAGAGATGTAGAATCATTTTTATACTTGCTCTGTAGAGTATGAATTACTATGGCTTCATGATGTATGTTGTTAAAAGTGATTAACTAAGTACATGCTTCAATGAGGGTTATTATCGTTAAAAAAATATATACTCTTGAGATGTTTGAGGATTGTTGCTATAATGATTAAGGGGTTTGTTTTAATATGCCAGTATTGTTGAAATATTCTTGCAGCTATGAATTGACATCTACCCATACTATAGAGAACTTTTTATTTTGTTACCTATCTCTTCAAGGATATGAATAAATATAGAAAGACATTGTGGAATACTTGAAATTTTTCTATGTGAGTTTTTGTTACGATGTCTTTCCTTGACTTATTGTTGTTGGGTTTACGCAACCGGGTTTGATTCTTTAAATAAATATATACCCGTGGAGTCGTGTTATTCTTGTAGGAGGCATTTTTGGTACTTATAATCAACCCGGTTTTATTTAAAATAGGTATTTGTCTTGAAGGAAAATAACTTAATTTAATATTTTCATTGAGTTGTAGATAATAAGGATAGTTGTAATATTTTCAAGGCCTACTCCCTTCGACCCTTGAATGGGTAGTTTTGAATGGCACCTTTGGTATATTCCAGAGCCACTATAATGGATCAGCTAAATAGTTGAGTTTCCTAACAGTTAACTATCATATCTTGTTTACAATTTAAGATTGTATAAGTTCCAGATACATCATTCTATTATTTCATGTTTATCTCCTTATTGCATCATTAATAAATATGGAACTATTTTGACTTCTTCGGGGTTTAAAGCCGGTTACGGAAAGGTTATATTGAGATTTGATTACTATGATGGTTAAGACCAACTTGTTAAAATCTCGTCACTTATGTTCCATTTTAGCCTCTATAACGGAGGATGGACATTCTCCTGTAAAACCTTGTATGTTACTTAGTGAGCTAATTTATTCACTATTATTACTAAATCTTGGTTTTTCTTGCAATTCTTGCTGATTTTGAAAGTGATTTTGACTTCAACTATGAATCTCCTTCCTCTTGTAAGAGATGCAGTTCACTAATTGTCCATTAGGAGAACATCCTAAAAAGTGAGCTGATCTTCTAGAAGTTTATGCATTAGATTTTACAGGTTGAAAAGTTGTTTAACAGTTCCTTTTATTGGGTATGCCTCATCTCAATGTATGAGCTAGTAATGATAGTTGAGTTTGATTTCTTTGACCCTTACACTCTTATCTATGCTTGTTGGGTTTATTGATTACCTATTCAAAGATCTAAACCTGTAATAAAGGTTTGATGATTAATTATCATTAGTATGACCCACCATTTAATCAACTATTAGAAGGTTTAAGGGAAAGACCTTGAGCTATCCCTTGAGTTTTGATGATCCCTTTCTATGGGCTGATCATTTTATCGGAAGTTGAGTTTATGTTCTAAATGTTGGAAATTGAGTCATTAAGTAAGGTTGGGGATTAAAGTTGTCCCAAAATAGGAAGTCTCTTGGCTTCGGATTGTAATGTTTGGTGGTATTACCCCTCTGTAGTAATTAACATAGCTCAATTTTAATGATCACATTGTCATACTATGTGTTCTATTAAGAAACTGGAGGCATTGATTTTGTACGGTAACCTAATAAGGGACCAAATGGTTAAGCTATTTACTCCCACTCTTATATAGATGATAACTAGATTTGTCATTTAACCAAATCCATAATGTGTGATAGATCTTTGCTGGGTGTAATGTTTCGATTTGAAGTATGTGGTATCTCAAAGAAACCTTAAGTGACTCTTTCTCTTACAACAAACTATACTCGGTTTCATTTATTAAATATAGGGTTTCCTTGACGTTTTGGAAACTCCTTATTGACCTTTCCTAGTTATGTCATGAATTAGTTTAGTATGATCTAGCCTTGTTTAGTAGAATGGGTTAGGAGATCATTTTTATATTCTTGTGAAGTCTTGACTTACCAGGAATTGTGTACTCTTTTCTAGTCTTAGAATGTTCATTAAGTGCTTAAGTTGAGGTAAGTATTAAATATGTAGCCTTGTTACTCAATTTATACATAATCGCTATATGGCAGGATGCCATGGATGTTCTCTCTCTATTATCCTTGAGTTTAAATGCTCGAATATCATATTTTGTTAGCCAAATGCTCTTGACTTCTTGGTATTATTGCTTGAATCTTAGCAGTCCTTATGGGTGTATGAAATCCTCATTATATCTCATTGTGAGATTTGAGAGAATGCTTGAATGTGTTCTTGATATTTATATGGTTACTTAATTGTTGAGTAAAATGATTTCAGGCATGCAAGTATGGGATTGCATGAGAGAAATCTTGATACTCTTATATGGTAGTCTTTGAATACTTATAATTCTTATGCATCTTATGAATTGTATGACTGTTTTTGAGCATTTGAAGTAGTTGTATGGAAAAGTAAGTCTGAAATTGATTCTTCCATGGATCATTAAATTGCTTGCTTACATTATGTTACTCGGAGAATTGTTCATCTACTTAAGCCTTGCAATATTGATTCATAATAATAATATGGGTTACTTTTATGAAATAATTGAGTAGAGTATGTTATTATGATGAGTTAAGGCTTATCATGTTCGGTTCATGTGAACCGACTCATGCTAACAATTTTTTAGACAAACGCCAAGAAAGAAGGTGGAAGTACTTAGTCTTGTATATTATCTTGTATGAGGAAGGATTGAATATATGACTGACTTGAATGTTCTTAAGATGAAATACTTATCCTTGAAAATGGAAAAAGGGATTACTACTTAATGTAAATGGTTTATTCATTAAAATGAAAGATTTTTGTCATGCTTATAGACATGAGTTGTATTTATCTCATAAATGAAATTAAGACAGATTTCCTACTACTATAATTTGTTTTATAAGTGGTTGATTATCGATTGATGAGTTATGAGTCATAAATATATCAAGTTAGGAAAATAGTATCTACAATACTATTGTATTAATCATTAATATTAGTCATGTGGTAGGTGTCATACACTTCTTAGGTGTGAGATTCTTGGTATCATATAAGGAACTATTAGGGAAATGTTGCTTGTTCTAACTAATCACATGTTAAGCATACTTGGAATTAGATAAGGTTACTTGATGGATAACCGCCTCTTTATAAAATGCAAAAAAATAATTTAATTGTATAATTGTGTTAAGTTTTCAAAAGGTTTTGTATAAGTTGTACTCAAAATAGTCAATGATATAGGAATGTAATATTGATTTTGAAGTGAAATCATAATTAAGTGTTATAAAAGGATGATACATATCAACAACAAGAGAACGGGCTTATGTTAGTCTAAAATTAATCTATATTGACTATGGTTTCATTTTTTGGGAATTCCATGATTGTGATAAATTGTGTTATGAAATATTTTGCTCAATGAGATGAAATGTTTTTATTTAGGGGTTGTCCCATGATGCATCATTATGAGCACATAAGCATGTCGGATACAATGGAAGTAATATGGGAACATGCATACTAAGTTAAAAAAACATAGCATTTAAATCTCATCCCTGGTCAATACTATAATTATCTCTAAAGAGAATTAGATATATTTATAAAAAAAGCTATGACAGGGGAAGGTAAATGGGTAAGTGGTTCATAAAATCTATCATATCGGATACCCCAGATATATCTTACTTGTTATAAATAGTAAATTAAATGAATTCTCTGTAATGAGCTGCATTTAAGAAAAGTGATGTGCTTAAACTGAAAAGAAGGTTGGCATTGATAGCCTATGGCACTTAATAAAAGGAATGAATCATTCATAAACACTTAGCTTTATATAAGTATATATCCCTAGAATATGAAATAGGGAACTTGAGCCTAAATGTTAAGGTTGGGACAGTTTTATTGAAACTGCAATAATGATCATAGACCTTGATAGTATCATTTCTATCAATGGCGAACTTGGGTATGTGACATTGGAAGGTAATTAAGTGTTATAGAGATTGGGGATCTTGGTATCAAATTAATCTTGACCTTAGGTAGGACCCATTTGTGGAGAAAGTGTCATAAAACCTCACTATTATTAATGGTAATATTTACCCGAAAAAATCAAACACCGTACACCAATGTAGGATTCTAGGTGGGAGAACTCATTGCATATGCTACACAGTCGTATTCCTATGATGATGATATCACCATTTGTATACTATTGTATAGCAGTTGTAATGAATTATCTCATCAAGAGACTAGGTTGTAGAATAGTGTTGTCCTAAGTACAAACCATGATAGAGTTACAAGACAGATTGGACCTCCTAAGAACACACCCTTATATCAACCTATTATGGCTATGGGAGGAGATGTGGGTTAACAAGGTGAATTTTTACAAGAACACTTTTTTTCCCATATGCATCCCAGGATAACATAAAGGTACGTCTTCATGTAGGTTAAACTAGTTTGTACCTTATTCAAGGCTTGTAGCTATTTACAGTATATTAAGTTAAGAATCCATATAATTGAATAAGTGATTAAGGTGAAATGACAATTTCCTTATGACGAGTGTTCCGTCATGGAATGGAGCATGTCATACATGACTCAGAAAATTTGTGCAAAGTGGTGTAAGCTAATGATTACACTGATCGATATTTCCCTTTAATCTAAGCTATCGATGCCTATGGATTTCATAGGTGGAACCCAAGTAGACACTTAAGAGAATTCACTTATATATCATACCTTGAAAAAGGAGAACCAAAGGTTACATTACGTGTAAGGGATCATACAGAGCATTGAGGGAGAATGAGTAGGTTCAACATTCTCTCATACAGCTGCACATGGTTCATGATAGTTATTGGAAATGGATTATATTAAGGTTTACGTATATTTAAATATATGGGTATTTAAATCAACTGCATAAATTAAAAAAATTGAGATAAATTGACAAATTGGGATGTTACATTTTAGTATCAAAGATTAAGGTTGTAACTCTTGGACTTATTGGGTCCTTATGCTAATTGAAACTTTTCTTTTGTTTGTTCAAAACAAAAATGGAAATGGGAAGGATCCACCAAGAAGAAAGAACTGAGTCTTATTTTCTACGCTTCAACGGTCCAAAATTTAGATGAAATTCTCACGGTCCTTCAATATACCCAGAACCGAATAGATGCCTTGGAGCAGTTGGTGATGGGTGAAAGTGATAAGTTCAACAAAGGACAACTTAAGTCTATTACTAATAAACAACAAGAGAGTTATTTAAATAATGAACTGATCATTAATGGAAATTTTTGGACTTACCAATCCAAAGATGAACTAAACCCAAAATTTGGGGAAGCATTGGATAAACATGGACCTTCTTCCAATAAGATGATATTTGGAAAATCCAATGGGCTAAAACCAAATCTGCTAGACACTCCCACTCATAAAAATGAAAAGGGTCATAAAAATGATAATTCTTCTTCATCTCGGAATGCTAAGAAAATTTGGTGGAAAAAACATAGCAAGAAAATGTGTTCTGCCAAAAATAAATTTTCCCAAAAACTTGTAGTGATAACCTACAGGAAAAAGCATAATATTGTTGCAAATGGAAAAGTTAAAAGCGGTCAATCAAGACCTGCTGGTGGATGTTTCACGTGTGGCAATGGGAATTATGCCAACCAATGTCCTTTAAAGAAGATGGACAAGTCTTGAATGATGAAGCATGTTGCAAGGGTAGTTAACAAAGGAAAGGAACATGTATCCCTAGCAAGAGACAGAGAAAATTGTGAAGAGATCCATGAGATTAGTATTCTTCAATACTAAAAGAAAGAAAATATGGATTTGTTGTACTCAATGAAAAAATTGGTCAACAATTGTGAAGCCTAACTCTTTCTGGTAATATGGAATAAAAATGCTCAATTTTCAGCTTAGGTAGCATTGATCTGAGTGATTGTTCTATATTCTATCAAATATTTGATGTACATAATTAATATTTCAATTCCAAGAAACTAAAAATATTATAATATGTCTGTTGAATTTTAACAGTGGTTGTAATATATATATTTATTTTGGTATATGTTACTTTTGGGTTATGTTACTCAAGTACCCAAAGTTTTGGGGTATCATAACATTGCGAGGATGATATTAGGTTTGAACACGGGAGCTCAAAATCCATCACTTAAAATACTCAAAAGGTTTGATGATGGCTCATTCTGGGTCAACTCATCTAAAAGCATAGATAGTATGAGGTTATATTTAGCTTCTGGTAATATCTTGTACCTTTCGAGACAAGATTTCTTTTATGATACCTATCACGACATGATTCCCTTCTATTCACCTATCATGACATATAGTGGCTATGTGGAAATTCTGGTTTATGAATTAATGTGAACTTTTGTGGGTTTTGTGGTCGGTTCCAATATTTTTAGTTGAACCCAGATAAGGGAATTCATACTTCACTAATATGAACCCTACTATAGAAATGTGCAGGTTTAGGATCAAGGAATGTATTGTGAAATCCCTCTCTTGTGATAGTTTCTATGTAACTCTGCATGGCGTCTTCAAGCCTTAGAGTTTCAGGCTTAACTCGTATGCTTTACAATATGTTGGGAGAAAGATACGATGACTTGTAAGTCGGAGGACTGTTTAGAGCTTCCAAGAGAATTTAGTAAGTCGTTAAATAACATAAGTAAGTTGTTTACATACTTCTAAATATTAAAGTAGAATATTTTACAAACAATACACTACTTATTTGAAACCCTCGTGAAAACCAAGTGGAATTTGTGCATGACCTTGGTAATATTAGGAATCCACCGAGGAGGTTTAACAGTGGAATAAAAATGTTGTGGATGTCAAAGTATACATCTAATAAGGTAACTTTGTTACTTAACACTTTGAGAGGTTTTTGGCAAACTGGTTTTCTCAAACATCTATAAACTTGAAGACCTCTTGTTTGAGGACAAGAAAATGTGTTGTCAATACTCAGTCATGAGTTAATATTTGTTAAAAAAATTAAATAAACAAATTTGGTAGATCCATAAGCTTGGATAACCACGTTGACAACATTCTTTGATTGGACCAGTTATAGGAGATAAAAAGTGTAAGATATGTTGAGGAAGTTGATAACTGAAATAGGAAATGTTCAAGTTCAGTTGAACGAATGAATGTTGGTACTTTATCTTTTTGACCTAATGTTGTAGACTTGTGTAACCTAAATTAAAAAGTCTTTAATAGAGCTGAGGGAAGTGATCTATCTAAATGAACTACCACAGATCCACATGTTGTAATCCCAATAGAAAGGAATAGTTCTTCCTTAAAAGGTACCAGGTAAGCTTGTTTTTACTATATCCTCTGTATATCAAATATATATATTGTACAAAAATGATTTACTTTAGTGAAGTAATCATGAAATAATTTAGACTATGTGACTATTTACAGTCTGATAAGCTGATACAGCTATTGAATTTAAAGTTTTGAATCTGAAAACCATAAAATTTTGGGGAATAGTAACTATTATGTAGGAATTATTCTTATATCCTGTGTGGAATTGTTTGATTTTATTTAGCAAGGACCACATCATTAGGATGATGATGCTTTTAAGAGGGGAGGTATGTAATGCCCCATGATTTCATTACTATTGTCAAAGTAATGATAGGAAAATTTTTTTACCCTATGTTGTTGGCACCCTTGCATATCAAAACTAAATGGAAACTTGATGTGAACACGTAATCACAATATCATGAATAAGCTAAGGATGATCTCCTTAGATGAGAACCCTGCTAATCTAGGGTCTATCTTATTGATGAACTATTTTCGCTAAGGTGACATTACGTCATTTGTAATGTTGTATGTCATAAAATCCTTGGTGTAAATTTAAGCCTTGAAAGTGATTTACGATGTTGTTTCTTATCTCTATTAAATTGTTAACATTATAGTTTTTATAACTAAGTTATGTTAAGGCTTTGACAATTTTGATAGTTCACTTAGCGACTTAATTTGGAATGTGATCAAGACTTCCTGTTGGTTTATAATAGGTCTTAAACTGACCATTTGATGACTAATGCCATCATGATCATATTTCTAGGGATAAAGGGGCTATAGTCATCAGTCAAGGACTTAATTATTAAGAATTAAGTGCATCAACTCCTTCAAGTATACATGAACAAATTTCTTGATCAACGTTAACATTATATATATATATATATATATACATGTGAATATGTATATATACATATACATATATATATATATATATATTTCAAAAGGGAATTTGTAAATATTAAAGTAGTTAAGTAACTACTATTATAGATTTATTAGCTAAATGTAAAAACATGACAATCTAATCCTAGTGGCATGGTTCTAAAACTTAACATACAAACCTATCGTTGAGAAGATTGACTTGGGAATTACTTTAGATATTTGAAAGGATGTATATGCATATGAAAATTGTATGAAGCCTTAAAAATGTGAACAAAAGACATCCGAATTTATATTTGTATAAGATATTGTTTTCTCATTTAAAAAATGATATAAGGTTGTTCAAATTCAAACGGTTGATGAGGTCACACCCACCACCTAACAATTGTACTCACAAAGTGCTTAATTATTTATTAATTATCCCTACTAACTGATTTTGAAATGAAGTATGACTTTGCTAAATTTAAAGGAGAGCTAAGAATAGTTGGCGGCAAAATCCATTAACTCGCATTTAATGTATTTTATTTCCCACCTTCCTCGGAAGTGCATGGATGGATTGGAACAACGGGAATTTTTTGTTATCGATTCATTTCATGGATAGAAACTCGTATTAGCTCATCATGCAAGGAGGAAGTTTAACTGTGTGTTGATGCAAGTTTGCGAAAAGAAAACATCAGTTGAGTAAATTGAACAACAAGTTCCCGGACTCATTAAAATATCAAGGAATTTTTTTGATCTATTGAATGAAGGAACTTGTTTCAAAGGTTTGGGGATTTTCTGAGTGATCGTGAAAGTTTTGCAAGGAAAGAAAACACTTTGGTGTAATAAGAATGATACACTTTGAACTTTTCATAATTTCTTGCTTTATTTAGTAATTTAACAAAAATAATCTTGGCTTGGATGAAATTTGTGTTTATAATTTCAGAGATGTAGAATCATTTTTATAATTTATTTATAGAGTATGAATTACTATGGCTTCGTGATGTATGTTGTTACAAATGATTAACTAAGTACAGGCTTCAATGAGGGTTATTATCATTTTAAAAAAATATAATCTTGAGATGTTTGAGGATTGCTACTATAATGATTAAGGGGTTTGTTCTGATATGCAAGTATTGTTGAAATCTTCTTTCAGCTGTGAATTTACATCTACCCATACTGTACAAAACTTGTTTAATTTGTTACCCATATCTTCAAGGATATGAATAAATATAGCAAGCTATTGTGGAATTCTAGAAATCATTTTGTGTGAGTTTTTGTTACAGATGTCTTTCCTTGACCTAGTGTTGTTTGGTTTACACAACTGGGTTTGATTCTTTAAATAAATCTATACCTATGGAGTCATGTTAGTCTTATAGGAGGCATCTTTGGTAATTATTTTCGACCTGGTTTTATTTAAAATAAGTATTTGTACTGAAGGAAAACAACTTAATTTAATATTATCATCGAGTTGTAGATAATAAGGACAGTTGTAATATTTTCAAGGCCTGCTCCCTTCGACCCTTGAATGGGTAGTTTTGAATGGCACCTTTGGTCTACTCTAGAGCCACTATGATGGCTCGGCTGAATAGTTGAGTTTCCTAACAGTTAACTGTTGTATCTTGTTTACAATTTAAGATTGTATAAGTTCCAGATACTTCATTCTATTATTTCATGTTGATCTCCTTGTTGCTTCGTTAATAATTTTGGAACTATTCTGAATTCTTCAGGGTTTAAAGCTAGTTGTGGAAAGGTTATATTGAGATTTGATTACTATGATGGTTAAGTCCAACTTGTTAAAATCTCGTCACTTATGTTCCATTTTAGCCTCTATAACGGAGGATGGACATTCTCCTGTAAAACCTTGTATGTTACTTAGTGGGATAATTTATTCACTATTATTACTAAGGCTTGGTTTTTCTTGCAATTCTTTTTGAGTTCGAAAGCGATGTCAACTTCAATCGAAAATATCCTTCCTCTTGTAGGAGATGCAGTTCACTGATTTTCCATTAGGTTACCATCCTAGAAAGTGAGATTATCTTCTAGAAGTTTATGCATTAGATTTTATGGTTGGATTTTTTTAATAGTTCCTTTTATTGGGTACGCCTCATCTCAACGTATGAGTTAGTAATGATAGTTGAGCTTGATTTATTTGACCCTTACACTCTTATTTGTGCTTGATGGGTTTATTGATTACATTTGAAGATCTAAACCTATAATAAAGGTTTGATCTTTAATTATCGTTAGTTTTACCCACCATTTAATCAGTTGTTAGAAGGTTTTAGGAAATACCTTGAGCTATCCATTGAGTTTCGATGATACCTTTCTATGGGTTGATCATTTTATCGAAAGTTGAGTTTATGTTCTAAATGTTGGAAATTGAGTCATTAAGTAAAATTTGGGATTAAAGTTGTCCCAAAATAGGAAGTCTCTTGGCTTCGTGGATTGTTAATTTTGGTGGTATTACCCCTCGTAGTAATTAACATAGTTCAAGTTTGATGATCACATTGTCATACTATGTGCTCTATTAAGAAACCTGGAGGCATTGATTTTGTACGGTAACCCAATAAGGGACCAAATGGTTAAGCTATTTACTCCCACTCTTATAATAGATGATAATGAGATTCATTATTTAACCGAGTCGAGTAATGTGTGATAAATCCTCCTTGGGTTTAATGTTTCTTATTTGAATTATGTGGTATCTCAGCAAACTCAGAAGTGACTCTTGCTCTTACAACAAAATGTACTTAGTTTCATTTATTAAATACAGGGTTTCCTTGAAGTTTCTAAGCTCCTTATTGACCTTTCCTAGTTGTGTCATGAATTAGTTCAGTATGATCTAACCTTGTTTAGTAGAATGGGTTAGGAGATTATTTTTATATTCCTAAGAATTCTTTACTTAACGGGAATTGTGTACTCTTTTCTAGTCTTAAAATGTTCATTAAGTGCATAAGTTGAGGTAAGTATTAAATATGTACATGTTACTCAATTTTTACCGATCACTATATGGTAGGATGCCACGAATGTTCTCTCTCTATTATCCTCGAGGTTAAACGCTCGAATATCATATTTTGTTAGCCAAATGCTCTTGATGTCTTAAAATTATTTCTGAACCTTAGTAATCCTTATGGGTGTATGAAATCCTTGTTAGATCTATTGTGAAGATTTGAGAGAATATTTGAATGTATTCTTTATATTTATATGGTTAGTTAATTGTTGAGTAAAATTACTTCAAGCATGCAAGTATGGGATTTCATGAGAGAAATCTTGATACTCTTATACGCTAGTCTTTGAATACTTATAATTCTTATGCATCTTATGAATTGTATGACTATTTTTAGCATGTGAAGTAGTTGTATGGAAAAGTAAGTCTGAAATTGATTCTTCCAGGGTTCATTAATTTTTTTGCTTATGTTATTTTATTGAGAGAATTGTTTACCTACTTAAGCCTTGCAGATATTGATTCATAAAAATAATATGGGTTACTTTTATGAAATAATTGAGTACAAAAGATGTTGTTATGATGAGTGAAGGATTATCATGTTCAGTTCATGTGAACCTAATCATGCTAACAATTTTGTAGAAAAATGCCAAGAAAGAAGGTGGAATTATTTAGTCTTATATATTATCTTGTACGAGGAAGGATTGAAGATATGACTGACTTGAATGTTCTTGAGACGAAATACTTCTCCGTGAAAATGGAAAAAGGGATTAATACTTAATTTAAACGGTTTATTCATTAAAATGAAAGATTTTCTTCATGCTTATAGGCATGAGTTGTATTTATCTCATAAATGAAATTAAGACATATTTCCTCTTTTATAAATTTTTTATAAGTGGTTGATTGTCGATTGATGAGTTATGAGTCGTAAATATATCAAGTTAGGAAATCAGTATCTACAATACTATTATATTAATAATTAGTATCAATCATGTGGTAGGTGCTATACACTTTTTAGGTGTGAGATTTTGGGATCATATAAGGAACTATAGGGGAAATGTTGCTTAAAAATATCTTGTTCTAACTAATCATACATTAAGAATACTTGGAATTAGATAAGTTTACTAATGGATAACCACCTCTTCATAAAATGCAAAATAACGATATAATTGTATAATTGTGTTAAGTTCTCAAAAGGTTTTTATAGGGTGTACCCAAAATAGTCAATGATATAGGAATGTAATATTGATTTCAAAGTGAAATCAACACTAAGTGCTATAATAGGACGATACATATCAGCAACAAGAGGATGGGCTTATGGTAGTCTAACATGAATATATATTGACTATGGTTTCATTTTTGGGGAATTACATGAGTATGATAAATTATGTTATGAAATATTTTTCTCAAGGAGATGAAATTTTTTTAATTATGGGTTTTTCCATGATGCATCATTATGATCACATAAGCATGTCGATACAATGGAAGTAATATGGGAACATGTGTACTAAGTTAAAAAGAACATAGCATTTGAATCTCATCCCTAGTCAATATTGTAATTATCTCTAAAGAGAATTAGATATATTTTCAAAAAAGCTATGACAAGGAAAGGTAAATGGGTAAGTGGTTCATAAAATCTATCATATCGGATACCCCAGATATATCTTACTTGTTAGAGATAGTAAAATAAATGAATGCTCTTTAATGAGCTGCATTTAAGAAAAGTGATGTGCTTAAACTGAAAAGATGGTTGGACTTGATAGCCTATGGCACTTAATAAAAGGAATGAATCATACATAAATACTTAGCTTTATAAAAGTATATATCCCTAGAGTATGAAATAGGGAACTTGATACTAAATGTTAAGGTTGGGATAGTTTTTATTGAAACTAAAATAATGATCATAGACCTTGTTAGTATCATTTCTATCAATGGTGAACTTGGGTATGTGACATTGGAAGGTAATTAAGTGTTATAGAGATTGGGAGTCAGGTGATCAACTTAATCTAGACCTTAGGTATGACCCACTCGTGGAGAAAGTGTCATAAAATCTAACTATTCTTAATGGTAATATTTACCTTGAAAACATCAAACACTATACACCAATGTAGGATTATAGGTGGGAGAGCTCATTTCATATGCTACACAGTCGTATCCCTATGATGACGATGTCACCATTTAGATATTGTTGTATAGCAGCTGTAATAAATTGTATCATCAAGAGACTAGGTTATAGTATGGTGTTTTCATAAGTACAAACCTTGATAGAGTTACAAGATGGATTGGACCTCCTAGAAATGCACCCTTATATCAACCTATGATTACTATGGGAGGATATGGGGCGAGTAACAAGGTGAATTGTTACAAGAACACTTTCTTTCCCATGGGCATCCCAGGATGACATAGAGGTACATCTTCGTGTAGGTTAAAATTGTATGTACCTTATTCAAGGCTTGTAGTTGTTTATAGTATATTAAGTTGTGAATCCATATAATTGAATAAATGATTAAGGTGAAATGAAAATTTCCTTATGACGATTTTTTCATCATGGAATGGAGCATGACATACATGACTCAAAAACTTTGTGCAAAGTGGTGTAATCTATTGATTACATTGTCGAGATTTCCCTTTAATCTAAGCTATTAGATGCCTGTGGATTTCATAGGTGGAACCCAGGTAGACACTTAAGAGAATTCACTTATATATCATACCTTGAAAAAGGAGAACCAAATGTTACATTATGTGTAAGGGCTCATACAAAGCATTGAGGGAGAATGAGTAGGTTCAACATTCTCTCATACAACTGCACATGGTTCATGATAGTTATCGAAAATGGATTGCATTAAGGTTTATGTAGATTTAAATATATGGGTATTTAAATCAGCTGCATAAAGTAAAAAATAAAAAAATAAAAAAATAGAGACAAAGTGACAAATTGGGATGTTACAAAACATAAGAAGCATCATAAAATTACTTGTCTTCTTTTCTCACTTACAAATTCCATCTACAACAATTTCTAGCATGGGTCAGGCTTCATCGAATCGAGTATGATAAGCACTAAGCATTAAAACAATGTGCTTTCAACTAACTTTTTCATAAAAATAACTCGCTTTTATGAAACAGTAAAGCATTACAGATAGATACATCATAAAGAATAATAGTCATGGGAGGAAGGATAAAGTGATACATCACATTACATTAAGTAAATATCATGATATAATCAATGCTCTTCAGCCAATGATTTCATACGGAACTATATCAGATAAGTAATATTTCATCATAATTACTTATCTCATTCTTACTATAGATATTTATAGTTCCTTCTTAATTCATGAAACTAATTCAAAGAAAGTTACTAACTCTAATAGTTCCCAAAAATGGAATTATTTTAAAGAAGCAATGAATCACAATATGCATCTTTAACTTAATTCATCAGATAATATCAAAGATCAAATTCATTCAATCTTTAAGGATGGAATTTAGGATGAACCAACAACCTCCTAAAGCAAGAGTTCCCTTCTATCTGATACTAACCCAATTTCAAATCCAATTTCAATTATCTTTCAAGGAGAAGAAGTATAGGTTTACCCTCCAATTAACCACTCAGCTCCATACATGAGTAATACAAATGAGAGAAAAATAAACAAATGAAAAAGAAGAACAACATAAGTCTTCCTCCAGAGTTCAATGAAAACAACATTGTATTCCACAACTTAGGAAAGAGAGATAAGGAATTCAACAACAAGAATGAGAGAAGATCTCAATAATCCATCTTATTAAAAGGAAAAACACAATCGATATCCAAAAGGAACTAAAACAGATCCTTACCGAGAAACCTTCAATTTCAACAACCATTGCAACCCAAATAACATAATCGAAATTGAATTGATGCATATAGATATACGAAAGGAAATAGAAAGTTATAAATAATAAATAAGGTTTCTCATCAAATAATTATAATGGTTTCAATGAATACGAGGCTATCATTGGAATTGATTAAACAAATACCTTCAGTTAATACAAGTTTCCCAAGCAATAAGAACAATAATTGAATATTAAATTCATTCCAACATTAAAAGAGTCCACTGAGAAGTTTTTTAATTTTCCAAATAAGAGAGTGAAAGAGAACATCGATGGAGTAAAACACCCCTATGAGATTCTGGTTTCTTTTCAAAAGACAATACATAAAAATGAAGATAACGAATGCAAATTTGACTGTCCCAACCTACCTTCAAGTTACCCCAGGCTCCCTTCTTCACAAAAATCAAGGAACAACACACAAGTTTGGGAAGAGAGTTTCAGACTCTGAACCAATCTCAAGGAGAAACAACAAAAGCGACAAGACTCCAACCAGATGCTCAAAGTCAAGTCCAAAAGAGAAGAGAAAACTATAACATTCCAACCCAATTCCTTAAGATAACCCAAACTGAACTAATCCAAAGTTCAACTAAGATAAGTCGTTCCTTCAGTAACAAACTATATCGTAACATGTAGGTGGGTAAAACCAAAATTTCATCAAACATTTCTAGAAGAAGCTACATCGTGATTTATTGAATTTTGAGAAAGGAAGAACAAATTCGAAATGAAATCCTTCCATAGTAAGGAATCCTACCAACTATTTCAAATAGACTCAAAGGAGTTCTCGATTTTAACCATCTCAAGCATAGTAAAAGGTAAGACTTATTTACTGATTATTTCCAACAAGATTGAATCCACAAAACAAATATTCCTAACAACCATATCAATAAGGATCAAACATGGATAACAATAATAAAAAACAACCTCGAATAAATGTAAAGGATGTCACCCATCTTACATTCTTCCAACAAAGGAAACAACTTAACTCGAATATTTTTATCAAACTGTGTATTCCTCTAACCATATTACAAATTCAACAGTATACAATAGTTAGAAACATTTAGTTCACACAAAATTTAAAGCCAAGCTCATTCATTTTTCCCATAAAGGAACAAGCTCAATTCATATTTCCTCAACAAGAAACCAAACAGGCATATATAGTGAAAGAAAATACAAGCATGAAGAAAAATAATCATCATATACAAAAACCCATTTGTTTCCAAGAGAAAAGTTCTTTTAATGAAGACATTTAGTAAAAATTAGAACAACTTAATGGGTAGAGCCTATCATTTCTGATAGAGATTCTATCAATCTGCAGAATAATTCCAACCGAGCCTCCTCGTTTCCTTTTTCCAAACGATGTCAAAAATCCAACCTTCTTCTTATTCTTCCACTAGATTCAAAATAGCTCAGAGATGTCAAAAATATTGAAGGATCATAAAATTGGAACTAATGGTTTAAAGAACCGTAACCTCCATGCAGAGAAAAACCAAAAAGAATGAATGACCAAACAACTTCTCCCCAAAATCCAGCTTGCATATTCTCCTAGGTGGTTTCTCCACCACAACTAAGGTCATTAATGCAATGAATTCCACTTTCCCTCCTCTTTCTCTATGCCACCACCATTTCAAATTTGGCAAGGCTTAATTCAAAAATTTACATGCATTTTATATTTAGTAATGATGCCATCTAGGCATCTTACTAACTCTCCATGCCTCCGCCAAACTTGGCAGATTTAAAGATGTAATAACAAAAATCAATTCCCATAAATGCCTTAGAAACCGACGCCACCACCCTTTCAACTTTCCAAGTAGCCCTTGTTAGGTTAATTATGCATAATATAATATAAATTGATTATTTAATTAATTTAATTAATTAAATAATAATGGTATATGGTTATATTATAAACCATATTATTGTTTTACGTTGTTATATTGTTTTTTAAACCATATTTGTCTTTTAGTTTCACAGGATAATTTTTATAATTATTATAACAATTTTGTGCTTCCTAGGATAATATTTGGAAGCTAATGTATAATAGATTTTCTATTGCATTATTACAACTTCTCTTTGTTTGTATTCCGGTTGTGCAATACACACACACACACACACACACACACACACACACACACACACACACACACACACACACACACACACACACACACATATTGCAGCCTATTTCTATGTATTTTGTTTGATTCTGATTAATAAAATTTTTAGGCTTCCGTCCTTGTTTACATTTGGTACCAGAGAAAATTTAAGCTCCTGGCAAGGTTGAAGAAAGTTTACAGAAGAAGGAGAATTTGTGGTGAAGAAATTTGTTTCAATGGAGAGCTAGTGCTACCTCCTACAACTTCCCAAAACCCCCTGCAAACTCACAACCTCCTGTGTGTAATCCAAGTAAATGTAAAGCAATTTTTTTTCCCTTGGTTCCCTCTACACTAGGAAAATTTATTTCCTAGAACTTTCAAAAACAATTTTAAAAAAATTCCCATCAAGGGTTTTATCTTTAAACTGTTTAGTTACTGAGATAATTTATTCGTACTATCAAATCTGAAGATTTGTTGTTTGCATTAGCTCTCCATTGAGCCATCAGGTTACTCTCTATCTCACCAATGAGACAACAAGTTGCATTTAAGATTTGTGAATTCTCTGTGTTGTACACCGTGCCTCTATTTATTATAGTTGATTTTTGTATTGATCAAAACAAAGTTTCACTAGTCAAACAAATTGGAGATATATAGTGGGCCAAGCTCTCAAAACCCCCACAAATGGCATTGGACCTATGTTGATCTACACCTGCATTACAAAAACGTGGCAGCCATTTTCATCCACACACAAAAGAAAAACTATAAATCGATGTGGATAAATAAAAAAGTTGGATGCAAAAATCAATGAGCAACTACAAAGAAAAATCCATGAAAATCTTTGAACTGCATAAGGAAATCAAAGCGGATCAGTTTAAAAAGAAAAAAACAATTAAAAAGGGGTGAAGTTTACTAAAAAAAAAAGCGCCAAAGAAATAGAAGTCAAAGAAAGTGTATCAAAGTGATGGAGAGAAAAAAAAAGTGGCACAAAGCTAAATAAACATTTCAGATCCATTTTTTGAGAAAATAAAACCCTAATCACCCTCATTCAAACATGCAGGTGACGTGGAACTCCAGCCATGTCATATTTTCAAAAGGTAATTCATTTTTACTCTTTGATAAATACAATATGATTCATGTCATAGCTAACCACTCATAAAATCTCAAGCGGTTAAGAGAAACAACTTAGAAGTGGGAGGTTTGGGGTTCGAATCCCACCCCCAACTTGTCATTTTGAAATTTGGTGTAGCCGCTAACTTTAGCAAAAAATTCAAATTTAGTTATAACTAACTAAATTTAGCGGGAAATCCCTAATTTAGGGTAAAAATATTATTTTTTTCCCCATTTAGCTGCTTTTTTCATTCTAGACATTTTTTTGCTAAAGGAGGCGCATCCAAAAATTGCATTTTTAGATATATTTTTACAATTCTTTGTATTTTGGGTCAGTATTGGGCTCCGGAGGCCACCAAGGCCCACAAAATAATTTTTTTTTACCATTCAATTTTTCTATATTTTTTTAATGTAATTGCATGCTTCAAAGATATTGTACTAATTTACTGTGTTGCCATAGTCAACTCGAAAATTTTGTAACTACTCGTAAACTGGAAAATTGTAATAAAGAAACAACTTCACTGGATATTCGAATTATAAGAATTCTAATAATCTTGAGTAGATATTCGGATTTAGATCATGTAGGAAATATTGATGACAAAAAATCCACTTTAGGATTTGTGTTCTGTATGGGATATGGACCTATATCATGGGGAAGAAAGAAACAACACTTTATTTCTTGCTCTTCCACAGAAACTAAGTATCATTCTATAGAATAATTTTTCTATAAAGTAATTTGGCTACGTCGCATACTAGAAGGAATTATAATACCACAGACAAACCGACCACCATGTATGTTGATAATGAAGGTGTTCTCAAACTTTTTTGCAATCCTTTTTTCACAAGAGAACAAAACACATTCAGGTACAAGTTCACTTCATACATGAACATGTGTTGAAGCACAACATCTAACTTCAATTTTGTCCAATAGCTAAACAACAGTAGATATCTTCACAAAGTCACTTGCATGTTACAAGTTCGAGTTGTTTAGAGAGTTCCTCTCCTCATCCCTTGAGATAATGCACAATTAAGGGGCGGAATGTTAGGTTAATTATGCATAATATAATATAAATTGATTATTTAATTAATTTTATTAATTAAATACTAATGGTATATGGTTATATTATAAACCATATTATTGTTGTATGTTGTTAAATGGTTTTTTAAACCATATTTGTCTTTTAGTTTCATAGGGATAATTGTTATAATTATTATAACAACTTGTACTTCCCGGGATAATATTTGGAAGCTAATGTATTATAAATTTGTTGTTGCATTGTTGCAACTTCTCTTTGTTTGTATTCCAGTTGTGCAATACACACACACACACACAAACACACACACACACACATGCACACACATTGTAGCTAGTTTTTGTGTATTTTGGTTGATTTTGATTAATACAATTTTTAGGCTTTTGTCCCTATTTACGTGCCTTAGGTTCCCCTTTGTCTTAGTAATATTTTAGGTTAGATTAACATTAGGCAATGTTTTAACCTTAGTCCTTAGGTAATTAGTATCTTCCTTAGGTTAGTTCAAAACTCCACAACCATAAAGCATACTATCTTAGGTTAGGTCATAACCCTTAGTAGTTTAGAAATAGGTCTAAGGTAGGTCTCAATTACCTTAGATTAGAATCAACATAGTATAGAACATTACAACTTAGGTTAAATACAAGTATCATTTAAACATTCCGACTAAGGCTAAGGTATTTACCTTAATAGCCCAGTAATTGATCCTTAATTCTCTCATGCTATTCAACGTTATAAAACATTTATCAAGGAGGTATAAGTTCACCATTTAAATCATGATGCAAAGTAAGGACACCTGAAATTAGGTCCTTTAAATTTATAAAAAAACACAACTTAGTCCCAATTTATCTTTCATTTCAAAATGTCGCTTATCAAGATGACCAATTAAGAATAATTGACAAGGTTTTTATTTTAACATATGATAAATATGAAAATAAGCAGACAAGTTCGCTACTTACGGATCATAGATTAGAATGACTTCACTTCCAAGTAAAAAATTATAGCAAGAATGAATCTTTGTATAGTAATAACTTATCCATTGTGAACATGATTTCCAAAATTCAAAAGAATACACCTTCCTAAGACAAATCACATGTCAACATTTGCAATGTCAAAAGTGGAAGTCATCACAAGTAATAGTCATCCAAAATACGTTACAAATTTCCCCTACTGTAGAAAATTTAGCAGTTAATGTTCATTATGTGGAGGTGGTTGGGCACTAGGTGGGTGGAAAGAGTCTCACATTTAGTGGAAGGATGGTGGAATTAAATGGTAAGATTAAAGTGATCCTCAAACTTGATAAAGCCAATTGTTTTGGATCTTCATCATCTAGGAATGATGGTGATGGATGGATGATTGTTCATGACAAGAAACATTATGAGATGTGAAGTCACACTAGGGTGGCTTCGGTGGAGATTCTCAATGTCTTTGTTTAATCCTTGGGTTGGGCCAAGTATCCTTGAATTTTTCTTAGGTATAGCTTACATTTTCTCTAGTTTCTTCTCCTTTTATCACAGGTAGAGGTCATTTCATATTTTTCTCCTTTGTGTTTCTCATGATGTATTGTTTGTGTAAGGATTTTGGGAGCAATAATACTTGTTTATTACCTTATCTAATTGTAAATCCTCACCATATATACACAACAATCCACTATACATCTCTTGTGATGAATTGGTAGACAACTCAGCCAACTATGTACTCATTGCTTCTATGTGGGTTTTAAGGAAGGGACTTATTCCTATGTCAAAAATTCTAATATCTTTAGCATATAATGTTGCTTCCAAAGCTTCACACGATCAACAAATGTATTGTGTTAAATAACTCTCAGGAATGGTGTCAAAAATCCTACTATAAAAACTAAACAGGTTGGCTTTGATGAATATCATAGGAGAGTTTGGAAAACTACGCCTTAAAACACACATCATATTCCTAAACACTTTATATAGGCCTTGCTTGATATCCTTCAAAGATGATAATACTATGCTTCTCAAACTCAGAATATGAAACACATGTAAAAATATGGTGGACAATGTATCATAATCAACTACATTTTGATGTGGATCATAATTCCTATACCACATGTACATGCACCTTTGAAGTGTGCTGAAAATTTGACTTTCCTTTTTGTCAAGAGTTTTTATTCCTTAGATCTCAATAATAACTAACACTTATGAACATGTTTAGTTATATCTTCCACACCCCTATACTTGGTGAAAGAAGAGACATATAAAAGAGTATCAAAGGTGTCTGTTGATATGGCTGCTGATGTTGTTGTAATGATTGTTATGGCCCTTGTCCTAGAGTTGATCCAAATCCTTAACCTCGATCCTCCACTAGGTTACATCAACAGAATGGTTATCCTTAACCTCCCGAACCTCCCGTTGTGACTTGGGGACCTATTTAAAGAATTCCTTTCTTCCTTTTGGTCTTGCTAAAACGTGAATTGTATTTCCTATAGCTCCAATAATATTACTACTTCAAATAGGTAGCGAGCCACCGCTTTGTCCTAAAAACATGTCTACCAAATTGGTCCCAAATAAAATTTGTCCAAACAAGGGAACTTATTGTGCTACCATATGTGTATCCTTAATCTATTGTGCTACTTGAGGTGACACGAATACGTGCATACTTATATCCCAAACCCAATGTGGTGATAGTTGATTGCATTCCTTCTCACTTTCACTATAGTGATCTTCTATAACAACTTGTGGATTCCAAGCACCTTGAACAAGGGCTAGGTGGTTAGGATGGGTCATATGCATACCCATAGTTCTCATTATCTCCTATAAATCAGTCTCATTTGATTACAAAGGGTTCTCCCTACTATACTTTCCCAATACTGGAAAGACATGATCCTCCAGCCCCTTTCCTTCTAAAGGGTTCTCATCACTTCCACCAAAGTATTTATTCCCCTCACTCTCGGTTTCTCCACAAATACCCTCAATTGTGCATCATTATATCTAATCCATATTTATTCTCTCTATTTCTTCCATTTGACCCAACACCATCCTTTCCACACTTACTTCCCGACCCAGGTGTAGTGGGGTTTTTACCTTTCCATCGGTAAGTTCTCTATTCCCATCTCAATATTCAATATGTTGATATATAAAGGTGTCACACTTAAATATGATCCTCTTGTCTTGTGTAAAAATTAAAAATCTTCCTCCTCTAGGAATAAGTATGTCAAAATTACGTTCTTGAAGGTATAAATGCATAACACACCTTCCCACAAACAATATACATCTCTATTCTAAGGCATGTCTAAATCGTAGAGAGTGTTTGTTATTCATCCCGGCTCTATACTTTATTTCTTCCTATCCATAAAACTTTGTTATCTATAAGAGATACAAACCACTGGTATAATTATATTTGAAAAAAGCTAAAGAACGTATGATACAATAAATCATAGAGGTTTTCTTTAACCAACTTACACACATTAATGTCAAGTCAAGTGTTATACCTCTCGAGAAAATACATCCTAGACATCATGTACCCGAGCTCAATATTATCGATGGATAATTTGAATGCCATGTCCATGCAACATCCTAATTAGTAGAAAGAAAAGAGGTCCCAAAAGTGGAACTAAAATAGAGTCTTTATTTTAACCAATACTTAGCTAGCTAGGCATGTTGACACTTCATCCATATAGAGTTTGATTTCTCACCTTATGTTCCACAACCACGAGCTCCCTTTTTTGTTCGCTTATCAATATGTTAGTCATGTACATTCATCATAACCATACATGTAAGAAGATACATCATAGCATAACAAATTGGAAAAATATATAATAAGTATATTTAATCAAAGCATAAAGAATTATCAACATAACTTGTATTCCCATAATTCGATACTCATATGTAGTCAACTCAGCCACTCAAACACAATTATCCATTGTAGAAAATAAATTATTACATAATTAATAAACCGATTACATCTAGAGTGTAGTTACATCCTTATGTTGGACCATGCATGCATTTAAAAAGGATTACATACTACGACATTCATACGTAACTCCCATCAATGGTGTATGAACTAAAGGTCAGCAAATACAAGGAGTAATACACTTTTAAAACACAAAGTGGAGACTTTCCCTTCATTTTTTACATTTAAATTTCCTAATAATAGGTGTGTTATTCTTATCCTACATAATTTTTCAACTCTTTATTTAACAATACATCAAGCTATAAATAGATTGAATTTAATTTCTTTAATTCTTATTAATGGGTTATCTCCAAGTGTCACTTCAGTCTTTGTTTTCATATTTTTGTCCTATTTATAAACTTTTCTTGTGCAACACTCCACCTTTCTTTTCTATTTTTAGCAACATCCTAAAAATCAGATGTCCTGAATGTTCTAAATGTGTGTGGGCCCTTGCACACTAATGTTTTACCTTGTGATGTATGCAACTTTGTGCATTCCTTCTATTACTAATCTCTCGACCTTGCATACACACTTCTGTGCATAGTATTCAACTCTCATGTATGGATAGTAATTATCCATTTTCTTTGACAAAAATTACCCCACACTAGGATTATTGTCCATCATCCGCAATATGATGACTAAAGAATGTTTCTCTAAATAATTAACAAAGAATGAAAGCATAAAGAATGTGAGGGGAATTTAAATAATGAATTAAAGAGTAAAAATCAATCATTACATGTGCACATCCAAACTTAGGCCCTTACTAGTGGAATAAGCTATGGAATTGTCTATTTATCTCGTTTTCTAACTTTTTCTAACTTTTTAGCTCCATAGAGTCCTTGTCTCGTGTTGCTTCAATAATGCCTAGAAACCGCTCAAGGGCTAGGTCATCAATCTTTCCCTTTATCTCTTTTACTATCACTTCCAAGTCTGTAGTCACAACCTCTAGTGCATCTATCTCGTGTAACACCTCAAGGTGGATCTCCTTAATTATTTCGTCAAGCGTTTCCTTCATGTCATGATTCAATATCTCTTTGTTGCTACTTCAGCCATGAAATTTTATTGATTTGTCTTGTCATTATTCATGGTGGCTTGAATTTTTATCATTTCTTCCTCATCATATGTAACATGTGTACTTGAGAATTGGATCAAATTTTTGTAGTTTTCAAATTCATTTTCTTCCTTCTTCATGGATGCCTTTACTTCCAAAATCAAATCTTTATATTCTATTATCTCATTCTCAAATACTTCCTTATTCCATTTTTTAGCTCATATAATTGCTCAGTTGTTGGCTCATATCCACTCTTACTCTCCATCAACATCATGAACACTAGGTCCTATAAATATCCCAACTATGTGGAATACACATCTTAGGCCTACTCCACTAGTTCAGGGCATGCACTTGTGATGTTTGTTTATATCTCCCACTTTTTCATAAGCATCCATGGTGAGCTTATTTTGATCCCTTATGTCCTCCTTAAGCTTCTATATATGTTTATCTTTTCTCTCCTTGTCACCCCCACATCACACATATCAGTAACTCCCTTGTCTATATTTATGCACTCAAATTCAATTGCCATCTTATTTAGCACGATGTTGGCTTTATCATCAATAAGGTTAGTGGGATTAATCATAAGGAAGGTATTTTTGGCTCTTTATAGTTCTTCCATATGTGTCTGCATACACCAATAAATCATCTTCTTTGTGTGCATCGTTGTCACATCTTGATTAATAAATTCCCAAGAAAACAATTTCTCCTTCGGAAATGTGCTTTAAAATGTAGCTATTAGTAACTTCATTTGATCATCAATAAAATAACTTTGAAGTGCTTATATAATTTCCTTCTTCTTTTTTCTATTGGCCCACTTCCCCTTCGGCATCTCCTATATAATGTTCAAGGGCACTCTACTCCCATCACCTCTTGCAACACCTACAACTTCCCCGGTTTGTCCCCCATCGCTTTTCTCCTCCACTTCATCCTCATTATTCCCTTCCTCATGTTATTCATCACCCTTAGAGCCTTGATCATGTGCATCATGCATTTCCTTATATTTTCCATCATTGGAAATATCTTCCTCCTATGTTGGCTCCTCCTCACGCAATGGTATATATTCATGTAGCTACTCCTGCTCACACACTATCTCCTCAACCTCCTTTCTCACCAAGTATATTTATTAATATGGATCACCCAAGGATTCTTCCTCACCTGGCTTGTATTATTATTTTCCATACTTGGCTTTGTTGGCATGACTATGGGGGACCCCTTGGGTGCCTTTGAGGTACTTACATTGTTATTTTCCTTTGTATGTTACTTTTACATTTCCTTCCTTCTACTTTGGTCAAGTGAAGTCTCTTCTTATTTTTCATTTTCCTCCTTTTATCCCCCTCCATACTCTACCTCTTCTTCTTATTCTTCTTATTCTTCTTCTTCTTCTTGGGGAGGATTCTCCTCATACCTTTTCTTTACTATTCCACTATTTTATTCTTCTAAGGTGGTTTTGGAAGATACATATCTCATGCATGTATATAGTTTCCATCCTTGAACTGGGGCCTAAGATAGATGCATTCTTACCCTATATCAAACTTGTGGGTCTTAGATACATATTGTTAGATTCCACTATCTCCACATATGCCAAAGGTGTGGATGGGTATACATAGGTTTGGCACAAGGTATGATAGTTAGAGTCAACACTATCCGCATTGAAGTTTAACTTATGTGCATCCTTTATGCTATTCACTACAACATGGAAGTATGGTCCATATTTTTGGATTCCACTATCTCCATATATGCTGATATGGATGGGTATACATAGGTCTGATGTAATTTATGATAGTATGAGTCAACACTATCCACATTGAAGTTCAACTTGTGTGTATCCTTCATCTTGTTTGCTACATCTTGAAAGTATTTTTCAATGAAGGGAAAGCGTAACTTGCACCATGGACCCATTTCTCCACTATTAACTATAAACCGTCAAGGGAAATAAATTTGGTTCACCAAAAATTCTACTTATCCATTCAATAATAATGACAGCTCCTTGGGTACATGCCATTAATTTTTGAATGCTTCACACTTATGTAGGAGAATCACTCCCGAGGATAGTCTTAGGCATGTCATATAAAATTTTGGTTTATTAAGTCCTTAGGTGTCTTATTTATCATTTCATTTTTGTTAGATGAGCTCTAAAGGTCCAAATTTAAAATTATGGAGCTGCCCTCTATTTTTTCATATTTGAAAATTTGAATTATTTTGAGCCAATTTTGGCTTCTTGGGTAGGTGTGAGATATTTTAAGGGGTTTTCAAACATGAATTAGGTTGTTTAAAACATTTTGATTCATAAGATATTCCTTTTGAGGTTTAATTTGTCATATAGCTCTTAAAAATTAGTTTTAGCTACTTGGTTTTTTAGTTGAACCTACATATGACTTGGTCATGTGACCATAGTAGTGAGTTGAAAGGAAAACTTTAAAAGGAGGTATATTTCTTGATTTTGTAACTATTTGTTGATAAATCATTTGAATGCAAGAAGATTATTGAGAGATCCAAGAGTGGTTTTGGGAAGAAAACACTATTTGTAAATAGTTAAAGTCTAGTTTCAAATATGTATGTATATTTTTAGATGATCATTTTTGTTGGTGCTTAATCTAGGCCCCTGGATTAAGCAGGTATTATCCTAGAATCTATGTTGATGTAATTATTCTGTGTGTTTCACATTGTTCCTCTTGCTTCAAATTTTATTTTGAGTAAAGGAGAATAATAAATTTGTAAAAAAAATGTGCCTTATAAAAATAAAAATAAAGGACTCATTGGAAATGTTAAAGGACTGAGACCGTAAGAATTCCCTAAGGACTAGTTAATCAACTATTTGATCAAAATATAAATGCATTAGAATTTTAGGTGATCGGGATATGTTTACATATTTGAAAAAGGTAAAAAAATGCAATCAATACTGAATGAAAAATTCAAAATGGACTTAACCATTTAAAAAAATATTGGGATGTTCAAATGGTTGTCAAATATTTGACCTTTGCTAAGAAATTCAAATTCCTACAAAGGAGAAAGGGATTCCTAGTCTTTGTAAGTGATCCGTGTTTTAAAAATTCAATTCTATGGAATGTACCGAATTCATATGATTTAGGGTTTGCGGAGGGGCATACAAAGTCAATGTTGTTAGATCAAATACTAACACTAGACACACATCACTATTTCAGTGAAAGGTGAGTAGACGGCCTCCAACGGACCTCAAATCCACGTAATGAACCAATTTTCATAAGGATTTGGGTCTAGGTGGTCTCGCAGTCAAGGAAAATACATGGCAATATTTATATGAAGTTGGCTATGAATTCGTCCTAGATAGAATTCATGATGAAAAGGATCGACCCCGTAACCAATGAAATATAAACAAAAATAAAGAGAACTTCACACTTCAAACTAAAAATGTGGGTGTAGATTTCTCATTGGTTTATGCTTTACAATCTAATAAGGTTTTTGTAAATGGAATTTAATTACTAAGTAAGTATGCATCTTCCTTATTGGTCCACGTTCTACGATGATGAATCAAAACAGAATGACATTGTGAGGAGCATGGAGCTTTCTCATTGGTTCATGTTTCATGACAATTAATCAAGGTTATTAGATAGTCCGATGTCATGTGAAGGTTCCTAGATATTTTTCATTGGATCTTTTTCATGGGGAACAAGACAAGTAAAATAAAAGTGACACTACGAAGTATTTTAGAGATTTCTCATTGGCTCACATTTCGCAGTGGCTAGTATGAGTAAGAGAAGAGTATAAAAAGCTGAATGTGCATGACATTTTCTTATTGGCTCACTTTTTGTAATGGAACATGCCTACACACAAAGAAATATAACATATAAATGGTTAGGGAAGTAGACATGTAGGCAAAGATTAACCCCATAACCAACCGTGAGACTAGTATGTCGTAATAAAGGCATGAAGATAATTCCAAAATACTACGTAAAAATCGATGTTTTTAGTTAAATAAAGTACATTCCTGCTTTGATTACATATATTTATTTATGAATAAGGTGAATATTCACTTACTATTTTGGAGGGGAAAATCAAATTATACGAACACAACAAATTTTTATAAATATGTGGGCTTGTGCTCATAAAGGGGGTTAAATTTTTTCTATTTCTAAAAGGTCGAGAGATACAATTGTAAGACTGCATGTTTATTTTGTGAAATGCATATGGATTTTAGTTTCCCAAAAAATTATAAGGTGGTTGAAATGTACAAGCATTGAAAACATTGAGAGAATATTCTTTATGTTACCTTGTTAAGAGATTCAAGATTTGAATGAAATATGTCTGCTTATGAAATATTATTTCTAGGTTCTGGGTTTTATATGTAGAATTGGTGATTGATGAGTTATATTTTATGCTATAATTTTGTGTTGATTACTTCTCTGTGTAGTACACTAGATCAATCCTTAATGGTTGTGCATTGTTCATTAATTCAATATTGTGGTGTGAGCATTTGCTCTCCAATATTGGACATAAATCTAAAATACTTACAGTATCCATTTTGTCAAAGTGATTTTTCTCATCCTTTGAGTGTGTCTTTAACATACTACAGATAAGCAACAAATAATTTAATAGAATATTTACATGAGATTTTGTGTTGAGTATTTTAGAGATTGTGTTGGAAATTTGCATTTTTGAGTATCAATGAATGAAAATATTTCTTTGGAGAAACTGTCACTACTTAATCAAGTGTTATGTACTTTCCAGATTATCAATTTTCTTTAGTAACCATTAAATTATTTAATACAAGGAATTTTCATCATATAAATCCCCCTTTGTGAAGTTACAACTACCATAATTGATCCCACCCCATACTAACTTCCATTTTTTATTTTTTCGTTTTATCTCTAAATATCATTGAAAGTGCCCTTTAGCTTTAATTATATTTTTAAGAGAATGTAGGAGCAACCAAAATTTGCTTTCTATAGGAATCGTGTCTACTACGGTAAGCATATATAATTTATTTGTGACAACTTGTGAGAGTGAAGTGTTGTATTCATGGCCATGTTTATCTCAGATTGATCCATCATTTGAAAAATCAAGGGGAACAAAGACCCTATCTCCCCCTCTACATTTAGGTTACCCCACATGTCTTCTCACCCTAGTTTAAGGTAAGATAAAAAGTAGCAGGATGTGGCCATCCCCTTTGTACATTCCCCTCAATCACCTAAAGGCTTGATCCTAAGGAAATTTTTAGACCCTCCTCAGCTAAAAACGACACTTGCCAAAAGTATACCATAATCTAAGCATCCTCCATTCCTAAGAAAATGTTTGTAGACCATGAGGGGATTTATAATTGATGACCAACTTGCTTCTAGGACCATTTTTAGGGATTTCAAAGGGTGTCAAGTATAATTGAGGTTGAATTCTCTAGCAAACATGCTTCTAGAACTGCTTCCAAGGATTTCAAAGGGCATCGAGTCTAATTGATGTTACAATCTCTCGCCAACATGCTTCTAGCACTGTTAGAGATTTCAAAGGGCTTAAAGTCCATTTAAGGTTCAAATGTCTCACCAACGCACTTTAGGAACAATTTTTGGGTACATCTTTACTCAAGGAAATGTTGAAAATATATACCATTATACATATTTTCCAAAATTAGGCAACTAAAGGCCACTCTAAAAGTATTATCCAAAATTATCTCATTATAAATAGGATTTCTGTAAAACATGTAATTATTTGAGTATTCTATAACTTAACAACTAAAAATGTGGGAAAATTCATAAATATCTACAAATATTAACCTCCCATTTTGTGAAGATGTCCTTTCAAGAAATGTAAGAGTTAATATATACATCTAAGGTGAGAGGACTTACTAGAAAATTTGTATTTCAAAGATAAACTAGGATGTACTAGTGTAAATATTTTATACACCTTGCTGATTAACTTTCCCCTTTGAAAATATGTAAGGATGAATATCCTTTTTCAAATCTGATCCCACCATAATATTACTTCCAGAGCTGGAGAATACACATTCCAAAAGGAAAATATCTAGAAACCAATGGATGGTCATAAGATAGAAGAAAATATTGTTCAACCTGCTGAATTTGATCCAAATTTTGTGGTGGATTACTCTCAGACATCTGACATACTTAATCTAGGTAGTACTCAATCATATTCACATTCCTTGTTTCAAGAAGGTTCAACATTTTCAAATAAGAAATGTACTCTTAATCTTCCTTACTTGTTAACTCGCAAGAATATATTATTTTGTGAAAGTGAGTCCGTAAAGAATTCCCATTTTTGGATTATACTTCTCTACCCTATAAACCTCCAATTCCCCATCATTTTAACCCTCCTTTTATAAATCCTCCATAAAATAATATGGAACAACCTCCACCAGGATCCTTTTACAGCTTACCTCTTATAGACCAACAGGTTCCATGGAATAGTTGATATCCTAATGAAGTACCAAATTAAATTATAAGAACGTTTCCTATATTTCAAGGAATAATTCCATAAGTGGGGATCTAAATTTTAGATTTTTTAGAATTTTATGGATGACTACAAAGAAGAGAATGAGGATTTTAATGTTAAGTTGTCCATACATACATTAGAATAAGATGTCGTGAGTGGTACAACTTTCTACCTGTAAATTAAATTAATTCTTGGGTAGAAATGAAAAATGCATCCAAATTACAATATGGTGGAAATACTAACCGTAAGTTTCTTTAATCAAAATTTGAAAATATCAAGAAACATATTAATGAGTGTGTGTAAGATTTTAATACTAGGTTCAAATAAACATTAACTAGATTTCTGATTACTCTAAGGCCTAGTGATGATTCATGCCTGATTAAATACTTAGATGCATTTGATTAAAAAAATTAGATTATTATCTCGAGGGACAAAAATACTAAAACTCTAAGGCAAAATGTCTCTATGGTTATCCAAATTGAGAACAATATTAAAGAATCCAGGAAACCTCCAAAGAGGCAAGGTTTCAAGTTGATTAATCTAGAAAACCTTAGGAAAGAAAAATTGTAGACTTGGAAGAGGTGGTTAAAAATTTAGTCGGAGTAGACAAAGAGATTTAAAATAATATTTCTATAGTAGAGAAACGATTAGATTCAAATCCTCAATCTCAAGACTTTCAGGCCTACATAAAAATATATTTTGGAATCTTCCCAAATGTGATCACCGTGCTAAGGAGCAAGGAAAGGGTCCTATGGGTTCAAGAAGTAAACAACAAGATTTTATAGATATAAAAATAGTTCCATATGCATTGATAGAAAGGGTATCATTAGTAGAAGAGGAACACATCATTGAGTGGTGTGATAAATTTTTGTTGCCACATCCCCCTTATGAGACACTTTTCGTAGATGATGATTTTAATGATGAATAATTTTTTGGTGACATATGCATGATGGAATATAAAAGATTCAATGCAAGGAGCCACTTCAACTAATCTATTATATGCTAAAACTATGGAGGAATTTTGGGCTTGCAAAAATTAGGTATTTTCCCTCCCTTCTATAGTTAATGCTGATATAGATATGGCTCAATCATTTGAGATTCCAAATCATGACTTTGAGTATTTAAGATATTTAATGATTAAAAAGTATGATGGTGGAATCCCTTCTAAAGAGGATAGGAAACTATTAATGAATGTTGTTATTGCTCAAGAAAAGGAGTATAACCTTTAGAACAAACAAGTAAAAGGACTCTGTCCTGCTCCTAAACCAAAAATTCCTCTCTTGACCAACATCCCCAAAGATTCCCCAAAATAATTATTCCTGATAAATGTCCTATCAATACTTCAATACCAAGTACTTCTACATCCGCCCAAGCAATAAGGGATAACATCCCATCAAAAAAAATTCACCATTACCTCTAAGACATCCTTATCAAAGTATGTTATATGTGATATGGATAAAATTCTAAGTTAGATAAATATTATTGTCCCTATTGTATAATTACTTATAATGCCGAACAAAGAAAACTATCATTTCAATATTTTTGGTTGAAGGATGATATGGTTGTCATATAAATGGGTATAAATAATATGCTAACTCCCCAATGTTGATGAAGTTGAGATAAAGGAAGACCCATAGAACATAGAATAACCCTAAAATTATATTTTAGGCACATCCTTGGTAGAATCCCAATTGGACGTGCATCGTTTTTTTACAACTTTTATTTTCAATAAATGAATTCTTCATTATTGCATGTTTGATTTAGGAGCTTCATACAATATCATGCCATTAGAGGTCATGAATGAATTAGAAACTAAAAAAACAAATTTTTGGAAATGTTGTGCCACTGATTCAAGAGATGTACCTATTTTTGGGTGCATCAAAGGTTTAGTAGTATAGTTTTGCATGCTTCCTATCTTGGAAAATATATAACTATGAATATGGTTATAATTGATTGCCCTCTAATTGGGGTATGTTGGTATCAATAAAATGGGGTGCTAGTGTGGAAGGAAGTGTTCATATTTAAATTTCCTTCACCTCTATACAATTTTAAGGAAACTAGTCAAATTGTATAGAAAAGAGAAAATTATACATCTTATTGAGGATACTACGAATTCTTCTTATAAGGTATTGTTTATTTATACATATTTGGGTAACTTTATAGGTTGTGTAGATTTTGAAGATCATTACATGGATATTAATGTACACCTTAAAGACATGTATGTCCCCTGGACCATTCTTTTTGATGGAGCATATTTTAAGAAGTGGTGTTAGAGTGGTTCTAATTTCTTCAAATCAGGGTTCTTTTAATTTCTCTTTCAAATTGAAGTTTGAATGTACCAACAACATTGCTAAATATGAGGCATTGCTCCTTGGTTTAAGAGTTACATGGAAGCATGGGATTAAGGATATCACTATCAAAGGAGATTCATAATTACTTGTAAGGAAATTTAGGAAATTATATGCAACTAAAAACCATAGGTTGAGACAATATAAGCATGCAGTTTGGGATCTCATAGAATTGTTTGATTCTTTTAATATCCTTTACCATGAGAAAACACAGAATACGAAGATGAGAAAATGGTTGTTCTAGTATACCAATATGAAAAGGAAAAATTGTCCCCATATTATAATTATTAAGTATAAATAATGTTTAGGACATCAGTCTCTAATGACATTCAACATTCGAAGGATTTTGAGGATGATGCTCGATATAGGGATTTCTAAAATGTAAAGGTGAGTTTGCCAATCAAATCATTGATCTTGAGCTGATGGTAGTGCTATGTGAAGGAAAGGAGACACTCTTTGGAAAAAATATAATTCAATTAAAGACAAATATTATTCCTAGAGGACTTTCTAGCCTAGAATCAATTTTTTATAGTACAGACTGAGTTATGAGAAAGCCTGTCCATGCACCCATGGTTGTTGAATAATGAAACTTTGGAACTTCTCATTATCCCAGAAAGGTTAAGTTGGGATGTAGCATGAGAAAAGAAGAAATATAGGCTTATACCAAGATATTAAAAAAGTATCAAGAATTTCTTGCATGGTCTTATTCAGAACTCAAAGATTACAAAGAGGAATTTTTTCAACACGAGATATCATTAGAGCCTCACTCCAAGTCCTTTAGATAGAATAAAAGGCCTATCAATCCACTTATCACAACAAAAATGCAAGAGGAATTGAATAAATTGTGAGATGGTGGGATAATAAATCCCACTAGATACTCTTCATGGGTGGCCAACTTGGTGTCAATCAGAAAAAATGGGGACATAAAGCTTTGTGTAGATTTTAGGAATCTAAATAAAGAATAAATTAAAGACAATTACCCACTACCTAATATGGATAATATGCTACAAAAGGTAACATGTTATGAGTTACCATCTACATTGGATGGATTCTCAGGGTATAACCAAGCTATGGTGAAATAATCAAAACAGTTAAATACTTCTTTCACTACCCCTTGGGGAACATATGTCTATGTTAGGATGCCTTTTGGATAAATGAATTTTGGTGAAACATTTCAAATATCCATGGATGTAGCATCCTTTAGTTTCATTAATGAATTTATTACATTTTATTAGGATGATATAAATATCTTCTCTAGACACAAGGGTGACCATTTGGGCCACCTTGAAAAAATATTGATCAGGTGTAGAGAATATGGGATATCATTAAATCTAAAGAAATGTCACTTTACTATGCAAAAGGAAAAATGATTGGAAAATATAGTGTCTCAGGAAGTAGTTATGATAGATACTAAAAGGTTGGAGGAAATTGATAAATTACTTATCCTTATGCCTAAAAAGGGTATCCTATCCTTTTGGACAGTAAAATTTGTAAGGAGGTTCATCTCCAATTTTTTGAGATTACTATTACCATCAAAAGTATGTTAAAAGGGGACAAAGTCGTCAAGTGGGATGAAGGGGTTGTTCAAGTATTCAAAGGAATAAAGGTAGCACTCAAGACTTCCCCATCTTAACCAGTCTTGATTATAAGAAAGCATTTCAAATGTTTTATTTTTCCTTAGAGAATACAATTGTTTCTATGTTACTACACAAAGATGAAGTGGGACACATGAATACCATTGCATTTTTCAATAAATATTTGCAAAGATTAGAGTTCAAATACTTTATCATGGAAAAGAAAGCTTTTTCCCTAGTAAAGGAATCTAAAATTTTCAGACCCTACATTTTAAGCTCCAAATTTATATCTTATGTAACCCACACAATGGTTCAAGACATTTTGTCTCAAATGTAATTTTCCATCGAAAGATGTCTTTGGGTCAATAATTTGAAGGAATTTTACTGTATATTTAAACCACCAAAATGGTTCAAGGATTACGATAAGGAATGTTGTTGGAAGACAACAATTTGTAGGTGGTTGAGATACATAATGTCAATGAAGATTGATCGAACCTCATGAAAAAGTTATAATTTTAGCTTGGTATATAGAAATATTCTATTACTTGATAAAATTAAATTTTCCTATACACTTGGATAAGAATCAAAGGAGGACACTCAATCTGGTTTCCTAAAATTATATTTTGACTGATTTGGAATAACCCAAAATGAGTTTTGCTAAGATGTATTAGTGAAGAAGAGGTACTTAAAATAATTGTAGAATTTCATGGGGGAGTATGTGGAGGTCATTTTGTTGGGAGAGTTACTACTCATAAAATTTTAAGGGAAGGTTATTAGTAACCATCATTGATGAAACATGTTACCTTGTTGGTTTGAAAATGTGAGAGTTATTTGTATTTTTCTATAACATTTATAGCCTTTGGGGCCCTACCCTACATAATGTGTAAGGAGAATCTGCATTCAAATAATGGGGATTATATTGTATTGTTGAAATATTAGAATCTTTAAGCACTGGTCATAATCGGATATTGGTAGCCACCGATTAATTTACTAAATGGGTTGAATTCATTCCTACCTACAAGAAAACTCATCAATTAGTCATGTATTTTATCCTCAAATAACATAATATATAGATTTGGGGTTCTCGACAAGATAGTTGTATAAAATTCAATGAGCTTCAAAGAGAAACCATTGGTGACAATGTTCTAGGAGTATGGAATAAATTTTTCTTATGCATTAAATTATAACCCTTAAGGAAATGGCCAAGAAAAATCAAGCAAGAAGGACTCGTTTAATATCCTTAAAATATTACTAGAGAAAATGAATATAAATGGGGTGAGAATCTCAAATTTACACTATGGTAAGATAGAGTTACCACTAAGAGGTATACTAGAAACAGTCCTTTTGAGTTAGTTTATGGAATTCAAGGCCATTTTCCTTGCTCTTACAACATTCCACGTCTCAATTCATGTAATAGTTTAAATATGGAGAAGAAGTAAGTCCTTATAAGACAATGATCAATCAAATTATGGAATTGGATGAGGAAAGAAGAGAGTCCCACCAAAGACATGCCAAGTTCGTGAGAAAAAATCAACAAAATATTAGACAAGAAGGTCACTCAAAGAGTGTTAAATGTCAGAGACATAGTCCTTGTATGGGACAACATATATGAAAAGAAGGGTAAAAATGGAAAATTTTATGCCCTAAGGATGAGACCCTATTCTATTGACATAAGGATTGGAGGACATAATTTCTATATGAAATACTTATAAGGACATTTGTTTGAGTTTATCTTCAATGGAAAGCATCTAAAACACTTCGTGGTCTAATCCATGAGATTAGGTATGATCATTGTATAGTGTACAATTTTGTTGTATTGTTTTTCCTTTATTTTTGTTGTTGTTTCCTTTTTGTGCTCTAGTTTACAAAGTGACCGTGTTTCATGTTGTTTCATTATTATGGTGTAAATGTTATGTATCTCTTCATAAATCCCTATGTGGTTTGTCTCCCGACTCCTTACCCAAAGGATTATGCATCTGGTATTTGTCTTAAAATCTTTATGAGAAATTCTTGTGGCACACACAAGGGGTGCCCATCTCTCGAGTAGGAGTGATTTTTGATGCTCAATCTAGCTCCCTAGATTAAGCTAGTATTTTCCCATACTCTCTATAGAAGTAACTATTCTGTGTGTTTCATATTATTCCACTTGCTTCAAAGTTTTGTCTAAGGATAATTATCAATTTGTAATAATTTTTGTGCCTTGTCAAAATAAAAAGAAAGGATTTAGTGGAAATGTTGAAGGACCGACACCATAAGAATTCCTCGGGGATTGGTTAATGGACTGGTTGATCAAAGTATAAAATCTTCGGACTTATAGGTGATCGAGATATGTTTACATCTTTCACAAAGGTAAAAACATGTAATCAACACCAAATGAAAAATTTAAAATGGACTTAGCCATTTAAAAAAACTAGGACATTCAAATGGTCGTCAAATATCTGCACCATAAATCAATTCAAATGCTCACGAAGGAGAGGACACATGGTGGGATTTCAGGCCTCTCTAAGCCATTCAGGTTTTGCTAACTTCAAGTTTGTGGAATATACCAAATTTATATAATTTTGGGTCTATGACAGGGGTAGAAAAAGTTAGTGCGGTGAGATCAATGGCCAATGGTAGACACACATCACCATTTCAATGCATGATGAGCAACCAGGGCTTTGACGGATATCAAGTTTTGGAATGAACTGGGTTTCAAAAGGATTTGGGTCTAAGTGGTCTGACAGTGAAGGTGGATACATGGAAAATTTATATGAATCCAATGATGAATTCTACCTAGATAGAAGTCACGATGTGATTTCCAAACCCTATATCAATTGAAAGGAGAATACGAAAGAAACATAACTTGACATTGCAAAACCACAAAGGTGCATGGAGCTTTCTCATTAGTTTATGCTTCACAATCTGATAAGACTGAAATTTCCAGTAGTATGGAGCTTTATCATTGGTTTATGATTCACACTCTAATAAGGTTTTTGTAAATGAAAGTGAATTGTGAAGTAAGTGTGGAGCTTCCTTATTGGATCACATTTTATGACGATCATTCAAGGTTATTAACAAGAATGAAATTGCAAGGAGTGTGGAGATTTTTAGTAGCTCATGTTTCACAATAGTAAATCAAGGTTATAAAATAGGTTGACGCTCAAGGTGCATGAATATTTATCATTAGCTAATATTTCATCGGTGCCACTATAATTAAAAGAATAGTGTGATACTTTGAGCGAGCATGGAGATTTCTCATTGGCTCACGTTTCATAGTGGCCAATATAAGTAAGATAACAATATGAGAATGGTAAGGTGCATGTAATTTTATTCTTGGCTTGAATTTTGTAATGGAACATACCTACATACAAAGCCACATAACATAGAAAAGTTTAGGGAAGCAAACATGTAGGTAAATCTTGACTCCATAGCTAACCCGAGACTAACAAGCAGCAGGGAAAGGCATGAAACGGATCCCAAAATACTAATAGAAAATAGGATATTATATTTAGACAAAGCACATTCCTTATTTGATTAATGATCTTTATATATGAATAAGGTGGAGATTCAATTACTATTATGGAAGGGAAAATCAAATTGTAAGAACACACCAAATTTGTATAAATATAGGGGCGTGTCCTCATATCAAGGGGGTAAAATTTTTCTATTTCTAAAAATTTTGAGAGATACAATTGTAAGATTGCATGTTTCTTTTGTGAAATGCATATGGATTTCAATTTCCCAAACTTTTGTATCAAGGTGCTTCCAATTTGCAACCATTTATAAACATTGAGAGAATTTGATTTTTGTTCCTTGTTAAGAGTTTCAAGATCTAAATGAATATTAACGCTCATGATCTTTTATTTTTGTACTCCAGGTTTTGTATGTTAAATTATTGATTGATGAGTTATATTTTCTTCTTATTGATTCTCTATGTAGTACTTATTTCATTAATTCAATATTGTGGTGTGAGAATTTACTTTGCAATACTATACATAATTCTAAAATCCTTAATTTATCCATTTTGTCAAATTAATTTTTGTTATCCTTTGAGTGTATCTTGGGCATACTAGAATAAAAGCCATAAATAAATTATTAGAATATTTGCATGAGATTTTATGTTGAGTATTTCAGATATTGCATTGGAATTTTACATCTGTTGAGTATCAATGAATGTAAATATTCCTTTAGAGAAACTATCACTACTTTATCATGTGTTCTATATTTTCTAGCATATCATGTTGCTTTAGTAAGTGTTAAATTATTTGATATAAGGAATCTTCCATCCCCTTTGAATGTGCACCTCAATCACCTCAAGTCTTGATCTGAAGGAAAGTGTTAGACCCCTCCCCAGATACAAACAACACATACCACCAAAGATACCACCAACTAAGCATTCCCCTTCCTAAGAGAATGCTATCGGACCACTAGGGGTGTATAATTGAGGACCAACACATTATTTTTTTGCATTAATTTTTATGGATATTTCATTTGTTAAGAGGCCTTTTGAGATGTTTTTTCACTGATTCTTGTAAGATTACATTGATCTTTGGTGAGTTTAAACTTAAATAAGATCTAGATTTTGTCATAGTCTATTAAGAGGTATGAGGCTCGGAGTAAAAACTTGATGAAAGGGATATTTGCAAAGTAAATTCATTTAAATGAGCCTATATAACACTTAATTAAATCCTTAGAAATTTTAAGTCATAAATGGAGACCTCATTTTTATTTGGTATTCTTTTAGGAGACACAAATACCCCTATTTTAGAGAAGACAAAGCGGGGAGTTTTTAATATTTTCATATCTTTATGAACATTAGAAGTATATTGTCAAGTTTAAAGGCTAAATTAAGTTAGCACTAATCCTAAGGAAAAGGTTTTAGGCTTAGAAGAGCATAAGAAGGAAAATTGTGTCAATTTCCCTTCTCTTGGGTTCACAAAGAAACCATACTCAGGTTTGATCAAATAAACTAAATTGAATGCCTTAATAAAAGTTTCAGGGAAAAAAAAAAATCAAAAAACAATCATTACATTGACGTCCATCATATTTGTCAAGAAAATAAAATCGAAACGTCTTAAATTGAGACAAAATATTGACACTATGGTTACATTCCTAAGTATGCACATTATAGACCTAATTTGAGGTATGATTCAATGGTTTTGAAGTATTTTTAGAAAAGAAAGGTATAGTGAGGATTTCAACATCAAATGTTTTCCAAAATGGGTGCTTTAAAAGGTCACTTGTTTGTGGATTGAGTCTTGGAATCAGAAGTTACACAAAATTTTGACCTTTGGTAGGGCTAGTAGAAAAGAATAGGTCTAGAGAAGAGGGATATAGGAAAAGATACACTTGCGTTAGGAATTGAGCCAAACCCTTTCACCCACACCTCAATAATAAAAAGTGGTATTCAAAAGTGGTCTTAGTTTTTTTAGGTGACTTGTAGATTGTTCTTACCTATGAATCACCTTCAACCTTGTTCTAGAGAAGCTTAAAGGACAAATTTAGAACTAGGTAAGGAAATTGATGGTTTTTTGGTGATTTCATAAAATTGGATGATTGCATTAGCATGCTAGAAGACTAACGAACCTTTATAAAGATTTAAACAAGATACATTAAGTGTTTGGATAGTTTTTGATGTATGAAGACCTTCTTAACTTGAAGAAAGTTTGAAATCCCAAGCTTTAAAGGATTTATTGAATTTATTTAAACTAACTTATTTGGGTGAGTGTTTTTATTATATGCTTTACATCATTTAATATCAAAGAAGAGAATAAAAATAAATTTAAAAAGAAGAAGAAAAAGAAAAGAAAGAAGTAGCGAAGAGAAGAAATTTGTAAGAGAAGGGAAGATTTGTCAAGATACCACCTAGAAGAGTGGTTAGAGGAGGAAATAGAGAGAATCATTGGGATACTGAGCTGGAATCCTTCTTAAGAAACACAAAAATCAGATTGGGAGCATTAGAATTTTCTCAAAGAAGAGGAAAGGCAATATATGAAGATAATCACAAGGAAGAAGAGAAATAAATAGAAGTAACAATAGAAATAGAACCACATAAAGAAGGACAAAAAGTAAGGATTCTAAAATTATTCATGGGATAAGGTACTAAGCTAAGGATGAAGGTACTAAAGTATGGTGGAAGCATGCATCTAGAATAGTTGATAGAATGGATAGAAAAATGGATTAGCACTTTGATTTTGAGAACATTGCGGATCATAAGAAGGTGAAATTTTCTTGTACAAAAATTACAAGGCATGTTGCTATTTGGTGAGATTTTTTGGAAGAACAAAGATTAATCAGAGGATAGGATAAGATTGGGAAATAGGAAAATATGGTTACAAAACTAAAAGTTAAGTTTATTCCTTCAGATTACCTTACTAGTTTGTTTAATAAGTTACAAAATTTGAGGAAAAGGGAAATGAATGTAGTTGATTACAGTGATGAATTTTACAAATTAGCAATGATATATTTTCATATAGAAGATGATGATGAAGGGGGTTATATATATGTAAATGGTTTTATGATTAATATTTAGGATGAGATCATATTTTTTAACTTGAGAACATTTAAAAAGGCATACCAAGAAACCTTCAAGGCAAAAGAAAAATTTGCAAGAAAACAAACACAATATGTCAAAGGTAGAGAGGTATAGGTAGAGGAATGAGAGGAAGATGTCATAAATCAAATAGAGGACAACAACAACAAACACATGAGGAAGAGGTAAGAATCTCACGAAACATAATACATCTAGAGGTGCATATACTAGAGGTGTTTTCTCATATAGAGGTAGGGGTGGATTTGGAAGAGAAAGATGTGAGTTCATTGGTAGGTGTTTAAAATGTACTAAGTTTTCTGGTCATAGGTCATTTGAATGTCCATAATCTCCATAAGAAAGAAATGAAAAACTGAATGAAGCTATAAATCACATTACACATGTGGATGAGGAAGAAAGTGTGACATCACCATCAATAGTGGAAGAAACATAAATAGGTTAAGCATTAATGATGAGGTGATTTTTGATGAATGTAGGCATGACTAGTAAAGAACTAGTATAAAGAAAGAAATTATTCATAACCATATGCAAGATAAGAGGTAAATGTTACAAAATCATCATTGATAATGGTAGTACTTATAACTTAGTTTCTTCTAAGATTGTTGAGAAATTGAATTTGAATATAATGAGACATCCTAATACATACAAATTCTATTGGCTCATAGAGATGATCAGTGTGTTGGTAAGTCATCGTGTTTAGTTAATTTTTGGATTGGTAGATATCATGATCATATTTTATGGGATGTATTGTCTATGGATGCATGTCATCTTTTTCTAAGTATACCATGGAAATTTGATAGAAAATCCATTCATTATGGATGGGAAAATACTTATACCTTTGTGAAGGATGGGGTTAGAAATAAAATGAATCCATTGAAGGATAGGAAAGTATGGCATGAAGATCATCCTAGAGTGATGCTAATGGGGTTAAAAGAATTATTTCAATAGAGATATGAAGATGAAATAATGGAGAGAATAGTTTGTAATGTCAAAAATATGTGGAAGTGATTGAATGGACAGGAAGAGTATCAAAGTAACATGCAAAGGAACGTGAGTATGAAAGGTGAAAAGTATGTATTTGTTGATCATATTGAGAGCAATGACAATGTTGAGATTTTAGAGGTAATCAAGTAAGGACATAAATAATACCATGATAGAAATGTGAAGCGATCATACCTTGTAGAGAAGGAATATAGTCATGAATAGTGTGTCGACCAATTGAACATGACAAAAAAGTGCAAAACCATGGAGAGAGAAATTATGAGGAAGAAATGGAGGTCAAGAATGAAGAAGAAACTAAAAGTTTTCAATATAATTTTTCTTTAGATGTTGTGTATACATGTCCGACACTTTAAATGATGAAGGGGAAGTCACATAAAGGTGCATACCTCAAGAAATAACTAAAAAAAT